>JARFIY010000195.1:0-1250000 GCA_036346155.1 Sinelater perroti
GCCTCTTTACAGTTGTTTATTACTGATGTGAGAAGAAGCCTGCAAGCAATTTTACAGGTGCTGCAATGAGGCACAAAATTATTTCTTTGTGTCGAGAGCAATGTAGGATCTGTGAAAAAATAGATATTTAACAAATAAATAATAGTAAGCCTCTTTACATGTTTATTACTGATGTGAGAAGAAGCCTGGCAATTTTACAGGTGCTGCAATGAGGCACAAAATTATTTCTTTGTGTCGAGAGCAATGTAGGATCAAAAATAGATATTTAACAAATAAATAATAGTAAGCCTCTTTACATGTTGTTTATTATTAATGTGAGAAGAAGCCTACAAGCAATTTTACAGGGGCTGCAATGAAGCACAAAAATTATTTTTTGTGTCGAGAGCAATGTAGGATCTGTTAAAATAGATATTTAACAAATGAAATAATAGTAAGCTCACAGTGTTTATTACTGATGTGAGAAGAACCCTACAAGCAATTTTACAGGGGCTGCAATGAAGCACCCAAAATTATTTTTTGTGTCGAGAGCAATGTAGGTTGTAAAAATAGATATTTAACAAATAAATAATAGTAAGCCTTTTACACGTGTTTATTACTGATGTGAGAAGAAGGCAAGTTTTACAGGTGCTGCAATGAGGCACAGAAAAATTATTTCTTTGTTTCGAGAGCTATGTAGGATCTTGTAAAAATAGATATTTAACAAATGAAATAAATAAGTCTCTTTACAGTTGTTTATTACTGATGTGAGAAGAAGCCTGCAAGCAATTTTACAGGTGCTGCAAGGAGGCCCAAAAATTATTTCTTTGTGTCGAGAGCAATGTAGGATCTGTAAAAATAGATATTTAACAAATAAATAATAGTAAGCCTTTACAGTTGTTTATTACTGATGTGGAAGAAGCCTGGCAATTTTACAGGTGCTGCAATGAGGCACTGAAAATTATTTCTTTGTGTCGAGAGCAATGTAGGATCTGTGTAAAAATAGATATTTAACAAATGAAATAATAGTAAGCTCTCTTTACACGTTGTTTATTACTGATGTGAGAAGAAGCCTGCAAGCAATTTTACAGGTGCTGCAATGAGGCACTGAAAAATTATTTCTTTGTGTCGAGAGCAATGTAGGATCTGTGTAAAAATAGATATTTAACAATTAAAATAATAGTAAGCTCTCTTTACACGTTGTTTATTACTGATGTGAGAAGAAGCCTGCAAGCAATTTTACAGGTGCTGCAATGAGGCACCCAAAATTATTTCTTTGTGTCGAGAGCAATGTAGGATCTGTGTAAAAATAGATATTTAACAAATGAAATAATAGTAAGCTCTCTTTACACGTTGTTTATTACTGATGTGAGAAGAAGCCTGCAAGCAATTTTACAGGTGCTGCAATGAGGCACCCAAAAATTATTTCTTTGTGTCGAGAGCAATGTAGGATCTGTGTAAAAATAGATATTTAACAAATGAAATAATAGTAAGCTCTCTTTACACGTTGTTTATTACTGATGTGAGAAGAAGCCTGCAAGCAATTTTACAGGTGCTGCAATGAGGCACTGAAAAATTATTTCTTTGTGTCGAGAGCAATGTAGGATAAAAATAGATATTTAACAAATAAATAATATAAAATAATAGTAAGCTCTCTTTACACGTTGTTTATTACTGATGTGAGAAGAAGCCTGCAAGCAATTTTACAGGTGCTGCAATGAGGCACCCAAAATTATTTCTTTGTGTCGAGAGCAATGTAGGATCTGTGTAAAAATAGATATTTAACAATTAAAATAATAGTAAGCTCTTTACATGTTGGTTATTACTGATGTGAGAAGAAGCCTGCAAGTACAGGTGCTGCAATGAGGCACTCAAAAATTATTTCTTTGTGTCGAGAGCAATGTAGGATCTGTGAAAAATTAGATATTTAACAAATAAAATAATAGTAAGCTCTCTTTACACGCTGTTTATTACTGATGTGAGAAGAAGCCTGCAAGCAATTTTACAGGTGCTGCAATGAGGCACCCAAAAATTATTTCTTTGTGTCGAGAGCAATGTAGGATCTGTGAAAAATTAGATATTTAACTAATAAAATAATAGTAAGCTCTCTTTACACGTCGTTTATTAATGATGTGAGAAGCCTGCAAGCAATTTTACAGGTGCTGCAAAGAAGCACCAAAAAATTATTTCTTTTTGTCGAGAGCAATGTAGGATCTGTGAAAAATTAGATATTTAACTAATAAAATAATAGTAAGCTCTTTACACGTTGTTTATTACTGATGTGAGAAGAAGCCTGCAAGCAATTTTACAGGTGCTGCAAAGAAGCACCCAAAAATTATTTCTTTTTGTCGAGAGCAATGTAGGATCTGAAAATTAGATATTTAACTAATAAAATAATAGTAAGCTCTCTTTACACGTTGTTTATTACTGATGTGAGAAGAAGCCTGCAAGCAATTTTACAGGTGCTGCAATGAGGCACCCAAAATTATTTCTTTGTGTCGAGAGCAATGTAGGATCTGTGAAAATTAGATATTTAACAAATAAATAATAGCTCTCTTTACATGTTGTTTATTACAGAAGTGAGAAGAAGCCTGCAAGCAATTTTACAGGTGCTGCAATGAGGCACCCAAAAATTATTTCTTTGTGTAGAGAGCAATGTAGGATCTGTGAAAAATTAGATATTTAACAAATAAATAATAGTAAGCTCTCTTTACACGTTGTTTATTACTGTTGTGAGAAGAAGCTTGCAAGCAATTCTACAGGTGCTGCAATGATGCACCCAAAATTATTTCTTTGTGTCGAGAGCAATGTAGGATCTGTTTAAAAATTAGATATTTAACAAATAAATATTAGTAAGCCTCTTTACAGGTTGTTTATTACTGATGTGAGAAGAAGCCTGCAAGCAATTTTACAGGTGCTGCAATGAACTGAAAAATTATTTCTTTGTGTCGAGAGCAACGTAGGATCTGTGAAAAATTAGATATTTAACAATTAAAATAATAGTAAGCTCTCTACACGCTGTTTATTACTGATGTGAGAAGAAGCCTGCAAGCAATTTTACAGGTGCTGCAATGAGGCACCCAAAATTATTTCTTTGTGTCGAGAGCAATGTAGGATCTGTGAAAAATTAGATATTTAACAAATAAAATAATAGTAAGCTCTCTTTACATGTTGATTATTACTGATGTGAGAAGAAGCCTGCAAGCAATTTTACAGGTGCTGCAATGAGGCACCCAAAATTATTTCTCTGTGTCGAGAGCAATGTAGGATCTGTGAAAAATTAGATATTTAACAAATAAAATCTCATTAAGCTCTTTACACGTTGTTTATTAATGACTTGAGAAGAAGCCTGCAAGCAATTTTACAGTTGCTGCAATGAGGTACCCAAAAATTATTTCTTTGTGTCGAGAGCAATGTAGGATCTGTGAATAATTAGATATTTAACAAAAGAAATACTAGTAAGCTCTCTTACATGTTTATTACTGATGTGAGAAGAAGCCTGCAAGCAATTTTACAGGTGCTGCAATGAGGCACCCAAAAATTATTTCTTTGTGTCGAGAGCAATGTAGGAACTGTGTAAAAATAGATATTTAACAATTAAAATAATAGTAAGCTCTCTTTACACGTTGTTTATTACTGATGTGAGAAGAAGCCTGCAAGCAATTTTACAGGTGCTGCAATGAGGCACCCAAAAATTATTTCTTTGTGTCGAGAGCAATGTAGGATCTGTGAAAAATTAGATATTTAACAAATAAAATAATAGTAAGCTCTTTACATGTTGTTATTACTGATGTGAGAAGAAGCCTGCAAGCAATTTTACAGGTGCTGCAATGAGGCACCCAAAATTATTTCTTTGTGTCGAGAGCAATGTAGGATCTGTGAAAATTAGATATTTAACAAATAAATAATAGTAAGCTCTCTTTACATGTTGATTATTACTGATGTGAGAAGAAGCCTGCAAGCAATTTTACAGGTGCTGCAATGAGGCACCCAAAAATTACATTTCTGTGTCGAGAGCAATGTAGGATCTGTGAAAATTAGATATTTAACAAATAAATAATAGTAAGCTCTTTACGTTGTTTATTACAGAAGTGAGAAGAAGCCTGCAAGCAATTTTACAGGTGCTGCAATGAAGCACCCAAAAATTATTTCTTTGTGTAGAGAGCAATGTAGGATCTGTGAAAAATTAGATATTTAACAAATAAAATAATAGTAACTCCTCTTTACATGTTGTTTATTACAGAAGTGAGAAGAAGCCTGCAAGCAATTTTACAGGTGCTGCAATGAAGCACCCAAAAATTATTTCTTTGTGTAGAGAGCAATGTAGGATCTGTGAAAAATTAGATATTTAACAAAAGAAATACTAGTAAGCTCTCTTTACATGTTTATTACTGATGTGAGAAGAAGCCTGCAAGCAATTTTACAGGTGCTGCAATGAGGCACCCAAAAATTATTTCTTTGTGTCGAGAGCAATGTAGGATCTGTGAAAAATTAGATATTTAACAAATAAAATCGCATTAAGCTCTCTTTACACGTTGTTTATTAATGACTTGAGAAGAAGCCTGCAAGCAATTTTACAGGTGCTTCAATGAGGCACCCAAAATTTTTCTGTGTCGAGAGCAATGTAGGATCTGTGAAAAATTAGATATTTAACAAATAAAATAATAGTAAGCCTCTTTACATGTTGTTATTACTGTGTGAGAAGTAGATATTTAACAAATAAATAATAGTAAGCCTCTTTACATGTTGATTATTACTGAAGTGAGAAGAAGCCTTCAAGCAATTTTACAGGTGCTTCAATGAGGCACCCAAAAATTATTTTTCTGTGAAAAATTAGATATTTAACAAATAAAATAATAGTAAGCTCTCTTTACATGTTGTTATTACAGAAGTGAGAAGAAGCCTGCAAGCAATTTTACAGGTGCTGCAATGAGGCACCCAAAATTATTTCTTTGTGTAGAGAGCAATGTAGGATCTGTGAAAAATTAGATATTTAACAAATAAAATAATAGTAAGCTGTCTTTACATGTTGGTTATTACTGATGTGAGAAGAAGCCTGCAAGCAATTTTACAGGTGCTGCAATGAGGCACCCAAAATTATTTCTTTGTGTAGAGAGCAATGTAGGATCTGTGAAAAATTAGATATTTAACAAATAATATAATAGTAAGCTCTCTACATGTTGATTATTACCGGTGTGAGAAGAAGCCTGCAAGCAATTTTACAGGTGCTGCAATGAGGCACAGAAAAATTATTTATTTGTGTCGAGAGCAATGTAGGATCTGTGAAAATTAGATATTTAACAAATAAAATCGCATTAAGCTCTCTTTACACGTGTTTATTAATGACTTGAGAAGAAGCCTGCAAGCAATTTTACAGGTGCTGCAATGAGGCACCCAAAAATTATTTCTTTGTGTCGAGAGCAATGTAGGATCTGTGAATAATTAGATATTTAACAAATAAAATAATAGTAAGCTCTTTACATGTTGATTATTACTGAAGTGAGAAGAAGCCTGCAATTTTACAGGTGCTGCAATGAGGCACTGAAAATTATTTCTTTGTGTCGAGAGCAATGTAGGATCTGTGAAAATTAGATATTTAACAAATAAATAATAGTAAGCTCTTTACACGTGTTTATTACTGATGTGAGAAGAAGCCTGCAAGCACAGGTGCTGCAATGAGGCACCCAAAATTATTTCTTTGTGTCGAGAGCAATGTAGGATCTGTGAAAAATTAGATATTTAACAAATAAAAATAATAGTAAGCTCTTTACACGTTGATTATTACTGGTGTGAGAAGAAGCCTGCAAGCAATTTTACAGGTGCTGCAATGAGGCACCCAAAATTATTTCTTTGTGTAGAGAGCAATGTAGGATCTGTGAAAAATTAGATATTTAACAAATAAAATAATAGTAAGCTCTTTACATGTTGTTATTACTGGTGTGAGGAGAAGCCTGCAATTTTACAGGTGCTGCAATGAGGCACCCAAAAATTATTTCTTTGTGTAGAGAGCAATGTAGGATCTGTGAAAAATTAGATATTTAACAAATAAATAATAGTAAGCTCTCTTTACATGTTGTTTATTACAGAAGTGAGAAGAAGCCTGCAAGCAATTTTACAGGTGCTGCAATGAGGCACCCAAAAATTATTTCTTTGTGTAGAGAGCAATGTAGGATCTGTGAAAAATAGATATTTAACAAATAAATAATAGTAAGCTCCTTTTATATGTTATTTATTACTGATGTGAAGAAGCCTGCAAGCATTTTACAGGTGCTGCAATGAGGCACCCAAAATTATTTCTTTGTCGAGAGCAATGTAGGATCTGTGAAAATTAGATATTTAACAAATAAATAATAGTAAGCTCTCTTTACATGTTGATTATTACTGATGTGAGAAGAAGCCTGCAAGCAATTTTACAGGTGCTGCAATGAGGCACCCAAAAATTTTTTGTGTCGATAGCTATGTAAGACCTGTGAAAATTAGATATTTAACAAATAATAGTAAGCCTCTTTACATGTTGTTATTACTGATGTGAAGAAGCCTGCAATTTTACAGGTGCTGCAATGAGGCACCAAAAATTATTTCTTTGTGTCGAGAGCAATGTAGGATCTGTAAAAATTAGATATTTAACAAATAAATAATAGTAAGCTCTTTACACATTGTTTATTAATGATTTGAGAAGAATCCTGCAAGCAATTTTACAGGTGCTGCAATGAGGCACCCAAAAATTATTTCTTTGTGTCGAGAGCAATGTAGGATCTGTGAAAATTAGATATTTAACAAATAAAATAATAGAAAGCGCTTTTTACATGTTGTTTATTAGTGATGTGAGAAGAAGCCTGCAAGCAATTTACAGGTGCTTCAATGAGGCAACCAAATATTATTTCTTTTTGTCGAGAGCAATGTAGGATCTGTGAAAATTAGATATTTAACAAATAAAATAATAGTAAGCTCTCTTTACATGTTGATTATTACTGATGTGAGAAGAAGCCTGCAAGCAATTTTACAGGTGCTGCAATGAGGCACCCAAAATTATTTCTTTGTGTAGAGAGCAATGTAGGATCTGTGAAAATTAGATATTTAACAAATAAATAATAGTAAGCTCTTTACATGTTGTTTATTACTGATGAGAAGAAGCCTGCAAGCAATTTTACAGGTGCTGCAATGAGGCACCCAAAATTATTTCTTTGTGTAGAGAGCAATGTAGGATCTGTGAAAAATTAGATATTTAACAAATAAAATAATAGTAAGCTCTCTTTACATGTTGTTTATTACAGAAGTGAGAAGAAGCCTGCAAGCAATTTTACAGGTGCTGCAATGAAGCACCCAAAAATTATTTCTTTGTGTAGAGAGCAATGTAGGATCTGTGAAAAATTAGATATTTAACAAATAAAATAATAGTAACTCCTCTTTACATGTTGTTTATTACAGAAGTGAGAAGAAGCCTGCAAGCAATTTTACAGGTGCTGCAATGAGGCACCCAAAATTATTTCTTTGTAGAGAGCAATGTAGGATCTGTGAAAAAATTAGATATTTAACAAATAAATAATAGTAAGCTCTCTTTACATGTTGTTATTACTGATGTGAGAAGCCTGCTTTTTACAGGTGCTGCAATGAGGCACTGAAAAATTATTTCTTTGTGTCGAGAGCAATGTAGGATCTGTGAAAAATTAGATATTTAACAAATAAAATAATAGTAAGCTGTCTTTACATGTTGGTTATTACTGATGTGAGAAGAAGCCTGCAAGCAATTTTACAGGTGCTGCAATGAGGCACCCACAAACTATTTTTCTGTGTCAAGAGCAATGTAGGATCTGTGAAAAATTAGATATTTAACAAATAAATAATAGTAAGCTGTCTTTACATGTTGTTATTACTGATGTGAGAAGAAGCCTGCAAGCAATTTTACAGGTGCTGCAATGAGGCACCCAAAAACTATTTTTCTGTGTCGAGAGCAATGTAGGATCTGTGAAAAATTAGATATTTAACAAATAAATAGTAAGCTCTTACATGTTGGTTATTACTGTGTGATTAGATATTTAACAAATGAAATAATAGTAAGCTTTACATGTGTTTATTACAGAAATGAGAAGAAGCCTTAAAGCAATTTTACAGGTGCTGCAATGAGGCACCCAAAAATTATTTCTTTGTGTAGAGAGCAATGTAGGATCTGTGAAAAATTAGATATTTAACAAATAAAATAATAGTAAGCTCTTTACATGTTGTTTATTACAGAAGTGAGAAGAAGCCTGCAAGCAATTTTACAGGTGCTGCAATGAGGCACCCAAAAATTATTTCTTTGTGTAGAGAGCAATGTAGGATCTGTGAAAAATTAGATATTTAACAAATAAAATAATAGTAAGCTCTCTTTACAGGTTGATTATTACTGGTGTGAGAAGAAGCCTGCAAGCAATTTTACAGGTGCTGCAATGAGGCACCCAAAAATTATTTCTTTGTGTAGAGAGCAATGTAGGATATGTGAAAAATTAGATATTTAACAAATAAAATAATAGAAAGCTCTTTACATGTTGTTTATTAGTGATGTGAGAAGACGCCTGCAAGCAATTTTACAGGTGCTGTAAAGAAGCACCAAAAATTATTTCTTTTTGTCGAGAGCAATGTAGGATCTGTGAAAAATTAGATATTTAACTAATAAAATAATAGTAAGCTCTCTTTACACATTGTTTATTACTGATGTGAGAAGAAGCATGCAAGCAATTTACAGGTGCTTCAATGAGGCAACCAAAAATTATTTCTTTTTGTCGAGAGCAATGTAGGATCTGTGAAAAATTAGATATTTAACAAAAATAATAGTAAGCTCTCTTTACATGTTGTTTATTACTGATGTGAGAAGAAGCCTGCAAGCAATTTTACAGGTGCTGCAATGATGCACCAAAATTATATCTTTGTGTCGAGAGCAATTTAGGATCTGTGGAAAATTAGATATTTAACAAATAAAATAATAGAAAGCGCTTTTTACATGTTGTTTATTAGTGATGTGAGAAGAAGCCTGCAAGCAATTTTACAGGTGCTGCAATGAGGCACCCAAAAATTATTTCTTTGTGTCGAGAGCAATGTAGGATCTGTGAAAATTATATATTTAACAAATAAAATAATAGTAAGCTCTTTACATGTTTATTACTGATGTGAGAAGAAGCCTGCAAGCAATTTACAGGTGGCTGAGGCATGAAAAAAATTATTTCTTTGTGTCGAGAGCAATGTAGGATCTGTGAAAAATTAGATATTTAACAAATAAAATAATAGTAAGCTCTCTTTACACGCTGTTTATTACTGATGTGAGAAGATGCCTGCAAGCAATTTTACAGGTGCTGCAATGAGGCACTCAAAAATTATTTCTTTGTGTCGAGAGCAATGTAGGATCTGTGAAAAATTAGATATTTAACAAATAAAATAATAGTAAGCTCTCTTTACACGTTGTTTATTAATGACTTGAGAAGAAGCCTGCAAGCAATTTTACAGGTGCTTCAATGAGGCACCCAAAAATTATTTCTTTGTGTCGAGAGCAATGTAGGATCTGTGAATAATTAGATATTTAACAAAAGAAATACTAGTAAGCTCTCTTTACATGTTGATTATTACTGAAGTGAGAAGAAGCCTGCAAGCAATTTTACAGGTGCTGCAATGAGGCACCCAAAAATTATTTCTTTGTGTCGAGAGCAATGTAGGATCTGTGAAAAATTAGATATTTAACAAATAAAATAATAGTAAGCTCTCTTTACATGTTTATTACTGATGTGAGAAGAAGCCTGCAAGCAATTTTACAGGTGCTGCAATGAGGCACCCAAAATTATTTCTTTGTGTCGAGAGCAATGTAGGATCTGTGAAAAATTAGATATTTAACAAATAAAATAATAGTAAGCTGTCTTTACATGTTGGTTATTACTGATGTGAGAAGAAGCCTGCAAGCAATTTTACAGGTGCTGCAATGAGGCACCCAAAAATTATTTTGTGTCGAGAGCAATGTAGGAACTGAAAAATTAGATATTTAACAAATAATAATAGTAAGCTGTCTTTACATGTTGGTTATTACTGATGTGAGAAGAAGCCTGCAAGCAATTTTACAGGTGCTGCAATGAGGCACCCAAAAATTATTTCTTTGTGTCGAGAGCAATGTAGGATCTGTGAATAATTAGATATTTAACAAATAAAATAATAGTAAGCTGTCTTTACATGTTGGTTATTACTGATGTGAGAAGAAGCCTGAAAGCAATTTTACAGGTGCTGCAATGAGGCACCCAAAAATTATTTCGTTGTGTCGAGAGCAATGTAGGATCTGTGAAAAATTAGATATTTAACAAATTAAATAATAGTAAGCTCTCTTTACACGTGTTTATTACTGATGTGAGAAGCCTGCAAGCAACTTTACAGGTGCTGCAATGAGGCACCCAAAATTATTTTTTGTGTCTAGAGCAATGTACGATCTGTGAATAATTAGATATTTAACAATAAAATAATAGTAAGCTGTCTTTACATGTTGGTTATTACTGATGTGAGAAGAAGCCTGCAAGCAATTTTACAGGTGCTGCAATGAGGCACCCAAAAATTATTTCTTTGTGTCGAGAGCAATGTAGGATCTGTGAAAATTAGATATTTAACAAATAAATAATAGTAAGCTCTTTACACGTGTTTATTACTGATGTGAGAAGAAGCCTGCAAGCAATTTTACAGGTGCTGCAATGAGGCACCCAAAAATTATTTCTTTGTGTCGAGAGCAATGTAGGATCTGTGAAAATTAGATATTTAACAAATAAATAATAGTAAGCTCTCTTTACATGTTGTTATTACTGTGAGAAGAAGCCTGCAAGCAATTTTACAGGTGCTGCAATGAGGCACCCAGAAATTATTTCTTTGTGTCGAGAGCAATGTAGGATCTGTGAAAAATTAGATATTTAACAAATAAAATAATAGTAAGCTCTCTTTACATGTTGGTTATTAATGATGTGAGAAGAAGCCTGCAAGCAATTTTGCTGCAATGAGGCACCCAAAAATTATTTCCTTGTGTAGAGAGCAATGTAGGATCTGTGAAAAATTAGATATTTAACAAATAAAATAATAGTAAGCTCTCTACATGTTGATTATTACTGGTGTGAGAAGAAGCCTGCAATTTTACAGGTGCTGCAATGAGGCACTGAAAAATTATTTCTTTGTGTCGAGAGCAATGTAGGATCTGTGTAAAAATAGATATTTAACAAATGAAATAATAGTAAGCTCTCTTTACATGTTGGTTATTACTGATGTGAGAAGAAGCCTGCAAGCAATTTTACAGGTGCTGCAATGAGGCACTGAAAAATTATTTCTTTGTGTCGAGAGCAATGTAGGATCTGTGAAAAATTAGATATTTAACAAATAAAATAATAGTAAGCTCTCTTTACACGCTGTTTATTACTGATGAGAAGAAGCCTGCAAGCAATTTACAGGTGCTGCAATGAGGCACTGAAAATTATTTCTTTGTGTCGAGAGCAATGTAGGATCTGTGTAAAAATAGATATTTAACAAATGAAATAATAGTAAGCTCTCTTTACACGTTGTTTATTACTGATGTGAGAAGAAGCCTGCAAGCAATTTTACAGGTGCTGCAATGAGGCACTGAAAAATTATTTCTTTGTGTCGAGAGCAATGTAGGATCTGTGTAAAAATAGATATTTAACAAATGAAATAATAGTAAGCTCTCTTTACACTGTTTATTACTGATGTGAGAAGAAGCCTGCAAGCAATTTTACAGGTGCTGCAATGAGGCACTGAAAAATTATTTCTTTGTGTCGAGAGCAATGTAGGATCTGTGTAAAAATAGATATTTAACAAATGAAATAATAGTAAGCTCTCTTTACACGTTGTTTATTACTGATGTGAGAAGAAGCCTGCAAGCAATTTTACAGGTGCTGCAATGAGGCACTGAAAAATTATTTCTTTGTGTCGAGAGCAATGTAGGATCTGTGTAAAAATAGATATTTAACAAATGAAATAATAGTAAGCTCTCTTTACATGTTGGTTATTACTGATGTGAGAAGAAGCCTGCAAGCAATTTTACAGGTGCTGCAATGAGGCACCCAAAATTATTTCTTTGTGTCGAGAGCAATGTAGGATCTGTGTAAAAATAGATATTTAACAAATGAAATAATAGTAAGCTCTCTTTACACGTTGTTTATTACTGATGTGAGAAGAAGCCTGCAAGCAATTTTACAGGTGCTGCAATGAGGCACCCAAAATTATTTCTTTGTGTCGAGAGCAATGTAGGATCTGTGAAAAATAGATATTTAAAAAATGAAATAATAGTAAGCTCTCTTTACATGTGTTGTTATTACTGTGAGAGAAGCGCAAGCAATTTTTACAGGTGCTGCAATGAGGCACCAAAAATTATTTCTGTGTCGAGAGCAATGCAGGATCTGTAAAAATAGATATTTAACAAATAAAATAATAGTAAGCTCTTTTACATGTTATTTATTACTGTTGAGAAAGATGACTGCAGCATTTTTACAGGTGCTGCAATGAGGCATGAAAATTATTTTTTTGTTGACAGTAGGTACCATCTGAAATAAATAGATTTTAACAAAAAAATAATATTAAGCTCTCTTTACATGTTGTTTATTACTGTTATGAGAAGTAGCCTGCAATTTTACAGGTGCTGCAATGAGGCACCAAAAATTATTTTTCTGTGTCAAGAGCAATGTAGGATCTGTGTAAATTAGATATTTAACAAAAAATAATAGTAAGCTCTTTATATGTTGTTTATTACTGAGAGAAGATGCTGCAGAATTTTACAGGTGCTGAGGCAGTGAAAAATTATTTTTTTGTCGAGCAATGTAGGTACAATCTGAAAAAATTAGATTTTAACAAATGAAATAGTTCACATTGTTTATTATTGTTGTGAGAAGAAGAAGTTGCAAGCAATTTTACAGGTGCTGCAATGAGGCAACAAAATTATTTTTTTGTCGAGAGCAATGTAGCATCCGTGAAAAATAAGATATTTAACAAATAAAATAATAGTAATTTCTTTATATTATTACTGTTGTGAGAAGAAGCCTGCAAGCAATTTTACAAGTGCTGTAATGAGGCACAAAATTATTTCTTGTCGAGAGCTGTGAAAAATTAGATATTTAACAAATAAAATAATAGTAAGTTCTTTCTTTATATGTTATAAAAGAGAAGATTTTTGGTGCTGCAATGAGGCACAAAAATTATTTTGTCGAGAGCAAGATCTGTGATAAATTAGATATTTAACAAATAAATAATAGTAAGTCTTTATATTTATTACTGATGTGAGAAGAAGCCTGCAAGCATTTTACAGGTGCTGCAATGAGGCACCCAAAATTATTTCTTTTTTTTGTCGAGAGCAATGTAAGATCTGTGAAAATTAGATATTTAACAATAAAATAACAGTAAGTTCTTTATATTTTATTACTGATGTGAGAAGAAGCCTGCAAGCATTTTACAGGTGCTGCAATGAGGCTCAAAAATTATTTCTTTGTGTCGAGAGCAATGTAGGATCTGTGAAAATTAGATATTTAACAAAAATAATAGTAAGTTCTCTTTTATATTTATTACTGATGTGAGAAGAAGCCTGCAAGCAATTTTACAGGTGCTGCAATAAGGCACCCAAAAATTATTTCTTGGTGTCGAGGGCAATATAGGATCTGCGTAAAAATAGATATTTAACAATTAAAATAATGGTAAGCTCTCTTTACACGCTTTTTATTACTGATGTGAGAAGAAGCCTGCAAGCAATTTTGCAGGTGCTGCAATGAAGCACCCAAAATTATTGTGTCGAGAGCAATGTAGGATCTGTAAAAATAGATATTTAACAAAATAAATAATAGTAAGCCTTTTACACGTTGTTTATTACTGATGTGAGAAGAAGCCTGCAAGCAATTTTACAGGTGCTGCAATGAGGCAAAATTATTTCTTTTGTCGAGAGCAAAGGATCTGTGATAAATTAGATATTTAAAACAAAATAATAGTAAGCTCTTTATATTTTATTACTGTTGTGAGAAGAAGCCTGCAAGCAATTTTACAGGTGCTGCAATGAGGCAAAAATTATTTCTTTTTGTCGAGAGCTTTGTAGGATTGTGAAAATTAGATATTTAACAAATAAAATAATAGTAAGTTCTCTTTATTTTTATTACTGATGTGAGAAGAAGCCTGCAAGCAATTTTACAGGTGCTGCAATGAGGCTCCAAAATTATTTCTTTTGTCGAGAGCAATGTAGGATCTGTGATAAATTAGATATTTAACATAAAATAATAGTAATTCTCTTATATTTTATTACTGTGAGAAGAAGCCTGCAATTTTAGGTGCTGCAATGAGGCACCAAAATTATTTCTTTGTGTCGAGAGCAATGTAGATCTGGTAAAATAGATATTTAACAAATAAATAATAGTAAGCTCTTTAAACGTTGTTTATTACTAATGTGAGAAGAAGCCTGCAAGCAATTTTACAGGGACTGCAATGAAGCACCCAAAAATTATATTTTTGTGTCGATAGCTACGTAAGACCTGTGATAAATTAGATATTTAACAAATAAAATAACATTAAATTCTCTTTATATTTTATTACTGATGTGAGAAGAAGCCTGCAAGTTACAGGTGCTGCAAAGAGGCACCCAAAAATTATTTCTTTTGTCGAGAGCTTTGTAGATCGTGAAAATTAGATATTTAACAAAAATAGTAAGTTCTTTATATTTTATTACTGTTGTGAGAGAAGAAGCCTTAAAGCAGGTGCTGCAATGAGGCAAAAAATTATTTTTGTCGAGAGCAATGTAGGATCTGTGATAAATTAGATATTTAACAAATAAAATAATAGCTCTCTTTATATTTTATTACTGATGTGAGAAGATGCCTGCAAGCAATTTTGCAGTGCTGCAATTAGCACCAAAATTATTTCTTTTGTCGAGAGCTATGTAGCATCCGTGAAAAATAAGATATTTAACAAATAAAATAACAGTAAGTTCTCTTTATATTTTATATCACTGTTGTGAGAAGATGCCTGCAAGCAATTTTACAGGTGCTGCAATTAGGCACCCAAAAATTATTTCTTTTTGTCGAGAGCTTTGTAAGACTTGTGATAAATTAGATATTTAACAAATAAAATAACAGTAAGTTCTCTTTATATTTGATATCGCTGTTGTGAGAAGAAGCCTGCAAGCAATTTTACAGGTGCTGCAATGAGGCACCCAAAAATTATTTCTTTGTGTCGAGAGCAATGTAGGATCTGTGTAAAAATAGATATTTAACAAATGAAATAATAGTAAGCTCTCTTTAAACGTTGTTTATTACTGATGTGAGAAGAAGCCTGCAAGCAATTTTACAGGCGCTGCAATGAGGCTCCCAAAAATTATTTCTTTTTGTCGAGAGCTTTGTAAGACTTGTGATAAATTAGATATTTAACAAATAAAATAACAGTAAGTTCTCTTTATATTTTATATCACTGTTGTGAGAAGATGCCTGCAAGCAATTTTACAGGTGCTGCAATGAGGCACCCAAAAATTATTTCTTTTTGTCGAGAGCTTTGTAAGACTTGTGATAAATTAGATATTTAACAAATAAAATAACAGTAAGTTCTCTTTATATTTTATATCACTGTTGTGAGAAGAAGCCTGCAAGCAATTTTACAGGTGCTGCAATGAGGCACCCAAAAATTATTTCTTTTTGTCGAGAGCTTTGTAGATTGAAAATTAGATATTTAACACAAAATAACAGTAAGCTCTTTATATTTGATATCACTGTTGTGAGAAGAAGCCTGCAATTTTACAGGTGCTGCAATGAGGCACCAAAATTATTTCTTTTTGTCGAGATTTTGTAGATCTGATAAATTAGATATTTAACAAATAAAATAACAGTAAGTTCTCTTTATATTTTATATCACTGTTGTGAGAAGAAGGCTACAAGTAATTTTGCAGGTGCTGCAATGAAGCACTAAAAAATTATTTTTTTGTGTCGTAGGATCTGAAATAAATTAGTTGTTTTACAAATAAAAAAATATTTATATTTTTCTGTTGAATTATTAAATAGAAATATGCAGCTTATCGTAAATAATGCTACAAAAGTATTTGTTAATCATGAAAGAGATATTCACGTACCTGTGAATATACTACACCAAATTAGGGAGAAGAAAAAGCTTAGAAAAATATGGGAGTTAACAGGAAGTCCACAAGATAAAAATAGATTTAAAAATCTATTGCAGTTAGGAGAGAAGTGATGGCTGAAAAGCGGAAACTTTTGCAGAACGCCTTTCCATAGTCTTTAGTCCACATCTCCTCAAAAATCTTCTGGACGAAAAGGTTGCATATTGGTTTCTGGAAGCCCCGATACAAATGGCTAATCCCATCAATCCCTTCTCGTCTAAAGAGGTGCTACACGTAGTCAACAAAGAACTCAATTTTAAAAAAGCCCGAGATATGATCTTATTACATATAACACACAAAGACAATTACCAATCATGTCATGACAAGCAACATAGCTATCGTTATCACAATCTTGAGAACATGGTACTAGCCGTAACAAGGGAAGTTGGCTCAGATAATCCTGATTCTCAAACCGGGTAAACCACTCTACGAAGTGAAATCATACAAACCCATAGATCTTCTTCCAATTATGCCTAAGGTTTTCAAAAAGCTTCTTCTAAAAAGGCTGCGACCAATACTAACAAAAATAAGCTATGGTGTTAAATGTCATTATCCATAAACAAGTAAAATATAAATAAAAACTATTTTTTAAATTTATCAATGCATCTTCAAAACATAAACATACGAAGTTATTTTTCTACGTTATCTCCTGATGACGCATTACCAAATGATAGGAAGCTATCATAAAATAAAGCTGGTTGTGACCTTAACGTACAAACTCTTTGAGAGTAACATCGTTGTCAAATCTTTTGTTAGTGACTTAAATAAATGATAATCGCAAGGCAATAAATCCGGACCGCAATAAAAATATTTCGGTATAGTCTAGAACACATCTTTAATTTTTTTGTCAGGTTTGTGCAGCTATATGAAGTCGGACCTTTTCGTGAAGCAAGATGACGTTTTGAATTGGAAAAATTTCCTCTTTGTCGTTGATGTCCGCGATTTTCGTACAAAATCTAACAGAAGCAATTTCAAGATTCGAACAATGTCAATGTTTTCCTCAGTAACCCTAGTCTTTGGACGACGTCGGTGACCTTATTATTCTGTTTCTCATCCTCCCAAAAATTGCTTACGCTACGTGTAGATTTGAGGGTGTAGTTTTTAAACCGTGCCTTAATTTTTTTTTAAGTTTGTTCATTTTTATGACCTTTGTTATGAAAAACCCCTTAGTCTAACATTGTGATAGCGACTATAGAAATGATAGTGCGCGGTGGTACTCTATAAAGAAAATTTCCTTTAGGTGTCGCTATAATCAACGCAAATATGCAATTTTTATTTTTATAATGCATAAGATTGCCTTTTTGGGGCAATTATTTTGTTTGCACGAACGAATCGTAGTATATTTCTATTATGAAACACTGGCATACAGTTACTCATTTCCATCTCGGCGGGTATTTCAACAAGCAAAATTGTCGCATTTGGGGCACAGAAAACCCGTACGCAATCGAAGAAAAGCCGATGCACTCACAACGAGTCACTGTTTGGTGCGGATTTTGGTCCACAGGCATCATTGGGCCATTTTTCTTCGAAAATGAGCAAGGAGCGGCTGTTACAGTCAATGGTGAGCGTTAGCGGGCCATGTTGAACGAATTTTTGTTCACAGAAATTGAAGAGGAAGATATTGGCGACATTTGGTTTCAACAGGACGGCGCTCCGTGTCACACAGCCAACGTTACAATCCATCTTTTGCGCACTGTCTTCGAAAATCGCATTATCAGTCGAAATTCTGATGTCGTTTGGCCGCCTCGGAGCTGCAATTTGACACCGTTGGACTATTATTTGTGGGGAGCCGTCAAAGATAAGTGATACGCCGACAAGCCAGAGACAATTGAGGCTTTAAAGGACAACATTCGTGCAGCCATAGCTGAAATAAAGCTGCATAAATCGAAAATGTACTCAAAAATTGGACCGATTGTATAGGCTACTGCATGGCAGTCATATGAATGAAGTTATATTCCATTATTAACCGGAAGGATTGTACTTTCAAATAAAAAAAAATTGGAAAAATATTCAGTAGTTTTTTATTTATAGCATTTAAAAAAAAGGGTATATGGTGGGTCCTATATGTGTCCAGAAAATTTGCGTCTTTTATTCTAGTATAAAGACCTTTGTAGCATCTAGATGTATTGCTGGCATTGTCATAGCGTTATACTCTATTCAACAGAAGTTCCCGTAGGTAACATAAAAAATAGTTGGTCTGTGTATAACAGATCTAGTCTTGATTCTACAATTATGGAATAATATTTGACATTTACATTCTCTTGGACAATTTATGCTCTAACTTGGTCCGCTAGCTGTATGAGTCCATTGATAGTTATACTTGATAAGCATGAGAAAATATATCTACCTTTAATTAGTTCTACAAAATCAAGACTACTACCATTTTTACAAAACCTAATATTTCATTATTGTAATACATTGGCCACATTTACGGAAAGTTAAGAACTTCAAACACTTTGTCAATACAAGGCTTCTTACTTATACTTTTCTGCTATTTTACAATCCACTTTTTGTGAAACTCGATTTCTAATAAATTTTGAAATGCTCTATGTGTTTAGAGTTGTTGTGATGATCGTTTATTATGTTTTCCAATCATTAAAACCCTTACTTGATAGGAACATCGTTTCTCAGTAGAGTTTGCACAGGGCACAAAATATTCGTCCGATTGATTTTAGATATTTTAACCAAATATTTTTTGTGTGGCATACTGCCTTTCAAATTTTTAAAGTCTGGTGGGTTATTTAGTGTATAATTTTTTTAAGAGTATTGTCAGAGCTTTGTGAACTCGTAACGTGTTGCAACTGTACGTTGCATTGCTACAATTTGGGCTTGAATTCACTAAAGTGTCCAATTTTAATATTTTTTGATCATGCCGTCTTGCCGTTCAAGACACTTTCTAAATTCTGTTTAACTTGATTTTTTTAAAGCTTTACCATATTTTTTATTAATTGTTCAGTTTTTATGATAATTGAAATGCGAATTCAACGACGATTTAATTCAAAACTAAACCTTATTTATAAGAACTAGAAAATGATTATAAATTATAATACCATTAACACAATGGTCAACGGTTACTATAACAACTCTAATTTATTTGCACCATTGTTGTTCGGTGTATGACTTCTCCTATTCCAATGCCGCGAATGCCCATTTGCTCTGCATTTTATTCAAACGCGTGGCTCTAGAACAATCAAATATTTTTAAATTTAAACTCAAGAACGCCCCTAGAAATGGGGCGAATAAATGTTAAACATTTATTATGCAATAAAGGTACGATTACAAAGTTTGTTATTATATATTTACTAACATACATTAACCAGACTCCAAACAATTAACTTTTAGGTAACTTTTATTAAATCAAACGTTAACTAATTTGCAATTCTTTCAAATCCTTAGTCAGTTTTGTCTAAATGTTACTGCAGGACATTGTTTATAGTTTCTAGGAGTATGTAAATATTGCACGTTATATAAAAATGACTTATTTATACATTGGAAAGTAATTGTTGTTCTTTAATTGGTGACCAAATCAGCTATACTAATATTAATCGTTGTTAAGTTCTTGGGGACCAAAGTTACATTGAATTTGTTGTAAAATTTGATGGAGACCGGAATTCAATGATAATCGGCAACCAAAATCAACGCTGTTCCTTTTATAAACTATCACAATAATGGTTCTAAAGCCACATCTCTTTTTTTGGGTGGTATATGCGATCTTTGTGCTTAATCTTGCAGATAAAGAAATACCCCTGGGGTCGTATTTTCAAAATGCACTATTTTCTATATCAACAGCGTGTTTTTTGTATAAAAGAGGACTATGTTCTTTATTACAAATATATATATATTTATTAAATGCAGAGGCGCTTATTTATAAGTAAACGATATATTAAACGCTAACAGTACATTTATTGCTAGTAAATTCAATTAATTTCTTTCTAAAGAGCGTTCAACCTATGTTACACTCACTTTATCTACTTTTAACAGATTAAATATATAACTAAATCGTCTCAGTCATCTGCGTAATGATCTAATGCCTTCAGCGCTTCAGCATGTTCGAATATACTTCTTACTGCTTGACACAAAGCAGTAACGCATTCATTGTTTGTAGAAGGAACATGTTTTTGCATAATATTACGCTTATTATAAAAAATAGTCACTAACAGTTTCTATAATGTCTCTTGTAACTTCAAATAGAACTATAATGTTTGAGATGTCTTTTTTTAAATCTGAAATTAAATAATAGAGGTTTTGAATCATAATAAAAAAAAGTCTATTTTATGTATTAGGGGTATAAAAACAACAATAAAATAACATTTGGTTGTTGAAATCTCTATTAAAGTTTAAGATATATATAAGAAAAAACAAGAGTTTACTGTCACTTATTTTAGTAGATTGCGACTGATATGTTAATGTTTATCCGATTAAGAGTTTATGTACTAGAAAGCTTTACTCATATTCTCAAAATGTTCACTTTCAAACTAGGCAATTTTGCCTGTAGAATCTTCTTTAAAATTGGTTTCTTCTTGAATTTCAATTAACTCTTTCAGTATACTTCCCGCTTGCAATAACCTCTCTTTAAAGTTTGCCGCCGTGAGCTCATTAACCTCCTCCTTAGCTATTAATTACGTTCTTAAATCTACATGCGCTGATTTGCAAAGTTTTAGGTCCGTCTTTTAATTTTAAAAGCAGGTTGCTTATTATCCAGTCATTGTAAAAGCTTAATAATTGCGAGAAGAGCACTCAAAAGAAAATACATTGCATGTATGCTTCTTCTGCTACGCTCTTTTCCAAGGTTTGTAGTATTGCCGTAAATTGCAGTATTTTTGCTACACTTGATTTATAGTTGATTTTTTATGATTCGCGAGAAACCACGATATCCATCGTGATAATATAACATTCTCACAAATCGGGAGTTTATTCACCAAAATATACAAGCTCACGGCAACCTCACTGCCCGTAGCCTCTACATGTATGAAGTTGACAGAAACTTCTGGTATACATTTACAGAGACGATCTGTACCGGGCATCACTATCTACGACAGCTCACATCTAGAAAATTATGGTTAATGAGTGAATCTATAAATTTTAAACCTTAGCAGTAAAGTTAACGTCAACATCTTAATCTTGGTATCAGACCTAATCTCCTAGTTGATTTGATTAAGTTTTTAATGCTTAGCCCACAACACAATTCAACTCAAAGTATATTATTGTAGGTTTCATTACTTGAACTACACCCTGTAACTTAAAAATGACTGATGTGACTCTATTCGTTTGTAGGAAAATAATTTATGAAGTGGCAACTTTTTTTAATAATCTGTAAACATTTTATGACATTTTATGCACTAGAAGAGAAGACACGATATTTTAAGTGGTAGTAGTTTATATACATCGGTGGAAAAAATAATAAAAAACAAAGAATCAACAGTGACTTATGTGTTAAATACTGGAAAGGTGCTACAGAAACGTCCTAAATGCTTAAAATCGCTTACGAAACTAATCATTTATCATAAACACGTTTTTGAATAGCATCAACAATTCAAAGAAAACATATAGGATGTGAGTGATAACAAAGGTCCAGGCCCATCACTTTAAATAATGACCGAAGAAAATTCCAAATTGCATATTTACGTTAAGCTTTCAAATATATCTTTATTCTAAACGAGGTCTGGCAACGGCCCCCTGAAGAGCTTGTCCAACTCCGACATGCTTGAGCCCCTTCGCATAGTAGTTTTTAAAAATAAATAAAAACACTATTAAAAAGGTCTGTTTGACATAATTGGCGTATGCCGTTGCCATGACAACGCATTTACGTATACCCAGTTAGAGTTGAACTTTGACCTTTGACCTGTGTGACAGCACTCATAATTTTTTTTTATATATAAGTGCTTTATTACCCTCTCTCAAACGAAAATTTTCCATCGCTTGCGGTTCCGGAAATATATTACCTCGGTCGCGCCTGTCGGCGGGCAGAAATTTGTCCTTCGGAGGCGCTCGGGTCGGCACGGAAAGGCACGAACGATTTGACCTTTGACCTGTGTGACAGCAGCACTCATAATTTTTTTTATATATACAATTCATGGAAACAGAACTTGAAATACTTAAACAATAACGCATCTCATTTTAACCTAAAGACTTGGTCTACGAGCTATTCAAAGTTTGTTCCACATCGATTGAGAGGTGACAAAAGGTTGTACCAAAGTAATCATTGTAAAGAAAAAGTTTAAAAGAAAAACTTTTTAAAAACGATTGCAATTGTAAATTTTTTAATACAATTTGGAAACCAAGCGTTAATGTATATAATGGTGGTCACCAAATAAAGTACAACCAAAAAGTTTTGTTTGGAGAAATAAAAAATTAAAACAATGCCTGTTGGTTTTTATAATTTCAAAGAGATTATTCACATAAAATTTGTTCCGGATAATACAACGGTTAATGTTGAGCATCATCTAAGGGCTCTATAGAGTTTGATAAGCCGTATTAGTCGTGTTCGCTTCAAATATCAAGAAGCAGTTAATTGACGATTGATGTACAACAGTGCACCCCCTTTTCGATCAAAAGTCATATTTTTTTGCTTTAATATCCTTCATATTTATCCAATTTGAATTCCTAAAACTATTTTATATTTCTTAAACTGCACTTCGCTATAAATAAACTGAATAATATTAAATGAAAACATTTAACGATGAATTTAACTCTCAATGCCATCCCAATCAACGACATAAAAAAGTCTTCTTTAGTGTGAAAATTGTGGTATTTCTGGTAAGGTAGAATATTTGAAATATAAAATTATTGTTGTCAAGATTTCTTAACTGCTTTTGTTTTTCTTTTTAGTTATTTCGGTTACTTTTTGGGCCAGGGGATGTAAAATAAAATTAAGTACTACATTATTTGCAAAGAGGAGCATTTATTTATAATTGAAACTATTTTATTACTTTAAGCATAAGCATTTAAGTATAAGAAAATGCCCTGTGCTAAGTGAAAGCATAATTTGGTTGATTTTTGCTCTGTAATAAGTCTCAAATTATAAAAAAATAAACTAATAAAATGTGAGAAGTAGATGAGTAAAGGTGGAAAGTGATTAGTTTACAGATTACAATCAATTAAAAAGTAAAATTAGTTAAGAGATTTAATATAACAGGAAAATTAAATATTAATATAAATCTAAGAATTCATACGCAAATAAAGGCCAAGGTCCTACGAGCCTGTGGCTTTTAGCACGGAGATAACATAAATGCATGTAAAGAAGACAGGCCCGGCTGATACTTATATTATTTGATTTATTTAATTTATTTTAAAATCGCCAACGCGATCGCGTAATTGAGCCGTAGACTGCGGTGCGGATGAACCCGGATTTATTGCTGGAGCTTTCTGATTGTTGGCAAACGGCCTATTCAGTTACTAAAAATAATTGAGTACCTGCGGTCACATCAAATAAAGTCTAAGGCGCGGTGTTTGCCACATTGCCCCGCATCAAAGATGGTGCGCGACGATCAGGCGAAATAGCCTTAACCTTCTCAGTTTGCAGGCCGTGCTCCCACTCGGTGTATTAAGGCCTTAACATTATTAATTTATTTTAATCCAGTTTTGATTTACTGATTAGGATTATTTGGATGTTTAAATCACAAATAATATTAACATAATGCGGAGTGAAAAGAAATCTAGTAAAAAGAAGAAAAGTGATAAAGAAGACGAGGAAGAGAAAAAAAACGCATTTAAGAAAAGCAAGAAAATTAAAGGGCAGCATCGAAGGATATGATGTAAAAAATGAAAAATAAAATATTTTTAATCGAAAATCATGGAAATAAAAAAGAACAAAAAGCGCACAGAGAAGGGATTAGACAGCTGAAATCAGAGAAGGATATAATAAGTAACGGGAATTTAAAAATGAAAGAAGTTATAATAGGCATAGATGAAAGGATAGATCATTTAGAAAATAACAAAAGAAGAAATAACGTAGTTATTTAGGAAAAAGTGAACCACTGAGAGAAAGTATAGAATAATATGAAAATGTTTATGGAACAGAAATATAAAAGTAGGAGTGTAGTAAAACTAAGAAAAACATGTTTAGTTCAACTGGAAAATAAGACTGAAAAAGATAATGATAGAAATAAACTAAAAGAGAAACAGACGAAAAAATTTAGAAAACTATCTAGAAAGGAAAGAGATGTACAAAGACAACTTGGAACGATAGCAAAAGAAGGAAGACAAAAGGGCAAAGAGATCAAGATAGAGTACAGAAAGCTAAATATAGAACAGTAAAATAGAGTTGGAGCACGGATGAGGAAAAATTAAGAAAAATAAATAAAAATCTTACTTCAAAAAAAGGAGAAATTGTGTAATAAGTAAAAACATGATATCGGAGGAATTCGTAACGAAAGAGGGAGTAAGGCAAAGAGGAAGTTTAAGTCCATTATTATTTATTACTTATATGGACGAAATAATTGGAAGGACACGAAGAACTAAACCACTGCTCACATAATATGGAAACCTGGTAGTGATAAATATCGCAGAATGTGTCTCCGCGGATAATGTGTCAATCTTAGTTGGAAATAAATATAAAACAAAGTATAAGAGAACGAAATGAATAAAAAAAAATTATAGTTATATCAAAATATAAAAAGAAAATAGCAATAAGAATAAAAGGCGAATTAATAGAACAACTGTATAATTTTGCAATATTTGGGTATTACAATAGACCAAACAGGCAGACAAGGTAAAGAATTTGGATAGAAAAAAGAAATAAAACATATTACGCAATGAGCAAGACTTCTATAAATAAGAAAGAGAAAGTTTACAACACAACATATACTGATTTTAATATAGAGATGTGAAACATGGGTTCTATCAAAATATATATGAGTAAATTGAGAGCGGTCGAAATAAAATTAAAAATAACCAATTTAGAGAAGAACTGAACATCAAGCCAATAGAAGAATATATAAAATAAAGACAACTGGGATGGTGGAAACATTTAAAAAGAATGAACGAGAAAGTTCCGGTAAGAAAAGCATAGGAAATCAAACTCCTTGGAAGAAAAGAAGAGAAAAACCAAAGAAAACATGAGAAAATACAATAGAACAAATTTTCAAAAATAACCATAAAACGTGAACAGAAACAACGAGATTAGCACAAGACAAAAAGGAAAGGAAAAGGTTTATAGTAAAGAAATAAGAAATATCATTGTCACTCTCGGTTCGTTAGTTGGAGTTCGAAAGACAAACATTGTCGTGTTAAAGATATCCAGGGTTACATTTAATTTTGGTATTGCCAACAGTTTTACGTTTATTCGTTAGTTTTAATCACTTACTTATATTGTCTTATTCTTTTAAGGATTAAATCTTCTATGGTTTAACTAAAAACAGAAATGCTAACTATCGCCTCAAATATTGAGGCGTTTAGAGCGTTTTTCTATTTTAATTGCTAGTAGGATGGGAAATGGGAACAATTGTTTTTGTCTAGAGAAAGTTAATTGTGTGGCCTGTTTCTTTATTATGTTTAACAAGAGCCGAATAATTATCGCTTTTCCATGCGGCAAGAGAGTGCTCATATATTCGACTAGATATTTGCCGATTTGTTTGACCTATGTAGATCCTTTGGCAGTCTCCACAAGGTATTTTATAAACTCCTTGAGATTTATTGGGGCAGTAATTTGCTGAGCAAGTATATTTTGCCTCATTAGTATGCTTACTTTATCGGTAATGCTTCTGATGTAAGGCGAGAACGCTTTTTGTTGGTCGGGAAATTCTTGGGATTGGGATTTGGTATTTTTATTAACATTTCTAATACTTTGGGTAGGGATTTATTAAAATACTCATTTTATAGTAGGGCGGTGGTAATATTTTTAAGTTCTATTTCGTGTCGAAAGTTTAATGGATCTTTTAATAAGGAATTTTGCAAATGAACGGATTTGGGAAGAGTGCTGATGGAATTTGGCATTTAGGTACCGGTTAGTGTGAGTGGGTTTTCTGTAGGCAGTGTAATAAAAGCTGTCATTTAAAGGGTTTTTATAAGAGTGTCTAGGAAGGAAAGGAAATTATTTTGTTTGGTTTCCAGGGTGAATTTAATATTGATGTGAATTTGGTTTAGGTTCAAAAAAAATTCGGAAAGCACCTTGTTCTCAAGGTCAGATAACAAAAGTATCAGCGACATATTATATCCAACAAGTAGATTTAAAGTGAAATGGGGTGACAAATTTTGTTTTAAAATCGGTCATAAATTGACGATAAAAAATATTTTGAAAGATAAAGTATTGGAGAGGTAATGGTTAAGGAAAGGATATCGTTCTTTATATTATAAGTTGTCTGTAATAACTGTAATGTATTAGGAATTAAGATGTTATTAATCAAAGCTGACTATGATATTATTTTTGAGGTTTTGAGTACTTTTAAAAAGTTATAAGAGTTTCGGAAGCATCATAAGGTGTGATCAGTAAGAGGTTGGCGGGTTTTGATACTTAGCTAGGTTGTGGGCGATAGAACCGAAAACACTAACTACAGGACGTACAGGAAGGTTAAAAGTTCTAGAGGATTCTTGTCAGGGTATGAAAAGTTTTTTGGTATCGGATGGTGGATTTGAATTAGTAATAAGGGTTTTTCTTCAAGGTAAGCGGTGAGATTGTTAAATACATGTCGATAGCTGGTAAATCTTACTGATGTAGTCTGCTGGGTTTAGGATCATTGTACTGTTATCCTTGCCTAACTATAAAATTATAATATTATTTTGTTTTAAAGCTTTTAAGACAAGTAATTCTGAGGATTTGGTATTTGGTACGTAAGCACTGTGGCTAAATCTTTCCTGATTTAATTGCTACGTTTTCAGAAAAAGAGGAAATGAAGAATTCGATTTGGGATATGATGTGATGAAAACATAATTTGAAGTAACAGCAAAATTAAAACCTCGTTCAAGAGTCTGAATAGCTAAGTGGTTTGCAAGATAGTCGGAAAGGTTATGTACCTTGGAATTGGATAATAATAGTTGGGTACTGGGTAGCCGTGTTTGCCACTAAGCAAATTTACGTTTTTGAGTATCAATTTTCTTTTCGGATATACATGACTGGGACAGATTTGAATAAATAACACAATAACAAATATAATCATTTTAAACACTTTCAAAATAGAGATTTGAACGGTAAGACCCCGTAGTTAAAATTTTGGTTAACTATAGCAGAAAGTTTGACTCCATTATTTACAAAACAACTAACATGTTAACTATTAAATAAAAACATTATTAAAAATTTAGGCTGTAGAAACTAATTTTAATTACATATACAATCAATAAATTAAAAAACATTACTTTACTGTAAAAAAATTAAAATTGTTTTGTGAGAAAATAGAAAATTGTCGTATTCGCAATTAGTGAGCAAGTAGGGCAGCGAATTTGTTTCAGAAATTTTGTGCGAGGCTGAAAGAACTGTTTTACAACTATTTTGATTATTTAATAGGCTTTTGGGAACGATACCATTAATGCATTACAATTAAAAGCATAGTACTAACTATCGAGAGATAGCTGAGATGATTTTGAAAGTGACCCTCTTTTTAAAAAATCAGCTACGAGAAGGAGGTCGGAAAATGGTCAACAAGTATCGGCGATTCTTGTTGATGTAGCATTGAGAGTTCGTATACAAATTAGTTGGGAATTCAACGAACTAGAATGTGTAAGACTATAACGTAACACTTTGTCATGAAACGTGTTGCAGAAAGAATTAGTTCCTCAGCTATTGTTACAATA
Source organism: Sinelater perroti (assembly GCA_036346155.1). Lineage (NCBI taxonomy): Eukaryota > Metazoa > Arthropoda > Insecta > Coleoptera > Elateridae > Sinelater > Sinelater perroti. The sequence continues at coordinate 27,836 of JARFIY010000195.1, forward strand.
CTGAGCAAAAAATATAATGCTGCAGTTACTTCAGACTACTATCAATGAGATTGCTATCATAATTTAGTACATCCGAAAAAGGTTCTTACTTTAAAGGAAATTCAGGTTACTATGGACCTTTTTCACCATCATATAGTTCTTTTTATTGTAATCGTAACTTTTTGTATTACATAGCTGATATTTTTGGGACAAATCACGTACGACGTATTACTTTGGAAATCAGCTATCACATATGGGATATACATACTATAACGTATTCGAAACAAACACTTATTTAACACTCACATATTTAAGCAACGAAATTATAAGTATAACGAAGGATATCCGAAAGCAATTGAATATCATGTTAATGAAGTATTCATTAACGTATTAAACACATACAATGCTTTGTTACGATTAAAAAGATTTGAACCCTCGGATTTAACGATTAGATTTTAGTAAACAATACAGCAATTAATTTAATCAATATTATGTAACAATAGGCATCCTAATTATATTAGAATAGATGGTATCTAATAGGATATTCTGTCCGTGACATGAAATTCTAATGTAGTTTTAGCTTAAGCTCTATTATAACATATACTTGAAGTTTGTAAATTTTATGTTGATTTTTATTGTACTAGAGTAAAAAAAGTTAATTTATCATTATTTCTACCTGCTATCTAAATTTTTTTATTGTGATCTCTTAAAAGATTTTTTATATTCAATTTGAATGCCTTGTTTAAAATAATAAAAATAATATTACTTTTTTACAATAATTTATAATTAGTTGAGTGTTAGTTATCCCGATTTCTAAAATTTTCTTTTAACTTGGGGACGTCTTGAGGCATATGTTAATAATGAAAAAAATATATTATTAATTTTAATGTGCACTAGAACTCTCTCGGGGAGAGCAATTGCTTATTTAAGGTTGAGCAAAATTCTCTTTTTTGTCAGGTTGAATAAACAAAAAGGGTAGTAGGTACACATTTATTTTTATAGAACCGAAAGTTCTATTTCAATGTGTCTTAAAAAGGACGTCCGCTAAGTGGTGTGTATTTTATCTTCAATACACTATTGAAGGTATATTCTGAGTTATTCACTATTGTTTTCAACATATGTTGCGAAATGCACTTGATTTCTTAGTGTGTTGCATTCATTAGATCTTGAAGACATCTGTTTTGGCATATCTCTATAGGAGGAAGTTATACAGACTGACATTCCGTGAAAGGGTTGGTCAAGCAGCAAAGTTCTTGCTGTGTAGCCTATGACTCCATCTTGTTGGAACGAAACATTTTCCACTTTATTTTTCACATATCGATGAGAAATGACAGTAACATATCATTCTTTCTCATCATACACCAGACAGTAACACATTTACTGTTGGAAAGGCTTTAATGCATATCTTTATCACTTTAAGGTGCAGGCTTTGCTTACTTACGCATCCTCACAAGTCGAAATGCTTTTTTCAGTAAAGAAAACAACTGCGTCATATGACACAACTTTCAGGATGCTTCCAGACATTTTATGTTCTAAAAGCTGTATTGTTTGCATGAAAATGAAGGTCTTGATACAGTACGACAAGACAAGTGAAGAACCAGTACTTTTGAAGTTTTCTATCCATAACACAATCGACTTTAATCGTAAACTGAGGATTAAGTTGAAAGTATGTCTAAGAAGCATATTATACAACCATAATAGAATTATTAACAGAGAAATCTCTCTGTTGGTTCATTTACGTCATTTTGGCAGCTAAGGCCCTCTCTAAGCAAAACTTTCCGGCTTTCTGGGTCTATTTTTTTTATTAACTCGTTATTATTGTTTCAATAAGGTTTTATAGTAATGCTCTACACCCAACGTGGGGGTAAAGGTTGCGATATAAAAGGTTGAAGCTGTTATATATTTTCCCTTATTGTCCGGTAGTCGAGCACTGGCTCTGGTAATGGGTGATATCGCAAATATCGCGTTTTATACAACCATATTGTTACTTCTTGTTTAAAGTAAGTCTGACGGATAAGATTATTTTAATTATTTTAGTTTATCACCTTTTCCCATGAACATGGTGTCCAGTTTATTTGAATACACATCTACTCGGACACTGTATTTGTTACTATATTTTTATATTCCCTAACTAAAGATGCACATAGACTATTTTGTATAACTAACATTCGTCATGTACCATAAAAAATTTGCTATTGCATTCAGCACCTTATTTTAAAATCTCTAGATGACATTTAAATTGCTGTTGCTACCTGAACCCCAGAAATGTAGTCCGTAAGTTCATATGGGCTTTATTATGGCTTTATATATTAGAACTTTTTTTTAGTCGTTAGTTGAGATCGTCTGCCTATCATCTATTATAACTGTTTTAGTGTAAGTTCCAACAGTTTTCGTTTGAAAAAGATACGAGGAGGGTCCAATTTTAAAGATACAGTTGGCTGTTGTACACACTACGAATGGGTAATATCGCCGTTATATGCATAACTAGACATATTCATACGTGTAGTAGTAGAGTCTGAAACGTTGTTTTGTGCAGAACTCAATTTAGCTTTCTTGAAGCAAACAAACGTGGCTTGTATAATCGTAGAATATTCGAAGTGTGAGGTGCGTGAAGTTATATAATTTTTGTAAGCCGAAGAAGTTAATCAAGGTAAAATCTGTCGCAGATTAGAGGGAGTTTATGGCCCGAACTTTTTAAAGCACCAAAAAGACATCAAAGTTTGGTGCAAAAATATGGACGAACGGAGCTAAGGATAAACCGGGGAAGAAAAGAGGCAGACCAAGGACCTTACACGCGAATGATAACTGCACAATTGTCGAAGTTTGATTAGAAAAGATCGTCACATTAAAGTTTGTAAAATTGTTTAAGTGACTGGCACTCTTAAGAGTTGTCTTTATGAAATTATATGCGACCTAAACTTCCGCAAAGTTTAGGCTCGGTGGGTGCCAAAAAAAAACGCCGATGAACAAAAAGTCAATTGAATGAGTGCTTCACTTCAAAATCTTACAGAAAAGAAACAATAGTCCATTACATGGAAATATCCAGCTTTGTGAATTCCTCGAACCGCGTATTAACAGATGGCCGGGTTGATTACGCAAAGGTGTTAAAGTTTTGCACAATGGCGCAAGACCCCACACGTTAATTAAAACCAAATTGTAATTGTCGCAGCGGAATGGAAAGGTCATGCAACATCCTCCGTGTAGTCCAGATTTAGCACCTTTGAATTTTTATTTATTTACGCTTTTAAAGAAATTTTTGGCGGAAAAACGCTTTGTTTATCAGAAGGAATTACCATTGTAGACTACTTCAAGCAACTTGACAAACAGCAGTATCGTGAAGGGATGTTTGATCTACTGTCACGCTGAAATAAATGATTCAACGTTTACAAAGATTATATCAAAAAATAAACAAAAGTATGTAATTTTTTGTGAAATCTATCAAATATTTTTTTAAATATAAATGTTAGTGTAATTTTGACTTATACTTTTAATATCGGACACTCCTCGTATGTTTTTGCATTACTTGAACAGATTTATTGTCGTTCACTTTTGATCACCATTTCTTTGACCACTCTTCTACTTTGCTGACATTCATTTGCAAGTACCTCGTGGTACTCGTTGGATTTGCGTGGAACGCATATATGGCATCCGCGAATGTTGCAGTTGTCGTTGTTCCAGTTTTTGGTAATCCCGCCGTAAATAATAAAGTATTGGTCCGAGTACGCTTTTTTGCGGTACTTCCGAAGGTATACCTGACAAGTATGTTAAAACAATTTTTCGTTTGACTATTAAATATGATATTAACAATTCATAACAGTCATAAGTTAAAATATTCTTAAATTCCCTCTCTAAGCTCTTGTGCCAACTTATCGAACGCTTGACTAATATTAATAAAACCAGCATAACAGTAACATTTTTTTTCAAGATCTTTATTAATCTTCTTAACTACGCGGTGAACTTATTCAATTCTACTGCAACTATTTCGAAAGCTGAATTGGTGGTTTGGAAATTTGGAGCTTTTCCGACTTCTATAATTATTTTTAATATTTTAGTTATAATTTTCTTTCTTGCTATTATAGGCAGCAAGCTTATTAGTCTATATAACAAGACTATATTTGTATTTTTTTCTGGTCTGTGTAATATAATAATATAGACCACTTTCCATGACCTTGGAATGTTTTATTGTGGCATTGATTGTCTGCTGAACAAATTTAGTTTTTTGTGCTGATCTGTGTCTAATGAAATCATTCTCCCCATCCTCAAATTATTTTGAGCTTTATAACCTTTTTTGAAATTAAAAAGACAATTTAGCTCCGTCCTGTATTATACCTCATTCTATTTTTTTCGATAAATTAAAGTCGAGTCACGCAAAAGTCTTTTTTAAATGAATAAATTTTCCTTGTAGAACCTTTTAAGAAGACCCTTTTAAATGGAGCATTGCTTAATTAAAGTTACTGAAACCCTCTGTAAATTTCATAAGCTGAACTACCATTTAGAGTACGGACAAAGCAAGTCGAAGACTAATCGCACTGAGGCACGAAAGCTTCCGCTCGATGCAATTGAGAACTGGAGCATTGCTTTGTACTTCACATTTAAAAACCAAAGTAATTAAATTTGCTTTAGCATGGCGCCGTCTCCTGACACATTATCTGCGAAATGGATTGGTGTTTAACAATTTTCATAAACAGCACTGTGCGGGAGAACTTAAAGCGCAGGCATGCGCGGAGAGGAGCTCAGTTGGCGCCCTTCGCATTCTGCTCATTCCTTCTTCGTCCGTGACGGTTACCCTTGTGTGCACCATTAATTTCTGCTGCTTCTGCGAACAATTCGTGTCAACATGCCATAGCTGGTAAGATGACAGCAATTTGGTGTAGCTTGCTTTTGCGACAGCATTGATTTTCCGTGGCATTTGGTGGTAGCTGATGGTGTTTCAAAATTATGCAGGCAAAAATTAATTTTTCATTATATGATATAAACAAAAACTAACTCACAAGTAAGCTATCTTATCACATTTATTTTGTTATTGTGATTTTAGTCGAATTACTTTTTGTTAAATCTATATTTCTGGATTATTAAAGCCGTTTATCCAAATTTGAGTTCAGTGTTACATTAAGTGACGTACAAAAGTTTTCAACTTTTATTAATAATAATAATAATAATAATAATAATAATAATAATAATAATAATAATAGAAAAGATACTTTTTTCTTACATTCTCAGTCGCAATTAAGCCATTTATTCACGCACGCCCTTTACACGTGTACGACTAATTTCGCATTTAAAACGAATGCTTCGCTTATACAATAGAGGCAAATTAGCTGTAGATGATTACATTAACTTTATACGAAAATAAAAATTTATAAAGTATTTATAAGTATATTCGAGTGCAATTTCTTTCAAAGTTTTGCCGGTGTTCGTTTATTTTCTGCAAAAAGTGGTCTGCTAGGAATGTAGCATTTCTTAACGGCAAACTTCATTGAATGCTTCGAATCTTACACGGTCCAGTACCCCCAAATTTTTTGTTTGTTATTTTTTCACTGTGATTAATATTGAATTATTTAATGAGGATAACTGATTAAGTAATTTTCTGTCATTAATTAAGCTTATCAGCAATAACAATTTAATTAACCAAAAGTTGTTAAGCAATCTACTAAAACTTTTTTGCAGTTTTGATAGAACTACAGACCAAAATAACCTTTCACAGTACACTTAAAAGTTTTAAAATTTAACTGAATATAATTATGTAATATATTTTAATAGTTTAACAGTACCATGCAATAGCAGTATTTAAAGAACGAGATCATTAAACGTCCAGCTATAAGTTGCATGGCAGTTTAACGCATGTTCTATAAATGCGTTTACCATAAATAATTGAGTCATTCACATATATATGAAAGTTCAGATAATTTTGTAGCAATTACTGCAATAATTGCTAGTTTGTTTAGGTCCGAATAGCTAGATTTGCTTAATTTGTACTTTAACTACGATCTATGGAAACTACAAAGCCTAACTTTTAATTAAGAATAATCATATTTCCTGTGTATTGCGTTAATAAGCCGATTTAAATACAACATAATATTAACAGCACAATGTAAATGTTGCTATATCCTTTATTATGCCATTACGCGCTTCTAATAATTAGTTTGCACAATTAAATCGTAATTTAAAAATCTCTATCGATTAAGTTATTTTGCAATTATATATTTGATTAGTTTACAAGTTGAACTAAAAGTGATAAAAGTGGAGTTAACTTTGTAGGTCTACAATTTAAAATTAGGATTAGTGATACATATGATATAAATTATCTATACATTTGATTATACTCGCATTCAAATTTTTAAATGTTCAATGTACCTCACCTCCCACTCGGCTGCATGGATAACATCTAGATGGTAGCAGAAGAAGAATGTATTGCGCCACAGAATTTACCCCAGTTACGATACAATCTCTTAGGTTGTCAAGATTGTTGTTAGAGGTGGCACATAAACTGCTTCTTTTACCCTCACAAGAAAAAGTCGCGAGATGTGAGATTAGATCTCGAGAACCAGCACATAAATGCCAAGTCTTCATTCCCCATGCTACCTATCTATCCTTCAAGTAGATGTTCGTTCAAAAAACGTGGAACACTCTAGTGCCAATGCGGTGGAGCTTCATCCTATTAGAAAAAGTTTTTTAAATCTTCATCATGAGACGCGTTAGCCTAGTAACCATAGTACCATCGAAAAAGAAAGATACAAAGTCCTTTGTTCTCAAAACGACAAAGATAAGTTAACTTTTGGGGGGCCTTCTCATGTTCTAGTGTTTTATGGAAATTTTATAACCACCATATCCGAATAATGTGTTGGTTGATTTTTCCCATTAAGCAATAGGTTGCCCTGTAACTAAAATTTAAAAGCCACAAAACAGTGTCATGTTGCATATTTTCGAGCATACCATTAGAAAATTCAACACAATTTAACTTGTCGTTTGTGTAAAAATCCTGTACCAGTTACAGGTGGTAAGTTTTCTGCTCACTCTACGGACTGACTTCATTCGGCTACGCTCTAAACTCTTTCGAATTCGTCCCGCATTCTTCTCCAATACCTGCAGTAGACCATTGCTTTTATATTTACACTAACAGCCAGTTTTAACAGATTGATGATTTTAGCAGCATTTGTTTTTCTTGTTGAAGGGTCAATTTTAAAATGACGACAAAATGTACGTTACACTGCAGTAATCAACTTCTTTTACTGAGCTCAGGAATGCAAAGAACTTTGCGATGCACTGCAGCACTCTCATACACAATTGCCGCTCACAACTAGTGTTGCTGCATGAAGTATTTGAAGCTGTAGGACATTCTCTTTAAGATGTTATGTGATTATCATTCACATACAATGTTTAGTTCAGGAAATATATCTGTATAAAATTAAGTCAATAATTTTGAATAACCCTGTATTTCATTAAATGCGTTTTTAAAGACATCAAACTCATTTAGCTTCATACTTTATTTACTTTACATGTACTTTTAATTGTAATGACAAAGTGTATAAATTTTTCATAATTTTTAGTAACATTTTTAGATTTAATAACTTGTATCGATGACTTCAATAAATGATTAGGAAGATAAATAAAATTAGTTGTAGATATATATTCGTTTGGAGTTGAAACAAAGACTATTGTGCCGCGTGCCTGTTTTTGACGTTGAGAACGTGCAACTTTTAATTGGGATTAAACTGAGCATTTAATTCGGAGTCGTTTGATATCTGTTACCTGCGAATTCGAGATATTCACTTTCAGAGTTTAGAATACTTCGCACGATTTTAACGAATTTAATATCCTGTAAGATAAATAAGGCAACTAGCAGATATTTTTTTTATTATTTTTGTTATTACATACCTTTAGCAAAAAAGTCAAGGGTATTTGCTGCACTTGCTTACACACTCGAAAAAATAAGGTTAAAATGATTTGGGAAATGTGACTCCAATGAAAGAAATTCAAACATTATAGAAAATTACAAGAAATGTTCGAAACTTGACAGCAAATATCAAATACCAAAGAACGAATTGCTTTTTAATTTAAATCTAATTAAAAGTTGTATCCTTTGAACACCAAAGACAAGGCTTGTAAAGCAGTAGCCCTTCATTTTTTGCTCAGTTTAAGGCTTCATTTTACGCAAAACACACTAAGTTAAATATAATTGTTGATTTTATAGAAGTGATCGTATTGCTCTTAAATGCGTATATAAACGTAGCTTTCTACAAAGATAAATAATGACTGCTTTTGTGGCAGGAGTGCCGCAAGAAGTTTTTGTGTGTAATCGTCGAGAATACAGAAGGTTATTTACTGTGGTTATTTCTTGGCGACCTAAACAAAAACGGCTACCCAAAAAATGCCATCCTATTTGTTTGCGGCTCTGATAAGAAAAAAATGTGTATATTTAAACTCTAAACGCCGTTTCTAATATTTTTTTTTAAAATTTATTATTACACTACAATCTGTCTTTAGACATTCAGTAGTTGATATGACATATATGGTTAAAGAACATAATAAACATGAAGGAAGTGCATCCACTGACGACACTCCTCTATTACTCTTAAACTAGTTTATCCTATACACTGTTGGAACTGTTGATTAACCGACACATTACTGCACGAATCTGACAATTAGGTCTGCGGGTTTCAATCTTCTTAAACGTGGTTGCACTTCGTCGTCATTGTCTAGAAGGCACTCCACTAAGATGTTTGGGTGATAACTGATACGATCGTAATAGCGCGCACTAAACTTTTGTATCTCTTGGTTAACCGTAGAAACTCCAAGATCGCGTCTTATGGTTTCGTTGGGAATGTACTACGGTACATTACCTAATGATCTTAACACTTTGGATTGAAATCTTCGCAGTATTTCAATATTTGAAGTTTTAGCAGTGCCCCATAACTGAATTCCATAACACCATATGGGTTTAAGCATGGCTTTATAGAGAAGTATTTTGCTTTCCAGAGTAAGTTGCGATTTACGCCCGATTTAAGCCCTAGTTGTTTACGCTTTGCCCATATATGTGGTCTCCAGGTTAGTTTCCTGTCTAGGTGGATGCCCAGGTATTTAGCGCTATCTGCTTGAGGGATCAGGTGGTTGCTTAGCTGCACCGGCGGACAGTTGCCTTTTCTGAGTGTGAAGGTTACCTGGACCGATTTGCTCTCATTTATTTTTATGCGCCACTTATTACACCAATTTTGTATTTTATCTAGGTGAGCTTGAAGCTTTTGGGATGCTTGATTTGGATCTGTGTGCGATGTAAGGATAACCGTGTCATCGACAAAGGTAGTAACCATGTTTCCTGTAGATGTTGGGAGGTCTCGCGTAAATAGCAAGTACAAAATGGAGCCCAGAACACTGCCTTGGGGTACTGCTGATGTGATAGGATGGAGGGGTGTTATTTCGCTGCCGTATTTGACGGAGAAATGCTTATTAGTTAGGTATGATGTGAATATTTCGTAGTAATCCGTGGGTAGGGTTTCCTTAACTTTGTATAGCAGCCCTTGTTGCCAGACTTTGTCAAAGGCCTGCGTAATGTCGAGGAACACCGCAGCGCAGTATCTTCGCTCTTCGAAGTCCTTGAAGATTTTATTCACTACCCTGTGTACCTGCTCTATTGTAGCATGGTTTTTTCTGAAGCCGAATTGGTGATCGGGTATGACATGTTTGTCTAGGAGAATCGGATATAGCTTTTCTAGGAGCATTTTCTCAAAAACCTTGGATAACACCGGTAGAAGACTGATGGGTCTGTAGGACGTAGGTTGGTCACTAGGTTTACCTGGCTTTTGTATTAAAATCACTGTAGCATTCTTCCATTGGTCAGGAAAATGCCGTAGTCTTAAGACTGAGTTGAATAGATAAGTTATGATCTGATATCCCTTATCTGGTAGTTCTTTTAATATTCTTCGAGTGATTAGATCTTGACCTGGAGCTTTATTGGAGTTCACTTTTTTAAGTATAGTAGTCTCTATCTGGTAGGCGTTGAACTTTTTAATCGGCAGGCTCATCTGGTACGGCGTTTCTAAAGATCTGTGGACTTCTTCTTCGTTGTTTACTATCGGCGAGAATGGCTCAAAAGCTTTTTCTAGATGTTTTGCGAAGGTTTCCGCCTTTTCTCGGTCACTTGTTGCCCAGGCATTGTTTTTGGCGCGAATTGGTGCTTTGTGTTGTTTCGGATGTTTTAAGTGTTTTGTAGCTCGCCAGAGATAATAATCATTTGTTTCTGTTGGAGATAAGTGTTTCAGGTAGTTTTGTACGTGTTGATTTTTAATGTTGCGCAGAAGGTCTTTGAGCTCGGAGGTAGCATGATTGGGCGCTCTTTTATCGTTTGGGTGTCTTGTTGTGTGCCAGATTCTTCTTAGTCTGCGTTTCTCTGCGACTTTCTTCTTCACTACGATAGGACAATTTTCCGATTGGATATGCTGAACGAGTTCTGGTGTAGCCTGACGGGGTTTCTAATTAGCATCAAAAGTAACTACATTTTACAGAGCATAACCTAGAAAAATTTTGGGTTTATAAAGCAAAGAGAAATATACCGTAACAGTAAAACATTTAAGGTAATTATCGCTAGCTAAGTAATTTAAAAATGATTATTATATAAAATTCATCAAATTTAACTATTTAAGTTCAAAAAAATTAAATTTCTCTTATAGTGTCTTGTGTGATATCTTTATGTAACTGTACAGTGTTTTAGATATGATCATTGATTCTGAGAATAAAAAAAAGGTTATCAATGCACGTTTAGAGAAGGTATGTGCAGCTACGTAAAACATTTTCTCTTTATAATAAAGTATAGTGGAGCATTACTTAATAGAACTCTTTTTATTTGACTCACGTCTCTGGTCGATTAATACTTTTTAAAAATATTTATTTTTAATAACTATCGATGTTCTCTGATCACTGCAAGTTAGTGCTATTTTTGTCGTTCTTTACTTTACAGAAATTATAAATACTACAATACACATAAACTCATCTCACTTACTCCTTGAAGACGCGACTTTGTACATCTTTAACCTTACTGATCCACTATCATACTATTGAATGATTTATTCCTTATATCTTATGCCATTCAAAATTTGTAACAATACTCTGAAGCTCTAAAAAAGACATGTTGTTATTATTGAAAGTAGATTATAATAACCATTTATCCCTTTAGTTATCTATTCCATATAAAACTGATAATAACTTAACTAACGGGCGACAAATTTATATAATAGTAATTTTGCAAACTGAGTTTAAAGCTTTTTTTGAGATGTTACTCCTGTTTTTTAGACTATTTTTTGTTTAGTTTATCTTACTATGTGATCGTCAAAGAAATCCGCGATCTGAATTATATAATCTCACTTGAATATTCTCAAGGTCTATAGATATCTTTTAAAGGAATTATTCTCTTTTCTGCTTTAAGGTGACACATTTTACTAGTCAGTAGGGTAGAGATTATTATTCATACATTTTTTTTGGCACACTTACAGGCATTGCAGCCTCAAGGGCTTATTGTGCCCACTAACACGCACTTAAATACTAGGACATTTACACACACCCATAGGTTGAGCGAGACTTAAACTCGCTCACGCCGGCTAAAGGACAGAGCTAACTGGTTGAACCATCTGAGCCACCGCGTCCCCTTATTCATACTTACAGAAACTATAAAGAAAATTATTTTTTATTTTTACTCAAATAGAAGTGTATATTTGAAGAGCAAAGTCCTGTAAATATTTCTGTTAGTTTTTATAATCCAGTCTTACTAAGCTACAAGTTTTCTTCGATAGATTTTTGTGGAAAATTATAAATTATTAGTTTGAAGTGATTCAAGTGCTGTTGGTTTTACTATATGTAAAATAATTTTTAACCGACACTTATATATATATATATATATATATATATATATATATATAGAGAAAGCCCTCACTGATTCATCATCGCCCAGCCTAAACCGCCAAACCTAGAACCTTGAAACTTAAGGGTTATTATTTTCTGTATGACGTAGGGACGTACTAAGAAGGAATTTTTCGAAATTTACTCCTCAAGGGGATCTAATGGGGGTCCATAATTTTAGGCTTTTTCGAAAACGGCTTGACTTAGAAACGTGAAACTTGGCAGGAAAGAATTTCGGCCAAATTGAAAGGACACTTGTTTCGGGAATTTTTGATCCGACCCCCCACAGGGGCTGAACTGAGGGTCAAAAATAAAGCTTCTGTTTCTGACATTTGTCATGCCTTATAATTTTTGATCTGTGATAGATAGAGAAATAACATTTTTAGTATTCAACTAAGGGCCATAAGTCAAGTCTAGGCGCCAAAAATTAGTCTGATCGGAAAATCTCGAGACCGGTTTCACCGGAAGTGGCCGTAACGTCTTTGGTTTCAGCCGCTATTCACTTAAAAAAAATAGATGGCAGGCAGTATCTGAGTATATTGTAACCTTCTAAGTCGTAACAAGTCATCTCTTGACTCCTATAATTATTTAATTTTTTTAAACAGAGGAATATTCTCCATCTATATAGTTATTAAAGATATTTGAAAGGAATAACCTATAGTTAAAATTAAAGGACTCATTTTTCAGGAAATTTATTAATTGCGGGTTCATGTTATTAAGAGGTGCACTTCCTTAAATGAAAACGCGTCCTCGTAGGGCTAGACGGGGAAGCGGAGCCGAAGGTGACCCAAGCCGGCTAGTATATATAGCTTTTAATATATTTCTTTATGTGTTCATAGAACAAAATATCTTTTACGTGTCGACTAATTTTGACCACTTTTGACATAAAGAAATACTTCTTAAATTAAAAGAAAATATTCTATTAGCATTTACACTTGAAGTTGAGATAGTTTTAGAATTATAAGAGGTTAAAGGAAGTGGATGAATTTTGACAATAATTTTTAGACATCTAGATCATTTAGAGTCATATTTATAGATATTTATATATTTATATCCAAAATTTCAAAATTCAAAATCATATGTTTTTCACTTATTGGCTCTGCGGTATTTTTAAATATACCATGCTTCCAGTAGTAATCCAACTCGTTTTTTGGTAACTAAAAAGACTTATGTAGTACTTATGTAGTAGTCCAAAATCACTCTGGAATACAAATGTACAATACCCTAAAACTCGTTTTAAATAAATGGTCTAAAAGTATGCTTTTGCGTACTTGCGTGTGTATGTGTGTGTGTGCGTGCATATGCGTGTTTGGACCTTTATTACAACCCTTGGAGTTTTTTTTATAAATTTCCACAAATAATAATGAAAAGCAAAAGCAGCAAATACAAATACAATAACAAATACTTTAGCAAAGTACGTGGTACGCCTGAAAAGTTTTGAGTTTCCACACGAAGATGGCCATACTCGTCAAAACCATTCTGCTACTACAATTGTACATTTTGAAAGATACCTGTAAATATTTCAGACATTTTGGAGGTTTAGTTGTTGTTTGACAGTCCTTTGTATCAGTCGATATCAGTGTTTCTGTAAATATGGAAAAAAGCGAATACCGTGCAGTAATTAAGCACGTGAATTTGAAAGGCAATAAGCCTATGCAAATTAAAGCCAACTTAGATGCTGCTTACGGGAACTCTGTCCCATCATTTGCCATAGTGAAAAGATGGACAGCTGAGTTTAAACGTGGTCGTACCAACTTGGCTGATAATGAGCGTTCGGTACGGCCAATAATTGAGACTTCCGCCAATATAATCGAAAAATTTCACCAAATGGTACTGCACGACTGTCAAATTAAGGTTAGAGAGATAGCAGAGGCTGTGAGCATATCGAAAGAACGAGTTTGTCATATATTGACTGAACAATTGAGCATGAGTGACTGTTTTTTTGGAATGGTTAAGAAATTCTGTTCATCGATTATTTAGAAAAAGGAAAAACAATATTGGTGTCACACTACGTAACGTTATTAAATCAGTTGAAGGCAGCAATTGCTGAAACGGAATAAAATACTTTTTCATGAAGACAATGCACGGGTTCACACTTAGGCAATCGCCATGGCTGACATTCACGAATTGCCGTTTGAATTAATTGAGCACCCAATATATTTACTAGATCTGGTTTTTAACAACTATTTCCTAAGCTCAAAGTTTTGCTGCAAGGACAAATATTTTCATCAAACGAGGAGTCATCGCAACTATAGACGCTAACTACTATATGGACAAGTTAAAGAGGTTGGAGCATCTCTGAAAAAATGTATCAACTTAAAAGGAGATTATGTTGCAAAATAAAATTGACAGAAAAAATACTTGTTTCTTAGTTAGGCTCAAAACTTTTTAGATTTCTCACGTATAAGTAGTTATATTGTTTTACAGAAACATTTTTTATTAAATTGAATTATATACAAATAAAATGGTAAAATTATGAAGTTAGGAAACTTACGTATATACATATTAAATATACATAAAAATTTTCTTGAATTGACATTTAATATTTTTTTTAATATATATATTTTATACATATAATATATATATATATATATATATATATATATATATATATATATATATATATATATATATATATATATATAATAGGTTTAGTTAAAAGAAATCCTTTATTTTTGCATGAAAATGAAAGTTTTATTTAACATACTTAGAATCAATCGATTTAGGTCAAATATGCGCTGTTTTGTTTGATAACTTGTTGCCATTTTAAAGGTAATTCCATTATGCCTCTCTCATAGAAGCCCTTGTCCCTATTGACAAGAAACTGGGACAGTCGATTTTCCCAAGCCTCTCATGAGGCGAATTTTCCACCAGGAACAGGTGGTAATCACTTGTTGCCAGGTCCGAACTATAAAGTGGATGCATAAGAACCTCCCAACCAAGCTCTCGGAGCTTCTGGGGAGTCGCTATCGATGTGTGTGGCCTGGCGTTGTCTTGATGAAACACAATTCCACTCCTAGCGGTCAAAGTTGGTCGCTTCTGGGCGATTGTTTCCTTCAGACGGTCCAATTGTTCACAGTGCAGGTTCAAATTAAGAGTTTGGCCGTAGGGGAGCAGCTCATAGTATATGATTCCTTGCCAATTCTACCAAACGCACAGCAAAACCTTCCTGGCCGTTAATCCTGGCTTGGCCACCGTTTGCACCTGCTCACCGCTCTTCGACCACGACCATTTTCGCTTGACGTTGTCGTAAGTGATCCACTTTTTATCGGCAGTCACCATCCGCTTCAGAAATAGGTAGACTTTATTGAGATTTAGCAGCGATTCACAGATGGAGATTCGGTCCATGAGGTTTTTTGCTTTAACTCGTGTGGCACCCATAAATTCAGCTTCTTTTTGTATCCAGCCTTTTCCAAATGGTTCCAAACGGTTTTTGGTGCAATGTTTAGCTCCTGGGAAATAGAAACAGTGCTTATATGATGGTCGAACTCGGCCATTTCCATGATTTTATCCACATTTTCGACAATTGTGGCCTTCCAGAGTGTGGTGTATAAACGTAAAAATTTAACCAGAAA
Organism: Sinelater perroti; assembly: GCA_036346155.1. Lineage (NCBI taxonomy): Eukaryota > Metazoa > Arthropoda > Insecta > Coleoptera > Elateridae > Sinelater > Sinelater perroti. The sequence goes on from JARFIY010000195.1 coordinate 43,276, forward strand.
TTTTGGAGAAAAAGCAAAAGTATATATGGATAAAGTTGTAAAAATTCTAGACATAAATTAAACGTAAACGTGAATTTCTATTTTAAAGGTATGCAAAAAGTGTTGCAAAAAGTAAAGGTAATTAGACAAAACAATTACAAAATTCTGAAGAAAAGCAGAAAGCGAGTATATAAAATTCCATAGGATAGAAATTATGCCCCAAGATTGTTTCTCAAGACTAAAGAAAAATTCTTGTAAATTACAAAGAAGTACTATAGTCAACGACTGATAGCCATTACAGGAACTATATAGGAACTTAACCCAGAACTAAGCATTGTGTTGCGCTGAAAGAATTAGGGCAAGAAACCGTCATAGGCATAAATCACAAGCCGAGAACAATTGAGTACACCTGAAAGATACTCTTCTAAAAACAGAGTTGAAGATAGCTCTGTATTGAATTGTCAATTGTTAGTGCCGAGAAGTAGAATGTTGAAAGTTTACCTATATGATGAGATATCAATACCTAATTTCCAATAAAGAAAATAATAGTCAGAAAAACCAGTTTCTTTTCAAAGATTGATAATAGAACCAAATGTATTTTTGTTATCATTGACTACTTTATAAAGTAAATTATGTGTTGCAATAAAAAGATTATTTAAAAAAAATAATTGCTTTGGAGTACTTGTACAGATCCAATTAGATCAAGAGTTCAATTTTAAATATACACTTTTTGAGGGTGTATGCCGATTACTGTGAAACATTACTACCATAGATGAATATCGGTCTTATTATTGAGGTGTAAACTAATATTTCACATTTGATTTTTAAATATGATTTTTTGTTTAATATTATCATATGCAATCTTGCGTATGACCCTGATAACTTTTTATTGATATGCAGGCTTAATTTTAATTGTCTGTCCAAGTGTATGCCTACATATCGTACTGCACTATCTTTTGGATTTCATTTGATTGTGGTATTGTTAATAGTTAAATTTGGAGGTCGGTAGAGCATAAATCTTTTGGATTCACACTTACTTGCGTTAATGATAATCCGCCATTTTTTAACAGGTTTGAGGAAGGGTATTAGGGCGTGATTTTGTAGCATTAGAATCATGTTAGAATGTGTGGTCTAATTTACTTCTTAAGTACAAGAGATCTTGATAGGCCTTGTAGCCTTTATAGTTGACTGGGTGGTCGCCGCCTCAAAGTACACATTTTGCTGGGGTATCTCTTGTCTTAATACATGTAGAAGTATTGTGCGGCTCACGTAATTAGTGTGTTTATAGTATTGACATTTAGTACACTGTATTATTCCACTTTTCTTCCTAGGAGGTTCGACGTTTGTTATCGCACCACAAATGGTTTTTAGTTCAAAGGTTTTATGATTGCTTTCTTTGGGTTCTAGATCGGCATAGAACATTGAAAGAGGTTCTTTACTTATTTTGTGCCTTATTATATTTAATATATTGCGGACATTATGACCGGCTCCATCCAGTTCCGCTTCTATATCATCAATTGGAATTCAATGATAAAGGTTCCTTATAACATTTCTGTAGGATCTTTCTTACTCTTGATAGGTGTGGTAAATTATCTTTTTATCTCTTAGGTAGTTGATTAGCTTTCTGTATGCATCAATGCTGAGAGTGTTGACTTTAACCGTATTGTCTGCAAGGGCCTTGCCATGGTATGTTTCATCATCGGTAATTTTCGCAAAATTGTCTACCAAGCCTTTAAAATTAGTTACGTCATATAAATATTGGCGTTGGATGTAGACCGTTTGTCTGAGTTTTAATTGAGGTAGTTGACTCATTTTCCTGCATATAAACGTCATTGTCGATAAATGCTAAAAATCTGTTGTGTGTATTTAGATAAGACGAATTTGAGTTCTTCTATAGATTTTCGTAGAATCGGATTTTCCTTTTTTTGACCGCTTCTCGGTCGTAAGTACTTTCTTGATTTTCGTTGGAACTTTGCTATGTTTATTGCATTTCGAGTGGCGTAGCTACAGTTGCGGCATATTGATAAGAATATATGATAAGAAGGTTAATAATAATTGTGTCTGCTGTTAAGAATTTATGTCTGATTAGGAGGGCATCCTACGCTGCGTTCGTTGTGGGTTGCGTGAAATTCATTCCACGCGATATTTAAAGTGGTTATCCACTTACCGATAAAGTCACCTAGGCCAAAGGATCTAAAGTGACCTGCCGACCTCTCACCATGACTTAACTGCAGCATTCTTTTAGAATCAAATGGGAACTGGTCAATATAAATTTTTGTATTAATAAAAGTGTAATGCTAAAAATAGAATTAGTTATTTTATCATTTGATTAAAATATTTTAACATGTTTATTTAGGTAATGTTTAAATCCGAAAATTCTGCACTGTGAAAGTTATTCACAAACACAAAAAACATAGACTGCCAGATTTATTGAATTTGAAATTAAGGTAGTATCGAGTATTATGAATTAAAATAAATTATTTTTGAGTTAAAAGCTGTCCAATTAGATTAAAATTAAAATAAGTGGTTTATATTTTTTTATATTATTATTAAATACCTCTTCTGTAAAAGATTAAATTGTGTACTGCAAAGTCTGATAGGTTATAGGGAGTCCTCCATTTACTAAGTTAGCGATCGTTTTATACATATTTAGAAAATATCGGGCTATTATAAGTAAAATAAGCCGATTTTCTACTTTTTGATTGACTTTTATTATACTCGTTATGTCTGTAAAATGTTGCCATTTGGATATTGTTTGTACTTAACTAAAATTTTAAAAAACAAGGCCTTTTTTTGTTCTAATACCACTATTCACGTGTAAAAAGAAAATTTGATAAAAAAAATAACTGGAAAATGGAAAAAAGTCGCTCAATTTAGAAAACAAAAGAGACAAATAATAAGAATATTTCTATTTTTTTATAATTTATTAAAAAATTTAAATTATTGTTTTTACATATAAAACCTCAATATTATTGTTCAATTCTCTCCAGGAAATGTTACTAATTTCCCAAATAATTGTACGATGCCTAAATCTTCAGTTTTTAAATTAACTGGCAACCTGTTTTTGACATGTATTCTGGCACCCTGTTTATTAAAAATTCTCTCTCCAAATTCCGTAGTACAGAAGCTTATTAAATTATACATGAAAAATTAATCACCGTTGTTGTTCCTTTATGTTTCAGTAACATTAATTAAATTGAAAATGCTAAACTGGCGTAATAATAATAATAAGTTGCCAACTGTGACGGGTCATCTCACAAAAATCTATATTTGTTTTATATCATTTCCCGCTAGTCTCAGTTTATCTGAACTGTTACAAATGTACATAACATTTATTAACTGATTTATATTCAATTATATTCTTTTAAAGAGATGATTTCATACTTTTAAAAGCACAAACAAATATTTTGATTGATATTTTCTAACTCATCAAAAATATTTTAACTTATCGAATTTGGTTTGATAATTAAATGAAAAACAACACTATTAATAACTGGAAATTATAAAATAATTACTTTTCAGTGATATACTTAGACCCAAAAGAATGCAGAAACATGATACTTTAGAGGTTTACAGACAGCGATAATTAATGGCTAATGTTTTTCAATGATGAGCAAATTTAGCCTTAAAGGAGTTACGGCGTAAATGAGTAACATTGATCGGATTATTTAAGTCAATTTGTGCGTTCGTTACATAACATGAGATTACATTTTTATGAAAAGTTGTTTTGTTTTGTATAATCACTATGACATGACCGGGAAATTAATGGCACAGCAGCTTATAAAATGCTTTATTACATATTTTACAATTAGACGCAAGCACTATTTCAAAATAAGTCTTTAAGACATAAATTGACATACAGTTATATTATTAGGGCAATGCGAAAATCTTTTTGCTTTTTGAGTAATTATCTTGGACTTTAAATAAATTGCTGAAACAATTGAAGTATGTCATAAGTTATATATTATATTAAATGGCCTAGCTGGTAGATTATTTCCTGTTGTATTGAGTTGTATTTCTTAAAATTTGAACTTAAAAGATTAGGCAACATACCTAATCTGAATACTAAATTTTGGTTGTTTTTCGGAATTACTAAACTTAAGAAGATAACTTTAACCCAAAGAACTCACTAGAAATTAAAAAAATTCGACGAAATCAAATTGTTATCGCACTCCGGCTGTAGTTTTGATTTGTTACTATGGAATTACCAACTATTCTGATCAACGGCTGACTGCTTGGTTACACACTATTAGGTAGTTCTCCAGAAGTTTTTTTTTATCCCAAATCTCAATAGTGATAATAACAAGGCATAGAAAACTAGACTCCCAGATAAATAAGTACTATGCTGCAGAAAGGCCTTTCAACCTATCAAGTAATTAATTTTTATGTCAAAAACCAAAATACCATTCTAATAATACCTTATCAAGTTTGATGCGTTTTTGATGAATTTTTGTAAGACTCATCGATGGTGCCCTTGCTTATGTTTCTCAATGGCTACCATATTTTTATTTTTTATAATTTCAAATGAGTATCACCTACTGCACGCCAGTGTTTTAGTTATTTAATTTTGGTAATTTTCAAGTAAAAATTTAAGGCACCATTACTTTATTGCTAATTATATATATAAAAAAAATTATGAGTGCTGCTGTCACACAGGTCAAAGTTCAACTATTTCTGTCACACAGGTTCGTGCCTTTCCGTGCCGACCCGAACGCCTCCGAATAACAAATTCTGGCTTGGCGGCAGGCGCGGCCGAGGTATTATATTTCCGGAACCGCAAGCGATAGAAAATTTTCGTTTGAGAGCGGGTAATAAAGCACTCGTAGAATCAAAAATAATATATAAGATGTGTGCAAAATAATTTATTTTCTCTGTGACGTGATAATATGCCGCTTAATTTTTAACGGCTACTGATATTCTAGTTACCACAAATGATTCCATGTTATTCGCGCCATGTTATTTGTGCGGCGGCCATATTTCGTAGCATTGGAGCCGCGACCCTTCTAAGTACACGATAACCGTGTAGTTTGCGCCACAGATCAGAGTTATTAACTATCTGAAGGCGGAGGCGCTATAATTAGCGTTAAGTCCTTTTTCTTGAAACATTTTAACAATAAACCAATAAGTGGAACAATTAGAAAATTATATTGAGGGCTGTGCTGATACGATCGTTTGTAATTTTAAATAATTTATTTTCCAGCCTACATTACACAAACTATTCAGAAAACTTTTGCATTTTGTCAAAATCTAGAAATAAAAATGTGCCCGGCGCTAAAAGGGGCTAAAACACATGTAACAATTTATATGCATTTTTAGTTTGACTATTCAGCCAACCATCAAAGCGGACCGTCTCTTTATATTTTAAACATATAACATTTTTTTATATACATACATGAACATAATTATTTTACACATCATCAAGCAACATATATAGTGTAATGTAATTATAGCCTTACAAAACCAAGGAAAATTAACAATTAATTGATCCTTTTAAAGAAAATCACACATGTACTACATATTAGGTAAAATACATTTTATTAATTTAATTTTTGTATGCAAGCAAGAGATTTTAAACAGAATTTTAAATTTTTTGTTTCTGCAAATTTCTGTAGCACGTTTCCTATTTTTATGTTTAAATTAATATAAATTGTTTTTCTGAGCATGTGCAGTATCCCCAGTTTTGCTAACGAAGATGAATTAACACTTGCAATACATTCTGATCTTAAAATATTGATGAGGGTATATATGTTTGGGTTTTTTTATTTACAAGTTTATTAAGCTTATCGTGCCAGCGTTGTTTGTCTGATGCTTTTTGTTATGGCAGTTCCAAGCGGTGAAGGGAATACAGTCATTCATTTTCCATCCACTGATTGAAATTCAGTTATTTTCTCAGTGGTTGAACTGTCTTCCATGATTTTAAAGAATGCGTCTTCTACCATGGTGACAGGTAAATGTGTTAAAGCAACAAATTTGCGTATACGCATTCTAGTTTCTTCTAGATTTCTATTATTTCTAGACCAATCGCCTGTACCTTTCTCCACATTGCCTGGTTTAAGTGCCATGTGGCAAAAAATGTGATTTTAGTGAATTTTATATTGTTTTCAGATAAAACTGAGTAAACATACATCAGACTATTCAACTATTGAAAAAATTTCACCAGTTGCAATCGAAATGTGTCTTTAGAATAAGTGCGATTTTTGTATGAAATCTCTTCTTGTAGAATTTTAAAATGCATGTGCTTTCAAAGATTTTACATACTCATGATATTCGGACAGCAATAGGGCATAATATAAGATTTCGTGTAATTCATAATAATTAGATTAATAAAATGTAAATTTTGAAGTTAATAAATTAAATTTTTTGTATTTTAATATTATACCGGCTTTTCTTCCACAACTTCTTTCCAGGTTTTCCCCCCTATATTTAGTACGAATAACGCTATGAAAAACTTATTAATATTTTAAGGTCATAGTGAATTTCAAGTGTAAATTCATTATCCTTAGTAGAACTGGTGTTACTACATAAACGCTGAAAAACTATTTATATTAATTTAGATATAAAAATAGAAAACACATCCAAAAATTAACAAAAACAAAAAATTTAAAATCTTGTTTAAAAGCAGTTTCATACAAAAATTAAAATAATACGAATGTATATAGTGTATAATAGTTTATGTATACTGTGAGTTAAAAAATTAATAGTTTAAAATTAGAAACAATTGTATCAGCACAGCCCTTAATATAATTTTCTAATTGATCTACTTCTTAGTTTATTATTAAAATGTTTCAAAAAAAGTACTTACCGGTAATTATAGTGCCTCGTCCTTTAAGTAGTTAATAAATCTGCGGCGCAAACCCTGCAAAATAATAGAACTGGTTTTTTTTTGATCTAAGCAGAAGTGTTGGGGGTGGAATCTTTAAACCTGACGATTGTTAGATGTCAAGTAAACGATTTGATCCAAATGATTTGCCTTTGAGCCTTTATAGAGTACGAATTGCTTGCAAAGTAGACAGCTGTTTGATTCGTGCCACGACAAAGATACGTGATAAAAGTTTGTTTTAAATATTTTATCAAAAATAAAAGTGTTTAAGTGATGCAGAGCGTTCAGATAGGAAGAGAGGACATTACGGATGAGCAATACAGTGCGCTCTTCAATGTCTCACACTTCAGGCAATGTGGCTAAAATGAAAGTTTTGGACTCTAACCGACTTACAGGTGTTAGGTTGCTAGCAGATAAAGTGGGACATCCAAAATCCATTGTTCATAATGTCATAGTGGAATTGAGGAAAGTTTTGTGCTAAATTTTATATCACGATTTTGTTCTATAAACGGAAGAAAACCAATGTTTCGATTTCTTGTAAGCCTGACTTTTAAAAGATGTAATAACTGGTGATGATACATAAACTTTTGGGTAATTCAATGAAAAGAAATAGAGCTCTTAGTGGCACACTAAAGAGTATCTTCGACCAAAGAAAGCCCGAATGAGCAAGTCAGAGGTGAAAGCGATGCTCACTAATATTTTTTATTCTAAAGTGGTGTTTATATGGAGTTCATACCACCCGAACAAACAATCAAAGCTACATTTTACGTAAAAATGTTTAAACTACTGAAAAAAGGAGTCACGTGAGTTTGGTGATAAGTTTCTACTATAGAACAGCTACATTTTAAGGAATTATCAGCGTGTTCCATATCGAATATGGAAGCCAGTCGTCGATCTATTCAAAATTTTAGCATTTTAAAGTCCGAAGGGCTTAAGGATTACCAACATCTGGGTTCTTTACGACAACAATGTGCCGAGCCATGCGTCGTTGTTAGTAAAAAAGATTCTGTCGAAATACACCGTGGCAACACTATTTCAAGCTCCCTACAGCTCGAACTTGGCTTATTTTCATTTTTCTGACTTCAATTTATCTTAAAACGGCGGTTTTAAATGTGCAGACTGCTAGCACGAGTACTCTGAAAGAGATTTAAAATTAAAACGTTCATGTGAGATACGGCGTGTGGCAGAACTGTTTTAATGCTGAATGATGTTATTAGAACGTTAAGTGTATATATCTTAAATTAAACAAACTTTTTGGAATTAGTCTCACTACTTTCCAAACGTACCTTATACGTAAAATATCTCATTTGATTTTAACAGGTGCAGTAATTAAATATATATATATATATATATATATATATATATATATATATATATATATATATATATATATATATACATACATACATACTGTATATAAAACTAAGACCACTGAAGACTGTTAGAAGTGGTGTTAGTAATTCAAGGCGATTATTGTTAAATTTGGGTAAATTGCTGTACAACTTTGCAGACACCACGAGAGCAGAATTTTAAGTACAAATAAGGGCAAGGCACTTGGTAATTAGTCGCAAGCAAACGGTTGCGTGCTACGCCATTTTAGAAATTATACTGCCACAGTACTCTTTTATAGTAGGAACACGGTAAGAGCAGCAATTTGACTTTTCAGATAAATTTTAATTCTTAGCTTCCGCACGAAGCTCATAAAGCACGTTGTACAATTTTGTATGAATGCGTAAAATTCGAAACATAACATCGAAGCGCTTTTCGTCTTTGAAAAGTGTCTCTAGAACTTTGGTTCCTATAATTTTAGCCTAAATGGTTCGTGTGAGACCAAAAAAGTTATTCCTTTCGATGTTCTGTAAAAGTGATTTGATAGCTGTTAACTGTATTCTACTAATTAGTAAAAAGACAGAAATGACTTACAGGTGTAGAGTTTAATTAGTGATAAGCGGCTTCTTTCTATAAAGTAGCAACATTTAAAGCAATTATCACTGTTATTAATGTCGATCTGCGTTTGCAACATATCAGAATTTTAAACGATTCGCGAATACGAGTCCGAAATAGCAAAAATTGTTTGAGAATTTAGAGAACTGTATAAATTTGAATTTATGAAATTATCATTCTGTAGAGCGCATATGAATCTAACTGCATCTACCTAACTGACAAATGGAAATTAATAATTAATACTAAACCGGACACACCTTCACCTCATCTTTCGTCGGTAATGTCAGAAGCGGATTCTCTTATAAATTCAGAATCAGTGATAAAAATCGTCGAAATTCGTTTCTGCTACTATTTTTTAGCAGAAGCTACAAACTCAGATTTAAATAGAAACAAGCTATGAGCTGTTGAATGACAACAATCGTTAAATTAAGCAAAATGTAAATGGAAATAACTATTTTTAATAAAAAAATAATAGTGAACACACTATTTTATTAGAACCAATGACATCGATAGTAATAATTTGAGAAATTGAAGAAAGTTAAAAACTACTAATTTATTATAAGTGATTTGATATCTTTGTTTAATCTACTTGCTGATTGTACTATTTGTATCATAATTGTAACACACACAGAAATATCAACATGAGTAGAAATATCAAAGATTGTTGGAATTCTAACAATTTTAGATAGAACATAGAACCTAATAAAACTGAATAGGAAAACGGAATCAATACATTATGCAGCAAGTTGTATAAAACATTAGGTAATTATCCGTCCTTCGTTTTTAGAACAACAGTAAATAAATAATAAAGCCTGGATGGATCTATATCCATTATATATGCAATCCTATCCATAGATTTGTTTTTATAATCCATAGAACAGAATAAAAGTCTACATGACAAAATCAAAAAGTAGAAAGGATTTTTAAAGAAGTAACATTTTCAAATTTTTCATTGTCTTTCCACATAAAACCAGGTATTTTAACTGTCTTTCAGATAATATTATCACAATGAGTATTAAAAGTAGGCTACCACTAAATATAGTTTCTACGCCCTTGGCACAAATTTATCTGGTTAGAAGTATTCTCCGCTGATTATATAATGACTCATGTAACAACCCAGCCTTTTAACATATTGAGATTTATATAATTTTTATGAGAACATTCAGTTAGATGGTTAATGGCTTATGTATTATAATAACATTAATGGACCATGTAATGTTTTAAAAGTTTTTAAATCATCAAAAAATAACAAATTTTTAAATACTTATTTACTATGATTGAAGTAAAAAGTTGGAAAAGGTTTGAGATACGATCCTTAGTCAAGAATTAATCAGATACCAAATCACAATGCAAAAAATTGTTGTATCTTAACGATTTGTTTTCTCTCCTGTAATAATTAAGCCATAATAACGTTATCCAAATAATGCCGTAAGACTTTAACTTGCTGATTAATGCAGAATAACAAATTTGATCAAGGATTTTACTGGAGTATGTTGAAATTGGAGTATTACAGATTTGATAATTTATGTATAATAATAATAAATAGGTCATTAATTAGCTACTTCGTTTTTTGCTGACTTCTAAATTTTAGTTATATAACTTAGTCGATAACAACTTTAAATAATAGAGGGTAAGACACGATGTTCGAGCAATATTGAAATAAGCTAAAGAATATACCATCAATGCTTGTTCGCTTTTATAACTTCAAGTATATGTGGGCTATTAATCACTTTATTTGAAATAACTTTAGGTGCCTTACGTTAGGATTTTAAATCTGTTGAAAATATTTAAAAGGAAATGTTTGATAAAAAATTTTAAGTGCTAGTACTTCTTATTAGCTTATATTTCATTATCTGGATACACAGTCTTAATTTATTTGCTTGACTTATAAAGGAAGTATTTTCATAAATATTTAACGTCACCCTATATAGTGTTTTCAATGTTGTCAACATGTTTTAAAGAATTTTTTATAATGCTTTTAAATCCTTTAAAATTTTTTATGATGACCTATATTACCAGGTTTAACATACAGGGTTGTATCCAGAAGTAGTAGGACTGTTTCTTTTCCGCGCGCGCGGAGCGATGGAGGGGGGGTCTGCAAGGCCGGATGTTATGGAGGGGAGCCTTGGGAACAGGTTTCGACCTGCGGCAGTCGCCTGCGTGCGTTAGTTGAGTGTGGACCACTGTTTTAGTGACCTCCTGTTGTGACGCCTCGTCGTCAGTTGCGATGGAGCGAAATTTGGAGCAGCGGTACGCCATCAAGTTTTGCTACAAACTTGCAAAATCAGCGACCGAAACCAAGGATATGCTTACGCAGGCCTGCAAGAAGGATACCATGAGCCATTCCTCGATATTTTAGTGGCACAAGTTGTTTCGGGAGGAGAGGGAGCTCGTCGAGGACACCGGGCGTCCGTCAACCTCGCGAACTTTTGAACTCTGACCGACGGTTGGGCATTAAATAAATTACTGATGAGCTGAATTTTTCGTACGGGACAGTCCAACGCATCATCACAGGATTTGTCGATGAGAAAAGTGCCACGGCGCGTGGATTGTGAGGGATCTCCTGGCCAAATTCGGCGTTTCCACGTTGCCCCCCCCCTTACAGTCCTGATGTGGCACCACCGGACTTCTTTCTATTCCCCCGGATCAAGAGGCAGCTCAAGGGACATCGTTTCGACTCGGTGGAAGCAGCCCAAGCAGCCCAAGCGGCAACGACGAGGGCGCATCCCGGAGGACGACTTCCAGAAGGCCTTCGCGACCTGGAAGGCTCGCTACCAGAAGTGTGCGGATGCCCAAGGGGCCTATTTTGAAGAGTATTAAGTCGATGTACCAAAATGTTCAATACATTTTTTTTAAAAATCAGTCCTACTGCTTTTGGATACCAACCCTGTATATAATAAACCGACTAAAATTACAACGTGGAATGTGAAAAGTTAGTAGAAGTAGGAATCCAGTAAAGACTAAATATAATTGTTAGTAATACATAGAAAGGTAATAAAATATTCAAAGAAATAGATGTCACAATCGACTACTTACATTTATAAACAATACTAGTATCCAAAGAAAAGCAGAAATCTGTTGAGAATTTCACTTCCGTTTGATATAAGCTTCATACAATTACAGCCTGAGCGATCAAATCGCTTGAGACGCGGACTGCGATGCGTACGGACCCGGGTTTCATTCCCGGAGCTCTCTGATGCCTGGCCCATTCAGTCACTGAAAATAATTGAGTACCTGCGTTCACCCGAACAAAGATTAATAATGGTGGTCGTTTTAGGCGCGGTGCTTGCCACATCGCCCCGTATCTAGCTAGGTGCACAACGATTGGGCAGTAAAGTCGAACACATGAGAGCCTTAACCTCTCAGTTCTCAAGTCGTATTCCCACTCGGGGCCTTAGAGCCTTACCATTATAATACTGTTACAACTATAACCAAATTTATATACTTAAACATAAGTGTTCCCACCTACCAGTGGGTCAATAGAAAACAAAAGAGATTAATTATATGATTAGGTCATTGGTATAGCAGAAAAAAACTAAAGAAATGTGATATTACCATCGTATGTAACAATTTCAACCCTAGAAGAAAAAAGGGAATAAGATTTATTAACTTTCTACAGCGGAGCTTATAGAAAGTTAATGAGATTAGCATCCTGTCTGTCTGTCTGTGTGTATGGAGACACTATAACTTCCGTTCTATCCAACGGATTCACTTGCATCTTTCTCGGGTCTTTGGAAAAAGACTCTCCACTGTAAATATAGTGTAGTCGTATGTTTATCGGAAGTGACCTCTGCTTTTATTACTAGTAAAAAATTTTGTGATACTTCGTTTAAACTTTATATAGTTACATTACAATCTGTTTACGATACCAAGAAGTTTTTAAATATTTGTTTTTAACAGCTATTAAAATTTTATTTTATTTGATATACCTGGGTTATGTTTTAGATAGAGCAGTACTAAAAGATTACCTACTATTTTGTATTGCCCTAAAAAGTTTGTTAGACAGAGCATATGTTACATTACTTGTAATAATATTTTGATCATTTACAAAAACTTATTTCAGTAGGCCTCTATTAGTTCCAAGTTAGCTGCGTATTTTTTATAGATCCCGTTAGCTAAAATATATATATTTAAAATTTAACAGCCTTTAATTTAAGATAACTTATTTCCATAGAATAAGGCGTATCATAATTAATTATGCACATTTTCGGTAGTTGACCTCAGTTGTGGTGTCTTTTCTTAGGATTAGTATTTTAGCCTATACTATCATCTGTAGTATTAAATAAATATCACAATAGACTTATTTTCGCCTTCCATATATGTTTTTATTGCTCAGTATTCTATAAAGTGCAGTTACATATCGGTTACCCATCATTATTATTGCCTGTATTTTTTACTAATGTTTGACTTCCTTGAAAATTTAGTTCCTAGATTCTACTTCTTCGAATTATTCTTCCCTTTATCCGCCTTTACTTTTAATTCTCGATCTGACACTTTCCCATATACTTAGTTTCCTTATCGTCAATGTACAATCCTATCTTTCTTGCTCTTTCTTCTAGTCTCTTCACTACACCCTTTAGTTCTTGTTTGCTTCTTGTTAAGATGGATAGATCTTCTGCAAAGGCTAAACACTGATGTTTTCTCTAATATATAAATCCTGTTCTGTTGATGTTTGCATCTCGTATGATTTTTTGCAGTATAGGACTGAACATCAGTGATAGTTGATCCCTCTGTCTGCAACATTACCATTATCATGTTTGTTAACTTTTTGCTAACTCCTAGTTCTTGTAGTACTTTGTAAAAGTTTTACTTTTCACTCTGCCATACCTTTATTTGAAGTCGATGTAAATGATTATTGTTGGTTTTTAGGACTTGTATTTACTATTTTATCTACTTATATTTTTTATATATTGCTAGAATTTTATATGCAAAGCAATTTTCCTAAAATTTTGACACTTGATTTTACCTTTCTTTTTATAATGTATAAGGGGCAGATCAGTGCTTCTATTTATTTTTTCGGTAGCTTTTCCTGTTTTTATATTTTGCTTTATAGTTTTTGTATTTCTTTATTGCATGTTGACCTCTATATTTAAAAAGTTTACTGTTATTCTGTCACTTCCTGGGCTCTTATTGTTCTTTAATTTTTTGATTATTTGGTTAATTTGTTCCTTGTTTCGAGGTGCTACAGCTGTTGTATACTGATTCTGTCTTCTTCTTCTTCTTTTCTAATTACTCTTTCTTCGTGTTCCCCATCTAGTAACTTATTAAAATATTCTTTCGATCTATTTAGAATTGTTTCTTTTCTTGCAATAATCTTTCCATTTTTGACTGGTTTAAATTGGTACCCTTTTCTTTCGTTCCTTACTCCTTTATACAAATTTTTTATTTATTTGGTTCTATACTTTTCTTCTATTTCTTATAATTTGCATTTTTTTAGTGACTGATTCATGTTTGCTTCGTCTGACAGATTTTCCTCTTGTTGTGCTTTTGATTTTTCGTCGGTGTTCTTGTAGTTGTTCTATTTTTCTTGAATTATTTGTTTATGTGTTCTTCTTCAAAGCTTTGATTCTCTCTCTTCCTTTTTGCTAAATCTTCTTCTACTGTGAAGCTGTCAGACCTTTTCCAGTTGCTTCTGTTTTTTTGATATTCTTATAATCTGGAAACTTTGCTTTTCAAACTGACAACGCTGCTTTTAGTGAAGGCCTTTTTTTATCATCTAATCTATAACTTTTGGTTTTTATTGTTTTACCACATTTGTCTTCTCTCTTCTTGTATTCTTGCTTCTTCTACTCCTTTTTCATTATTTTCAATACATTTTCTTCACCAACATCATTTCTTAACACTGTGTGAGAGTCGTATTTGGCAGTTGTCTTGTCGGCACATAACTTAAATTTATTAGTTCTGGGTTAGCTTCATATTTTTTGTCGATTTCGTCATCCAAAATGAAAAATTTTAAATTTATTTTTTATTAGCCTTTAACTAAAGATAATTTATTTTCTTAACGTAGACCGTATTACAGTCTTTTATGCACATTTGTGGTAGCTGATCTCAGTTGTGCTGTCTTCTTCAGAATTAGTCTAAATTGTAATTTAGCCTGTACTTGCATCTACATTATTAGACAAATATCACAATAGAATTAAAAATACAAAGATATTGTTCTAATAAATATATTTTAGATTATGTACTAAAGGTAAAAATTCTGTACACTAACTTGTTTACGGTTTTTGCAAATACAATTGGAAAATATTGTAAGTTTACTTCTTTGAAAACTTTTATGCAATTTTTGCATAAAGTAATAGCTAAATACCTGTATACTTTCTGCCGTATTTAGAAAACAAAGCGAAACAAAAATCATATAACTAAAATTATAAGAATTGCCTAACAAAAATTGATAAAAACTGCCTGAAAAGCTTTATTAATCGAATTTCCGATTGGAAAATGGCAGTAAATGGTGACCTAATAATTCATTATCCGGTTATGCGTTACAGTCCAGTTGTTTTCCAAATACGTCAATCGATCGTGATATGAGACAATTGTGTTGATGTGGGCCAGGCTTTCTTTCAATAAGCGATAATTTAGATCAATTGTATTTTTAGGTTGCGTTCCCCTTGGATTGCTTTTTATAAAGTTGTAGCTACTTTGACTTAAATATACTTTGTTTATTTTACTGTATTGAAAAAAAAACATTCCCTAGAATTACTCGGGAAATTCTACAAAAGTTTAAGCCAGCAAAAGTTTTGTTCAGATACTAGAATTTCTCATAATAAACTGCGTGGCGAAAGAACAAATTGGGTCCGGTCAAACCATTAAGCTGACGTATAAGATAGCATAAATCCTGACCTGCTGATGAGCTTTCCTTCAAAAGTTTTTTCGAGCACTTCTTTCGGGCGGCAGGATTTGGGAGCAGTCTACAAAGTATATATATCACGCCTAGTCTTATTGAAGTATTTTAGACAAGTCTTATTCAAAATAATATATAATTTTATTGTAAAATATTTTTATTTAAATACATGACGCATTTGAAATATTACAAATTAATATGCTTGGACAAATTAAATGTCTGTTATTTGTATACAACAACTGACACTATTGTAAGTATTCGTTTTCACATAAATAAATAGTAAGGTAATATTATAAAACAAAAACTAATTCTAATGCTTTAATTTTAGATTAGCTTTTGCTTGTATTTATATTTCACCTAACCATTTGTAATATATCTTAATGTTTCTTATAGCTTCTTATGTTATGTATAGTTTTAATGGCCAAATAGCGTAGCTATTAATTGGAAGTCAGTAAACATTTTATAAGAAGTATTTCTCTTAAGTGTCTATACACTTATGTCATCGTTCCGGTGGCTTTCGTAAAGCTGATAAAAATAATTCGTTACATACAGCACAGTATTACTAGCGGTCATACGACTGAAACTCGTTGGAGCGTATTTTCTTGGCATACTACATCAAATAGGGTACAGTAGTTCGGAGCAGTAATATGCGCGAAGCAACACGGTCTATCCAAATCCATGCAGAGCATATATACATGTAATGACTGCCAAGCGGAATTGTTATGTTGCGACAACGCGTCGCATGTGGAATTCGCTTCACTGATTGACAGTACTGGTCAGTGAGAATTTTTTTTATAAGAAGGCACCATTAACAGAATCTCTTCTAACCCCGAAGAATAATCGTTATCTGTTTATTACCAGAACTATAATTCTGCTGTGACCAGATTATTTGCGGATTTATACTTTGCAGTTGTAGCAACTATCAGTATACATCAACTTGCTCAAACTGAGCAGTGAAAGTATAGAAAATTTATTTTGTTTGTGTGTGCACAGACATTTTGAAGTCCTCATGGATTATAACATGCAAAGTTCCGCAAGACAGACTTATTCGATGTAACAAAAAGCACATATTATACAGCATGTGCTCGATTTGATAATGGCAAGCATATGATTCACATTCAATACATTGATGGATGCATATAATATGCTGCATAATATGTGCTCTTTAGTATAATTAGTATTGCTTTTAAGCCACGGAATTTAGCGAAAACGATGTCACTTCTTTGAGCTAGTTGGTAAATTTATCAATATAACTGTACAAAAATTAATTAACTATTTATAGTGCCTACGTATCTAGGTATTTAATCTTTTTATTAACGTTTAAAATATGATTTACATTAATTCCTTAATTCCCCAACTCTTTAACCCTACTTTAAGCGCTCAGACCACGTTGTATTACTATAACTTATACATAAATGCTTCTGTGCACTCGCAACTTCGGGTAGCAGCTAAAAATATATTATTGCTTAATAGTAATCTACAACCACTAGTAAAAAAACGTGGGCGTGTAAGTTATTAGTAACTAAATTGATTATGTCTAAGTACATAAATGTTTTACGTCTATTAATTTGTGAAATTTCCACTACATTTTGACAAGTTTCTCAGAAAATTACTAGAATATGTCCCAGGAGAAGAGAAGACGAACTGAAACATCAAATGATCTAAATGTTTTTTGCAATGGTACAATGAATTGTAAATTGAAAAAAGTGATGCTGAGAATAAAAGTAAAGAAGAACTTAATGACCCCGAAGAAGATAACGTAAATGAAGGTGAACATGAGTCCTTTTTAGAACAAGATGATTCACAATAATAAAACAAAAATTATTACATAGGAAAAACAAAACAACAGAATAGAGAAAAAAATCAGCTAATGTACATATTAGAATACGTGCTCAGAATAGTATCATCCACTTACCCGGACCAAAAAAATTGCTAAAAATGCCATATCAGGGATAAACTTTTTTTGGACGAAACTATTGCACTATCACTTCATGCACGAATATTTTTATTTGAGATATTCCACAGTGATCTGAACGGGAGCGAGGTGTACGAGAAACAGATGAAGAGGAGATTAGAGCATTTATTAGAATTCTATATTTTATTAGTTTATTGAGATATTTTTTACATCAAATATGAGATAGTTTAAAAAACAGTGGTGTAGAACATTGTTGCCCGGTAATGAGTGAAAAACGTTTTAATTTTTTTTTTTGAAATGCGTACGTTTCGATGATGTAGGCAGAATCTAAAGAAGAAAACATGATACAATTTTTGCTATTAAGGAAGCGTTTGAACTCTTTTTGACCAAGTTTTAAAAATTATGAGCAAGTTCTTGCGTTTCGCAGACGTTATTTATTCAGACAATGCATTCCGAGCAAAGCCAGCTAGGCTACAACTAACCTAAAAACTTATGTACTCGACGTGAAGAGCCATCCAATTCAATAATTCTGTAGAAAATATTGTTCTTAAACTAGTACAAGCAGTAGCAAGTGCTAATCAAAATATCATTTGGTGATAACGGGTTTTCCAGTGTACCTCTAGTCAAAAAGTTGGCCAAAGAAAGAAAACCAATATAGTTCAGGACTACTCGAATATAATAAGAAAGAAAAACCAAAGACATTTTTTCCGAGAAAGAAAGAAGAAATAAAGAAGTAAAGTTTTCTATCTTTGGCTTTCTGGAGGACAGCGTTTTAGTATCTTACTGTCCAAAGAAAAACAAATCAGTTATACTAATCTTCAGTATACATCATGTCGCCATTATCAATGAAGAAACAGACGAGGCTAAAAAATCGGAGATAGTCACTATGTACAACAAAAATAAAATCGGAGCAGATTTATTAAACCAACTATGTCAAAAATATAATGCTGCAAGAAACACCCGTTGCTGGCCGATGGTAATTTTTTACAATATCTTGAATATTTCGGCTATAACTTCTTTGTGTATTTGTAAAGCCAACAATTTTGATTAAAAAATAAAAAGGGCAGATTTTATAAAAAATTGCATGGGGGCTGATGAAGCCACAAATTGAATTCAGATCCACAATTATGCAGATCTCTTCAGAAATACGACTACCCCCTCCAATCCCAAATATTGTTGAGACTTTTACGGCCGGTGATATGGTACAACGTGTGGTTGGGTCTCGGAGTGATTCGTCTACAACTGCGGCGGATACCTTCAGAAGAAGACCTTCAAAAAATTTAGAAAAAAATCTTCTAAACACATGTTTTACTCTGAAAAAGAGTATTTTGTTTAGTTTACTTTTAATTTTACAAAATTATGCGATACATAACAACAAAATAAACACCTGCTTCTTGCATACATCTCCCATTACGTACAATTTTGTTTCAAGCGGAGTACTAACCAAGAATACTAATAAAAATTATCTACTCAATTCTTGGATTAAGAAATTATTCACTTTTTGGTTATGATTTATTAAAATTATTTAATTGAAAATTTTAAATCCTGAGCTCAGTGTATGTAGCTAAAATATTATATATATATATATATATATATATATATATATATATATATATATATATATATTTTTTTTTTTTTTTTCTAAGCTCGCATTAAGAAATTATTTGTGAAGCTACATAATATATTTCCGATTATATTAAAAAGTTGATATTTGTATTCAGTAATTAATATGTCAACTAGGAGTTTTAATTATATATTTAAGTTTATAAAAATGTAGAAGGTTTTCTTTTGCCTCACATAACAAAGTTGGTATTATTTCTAGAAATACTGAAAGTGGCAATAAAGTGTTACATAAGACAAAAATGCCAAGTCAAAGATTTATGTTGAATAGTTCAAGTATTTAAAAAAATATTTATTTACATTTGGTCTTTTCATCATAAGGTTAATCTTTCCCTAAAGTTTAAAATAATCTTATATCTAGTTAGTCGCTTCTGTATTCACAACATTCGTTTCACATAAAAAAGGTGGAGATGATTGATAACTACATCATCGGCGGTTTAAGCTAAAATCACTAAAACTACATGGATAAAATAATATAGTTTTATTGCAAATGTTAGCAATTAATAAACTTTAAAGCTTTGTTAAGTTGTTTAGTTAAAATGAGTAAAGTAAGAATAGAAAGTTAATAAATAGGTATAGACGACGATATATCTATTATAACGCTTCTGAGCATTTTAGAGTTAAAGATAACTACTCAACATTTACCAAAATGTTGTATTAACTGATTTTGTGGGCTTTCGAGTTATAGTTAATAGCCGGTTCAACAACGATTTTAAATTGCTATTAAAAAGTAACTTTTCAACAAACAGATATTTTTTAATAAGCGAAAATGTTGATATCAGTTATCTAGAAAAATTATTACAAAATTTTTAATATGAATTACTACGAATGTATTTAATAATAAGCATTTTTATTACGAAAGACTCAGGATTGGGCAGAATAAAAAATTAAATTTTAAATAACAATGTAGCAATCAAATAGGTAAATGGAAGAAGAAGAAATATTAGGTTTTATAATTTTGCCATATCAATCTTCGATTCGTACAAACTTTCACAGATACATTACACTTCTATGCATGTAGGTGTATGTATAAAATAATGCATTTTTGTGATTCTAAAAAAAAAATTATATCTACAGTAGGTGATTTATGTTCTTCCTACGAATCCGCTGGAATTTGGATAAATAAATTGAAACTCACCACGTTCCAGAGGTACACTATGGTATAAGTTTAATATACATTTTGCTAATATAACAAAGATGCACAAAATGGAGACCGCGTCTCATCTAGAGCAAAGGTAAATTTGTATGAGAGTAGTTTGAGAAAGTTAAGAAAACTCAGAAAATTATTTTCTAATGATTCCAAAAGTTTGAGTTGGAGTTGTAAAATAAAGCACTGTTGTATAATGAATTTACTTCAATTTAACTTGAGTTGTCACGTCTGCGTGAGGCTAGGCATTCTCTTGAAGGAGATTCTTTTGATTAAAGCAAACATACAAATTGCAATAACAGCATTTGGATTCAGTTAGAAAATTAATAAAAATAGCTTTGTGGGCTCAAAACACGGTTTAATTTTTATATTAGTTCGTTTAGACTTGAGTGAATAATATAGGACTAAGTCTCATTATACGTCACTATTAGTCAGTGTACAAAAATTCGTACCCTACTCTCTGTAAAAATTTTTACTTTGCTTTGTCTTATAACTGTCTATGTTTATAATGTTAGTATATATTCTATATTGTTGTAAACTGTTGACAATAGGTAGGAATTTTATTACTTCTTAGTTGAAAGTTTATGGGCATTTGCGGGGATTACAGGAGCCGAATTTTTGTTCAAAATTACAATTGCCATTGATACAATGGAAATTTAAAGCCATGTGATTTGCTATAGTTGAGCATATTGATTAATATATGTAACATTTAACTTATAATAAAAGCTCACTTTATATATCAGGCTAAATACCTTGATGTACTTACGATGTTTTAACTGTATTTCGGCTTCTTTAGAGTGAACTTTTATTTGCGGAGTACAAAACGTCCTTATTCAGTTAATCAGCGAATTTCACTTTGGCAACTAAAGGTTACTTTTGAATACGATTTTTAATTTAAATGTACAGGGTGGCGCAATGACGCTGGTTCAAATTTTTATTTTAAATAATTGTGCTTAATTTCCTGAACACAAATCCACTAAATAAAAAGATTTTCCTCATCTAACGCCATATCTTCCCCCTTTCAAAGGTCAAAATTGTAAAATTTTAGATTTCGTAATTTTGACTGACTTAATGGGTACGCTAGATGAGAGTTTGGTAATCACCATTCTTTGGATTGTTAGAAAGTAAGGTAAAATTGTCAAGTAGGGACCAGTCAAATCACGGAATCTTATCTTTTGCAATTTTAACCTTCGAAGCTTGAAAAAAGTACCTCGCCAAATGAAGAAAAATTTTTTTATCGGTCGATTTGTCGTCAGGGGATTAGAGACAACGATCTAGCGTACCATTAGGCCATCTTGTATTAACACTATGAGAAGTTGGCTCCTATTTTCTTAATATGGGATCTTCTACACTAATCTAAGCGATTTATGAATTTATTTCCTGTAATCAAATTCTTTTATTCTGACAACTACAATTACCTTAATAATATGCAACTATATTTGTAATGGAAATGAATATTTTTTAAACTTTTATTTGTATTGCAAAAGTATTGAAAGCAAAGTTACGTTTGGATAAGCGGATAAACGGTCAATCTGGATTATTTTATCTCACTTTCTTCGCTATCTTAATATTATTTACAACTGAATTTAAAGATTATTGTTTTATCTTATTATTTACAACTTTTTATAGTTATAGTTAAATTATTTTTTATTTTATAAACTTTATTTTTGAAATTAATATAAATCTTAAAAATAGATAGAAATCAAATCAATTCCTTTTTATATAAAGAAGAACTAATATTGTATTATAAATATATTTGATAATTCTGAATTAGTAACAGTGAAAAATTTAAGAAAATAATAAAAAATAATTTTTTGTCAACTATTAGGTAAAAAGTGCAGTTTAATTCATATAATTATAAATGTTTAGTTGATTAAAAATGCGCGTTGAAAATCACATTTGCATTTGTCGGATCATTCGAAAAGAAATGATTTCAACAAACTCTTCAGCGAAGGAACGATGAGTGAATATTAATGTCAAGAGTGGTTTGCTCGCCGAGAGGACAAGGTAGATACTGATAGGACAGTGAATTGTAACGTATTATTTTTCAATAAAATGATCCTCAAGGAATACCGAATAATTATGCATTTTCCTAATTTAAATTTATGCTTGTATGCAGTTATCTGATTATTTAATAGCATACAAGTAAATATACACGAAATGTACATTAGCAAAGTTAAATGAATGTGTGACATCTATTATAACATTGTTATTAAAACCAAAATTATCTCCATCAAAAACTTTTGAAACAGCGCATTTCCTGATGTAATTTGTCGCAGTAGATTTGCATGTTATGAAAACGTGTTATGAAAGCGCTTCTACTTCAGTTTAGGGGACGTATAAGCAGACTTATTAATATTAAAATTGATTTTAGTATTTACCAAAATAAACTTACTTATTTGTATTTGATCTGTGTAGTTTGAGTAATTTTTTATATAATTATTAAAAGTCCAACTAAATAATTTTAATTCATTTATTATAATTCTCAATTTTTAAAGCCAAATTTTAAACGTACTTAATTAACGTTAAATAAACCATATTGCTCGTTTAACATTTTTGTAAGGATTAAGTGCCAAGATATCATTTGCACAATATTTTCTGTCGTTAGGAATGTATAATGAATAACAGCGGTTCTAAAACGTCAAGAATGTTAACACCTTCTTGTTGTCACACATCTTTTTGTTTAATTAATAACCCAGTATGCTAGACTTCATAAAATTCTTCGCTTATGTTAGATATATTCCAGTACAGTATGCTTGATCCTATAACGAGCTATTCGAAAGACAAATTAATAAGGAAGTACTCAGGCAATGAATGGAAAAGTACAAGTTAGTCTGCAAAAAATAGTTCTCGTAAAAATTTGTAATTGCTAAAAGAAAGCAAATTATGTAAAAGCATGTGACATTTTGAAGTTACTTTCCAGGTTTGCATGTCAAGATTATTTATATCATTTATAGTTCATTCGTGGTTTTGCTTTTGAAGCGTAAGGTTATGTTGCTCTATAAAGAAATTTAAAATTTTACAAGTGCAGTGGTAAGAGTGACCGCGACATTAAAATTGAAATTAGCAGCATTCCGTGGATTGGTGCAGTGCGAGCGAGCGATGAACTACGCGATCAGCGTTGTTAACACGCAATACTTTTAGCATTCAGAGGCATATAAAAATACCATCAATTGACCAAAATATGCTTTTACACAATAAGCGTCGTATCACATTGTTTCTGCAGCCATGCAAAACATGCACTACTCCCAACAGCCACAGCAATATTCAGTGCAAAACATTCAGAATTCTAACTAAATAATAACAATCAATCAAAAATGCAGCCTCAAATAGTAAAAAATTACAATAACACACTAACAACAACACAAAACAATAAAATTACGGGCGAGGATTCGAAGGAAGAGCTATTTGAAACAAACAAGTTTTAAAAATAGCATATCGGCTTATAAAACTGAAAAGCAATAAAGATAGTCTGCAAATGAAACCTATGGAGGGAAACACCATAAATACGCTAGATGAAACATATTTACATAAGCTAATCAATAATTTATGTAAGCTATAAATAAATAGTTTTAGCTATTTGTCTACTAAAAACCATTTTCAAAGATATGCTGTTGGTGTATCTCCAATTAGAAAACCTAGTAGGAGCTAAGTACGATTAGATGACCAAAAAGCAAATCCAGTTGCAGACTATCTTACTAGTACATGTAATACACATTCAGATTGTATTAATAACGACAACGAAGCATTAGCCTACTTTAACGCTGTATGTCAACTAGCTGCTTTAGAGAAGCTAGGTGACATTTCTAAGAAAATCCTTAATAAAATATAATTTTTAAACCTAAATAAGGCGCTTGGACATAACTTAATTGTTAGTAAAGTGCTAAAAAAACTCTTCATGGCTATGCTTTTTACCTCTCATAGTGGAAACTTGCATAAATTCTCATAGTTGCTAAAGCCGCTAAACCTATAACAGAAGTCAGTTCCTATAGACCAATTAGACTTCTTCAATCTTGTTAAAAATATTTAAGATATTTTTACTTAAGAGAGTAGTAGAGAACGCGCTTATAGGCGACTAAATTTCAAAGCCCCAAATTAAATTCACAACAAAATTATTCTACCATGTCCCTAATAAACCATTGCCTATCCAATACTTATTTCACCTTTTAAAATAAATTTTACCGCCAAACTAATGGTGCTCCCATAGGTTCCCCACTTTCACCTGTCATTGCTAACCTTTTTATGACCGATTTTGAAACAAAAGCCCTTGCCTCCTTTTACCTTAAACCTACCTGCTGGATACGATATGTCGATGACACTTTTGTTATCTGGCCTCATGGACATTATGCCCTTCCAGAATTCCTTTCCCACCTCAACCAAATCCACACCAATATCAAATTTACCATGGAAACTGAACATAACAATTCCCTTCCCTTCCTAGATACTCTCATAACAAGAAATCCTTCTAATGATAACTTTTATTACACTGTCTACAGAAAACCCACTCACATTAACCGCTACCTAAATGCCAAATCCCATCACCACCCTGCCCAAACCCATTCGGTTGCAAAATCTCTTATAACCAGATCCATCAGACTTTCTGATACGAAAAATCGCCAAACAGAAATCAAATCCATTACTGTAACTACTCAAGCAAACCATCGTTTAGGCGGTGGAGTTTCTCAGTTTTCATGGAGCTCCGCTTGTCGCTGCCGCCAGGTAGGAAGTTCGGGCAGTTATACAGGTTTTAAATATAAAAGACGTTAAACCAATCGAAATTAATCGCCAATTGACGGAACTGTACGAAGAGTCGTGCATGGGTGTCAAAAACGTCCTCAAGTGGTGTAGGCAAAATTACAGGTAATCACTTAAAAATTCACGACGAATAAAATAGCGGGAGACCGTTAATTTCCGATGAGGCAGTCGTGGAGGTTGAACAAATCATGCTTAAACATCCTAAGATTCCTGTCGATAATACCTGCATTTTGATTTCTAAGGTCCCTCAAACCACCATTCACAAAACTTTGACTGAAAAGTTGAAATATCGAAAAGTATGCGCAAGATAGGTCTTGTCAAAGCTTACAGAAAACCATCTATAGCTACACATTGACCCTTCCTACAAATTTCTTCAACGCTATGTGGACGAAAACAACAACTTTTTGGATTTGATTGTCACGAGTGACGAAACGTGGGTGGACAAACAGCAATCAGGTGGTATTTCTGGTCGAGTTCATGGCTAGTGGGACTAAACTAAACGCCGGTAGTTATTGTAAGATACTCAGGCGATTCAGGCGAAGAAGAGGAATGCTGTGCAAGAGCGTATGCCTGCTCTACGACAACGCATGTCCCCGTCGTTTTCCTGCGACAGTTTGGATGTGACATAATCACTCATCCACCCTATAGGCCTTGGCACTTAGTGACTACCACTTGTTCCCTAAATTGAAAGAATATGTAGCTGGAATGCGCTTCA
The DNA here is from genome assembly GCA_036346155.1 of Sinelater perroti. NCBI lineage: Eukaryota > Metazoa > Arthropoda > Insecta > Coleoptera > Elateridae > Sinelater > Sinelater perroti. Next base: position 69,012 of record JARFIY010000195.1, read on the forward strand.
ACGACAATGACGAGGTGAAAGAAGTGGTCCAACGCTCCCCCAACGACATGGCGGCGAGCTGTTATAACATAGGCATGAAAAAAACTGCTACAACACCTACAAAAGTACATCAATTGAATTTGCGATTATGTAGAAAAATAGAAGAAAATCCATTCTGTAAAATTGTGTATCAATTATTATAATAAAAATTTTTTTATTTATTTCTAATTCTAAAAGACTATATATATATACCTCTAAGTTCACTGGCTGTACTTTCACGCCAATCATTAAAGTCTTATCATATATAAACTTTATCGATATTACACAATTATTATAAAAAACAAAAATACTTATACCTTTAAACTCATTAAACATTTCATGTTCTTTATGTTAGAAATTTGTTTGTAACATTTGGTTCTTCTAGTCTGATGCTCTGGCAATATTCAATTAATTTTTTTGTTATAAACTTTTTAAATATTAGTTTTGAACATAATTACGCCACACAAAACTTATGAAATAACTTCATGGCTTCAGACTCGCTATTTTTATGTATAAGGCTCTTTTAGGAAAACGTTAGTTCAACTTTAAAGAGGCTTAAAAGGTAATTCGCCGGTTAAAATGCAGCAGTCTGCTGTAATTTATTCGGAGGATCTTAGCAAGTGTTGTAGGCGTTTTGCTCTGTCTTTCTAATTCTTCTTGCACTTTACGATAATTAATGAATTATTCATTAGAAGTTGTCCTTCCTTCATTTGATTGCAGGGGATAGCTCTAGCGTGTAACTCCCTGCAAAGTGTGAATAATTTTAAAATGCAATAATTAAAAAATTTTACTTTTCCATCAGCCGGTACCCATGAAGCATCGATCTCAGAAAAGAGTATATATGCGTTCAAAGCAGATATATCCAACATATTTGCGAATGCAATATTTGGTTATCGATTTGTTTCACGCTTTGTTGTGTAGGAGCTAATCATTTGGTCAGCAGTATCTACTCCTCCTATAAGAAATAAAACATTAGAAACTGTAGACGACAAGCATCAAAGCATACCTTTTGTTGAATTGTAGTAGGAAACAATCTCCGGTTTCTTCTTCGCTCCACTATCGTCAACTGCAGCTGTTTTATGCATAGAGCTTATCAATATAGTTGCTTTATTTTTGTGGCTGACATATGACACCAATGTCGCAATGTCACAGAAAGCAAACGTAGATTTGTATAAAGGGAGTTGTTTTACATTCAGCAGCTTTGGAGGTATGAATGTTTTATTTTCAAGTAATTTTTCCACTAAATCAAAAGAAGAAAAGAAATTGTCGCCTGTTATATTTTGCCCCTTTAATCCTTCCGTCAGCTCCAATACAACTCGCTGTCCTTGGTTCTGTTCAGGCTTTGCATTTTTAGCTTTTCCAAGATATGGCTGTATTTTCTAGACGTAACCAGATTTTGAATCTACAGCTAACCAAAATTTCAAACCATATTTTGCAGGTTTTGAGGGCATAAATTGTCGGAAGGAACATCGTCCCCTGAATCCAACAAGCTGCTCGTCAATTGTGACATTCTCATGACAATTGTAAAACGTTTGGAGAAGAACATGCCAACGCTCCCACAGCTCACTAATAGGAGCAAATTTGTCGTTACTACGCATTTGTCGTCGACTTGCAACATTATCAAAGCGGAGCGCATTTATAATCATGTGGAAAGTACCTTCAGACATTATTGCACGGAAAATTGGACTACCAAAATTTGCATCAAATAGGCCATGAACATCTTCGTTTCTTCCACTGTCATGTACAAATTTTACATATCAATCATGTTAAATAAATGAAACAAGAATATACATACCGATATACTCCTGCAAGAATGAGAATAGCAACATAAGCACGAATTGTGCCTTCATCAATATCTGTCCATTTGTCATAAAATTTCACTTTACCATAAATATTTGTGTTTTCCACGATTATTCTTTCTATTGAAGGAGGAAAAAAACACAAAAATGTTGATAGTATATCATTGCATCTAGATGTTGCAAATCTAGGTGGGTCCGGCTGTACTGTAATAATACTCTGAGCAGAAGTTTCAATGGGTTGTTGTAATGGATTAGCACTCCACACCATTTGGTTTTTTGCTATAAACAATGGGTCAGCACTAATTGAAGCTCATCTGGTTCACTTTCTCTTTCAAAATCACTTATATCATCATTTTCTGAAACACATTCAATATCAGAGTCTGAAATATCAGAGTCACTTTCGGAATTGAGCACTGCTTAAATATCATCCTCATTCAAATAACGTTGTCTTTCCATTTTTTCCTAATGTATAAAAACCACGCAACTGTTACGAGATCAAATCACAAACTAAACAAAACAGTGTGCGTATGCATACGTTTTCATAGACAAAAGAAAAGGGGAATCCCACAACTTTATACAAGTTAGACAAGTGAATTTACTTTGCAAGGTGGCTGCGTGACAGCAACAAGTGCAATAACACAAACAAGCTGGATGTTTGAGCTAGTAAAACTATATGACAGCGCATAAATAACCGATAAACGGGTTGTTAGTTAAATTATCAATGGTTTGTAATTACGTTTATAATTTGCATTAAAGTATTCAATCATATTACATGCGAGAATAGGATTAAATTTGTATGTACGTAATTTGGACCAAATGGTCTCTTAATACAGGGTTCGCATATTTTTTTTAAATCTAATAGCAGAGTTAATAAGAATCTCAAGTATAAAACCTATAAAGCAAGAAGAACCACTTGCATTGAACAACGTTGTAATTCCTAATGACCTGAAATTTCTTAAGCATGTTACCTGTAGTAATTTTTTTTTCATTTCTAATAGAAATGTGGTAAAGCGGTAATTTTACGAAAAAAATGCCAGTTAATTTAGTTTTTATAGTACAAATAAGAAGTCACATGAGTGTTTTTAGTTTGTTTTAGCAGCATCCTTCACATATACAGAAAATTGTTAAAAGGAGGCTAACAAACTTGCCCTTAAACTGCAATAGTAGAACATTTGACATTGTTGCTTTGTACGAATAATGCCATTTATAAAACCTTCAATTTGTCTTATTTCTTAGTAAGATAGTCAGTCATTGCTATTAACATTTTTTTTTGAAAATTCCAAATTTTCAAAACATTAGCGACGTTAAGGTTTGGGTGCGAATAATTAAAGTTTTAGCGAGTATAGCAAAGCTTTCTCTGGTTTAAAAAAGGCTATAATTTCGTTGTTAAAAAAAGAATTCAGCCGGCACTAAAGGTTTTCCTATATAAATTTGTACAGATTTATAATCAGTAGGTAGCAATTTCTAAAAGTCTATATCTTTAAAGAAATCCTTTCGGAAAAAATTTAGGACACCATTCGTATTGGAAAACAAGGAGCTCTTTTATTTATAAAATTAAAAAAGAGAATCTATAAGAAACGACGATGTAAACAATGCATTTTTATAAACAATAATAATTCAAAATATTGATTAGTAAAGGCAAAATTGTCTATAAGAGCTAGCTGAAAGTTCTTGACATAGCCGTAGGGTCCCTCCATGTCTCTACGGATTTACGTAAGCAACTGAGCAGTGCCACCACTACTGTTCAGATAATAAAGGCCGTTTAACGAACATTATTCTGACGCGGCATTAGTTTTAATGTAAAAAGAGTAGAGGTAGATTGTAAAAAGTGGAGGTGAACGACAAGACCAGTGTTTCCTATGAAAAAAATTTCAAATGCAAGGCTCAATTATTATTGCCTAATTAGCGGGCAAAAACTGTGGACAATCAAGTTTTCAATAAAAAATGCTACTGCATATTTTCATAGTACCGGCGTTTATTATGCCATAAATCTCGTTTAATTTTCGCGCATAAGATATTATAAGATAACATTAGAAAACGAACGAGAACATATCAAAGGCAAGTTTAGTCTGATAACACACTAAAATATTATTAAAGAAAATTGAAAAGCCACAACATTGTTATTAAAAACAAAACATTTGATAATCCAGGATTAAATATAAGCGCTAGTGTGGCTAATCGATGCGAACCGGGTTTAAATGCCTAGCATATAACCTAATCACTAATTAAAATAATTTGGCATCTACGTTCATTGGAAACAAAGAGTAATAACACGGTCGTTCAAACCACAATGACCAGGCAGTGAGGACAAACACATAAAAGACCTAACCCCTCGTTATAAACTTGAGTTTTTTTGTATCCAAACTATGCAATAATGTCTGTTGGCGTATTTTACCTAATTTTGTTAACAATTATAGATTGCTAATTATGTGAAGCTAACTTGTGTAACCTAATATTGGATTGCTCATGCGCAAACACGTCCTTTCGACTTTCCCGCAATGAAAGCTAAAAAAATTATAGATTTACCTCGATGACCCTGTATAAAAACCGGATTGCAGAAATTAAAATAATTTATAATTATTGTTGCAATATAGTAACTAACTATTTTTGTTTATGAGCATCTTATTTTTTTGAAAATAAAATAGCCATTATAAAGTATTACAGTCATATTTACAAGTATTAAAGTTGCGCTACATTCAAAGTATCATTATGATCAGTATTTTTTACTGTATCTCTTAAATATGAGATGTGATTGGCAGATTAATAAAAAAAAAGCTTTTAGATATAATTATTTGTATAATAAATTTAAAATTTTTCTATTACGTACACAAATAATGAAGTCTATCACTCTTTATAATACAATTAACGTTATAGCAAAACAAAAATAAAACCACTACATAAATGGTCATAACGGAATTGTACTGCTAAAAATTCATATATTTCTGTGATTCGAATATTTTATAATTGCACGCAATACCAACAGTAATAATTTATGTGAATTTTTTGTATTTCCGTCACCTCAGAACAGACTCTGAAGCAACAGCTTTGTTTTAACTGCTGCATCATTAGTTATGCAGATTATGCAGAATTATGCAGATATATTGTATACCACCTTAATATGCATGCATGTGTCACATCAGATGAAATTGCACGCTCTAATATCTGTATGTATTGCTGCAAGCTACCAAGGACAAGATGAATATATATGTTATGTGCCTTTATAAACAGGCAGGGTTAGTTATGCGTTTGTTATTTAAACCACTATATTTATTCATTTATAAATATCAAAAGCAAAAACAATGTTGCAAAAATATTAGTAACTAATAAACTATTAATACTAAATTAATAAAAAATTGTGAAACATGAAAGTTGCACTATACTGAAGATGTTGAAGAACAAGACGATATACTATTCACACAGAGAGAGTAAGCATGAGTAATGTTAATGGCTTATTTCCAAATCTTGTAATTTCTCGAAACGGGGATGTTGCGTGTCCTCTGGTTCACCAGACCTCAAATCTTGTAACTTCTTCCATTGGGGTTATTTAAAGAGTATAGTTTACTAGGATAAACTACGAGAACAATCAGGGCCTTCAAATAACAGATTCCAGGTGGAGTGGCTCAAATTCGACCGGAAATGCTTAGTAACGTAATAGCAAACTTCAGGTCCCAGCTTAAACAATTCATTCATTTAAATGGACGTTATCTTTCAAATATAACTTTCAAAAAATAAATTATAGAAACTTACTTTTCCTGAAGGCTTTTTTAAATACGTTAATGTGGTTACAATAAATTTTGGAAATACTTTGTTTCACAGCCATCTCAGAATCGCCCGTTGTTCTGCCCCACTCTTTATAAATTGCTTGTTTACTCTGAGGCCCATTCTTTTAGTAATTCCTTTGCTATATGGCAAGAATATTTTCGCTTAATCGAGAAGGGCGTGAATTTCAGAATTTGTGTTTTTGTTGACATTTTTAATATGACATACGGGCTTTTTAAAATAACAGTTTTGTATTTGAGTTTCTCACTTTTTAGTGTCGAATGATTTTGAAAGATCTAAAATAAAAAATTACAAACAAATGGCTTTAATTAGGGTGATTTGCCACTTCAATAATTTTTGCCATGGGAATGCCTTCTGTGACAGCGTAATAAAAATTGATGTTGGAAGAATTTTTTGTTATGAAGAAAATACAGGAACTATTTTCTTATACTTATATTATAAATTTGATACTGATGTAAAATTCTTTCTAGCAAATTATTATAGCTTTTGATATATCAGCTTTTAGTATGGTTCATTTTTTACAAATTTTGTAAAATAGCATGCCTAATAAATGTTATTGCATTGAGAAATATAATAGTTACTTTTATCTAGATTTAAACTATTCACTTAATTTTTTGCAATTTCCTTATTTTTTTTATATTTTCTACAAGTAGAATCTTATGAAATTATAACATTTAGTATGTAAGTGTTTAAAGACAGTTAAATAGTAATAATTATAAAATAAATTTAAGTCACGTGTCACAGTTCACTATTGCTATACATTAGTATCTTTTAAAGCGAATGTTAAAAGCATCTATTTACCTACTATTGCGTGATAGAGCTTTAATTTTCAAATTTTTATGATATATTGTTATATATCATATGCGATCTAAAATATTTTATATCACAAAATAACAAATAAATTAATTCAAGCTTTTATATATTAAACTTTCTTGCTAATATTACTCAATGATAAAAAGTCCAAAACCTTGTGTAAGGGTAGTAAAATAATTTTTATAAAGCTTGGAAAGGAAGTTGTAAGAATAACATTTTTAATCACTTTTAATATTATATTGGAATTACAAAATTCTCCGCTTTTATTAATTAGTTTATACTTAATTCTCATTATTTTATTTTAGCAAATTTAACAGGCTAATACCTTCTTTTATTGTTTTTGTTTATATATTTAATGTGTTCTTTAAAATTCTATCACCGGACTAGTTACAAACCATACAATAAAGAACATTCTTGGTTGCGAGTTCAATGACATTTTAAAACTTTATAGAGATACTAAGAGAAGGTTAAAGTAAAAACAGTTTTTACATTTCAATTTAATTTTACATTAAGACAAAATTAGAAGCAGAAGCTTTGGTTACTTTTTAGACTTTAAATTTCTTATTTGTTTAAATTTACTTATATAAATGTTAATCTTAACAAAGACCAAATTAACTTCTCAACGATTTACCGATATTACATTCCTTGTGGAATTTAATTTGTTAGAAACTATGTGGGTTTTACATAAAAATTTCTTGCACGATTACTTCCATCAACTAAATTGAAAAGTTTGTAAATATTTATTTAAGTAACTTTATTTAATGTCAAATATTACTAGATACGAATACTATAACATTTTTCAGATACAACTAAAATTGATTAGATTAGTAATAAATTTGTATTTATGTATATTCCGTTAGAATTAGGCCATAAGAATTTTAAAAGCTATTTTGAATTTTAATAGTTTTCTTTAGGCCTAGAACAGTTATTATGGTGTTCCAACTGTTTTTTTGTATCTTACTAGATAAATTCTGTTTTAAAGACAAAACAGCTTGTGAAAATCCAGACAATTTTGGCGTGATCGCGAAGGAAGACTCAAATAATTTATACTGTATGTAGACGAGGGGAGAGATATTAACGCATGTACGTGGAACTGTCTAAAATTCAGTTTCAGTAATGCACAATTCGTGTGCCCAGAAGCAGATCAGCTAGTAAAAATAAATAATTAGTATTAGTGCGTTAAATGCTTGATGGTTAGGCTAACAGCATATAAAACAGATTGTTTGTTATAACTAATATAAAAAGAGGATTTTTGCAAATTGAAGAATTACTTAAACACATTATTATGTTAAAGCAAACTAAGTTACATAAACTGAAAGTGAAGGAATTAAAAAACAATTAGAAGAGAAATATTTAGATACAATAAGTAACTTTGCTAGAAAAAAAATTACTTTAAGCTCTAATCGACAAAAATTAAAAATGAAACACGCGCCCGTTAAAACCTAGTGACCCAAATGCATCAATACTTGTTTTGCTTTTGGTCTTAAAAGTGTAGGAATGCCATAATAATAATAATAGTTGACCAATAGCACGCTGTCCCCGCTCTAATGTGACTACTAATAAACTCTGATTTATATGTAATCTTAAGTGTAATTGTGTTATGGTTTATGTAAGCAGCGCAAAAAATTAATTTTGTCTACTAGCATTACAAATTCATTCTAATATAAACCAATAGTTATCTCTTATGTAATAAGACTTTAGAAGCAAATACTGCTGATAAAATATTTTTCAATTTTGCAAATCCAAACATACAAGCATTTCAGTATCTATTTTTATATCAGCGCAAGCACAACTACCTTTTCAACAAACAGTACAAATTATTCTAACAAAAGCATCAGCAGTAGTAAATAGAACAGACAAAATTAAAAAAACAAAATAAAAGACCAAACAATAGATTAGTCATCTCCAATAACATCAACAAATAAATATTTTGTGGCATTAAAAGCAGTTGACGACGCAAGCACGAACCGTGACAGTAGCAGCACGCTCAATATGTTGAACCACCACATCCTCCGCCCATCAGTTTACAAAAAATAATAAACTACTAGAAAATGGCGATATAAAGCATTTAATTAAAAATAAATAATATACTGCCACATGCACTACTCAAGTTTAATATCCATACTTCTGACCCCCATAAAAAATTATTTCCTAGACGGCATTCATGACATATACGAGGGTAAGGTGAAAAATTCTCGACCTGACAATGAAAAACTGCAACTTTCAGTTAAAAAATGATTTTATTTTTCTACATAATCTCCCTCGATTTCAACACATTTCATACAGCGCCTCTCCGACATCAGTATTCCTTCTCGGAAGTGAGAATCTGGAATATTGTGAAAATATTCATCATCTTCTTCATTGGATGCGAAGTGCTTCCCAGAAACAAATTTTTCTAAGTTTGGGAACAGATGGAAGTCTGAAGGTGCCAAATCAGGAGAATAGGGGGATGGCCGAACAAATCATACACTAAATCCCGTAGTTTTCCCATCGCCAACGCAGGTGCGTTGTCTTGGTGAAAGATGATTTTTTTCTTCTTCAAGCTAGGCCTCTTCTCGCGAATTTTGGCATCCAGCTAATCAAGAAGGTTGGAGTAATATTCGCCTTTTGCAAGATAAATAATTAACAGGATTCCTTTCGCATTCCAAAACACGCTGGCCACCTTCGCTTTCTTTGGCGCTAAACCACCGGCTTCCACCGACAGCTTGGATTGCGGTTTCGTTTCTGGCGTGTAGTGGTGGACCCATGTCTCATCCATGGTGACAAATAGCCGCACAAAATCGGTCGGATCCCTGTTGAATCGGTCCAAAGATTGCTGCGAAAATCGTTTGCGCATTTGATCTTGCGCAGAGCTTTCGCATCCCTAATTCTTCGTGCAAGATGTTTCGCACCCTTCTCCCGATATCCCCACAGCCTCAGATATCTCACTCACCTTCACTCGCCTATCGTCCAACACGATATCATGCACTTTTTCGATGGTTTCCAGTGTGGTTGCGGTTTTTGGCTGTCCTTCACGTGGGCCATCTTCGAGGGATGTGCGACCACGTTTAAATTCAGCTGCCCACTTTTTAACAGTTGACATGGAAGGAGCAGAGTCCCCGTAAACTTTTGTCAACTTCGGATGAATTTCCTTAGGGGTTAATCCATCCAAAACGAAGAATTTTATAACCGCACGATATTCAAGTTTATCCATTTTAACAAAAAACATGCAACATTTCTACTGAAAAAATTCGTGTAAACAAACTACTTGAGCGAACAAGTTGAAACTAGTCATACGACTTAATGACACATGCACCCAAGCAGGAAGCATAATTCTTTGCCGATTGCAGCACCATCTCTGTGTCAGGCCGAGAACTTTTCACCTTACCCTCGTATCATATTAAGTAGAATTATGCATACAGAGGTGTTATACGACATCCATTTGCCACATTCTCAAAAATTTATACAATAGCAGAATTGGAGTCTATAAACCACAAACCTAGAAACACAAAAAATAAAGCAAAGCTATTGCTATCCGCTTTAGGTCTGGAAATAATAAAGATATATTTGGTTCAATGTACAAATTATCATAATCACAATAATACTAAATCGTACTATAAAGGTTTATATGCGTATGGTAGCCACTACTTTAAACATACATTAAAACTAATAATACCTCAGCAACGCTGTGCAATGAATCGTATCCAGCAAATAATATATCCATCCATCTATCCAAACACAGAACACACAAAGTAGATATAAAATATTTTTCCTATATCTTTCATAACACTAACTTATATAAAGTATAAGTGGTTTTTATACTCATTCGCAAACAACCAAACCACAATCTTCCAATAAACTCACCCTTACATAATGTCAAATTATGTAAATTTACTTCACAAAGCCACTATACCACTTACCTGAAACTATGAATGTAAACTATGAGTTTGTGACAGTAGTAGTAAAAAACAGTAGTTTAAAAAACATTTAACAATTTCTGGTACGTTTCCAATCACACTCTACATATGGACTACAACAATAAATTACTATAATCGATTATTGGGACATACATATGATATAGTCACATCAGTAACCCAACAACTAACAATACAAAGATTGTACCACAAGTGGCTTTAAAACCTAAAAGTTTACGGAGATGAATCCTTTGTTATTATTCTCTCATCACTGATAAAAGAAAAGCGAGACGGCATCAATGGATTTTTTAAGTTTTCTCTTTATAAGTACACCACAAGATTTACTCAAAATATTTTTACCTTATAAAATGTATTTTAGTTAATTCTAATTGTTAATATTAAGACAATAAAAAAATTAGTAAATAATCTTTAAAAAGAATTAGAAAAGAAATCGAATTTTTGCATTTTTAATTAGTAAAAACAATAGAAACTGTAAAACAAAGAATGGAAAAATGTAAAGCGCTACTGATAACAAAGAATTCTAAAGATAAAATACCCAATTATCACTCTACAAAATGAATTTGCGGACCTTAATCCAAAATTATTGTCAGTAGCAATGAAGACGAACAGAACAGATTGCTAGATGTAATTATATAAACTGATAAATACAAAACTAGATGAAATATACAGTCTCGTTTAGAGAAAAATTTAGATTGCTAGCAACTAAATGAAAGAACTATACAACGTCGGGGCTACAAAAGAAGATTTGATCCAGACAGTTTAGATTGACTCCACAACCTGCAGAGGTAAGGTGGCATTTTTCTGAAGTTTCAGAAGCTTTAAATAGTGCATTCTAAAATTACTTAATTGTAAGGTGAATATTAATCGTCTCGCAAACTACCCAAAAACCAACAGAGAAACTTGAAATGCACGAAGCGTAAAATTGGTCGTCGAAAGATCAAAAAGCTAGTCACAAGTATGTTAATGATTTAAAATGACAACTGAAGTACCATAATCTCTTGATGTACCGCTTAATATATCTATGGCTCAATGAACGTCGCACGTTGCCTTTTGAATTCACGCGCGCAGTTGGTAACGAGTCACTGAGCAGACGCCATTCCGTATTCTCGCATTCGCTACTCTGGCTTGATCGAATATTAATTGTAAAAAAATAATTACTGCACAGATTGATATCGGGTAAGGATCATCATATTCCTTTTTTAATTAACTACGTTTAATGTTAGGATTATTCGGTTGTACAAAGCGTGATTACAGAGATAAACGCGAATAACCGTGGTTACTTTTTAGTTCATTTTAAAGTACGTGCTTTTTCTTTATCATTAACAAAAACCTAATTCAACAATTATTTGATGAAAAAAATATAGGGCTCCTTGAATAATAATCTAAATATGCTGAAATGCAGAACACATTAAACATGGCAGGATAAAGCAAAAGGAAACGAAACAGAAGCAAAGGGTAAAAAGGCTATATTATCTTTGCACTAACAGCAGAAAAGGTCACATAATAGAGAACAATTGCCTAAAATAGTTACGCTGTTACATAATTATAATAAAACTTTATAATTTGTTGCCAGTCACGCAACAGCAATTTGATTTCAATGAACAATAAAGTTTTAAAAATATAATTACATTTTTTTAGACACAATTAACAACAGACAGATAAAAAATTATCTTAAGCAATAGTTTGGGCTTTATTGTGCTGCTAAATTTTATCAAATGAATTATTTCGGCAGCTTTTATCTGTAACTTTATATAAGCTTTTATAAATAGCTTAGCAAAAAATACTTAGAGACTAATAAATTATCTACCGCAATGTGTATGTAAATAAGACTCTAAAACAAGAATACGCAAATATTATGCGCCTTCCGAGGGTTCTAAGAAAGGTTAGACCCTTATCAATTCAAATTTCAAAATAGAATCAGAATATTACTATTCAATTAGTATAACTAAAGAATTCTAAAAAAAGAGTCAGACATAATAGCAATCTAAAAGTTTTTATGAAAGGTAGTTACGAACAGGAACTGAAAGGCAAATAAAAACTTTATGCCAAAAGCAATCAGCAAAACACACAACAATAAAGTACCAATAAGAAACAACAAAGTTGAGAGGGATCTTAAACAAAAAAGAAAACAAACATTAAAAAACAGTGGTGTCATTACATATAACAAATGACATTATTAGCTACAACACTTGTAGAAAAACCTTCTTAATAAATTAAGTAGCTATGTGTTAACGTTAGTTTCAGTTTTAACCACATAAGGTAAAATTAAAATGTAAATACAAGTTCATATTTTAAATTATCTTCATAATGTTTTAATTTATTAATTATAATCATTTTTAGCTGCATATAATATTTAATAAATTAATGTTTTAAGTAGCTACATTCTCTACAGCAGTGCATTTGGATTCATCATAAATAAGTTGCCTACTATATAAGGTAAAAGAGTAAATAATAGAAATCCAAAAATACTACTCAAATATTACAAACCTGATAAATTAGGGCTTCAATTCTGCGAATAAAATAATAATAAACATATTAGACACGACGCTTTAGTAGAATATAAAATTTAAATAGTAGGGTAAGTAAAGTATCTGCATATAAATAGATTAAGACATTTAAGTATGGACAAAGGATGTTTCTCTAGTTTCTATAAAATGTCACGTTTTGGCAGTGACAATAATGAATGTGATGAATGAGGTAGACATGAAAATATTTTTATAAAATGGAGCCGTTTATAAGAATAAAAAATTAAATATCCAATAAATATTAAACCAGTAACAAATATTAAGATGTCTAGGTCACACGCAGAGAATGAAAAAATCTTCGTTAATTAAGGGGGCAGTCTCTTTCAAAATTGGAAAAAAACACTTTTTTGGGATTTTTTTTAAAAAGGCTATTGTATTTAGTCAAAACAATTTTTTAGATATTGTTCTATATTTATTGAAGAATACAAAAAAAAAATTTTTTTAATTTTTAATAATGTTTGGCGGTGGGTCTTGTGAAAATGCCTTTTTTGCTGGTACCAATCGCTGTGGTCTTCTTGTAAAAAATAAAGACAAAATTCAAAGTTCTTTAGACTTTTTTCTAGCACATAGACCTAAAAAAATTTATTTTGAAATATTTTAAATTTTTTTACTACTATTTTTCTTAAAATGTAAAAAATTGGTTATTTATTGGGGAAAAGTATGTGTATAAAAAAGAACGAGAGGTATTTATATGCATTTTGATAGGTCTATGTCCTAGTATTTATGTTAACAAAACGAATGCTTTTCGATTTTTTAAAATCTATAGAGTAGAATTTTTTTTTTGTTTTTTATTGAAATCCCAATTTATTTACAATCTGCACAAGTTGCATTTTGTAAATTCTGTGATAGATTATTTGGACATGTAGAAGCATCCCCAGTAGGTTGCTTCTACAATTGTCATCTAGATGAGTTTTGAGTTTTTGCGTATAAAAGTAAACTTATAAACTAGATATTAAAACTAAAATAAAACTAACGCAAAACTTAATATTGATTAAGTTGGGAATCTAGTGGGCAAGTCCTTTGGTATATATTTTTGGAGTCTTCGATTGCGATTTTAGGGAACTATAAGATCCATTACTAATGTGTTTGGGTGTGCACTAAGACTGTCACTGCATTTAGCACTGAAACGGCTGACTTCTTCTTTCACTGAAGGCATATGAAGATCGTTACGGATAGCCGTGTTTGACACGAACCAGGGCGCGTTCACAATCATGCGCAGCACTTTAGATTGGAAGCATTCTAGGATTTCTAAGTTACAGTTGGCAGATGTTTCCCAAAGTCGAATCCCGTAGCTCCATACGGGTTTGAGAATTACCTTGTATAAAAGGAATTTATTGCTTAATGATAACTTCAACTTACGTCCCAGTAGCCAGCACATCTTGGTTAAAATTAAACCAAGCTGCTTGCGCTTACTGAAGATATGCTTGCGCCATGTTAGCCTTCTCTCAAGATGTAACCCAAGGTACTTTACTTCTTCTTTTTGCGGTAAAGGATTGTTCTTTATCTGAACCGGGGGACACGTATCTCTGCGCAGGGTAAAGGTTACTTGAGTTGACTTAGACTTGTTTATTTTGATTCTCCAGCTTGTTAACCATTTGCCAATTGCAGTTAAATTGGCTTGAAGTTTTTGTGAGGCTGCGATTGGGTCTCTGTCAGTAGCCAGAACCGCGGTGTCATCCGCAAATGTAGCTGTTGTGATTTCTGGTATTGTCGGGAGGTCTGCTGTGTATAAGAGATAGAGCAGTGGTCCGAGAACACTGCCTTGGGGTACACCAGCGTTGATCGGAAAAAGATTTGTGGTTACAGTTTCGTATTTAACCAGAAAATACCGATTAAGGAGATAGAATTGCAGGATTAGGAAGTAGTTTAGGGGGAGGAGTGTTGTTAGTTTGCATAGGAGTCCCGTATGCCACACTTTATCAAATGCCTGTGATATATCTAGGGACGTAGCAGAGCAGTAGTACTTGTCTTCAAAGGCTTGATTGATTGTTTGAACTACCCGATGGATTTGTTCAGTTGTTCAGTGCAACTTTCGGAAACCAAACTGGTGGGATGGTAGTAGCTCTTTGTCATCAATAATTGGGATTAGTCTTTGTACTAAGAGCTTTTCGAAAACTTTAGCTACTATAGACAGAAGTCTTATCGGTCGATAGGACTTTGGGTCGTTGGGGGGTTTATTAGGCTTTGCGATGAGTATAATCTGTGCCACTTTCCATTGGAATGGAAAATAACTATTCTGAAGGACTGCATTATATAACTGAGTTAAGTACTGTGTACCGATGGCAGGTAGTTTTTTGAGTATTTTACCATTTACTAAATCATACACCGGAGCCTTTTTAGGGTTGAGTGTGCTAATGACTTCATGAACTTCAGCAGCTTTGAATTTTTTAATAGACGGTTCAAGTTGGTACGGTTGAAACAGAGTTTGAGTGAGGTTGTTTTCTTCTTGGGGGAGATGTTAAGTGTACAGCAAATACGTTTCCCTTCTCCTTATCGCTTCTTGCCCAGCTGCCCTGGAGGTTACGGATGGGCGGAGATAATCCTTTTAGTTGTTTCAGTTTTTTTGTTGTCTTCCACAGGGAATAATCCGTCGCTTCCGTGGGTGATAAGTCTGTAAGGAATGTTTCGATGCAATCGCTTTTGTTTTTATTAAGGAGATCTTGTAGCTCTCGAGTTGCTCTGTTGAGTAGTAGTTTGCTTTCAGGTGTACGCAGCCTTTGCCAGTTTCTTCGAAGTTTTCTTTTATCTATCATTTTTTGTTTAATAATTGAGGGGCAATCAGGAATTGTGACTGTATTGGGTATAATTGGCGTGGCCTTCCAACATGCCCGCTGAACGACATCATTGAATAATTTGACTGCAGCCTCAATATTTTCGGGAGATTTCAGTGGAATATTTAAGGTTAGTTCAACATTTACGACATACCGAAAGATATTCCAATTTGTACGGTTATTGTTTAATTTAGGGGTTGTTATTTTTTGAGAGGTTTAGTGGTAAGGGTGATCAGGATTGGGGAATGGTCAGAGAAAGTTTGAAGCAGGATATTATATTGGCATGACTTTGATGAATTCCTTTTGTTATGCAGAAGTCCACCAAATCAGGAAATTTGTTTGGGTCTGTGGGCCAATATGTGGGTTTTCCTGTGGATAGGTGTCGCAAGTTATTGTGTTCAAGAGTTTTGTTTAATTCGCCTCCCTTTGTCGTTGTAATTCTGGAACCCCAGTCAATGTGCTTGGCATTGTAATCGGCGCCCGCAATGAATCGTTGTCCAAGGGTTTTGAAATAGTTTGTAAATTGTTCTTCTTTAACAGCATGTTTAGGGTGGAAATACGCCGCCGAGAGGTTGAGTGGTTCTATTTGATTCTCAATTGACACACTTGTTACTTGGAGAAAATCTCTACTGTGGCTTTCTAGTTTGTGGTTCTTGATTGTGTTTCTGATTATTATGGCAGACCCGCCACGAGCTGTTCCCGCCAGATGGTTCGTGGTATAAACCGCATAATTTGGGATTTTGATAAACTCCGATCAGTAAGATGTGTTTCCGAAATAAGTAACACATCAATGTTGTGACTAGTAATAAATAGTTTTAATTCTTCAAGGTGTTGTGACACGCCGTTGGTGTTCCATTGGGCACATTATAAGTGTCTGTCCATTATTTAATTTTTGCAATGACTGCTGTTAATAGGTTTAATACCGTTCCTATTTGTTCTGATAGCTTTAACATTATGTTTTTTAATTCTTGTATGTCGTTTGCTTGTTGGTTTGGATGGCTAGTATTTGTTGTTTGTGGGAGATTTACAGCAGGTTCAGAGTTTTGTTGTTGTACTGAAGCTATTTGTGAATACGATAGTCCCGGTTGTATTTGTTGGTATTGTCTAATTTGTGGGGGTGGTATGTACTGTTTTTGTCGAAGGGTTGGAAAATGTTTACTTTGTAACTGTTTATATATAGTACATCCTTTGTAATTTGCAGGATGTTTTCCTTTACACAGGACGCAGGGGACATTGCGGGATTTTTTTTTTCTTTGACATTGTTCCGTGAGGTGATCGCCTGCATATTTTATACATCTAGCAGGTAGCTGACAGAAGTTCCTTGTGTGTCCGTACACACTGTGGAATAATTCTTTTTGCCCTTGGGGGTTCAAACTTGATTTTGCATTGCTGCAAGTATTCTACCTCAAAAATGCTTTTATTGTTAGGGGTTGGTTTAAGCTCGACATAAAACCTTGGGAGAGGCAATTTAGTTTTAAATTGTTTTATATTACAAATGTTTGTGACATCGTGCCCTAATTTTTCAATTTCGCCTTTGATATCTTTGCAGTCGATGGAGTGGTGTAGATTTTTTAGCCTCACTTTATAATTTCTCTCTTCTTTTAGTTTATAAGTGTGAAATTCTGTTCCCTTTTCAGTCAGAGCTTTTGTTATTATTCTGTAACATTCAGGTGTTTTGGGCTAAAGTTTTACTTGGTTATTGACTAGAGCTTTAACATCATATTGTTGTTTGGCTTTTTCTTCTAGCAGTTGTATTAGCGGTGCAATAGTTAGTACACAATTTACAAAAATGGGGGGAGGTTTTGAGATTTTCTCGTTAGTGTTATCAGCGTTTGATTCATGTTGTGCATCGTCCCTTCCATGTTTAGATTGGAGTTGCGATTTGATGTTGAGGGTAGGCTAAGCCAATATTCGCTCTCTTTAGTGTGTTTATTTTTGATTTCCACTTCATCTAGATTTCTATTTCTTTTATAGGAAACTGTGGTCCAGTTATTAGTATTTTCTGGTGGCTGCGGGGGTGCGTTGGAATGAGTGTTTTGTTAGGTTTGATAAAAGGTTTGGGGATAAAATGTTTGAGTTTGTTGCGTTTGAAGTGGAAAATTACCTGGTGTTTGGTGGAATCGGCTGCAGAAGATCTGGGTTTGGTCCGGTGTCAATACTGATGGTTGCATTAGTGGTGGTATTTGGGGGGGTTGCACCCCTCCCGGAGGCTGGTGGTAGCCATAAAGGCCTCTTTGCTGTGGGTTCGTTCAGTTATATAGGATTAATTTAACACGCAGCGTTAAATTTAAAATTTAGAAATATGTGTAGCAATAAAGCCCGATTTCGCGGGTTATCGCGCGGCCAACACTTGCACTTTTAACCGCAAGATACGTCTTTCCTATTTGAACGTAAAATAGAGAACTCGAGTAGAACTTGAAATCTGATTGGTACGAGTTGAAGAAAAATTAGTTTTGAGAAAACGCGTCGAAAAAGTATTTGTACAATAATTTTTACTAGTAAAACATGTATAGATAATTTATTTGAATTTATTACCTCTGATCGGCTATTCTGGGTTCATACTAAGGGTCTTCCGAATCTGCTATTTGCTGCAAATTCTCTGCCAAAGCTTTTTACCTTGCGATTCTTGCTTTTTTCGACTGATCGGTACTTCTCCTGTTCGCTTGCTTTATACGAATATCGTCAATATTTTTTGCCCAGGTCGATGCAGTTTCCCCAATTTTTATACCTATTAAATCCATTATAGCAAGATGCGTTCTGGCTCCTTTATTATATGTACATGCTGCGATCCAAGAGGCAGTTTCAGAAGTTTCCCTGCCTGTAAACGTAGTTTTTGGTGTAATTTTCCATATTAAATTGTTATAACTTTCATTGGAGTTTTGTGTATTACCACCGAGGCATCTACTTAATAATTCATTATCGCTAATGCTCTATAATATATATAAATGTATTACACGCATATAAAAGACGTAAAGAAGCAGACAAGCGGCAGCTGTTGCGCGTTGCTCCGAAATCAAAAGAAACGTGTATATTACCATATGTAAGTACCGTTACATGTATATAGCTATGACTTTTGTTTTGCTTTGAATTTCTCAAAATGGTTTTAGGGCAGTATTTCTATGATATTAAGGATCACTTTTATGTAAAAAAAGAAAAATCGATTCTTTTTTAATTTTGAAAGGGACTGTCCCCTTAAAGGACGTAGGATCAGATCTCTAAACGTCGATAGTGTTAATATACTGAAGTATATTAGGACCAAAATAATTAACAAATTGTACTTTCAATGCATGTATAAAAGAGACAATGGTCTCGTATATAAACTTCGTTAGTAGCAATCACGATAACTAAACATTTAGTACATAGTTGTAATGCATTAAATACAGTAAACGTTTAACTGGAGAAAATGTTAGAGAAACGGAAATTTTGTCGGACTATGTTGATAGTGCAATAAAGACACATCATCAAAAAGCCAGATGTTAAAAGACCATAAATAATTGATGCCTGATAATCGACAAAATATTAATAGTAGAAATATTTGTCATAATATTGTTTAGTCCGTATTTAAAACTTTCGAATTTAGAATAGTTATTGACCCAAGAAATATTTTTAAAAAAATTTACACCAATCAGATAAAATGATAACAGTTATCTTAATCATAAAAGCTGAACACACGTTAACCAAAGCCAAAATGTGCCGTTTTTGTTGTTTTCTAAATCTACATATTACATAAAAAGATACTACATTGCAATTAAAAATGTGCTTATTCTTCAAGTTGACCCGACTCTCCACGTTACAGCTGCAACACGAGACAAATTGAAACAACAGTGGTCACCTTATAGCTTCAGCTTGACTACTTACAGCTGTCACCTGCTTTAAAATTCAGGAAAATTTTCTACAAGAACTGAAGTTAGAAAACAACAATAAAGTAGGAAAATTTGTTCCCAAGTGGCTCCAGAATCAACCAATACTTTTTACGAAAGGGCATCGAAAAATTCCCATTTTTAGATAAAATATATAAAAAGTAGGAAACATTCATAAAAGTAATGTATTACCATATCATGCGTCAAGAAGTATTATAACGAAAATTTTTAATTGAAATTGACTTACGTAATATTATTATTATTATTATATTACCGACTATTTGTAGTATGACAAATTAATTATTATTTAGTTAACACTAAATTTAATGTGGCTATAACAGTTACTAATTTTTTCTTGTATAAAGCAGCATTTGCAATAAATTGTTAAATCAATTGTTGCAAAAATAACAATACCGACTTTGTTAGTATGAATATACGTTAAAAAGAAAGTTTAGACTAAACGAAATAAAATAATTTTTCTTATGGGTAATACTGTCCCTAATATTGTTTATCTACTTTATAATCCGCAACTCTTTCGTTTAGATACAAAAAACATCCTCGAGCGCCTGAAAGAAATTGGACCACATTTTATGCATTTTTATGAATAATATCCGAGTTACGCAACTCAGATATGAATGTTAATATAATTTAACTAGGAGTTGCCCGCTAAAAGATATGTTTGGCGTCCTAGACTGACAATTTTTCACCCGCCTTCCCTCAAATTTTTGCAAGGTGCGAACGTATAAATTTTTAATTAGACCGGCTTTTTCTCGGGTCTATAGATCCACGAAGACTCCCAGAGGTATCCTCATCTGTAAGCGGCTCGCCAGAGGAGTTTTTGAAACGCGTTTTTGGTGCACCCGGTATCATTGTGCGCTCGCACCAATAATGTCGTCTTAGTAGAATCGAATCTAACTAAAGCATTTCGAAAACGGCGTCCCGCTATCTCTTGCGGTTTTCGAGGTCTGGAAAAAATATTTTAAAATAATAAATTAATTTAAGAAACTTAATTCAAACATTAGTTTGAAGGTAATATAATTCATGTTTACATATACATGCCACATAATTTATTAATCAAATATTCATGTTACTAAGGATTATATTATAAATTCTTTATCAATAAAATATACATTTTTTAACTTTTGTAACTGCAATTTCAACTAGTATATAATGTTATATATTGTGACCATAAGACATTCCACAGTAGTTTCCTTGATTTTGTTAAGTCTTTGTGTGGAAATTATTTATGAACGTAGAGTCATTACGATTGGAGAATGATCCGAAAACATGTCAAGACATTGTTTAGTGTTTAGATCATTTTGTGTAGCTTCTGGTCGTAAAATGGGTTTCAGAGATTTGAACTATATCCAACTCATGATTGGTAATAAAGGTTTATAGTTCTTGAATGTGGTTGGACAAGCAATTAATGTTCCATTCTGTAATATTGAGTATTTGTCTTATTATTTTAGTTGAGCGACGATGATTGTGAGTAAGTTAAACATTGTTTCGATATTCTCAGCTAGTTTTATCATAATATTTTTTAACCGATGTTTGATATTTGCGGTGTATCTCCTTGGGGGGAAGGGGGTTGCTGTCTGTTTGATACAATTGTGTGTCTCCTTTCGTTGTTGATTAGCAGCAGTTGTGCTTGGGTAAAACTTGGTTATGATGTGGGTGCTTTCGGACATGCTGGTGGAAGTTTTCTCCTCTTTAACTCGACACCTTTTATAGTTTGAAGAAATGTGAACCGCTACATAAAACACAGTTAGGTTGAGTTTCTTTTGTTTTAATGCACGTTTTGTTGGGCGATTTGCTCGCATTTCCACACCTGGCTTGATGCGTAAAGATCCTCTTCGTGTAGATACCTTGGAAAATTGTGCATTGTTGGATTTCTGTGTTTGGTGTGGTGGCGAAAGATAACAATTTTTGTTTGTTTCATAGTGGCAACTGGACCAGAAAAATGAATTTCACGTTCTTAGCGAGTCTAAAGGTAGAAAAACGAAGTTGAGCGTTCACACCTTAGTTATCAATGTGTTACAACTTGCATTGCAATTATTCGTGTATTTCCTAAGACTTTCCAAATGCTACCAAACAAATTTTCTCCATAATACACAGAGTGTTTGAAATGGTGGTAGAATGATATATAAGACTGATATTGTATACTGTATCTAATAAAGCACGTCTCATAAATTAGTTTGTATAAATTCAAATACAGGGTGCACCAATAAATTGAATACCTTTCTTTCTAAAATCGTTTATGTCTTTCTAGTGGCTACAAACGTAGTCTTAAGACATTTATTTGATAGTACTTACCCAATTAAATCAATAATCTGAATATGATATACACAAGGTGTTTAACAATACCATCAAGTTTAAAATCACGCTAAATAAAAAGATGTGGCCTTCACCACGATACAGCGTATAACGCTTATAATATGCATAATACGTTAGTTTGTTAAAATACGTATTATATACAGAACAATACTTTATAAAAATATGAGTTTGTCATCCTACTGTCGCGTATAATAAAAAAAAATGAAAAGGAGACCTAATAAATTAAAAAAGTATTTTGTTTAACTTATCGCCTATGCGTAATATAATAATTAAAATATAAAAGCATTAGGAAACTTTTTACACTAGGCACGACAAGCCAAATTCAGACTGTAATGGAACCTCAGTGTAATTTATACCTAATCGACAAAGAATAAATATACTTAAATAAAACTTTAAAAAATTATTGAAAATACAAGAAAATATTCATGTTGGGATTAGCTGATTTCCACACAACCCTGGAGGTACAGCTATTTTGTGCGTCTTTTTTTAAGTGCTATCCCCAGGAGGCCTAATGCACTTTGGAAAGGAAATAAGACCAATCGATCGGTTCTTTATAGCCACTAGGCAACCGTTTCAACACTGCTTATACCTAGCCCCTTGAGAACATCGACCTCCTTTGTAGAGAGGGATTACAAATGTTCAGGGCTGGTACACTCCCACCTAAGTGGTACCTGTCGTGAGGCAACGGTCGACGGACCAATCAAAGTCTAAACTGGGGTGGATTACAGGAATCGGAGTACAGGTAGTAGGGTGGTTATCAAGCAGTTGTAATGTGCATGATTTGAACCTAACTCTGTGTTTAAAACTCTTAATTACAGAGAATAGATTTACAAGACCGATCTAATGCCTATGAGACTACTTCCATCCTGTTTATTTTAATAATGACCGAATATAAACTTTCTTTGTAGACAGAAATTATAAACGTTTAGGACTGATATACTACTAAGCGAGTGGTACCTGTCGAGATAAAATAACGGCTAGATGGGGGAATGTACAAATACTTTTCAAAACCAAAAAGCATTTCGATAATGCTAGTATTATTATATATTAATTATTCGTGTATTAAAATTAGGTTGTAGGTCGGCCAGATCGGGCCGATTAAAATCTGAAGCTGGGAAACCTAAAAAATTATAAAAAAACATAACGCGACCGAATAGTTGGTTTTTTAATATTAAGGGACAATTTCTCGACTACATATATATAATCCTTAGCTAGACTCGACTCATTTTCACCGATACAGATTCAGAAGGGGGAATATGAAACAGCTTTTGGAATCCAAAAAAAGTTTTGTTAATATAGTGCACTCTGCGCGTTATAGATAGGAAATCGGCCACTTTGGGCCGATTGATCCAAAAGAAGATGGAAGCTACTTATTACATAGAAAAAGATAACAGGACTGAACATTTCTGCACTGCTTATACTAACCCTTAACTAACTTTTACCTTCTTTGCAGGGAAGTTTAAGAACTAATTTGCTTCCACGCCAGTGGTACCTATTGTGGAAAGACGGTCTACCAATTGATAGAGATCCAGATCCGAGGAAACATTCGAATATAAAAAGTGTTTTGCAAATGCAATGAATTATTCGCATAGTAGAATTGGGTTGTATATATTAGATCGACCAGTTTAAGGAGATCGATTGGAATTTGGAGCTGAAAGCTCCTAGCCACGTAGAAAAAGATAACAGGACCAATCAGCCGGTTCTTTAACGTCCACTAGGAGACCGTACTACTGCACTGCTTATACCTAACCCTTAGCGAACGCCGACCTCTTTTGTAGAGAGGGATTACGAACGTTCAGGGTTGATACACTCCCACCTAAGTGGTACCGGTCGTGCAGAGACGGTCGCCCGACTGACAAAGGTCCAGATGGGGGATGTGCAAGAAAACTTGCAAAATTCAAAAAGCGTTCAGATAACGCAATGATTTATCTGTGTAGAACTGGATTGTATATAATAGATTGGGCAGTTCGGGCCGATTAGTTTGAACTTGGAGTAAGGATGTTCCCATTACACAATAAATGATAACGGAACCGATCTGTTGGTTCAGGGAGGATTTAGGGTTGATAAATACTCATAAGAGTGGAGAGACGGTCGACCAATTAATAGAGGTCCGGATGGAAAAATATAAAACTATTTTTGGAAACCAAAAATGGTTTCATTGATGCAGTAAATTGTGCACGTAATGAAAATAATTTTCAAATAATAGATAGTTTATTTTGGACCGACTAATTCGAATATCGAGCTGAAAGCCACTTCTACTTACATAAAAAAAAAGATAATGGAACCGATTGACGGACTCTTTTACAGATACTACGGGGGGGAGCATTTCTGCTTTGCCTATACCTAATCCTCAGCATTGATTTATTTTGTAGAAACGGCTTGCAAACGTTCGCCTTAATATACTACCACGCAAAAAATTCGATAATACAATGAATTGTAATTCAGTAAAATTCGGTTGCAAATAACGAAACAATAATCGAGCTATTGGGGTATGGATTATAACCGCCTCACTGTAAGTGCTACATTATAAGTTAAATTACTATTCCAATTAAAACATCATAAAGACTGTTGTATTTCTTCTTTAACTATCCACATTTTTGATGTCATATTTGATACCTGCAATTGTAAGTAACCCATGCGTACCACCAATTATGTGTAGCGCTACACAACTGAATATCTGTATTGCAAATCATTCCCAACAACCGACCATTTGAATATCCACGTTGATTAAATTGTTAAAAACTATTCTTTTTGAAAGTGTGGGAATAATTTGCGAGCAACATGTTCAGCCTTATTCCTTTGTCATGCATCCCATTATTAGTAGAAAATAAAAACGACTACCAATTGTTGAGTTGAGGGGCTCTGCATTCACCTAACCCACAGCAAACGTTAAATTTTCTATTAGGTCGGGGAAGGGGTGTTTACGCACCATTTCCATAACCGGGGTGCGCCTGAACTCACTCGGTCCGCTGGTGGTGAGAAGATTTCTTCCAAACTGGGAACGGCATACAAGGAACGTCTCGGGCGAAACACCAAAACCGTTGTTCAAAAATTTTAATGGGAAAACTCGCGTCCGCTCGCCCGCGCTGCTATTAACAACTGACCGAATATCTGCTATGCAGCTAACTTGAAGTAGAAAGTTTTCTTTTTTGCAAACCGAACGAAGGATGCTATGACATAAGAACTACACCGTTGTTATCGAGTAGGTAATGATTGAATAACAGTTTTGTTTTTGATAACATTATGTATGGTATTGATATAAGTAGACTGAACTTAATGCAAACATAAGCGTTTAATTATACTTTATCTCTATATGCTATCTACAAAATATTAATAATTAATAAAGGCTTTCGGTCATCTACAGGAGTTGGAGAGGCAGGCGTGTAAATAGCCGCTCTCGTGATGCGGTGTGAAAACGTAGTACGGCCCGTTTGGAACGTCAACCGAGAAGGCCCAAATCGTCCCTTAAACGGCCGTCGCGTAAGCGGATGGGGCTACCGATATCCACACGAATATTGCCAAATCGCTCACCTGAATCGGCTGGCTTCGGCTTCGTCGCAATTCCAAAGTGGCCACCTCTGCGATGCGGATCGTTTCTGCGGGTGCGAATTCTACCGTTTGAAGACACGACTTTATGGCGAGATGGCGAGTTCTTGCGGGTGAAACACGACCAATGATCTGCTGATGCGTGAATAGTGCGTGTTAAACACGACCGAATTGGCGCGTTGCATTGCGAATCGCCGGGCTTCGCGCTGCTTCGAGTAGGTCTTTTCAGGCATTTGCATTCGCCAGCACCTTTCTATCGGTGCCGCCGACGGCTATGCAGACTTGTCGGCTGAGCAAAAGCCCATATGCGTTTATGTGGACGGCAAACGTACAGACATCACGCAATCGCATATAATAATTAATAGGCCACAAGGAGTAGTCAAGCCAAAATATTTTCTAGTAATTTTCTAATCTATTTTTTGCGCACCGTTTATTTTCTGCTCGTTAATCAATAACGCCGCATATTTTACGGTACTTAACAGCGAAAAAGTATATATATCTAGTACAGTACCCAAGAAGTGGAATTTGTTGTCAATTTTTAGATCTTCTTTGACCAACAAATGAGTAGGAATAGGGGTTGGTCTATTTAACGTCCCACCCTGCTTTCAAATGGTCTTGATCAAAATAAATTGATTGAAAATAAGTCTAACTATATCTTATTACTAGGGAAAAGGGCATTTAGCAGATATTTGCAGTTCGATTTTATTATAAAATTTCTTAATTTACCTTATAAGCATCCTGTATATGACCAATTTGCAATAGCTTGTAATAAGTACGCAGAAAACACAAATGCTCTAAATACTTTATTCCACCAATTCATAAAGTCGCGACACATGGGCAAGAAGAAATTATGAAAACACTAAGCTGTTTCCAAATAATGCATCAACTATATTTCAACCCCAATTCCACCTGCTACACTCGAAACAGGTGTGATTTCAAAATACCTACAGGCTCCTTTTAATTCCATTAATCATTAATACAATAGAAAAGCGCTAGGATATGACATTATTGACAAAATTTTGAAAGAATTGCCCCGCAACACACTAATGAATATCATACAAATATTCATTTTTGTTATGAATTTACAGTACTTTCCAATGCAATAAAGATTTTCCAAATAATTTTTATTCTGAAACCAATAACACTGTTGTGTTAAAAAGGAAAGCAACTGAACCTCAAAATAAAGGAAATGAATGTTTTTTTAGGGCAATAATATAAACTATCACTAAATAAAAGAGTGTTAGTGCATAAATCGGTAATAATTCTAATGTAAGAACACGAAATAAAATTATGGAAATGTGCGAAACCCTAGAAGCTTGCCATAATGCAAAGGTTTTAAAATAATATCATTCGCACTATATGTAGCCAACTTTCAGAGAAAAAATATGTTTTTGTTCAATTTACCAAGTAGTATAAATCTTACCAGATATTTAAATAGATATAAAGCCAGTAGGTTAGTTGTAAGTATGCAGCTATTAAATAAAAAAATATCGTACAGCATTTTCAATTTTTTAAGAATTTATGTCTGATATATGACTAACAATACTACGAAATCTAGTGTATTTACATTTCTTGCATATGGCTTGTAGAAATTTTACTTTTCTTGAATCCACCTTCTTTTCTGCCGATTCTTGTTCGAAGGTATACGTACAGACCGCAGTGCCATACTTTATCAAAGGCCTGTTCGATATCCAAAAATACTGAGGCACACATTTTTTTGTCTTCAAACGTTTCTTTGATATAGTTAACTATTCTATGACACTGCTGGATGGTTAAATGTCCTTCACGGAAGCCGAACTGGTGAACGGGAATTAACTTCTCTGAAGGGGTTATTTCTTTGATTCTGTATAACAGTAATCGCTCAAAGATTTTAGAGAGCTAGAGTAATAAGCTTATTGACCGATAAGAGGCTGCTTCTTGTGGAGGTTTCCCAGGTTTCGCGATCATGATTATTGATGCGAATTTTCATTGAATCGGAAAGTGAGAGATGTCAAACATGCGGTTGTAGATTGGTGTAATCAGTACTAATGCTTTTTTAGGGAGATTTTTTAATGTATTGCCTACTATGAGGTCATAGCCGGGGGCTTTGTATGAACTGGTTTGCTTGATCTCTCTGTATACTTCTGCAGATGAGACGTGTCTTAAGGGTAGGGATAATTGTCCAGGTGAGCTTAGTAATTCCTCTATCTCAGTATCAAAGTTAGGATTGTTAGATGGGTATGGAGTGAACACTTGTACGAGGTGTTCTCCGAAGGTATTTGCTTTTTCTTCACTTGAACGACCCCAGCTTCCATCTAATTTTCTTAGGGGTGGTATGTGAATGGTAGGCCTTTTAAGCTTTTTTGTCGCTTTCCGGATAGTGTGATCTTATGGCGATAGGTTACGGAGGTAGTATGCAAAAGATTCATTTCTGTTTTCTTGTATGACATTCCAAAGTCGGTGAGTTAGATTATTGAGTATAGTCTTATCCTGGGGATTTCTGGATCTTCGACATTTGACACGGGCTCTACGTTTTTCGGTTACAAGTTGTCTAATATGTAGCGGTATATTGTGGGTTTCGTGTGCTCGTTTAAAATCTATTGGAGTAGCTTGCCAGGCAGCCTCTTGAATAAGCTTTGTAAGGTATTCGACGGTTGCATCGATTTCGCTGGGTGTGTGCATTTTATGTGCTAGACTAATGTTGTCATTTATGTACAGTTGGAATTGCTCCCAGTCAGTTTTAACAGTAAAAAGTTTTGGTGATGTGTTTTTCCATATAATATTTGAACTTAGAGTTATAATTATTGGGGAATGATCTGAATCTAGGTCGAAGTTGCTTTCAGTTTTACTATATATGTCGGATATCCCTTTGGTGACCGCGAAGTCCAGCAAGTCGAGGATTTTACGTAAATCCGTCGGCCAGTAGGTTGGCTCACCGGTTGACAAGTAATTTAGGTTGTGTTGTTGTATGGTATGGAAGAGTGCTCGCCCTTTACCCAGTGGGTATGTTTGGAGTTCCAATCTCCTGCTATTAAAAAGCGAGGTCCAAGTGGGAGGAGAAAATCTTGAAATTCCTCAGCTGCAATGGAATGCCTAGGTGGACAGTAGACTGCTCCGATAGTTAGAGGCCAAGGAAATAAGTTAACTTTAACTAATGCACTTTGGATTTTGTTAGTTGTATAGGATGATAGTTCATAGTGATCTATTGCGGTTCTGATTATGATTGCCGACCCTGCATGTGCTGTTCCGTCTGGATGATTTGCATAGTATGTGTTATAGTGTGGTATTTTTGTTACCGAATAAGATGTAGAATGGCTTTCAGAGATAAGAAGTATACCTATTTTATTGTAATTTAAAAATAGAGTTACTTCCTTATGATTTTTGAGACCCTTGAGTTCCATGCCGCTATTCTTATCGAGTTAGCCATTAGTGCGTCAGTTTATTAATAACAATGGTGAGCATGGTTAGAATCATGCTGTTGTGATTTAATAATTCTGTGAACATATTTTTAAATTCGCTAAGGAAGGAGGTAAGCTTTTCTGTAATTTCATCATTATTTTTTGTTCCTCTTGCTGCAACTTGTGAGTAACTAGGAGCGTTCTGAGAGGAGTCATACAAGTGATGATGGTTAAGTGATGTGAAAGCTGGTGGGTTTGCTCTGTGAGGTATTCTAATAGCTGACTGCTTTGGAAAGTTCCTAGCTTTTAGGTCTCTGTACACAGAACATCCTCTATAGTTGGCAGGGTCGCCATTGCATAGGGCACATTTGGCTGGAGTTTCCCTAGTCTTTTTACACGTTTGACTGTTGTGGGGTCCTCCACATCTAACGCAATTGTAGGACTTCGTGTAATAGGCCTTGGAGTGGCCATAGGCTTGACAACGTGTACATTGTATTATGTTGTTTTTGATTCGAGGTGCTTCTATTCTGACTTTTGAATTTTGTATAAATTCAACTTTATATACATCCTTATTGTTTGTTTGGGGGTCGAGGTCAACAAAAACAATGGGTTTTTGCTTACTCTGTGTCGGATGTTTATTAAGTTTCTTACAGGGTTTCTTGCAGTTCGTCCGTGATGCCTTGGATAGGGATTGAATAATGTAGGTCACGTATGACGATTCTATAAGCTCGCTCTTGTTTTATTCGATATGTATGATACACAACTTTTTCTTGACTTAGGTGAGAGATTAGCTTCCTGTATGCATCAATTGTTCTTGCAT
The DNA here is from genome assembly GCA_036346155.1 of Sinelater perroti. Lineage (NCBI taxonomy): Eukaryota > Metazoa > Arthropoda > Insecta > Coleoptera > Elateridae > Sinelater > Sinelater perroti. The sequence continues at coordinate 98,569 of JARFIY010000195.1, forward strand.
TTATTTTTACCGTATTATTGGATAGGGACTTGGAATAAAATCGTTCTTCTTCGACGACTTTGGTCAGGTTATCAGTCATGGCTTTGAAGTCGGTAACACCGTAGATATAAATAGGTGGAGGGTTAGGTTCTGAAGATTTCGTTTCAGGGTTAGTTTCATTTGAGTTGTTTTCATAAGAATTGTGAACAGTTTCGGTTTCAGTGAGGACCTGATACCTGTTTGTTATGTTGGTTGCGGACGAGTTTTCAGGTGGCTTGGCTTGTACCATTCGTTTTCTTTTTTTGATAATAGTTTGCCAGGGATGTTTACTGCCGCTTTATTCTTGATCTGCATTCATATTTTCGTCATCGACGCTTTCAGTGCCATAGCTAACTTGTACAGGTTGTGAGAAAGCTGTTGTAAAAGTATTACTGCATATGGGCGTGCCTGTAGTTGGGATTTGGGATAAACATTGTTGATAAGGTTAAGGAATTGGAAACTGATTTTGAAGCATCGGAGGTAAGTGAGAATTGAGTTGAATTTGACTTATCTGATTTACGTAGTTTGGCATTGATGGCATCGGTTGAAAATTATTCCAGTTGTTACAGGAGTTGCTGGTTGGTCCGGATATATTCCCGGTTGGGAACATTTCACTACATTAATGTTTATCTATTTTACAGTAGCTTTAAGCGAAAAAGGTTTGCTGGGTTAAATTTGAATTTAGGTTTTATTGAACTCTGTGACCGCGATATCAGTCGCGTGCACTCAGCTGTTGTTATCACTCGGCCGACCCTCAGGTGTCGAGAGCGGCGATCGAAACGTCTTTATTCCGTGTAAGTCAACCGAGAACTCATATTTTTAATATGTGTTAAACAATTATAGCCATTTGTAGTTTTTACACACAGATTTTTGGACAAAATGCCTTCTTGAGGAAATTATGGCCTTTAAATTCACAATTTTACTCCAAAAAATTAACGTTTATTATTAAAGACACGGCACATTCCTGTTGGGCTAAACTTGAGTGAGCTTCGCCAAAATCTTATTAAAAAGGCCAAAGCTCATCCCGGAAAAGCGTGTGATTTGGAAATTTTACCAATTGTTCTAAAACATTTTGTTAGCCAACACTGACCAAAGTTTAGCCTAATTTTTACAAAAATAATTGAAAGTTACTCCATCGTAGCAGAGTTTCCGCTTTAACATTACAGATGCTAACTGAGGCGTTTTTTTTTTGGGCAACTCATCATGCATTCTGTTATTTTGTTTGTAAACATTTTTTATCCGTAAACAGAGATTTTCTGTGGCTATCATACGGGTATTCAGTTAACCATCTATTTGATTTCTTCTACCTATCTTTAAACCATATGTAAGAATATGCTTTGTGTGTTGCTCGTAAGCAGTTAATCGTAGTTCTTCTTTGATGATGCGGAACATTTTAGTTTTAAAAATCTCCTAAGTCATAAAAATATATTATTTAATACAAACACCTACAGCTTTGACAACCCAAGAAATCTTTTATAATTTTTATAATAAAGATTGTGGAGTCCCAAAGATGAAACTTTTTTCCCGCAGTTATGTAAGGTTATGACAATACAATTCCTTTAATAACTTCACTCAACGATTAATCAAAAAACAGAATTTGACTTTTAACTTTAACTTTGACACTTAATTTAAATGTAATTATATTAAGTATTTTACAAAGCACATACCACACCCAACAACTCTATTCATAGAGCTCTTCCGCAAAACATAAAAAAAATCTTTATAACAATTTGTATGTTATCTGAGTTTCAATTTACAATAATAACTTGATTTTATCTGGGCGACTGAAAAAGCGCAAAAAACGTGCGTATATGGATAGAAGTCAATATTTTTCTACAGAACGTTTATATTTCAAATAAATTGGTGTATAATATGCTTTGTTTAATAAAGTAATTACTTCAATATACTTGAAACCGTTAATATAAAGATACCTAAACATACAAGGGTGAATTATAAAGTGAAGGCAAGAGACGCGTAATATTATTTGTACGCAAGGAAAGCTAAATAGCTAGTCACATATAGTATTACATCATTCAGTGACATGGTAAAGAACAACAAGGATAGCAACATAGCCACTCCACTCAGTGATTGCACCACTGAGAAACAATGAGCCTTAGTGCGTTTTCTGTGGGAGGAAGCGTTTAATCTGTAGAAATTCATCTCTGGATGTTGGCACAGTATGGAGCACGCACTATAACTTAGCAAAATATCTATGAGTAGATAGAACGTTTTGAGGAGAAAAGAACAGGTGTAACATATGAAAACCAACCTGATCACCCATTGATATCACGCATCAACCAATACTTCCATCTTCGGTTTCTGTGCAGTAACAAGTTTAGCTCGGGTGGCGAGGTTTAGCAAGCGATGCGGACATGGATTTTTAGGTAAGCGAAAAACTCGTTGAATAATATCAGAAGTGCGTCACTGTGCAAGAGGGCTATGCCGAAAATTGACATGTGTACTTGTTATCTATCAGTGGAAATACTGTCGTTATATGGAAAGTGCCTTTACTTTCTGGTTTACCTACATATTTACTGAATTTGTGAATATTTTTCTAAAGTTTACAATGTAGTTTTATAGAATAAGCATTTTTTTGTAATTAGCGACGTGCACGTTATGTTTCAATCAACAATAGTCTCTATTTACCAACTAATAAATTAAGGTAAAGTTGCTTTTAATAAGATAGCGTAACGTAATACATATATGTGACCTTTTCCAAAAGTAAGTAGTCATATAATATAAGAATTACAATTATAATTACAAACATGTTTAGTAAAAAGGGTACAAAATGGAAAAACAATGTAGGTAACTTCAACTCCTTTTAATTGAAAAAGTTTAACATAAGAAATCTAAAAACAAAATAAAATTAATATTTTTAGCTATAATGATTGCTTTCATTGATTAATTTGTATTTTTGTTTTATACTTTCTGTATTCGCCATTGATAATGCGATGTCTTTTTCTTCTACTTCTTTATAAGCTTAAAGCTTGCTTTCTTCCAGCACATCCTTCCATCTGTCCAGGTCTTTAACTTTTTTACTATTCTGATATATTCCATTCTAGATATATGGCTATTCCATTCTGATCTTCTCTTTGCCCACTCGTCGATCTTTTGAACTTCACAGCTTCGTCTTATTTCGTCTCTTCTTATGTGATAAAATTTAGTTGCGCTCGTACTTTTTTGCAGTGTTCTCATATGAGTTGTTTCCAGTATTTATTTAATAGACCAGACAGATTTATATATTCTAACTTTGGCCTCCCTTCTTAGATATTTATCGGTCCATGTGGTATTATTTAGGCATGCATATATTCTTTATGCATTCTGGGCTTGATATTCAACCTCTCTCATCAATATTCCTTGACTCGCGATTTTGATGCCTAGATAGTCCATTGACATCTTTGCTCTACTGCAGATCCAGATAGATCGAGTTTGCAACGTAGCGGTTTTGCATTGATTGTTATTTCCTATGGTTTCCTTGTCCGACACTTTTAACCCAAACGTCTCACATGCTTTACTGAATTCGAATAATAGCCGCTGCAAGTTATCTTTATTATCCGCAATAACAGTTGCGTCGTCCGGAAAGCATATTAACCTAATTTCCTGATTTTCCATTCTGTATCCGCGAGGATACCCCTGAAGTGTTGCTCTTAGTATTTCGTTTATCACTAAGTTAAATAATAGTGAGCTGAGCGAGTCTCCTTGTCTAATTCTTTTGGTTACGTAAATTTTCCCTCCTATTAGTCTACTGTCATTCTTTATTTGGGTATAGTTGTCTTTATGAATATTCTGTATGAGAGAAATCAGTCTATTTGGCACATTATTTTTTTGCAGCGTATCTATTACTTTCTGAAATTATAAACTGTCGAACACCTTCTGCATGTTGATAAAGCAAAAATAGGCTGGTTTATTGTATTCTAAGGCTTTTTCTGATATCTGTCGGATTACAGATATTGCATCCATGCAAGACCTGTTGCTCATTTCTTAGTTCAATTACTTTTGCTTATTTCATAGCTATCAGTTTTGTTGTGATATTTAAGCCCACATTTAGTACATTTATGCCCCGATAGTTGTTGGATGTTTGTTTTTTGCCCTTTTTGAAAATTGGTACCGTAATGCTTAGTTTCCACTTGTCTGGTATTATTACTGTATTAAATATGTTTTATACCAATGTGGTTAATTCTTCTGCTAATTCGTCACCTATATATTTTGTTAATTTATTTGTAATGCCGTTGGTGTCAGATGACTTCCTATTTTTTATTGTTTCAATTGCTCTATTTACCTTTTCTTCATCCACATTTATTAGTATCTGTACGTCATCGATTATGTCTTGTACTATTGGCTCTCTATTGTGTATAATGTCTTAAAGTACTCCACCCACGTTTCATAAGATATCTTACTTGTTTGTACATATTTCTTTACTTCTTTCCTTTGGTTCCTTAACATTCTTCATACCTGTTTTTGTTGCCCATATAGCCCATATTTCAAACTACCCGGGATATCTTTCCCAGCATTCGTCCTTTATTGCTTTAATTCTCTTATTTGCCTAGTTTCTGACTATCTTATATTGTTTATATTTCTCAATAGTTTGATATTGTTACATTTTAGAAATGTATTTCTTTTATTTGTTTGCTAATGTCTTATACTCTCGTCCTAAAATAGTTCTATTTTGTTTTTCTTGGTAGATAGGTTGCTTAAATTTATATCTCGGTATGTTCTCATTTTTATCTTGCATAATAGCAGTTTATGATCTCTGTTTTTCTAGATACATCCTTCTAAACAGTTTTTTGATTATAACTAATTAGACAAAAGTAAGCTATGAGAACATTAAAAAATTAAAGCGTTTGTGGGTTTGAAGTACCTCTATAAACATAGAACAAATTAAAATTGATCTGTACGTATAACTATTTTGATGCAAACAGAGTACTGGTTTAAAATAACTATTTCTTCAAAAGGAAGTCAAACGTTCTTCAAAAAAGTTTCTATAACATGTTCGTTTTCACTGTTCGGTCGTCGCGCATCATCTCTGCTGCGGGACGTTATGATGACCTCATTATTACTCTTTATTTGAATTGGACGCAAGTCCTCAATTATTTTTAGTGACTGAGTAGGTTACTCACCAAACATCTAAATCCCATGATTGAATCTGTGTCAGTCCGCACTGAAACTAAGCGCTTAATATTTTATAATACTCCTTAATGTACTAATAACGTTATATTTTAAGAGACAATCCAACGGATTTAAAAGTAACGTAATAGTTTTTATAGAAGGACTAAAGCACCTTGCCAATAAAAAAATAATTTTTTATGTTTGCACTAATTTTATAAATATTTCATTCAGAAAACTTTAGATATATCAAACTTGTGTCTACGAATAAATTAAATTCATCAGTTTATATTTATCTAAATGTGTTTGTTAGAAAATATGCAATTACTGCATTTATTGTTAAATCTTAACTAAAACATGACTTAAACTTCATAATGATACTTTAGTTTCTACAAAACTAAAAATGTGTTTTAATCTAGTATGTTCTATCGAATAAACTCGGAGCACAATATTCTTGAAAGTATGCCCACTGCCTGAATCTCTTCGGTGATATATGTGTGTATTGGCTTGTGGTTTGTTATGGTAAACTTTCCGTTTTAGATATCCTAATCAAACGACGTCAGATCGGGTAAGCGCGTCTGCAAAAGTTCTTTCCAAACGACGCGGCCAGTGAACTGAATTTCGGCCATGCCGACGTATGATCTATGCGATATTGTTCCATCCTGTTGTAAATATCCAACAAAAAGTTCTTCTCAATATTGAATCAGTATAAATATTTCTTTGCTTTATCGTAGCCACATAATATTTAGATTATTTTAAAATCACTCAATGATTTACGTACTTTCGTTCTTTTGAACTTTCAATAGTCCGCTAATATATGGGTAATTCAAATATTGTTAATTTTTTTTAAATTGATTTACCATTTTGTATTCATTTACATGCATCTTTACACTAACTTTCTAGCAGCTAATAATTAAGCATAAATTATATACTACGGTATATATTTAAATTTTTACATAATATTTAAATAATACTTAGAATTGCCAATAGTTTCTTTATGTTGTTTAAATCATAGTCTAACTAGACGCGGAAAAAAATCTGTATATTGTTCAAAAGAAGTAGTACATTAATCATTAATTTATAATGTTTTTCTCTCTGTTTTCCCCTTTCACCTGCCTTAAGTATTTTCCCAACAAATCTGTTGTCCAGCATCCTTATCACATGACCCTAACCTCTGTGTTTGTGCCTGTCCAATATTTGTTTTTTTTATATAATTCCATTATTTCTCGATTTGTTCTTCTTCTCCATCCCATTCCTTCTACTTCTATTCTTCCATATATTTTCGTAGTATTTTTCTCTCCCATATATTTAGCTTCGCTTCATCATGTTTGTTGAGAATCCAAGTTTCGCACCCGTATAATACAGTCGGTCTCGTATATTCTTATTTTTGCTTTTACAGATAAACTTTTAAACTTTAATAAGCTTGTGAGGACTCCTACTACTCTACTGTTCTTTGCTAATCTTTTAAATATTTCCATTTCTTCCTGGTCATTGTTCGTTATTGTCACTACTAGATATTCAAACTGTGTTACCTTTACGAAGTTATATACTTTGTTGTCAGCAGTCTTCCATTTGGTCTGATTTATCTCTTGCATATGTTGTCCTTTTATTCCTATGTACTTTGTTTTATCCTCATTTATAATCAGTCCAAACTCCTTTGCTTTATTCTCTAACAACTTAAACATTTATTTCAGCTCTTTTCATCTTCGCATCATTATCGCTATGTCACCTGCGTAGGCTACACATTGCTGGCTGTTATTGTATATTAGTCAATTTCTTTGGATTTCACTTTTTCTAATTATTATTTCTAAGATCAGATTAAATAAGGTTGTCGGCAAAGGACCCCCCTAGTCTTAATATTCCCTTCACTTTAAAATCTCTGGATAAACTTTCTTTTGTTGCCACTTTTTTGATGGTGTTTTGTACAGTTATTTTATCAGCTTTATTAATTTTCCAGACACTCTCAGTTTTTCCAAAGTTTTATGTAGTTTCTTTCTTATTATGAAGTCATATTCCCTCTTGAAATCGATACATTACATATGCAGATCTAGATTTTGTTTACATGTGCCATGTAATACTTGATTTATCATAAAAATTTGGTTTATTGTTAATCGTCTTGTTCTGAGGCTACCTTAATATTCGCCTAGTACTTCTTCTTGTATTTTATACAGTTTATTTTTAATTATTGTTGCTACTACTTTGTAAACCACATTTAAGAATGCTATCTCACGATAATTATCGCAGACCGTTCTATCGCCTTTCTTATATATGGGACATATCACCGCCGTCTTCCATTGTTTAGGCATCTTCAATTTTTACTAACTGAGCAATCTTTTCAGTATGGTTGCCTTCCCTTTTTCCAGAAACTTTGCTGGTATTCTATTTTTTCTGGACTTTTGTTGTTCTTTAGTTTTCATATTACATCATTATTTCTTCTTCCGTTGGTTCTTCAACTTTGGTTTGCGACGAGGAATCTTCTTCTTTCTCTTTGGCTTTTTTTATTCTTTTTATTTGTTTCTTTCTTTAGTAACCCATCTATCTAGTTTCCATTTACTCTCTTCAATTAATTGTCTTTGACATAGTAGGTACTTTCTCCCTACATAACCTTGTTTGTTTTTCTTTCCTTCCTGGTAAAAATCCCCCTATTTTATTGTTTACATAATAGTCCTTTATTTTCTGTAGCTTCTTCTTCATATAATTCCTCTCTTTTTTTAGATAATTTGCATTGGTTTCTTTCTTTCTCTATCGTATGTGCTTCTGCTTTCTACAGTTTTTAGGCTTTTTATCTTTGCTTTGTTTCTTTATTTTAGAACATTTCCGCATTTCTCGTCAAACCACTCTTTTCCTTTTTCATTTTACTCTTTTTTTTAGATATTTTTCAGTCCTTTCTCTTATGATTTTCTCAATTGTACTTCATTCTTCCTGAATGGTGTTTGCTTACGGGTTACTTTCTAAGTCTTTTACTCTACCTAGTTTAAATTTTAAGTGGTATTTTATAATTCATTTTCTTTAAATTTCTTCCATTTTTCTGTCTTTCCGTTCGTTTCGTTGGGGATTTGTGTTCTTATCTTTGTTATTACTAGTGTATGGTCCAAATTTATGTCCACCCCTCTGTAATTTATAATATCATTTAGTGATCTTGCATGGTTTTTCTCAATTACCACATGGTCTATGTGGTTTTTTGTTCTGCCATCAAGCGATGTCCATGGAACTTTGTGGTCAAAGGCAGTGCTTATTATCCTTATGTTCATTTCCATTGCAAATTATACCAGTCTGTTCCCTTTCTTATGACTTTGCTCCGTTATTCATTCTATATATTTCCTCTCATCTTGGGATTCTCTCTATAATTTGTCTCATTATAAAATTTATCTTTAGTATTGTCACCTTTCACTTCGGTTGCACGTTTAATATGTTTATTTTCATGCAGATAGATACTTCTTATTCTTATTACGCATATTCGATCTGTAATCTCCTGAAAGGCTATTATTAAATTCTTCATCCTTTTGTTTACTATAAAACCTACGCCACCCTTCCCGATTTTATTAAAAATAGTATAAGTGTATGACACTTCAAAAATTCACGTATTACTTAATTTAGTTTCCTGTGCACCCACTATGTCCAGATTGTACTTTGCTATAATTATTATTAAATTTTTTATTGTTCCTGGTTGGTACATACTCCTGACATTCCTCGTTTCCATTCTAATAATATTTATATCATTTTTCTTGTTTTCTACACTCATTTTCCTTGTCTGTGCTTAGGTAATTTCTGTGCCCGCTTACCTCCTCCTCCTTTCTGCGACCATTCAAATTTGATTCCATTTATTTCCAGTTTACGATATCCTGCTCTTATTTTATTACAATTTTTCTTTTATTTTAGAACTACATTCCATATTGCAAGTTGTACCTTTTTTTCTTCCCTTGTAAGATCACTTTCTATGTAAATATTGCCTGTGAGTTTCCGCTTTAACTTTAATAACTAGTTTGTATTTAAATTCTGTGCACTTTGGTACCGTAATTTTCTCTTCATTTTTTCTATTTTGTATTAACTTTTGGTTCCCCGGTTGTTCCTTATCGAAATCTATATCTTTAATTACTATTTTATTTCTTCTTTTCTTTCTTTTATTTTTCTAGCTTGTTCTCTAAGTTACTGATCCTATTCTCTATTTCTCTTCTTCCTTTTTCCAGGTTTTAGCATTTTATTCCTACTCAGCTTTTATCTTCTTTAATTCTTCCTTCACTTCCGCAAAGTCTACCTTCAAATCGGTTTTAGATTAATTTATTTCTTTATCCCGCTTTTTTAGAATTGGTTTTCGTTCTCAATTCTGTCCGTCTACCCCTTTTTTTGCTTCTTCTTTAGTTTGGGGGTTTTGTGTTGTCCTCGAACTTTTAGCGAACGTTTTTATCTGTTCTTGCTCCCACTCTCCATTTCTTTCTTTCTTACTTATCTACTTCTTTCCTTTGCAATCCACACTATTGCTTTCCGACCTTGACTTATAAAATTGCAAGTTTATAATTTACGCGAAACCGCCGATGTCGCGGTCGTTTCTGTTTCACGCATTATTATTGTACACGACTTTTTATTACAGTGAATTTTCAGTTTCTAATTTTCTATTCTGCATTACTCTGCTTTTCCGTCGATTTTTATTTCGCTGCACTACCACACCTTTATTTAATCAGCACTTATGTTTTTCTCCTTTAGAAAACTTAAACAAGCTTTTCAATTTCTCTGCCTATTGACGGAGTCTATTTTTAGGTTATCGCGCCGAACTTATTTTTAATGCTACAAATTGTAGCATCGGTTTTATTTACAAATGTAAAATAACAAAATTAAGATGTTAAAACACATTTTATCTTGTGTATACGTACATATTTTAATATTCGTGCTCTGACTACTTAGGCGTCAAACAGCAAGCTAATTTTATAAGTTCACTTAGCAATTATTCATAAAAATAATTACTATAGCCTAATAAATATAAAATAGAAGGAATACGTCTTAGGCAAATCTATTCAATCAATAAATTATTAATAAAATTATGCAAGAGTAATGTAAATTACAGTATGTAAATTACAGTGCATTCTTTTTATGCGAATGGTATTTAAACGAAGCTGAAGATTTTCATCTTCTGTTAGACACGCTGCTGTTGTACATAACAAGCGTTTTATGTTACAGTAGGACGAGGGTAACATGAAACACAGAACAGCGTATTGAATGCAGTCTCTTGTGTTCGAAGGCGTGAAAGTGGAAAAAACTTCGGCAAAGTAGTTATAGTAATGAGATGCTTAAATGTTATAAGATATTTAAATGATGCAATGCCGAGCAAGATGGTTCAAAGCTCTGCACAGATGTTGTCAGTGATTTAACTAATGTAAGCCGTTACTAACTTGGTAACAAAATTAAATTTAATTATTTACGAATTTAACTAAAGTGGTGAATAAAAACGCTTAAATTAATTTAAACTACTTTTTCAATTTCATTTATTTCTAGAAAATGTATTACCTAATAATATTTACGAACACACAATTATTTACTAATATAAAATACTCTATAGCTCTACTTACAACATGATTTATTTTGCACTAGCCTAATTCGCTTCGCTTCCAATAACTTGACTTTGTTGTGCTTTTCCAATGGGTGCTATTTATACATCCAGTGTCTGTTCTGGAGCTTTCCGAGCGCTGGAAGTATTTATATGCCCTACAATATTGCCCATTGTTTTAGTTCTCTTATGTTTATAAGCACTGCCGGAGTTTCAGCGTCAGAGGCTCGCCCATTTCAGTCGGTGGATTACATTCGCCGCTCGACCGTAACGTCAAGGTGGCGATTGCGGCAAAAGCCGTAAACTTTGCAAGTTAATGATGTCTATATGGTGACGTTGGAAAATCTGTGAAACTAAAATATACAATTAAAAAAAAGTTTTTTAGAAACACACTAAATCTATTTAGAATAAGTAGCAATTAAGATAAAATCATTTTCACTATTTTCTAAGATTATAAGGGTTTTGGCTATAAATTTCCAATTTCTTGGCAAACTACACTGAGTCATTATTTTACTACACCAACTTAAAAATTTGGGAAATGATGTATTCTGATAATTCCACAAATTCTCTATATCTATAATCTTTCTGAAATTACTAATTTATTATTAAAAACAAAAATTCCTATCTGTAAAAACAAGGTTCTATTTTGAAAAAAAAATTAAAAGTTATTACTGAAATATTAGAACGACATTATAGAACGCCAGACGTCACAATCTAAAATTTTGATGAAAATGTCCTTCTCAGTCTTGATCTAAAGAGAAAAGATAATATACGTATAAATCTTCAAAATAAAATAAATATAAAAAGCACTACACTTTGCTTTCCCTCCTCCACTAAAATTTGTTTGCTTAACCTCGGCTAATATTATATTATAATGGTTTTTCAGAATTGGAAACTTCTGTCAAGATAAGCTTTGACCATAAAAAATATTTATGATTGATTTTTCTATAATACCAACTTTATTGCGCAGGAATACTGTAATTTGATATCCTGAATATAAAGTTATTTATCTAGAACATTTCAACCTACCAGACATTTTCTTGGATCTCTCCCTCATACATGTAACATCTTAATGACTCTTTCAGTTTGCTAAGCTTAGGATAAAATATAAAGATTTATTTTTGAAACTACATTAACTTTATTTTGTAATCTAAAAATGACAGAAACCAGCCGAAATTCCAGATGAGTTCGGAAATTTAAAAGTACTATGAGAAAAACTAATTGTGGTCCAAAAGATACTCAGGAGACAGTGAATATGATTTGTCAATTTATTTTCTGATTGTATTTTTTACCTAATATGTAATTACCTAGTTTTGATAATCAATCTCACATAGTTCTAATATTTTGAATATTGCTTTTAATGAAGTGTAAACTAAACATACATAAACTCACTAGTTTTGACAGAATTCCCCCTTGACTTGTCCAATGTACACTCATTGTAAATTATTCTTTAGCTATATTATTTAATATCTGTAAAATTGGATGAATTTTTCTCTATCTAGAAGTAATATGGTTTAATTCCTAGTAAATAATTTTATATCAACTTGCTCAACATTTAAAAATATGTGTTGTGGAGTTTTTAAAAATCTCTCAAATGTTGATGTCAACTATATTATAACTTCAGAGAATGAATATTGTTAGAGATTTTGAAATTATACTTGGCGAAAGATTTGATTTTCATTGACATATATCCTATGTCTTTGGTAAAGCTTATTAATCTTTGAGATCATCTGACGAAATAGTTATGTTTCGTTCCACTATATGCCTTAAAACATTGAGTACCCTACTAATCAGATCTCATCAGTAATTCCTTCGCAACTGATTTAAAAGATACCCAAATAGACAAATTACATATCTACACTTGAGGCGACTCTATCCCATCTTCTGCTACCTAAGAGATGGTCATGGCCCATTTTCTGACTTGCCATTTTCTTTTTTTCTTATAAGCAACTGGTACATTTGATTATGGCAGTATATCGTCTAAAGCGCAGTTGAATTAAAAAAATCGTGGTGCTTACACTACATTCTGAAAGGAGTGCTCAAGAAAAATAACGTTTTAATCACTAATGTGGTTATGATTTTTTTACTGTTTACTCGAATGGAAGTTACCATCATATATCCTATAGTTCTAATCTACCTTCAGAATCGTACGCCTATTTAGAAGAAATTTTTCTGAAATCAGCATTTTTGAAATTACGATGATCTAGAGTAAATATTACCAAAGTAAATTTTTCAAGAAATAGAAATGCATATACAGTTTCCATTGTTGTAAATACACAGGGTTACAACAAAAAAATCATCGGGTTTTGAAAAGATATATTTCACAAAGCATTACAGATGTAATATTAAAAAATATATGAAAAGGAAAGAAAGATTCATAAGCTTCTATTTACAAATTCACAAATATTTGGTCTTGCCCACACATGCTGTAGTGTGCCCCTATTCATGCTCCTTACAGCGGTCGTAATGCAGTGTAGAAGTTTATCTAGTATTGTTGGCAAAAGTAACACCAAAGAAAAATCCGTAAACCGTAAGATTGGGAGATATAGCCAACCAAACAACAACAAATTCTCTCTAGCACATCGCCCAATCCAGTGGTAACAGAGTTCCTCGTTTAGATAGTAACGCACTTCACCATACCAATGAGGAGGATCTTCATCTTGTTAGAATATAAAATTGCAGAAATTTTCTCTTAGTTGCGGAAACAGCCATATAACAGTATATCAGAGTATGTACCTATCACAGTCTTTTTACTGAAGAAAATGGGTTCGTATATTTTTATTTTAAAGAATGCACAAAAGTTATTTAGTTTTGGCCAATCTCTTCTATGTTCCACAGCTGCTAGGATTTTACGTGTCCCATATCCAAAGATTGTGAGCGTGCACCTCTATTTTACATTGTCATCGGACCGTAAACTTTGTACTATATATATTTCCAGGTGACCCAGGCATTGCAAGTTTGTTCTTTTAATATATTCTCCCACTACATTTTCTCCAAGCAGTTTATATAACTAAATATTCATTTTTCTTTTGCTTTCTAGTATTGTATTTTTTCCACCAAATATTTTCTTCTTCCACGTTCCTATCTTCAATTCTTCTAGTTCATAATTCAGGTTTTACATCTGTAGACTAATGTTGGCCTTAGCACTAACTTGCGAATCCTGAGTTTTGTATTTCTTGATACTTCCTTTAATCTTTACATTTTGTTTATTCTTCTTGTGCAATTATTGCTTTTTGCTATCTTTAGATCTTAGTAGTTTTCTACTTCTTCGAATTTACAAACATTTTATCTGCAGCCTCCATTAGGCGTCTCATGACATCCTGTAGTTCTTTTCTGCTTCTTGCCAATAACAATACATCATCAACATAATTATGCGAGACACTCCTAGAAAATAAATATTTGTTCCGCTATCCCAAATTATCACTTCCAAAGCTAGGTTAAATAAACCACAAGATAGAGGGTCACCTAACCTTAGTCCTCTTCTTATTTTGAATTCAACACTAATTTTCGTATTGTACTAATTTGCAACTTCTTTCAAGCATTTATTAACTGTGTGTGGCTTATGTTATCATACGAGCCCTTAAAATCAATAAAATACGTGTAAGTTGGTTACATTTATAACAGCTATATAAAATCTCTTTTAATAAAAAGGCTTGATTTGTTGTTGATCTATTTTTTCTGAAGCTTCTTTGGTATCTCTAAATACTTTTACTGCATACTGTTCTATTTTTTGTTTTATTATGCTTGCCATTATTTTATATGTGACATCTAGTAAGACAATTTTTCTGTAATTTTTGCAATCCATGTTGTCACCTTTTTTATATATTGGTACTATAACTGCCTTATCCCACGATTTTGGCATTATTCTCGTCTATTAGATTTCAGTGGTTCTAAAATTTACGTTTGCATGATCTCCACGATATTTCAAGTTCTCGGTAGTTATTTCATTTTTTCTTGGACTTCTATTATATTTAGTTTTGCATCTTTTATTTCGTTAGATCTTATATTTAACAGTTCTTTGAAGTACTGTTACCACCTTTTTAGAATTTCTTCCTAATAAATTATCTTCTTCGTCTTTGATAAATGGCACATTGTTTTGTGTTCCTGTTCGGATAACCTTTACATATTTATAGAAATTCTTAATTTTCCTTACTTGATATTTTTTCTCCATCTCTTTATAAAGCTTTTTTAATTCTCTTTCTTTATTGGTGCCATTGGGGTTTGAAATATCCACGCTTATTATGTTCTCTTTGTTGTTTTCTAGTATTTTTACTAAAAGACATTTGTTTGTTTTACTGATTTTTTTCTGATCGTAGCCTTTATCGCTTCCTTTCGCTAAAAATATTAGTTTTTGTCTTGCAGTCTTAGTTAACTTACTTACTCAAAAGCAGTACTTTTCAATGATCTTCTTTTGTAGCCTCCACTTGCCCCCTGTGTCTCCTTTAGTTTTTTCACTTTGACGTTATCTATGTACTCCGTATGCTTCATTAACTATTCGTTTATTTTATCTCATCTGAACTTTGTTTCTTTTTCTTTTTCTCTTTTAATTGAGAAATCAGTAGCTTTAGTTCTCCTCGTATTTCCAGCGGATAATCTTTATCCATCCATATGCTTGGACCTTTTAAGTTACTAGCGTTTCTCAAAATCTTTAGCTAATGTAATTAATGTTGGCCTCTTTTTTCTAATTTAAATTCTCCAATTCTCCTTATGTTGTCTATATTCATTTCTCTATCAATAGCTACACCTAACGTTTGTACTACCTTCAATGCTTTTTAGTTCTGTTTTTGTATCCTTTTTAAATTCTTTAACTCGCTAAAAAAATTTTTCTAATGACCCTTTTCAACTGATCTATTTTAATTTTCGTTTTGCAACCTGGTATTTTACTTTAGTATTTTCCTGTTTTGTTGTCATTTCCAGAACAAGTTATTCCAGTTTTCTATCGATTTGTTGTATCTTAAGTTTTATTTTCTAGAATATCTTTTTTATTTTTTTATATATTTGATCAGATGGACTCTACTGCACGTAATTTTACACTGTGGTATTGCTGCAGCTGGCGCACAAACCTAGCTCCGATTGACTTTGTCACTTATCGCACTTATCAAACTTATTAACTGCAAAAACATCTACATGCTTTATATAATATATATATAATATAATCAGCTATTGCCGTGGGAAGTTAAGTCAGCATAGTCAAATTATTCTAAGTATTGCCGTGAGAAGTTACATCAGCATTTAGAACCTTGCAGCGTTTATCTCATATAAGCACTTTTTTGTATTTGCTTCTTAGTAATCATATCTTATCTACGTTCTAAGCATTGCCGTGGGATTCCGGTTTGCTGACAATTTATGTATAAATGCGGCCAACATTTAGAATAGTAGTTAGTAAGTAGCAACTGTCTTTAGTAATAACATTAAATGTAGAAAATCGGCACTTTGTAATTTCAAAATAAAATTTATTTTTAAGACATTCTTTAAAGTGTCCGACTTAATTATATGTGAAACTAAGATTTCAAGCTTCTTACCTTGTTATATTTTACATTCCTATACATTTCCTTACTACTAAGTAGCCTGAATTACAATTCTTGCGTGAAATGCACTCGATACCCCCGATTGTTCGGTTTTTTTCAGTGTCACGCTAGACCGAGCTAATGTATCATTTAATTTATATCTATAATATTTTGTAAAATATATATATATATATATATATATATATATATATATATATATACATTTAAAATCCGATTACTCTTCTACAGTAACCGTGTATTTTATTGTTTTGAGTAGGTAATTGATTTGGTTCAACTTGCACAACTGTTCTATAAATTTGTATTTGAAAATGTGCGAACTGTCCGCTGCAAATAGCTTATGATAATTATTACTACTTCAGATATATATTATATAATAAGTTTATATCTTTTACCACTTATTTATTTATTTCCTAAACTGTTAATTATCGCTCATTTTATAAATTAAGAAACATAGTATGCATTAGTAAAATTTAGTGACCCTGGCTACTAGTTTTTATGTTGTTAGCTTCATATATTTTTTAACTCATTGGTATTACAATTTTCGCTTTTGTATACCCTGTTCTACCATAAACCTTTAATTGCAATGTGCGCATCTTATATTGAAATTCTGTAAATGTATACAACCAGCAAGACTAAACCACAAATTTAATTTTCAAGAAAATGTTCTTAGGCGATTACGGTGATCGCATTAAGCCGATTAATTTGAACAAAAACATCTGATCTCTCGAGCACCACAATCCAAATCAAGCTACAAATCTAAACAAATCAGATTAGTCCACCTACATACTTGCCAACCGCAATTCTCAACTTGAGGTTTAACTTGCAAATATTGATGCGCTCTGTTTGCATTTTAAGATATTAAAGTTGCAAAAGTTACATTAAATATTTTGTTAATCAAGAAAACTAATGTTTGTTATACGGGAGAGATTTGCATATTTTTGGAAATAAAAGACAAATAAGTAATTAGTAACCGAGTTTATATAAAGCACATATGACGAATTTCCTTTGCTTTAGTTAAACGATTGTTGTTTATTTATATTTGAGTATGACACAAATATTAATTTTTAACGCAAATAAAATTGAGTACTAAGCTATAACTAAAATTTTTACAAGACAAGGGAGTATTCTGATATCTTAAAGAATATTACTTTATTCTACAGAAACTATAGTTTATGAGTGGCATAGCTCATTCAAATAAAGCTTACATGTCTAGAAGACGATGAATAGTTTGGTAGATCAACAGAGCTTGCGGCATCAAAAATCGTTGAAAAATAGAGGAACTAAAAGACCAAAAAAAAACAAACAAACAGCAGAAATATTAAGGATTTGGGAAATTACAACTTTTTTACTATGAGGTGGGTGCTCAAAATAGACATGTTTTGTTTAACAATAAAAACTTTGTCGGCTTTTGATTTTATTTAAGTTATAGTTTGAACTTTGATTGTTACTATTTCTAAATTATAAAAACATATTTAAGAATCCTGATTTGAAAACAATAACTAACTAAATGGTATAATTTATAAAAAGGAAATAAAAATAATTTATGTAAGCTTTGAAAAAGCTGACTGATAAAATTAAAAAGTGTATTGTGGAATGTTTCACTGTTTAATCTGTAAATTTATAGATTTTTTTTCGAATAATTGTTACTACTACAGTAAAAAGTTATCGAAACTTTAGCTTTGCAATCTGCTTGTTTACATATATCTTTAGTAGAATGCTAATGTTATGATAGGTATTGCATAATTTTAATTTCAAGTACGAAGTGAGCGTCCAATCTGATTTTGTTTTAGTAATAACAGAAATAAAATAGTGGTACTGTTAAACAGCGCTATTTTCGCTTGAACGTTCATAATAATTTCAAGAGCCGATTTGCACGAGCAATGTAACAACAGTTATTTGAGTTGGTGGTGCCGTGTCACTTTTCATGATAGTGAAAATCGAATCGTGATTAAATTTTTCACTACGACGAACCTTTGTCTTCATATTCCACTGTAAAGAAGTGGGAAAAACAATTTCGTTTGTACCGAGAGAACACCAAAAACAAACCACATAAAAGCCAACCAATTGAAATGCTTTCCGACACAAGTGTAAACAATTTTTATATATTTGTCATAACAATAAAGTATAGGTGAGTTAATCTACCGCGTACATAAAATTAAAATCATTATCCTGTATTCTAATACCCTAACAAAAAGAGATACAATAGAATGGCGCAGACCATCCAAAATATGCCAAAACAAGGCATAAGTGTCTCAATAGGCAAAAATATCATGGCAAAGATATATTTTAATTTAAAGAAAACTTTGCTAAATGATTTTAGCCCCATTGCTTTGTAAATCATTTCCATTTTTTTTCTGTCCTTTGCCATTTCTCTTCAGTACACATATCCTTTTTCTGTTAAATCTTTTCAGCACCTTTTTCTCGATCTACCCTTTTTTTGTCAACAAGAACCTAATCTTTTGCACTTTGCATTGTTAATTTTCTTTTGTTGTTTGACCTTTGTTTATCCTTAAGTTCTGTATATTTGCTTTTTCTGGCATTAATTTGGGGTCCTGTTTGGTTTGCTGCATTTATCAGATTTAATTTTTATTATTATCAGGTATTTCTCGATATTTTCAATTTTCGAATAACAATATGTTGTCAGCATAGGTGAACCGACTTTTATTAAAATTAGGGTACCCCCTGCTGTCTCACTCCTTTTTTTAGTTCAAAAATCTCTGTTAGATTTTCGTTTACCTTGGCTGCACATTTGTGTCTGACATTGTGTCTCAAAATGTCAATTTTACAAGCCTCATTATTTTATCCAAAATTTTCACTAATTAAAAAATGTATAAAAGTTATTTCCGAATGATGGAGTTATATGCCGATTTCAAATATATAAATAACATATAAGTCGGTTTCTCATGTTTGTGCACACCTATTAGAAATTGTTTTAACATGAAGATTTGGTTGCTTGTAGATCTGTTCTTACGAAATCTGGCTTGGTATTTTCCAACTGTTGGATCTATATATGTATATTTGCAACATTAGTTTTATCAGTGTCGCCAAAACTTTGTATACGGTATCTAATAATGCAATGTCTCTGCAACTACTGCATTTAGCCTTGTCTCCTTTTTCGAATACTGAGATTAGAACTGGTTTAGCTTACCACTGTCGCGTTTTTTCTGCATTCCAAATTTCTCTGAACAGATCATGCACTTTATGTACGTGGGTTGTTCGATATCTATTGCGAATTGGCAAGCTTGCGTGTGCTAGGTTTGACATTTTTAACAGTATACTTACTTAAAACTTTTTTATATAGACGCTATTTGTTTTGTTTTCATTAAGTTGAAAATTTTCTCTCGACAAAAAAATAGAATTAACTTGTGAGCAGTTTTGTGCGATGCTTTTTTACGACTTTCGACGCGAGTCACTCTATATTGTTGGTTGAATAAATTTAATCGTGGTCTAGTTCGCTGGCGGGTGAATTTAAGGAAAGTCGTCAAAAATCGGCTGTGTGCCAACAAACATCGCTGCCGTGCGCGAACTGACAAAGCAAGGTCATTTTGTGACTGATTGTGAATTTTAGGCATCCTTGGATATTAGTATAACTATCATACATTTAATATCTTATGTACATTTAACCACAAAAAAGCTGTGTGCGCGTTGGATCCTATATAAATTAACGATCGCTCAAAAACTCCCGTGTCAATTTAAGAAATACGATGACGGTGCTTCAAATACCGCTTAAAACATTGTCACAGGTGACGAATTTGTATTTATGCGTGTGTACCCGAAAGTAAACAGGGTCTTTCAAAATGAGCTAAACCTAACAAAAGCCGTTCGAAAAGCAAATGACCGCCTTTTTTTGAACATGTAGCAACCATAGTTTTAGAAGATAGTACAATGTTTAATTCTAAATTGTACACAAATAGTTGATTGGCAGAAGTCTTCGGAAAAATAAGAAAAACTAACGCGAGACGCAGAATAATTCTCCATCATGACACTCGAGTTCACACACATCTACGCCAACAACTGACTTTTAGAGCACTAAAAACATCGTAACGTCCTAATTTGCCCTCCAATGATTTCCTTTTGTTTCACAAAATAAACTGCGCAGACAACAATTTTGTCTCCAGAGGGGGTGGTTGATGCGTTCAAAACCCATGTTTTGGAGAAATCTAATTCACTGTAAAAATTGATTCCAGCGTACGCAACAATGTATTTTCCATCAGAAAGAATATATCAAAAAATAATAAAAAAGTTAAACATTTGTTTTTGTTAGTTTTTTTTGCAATAGATATCGTACAACCCATGTATTATAATTTAATATCTATATTTCAAGCTTTCGTTATTAATCCGTTCTGTCCTAGGAATTTATTATTTTTTATTTTATTTATTATTTTCTTCATTTTGAATTTTAATAGTTCACTAATTTCTTCTTCATCTGCTTGATTTTTTTGCCTTTCTTTTACTATTTTATTTTCTTCTTCTTTTACCTCGTTTTCACTTAACAACTCTTTAAAGTATTGTTTCTACCTTCTTTTAATTTCTCGCCAAATTCCTAGTAAGTCACCATTCTTATTTTTAAAAATCTTTCTTTATATTCAATTCTGGTATTTTTTATATCATTGTAGAAATTTTTGATATATTGTTTTGTGTAGCTTTTTTGATTGACTTTTCCAGTTTCTTCCACCTATGTACTACTTGTTCTATATTTTTGTGCTATTTTGGCTTTCTGGATATTTTTTATATTGTATCTATTATATCTCTCTACCTTTATATGTCCTAACTTATGTAATTTTTTTCGCGAGCTTACACTCAATGAATCAATTTGGTTAGTTTCATTTCTTCCTGTAATTACCCAACATTCTGTATGTGTGTGTATTTTCCCTTGAAGTTGCGTACTCATAATTTTTATTTTTTGTTCTATAGCAAATGCTATCAATTTTCGTACGTTATCATCACTCTCTCTATGCTTGCTTTCACCTCCTGTAATCTCTTTGTACATTTCTTCTCGACCTACTTTTGAATTTACCTCACCTATCATTGTTTTAACGTATGATTATGAATTTTCTGACTGCTTTCTCTAAATATTCGTAGAAAGCGTTATCTTGTTAAACATCGTTTTCATTTTTATAAAGCATAATCTCTCAAATTTTAGATGGAAGTGTTTTACTTCTTCTTCTAAAGCGTTTTTCATCAGAAATTTCACTCCAAACCTCCGGCTGTTATTTCCACTTGTACATCTTTACTTTCTGTATGTTTATTCCTGCCAAATATGTTTCCTGTATTATTTCAATTTTAATTTAATCACCAAATTTACTATTGCCCCTAACTTGAACATATTGCGTACGTCTTATGTACGCATGTTTAAGGCTTTTTCTAATAACTGGTTTTAGTTACTCTTCTTCTTTACTACCTTGCTTGTTTATTCTTTAGCTTATTTTCTTGTCCATTGTCATTACCATTTCTTCAGTCCTTATCTGTGTCCTTTATTTTTTTATTTTTGTATTTTTCTTAGCTTAAGTTCTAGACTATTTTCCTTTAGTGATCTTTCGCTAACAGTTTGTTTTCTTCCACTAGTGCTTCTCTATTAATTTCTTACCCACCCATATTCCCGTCTTGGTCGAAATCTGTTACTCCATATATCTTGTTGCTTACAATTAATTTTTTGTATCTTAAAAATGTCTTTAAACCTTGTGCTTTGGCCTCTCCTAATTTAGGCATTAGCTCTTTCTGTTGATATTGTATTTCTTACGGCTAGTCCTCATCTAGCCCCTTCAAGATTTTTCAAATTTCTTAGAATCTCATACTTCTTGTTTGAGTCCTAGAATGTGTCTTGTTTTTTTCTTCTGATCTTTCCCTACTCTTCTTATTCCATTTAAATCCTTTTTGTTATCTACTTCTGTTCCAATCTTTCGCCATATTAGCATAAATTTTCTTTCCGTTTCTTCCTGATTTTCATGTTCGTTTTCTTAAATTTCTTTAAAAATTAAATTTTTTCTTCTGATATCTCGTTCTAAGTATTTCATTGTTTTGTAGCTCTTTATCAGTTACATCTGGAAATTTTTTATTTTTGTTTTTTAACCTTCGCTACCATGTGCTCAACATTAAGTTAGCTTTACTATTTGCTTAATTAAACACAAACACGACTTTTTACTAACTTTACACATATTATATTGCTTATTAACGCGGCGGCTTTGAAGCAGTATTAGTGACACTTCAACTCAGTAGTATAAATTACTTTAATACTCGACCTTTCGAGGTTTTCGTGGTTAAAGATAACAATACAAACTTATGGTGATTTACAAGAGGTTGTTCTAGAGAATTTGGAGATAACACTTCAGCGTATCTTTCCAAGAGTATTTAAATGTTAATTTAGGAATGTTATGTGTGTTGAAATACATAAAAAATTGAAAAATAATCTTAGTGTTTTATTTCTGTCATATCTGAAATACAGTCGAGCCAGAAACTTTGATTACTTACCTCGTACCATTTGCATTATTTCCGTGTTTAATCCGCATCTTAAGCTTTGCAATGATGTGAATTCATTATTACACTCGAATGCCTCAAAAACGTTTTTTTAGTTTGATTTAATTTTTTTAAAATTTTAATAAAGCAAGTAAGAAAATCTGCTCTGATGCACTTTTTAAAATTTTCAGGTATAGCTTTACTACCCCTATAAAATACGTTCCATATAGATTTATTGCATTCTTTTAAAATGCTAACTTAGAGCTTTTTAGTATTTATATGAAAATTAAAACGCAGTTTTTGCTGTTTAAAAAGTTTTAATAAGAATATTTAAAAAATAAAAGATAATATTATCATACCATTATTTTCAAATATAAATTATAACTTAAATAATTATTTTTAAACTGAAGCTCAAAATGTTACGTATTATATAAGTGTATTTTTAAAATCAACGTTTATTTAGGTAACATAAATAAATCAATTTCTATAGCAACAAACTAGGCGGCTTGTAGTGAGGAAGCATCTATCTCAGGATTGATTTTGTTCAGTTGTGCACACATAGCCAAGCCTTATCGACGCTATTTCCACCAACTCGGCTGTCCTAAGAACATGGCATAAGCTTTCAGCTTTGTTTGTTGCAGTGAAGATAAGCAAACCTTTTAAAATAATAAATAGATAACAATGACAAAGTAAATGCAGAATTGCAAACTTTTATAAAAAAAAAACACATAATGCTGTGCCTGTGCGATAACTTCCAATGGAAACAAATGGTAATACTTCGGATTATGTAAATTTATACAAAGAACAGAATAATCTTCGTTTTTAATTTTCACTGTGGAATTATTGACATAAGACGTTTTTAATAAAACATTTCAGTTAATCTCTTATTGTTGTTATCCTGTTTTAAATGTTTTTTTTTGTTTTTTTTTATGTAATATTTTTTGCAAACCTGACATTTATTTTATAAAATGATATACTAATCGGTGATTGTTATTTTAGTAACAATTGCCTAAAGTAAATATTTTTATTGTTATAATTATTAAATAACCAGCTTAGTTATTAACTATACATAACTTTCCACCAGCTTTTATGTATGTGCTATGGTTGTTTTGAGTTTTTTACTTCTGCAATTTTAATACTTCTACAAATTATAACCATAATTATAACTATAAGTTGTGATTAAAAAAACGTAAAATATTATATAGTACTACCTATAAAACTACATTTTTTTGTTTTTTTAACCCTAACTATATCCAGATAATGTACACGAAGCAAAACAGAATTTTAAAGAAACACTTGATAGAATAGAAAGAAAAAACTGACAAACTCTTTTATATTGGAAACTTAAACTAAATCAAAAATACGTGAACATTTTTCTAATATTCCTAAGCTACATTAACGAAATGACGTGATTACGTGGGTGACTCTTATGTTGTCCTATGCATTGGTTCTTGCCATCTTTCTCTATCTTCGGTAACTCTTATGTTTTTCTAGAGCGGTGTTCCTGTGAACCTTTTTGTTTGGTCTATCCACCTTTTGAGAAAGCGCCCACGTGGTCTTATTTCTTCAACACATCTATATTACAAGTCTCTCTAAATTATCGTTTTTTCTTCTAGTGATATAACTAAAATGTTTTAGAATATGATGCCTTACCACGATCTTTGTGGACGCATTTTTTCTGGAGATTTCTCCAACATTGTATTTCAAAAAAATCTGCTTTGATTCCTTTATCAAGGCTGTTTCTATCATCAGTTTTTAGCGTGTATGTGTGCCCCATATGACGGTATTAAAAATATTAATATTGTAACTAGTCTCTTCTTTATTTCATGGGATATGTTACGATCTTTCCAAATCCTATCGAGTTTAACCATTGCTGTTCTTACATTAGCTATTTTTTTCATATTTCAATGGAGCAGTTCCTGTCTTATATATCCTAAATAAATAGCGACATTGACGATATGTATATCTTATTTGTTTTATACGTTATTGATTACGTCTTTTCGATCTACTTGGGTTTTCTTTCTTTAATGCAAAATTACAATCTACTCTTAACATTATTGAGTATTTAGTAATTGTCACGAGAGGAGCATTAGCCAGCGCCAGTCTTCCTGTGGACGTTGTTCGGTCCTGATTGGGTTACCACACCAGGTTCAGCAGTCATTGTCGATTTAAACGTCGTGTGACTTCTGGTTGACGGCTAAGTTGGTTTATAAGGTCGTTTGGGTGACCGTGTAGGTTGATATTGTATAAAGTAGAAAGCCTCTTGATTTTACTTGTTACGTAAAGTACTCCTAACGTACCATGGGGCGTCTGCTAGCATCCGGAGTGTCTTCAACTGGAAGCTCTGAACGATTATTATGTGTAACGCTTTTGCACAGCTTTATAGCTAGAGTGCATATGTACACACTTATTTCAGAGTGGCTTTGCAGATTAACACTTTGTTTGCCAAGGAGAGTTGCAAATGTTTTTCTAGTAACCAGTTCATTTGTTTAATCTTGAGGTCTAGGCACTTCCTTTTGTTTTTAATATGTAAGCTCCAAGTGATCTTTTGGTCTAAATGCATAACAAGGTATTTTACCTATGTTTTAAACGGGATGAATATGTTGCCGATTCTGGTTTGTGGGAGTTTAGTACGTATCGTAGTAATGTTTACTTGCACAGATTTCTTTAGATTGATTGTAATTTTTTACTTGTGTAACCAGTCTTGTAGCGTAGTTAGATGAGTTTGAAGATGTTCTACGGCGTTTCATGTAAGCGATCGACTAACAGGATAGCAACGTCATTTGCAAATGTAGCAAGAACTGTGTTGTCAGCAGGTATAGCAGGGGTATTAATACGCTTTCCCGTGGAACTCCAGCGGTAATTTGTTGCAGGTTAGCCACTGAACTATTTGCTTTAACTTGGTATGTTCTGTCTGTTAGATATGATTTGAGTAATAGATGCAATTAACTCGGGAGAAGTAGTTTAAGTTTATATATTAACCCTGTATGACAAACTCTATCCGATGATTGTTTTATGTCTAGGAAGATTGCTGCACATATGTTCTTTGTTTTTAAGCTTTTTATTATATGGTTGACTAATATATAGCTTTGGATTATAGTTGAATGGGATTGCCGAAATTCAAACTGATGTGGAGTGTGCAGATGATAATCGAGATCTACAGTTCGGCCGGGTAGCAGTCTTTTAAATATTTTGGAAATATAATAATAGGCTTATTCATCGGTATGATTGCGGTTGGATAGAAGATTTTCTAGGCTTAGTGATTATTATATTCTGGGCATCTTTCTATAGTAGGGGAAGGTAACAGGGTCGGAACACGCTATGTAGTATTTTGCCTACTATGAGGTCGTACCCAGAGGCTTTTTGTTTGTTGGTGACTTCATCGGACAAGGAAGGCTTAATTTTTGGTGACAGTTAACATGGTACATCTAAAAAAGCTTCTATTTCTTTATCATAATTGTCGCCCTGGGATTGTGGTTTTTCTGCCAGTTTAATTTTAACCCAAAGTTTATACTTTTGTTTTCGACGTTTTTAAGCTACTAAGACATTTCTGATTTGTTATCATTAGAGCGTGATGTCGTCGGCAATCCGCAAGATGTTTGTTCTCTTTCAGTGGATGATAATACCACCTTTCCAGTTATCAATATAGTCTATAGATGTTGAACAGTATGTGTGTTTAAGTTTTATTGTTGCTGAACCTCTTTTATATAGTTGCTTTATGAGTAGAATTATTTGTTACTATTTTTACACATAGCATAAACCATAACAAGCACAAGCAGGAATTTTAACTTTTTAATACTTTCATTATCACTAATAAAGAGAAATAATGAAAATTATAATTAAAGTCACAGATATTAAATCTTTCCTATAGTGAATAATTATTTGGAAAATAGTCTTAAGTGTTATTGGGTACAACATTTACAACTATATAAATTACATAAAAGCATTTAAATACAGACAAAAAGATAATTATTACAAACCTCTAAGGAATAATTTTAAAACAGGGCTTCAACAAATAATTCCTGTTGATAACACATGCAAAAATAGAAGTTTATACTATAAATTCTTCCTTCAAAGTAAGGACTTAAAATGTCACAAGGGTTATTTCCATTTAGTCCTGCATTAGAATCGCGAATAATGACCTTGTTGTATTGGCTTGAACTTCATCGATGGTCTTGAATCTGGTTTGTTGGTAGCACTAGCAACATCTGCTCAACTTCTGCTCAAGTTACATATGCCGCAGAACGAATTTTTCTGTCGTACGTTTCAAGCCAAGGGTTTTTGTTGAAATTTCACCCACTGCAGTTTTGGAATCTGTAGCTTATATTTCATTGTTTCATTCTCGGGCTCATTTCATCGTTTCATAATTTCTGCAGATAAACATTCTAGTTGTGCACACATTCTAATGTAGATTTACTGCTCTATTCACTCAATCGTGACAAATGCGATGATCACACACTACATGTGTCACCGGATAGTAAAATTGTTTTTAATTACGCACACCTATTACAGGCCACTCCCACCGGCTGCTAGATTACTTTACGATCACTCTGTTTCTATTATATCAACATTGTCTCAATATTATAGAGGTAGCTTTCGTATATTGTAAATTATTTACTTAAGAAAGGAAATTCGTAATATTTGTTTATTTAGCTATTAAGTTTAATTTAGATATAAATATTTTTATATTTTTGTAAAAAAAATTATGTATAAGAAAATTAGTACAATTAAACCTAAATATTGAAACATAATTTAAAGACTACGCCTTTGTATAATTACTCTTTGCTACCAAGTATTTATTCTTATAATATGTAACAGATTTTGAAGATTTATCAAAAAATCTCTTTTGGGGATATTTTATTGTTACAACAACGCTAGAGTAATTTTATTATTAAATGTTAATAAAAACTGACAAAAAAATTAATTTACCTCTAACTTTAAATTATGCGTGCCCTTATTAAAGTAGTTGATCTTGAAAATTTTTTTTGTGTTCTATAAACTTGTCGTTAACTTTTTACCCAATTGTGCACTTTTACTGTTTTCTGGAACTATTTCACTTCGTGCATAGTATGGTTTTTAATGTGTAATAGTAAATCCTATTATATATTCATTAACACTTTAAAATAATCAGCTGTTGTTCGCATACAAATCGATTTTTTCGGGGGCGAGCATTTTGCCTAATTTTTTTATATGAGTATAAAACGAATACACCTATACCTTTACTCGTCTGTCAACCGACATCATATTATAGACTTTGTCAATGACTTCTGGCATAACAATGCTTCTGGGACCTACTAACATGCAAGTAGCTACCTCACACGTTTCACATTTAACGCAGCATGTGATCGGACGACCGACTTGAATTGTCTTGTACTGAATCTCTGCCATTCAAACCTTTTGTGCCATTTAAGGGGGGAGATACAATTAGAAGGACAAAAATCAACCATTTTTCAAATATTTTTTTTACTAAAAACTTTTTATTCAAATTCAACCAAATTTGGCACCATATTTACTACGTATCTAGAAATAAAAAAGTATGTTTTTGTTTTTTCTATTACAAAATGGCGGACTTATGTACGCCCAAGGACACCAGGTCCGATATAAGGCATCGACTTGCGGGAATTCTGGAGGCCACAATTTTTATCTAAAACAGTCCAGCAAGAAAATTTATGTTAAATAGTTATATAATTTCTAAGTGAACCAATAAAAACAAAGAAAAATAAAAAAAATTAAGAATTTGCACAAGTTTTTCGAAAGAGGTCAAAAATTTACCAAAAACTTGCGACTTTTGCAATAGTATTTATATATTGCTAAGAGTAAGTCGCATCGCAACAACTTTTGGTTCACATAGTAGCTAATAATATAGAGAAGAAATCATTCAGGTTTCATCAAAATCGGCTGAAAACTTTTTAAGATATTTTTCCCCCAAATCTCAAAAATTCTGTTTTGAGAAAAACGCGTTTAAAGTTTTGATTGCCGAAAAATGATGTTTACCTTCTAATCGGCGATTCCAGGACCGTACAAAGGACCTTCAGTTTCCTCAAAAAAGTAATTCTCTTTAGACAGTATGTCACGTATCTAACCCTCCTAGGTATGTAAATTCTTTTCATAAGTATCCCAAAATAAGATACAATAGAAAAAGGGTCCTCTCATAGACCGTTCGAAAATAGCTGCTGCGCGCTCCGAAAGGCATCTTCGAAAAACGTCGAAAAAAGATAGGACTTTGAATTTCAATTCCAGGGTTTCACCATCGTATTCTACGGAAAATTTACTAACTTTTTAAGTAAAAAAAAAGAAATAGATTTTTTTGACTCTCTAATTGTATCTCCCCCCTTAAAGACATGGCCTTGGCTTGTATAATACTACGAGTTTCACTGTGCGTTTTTCCTATCTCTTGGATTCCGCCTCCATAAAATCGCTCGTGTAACTAAATGAAGCAACAATTCGAACAGTGAATTTCTAAACACAGCTCTCGCACTTAGTGATTTTACATAAAATCGCCTACAAGCTGTATCCATTCAGAACACGTTTCAAGTGTCTGAATAATACCTATTTGTTATTTGAATATCACAAGTAAAAATTAAGAAATCTTTTCTAACAAAGATTAGTACCTTTTCTATTGAGTTCGCCAATTATAATTTATATTTTAATTTAAATTAAAAAAATGTTTTTTGATCCACAAGAAGTCAGTGTCCGTCTATTTTTTCCTTTACTACAAATTATTTGGAAACTATGACTCATTTAGAGAAATCCTTACGTACTATCATGTTTCAAGCAATTATGAAAGACGATATATATCCACAATTAGGTAATTTTACGTACTGTGAGATAAAGTGCACTGTACGAAATCGACAAAGCTCAGACTTTAGCAAAAATTAAGTGTTTATTAAAATGTAACATTTTATGGCAATTACTATCATTGTATTCTTTTCCTTTGAGCAGTAGAATGGCAATGTAAATGTATCTTATTAACGCATCTTAACACTTTTTTAAATAGTTATGCAAAATTCATTAGTTATTGTAGTAACAGTGAGTACTCAATGAAATATTTATTTATTTTATCGCCAAGAATAAATAAATTGGTTATAGATTTTTCTTTTTTTGCGCTTATTTTATTATTCCAGCCAGTTCTATACAATCTGATAATTATTTTTATTTATATTAGTCCACAGTTTGTTTAAAATAATTTTTATATATACTTCTCTAAACATATGTGATTGCATGCCTTAAATTTTTTAATAACTTTAGAACATTCAGCCTATTCAGACTAGCGGGTGCAGTAACTGCAAGTACTAATATATATATTGGTAGTGTGAGAACAATTGTAAAAATAAATACGAAATTTCAAAAACCCCGTAGTCAGTGATTTCCACGCTTGTTGAATATAACTCAAAAAATTTGTCAAATTGAGTGAGATAGTATTTTGAACCATATTTTAAGATGCGATAAGTCTTAAGTTAATTAAACTTCCACATCAAAGCATTCAAGTACAGAGTAGCGTTTGAAAAATAAGGATTGTCCAGTGAAAGCAAAAACGCGATTGTCAGTAATAAAACCTCTTATGGTCATTTCTTGGGATTCGTAAATTATTGTGCTTAATGATTCTTATAATATTGGCATTAGAAAATTTTTAGTGTAGTAACAAATATGTACGAAACTTAGTAGAAAAAAATTAGGAAAAGTAAACCACTATGCGATTATTTAAATATATACTTAATACAGGGTTTGTCCTGGAAATAACCGAATTGATACTGATGAATTGAATTTTTTGAAGATATTATCAAATACATTTAATAATTTGCCAAATAGACCCCTTGTGCAGCCTCACAGCGCTCCCTGCGATGTTTTTATTTTTGGTACGTCTCCATGAACTCCTTTTCCGGGATCCTGCTGAGGTGCCTCGTCACGATCACTTAAACAGCTTCAATGGTCTCAAATCAGCGTCTTTTCATGTCTTTCTCCAGCCGGAGGAACAGAAAAAAGCCGCAGAGAGACAGGTGCTGCTGCAGCGGTGGTCAGAAACTCCCTCACAATCAACGTCGTGAAGCTCGACGCATTCTTCTACTGGAGAATTCAGGTATGGGTTATCTAAAATGAACCCAATTTTAGGCGTTTAACACAACCGCTGCTCGATGAATACTGGATTTTTCTTGTGACATGTCACTCGTGCAAAAGTTTGCTAGATGTGACCCACTTACTCCAGTTATTCGGAGCCAACTGCGGTTACTTTCAAAACAAACCTATACATTTATTTTTAAAGGTTTTCCTTAATTAGAACCGCTTCAGTATTTTAAATATTATATATTAGCAAGGCTTTTAACTATAAATTTATGACACATTGTGTTTGTTATTTTATTATCCTTTCCAACCGGAAAAATAATTTTCATGCATTGTTCAATTACAGCCCCAATATGTTGCTTATAGTTATACAACACCTACTTAAAAAAACGTAAAACAAACAATAACAGTCAAGTAGGCAATTACGCAACAAAATGATTCAAATTGCCACGTTTGTGTAATTGGAAACCTGGTCTATTACTCTAAATGTAAATGGTTTGTTGCAACCCCGAATCAATTGAGACAAATTTATGTAACGGCAGTTTCCAGTTTTAGATTATACTAGTTAAACACACCTTATTGCTTCTATTAGTAAAACAATACTACAAACCCTTTAAGCCGGCGATTCTCTAAACAGCCCGCTTACTAATAGATACACTTAACAGCGTTTCCTATTTGGCGCTCTATAGACTAGAAATTCTTACTATCTGCCTGCATATATCATCCAAATAAGTTATAAAGGAGGAAGCACCAGCTGATGATAATTAGGTTTATATTATGAATTATTATATCTATACTAAGGTAGCGTAAATATTTAAATAGCTACAAATTGCTGCAATTTGCATTTTAATAAATACTAATAAAACGCTTGTGCTTTTTTTAACTTTTAATTTTGGTGTGGATAAATAAAATTAATTTAATTAAAATACCCAAATATTTAACGCTATGCTCACAAAGTTTTAATTGCGAGGAGTTATGTGTGATAGTTACGTTTTTAATTAGACCACCATGCAATAAAACACCTTTTCATTTTCCGATGCATATTTATGTAAGCGCAACTAGTTTATACCATTATAACTTTAATTTCTCTCATGTTTGCAACAAAAGTAACATTCTATTAGTGGAAACTCGTTCTACGGGAAGACCACAACAAGGTATAATTTTCTAGCAGAACTATCGCTGTAGAAGTAGGGGGTTTCATTGTTAGATCTGCAGAACTGAAATCATTATATTTCGTAGCACAAAAGAAGCGTACGGAACAGCTTTCTTGTGCTGCCACTCCCACATCCCGTTATTTATTATTTAAGCAACGATGAAGCCATTGAAATCATTTTTGCATTCATTTTAGGATTAAAGTATTTTTCTTTTAGTCGCACGAAGTCTGTTTACTGTACCTTCAGAATGAAATTGCGCTGAAAACTTTAAATCTTGAATATACCAAGGACGTTATAAAATTAATGGAATATTTGTTTATATATTACTTTTTTCTATATTACCTTTCTACGAAAATTATGACTGTTATGTAAATGAGTGTCATAAATATTTTTGTGCACTATGTTAACATATAATGACGCTCACTAAGAATTTATAGAAACCGTAAGAACGATGGGATGATATAAGGTTAAAGTTACTTTTTGTCATTACAAAATTAAAACACTTTAGAGAAACACCTTTACTATATAACATTATAGAAAAAAAACTAGGCAAACTAGTGCTCCTGTTTATTACAAAGGGTTGGGCAAAATGATCTTTCTTTTTCAAAACATCAATAAAGAGAATCACGTAATTCTGTTTAATGTTCTATTGCATTATCACACAGAACAATTCTTACAATCCAGCCATTAACCAGTTTTGAAAATGATATTGTCCAAATGTTAGCCTGTACGAACAATACACCCCTGTAGCGTCATCTTAAAGTTCCGCATTGCTTGCCGAGTCATGTCCATCCGTACTGCTGTGATCGCATTGCGAATAGCATCTTTTAATTCCTTAATAGCTCTCGCATTGCGTTAAACGATTTAGATTTCAGATGTTCCCACAGAAAGAAACCGCAAGGAGAAAGGGCTGATGACCTAGTCGGCTGTGGGATGTCGCCACGCAATGAGATAGGGGGGTCTGGAAACGTCTGTCCCAGAATTTTTCAAAATTTTTTATCAAGTAATTACTTAAAGCTTGTCTAATCTGTGCATTTCTTAACTAATGTAGGATTATTTTTATATATAAAGTTATAGCTGAATGATCAAAAAATAAGTCATCATATTCATCTACCTGCATGTAGTTAGGTGACATATTTTTAACTATAAAGAAGTCGAGCAGGTCAGGTAATTTGTTGAGAGCCAACATGTCGGCTTTCCGGTAGATATGAAGCTACCTCCATGTTCATTTGTTGCTTTTAATAATTCCTCACCTTTGGTAGTAACTATTTTGGACCTGCAGTGTGTGCTTTGCATTGTAATCACTCTAATGGGAAATTTTCTGCCTAAGTGATTAAATAGCTTATTCTATTCATCTTTCTGTATGGTATGTCTAGGATAGCAGTTAGATTCCTGCCACTGTTAATAAATATTTGTTCGTTTTTTATTTTAACTGCGGTCACCTGCATTTTTTAGTATCATAGTTGGGTTTTCCATGATCTTGTATACCTTCTTTAATTAACACTGCCATTCTTCCTTTAGCATTGTTGTCAGAATGAATTGTATAATATATTTTATAGATGTTAAATCTATCAAAAAAATATTTAGTAAAATGGGCATTACATCAATGTTTTTTGTCTGAAGTATTAATTGGCAGTCCTGTAGGTGGTTGAGGAATCCATTAGAGTTTCATGCAAGTATTTCAATAGAATTGAACATTTGAATTACGTTTAAGTATAGCTGCCTTGGCGCTATATTCAAGTCCTTTCAGTCATTCATCTAGAACGGAAATAATAGTTTCTTGTTTATCTAATTTAGCTGAAATTAATTGGAAGGTTTGCTCTATATTGTTATTTTTATGCTCATTATTCAGCATAGTTCGTTTATTTGACGCAGAAGTTGCAAATGTTAAGTCTTTACTAACTTTGTTGAAGTCTACAAGATTTCTCTTATTGCCGTTTACCTGTTTTTCTTCTGTTGTTTCATTAGATACCTTAGCCATGTTCTTCTCCTAGCTTTATTTTTGACTTTCTGTAGCTCAATGGGCACTTTATATTCGCGATGGTTAACTAGGTGTTCTTCATCATAACGTACAAATTTTGGTTTGGCAGTTTTTTGGTTTAGAGTAATCTTTTGTGAGATGTTTACCTACACATTTAACGCATCTCGCCTTTTTATTACAATGTTTTGCGTATGCCCATATGCCTGGCACTGTGGTATTAGTTTGGAAGTTCTATAGGTTGAAATCTCTACCTTGCATTGCTGTATATGCTTAATAGCATAAATCCTATTTATATTTTCTCTGACGTCCAAAATCAATATAAACATATCAAGCGGTTTTTATTTTCATTTAATTTTGTTTACAACATTCAAAACCTTAAATTCTCTGTTTTTTAGTTCACCAATTATATTATCTATCTATCTGACAGGAATGTAGTACGTATTTGGCAGTTATCTTAATTTGTCTTTTCTTTTATCTTCGTACGAATGCTATGAATATATAGTTTTTTTTCTTGGTCTTCTGGCTACACTTCGATAGATATAATTAATTATTATATTAATTTTAAAATTTGCTTTGTTGGTTATTTTTGTTATAAACTTAGCTCTTTGTATTTGTTCCATAAGAAGTTTAAATAACTTATTATACTTTTTAACTCCTTCCACTATTATTGAACGTGGAGGTTGTATCTTTTTAACTTTATCTTAAATTGTAGGGCATTGGGGAGTAGACAGCGTTAAGGAGGTATCCATTTTTTCTTTTTGTTTTGTTTACTTTTAACCCTTATCTACTCAGTTTCTTTAGCTAATTCTTCTTTATCGGTGGAGTACTATATTTGCCTGAGTGGGGTACGTTCTACTTCTTTAATAGTACTCACTTGACCACTTAATTGATTGACTTGCAATTAAAGCTTACATATATGTGACTGCAATTGTGCAATCATATTATTTAATTATACATATTTTTTAGTTTTCTGCCGTTTTGTATATTAGTAATGTTCATTTTATTTCATATTTTAATACATTAAGATTGCTTTTTTAATGTAGCCGGCTTTATTCCACTAGCCGTTGCTATAATATTTAAATTGCATTTTCTATTTAAACCCCAATATGCGGAGTTCAAACACTCTTATCACACTCACTTATATCCGTATTCGATATCGCAGTGCCTCGAGCACGTCCTTATTCACCAATACTCAAACACGAACGTTCCCGTGGCCTCGACTAATTAATAAAAGATAATTTTATTTTAAAATGTATTTTTTTTATTAAATACTTTTAAAGAGATCATACCTTTAAAGGATTTTTAAAAAGTTTGTGTGAATTATACTTTTTATTTATTACGTAATTACTGAAATTTTCTTTCTCAGTGAGCTTAGAACTGTCCGAATGTTTACGCACTGCTTTCTCACTACCACTCCCCTCAGCTCTAACAGGGAGGTTCGGCTCCCAAAGATTAACTCTTTTAAGGTCGATCTGTCTTAAAACCTTTATAAGCTGTGCCACTTGTAGAAAAGACTCTAAAAAATTGCTATAAAATCGCGAATTTGTATATGTTCTCAAGGTAGATGCATTAGTGAAGATTAGACGATTTCTAATAAAAACTTATTGGTAAATTGATCGATAGTGAAAAAGGTATCTTTGTAACCGTCGTCCACCTCTAAGAATGGACCATAAATGTCGTCTGTTCTTATTACCCTTGAGCTTGCTACATAAGTTGTCTTGCAGGTGCTCTTCTTTCTCTAAATTTGCTATTTTGAAATTTACCTACAATTTGTATTTTTGATACCATTCCTTGGTATCAGAAGTGGACAGCCTAATAGAAAGAACAGAAGTAGACACTAATGGTCTATTCCCAGACTGGCAACGAACAAGCATCCACAGTGGCTTAAACATTAGCTATAGAGTTTTCAGTTTCGGGGTACCTTCATAGAGCTATCAAGGTCAAGTGTTTAATTTTTAAATTAATTATTTTTAGGAGGTATATCGATAATTGAAAATCAATAAAATAAAAAATGTTTTATACTTTCAGTCAAGCAGTATGGTAACAAGAATTAAAGAAATAGTGAGTAGATATTTCGCAAAGTTTGTACTGAAATATCAATGACACTGGGATAAACGCATTTACCTATTCCTGATAGCTTGTAGAACTGCCGTTTATAAGACTACTGTACGAACCTGCTGTCGTAAAACTACATAGGACATCGGAAGAACAGGCTACTGAAGACGAGTATGCGAGTCGACTAAAAGTAATACTAAATGCAATACATAGTTTTGTTGATAGAAAAAAAGATTTGAGTCAGAAAGTTTAGTTCGGCTCCGCAATATGCAGAAACGTCATAACGTTTCGCTGAAATTTCAAAGGCAATGTGAGGGCCCATGTTGAGATGTTAAAAAAATAATGACGTTACATATTGCATTTAAAAATCGCTCAATAGAAAATCATTAATCAACTCGTACCTGGCGCAAAAACCTAACAACTGTTATCGGATGGAGAAGCCAACATGCACATTGCACATGATTGATGATTGGTGGTTACCACAAGAACTCTATTGCAAATAGAAACTCGGCCCAGATAAAACCAGAAAAGTGTAAAAATGCCCCCTACCAAGAATACGTAGCTTAATGGGCCTGCATATGTACTATAGACGAATCAAATTGGGATTTGCCACAAGTTGTTTCGCCACTGCAGCTCGATTTTCCAGGGTTGATTGTTATAATATTATTTTATTACACCATTACATTATATATTTATTATATTATTATAAAAACATCCTTATTTTAGGAAAACCAGCTAAAAATAGTACCAATGAAAAATTATTTCCTAAGATATGCCCTACAAGTAAAAAAATATAAAAAAAGTAATGAATATTGTATTATTTGTTTAAAACTTTTATTTTTTTAATGAAAGCTACTTTAAACTAATATAAAAAATGATCCTAATTAAGAAAACAAAGCTGCTGCATGATTTACGTGCATACTTAGTTTTTCTATATGCTTTATAGAGCATATATGACTTTTTTTGAATATTTTGCCTTTTTTTTTGTCATAAGTTTAGTTTCCTCTATATTTTCCTGACAGTAACCTTTAGTATTGGGGACGCGGTGGCTCAGATAGTCCAAGCTCAGTAGACTTTGTCCTCTAGCCGGCGCGCGCGAGTCTCGCTCAATCCATGGGTGTGTGTGAATGTACTTAAATAAGTGCATGTTAGTGGGAACAATAAGCCCTTGAGGCTGCAGTGCATGCAAGTGCGCCGAAAAACCTAGTAATCTGTTTTTAATACTCACTTATTAATTGCAAGTCCCAAATGTTTAGAAAAATCCACATTTTCAAAAGTTCACTATCATTATTTCTTATGTGCACATAATCGTGGCAATGTCAAAACAAAAATTATGAGCAGCCAGAAACATCTCGCTTTTAAAACATTACTCGTAAATGATAATCAGCCCACAATATCAATGGCACATGTAATCAGATATTATAAAGATATGAATTTAAGTAGCTTTGCTTTAACTATTTTTAATAGGATTATCATAAGAAAGCAATGGTACCGAATGGATGTGTATTATTTAGGCAGGCAGGATATTGTAATTGTCCTGAAATTTAAGCATGCTGAAATTCATTTTCCGATATTTGATTTTTAAAAAGACATCTAAAATATGTCGTTTGCTTTTTGTATGATTTCTACCACTGCAATCTTATGGTTTTTTAAAACTGGTAAACTACTTATCTAAAGATTTATTTTTCTTTTTAAAACTAACTAATCTGTTTGCACTATATTCATAGCTATGGTTAACGTAAAAAGATCTGTCAGGATGTTTACTTACATAAAATGTTATGTCTGCAACGTTATTTAGACATGTATCTATTAAAGCATATACATTAACCCTGTATTTACCTAGCTTTTCAAGACTGCACTGCTGGACTGAGCATTTACTTTCAAACATTGTTAATGTGTTGTAATTTGCGAGATATTAGCTTAGAGTATAATCTGGTCTGCATTTTTTATAAAATTTGTCTACAATCTCTACATAGGAACAATTACTTTTTCTATCAAATTTAATTTTATTTTTTAACATAGTCCCCTTTTAAGGCGATACATTTTTTCCAGCAATACTCCAACCTTTTTAATCCGTTCAAATAGTAGTTGGTGTCTATCTCTGCTCTCCGAGCCAAAATTTGAGCTCACGAAATAGTAAATAGTCGCCGAGGAGTAGATCTGAAAAATATGCTGGGTAGTCAATTATTTCAAACACCAATTCGTAAATTTCAACAATGGATCCGTTTTTCACAAATTGCTGCCTTCAACTGGTCCAATAACGATTAGTAGTACGACCCCGTTATTGTTTTTCCTTTTTTTAAGTAGTTGACGAACATAATTCCTTTACTATCACTTTGACTGTTCCTTCGTCTCAGGAGTGAATTGGTGGTCCCAAGTTTGATTGATAATGACAAACATATGCAAAAAGTTCGACTCGTTTCGTTGAAACCGCTTAAGCAAAGCCTTGGAAATGTTTAGTCGAATGAATTTTTAATTCAAAGTGAGCGTTCGCATGCCAAATTCTTAACGCATTCTATCGATATGCCCACAGCCTTTGCTATTACTCTAATCTTGATTCGATGGTTGCCCAGTAGCATTTAGTGAAAGTCAATCTACCTCTTATACAATGGCACTTTGCAAGATTTTATTGAGCATCTCTATTTTTTTTGTTTTATAGGCACTGTTTCGATCGAATAGATACATGTAACCATCTAAACAAAGTTTTTATTTACTCTTTCGGGATAAAACACTTTCTTTACGAGCAAAAATACCGCGTAACTAAAGCTTGGGAACAAGTTAACTCTCGCAAAGATAAGTTGAAACTGAAAACTTAATGAACATATTGCACCTTAAAAGAATTTTACAAAAAAAGGCATTTCCATATTATGGCAAATTTATTGGATAGTCGTTAAGTAGCGCGGAACTCAGGGGATTGTTCTCTCATTAACTGTAACCTTTAACGTACCCTTCTTAAGTGATTTTACTAAATCCGCCACATTCTAGGCAAATAAAGGCTTTTAAATTACACATTAATGTACATTCCTATTGAGAAAAACTTTACATTAAGTAATTATCTAACGGAACACTATTGTGGGACTTTCCCGCTAATGAACAAACAGCAAACAATAAAACAATAAATAAATAAAAGCCAGAAGGCTAAGGATTCTTGAAACCACTATGTTTGTATACATGACATACATACATATGTACACATATATACTAATGGATAAAAGCTTTAAAATTTGCCTTTATCATGCTTAATATTGCTCCTTCATAAAATTTTATATTTTGCGCTCTAATGTCCTCGCGCTTTAATGTTCCCGCGCTCTAATCTCCTCGCGCTTCAATGTCCTCGCGCTTTAGTGGCCGAGCTTAGTAGCCGCGATCCAATGTCCTTAATGGTATTTATCTTCCATCCTATATAATTAAAATTAAAGATTTCTAGTATTTATTCAATTTTTATTACAAATAATTAAGTCTATTTTTTGTAATAAGTTACGTAAGTGATAATGTGCGACAAATAACGGTTTTCAATTAGCAAGTATACGCTAATCATCTTTTCGAGTATTGATGCACGGAAGGTGTCTTTCTATTTCAATAACCTCACGAATAATTCTACTGTTAAAGCAGAAAATAAGAACGAGTATTTTAAAATTGAAAAAATTAATTTTATTTTGGGTTTCTTTATTATGTTTAGCCAATGCAAAAGAATTATCATTCTTTGGTACAGCCAAAGAATGTTTGTATACATGGCTTGATATTTATCTGTTCGTTTGCCTATGTAGATTTTATCG
The DNA here is from genome assembly GCA_036346155.1 of Sinelater perroti. NCBI lineage: Eukaryota > Metazoa > Arthropoda > Insecta > Coleoptera > Elateridae > Sinelater > Sinelater perroti. Next base: position 138,234 of record JARFIY010000195.1, read on the forward strand.
CAGTCGCCGCTAGGTATTTTGTAGTTGCAATTCGTAGAAGAAATGGCCTTTAACTGAGCAGATGAAATTTTATTGTTAATCATGAAAACCATTTGCATATTTTGTTTGTTTAATGTACTTATTCTATCAGTGATATTGATATTCGGTAGAAAAAACGTGAGTTTTAGAATTGGTGTTTTAGTGATGTGGGTTAAGGATTTTTTTGGGAATATCTGTTTTATATTAGGGTTTTGACGATGGCATTAATTTCAGTTTGTAGATTCTTACGTTAGAAAAATTTGAGGAACCTGGCCGATTTGAGCAAAGCGATGGAATTTTGGGTTTAGGTAATGATTAGTATGGGTAGATTTCCTGTAGACTGTATGATAGAAAATGTGGTCGGAGCGATTTGGAGAGAAATGTTTTATTTGATTTCCATTGTAAACCTGATGCTGCTATAAAGTTTACGTAATTTCAGAAACTCTTTTTCAATTTAAAAAGTTAGTCTCATATTACCATTATTGACCAATTATTATGCTACTCTTGTTAGTTATTTCTGTCCGAATTTTCGTCATCTGTCTTATACTCCGAAACACATATTACAGAGAAGTGTTTCTCAAGAAAATTTTATAGTTTACCTTTAGGTCCCAGATTAAACATAGCAAATGAACGCAACTTTAGATTGTGCACAATCTGTTTCTACATTGGCAATACTATTCTAATATTGCTATCACGTAAATGCCTTGTTAAGTCAACTAACAAGTGCAGTATGTACTTTATAAGCTTACTGTGCTGTAATTACAATTCAGTCTTTAAGTGCAAATGCTTCTCTATTCTGATTATGTAGATGTTCTAGTCACAACCATATACTTATGTTTCCCTTTCACTCTATACGATTTATTGAGGAGTTAGTTCCAAAAGTAAAATATTGATTCTGCTTATTTTCAATTGCGATACCTTTTTTTTAAGTTAAACACGTAAACCGCCTGACTAAGTCGCTTACTCGATATTTCTATGTCAATAATTCAACTTATGTTATTTCAAGGATTTTAATTAATAGTTTTTTCCGTGGTTCATGTTATTAACGCTTGTTCCCGACTTGTGGTTGTAGCTTAATAAATAAATTGTACAAGTTACAAGCTCAAAATGACCAATTTTGCAATTAATAATAGGAAAAGGAAATATTGATAAATGTTTAAAAAAAATTTATGTATATTAGAATGAATAGTAGATTTTATTCTAAATCTTTAATAATTTCTATTATACTGTCTATTACTAAGTACTACTTAACGTCACAACTTCCGAAAATTTATATATTTTTTGGAAAAAATAACTGTTGTAAATTGAATAAAGGAGTGGAAAAATGACTTTCATATATTTTTATTTTTACTAAACTTTCACAGTTTTCAGATTGTAGTAAAAAGTGTGTTTTTTGAGTATATACCTAGATGCAGTCGAAAAATAAAGAATCTGACTAGAGAACGGGAAGATATGACTACCAATACTTAGATACTTCCACGTAACTCACACCATAACGCTACATCACAAAATCTAGCTACCTTTTGGGGGCTTTGCACAAGGGATTTTTTATACTGTCTTTTTTCAAAACCTCTCCTATAAAACACTAAACAGGCTCCAAAATTTATTATATTGCTATTATTTTTTTTGCTATAACCACTTCTAATAAAAACTAAAATAAACGACCGTTCCACAACTAAATGAAGTAAAATTCGCCACAGACGGTTAAATTTTAAATTAATAATACAAACTGAACCAAACAGCGCTACAAAATTACCCACACTAAAAATAAAGCAGATACACAAACAAAATATACCGCTCATGCATGACAAATTCAACATGCAACAGTTCGATCTAACTAAAGGCTCGACAGTTCACCTGTACGCAAATCAAATACGAAGTTCCGAACCAGATTAAAACCAGTTTGAATTACACAAGCATAAATTTCATATCGACGCAAGATTACACTATTCAAAAATGCCTTTAATATGCAAAATGGTTTAGTGTACAAAATTATCAGCTTTAACTCTTGCCGATATTAAAATGAAAGAAGAAAATGTGTGTTTACTTTTAGTAAATCCAGTAAAATAATTAGTTACGAAATTTATTTCTGGTATTATGTATGTTTAATAGTAAACAGCAAATAAAATTTAAATACATAAAATTAACTTATAATTAAAAATATATAATATGGTATTTAGGTATTCTTGCCACACTCAAAATAGCCATACAATATATAATGATGCAGAAGTATAAATAAGGACTAAAAGATAATAATTGTTAAAATACAGATTTTTGTACAAATTTACATGTATTTGGTAACTTATCAGACTACACAATGTCAGTAAATTTACTTATACATTCCATGCTTATAAAAATTTCGTACATAATGTGAAATGATACTTTCTTCTTTGAGATTTAGTACAAGTTTTACATTTGTTTTGTTTATGCCTCGCCCGTAGTTTGGTACTAACAGTCAATTATTTCGTCCCGTTATTTACATGAAGTACATAAAGAAAAATGACTTTTTTAAGTTTTCAGTTATCTGCAGTAGTTTTAAGTTGAATTATTGTTTTTTCAATTTCTTGCATCACTACACTCCTTCAAGTTTTATAAAATCTTCTTGCTTTATCTTATCCTATTATAAAGTAACACTCGATACCTCATTAGCATTTTTTTTGTAACATATTATTTATCTAGCTTTTGATGTTATTATTGAGATCTGTCGGTTTAATCCACATATCTTTGTCAGATATTACATGTGGTCACTTTGATTGTAATATGTTTTTAAGCACTAATTTATCTAAAATTGCTGCTTAACCTTATCACTGCTTATTACATACTAACATCCGGACATATACGAAAGCAATGATTTTACAGTTAAGCAAAACACATTTCTTATGGTGTTAATATGCACGATACTTCTATATCATCACTAAAAGAAATTGAAAACTGTCCCATAAGCTTTAAGTGTCCGTCTATTTGTTTATTTATAAATTTTTTTTATTTTTATTTATATCCTAAATTTTTAGTAATATGGTTATTTAATTTCTTTTCTGTTACCTTTTTATTTAAGCTGCATATTATTCACATATTTAAATCCTCCTGACTATGGTTCGATCACCATTCATGTTGTTTTTATTGTTTATTATAATTTTTTATATAACAATTAAAAGGAGTAACAGTATATGTATGCGCCTTTAATGTACATATCTTTATCTCACTAATGGTTATGGTGGCTTTTCCTTATGGGTTACTTTACGTTCAAGAGATTGTAGTTTAAATTTGTTAATTTAATTAATTTAGTTCTCAACTACCGATAAATTCAAAAGTTATCGTTTATTAACTTTCTACAGCGGAACTTATAGAAAGTTAATGATATTATCATCATGTGTTTGTCTGTGTGTCTGGAGACACTATAACTTCCGTTCTATTCAACGGATTCACTTAAAACTTGGCATAAACACATCCTATGTCAGTACCTTTCATGGGATTGATTTTAAGCCAAATCGGTTAACGGCAACCGAAAGTGACCGTAAGATTTCGCACCGCTGTAGAAAGTTTCCTTTACGGTATTACACCGTTCTTGTTTATAATTTTTTAAGTCAATAGAATTTCTATTTTTTAACCATACTGGTTTTTGATACTCTTTCATTTACTTTATTAAATATTCTGTTTAAAAGTATCCTAGACAATGTCTCTTTTCCTGTGCATAATAAACTAATATCCTCTAGTTATCACACGTGTGTAGATCTTCACTTTTAGATATTTTAAAAACAATTGTATCTTTCGTCATTTGAAGACATTTAAGACAGCAATGTTTTTGCAGTTGAACTAACTTCTATATTTAGAGATTTTGTATCAATTTACTCTAATACCAAGTGCCTTGCATGGTGCTGTTTGTTGTATTGTTATTTTTAGTTTTCTTTTTATCGGTAGCTTTATTTTTATATTTACTCGAGTATTTGCACACCACTTTCAAATTTCTAGTATTTCTTGTTCAGCATATACAGTTTCCTTGAAATAAATATTTTTTCCATCTTTCTTGCTATTATTGTGCCCGAAGTTTGCTCTTATTTGTTTAAAATTTGAAATTTCAATTAGTTGATCTTAAATAATTTATCAATACTTTTTGTTGTTTCTATTCGGGAGTCTTTTGCCAATCCCCCTATGTAGCTGCCTTTTTTTCTTCTTTTAAATCTCCTTATCTTTATACTATTTGTTGTACATTGTAGTTGAAATTTCTTTCTGTTTTGTTTATTTCTGCTATGCATTTCTCTCTATGTTTCTTTGCTAATCCACTTTTCTCTGCTGTGTAGGTTTTTTTTTAAATTTTTTATGATAACCATTAAAACTTTTTAGCTTGCTATAAAGTAACAACATTTTATCATATGATCTTTGTGAATGTTGCTCTTGCAACTACAACCGATGTTTTGCCTTCTTTATTTATAGCTGTTGTTAAATATCTAGACACAATATTGATTATTCTCTCTACAGTCGGTGATATATCCATATTATGCTGCAATCATTTGTATTTGGCTAGAATTTAATTAAAAAAATTCTTAAGAAAAATAAAATAAAATGTTTCCTTATCAATGGTTATTTTCAGATACTTTATTTTTTTTAATATTACTCTTAGTATATATATTTTTTCTATCAAGTTTTTCTTTTTACATGTTTTTTTTTTGATCAGATTCAAGCGGACTGTATCGTATTTTTAATTTCAAAAAAAGAGTATTAATTAAAAGGCCAAAAGGCTGGAAGACACTCACCGTGAAAGCGGACATTCTGCTGCAGGAATCGGCTTACCCGGTGCTGTAATTAGGGGAGATCAAGAAGAAGGAAAAAAGGGTGTGTCCCAGGTTTACGACAGGGTTTTTCTTCCTTCCTCGCCAGATCAAAACACAAAAGAAAACGAACCGAGTTTCTCCGTCGGCAAATATCAACTCTACAACAAACGACGTCCGCGATGTGGAAACTCCTGCCACCAATCAAACACGCCGGCGAACTCTCGGTCAAAACGGTTTCGTACACACGGAAAAATTAAAGCCCGTCGAACTTTTCCAAAACCATCATGACTACATCAAAAAACAGCCGTAGCAGCTGAACTTTTATAGCGATGTTGCCGCGTAGGCGAACAAACCGCCGCGGCTATTTCCCGTACAGAGGGTGCTACAAAACGGCCGACTCTATGAACTGATTATTTTAAAAACCCAAATAAAAGAAATTAGTAATTGGTCCAAACACTTCTTTTTAAGGCAAAAACTTATTTCTAAAACTAGAATATACGCTTTTTCATGCTTTTTCCTTTATTTATAAATCCTTTAATTTTGAACTTATCCAACAGTAACCGTTCAATCTCTTTTTATACTCAGATAATTTTGCATCTGCTTATTTTTTACTTTCCTTGTCCTATAATAAGGAAAGTAACGTAATCGGCGGAAATTTGACCTACCCAATTTTTCACATTTCTGGACGAAATATAGCCTCAGGACACCAAAAAAGTTGGTTTGAGCCATTGGTTCGTGTGTGTGTCTGTCGGTCTGTCAGTAAACAGGATATCTCGAGAACCGTAAGATTTGGTATGCTAGTTACTTGTAGGTAGGGGACGCAGTGCGAAGCTTTTGGTAAAAATCGGCCGAGTCGTTTGGTCGCAAGGTCGCAAAAGCGGTCGCAAAGCGGTCGCAAATCTAAACGGTAGAAGATACAAAAAAAAATATGAGAATAAAAATGATTTGTTATCATGAGATAAACATTATTTAAAATAAAAGTTAGTAAAATAGGAACTCGAAAAAAAATTGAAGCTCAGGATTTTTAATACACCGGGTGTTCATAAAATGTTTCGGGAAATTTATGTGACCGTATAGACCAAACACTAAAGACTAAGTTATACAACCAGAATATACTACCTGTTTTAACCTACGCAGCAGAGACATGGACGTTAACGTTAAAAAATATGCAAAAACTGAGGGTAGCGCAGAGAGGAATGGAGCGGGCAATGCTGGGAATCAGTCTAAGAGATAGGATGACAAATATATGGATTCGAAATAAAACAAAAGTAAAAGATGTAATAGAACACATATTTAAAGGGAAATGGCAGTGGGCCGGGCATATTGCCAGACTAGAAGATAAAAGATGGACGAAGAGCATGCTGCAGTGGAGATCAAGAATAGGCAAAAGGCATAGAGGCAGGCCCCCCCTCAGGTGGACTGACGACATCAAAAGAGTAGCAGATTACAATTGGATGCAGAAGGCGAAAAACAGGGACCAATGGAAGATGCTTGGAGAGGCCTACGTCCAACAAAGGACTGAATTGGGCAGATGATGATGATGATGACTGTTTATTTTAATCAGCTTTCGAGTGTTGGACTCGCGTCTCGTCCTTTTTTAAAATAACAAATTCCGGGACGAGAACAGCGCAGGGCCGAGACGATGGACCTGGTATAATATATAATAATAGGATAAGGAAAGTCCTGTGATCTTCACACCAGATTTTTGTTTCTTTATTTTGACTTATAATTCTCAAATTCTATTCTACACACCTACTGTTTCTCATTTTGCTTTACTTTTTCTATTTTTATTTTTTTATAATTTTTTATTAATTTTTATAAATTTAGGTTTGTATTATTAAGTGGAGATTTTAGTGCAACGAAGGATATTCCTCAGTAGAGTTATCCTGCGCTTTAAGTAAAGTGAGTTAAACACATTTGACATGTTTCAGATTCGGTATTGTGACCGTTTGGAATAAAATTAGCATTTGAATGCATATTATTGCAATGAAATTATTGTCTTTTGCAACAGTTCATCTTTAAGTTATCCTCTTTAAAAGCATATGTTGACAGTCTCAATTTATTACCGTGACTAGATTAATCTACTTAATCAGTTGGCGCCAAAAATAGTAGTTATTATACTGTTCCAGTTTTTTAATTCGGCTCTATTTTACTTTTTAATAATTTAATGATGTTCAATATACTTAATACAAATTCATAAAATAGAAGAAATAAGAACAAGTTCGTTATTTATATACTATAAGTTACATATAAACTATACATGTATACGTGTATGGAAATATTGCAAACCTAAATAAAAACTAGGAAATGCTTGTTGTTTATTGTGCTTTTATTGAATGTTCATTACTACAGATTAAAAACTATACTTAAAAAATAAAAATTTATCAACGTTCTAGAAGCTAGGCAAATGCAAGCGAGGGTGTTAATAAATAAGTGAGCTGAAGAACTACAAAAGATCGCCCAACATTAGAACATATTAACGCCCACAAGAGAAAACTGTCTGCCAGACAAAACTTTATTTCAGCAGCATGAGTTTTGTGGATGATATGCAGTTATTGCGCTGTCAAGATTATCTCAACTTGAATGTAAATAAGAAAACGGCATGTTCTTGTCAGATAAATGTAATTTTAATTTAAAAACACATTTCTTTCGCATGATGCAATCTGGACAGAACAGGAAACGAATAATAATTAATAAAGATTATGTAGTGAAATAAAGATGCGAGCTGCAAAATATATGTAATTTAAAAATATTTGTATTTTAAAACTACAGCAGATTTATATTCTTGAACGTTTTTAAATAGCAGAGTTGGTGGATCAGTTTTTTTAGGGGAGAAAATATTTGGAACAAAGAGAGGTTGTCAAGAACAGACACAGATTCTCGTATTGTTCTTTATAATTTGAAAAATTGGATCTCGGTATTTTATTTCCTAACTGCAATAAAATGTTTGTTAATAACTTGTTGTCCCTCGTGGTATTTTGACATGCGTTTTATAATAAACCAACACGTATACTAATTTTAGTCAATTTAGGCGTTACCATAGTGTTCAAATAATTACTTAATTTGTTTATTTTATCTTTTAAAAATTTTTTAGAAGAAAACAACGCATACCACAAATGCAAACAAATATATACATAGACCATATCGCCACTATATAAAAGCTGCTTCAAATTTTCATTAATTTGTGAAAAATTATATTATAAAAAATTTATTGTTATTAAAAAACGGTTATTATTTCAGCAGTTTAATTTTTGACCATAATTCATTTAAGGGCACTCAAAACCCCACCTGCACTTTTTTTAGCTTTTTTTCAGCCCAATTTTGGACATAGGCCTCCCTCAAATTCATCCATGTGTCTGTCCTGCACCTGTCTTTTCTAATGTAAGTATCCTACTCTTTTTCGATCATTGCCCCATTTTATATTTCACCTGTTGTTTTTATCTTTTTCTTAACCATGACCTCCACTGTTGTATTTCCGTATTCCATCTGTGGTCCGATTGTCTCGCGTTATATTCTGGGATATTGCTACCGCTTTTCTTATAGCTTTTACTTCTGCTAAATAATTGTTTTCTTCTCTGCTAGTTTGATGCCTATTATTATTCTTTCCATTTATTTTAACGTTTTGGTATTTATTCATATTTGCTTTAAGCAGTGTCCAAGTTCAGAAGAGCAAATGGGCAAATACTCTGGTTCTAAAATGTTGTATTTTTCTGTTTTCATTTTTTAAAACCTGTCCAGGTTAATCTAATTCTTCTTGTGATTTCGACCGTTTGGTTTTTTTTTATTCTGAGTAGTTTAGTATCTCTAATTTGGTATTGTTGAGGTTTATTTTTTAAGTTATTATTTTGGTTTTAGACAGTAATGTTAAGATCTATTTTTTTGAAACCTTCGACAGCTGTATTACAATACCATTTAAAGTTTATTGTAATAAGTATTATGTCATCTGCATAACTAAGATTTGACTTTCTATTAATTTAGATTTATTCACTTGTGAGTCTCAACACACCCTCCATTGCTAGTGTAGAAAGCTTTGGGGAGATGATAACGATATAGGTTTTGTGGTGCGTCTATCTAATTATGTACTCGTAGTCACTGTTTCATATACAAGGTTTTACAGGGAAGTGTTACGTTCTTGAGACGGGTATAAGATTGCTGGTAAGAGAACTAATGGATGCACAATAGTTTATATACACTCGCTGTTAGTTGCCATTTCAGTAAGCACAATTGAACAACGCGTCTTTGTTTACGATAACTTTGCAACCGGTCCATCTCTTCCAACAATACTGAAATGGTTTAAAGACTTCAGAACGAGAGGAACCGTGAGACCTAAAATATTCCTGGACTGAATAGGAGAATTAGGGAGATTAGAATTCTAGAAAACATCGATAAAGTTCGACAGGCTGTGGGGGCCAGCGATATCACACTTTGCGCATGTCAGATAGGTCATTTCGCAGAATTTTGCACTTTGATCTCCACTTTCGTGCTTATAACATTATGGTGGTTCAAGAACTACAGGAAAATGATTATGTACGCCAGTTTCCGTTTGCAGAAACAACGCTAGAAGCTTTAGAAAATGACTTATTTTCACTTGTCGGATGCTGTAAACTATATATAATACAAACTATATAAAATACAATTGGCGGTAATGGTCAGAAAATAATTCACTGAAAGTTCGTTAAAGGCACCCACATAGAAAGAGAGGGAGAGAGAGGAAAAGCTCTACTTTTTCGAGAAAACGAACATACTGTAACGGACAGCACACACCGTTACCTTGCGATGTTGAAAAGACATCTACTTGCCCTAGATAGGGTTTGATTTCAACAGTATAGATATTTTGCCATACCTCAAGAGAATCCACGGCTTTTTTAAAGAAACATTTTCCAGGATGTCTCATTTTTTTTGCAAGGGGATGTGAAGTGGCCTCTTCGATCACCGAATCTTTAACCGTGTGATTATTTTTTATGGGGCTACCTGAAAATCCAGCCAAACTAATGGTGCTCCCATGGGTTCCCCACTTTCACCTGTCATCGCTAACCTTTCTATGACCGATTTTGAAACAAAAGCCCTCGCCTCCTTTCACCTTAAACCTACCTGCTGGATACGATATGTCGATGATACTTTGGTTATCTGGCCTCATGGACATGATACCCTTCCAGAATTCCTTTCCCACCTCAACCAAATCCACACCAATATCAAATTTACCATGGAAACTGAACATAACAATTCTCTTCCCTGCCTAGCTACTCTCATAACAAAAAATCCTTCTAATGACAGCTTTTACTACACTGTCTACAGAAAACCCACTCACACTAACCGCTACCTAAATGCCAAATCCCATCACCACCCTGCCCAAATCCATTCGGTTGCAAAATCCCTCATAACCAGATCCATCAGACTTTCCGATACGAAAAATCGCCAAACAGAAATTAAATCCATTACCACCCTACTGCAAAATGGATATTCCAACAAATTCTTAACTAATATAATGAAAAATATAAATAAAAACACTAACTCTCAATCCAAAAACCCTCCTGACCAATAAAAAGCATTCCTACCTTACATCAGAGGCATCACCGATAGAATAAACCGCATACTAATGCGGCAAAATATCCGCACGGTCTTTACGACCAATAACTAAACATCTGGGCTTATTCGCTCAGCAAAGGATCACTGCCCCAATGAATCCCAAGGAGTGTATGAAATACCTTGTGGAGGTACCTGCATAGGTCAAACAAATCGGCAAATATCTCACCGAATATACAAGCATTCTCTAGCCTTACGGAAAGGCGACAATGATTCGGCACTTGCCAAATACAACAGAAAAACAGGCCTCAAAATTAATTTCTCTAGGGCCAAAACCATTGCCCCCATTTCCCATTTTACCAGCAGAATAATACGTGAGGCAATTGAAATTGAAAAACACAAGAGATGACAGCCAACGTTTACCTGTTATATGCAAATCCTTTATTACTCCGCACCGCCAATTACTGAACACCCTTAATGATACAAACTTTCCCCAACCCAACGCATCTCCAGCCAAACAAACTTTCACTTCCAGCCCTATAAAAGATCAAGCAGGTCACACGAAAGGTTAGTCTTATTCAAAGACTCATAGCTCTCCTTGGGGAGTAGACAGATTGAGACCCCGAGTGAAGAGCTAACCTCTTGAAAATGGCATCAAAGGCGATGCCGAAACGTCGTGAATTTACCCAAAATAGACGCGGTTCATCCCGACAACTATGTTCTTTAAACATAGTTAACAACGGAAAGCTATCCGAATAATATATATATATATATATATATATATATATATATATATATATATATATATATATATATATATACATACATACATACATTGCTCTAGGTGGTTAGCTTTTAATTCGCCTGAAGCATAAATATTTTCCAGGGTATTCCCAGCTAGATTTCATGGAAATCCAAGAAAAACTACCATTAAATCTATGCTTTCCTGGGAAGTGCAAGAGCGTAGCTATTAGGCTCAGTTAATACTTAAATGGTACAACCGAGGAAATACTGCGTACGTCATTCACTAACGTCTGGTAACAAACTCGGCACTTTAAGGGAAAAATATAACAAATTCAAATTTTATATATTTTACATTAAAAATAGGTATCTGTTACACAAAGGGTAGCTGTCTATAAATACCTTCAAAGAACGCCAGAGATACTTTGTAGAAGTAAGATTTCAGTCACTCTCAAACAAAATCGTCAACTCTAAAAATAGCTTTGACATTTTTGTAGAAAATATAATGTTTGCATGCAATAAATATCTACCAAATTTGCAAATATATTTTGTGTAAATAACAATTAAGGTGTATTTTATTATTTTTTTAATGCAAACTTATTCTATCGCTTTAACAGGATTAATTTAGAGCTTTTATTTGCATTATTTAATTTATATACTAAAGTAGATAGGTTGGAGTGCATAGTGCTAGTTACCTAATCATTTCTTTTTATATTAATTTCACATGGTAAACAATATGCAACTAACTGATATGTATTTTAATTAATTTTCTTAAAATAAAACAAAATGACTTGTGTACCTGAACGTTTATGTAAAGTCGAAGTTATGATTTAAAGGCCTTATATTTTTTATTATCTTTTACAGACGCCTGTGGGTATTCTTTGTATATCTTACCTTATGTTTTCTTTGGGTTTGTCAACTATGTTTACTTTGGTAGAGTAAACCTTAATCATACTCCCACAGAATCAAGTCACAGGCAACTAAATGTGGTGGTTTAGCATGCCTGTTATTGCTCTCGATGTATACCGGCTTGCTGAAACTACATGTTTCCCATTCTTTAATTAGCGGTACCAAAATGTTCTACTTTATTTTACGGTAATATCCCCTTAAGAAAGGCAGTAAGTTTTCTTCTCCGCCCCCAAAAAGTAGAGCTCCAATTACATCTCCAAAATAAACCTCACTTAAGACTTTGGCCCTATGTTGATAACACAAGTGTTTTCTTATTCTTAGATGTGGCAGATTTGCTTATTAACATAATTAAATCAGTTAAACTGTCGCTTATCATGAGTTTTTCCAAAAAGAAGCTTATCTTTGGCTCTAAGTTTTAGTAATTTATTATTATACTCAGGACATTTTGGACGATCTCTAAGCTTAGGTTCTGAAGTAAAGCCTTGTACGGTTTTAGATGCAAATCGCTGTCTAATATGATCCGGAAAGATATTCGACTAATGCCCGTTTCGTAAAAGCAACGCCTGTCAGAAGTGCTTCTTCACACTTTGTAATACCGCTGGTGTGCCACATGGCAGAGTACTTGAGCCACTTCTTTATCTCCTATGCACATCCGATATTCCAATCACTGAAACCACCGTTATGGCTGCGTTTTCTGATGATACAGCAATTTTATACGTCAAAGACACCCCAGCAGCTACAGCAGAACATTAACAAACTCATCTCAACCTAGTTGAAGCTTGGTTAACTCGATGGGTGGTTACAGTTAATAGCAAAAAAGCTTTACCAACAAATGACTCTGTGACTGCAACATCAATAATGCACCAATAGCTATTCAACCCCAAGTCTCGGATTGCATCTGGGTCAAAAACTCACTTTGCGTAAGCATATTAAGGCAAAAAGAAAACACCTAAAACTCAAAATGAAACAAATGGACTGGCTCATCGCCCGGCGATTTTAACTTTCTCTGTCGAACAAATTCGTCCTTTTCTAAAGTAATTCTAAAACTTATATAGACTTACGGGGTATAACTTTGGGGCGGAAACCTCCCATTCAAAGACACTCCAACGCTTCCAATCGAAAATCCTACGTATTATAGCAAATGTCCTATGGTATGTCCGGAACAACACTTTACACTCAGACTTACAAATACCATACATAGCTGAAGAAATTTGCATAATCGCAAATGCCTATTATAGCACCCTAGACAGACACCACAACCAGCTTATAGAACACCTTACTACCTACACAGTAATTCAAAGATTGAAACGTCAGTGGCCACTTGACTTAATTTGGAATTAATATATACTTTTAAGGTCCAACTCTGGCTAAACTGCTCTCATGTTAATTTCAAAGGCTTAAAATTTAAAATTTAAATTAAATAAGAAATATAGAATAAAGTTTTCTTTGATTTGACAACAATATTATGATAAGTAGGGGAAGTGTTATTTTGATTATTTATAAAATCTCTAATATGTTCACATGAGTCATCTCATTAACTACAGGGTTGTCAAGATAAAAATACTTTCTAAAACCCACCAAAATGTGGCAATCTAAGAGCAGGTGCTATAAACCAATTGGTATTTGTATTTTTTTAAATTTAGTTTGTTACCCAGAATGTTTTTCCCGAACAAAACAAATTATTAAAACGATCTAAATTTAATTACTGTTGGTGTAAAGCACATACTTAGTAGTTACGTATACAATATTGTGTCAACCAAATTCCTTCACGACTCCGCTGATATATAATCATTCCATAAAAAAGGCTCTATTTTAACAATTGCACCTCTGATGTTCTTTTTCAGTCTTGAAATCGTAGTCATAAACCCTTTTCTTTATAGAGCCCCAAAGAAAGAAAACTAACACACACCAAACAAATAGCAATCCAGATGACAATTTCGACGATTCACAAGAGTTTCATTACGAGTTTTTTGCGAAAATTATCAACTGTTATATTCCCCAAAACTCAGTTTATACATATATACAACGTTTTTAATTGTCTTTGGAGGAGTTTTTCATGTGTTTAAATAACAATTGTGAAAATGTAAATTTTAATGTTCACAGAACGGAAACGGTGCTGATATCAAATCCTAAAGTTCAATTTGCATTATCCGTTGTCAGAGTAGAAATTTAGAAAGCGTCTAGAAAAGAGTCTGAATAAACCGCATGTGAATCAGATATTAACAAAACATACGAAAATGTATGTTATATATTTTCTCTTCCTTAGGTAAAACAAACCATAGTAATTAGTTTTGCGTCGGTTTAGAATTCTATAACGTAGGAGATCGTCTATAAAATATGAGCAATCAGTCGGTTTAGCTCAAAAGTAAATCATAAAGCTTTTTAACAACCCTCTTATACCGCTACTTCGATCTCACTGCATAATTGGTTGCCTGAGTTTCGCCTTGTAAATTTATAAAATTTTACTCTCAAATAACAAATCGACGATATACCGATTTCTTGAAAAAGTAACTGGATACCTTTTAAATATTCAATCGCCTACCCAGCGCATTAGCCCGTCATTATTTAAAAATAGTAAAATATTCGATGTTGTTCTTTTGAGTAAACATAGCTTTATTTAAACAAGTGTGTCAGATCATGTCTTTAAGTAATTTTTAGAATTACTACTAACGGATCGTTACCTACTTTCCAAATAGCTTTATGGTTTGGTATCTCAATTTGACTCATATACATATAAGATCGTAAAATATTCCAGCTCCCACTAACGCATCAATTTTATTAGTTTCGCGCCTATATTTCACAGTATCTTTCAAATATGCTTGGCTATAAACTGATTTAGTAAATAGTTACATAATCGGAATACATTTATAATTCATTATTTTCGCGACTTTGATTAATCTTTGAATAAATTTCTGCCTCAATTAAGTGCTTTATTTGCATTTTCAGATTATTTAAACCCTTTTATGGAAGATTTACAGCTTTTAATGATAATCATAGTAAATTGAAAACTTCTTAAAAATGAGATTGCGATCCATAATCTAGTAATACCCATGCTTGAAGCATTTTACCATTTTTTCTCTTTACATTAAGTAGTGTAGTGGGACAATAGTAATAGTTTTCATGTTTTGAACTTGCTGGGGCTGCCACTAATTTCTTTTGCGAATAATGGTTTTATTTTTAAAATCCTTAGCCTCAGAATATAATTAAATATTATATTTTTACCTCAACACTTTGTATTTACACAATTTATGAGATTCATTGTAAACGACAAATACTACTAATTTTAAGCTGCTGCTAGTGTTTGTCATTTGTTGACATTGTTTCACGATTTGTGTAATGTGATCATATGGTTTATAATATCATTAATGTTAACCGCGTTAATCTATAACAGTTAGCACCTTGATTCTAAGTTCTAGAAGTGCATTTAATTTGGAATTTTGGACCCATAAACTATTTTTTTACTCTTTGTAGGTAGTTCTATCAATTTTATATTATTGTTTAAATAAACAACGTACTCGATGTGTCAACGGATTCATCTAACATCATTGCCCAATCGAGTAAACGACCATTGTTGCAACGTAAAGATCGTTAAAATAATTGAAATTGCTAGACGCCTTGGTTGTCATGTCGTCTATTTTTTATTGAAGCCTGCCAAACATTTTCTAATCTTGTTTTTAGATTTAGTTTGCCATTAATAAATTTTATAAACATTGTAAGTCTTTGAGCATTACGTTTCTTTTTAGAGCTATCAACTCTCGTTGCTCTGTTATTATTGCTAACTAATATGACAACAAATTAATTAATAAAAAGAACAAATAAACAAATATGCCACTTAATCTGTCGATTAGTTAAATTGAACGTAATGGATAGAAGATTTCACTTATCTGCCTTTTATGCTTTCTAATGCTCCTGTTAATCCACAGCCATGAAGTTGGTAAAGCCTGCGATGTCCTGCATTGCCCTGCGTTGCCCTGCGTTGCCTTGCGCTGCTCAGTGCTGCTTATCAATGGTGAAGGTCATTTATTTCGTTATCTTACTAAATATGATTCAGTGCTACTACCCAAGCTTTGTATTACACAACAATTAACGATAGAATTGATAAACAAATTTGTTGATTTTACCAAGCATTTTTCCGAAATAGATTCGATTCTGTCCAGCTCTAAAGACTGTATGCGTCCTGCACAGCTTCACATACGCTGATAACTGAGCCGAAATATTGCAAGTGTAGTATCCAAAGACACAATAAGCAGTACAACTTATTGAAGTCAAAAGGTGCAACAGATTTAGTGACGTTTACTATTGATCTTAAGCTCGACTCGCGTTACTACACATGTTTTGACCTTTAAATTTGGCGCAGAAATGCTTTCGGCATTATATATCCGTTCTATATGGCCTTGTTTAGAGATTGACTAAACATCGCTCATGTGCTTCTAATGAAGAGCGCATGGAGATCGCATTATTTTTGGTCGCTACAAAGGGCAACACTTACACGATGTTTTTACTTATAGCTGGTATGTTATCTACCTAGCAAACGTGCAGGCTCATTTTAATTGAATTATCATTGTTTTAAGGTTTTGATTTTTGCTAGGTGAGTGCATGTAATTTTTAAGAGCATTAATTCCTCAGACCTTAACGCGATTGCAATTATTCAAATAAACTAATTTGTAACACCAAAAAAATTAGTTGGAGGTTAATTCTTTTGTGCATTTTTTCCTTATTTTGCATTTTCTAATTTTTTAGTTTTTATAAAGTACACTGATTATAATCTTACTAATGGGATAAGTCCAATTTGAAAATTATAAGTGTTTCTCAAAGTTTTGAGTAATAGAAAGCAATTGGCAAAATATACTGAGTAAGCACACTCACACTCAAATATTTACAGTCTTTGGGAAGTCTGAAGAAACTATAAACAAATTTAGTTTATAATAACATTACTCTTGCCATAATTACGTCAAACAACTTTTATACAAGAAAATTTGTTTTAAATGACAAATCAGCCTTTTTTTACTTTTAAAAAATATAGAAAGGCAAATCCTTTGAGTCAAATATTTTATTGTTTACAAGACTAGTCATTACTAATGATTACTACACAAAATTTTAAAGATCACTAATTTTAACAGCTTTTTCAATTTACTAACACCTTTGGGAAAATTTAGAGTAAGAACTAGAACATTTGCAATTACAATTTTTATTGTGTGTAAATTTGACTGAATTTTTAATTTGTTGCAATAAATTTTAGAAGTGATCGTAATAACATAATTCTGACAGCCGTCGTTTGAACAAAAAACAAAAAGTTTCTCCTTGATATACGCACATATATGTATAGTCAGTCAGAAAGGAGATGTTTGTGTCTCTCAACCAAATTTGTAACAGAATAGAACCAAATAAAAATAAAAGGTAAAAATTATAAATAGATAGTACTTACACAAATTCGTGCATTGCACTCTACAACAAATATTAGGAAATCATTAGAATATTAAAGATATGTTTTATGTGCAAGACAATTTAGCAAAAATAAGCTTTAGAAACAACAAAAAATAATTTGTTGACAATTTCCATAAATTTTACTAACAGTGCAGACTTAAGTTACTTCAAATTTTGTTTTATTGCTAAAAAATGTTTTCTACATTACTTTACATTCTGCTCTATATTACCCTAAAACACAATTTAACACAAATTCTTTTTGCATTTAAATTAGACATGTAGCCAGCCACCTGCGAGGCTTTTTACGACAATAAAAAGCATTAAAAATTTTCTTGGTAATATTTTCAAAATCAATCTAAAATTTAGTCTTCAAATTGTCATTTCTATAAATACATTTTGAATAATTGATTTCATTCAATGTTCATTATACATAGGGTACTAGGAAAATGTCACACGTTGTCATATGTTCAAATGAGTTGAGACATATTAAAGTCTGCAATATAGCTCGCAAAACGATTATGTTCAAATGGTATCGAGAGTTGCAGAAAAAAAAATATTAATCTGGGAGACATTTTAAAGTTCAGACAATCACCTGCATTTGTCATAGAGAATAAGGAATATGTTAAATTTTTGAAGTTTGAAAATTGTTTGAATATCGATGCACTATAATTTGTATTATTCTGCAAGATTGCATTGTAACAGTAATGGGAACCTGTTTTTATTTTACAATGTGAGCAACATAAATTCTAGATCTAAAACAATAAATTTGTTTCTAATAACATAGCATGCTTAAATGTTTAGATTCCTTAGAAAATATTTAAAAGTTGGTTCAATTGGATTTTGAAGAATACAGGAATTCATAGAGCATCTTGGAAAATATTACCAAAAATTATAAAAATTAAATATGTATTGAGAACGTTCCCAGTACGCTATATAAAAAAATATTCAACATAGCTCTAATGGAAGCTCCACTTTATATATAGATATACACGAATTATTTGATTTAATAATTTTCTTCAATTGTATTAATTTAATAATATATCTTATATTTATTTGTCATACACTATAATTGGTTCGTTGTAATTATTACTGTACATGTTCTTTATATACATATTTAAAATTATAGAAGCTATTTATAACAATAAAATAAAACGATTGAAATTAAATGTAGAAAAACAATTTATATTTGGTGACCATATTAATAAAATTTTAATTATTACTCAAGAGGTTGTCATTAATTAGCAAATAATATGCAAATTAAAATAATTAAATAACTATTAAGTTTTTGAAATTAGTTGTCACTTTTTTAATTTATTTGATGGCACTTGTATCCTCCAATAAATTAAGATAATTGCTTAATTACAAAGCACCATGCAGCATGAGACTGATATAACTTTAATTGATAATTACAAAATTGTGCAGTGTAACTATCTTTTTGTAACTGTTGTGCACAAAAGGTATCAATTTACATAAACTAAAGAAGAGATTAGAATGCAATTCTTTTTTTTATCTTTAAGTTATATTTTTGTCAGTAAAAAATCTTTTGTCTTATCAAATAATAAACATAAGGTACTTTTAAGTTCATTAGTAAATGACGGAATAGAAGAGTAAGACATATTTGATAACATCTTATAAGAGACGTACTCAGATGCTCCTCGATTGTTTCGAGATTACAGAGCCTCCATCATTGAACTGATCATCTATGTAAAATAAGCAAAATTAGAAAAACTCTTAGAAAAAAAGAAACACAACTACAAATAAAGAACAAGACTAAGTACATAAAACGTAACTGGAATGAAGGAAATGGAAAAAAATAAAGTATAAATATTAGGAATATCAAAATTAAAAAAGGGTGCGTTAACTCTTATATTTGGAGAGCGAAATAAAAATAAAACAAGATATAGATATAATTATAAAATTTGAAGTAATTAGAAAATATATAGCGCATGAAGCTTTAAGAAGACACTGCACTACATGGCAATAGCATCAATTTGATCAACTTGTGTATTGCTAACAATTTGTTAATTAAAAACAGTTTCTTAAAGCACAAATTAATATATAAAATGTAGCAGACACTTCAAGTGTACCTTAAAGTACTTTACTTATACTAGAGGTGTAAAGTAAGCCGCACTAGATGTAAACGATATAAAAGGTACAAAAACTTATTCAAATTATAAAATTAGTAGTAGAAAATATAATATTTTACAGAAAAAACGGCAAAAACATATAGAGAAGTAAAAGTAAACAAACTGAACAACAATGCATAAGGTGGATAGCATAAATTAGACAAAGTGAGACAACTGTGGACGTAAACCACAAACTTTAAAAAATGCAAAATAGCACCCAAGGGAGAACGAACTAACGAAATAAAAGAATTGAAGAAGCAATTAGAATAAATAAAGTAGTAAGAGTACATACAAACAATGAAGGAAGCTAGATAAAAATATATCTTAAGAAAAAATAAAGAAAAAAGAATGTTTAAGAGGGACATTAAGGAAGCTGTAGCGGAAAATTTGAAAGGCAGACAGAGCGGATATTTAAATATAATAATAGCAATAATTGATAATTCTGAATGACAGTCGGGGACCTGAGAAGCAACTATGGAACACAAATACCACGTATTAAAATGACAGAGGGGACACACAATAGAACTTAATAAAATACTAGAACTAAAACATAAAAAAACAAACAATCCAAAATAAAAAGAACAAATAAAAAAAAAGCAGCAGGATCTAAAGAGGTAACATGATAACTAAAGCGAAAAAACCTATAAAATGGAACGGGATATTATGCTAACAAGTCTCTAAAAATGTAATTATATTCAAAAAATAGGACACAAATATAATCGTACTAATTTATAAAAAAAACCAATGCAAATAATTACAAAAGACTATTTGGTCATATAAGATATTTTGTGCGCAAAGTTTACTTCAGAAGGCTGTCTACAAGAAATACAGACAAACATTCTCTTTGCTATAGTAAAAGATTAGGTGAGGGCAAAGTATTATACTTTGTATTTATAGACCGGCAAGCAACATTTGATACAATGAATAGTAGAGTACAAAAATAAGATACTGTAATACATGAGAAACTGAATATAATAAATATATATATATATAAATAAAAAATATATATAAGAAAAGTGCAAAAGTACATATATATGGGGGAACAACAATTAATGAAAACTGGGACCACTCATTAGAAATAAAAAGCAGGATAGAAAAATCCAGAGCCGCATTTATGAAGATGTCAAAAGTATTCAGATGTCACGATTTATCTTTACCAACAAAAATCAGACTATTGAGATGCTACGTCTCTTCAGTATTGCTGTATGGAGTAGTCTTGGACCTTGACGGAGGCTTCTCGTAAGAAACTTGAAGCATTTGAAATGTGGCGTATTTTAAAAATCCCATGGACAGACCATATCACTAAGCAAACTATTCTCGAAAGAATAGGAAAAGAAAAAGAACTCCTACTAAACATAAAAATCCGTAAACTAGAATACCTAGGGCACATTATAAGAGATGGACAGCGATACGAGCTCCTTCAACTGATTCTTCAGGGAAAGGTGGAAGGAAAGAGAGACCCTGGGAGAAGAAGAATATCGTGACTGAAAAACTTGAGAACGTGGTACAACAACGGTCAGATTCTTCAGAACTGCGGTGGACAAAGTACGAATTGCCTTAATGATTGATTACCAACGTCCGGCACCATAAGAAGAAAAAGAAGTAAGCGCAGAAAAATCGCGCTTTAAAGATATTAGATAACATACTTCTTGCACCAGACACATCTGAAATTTTTTTTAACATTTTTTCCAACACAATTGCAATTTATTTGAGAATTACAACTTTCAGTTCGCCCATTATATGAGGATTTCGAACATATACTTTTGATTTGAGGTAACCCCAAAGAAATAAATCGCAGGCAGACAAATTTGGTAAGCATAAGGCTAAGGGACACTACTTAAACGTAAGATTACGTGTTGGTACTACATTTTTTCCATGTTGACTCGTAAACGTAGAAGCTGTGGACACTAGAAAATGTTTAACATGTCGATGTAGTTACTGTAGCCCATTCTTCTTCGAAAAAGTAAGATCTAACAATCGCCATTTTCACAACGCCTCAAAAACTGTAACCTTAGCATAATGGAGAGATCTTCGGTGTAATTTCCGTGGGTTGCTTGCTGTCCAAAATCAACAGTTTTGCTTAGTAATATAACCACCTAAATGTACCTCATCACACTTTATCAGAGTTACATTATCAGAGGAAATTAATTTCAAGTATTCATTAAACAACGGTTTGCGTTGGACAAAATTACCTCAAAGCAATCTTGATTTTGTACAAATAGAATTTCAACTCGTCGTATAGGACTCGTTGTAGCGGGAGATGAGACAGACGCAAAGTTGAAGCACGACATCTAATGGAGTGCTAAGAATTCCGAAGAACCGACCTTCTTATTTTCCCAAGTCCAAGTCGTACGAGGACAGTTAGGTGTAACCAAACGATTCAACCCATCGGAGTATTGTGTTGAGATGGGGCGATTTGCCATACATCAATATTTCCCTGGACAGCTGGTTTCATTGTGTGAGAATGTGGAGTGGCCTGCTCGGTCACCAGATCTCTCAACTTGTGTCTACTTTTATAGGGCCGCCTAAAAGCTAAAGTTTATCTAGAAAAACTTCGTAACCTTAAAGCCCTTTCCGAAACCATAACACGAGAAATTTAAAGAGTTTTGCATGACATGCTTTAAAGGTGTACGGGCAATTTTACCACCCGTCTACAAGAATGCCTCGACAAAAATGGACGGCACTTAACTGATTTTTGGCCGATTATTTTTTTTTATGTTTCGTTATTTACTTTTAAATGGCAATATACCAGTAATGTATGGAAATTATAAATTTTGAAATTTTTTCGAAAGTAAAACACCATACCTTTCTGCCAGACCTTGCACTATATTGTATTCTTAGAAGCAAGTTATTTTCGTACTCCAGCTTCAATGTCCTTAATGTTTTTAAACTGCCTACGCAAAGAAACCCCCATTGTCGCTTTCTCGACTTATATTCATCTCAACTAAATTTATTTCTTGTTTTTATTTTATTTCTTTAAGTGTTTTATTGTTTTTTTAGTTTATTGTATCCTTATGTAAGATCTATTAGCAGCATATAGGGTTGTATCCAGAAGTAGTAGGACTGATTTTTCCGCGCGCGCGAAGCAATGGAGGAGGGTCTGCAAGGCCGGAGGTTATGGAGGGGAGCCTTGGGAACAGGTTTCGACCTGCAGCAGTCGCCTGCGTGCGTTAGTTGAGTGTGAACCACTGTTTTAGTGACCTCCTGTTGTGATGCCTCGTCGTCAGTTGCGATGGAGCAAAATTTGGAGCAGCGGTACGTCATCAAGTTTTGCTACAAACTTGCAAAATCAGCGACCGAAACCAAGGACGTCAGAGCGAAGAGTGGCACACCGCACAATCACCCCATAAAAAGAAGGCCAGAATGTTGAAATCGAAAGTGAATTCGATGTTGATTGCATTTTTTGACCGTCGTGGCATTGTCCATAAGGAGTTTGTACCTCCTGGACAGACTGCAAATGCAAGATTTTAAGTGGAAGTGCTCACATGGCTGCGAAATCGGATCACACGCGTGCGACCAGACCTGGTGGGGAAGTGGAAGCTCCACCACGACAACGCGCCGTGCCACGGCGCGTGGATTGTGAGGGATCTCCTGGCCAAATTCGACGTTTCCACGTTGCCTTCCATGTGTTGGATAACCATAATCCTCTTTCTTTATCAGAATTTAGAACCGACAAGGAAACTTAATGAGTTAGACCTCCCAAGCGGAATTGTACAGTTTTTTAAATTTTTTTTCTATGTACAGCTTCTATGTGTTCCTAATGTTCTCGCTTTTTCTTCTAATATACGTCGTATGACTGATGTCTTGCTCTCTATCTTTTAAATAACCTTGAATTTTTATTACTATTTCTTTTTTACATATTTCGTCAAAACACTTCCTTTTACTTCTTATTGTTGTTATTCTTAATTCCTTGGCTTCTATCTTTACGACTTTCCTCAATGAATCTCATTTCTTCTAGATGTCTTTATAGTTAATCAATTGGTTTTTCGTTTTCCTTCTATAGTTTCAATGTGATTCTAGTTCTTATTATGGTATGTTACATTTTTATGTTTTACTTTTATCTTACATTTCTTTAATTTTTTTATTTTGGAACTTATTGTTCAATCTTCGCTATTTTTAAAATATGGTCTGCCTTTTTGATGACCTAATATAATTGACACTTTTGGTATATCGTTCTATCAATAAACTGCCTCTTTAAGTACATGTATTTTATCTAGGATTTTCTTTCGCTTTAAATTCTGTTCAAAAATGTATACGCACCTTGAGAACAAACCTCCAATAATTTATCCAATTTGTTTTTTTAGGAAGCAATAAATATTATTTATAAGAAAGAGGGGAAAAGTATTTTGCGACATTGCTTTTTAATCAGTAATAAATTGTAATTTTGGAATTAAAATTTATACGGTCATTTGTATACTCCTGGTAATATTGTTAATGAAATATAAGTTAAAAATCATTTTGTACTAATAGGTTTTTAGTTTCTTTTTAATTTTTTAGATTTATTAGTTTAGGATATCTGACAACTTTAACAAAAAATGCAAATATTACTTAACATTTTAATATAGTAAATGATATATAGATAAAGTTTTTACTCACTTTTCTTTTTTTTTGATATGCTGGCAGATCAATATATCACCTTATCTATATTACTAATATAATAATAAGGCTCTAACGCCCACGTAAGAACACAACCTACGAACTGAGAGGTTAAGACTCATTATTTACTGCACCATTATCAGCACCGCTGACGACCATAATTACTTGTTTTAATGAAGGTACTAATATTTTTAGTGACTGAGTAAGCCATCCTAGGCATCAGATAATGAATCGTATTTCGCAGATCAAATATGTTGATATCATATGGCAGATAAATTTATCATTTGTCTGTCTGTCTAGTAAAACTCGAGAACAGCTAATTTCAAATCTTTCACCAATCACAGGTGACCAAATTTGTAGTGATTTTGAAACGTTGGTCAAAGGTCAACTAAGTTCTAAATTTGGGAGACTCTCGCTACTATGCAAGTTTTAGGTTTATTTATCTATACAACCCTATCATACCCATTTGTTTCTTTTTTTTATATTTATATAATATTACATTTAAATTACACTGTTATATTTTATTATGTTAGAGTATATAATATTACAAAGTCTTGTTGTTTAATTTCTTTTACTGTTGGTTTTCTTTAATAATAAATTTCACTTGTTTTAATATCTCTTTTTTAGTGACACTCCAGAGATATTAACAATCAAATTATTATTATTTTATCCAGCTTATATTGCGTAAAATGTTACTATTTATTCATTTTCCTAGTACGGAACGCTTACAAATTAATTTTTTAAAATTAGCTATTGTAGGTCTATAATTTTATTTTATTTTTTAATAACGCGAATATTAAAACTTTTTTGTGTTATGATGTTGCAGGAATTTATGTGTTTGCCTTGTGAATAATTCTGTTAGTAAAATGAAAAATGGGAGTAGTGGTTTTTGCATGAGAGACGTTAATTTAGTAGTTTTTTTTTTATTGCGTTTAACAAGTATCAAATAATTATCGTTTTTTAAGTTTTTACGTACAAAAACTATTTTTCCCATTTCTTATCTTAAAGGTGACTTAAAGTGACATAAAGATTAAAATCCAAGTGCTTAAACTTTTAGATTATTTATAAACTTAAAATTATAGAACGGACTGATTACGTGAGACTTAACTTTAGTTTTTTAAAGTCTGTATTATTATCAAGAAGGTTTTAGGAGTAATATTCTAGTTTACCAATTTTTACCACATTTAGTATTTTTTCTTTAACTGTATCCATTTTAAAGTCACTTAAGTTGTGCACATTTCTTAGAAGCTAAGGAACCTCATACATATCACGTAATACTTTAGTCTGAAACGCTTAGATGATCTGAATCTTGGTCTTCACTACTGTACCCCATAGTTGATATCATAGACCAAGATTAGTTCTCTCGAGTAACTAATAGTGTTTTCCTAAACTTTTTTCCCAGTTATTTTCTTTTTTCTAATGCTTTTATGAGTTCTCTATGCCAGACCTTTGTTTAGATATTCAATTTTTAACACGAAAAGTAATGGTACATTATCGTTGAAAAAGTGTGTAACTTTTTCTTTGCAATTTGTAGAAGTTAATCCATGTTAATGCATATACACCCGCAAAGAAGCGAACTATATCTGACTTTGTATGAGGATGATAGCTTTGCATTTGGCTATAATGCAGCGCGTCTATTTAAATTACAAGGTGCTTTAAATATGACCGGGACTAACTTTTTCACAAAATACCAAATTGCCAAACCCATAGTTACACATGTCAGTCTTCAACGTACTCCTCTCCGAAGTCAACACATTTTTTCCAACATTTCTTTCAAAAAACTTGGTTGGCGGTGTATCCACTTCCAAACAGTCTGGATGACGACGTCGTTGTCCGCAAACAGAATGCCTTGCAAGTTTGATTTGAACCAAATTAGGCTGTATGGCAGATGTGGCAGAAGGTTTCATTATAATTTCAGGGAGATTTTCATTAATGTTTTGACCGTATAGGGGCGTGCATTGTGTTGAAGAAAGGCTACCCGCTTTCCACCTGTCTTCCGCTTGGATCGAATCTTTTCCTTTACATCTGTTGCCAGGAAGTCTGAGTAATAAGCTGCCATAACTGTTCTGACATCCATCAGAAAGACTACATAGATAACCTCTTGTCAGTCCCAGAAGAACGTTTCCATCACCTTCGTCGTAAAACTACTGTAGGAAACGACTAGCACCTTGCGTTTGCACTATTTTGTTCACATTCGTCAAAATGCGTAGTACCCACCATGCATTCACCTTGCGATGGTGCAGGTGGTTTTTTACGATCTGTTCTACACTACCAAAACTGATAGACATTGCTCTAAATTTCCTGATAGTGCTGCACCTGTTCTCATGAATAAGTGGACCTGCACGATCAGTGTTTAACTCGGTGACAGATGTTTGCGGCCGAATGATCAATCCGGAAAGTATTTGGTTGTATTTGGCTGTCGATATACGACTTGATTTGGATTATTCGGTTAGCCAATTATTGCAATTTTTGGGGTAGAAATTCTCCGCGCATTAGAACGACTGACAAAAGCGTCTTCCAATATGTAAAATGAAGTTAGACCATAAGTATCACCTATAGTGAGATTGATCAGACGATCACTCAACTGGTCGACTGGCACTTAGTCAACAAAGTGATGTTAACAGTCAACGATGGGCTAGTGATTAGGTTCAGCCATAAGCAGACGATTGAGGCCTAGTCGCTGTATTACGAGGAATACGTGGCCGCGTGCTACTAAGGAAATCATCTGGACGTGTAGTTTGATGTCCTAGTTATTTGGTTTCATTGACAAAGATTTACTTAACTTTGTACTTGCATTATAGCGAGTGGGAGTGTTAAAAATATGTCAGTATTCGCTCTGGCCAACCTTCTACTATTACTACTTGTCTTCTATGCACTGACTGAGCATTTACTTCATTTCCTTAGTTACTTCAAGTTTGTAATTTGTTATATTAAATTTCTGTAAGTTTGATAATAGATCTACGTATCATTAACAACATTTATCTATAACCAATCAGCAACTATCAAGATAGATAACCAAATGACTGAGGAGATCAAACATAGAAAGAGTGTGAGACAAGGCTGTTGCTATCTCGCTACTCTTTAACATCTACTCCGAACACATCATGAAAACAGCTTTAGAAGATACTGACGAGGAATACTCATCAACGGAGAACGGCTGAACAACGTAAGATACGCAGACGATACAATTATACTGTCAGATAACCTAGAAGGCCTACAAGCCTAATAACACGCGTAGCAGAATCAAGTCAAAAATATGGTCTAAACTTTAACATACAAAAACTAAATACATGGTCATCAGCAAGAATCCAATACCACCGGGACGTCTAATAGTTAACCAACAACAGATAACACGAGTTGAGAAATACACATATCTAGGGACAAGTCTAAACGAACAATGGGATCACTCAACTGAAATAAAGCAAAGAATTGAAATAGCCAGGCAGCGTTCATTAAAATGAACAAATATTCAGAGCCACGACCTCTTAATACCAATAAAAATTCTTTTACTGAGATGCTACGTATTCGCAGTGCTCCTGTACGGGTGGAATCTTGGACGCTGACCGAGGCTACTACCAAGAAGTTAGAGGCGTTCGAAATGTGGTGTTATAGACGCATCCTGAAAATCTCATGGGTCGACCGGATTACAAATTAGAAAGCTGCGTAGAATGCAGAAAGACTGTAAAATAATCATCACTGTCAAAAACGTAAATGGAATACCTGGAGCACATAATGCTAACGAACATCGATATGGCCTACTGCAACTCATCTTGCAAGAAAGTTAGGAAAACGAGGCCCAGGACGTAGAAGAATATCATGGCTACAGAACCTAAGAATGGTTCTCTTTAACAACAACTCAACTTTTCCGTACAACAGCCATTACAGCTAGGATAGCCATGTTAATAACCAACATCCGAAACGGATAGGCACTGCCAGAAGAAGACTTCAAGTTTGTAATTTGTTATATTAAATTTCTGTAAGTTTGTAATAAAGTTTTAAGCATTTATTTTTTAATTTTTGACTAATATCTATTTTTCACTAATTGCGCAAAGTAACACCAACATTCAAAACCTTATCAAACAGCTGACCATCATTGAGAAAGTCGATAAATCTGTTAAATAGTAAAATACTCTTTTCTTTACGTTTGGTATGGCGTGCTTAGGTATTCCTGAATTACATAATCTTTTTCTGCCGTTATTGACAAAGGCAGCGCCTGAAAATCTTCTAGATATTGTACGAATACATCTGTTTTTTCCAGTCCAGCTGTTTATGCAGAGAGAAAGTTTTTTAACCTTGACGTTTTATTCTTTGTTTTTGTGACATTGGATTTAAGTTTTCAAGGTATTTTTTAAAATATTTATTTTTTAGGTCTTTAATTAATAATTTTGATTGCTATAGCATGTACTATCAGATGGATGCTCAGTTATTAGCGATATTTTACAATTTTTATTTTGGCAACAAATAAACGGCACTCTTATATTTTTTGGTAAAACTTCGAAAAAAATGGTTCTATGCCAATTCTTAAATTACTTGGGTAAAATGGGATACCGTTGACATCAGATCACTATTGATATTGAATGTAGTATTCATATTTCTTTTAACATCGACCAAATTCTAAAGTAACACCACTGTGTTCTTTTATTAAATTATTTACTGACTTTTCGTTTTCAATAATTATTGCACTTTTTGTGACTATAACCGATAGGTAATTTGGGAAAGATAGATAATATTTTGCTTATTAGCTTTTCTAGATCTTAAGGTTGACTTTGCTGTTGTGATTTTGATATGTACCAGTTGTAACTGTTTCCATATTGAATTATTTGCTGTTAGTAGCAAATAGTGAATATTTTTACAACTTGGCCTGGATATTCCTTACTCAAAATGTACAAACGCGTACTTCCGCACAACACTACATTTGGCTGAATTTTCACCATCTCAGTTATTTTAGCTATGTGGTAATCATATACATCTGAGCATTTGACGCACCTAGCTGGCCCAATATATCGTTCCCACGTGTAGCCATAGCACTGACAAATTTTTTTGTCTGTGTAATTTTCAAATTCCACTATTGCACTTGCAAGATGTTTAATTTTGAATTTCTTTTACTTATCTTACGCTGGTATCAATAAAATGAAGATTTTAAAACTACGAGTAAATGTAACTTGAATAGTAAATATGGTAAAGAACCCAGACGTTGGCAATCTCCAGACGGACGCAGGCAACTGTTTAAGCACATCTACGTAAAATTTGGGTGATGCAACTCCTTATAGACAATATTTTACATTCAAAATAAAATTAAGGTTGCTTTTTACATTTGACTTGCTCATTTTTTGATCTAGAAAACTCTCTAATCTCCCACTAGTCTTGTTTTTACATTTCCGGATCGTTGCTCAAAACCTTTTCATCTTCAGTATTGTGATGATTTTATTCACAACTTTATCTACTATCCATCTAATCCTCAGATCTTGATCATAGTACAGAACTGCTTATGTAGATTGTCTAAAGTGTGAGAGTTTGTTGAACACCCTGCGTTCGTCATTCCCAACGTCCTCTCTATCTTTTTTGAACATTATGTGTCACCTAAATACTTATGTTTTAAATACTGCATATTTTCTTTAGGTCTTCTTGATTACAAAATTTTTGAGTTAACAACATATTCTCAGATATCACTGACAAACATTGCGTTTCACTTTAATCCGCAGCGCGATGCTTAACAGCTATTCGCTTCGCAAGCGATTCGTACTCTACAGAGCCTCAAAGGAAAATGAGCTGGGCCGGACCGTTCACCTGACATCTCCCACTAACCGTTAGACCCAAAATTTCTGCTCCCGATCTTCCCACTTGAACCAAAATATCAGTCATATTACTTTCCGAACGTATATTGTGTATGTTGTAGCTGCATATGCTTAATTTTGTGAAATAGTGTTGGTGTTGGCTGCCAAAAGGAATTATATATATATATATATATATATATATATATATATATATATATATATATAAAAGTTTGTTAGGACGTCGTCACTGATGTACACGTAATAGATGATATTACATCTGCAACTACATTTAAAATTGCAAAGTATAAAAGCGGAAAGTGTCATTGTTATTTGTTTGTTACGAATCGTAGGAGTTTGAATGCGCCGTGTAGGTAATATTAGTATTAGATACACTGACTTATTGGTTATGTACTTGAAAGATTTCTAAATTTTAACAGACTTACAGCTATGCAGAAAATATATACGACACTACATTATTTTGGCTTGTTATTCATTTAGCACACACATCTAAACTCTTTTTTGTGTAAAAAATCAACTTTGAGTAATCATTTTGGTTAAAACTTTCTTACTTACAGTTTATTAATGTGGGATCTGTATTGCAATTTATATTACCCGTATTGTTAAATAAACCGTCATAATGTTGACTTAATTAAGCGATTTATATACAACATGCATGAGCACCTTTAAGTTCGCATAATGTGGACTTCGTACACAAGTGTAACTAGTTTTTCTGTATACTGTATACCCTTAATTTATAACACACAAAAACTGATGCTATTTATTTGCTTTCGGCCTTTTTAGCTTGTAATTAAACTAATTAAATGCAAAACAGCATTGCAGAAACACTTTGGCTTTTTGTCGGTTTATTTCCTAATTTGGGCATATAAAACTGCAAATTAGTAAACTATATTAGTACCAAATATTCTCTCGCAAGATATTAATTATACTATCTATAGACAGTAAAATATGAAATTTATGCCTTAAGTTATTTTAAAATTAATTATGTTAGTGATTGAGTCGACCACCCACCAGGCATCAGAGAGCTGCGGGAATGACCCCGAATGCGTCAGCATCGCAGCCCGCTCCTCAACCACGGGACGACGCTTCAATTCAGTTTGAATTGATAAATGTAATTTTTCAGCTTTTTCCATAAAAATTTTCTTAATTATTTACGCTCCTAACAATTTCAAAGTTTTATTGTTACAGCTTGAATCCTAAAGATGCTTACTTAGAATACTAAAAATCAAATGTAAGAAGCCGTTGTCTGGTCTCTTCTGTAACATTGTATCAGCAAATTCTACACGTCCTTTTTGTCACCCACACAGAGATAAGGTTTTACTGTAGTTGCATTCGATGTTTTTTATAGGCAAACGTCGCTTTAATACTCGCTAGCAACCATATAAAGAACGACAAATTCTTAACTGCAACGACGAATGAACTTGCGTGGACTCTTCCCACGCTACAATCTGAAATGCTTGGCTGACTTCATATTTTAAATTCTATTTTTAGAAATTTCAATCACAACTGTCCTAACTTTTAGGGAAAATTATTCTGTGTCCTGTTTTGCAACCTTTTTGTGTAGCAAACATAAGAGGTTTAATTGTAATATCGTAAATTATTCGGGACTGCAAGTATTAAGCGTAGTAGAGCATTGATCTATGTTTTCTTGCCTGGTGATTCTAACCAAATAAGTTATTTATACTCATATACTGAAAACGTTTTAGTTTATCAAAAAACATAAAAATATAAATATAAAAAATTTTAAAAAATATTTATTTTAATTAGATACAAGAACACCATAAAACATTTTAAAAGTTTAT
This sequence comes from Sinelater perroti, assembly GCA_036346155.1. Lineage (NCBI taxonomy): Eukaryota > Metazoa > Arthropoda > Insecta > Coleoptera > Elateridae > Sinelater > Sinelater perroti. The sequence continues at coordinate 169,934 of JARFIY010000195.1, forward strand.
AGTTAATCTAGGAGGAAAGAAAACCAGAACATAATCGCCAAGATAATTTAGTTAAAAAATTTATCCTATTCTAATCCCATACGACTTTCCTCTTTTTATAATAAAATCTGCATCGAAGGGAATACGTTTCAAGTCAATAAATTTTGGTGAAAGCAAAAGCAATAAGGTTTTTAAATATGTTGTTTATAAATTCTTATAATGTCGTTTCTAGAACCTGGAAATTTACATAGACAGTACACAAATTAGAGAAAGTGCATATCGAAGCATTGCTCTTATTATATCATTATTGTGCACAATCATCGATTGTATCATGGAAAAGCCAAAAGACATGTTATTCTCTATTAGATATCAAAGTTTGCTTCTGAAAATTAACCCACTATAATAGAAAAATGATCCAATAATATGACCGCAGGGCTGCTCTACCTGAATCTCTTTGCTTTGAAAAATTGCTCATAGAAATTAGTGTGTGATTTGGTGACAAAAAGACCCAAGTTTACTATGTAACCAAGAAATATAGGAAATTCAACCACTCGAAGAGGGTAGGTGCTGACAAGGCAGCTCACAATAGGCTCTCTGGATCGCAAGAGAGGTGATAAATTCGCCCGCAATATGAAAGATAAAGTCGATCAGGACCTTGGGACGGAGTAAAAAAGTAAAAAAAATAAACGTGACAAAGTTGACGGCTTGTCTAGCAGTGTACCAAGACCTGTCTTAAAAAACCCATTAATTGTTGACTGAGAAGTTAAAGACCCAAGCACTGCTGAGCAATATCAAGCACGACAGCGTTGTCTTACTGAGATTTTTTTTCGGATAAAAAGAACTTTATCAAGAACAGAAAGGTAAATTGCTAAAATTATTGTTGAATCTGCTAAAATGCCTCTGATGTGCTTACCAATATAGATAAAAGGTTTCCTGCCTCTTTGATGGTGTTGGGTCTTGAGCACAGCGAAGGCGATGTAGAGCTCTCCACTTCTTTCAGAAAAGCCTGAATATGACTACTGACAGCTATATCAATGTACTGGAGACAGTTATGACGCTCTGGATAAAGGAACTAGCCGCTGGACGGGAGCATGTGTTTTAGCAAGACTCCGTTCCAGCTCACAGGGAAGAACCAGGTATGATTTTACAGAAATTTATATTACCACTAGTTGTCAAACTTATAGACATCCTCGAAACCTGACTATAATCTTTCTGGGCACTATATGTGGGGCATAGTCGAGGCTCCATTATAGAAGTAATGATACATGTAGACAAGGAGGAAATTGTGTTGGTCTAAAATCGGTTTAGGTCTTGGCTTGCGAAGATTGTGGGTACCGATAAAGGTTGTATTGTATTGAATAACATGCTTCTTCATAAAATTTACTCTAATTAACTTACTTACTTAATCCAAAACCTTTCTACCTTTCGGTGTAAGGCTATTGAGCTGAGTTGTGCTTTATGGAATCGGGCTTGTCTTGCACAGTTCTCTCCACTTTTTTCTATCCTTTGCTGTTGTGCGAATTTCTTCCCACTTTATGTTTCTTGATTCTGCTGCCTCTTTTAATTCCTCCTTCCATGTTTTTCTCGGTTTTCCTATCCTATTTTTTCCTTTTGGTCTTGCTTCAAACACTTTTTTCACTGTTCTGTTTTTGTCCATTCTTATTATATGTCCCAACCACCCCAACTGTCTTTCTTGCACTGATACCGCTACCGCTTTAGTTTTTAAATTTTCTCTAAGTGTTGTGCTCCTTATGTGGTCTCTCTTTGTTTTGCCCTCTATTTTACGCAGGAATCTCATCTCCGTACTTTCTACCCTGCTCCTATGTTTATTCACTGTTGTCCATGATTCACTGCCATAGATGAGTATTGATGTTACAACTTTTTTGAATACTTCTACTTTTGCGTCATTTGGTACTTCCTTTATTCCTAGAAAAGAGGACTTTATGGAGTTAAATAGTCGTCCTGTAATTCCTACTCTTTCATTTATCTCGTCATCGAGTTTTCCATTTTCCTGTATCCATACACCTAGGTATTTGAACTTCTCTACTTGTTCCAATTTTCTTCCCTCTATATATATATATACGATGTCTTCTCTTGTCTGGTGCTATTACCATTGTTTTGGTTTTATCTCCGTTTATCTTCATATTTTTCTTTTTTAGTTCTAATTTGTATACATTAATATTTTCTTGTAGGTCTTTCTCACTTTTTCCGAATATAACCATATCATCAGCAAAAAGTAATTCTGATATGTAGATTTTTTCCATATTCCAGCTTCCTACATGGTATCTTCTTATTTTTTTCTTGCATTCTTTTATTGCCTCATCTAATATTAAATTAAATAGCAGCGGGCTGAGTACACATCCCTGTCTTAGGCCTATATTGGCCTTAAATTCCTCCGACTGCTCGTGTCTCGTTCTTATTATGTTTCCGCTATTTTCGTATAGTGCTTTGATTGCTGCTACTTCTCTGTAATTTATGTTTGCTTTTCTAGACACTGCCATATTGTCTCTCTTTCTATTCTGTCGAAGGCCTTTTCCAGATCTATAAAACAGAGATGTATTTCTTCCCTTTCTCTATGACCTTTTCACTTAGCTGTCTGATTGTAAATATATGGTCTTGTACCCCTGTCCTTCTCTAAACCCACTCTGGGTGTCTTCTATTGTCTTATCTAGTTTGTCTCTGAGTCTAGTTTCTAGAATCCTTGCGAATACCTTCCTGGGATACTTAGTAAGGAAATTCCTCTGTAATTACAGCATTCTCTTCGGTCTCCTTCTTATATATGGGTATTATGATTCCTATTTTCCATTCCTTCGGTACTTTTCCTGCTACTAAGATGTCGTTGTATAGTTCTAGTAACCTTTCCTTGCCTGTTTCTCCCATGTATTTTACCATCTCTGGGGTAATTTCGTCTATGCCTGGGGCTTTTGCTAGTTTGAGTTTCCTTATTGCTATATCCAATTCTTGTTTTGTTATTTTGCCTTCTGCGGTATCTTCCTCTGTTAAGTTCGTGTCTTTTTCGAAGTCGGTATTTTCCCTCCCTCTTCTTTTTTCCAATCCTCTCTGTTCTTCTCCTGCTGCCAACAAGTCTTCGAAATATTGTTTCCATCTTTCCATAATATCGTTTTCCTTTGTCAGTACATTTCCCTGTTTATCCTTGATGTTTTTTGTGGGTGTAGTTTTCTTTTTTCTCAGTTGCTTTAAAGTTCCGTAAAATAGTTTCTGGTTGTCGTTTCTCCTTAGTTATTTTTCTATGTTTCTCTGTCGCTTGTTTTTGGCTCACCCTCATATCCATTTGGAGTAGGTAGTGGTCGCTGCCTATTTCCGGCCCTCTCTTCACCTTAACATCTTTGATTTTTCGCCAATTCTCCCCGTTCACTAGAAAATAGTCTATAATTGATTTCTCGTTTCTGCTGTGTTGCACCCTTGTGTATTTGTGTATGTCTTTATGTACGAACTTTGTGTTAGTTATTACTAAATCATTTGCCACGCAGAACTCTACAATTTTTGTACCGTTTCTATTTCTTTTGTGCTCTCCTTCTCTTCCTAAAATTCTCTCTATGCCTCTATTATCCTTTCCTACGCTTCCATTTAGGTCCCCCATAATTATAATATTGTTTTCTTTCGTATCTATTACTTTTTGTAGTTCCTCAAAGAACTGGTTTTTTATTTCCACTTTTTCATCTTCATCAGGTCCGTACGCCACAATCATTTGCCATGTTTCTTCTTTTTCCCCTAGTTTGACTTCTACTGCCATTATTCTTTCATTTACATACCTTTCATTTATTATTGTTTTCATTTTGCCAGGGTGTACCACTAAACCTACTCCCGCTTGTGCCCTTTCAGATTTTTCTATTCCTGACCAAAGCATCCAATATCCTTTGTGTAGTCTCGTATGTCCTTGGCCTTTCTTCTTTGTCTCTGTTATTCCCATAAAATCCAGCTTTTGTTTCTCCATTTCTTCTATGAGTTCCTCCTCCTTCCCGTTTATACTTCTGATGTTCCATGTTCCTATTTTTATATACTCCTGCTTTCCTCTTTTTTGTTTCGTTTCTCTACTCGTGTCCGTGTCCTTTGCTCTGTTCGTCATCTTTTGTGTCTGTTTTTTTATTTTCTGGGTACTTAGTTTTTTGAGGAGGAGTCTCTTCTATGGCTCTTGTTCTCCTTCGCTCCACTTGTAGCAAGTTCCGTCTATTATTATCTTCTGGTATCCAGTTTAACCTCTTTTCCTTCTGCTCTTTTCGCTCTTGCTATTTTCCTGATTTCCGCTTGTATTCTTCTCTCGTCCTGTGTTTGATCGTTTTCAATGTATATTCTTGTTCCTTTCAAATATTTCTTGTTTTGCATTACCTCCTGTTTTTCGTTCCAAGAATCCATCTCCACTACTGTTAGTGCTGGCTTTATGGTATGTACATTTTTTATTTTGGCCTCCACTTGTAATTTTTCTTCGAGGAACTCCATCACGACTTGTTTCTTATTCTGTCCTTTGAATTCAACCCCTTTTATTACAATATTGCATTTCCTTCTATTATTTTCTGTTATCTCTAGTTTTCTTTCCAGCTTTTCTATTCTTTTGATTAGGTAGCCTTTTTCCAGCTCCCACTTCTCTTCCTTCTTCTTATACTCCTCTCTAAGCTCCTTGTTAGCTTTCGTGTTTTCCTTTATTTCCTTCATCATCTCTTCAAACATTATTTTCAGCTCACTTATTTCTGACATTTTGGTATTCGCTGATCCTGTGATTTTTAACAGGGGGGATTTGTTAATGTTTTTTCTCTTGCTTTCTCTACAGAGTTCTTGGTCCAATTCTGTGCTGCTATTTAACTCCCGTTCCCTTTTGTTTGTGTTTTCCATCCAGTTAGCTCTTAAATGTGATCCCCTAAGATTTGTTCAAGTTTTATAGCACGCTTATTTGTTTATCTTTCCTCTGAACTCCGTTGACAGCGGCCTTTATCGCTATCCGCACTTGCACCGCTCGCTTATCACACTTTCGCCGCCCGTTGTTGTCGTCCGCTCTAGGTTTATTCACTGCATTGTACACGTAAAATCACAGAACGCTGCACACAAACCCTTTGTTTTCCTCTTTTTTTTCTTTTCGCCACTAAATCCGCTTTGTTTTATATGTACGTTTTACGTCGCGTTGAAATTTACGAATTTCATTTGGTGTGGTATAGCCCGTATACGGTATTTATATATCGCCACCTGCTATAAAATTCGCGTCCGCGCCGTCCGACATCCAAAACTCAACTCCTACTCTAATATATAATAAGTTTCATATAAATAAATATATTTTTTTGCTATTTTTATAGTTTGTAAAGTTTTTGTATTTATCTCTATAACTTTACAATATTATCTTAGTGCTGTGCTATAAGAAAAATGTATACGAAATAGATAAAGCACACCAAGAGCTTTCAAAATATTGAAAATAGTCTAGGGGGTAAGGTAAAATAATATATGTTTATGGGAGAAACTGTAAAATATAAAAGCAAAACTTAAGTTTCTAGGCTCCTATCAAAATAATATAACTGCAATAAATAAATATGTGCTGAACAATGACTGTTAGAAGATGGCACATGTCTTATGACTTACCAAGTCAGTTGTTTATAAAATAGTAATAAGAAATGCAAAAATTATTTTTATAATTTAGCTACTGTTTAGCAGAAAATGTCTTTTAACATACAAGTACATGTGTTATATCCATAATATTTGAGTACAATCTTATCACTTTGCTAAAACGGTGTTTACAAGAAATTCTATCTCAGGGCTAAATGGCAAACTAAATACTACCAGAAGTTCTTAGTGGTTTAAATAAATGGTTGCCTATATACAATTTTTGGATTTTTTATTGTCGACACATCGAATCACTGTCGCCTACCATAAAATAGTTTTTACTGAAAAAATAATTCTCGGCATGGCTTTTTTGTTTTTTTTTAAATAAATTATAATAAATGCTGTCAAGACTTAGTAATCAACGTTTATAAAATAACAACATAAATTTCGTATACCTTCACAGTTAAAAAATTTCAACATTAGTACCATGAATAGCAAAAGCGTAAGGAGTGAAATGTGCACGTACTAAAATTATAGATTAAACTTAGGTCTACCATTTCGATCCTGGGACCAAATTATAAGCGATACAACACAAATATTTAACGTTACTATCTGAAAAAGTTTTGTATACACGTGTAAGCAAAAGACATATTTTTTATCTAAGGGTTGCCAACACTGGAAGATTACGTACAAATATTCTAAAAAGCTGTTAGCCTGAGACAATTTTTAAACATACCACGTAGAATATTAGGAAATAACAAATATTTAAATTTTTTAGCCAAAGTAAAACTTCTCTTATTAGTTTTACAGTTTCTTTTTCTTATCTCTATGTAAATTAATTAAAAAATTCTAAAGCACGATAATTTGCTGTCTTAGAAGTATTTTATGTTAAAATTAAAATTATATTGTTAATACTCCAGCCATGTAATTGTAAGTGAATGGCAAACAACAGCTTTGTACGTGGGTCTGTTAGCCAAATTATAATTTTAAATTACAAGGACCAGTATTAAATTACTACGTTGAAAACGTACATCAAACGTAACCTTTTTTACATTTTTAAAACTCTGTGTATTGTGTAAAACAATTTAGAATTGAAACTTTATTGCCGCTAATAATAACTCTTATAAGTGAAATATTGTATTTAAATTTTACAATGAAGTGTAAATACAGAGTTTTTTACATGTATTTTTTATTTTGACCTGAATTAACTAATACTTAGTTTTGCAAAAATTATTATTTAGATTGATAATGCAAAAATATGAAAATATAAAATACTCCTTTCTTTATATGTATTATGACAGATGACTTGGCTGGCTGCTGCTAATTTAAAAAAAAAGAAATCTAAGAATAGTGCTATTTATTTAAAATAAAATAAAATGCATTCAAGTAAAAGTTATGCATTCTCTTTTCTGTATGCATGTTAAAGCTTTGCATTCATAGTGATACTTTCGTTATTGATTGACAATAACTGCAATAATTGTAATACAAACCAAATAGAGAATGGATCTTTATGTTAAAGTTGAAAATGATGATAAATTTTATAATAGTCAATGTTATACGCTATACCAACATAATCCAATAATTTGTGATGCTACTTTACATATTGTAAATCATATTATGTAAAGTCAAATGTAAGGACCTTATATTATAAAAGCCCCCATTCTCTTTCCATCTTTTCTAGCGTTTTGTTTTCATGCGTCACGTTGGTTCAACTTTTTTTTTAGACATTCTTTTCTTGCATTTACATTTTGTGGTATCAATTTCGTTATTGACCGTGTCTATTTTCCGTCTTCCTACCTTTTTAGATGTCCTGTCTAATTCCATTTTACGCGATTACATTCGTACATGCCTCTTAAAGTTGACAAACTACAAAAAAATTTGCTGACATAGAATGACGTTTTAATCAAAAAAGAAATGCCAATAAATGTCCAGAAAACCAAAGTATTGGCAGTAGTACAAGAACGACAAAAATATAAACTTGAATGTGACACCAGAAACACCTTGTTTTTCGAAAAATAAGAAAAACTTTAACTGAAGCTTCTTTGTAGACCTGAAAGCCGCCCATACCATCACGTTACCACCACCAAAGTTACGCTTCGATAAATAACGCTATTCCTTTTCGAGTCGATTAATCTTGTGATTAGCAGTTAAAGCTGGAACACGTTTTATTTTTCTAGAAACAAGGTGTTCGTTCTTCAAAATTGTCTGGCGAATCGTTTCTGGTGTCACATTCAAGTTTAATACACGCTTGATTTGATCCTGCTAATAAGATTATATTATCAGAAAATCTTAATTTTTTTTCTCCTATGTTTACTCTACTTTTTCTAGTGTAGGTTTTTGAAGAAAAAGTGCTTGTAAAGAAGTTGTGACGAGAGATCGTCCTGTTTTGCAAATTAAAATATTCTTTTTCTATTTCTAGTTTTATTGTTGTTTTTCCTTTTTTATATATTTTTCGGGAAATTTTGATGTGCTTTAAAGATATGCTCGACTAATTTAGCGATTAAAATATTAACTCATGTTTGAGGGTGTCGACAGTTTTTGAATAATTTATAAAGGCAAAGTGAATGGATGTTATATTCTTGGAATTTTTCTGTTACTTGATTTAATATTTGTAAATTGTCAATTGTGGAGTAGTTTCTTCTAAATCCAATTTGCTAAGACGGTTAGTTCTTATTTAGCATATCCATGATTTTTTCTTTGTAGTTTGTACAAAGTTTATATAAGGCTACTATTAGGCTTGTGATAGTTTTTTCACATTTGTATTAATATTATTTTAACATATCTCCTAGTTTCAGAATTAATTCTTCTAACATTATTTTGTTAAAACGTTTTCTAATACTTCTGTATGCTGTTCTCGTATATTATTTAAGTATAAATTTGTTATTTGATCTTTTCCGAAAGCCCTATCGTTTTTTAATTGTTTAAGGCTTTTATTATTTCTTTTTTTTCTATTCAGATTGTAGTTCTTTCGTCGTAACTATTTTCTCAGTTTTATTTTCATTTTTGTCTGTTACTGTTAAATAAAATTTTATAATAATTTGTAGCCACTTGTATAATCACTATATTTTTTCTATTTTGCTTTTTTGTCGAATTGTCTAATCCAATTGTTTAGTTTTTTTTTAACTTTTGCATTAAACTCTAATTTTTTATAATTTCTTTAATTTTTTTTTGTGTTCTCTGATAATTTAATTTCTCTTTTGGTCAACTCATGCAGCTCAATATATTTTATACTTCTTTTTCAATATTCCTCTCTTTTTTATTAAAGTTTCAGTTTCGTCTGCTATTTGTCAACTCTTTTACCTCTTTTTCTTTCCTTATTTTGCTTTAATTATTGCTGCTTTTACCATGTTATATAGTCAGCATTTGACACTCATTTGTGACATCAATCCTTATTATTTTTATGTTAGCAACTACCTCTTTCTTAAATTTTACTGAGTCTAGTCTTTTCTCTTCTTTTTTATTTATTGTTTTTTTAATCTTTCGCCCAATTTTTCAAGTGCTAGTGTAATTTTTAGAATTCTATGATTTATGCTAAATGTAAATTGGTATATAACTTCAATTTTTGTTATTTTCTATTAGTAGTTACTACAAAATAAATTTATTTTTTTATGTTCTATCTGTGTCCTTTTCTTGTTTTTAAGAAAATGTTTGTTATATATATATATATATATATATATATATATATATGATTTGTTTTTGATGGCAAAATTTATTAAGTCTCGTTCTCTGATGTTTATTTCTTCATATCCATATCTTCCTATTACAAATTTTACTATTGAAACCGCCCATTAGTAAAATGTTATTTGTTTTGTTTCTTGCTATTTGTATTACTTTATCTACTTGATTACAGCATTTTTCAATATTCTCTTCTAGAGCAGCTTCTGTTGTTGCATATGCACTACTAGTTGTAATAGAAGTATATACTTTTATTATTATTCATTTTAACATGCGTCTTATAATATAAAAGCCTACTCCATAGTGTCATTTATTTTCATCTTTTGTATATATTATTTGCAGCATTGCATCGCAGATTCTCCTAATTGTTGATATTATTGTCAAGTCCCAACTAATGTTATTGTTTATTTTTAAATTTCCGTTTATCCTTGATGTTTTTACATTTACTAGTCGTATTTGATACGCACTATATCTTCTTTCTTCTTCAACCTTCTGCCATCCACTCCTTAATGTAGGCCTCGCCCATTTCTCTCCATCTGTGTCGGTCACTGGTTTGTTTTGTCCAGTTCCTACCAGATATCTTACGAATGTCATCCACCCATCGCTTCTGAAGTCGACCTTTTTTTAGCTTAGTTTCACGGGGGCATCATAATAGTGATTTCGTTGTCCATCTCTCAGCATTTGTTTCATAGCTAGTCTAATTTCATCAATGGATATCTCTGGAATATCTTAAGAGCCTGCATTGAGTATATTTCTTTGTGTTTGTGATTCCCTATGCGGTGTATCTGCTACATATAATTCGGTATAAAAGTGTTCAATTGCTCTGATGATGTCTTCCGGTTTTGTCACTTCTATTCCCTCTTTGTTCTTTATTTTTGTCATCTTCTGCCGTCCGTTGGATATTTTTGATCTTAGTATTCTCATGTTGGCGTTGTCTTCAATAGTCATCAAAATTGTTCTAGTTCTATGTTCTCCTATGTCTTTTCTTATTGCTTTCTTTACTTCTTTGTTTATTGATTTATATTCGTCTGTTCCTTTTTCCAATTTTCTCCTTTTTTCTATGAGTTTTATAGTGGTATTTTTGAATTTTTGATCTGTTTCATCCTTTTTTCTTGAGCATAATTTCTTTGTCGTTATTTGGGTAGTAGTTGTAATTCTGTCATTTATTTGGTTAATGTCCATGTCTGATAGTATAGTTGTATCAAGTCTCGTTGAGAGTACTTGTTTATATTCATCTTGCTTTTTCATTATTTCTGTGTTAGTGGCAAAACGTTGTTGTCTAACTAATTTATGTCTTTCTTGCTTAATTTTGATGCTTATCAGTGCTCGGACCATCCTGTGGTCGCTCCCAGTATCGAATCTGTTCAGAACTGATACGTCTCTACATATTTTTCGATCTCGGCAGAGGATGAAGACCCATCTCATTTTTTATCTTGTTGTCAAGGCTTCGCCATGTCCATTTTCTCTGTGGTGGTTTCTCAAAGAATGTGTTGAGGCAGTATAGCCGTTCGTTTTGAAGAAAGTTGGAAAGTGTATCCCCTCTGTTATTTCTAATACCTAGACCATAGTTGCCTATAAATTCCATATCATTTTGTGTTTTCTTTCCTATTTTTGCATTGAAATCTCCGGTAATGACCAAGTAGTGAGATTTTCCTGTTGTTTCGCCGTTGATATATCTTCATAAAGTTGCATAATTTTCTCGTCTTCCGCTGTACTTGTTGGAGCATATACATTTATGATTTGAAGTGTATAACGTACGTTTAGTCTAATTATTATGTATATGACACGGTCCGATATGGCCTGGTATTTGATTACTCTATGTTTAATCTTTTTGTTCACTATTAAACCTACACCTCCTATGTAGTCTTTCGTATCAGAATTTTTGTTATAAAGTATATGGCTACTTTTCAGTTCAGTGGTTTTTTCTACCGGTAGTCGTGTTTCTGCCAGTCCGACTACATCCCATTTTATAGATTTTAATTCGTTTTGTAATTCCTCTATTTTTTCGTCTGATCTCATTGTTTGTATGTTATATGTGGCAATATATAAATTGTTTGTAAACTTCTTTTTCAGTTTTTTCGAATTCCCCCTCCCCCCCCCCCATCATCCATGGAGGTGACTGATATTTCAGTGTGAGACTTTGAGTTTTTAACTCTACTCACCTGGGGTCTATTTCCGTGGTTTTTGGAATTCGACATTTGGTTTGGTTTGGGTGGTTTTGGCAATTAAAACGCCTCGCTTGCCCTGCGTGTTGACGAGTTTTCCTTCACCGGCCGATCCTCTAGATGCAGACGCCGTTTGCAGCCGCCCAATATGGGTCAGACGCTGCTGTTTTGGTCCGCCCCGGGTATTTTATTTCCCCGGTACCCACCATATCTGGTGAGCATTCCCAAATCCGCGACCTGGGAAGGCGCCCGATGGGGGACTAGCAACCCCACACGCACTATATAACCCCTTAAAATACCTAGATCCTGCTCACATTTTAACGTGCAATTTAGGAGCAACAATTAACAGTTGCTACAATTGTTCCTAAATTGGAATAAGCTTCACCATTGCTCAGACTATCTTTACCGGCGATTTTGAGTTTCAGAAAATGTTCTGCCGACACCCGCCCCGATGCAACTGTACAAACTCGACAAAAAATTGAGAATTTGTTCTGAACTGCACTGCAACACCCTTTTTGCAAACCGAACTTTTCTGCTTTTATAATTATATGTGCCACTAAAAGAAACATTAGCAGAAGAAAGATGTTGCTGTCTAAGCATTCGTGCAAAAATAGCTGAAAGATCTTCATTATACGACACGGGGATCAAAGAACCTATTTTTTGGGAGACATGTCTAAATTATTAAATCATGTAGAAAAATATATGGCTTTGTATGTTTTTATTCTCACGCTTCAATATATTAATACAAATTCCTACTTATATTTGATTTTCCCATGTACATTTATAACACCATCATTGCATAAAAATTATATAACCAGTGTAAAGCTTACACCATGCGTTTAGTTTTGATTTTGTACATATTTATATAAACCTGCATACACACTCTGAACAAATAAATTTTTAAATTTATGCAAAAGTAAATTTCTGTGAAAACAATACTGCAGATCTTGTTTATGTTAATTTCGGCATGTTCCCATATTAAAAACTACAGATTGATGGAAGTAAAAATACAAATTATAAATTTTTTTATTACCTTACTTGTGTTTTCTCCTAATTGTGTAGTCATGTACACGTAGTCACGGATGTTGTTTCAAACAGTGGTAAATTGTGTTATTACATAACGCTTATTTAGTTCTCACCTGCCATTGCGCCGACCTTTTTATAACGCATGTACCTTTTCTTCCGGTTGAGGTTACTTTTCGGTCAAGTAACATACAGATAATAAATGTCAAGGCTTATGGCATTTATTAGAGTACTCATGGGCAAAGTTGCGCTAAAACTCACATGTAAAGGACTTTAAATGTGTTTTTACAACAATCAATTCGATTTTTTCTGAAATTCTTTTGTAAGTAATACTGAATTTAGCCCAAGATCAGTTTCAAATGCTGGAATTTCCTTCAAATTTAGAAGAAATAAGGCTTCAGAAGCTCTTTAGATTATATGGTATCTAGATTTTCTAGGTCGTGTTCGAATTAAAACGCTGTTAAAATTTTTTACATTACCAGCAAATAAAGTTAAATTTGATAGTTTTCGATCAATATATATATATAAATCAAGTTTTTTTAATCAAGATAAAACAGAAGATAACTTAAAATGATGGATTGATGGACACAAACCAAAAATGGGGGGACAATAATGAATTTAGTTACTTATAAAAAGTAGTAACTACTAACGTTAAATTGTCGCTTTTAGAAATAGAAGTTATAAATAGAAAATTAATAGATAAAATGACTAATAGAACCAGTCGACTCGGGTTGCCTTCGGCTCCCCTTTCCTGTTTACCCATGCGGGGATTTGTTTTCATTTAGAAAAGTGCACCTCTTAGTAACATGAACCTGCAATTAATAAATTTCCTGAAACACAAATTCTCTAATTTTAAATATAGATTATTCCTGTCAAATATCTTTAATAACTATATAGATGGAGAATATTCCTCTGTTTAAAAAAATTAAATAATTATAGGAGTCAAGAGATGACTTGTTACGACTTAGAAGGTTACAACAAACCTAGATACTGCCATCTATTATTTTTTTTTTTGAAAGTGAATAACCGCAAAAATTTAGCGACCGGAACCGAAAACTTTGCGCCCACTTCCGGTTAAATCGGTCTCGAGATTTTTTGATCAAGCAGATTTTTAGCGTCTGGACTTGATTTATGGTTTGAATACTGAAAACGTTAGGTTTCTATCCATCACAGATCAAAAATTATAAGACGTGACAAATGTCAGAAATGATAGAAATAGAAGCTTAACCTTTGACCCTCAGTTTAGACACTTTGGGGGTCGGATCAAAAATTCCCGAAACATGGGTCCTTTTAATTTGACCGGAGATTATTCCTGCGAAGTTTCACGTTTCTAACTCAAGCCGTTTTCGAAAAAGTCTAAAACTTTGAACCCCATTAGACCCGCTTGAAGGGAAAATTTTGAAAAATCCTTTCTTAGTACTTCCTACGTCATTCAGAGGATAAAACCCTAACGTTTGAAGGTTCTAGGTTCGGCGGTTTAGGCTGGGCGTTGATGAATCAGTCAGTGAGTGAGGGCTTTCTCTTTTTCTGAATTCTTGAATATTTATCTTGGATTTATATATAATTTATAATAACCCCAGTAAAAGTATAATTTCGCTGCTCGATTTCTAATTCATTATTTATTTAATTTATTGTTAATATTAATTTACTATTTTTTATTGGTAAAATATCGTAATAATACCAAATTCCTCAAATGTAATATGACTACTACAAGTTGGTTGAAACTGAACTTTATGATATCAATTTCGCGCTGTTTGAGTTCTGTGAATGTTAGGAGTTTACGTTTGTTTAGTTGGTATTTAAACAGACAGCAAAGTGAGCAGTATACTGTGCAGTAAACGCATCAATATCATTCAAGCTTATGATGATATAAAGGAAGCTTTGATCATTCTTTAAATGCAAAAATGTGTTAAGTAAGGATGCAATTTATGACCTAATGCAAAAGTTTAAAACAAGTGATATGCTTATTGCCAACAATACAACGGGCGTTCAAGTGACAATATTGCTAAAATAAATAATAATGTGCATAAAGGACCAAGTACCTCAATTCGTCGTCGTTGGCTATTTCATGCGGCATTACTCAACGAATTTTAACAACGGATTTGCATTTACAGCCATATAAAATTCAATTGATTCAAGAACTTAACGAAACGGACCAATAGAAAAGCCATACATTTATGAACTAGGTTTTAGAGAACACAGCAGTTTATGTTGATTTATAAAAAAAATTACCTTGGCCGATGAGACTCATTTTTATTTAAATGATCTTGTAAATCATTAAATTTGTCGCATTTTGTATAGTGAATACTTACAAATACAAATACTCCCACAAAAATGCTCTGTTTGGTGTGTATTGTGGGCTGGAAAAATTGTTGATCTGTACTATTTTAAGAACGAAACTATCAACGCTGTTTTTTTTTAAATGAAATCAATTATTTCAACTTGAATAACCTGTAGTTTTACCAAGATAGAGCCACATGTCATGCATACGCTTATTTTCCTTCAAACCAAATTTCTTGGTTGTATTATCTCGCAGGATGACATCGGTTGCCCACCGCGGTCTTACAATCTAATTCGTTAGAATTTCTCTTCTGGCGCTGTTTAAAAAATAGTTTGTGTTAACAAGCTTCTAGGGCTAAAAGAGAACACCAGACGTGTAATTACTAATATTGAGACACATTTATGAGAAAGCATTATAGAAACTTTCGGTAAAAGAAATCGTGCAAGGTACTTACACATATAGTAATAAAATTCCAACTGCTTCAATGTTTTGCGTTTTATTCAAAAATAATTTTATAAAGTTTAAGTAGTTAAAGGCACCCTTTTGTATATAAGAAAGAGTGTACCAGTGAATGTTAAAAGTTTAATAGTTGTAACATGTTGAGCTCACGTTTTCGTTTACTAAACTCAAAATTTTGCATTCTTCAAGTTCTGGCAGCAGGTTAATCAGGTCTTGTGAATATTAACTAAAGCGTCTATATAGTAAAAAAACTGTTAATGCCAACACTGTCATTATTAGACTACAATAAAAACTAAAAAAAATACAACTATTCATTTCAATATTGTACCAGTGAGCTAACATACATAGAAGTTAAACAAAAAAAAAATTTAATTTGGTTATATGGCTGGATTGTTTCAAAATTTAAAGCTTTATTTTTTAAAATATTGTTTTATTAGTGATTTTTATGCAGGAAATAATATGTTTGAAATAAAGCTTTCTAATATTTTTTAAAAAATAACTTTAAGTGGTAACCTTATAGCAATTTTGCAATATTTAGTATAATAAATTTCAAATCACGTGGGATATATTGCTGTTTTATTTAATGCTAACGATACTGTTTCTCCATCAATGGTTCTGTCAGAATTTAACTTATCTGAGCGAGCCGAATTTATTCATATGGTACTCTAGTAATGTCAGAGATAAATAAAGTATTAACATTATAGAAACAAAATAAAAACCATGAAAATGTGCTAGTAAATATTTTCAATAATTTATTTAAGTTTGTTTTTGTTCAAGATACTGAAATAATTCCGACTACCTGAATTTATTTATGCACATCTATCCTAATTAATTTTGATAAAATGCCCTATCATGAAGAACTACAACCTAAAGGACCAACCATGGAGACCAGTTTTTACTCGGCGCCTATTTTTGGAAGCTACATCCCAGGGCTGATGCGCTTGCTTCTGTCAAAGTGCATGAACGCGGGTCCGCACGGTCAGGGTGGGGTGTCATCGAAATTGAGAATGGAGAGGCGCGAACGGCGAGCGCCAACGCTCAATTTAACGCGACGTTCCGTGTTGATCGGATGCCAGCGCTCTGAGAACGCGTGTCGTTAGAAGTTAACGGGCTTACATTTTTGCTGGTGCCGCAAATCGCAGCAATCAAAGCCGGCAATTTAAGCAACTTTCTCTAATCGGCGGAATAGGCTTTAGGCTCCCTTCTTATACTGAGGTGCGGCTGTCATTAAAAAATGAATTGAAGTGTCTTTTCGTCTACTAAACGACCGTTGTCTTCTTTCAGGGTCCAAGAAATCGAAAGTGGGATACAGAGCAACTGTTACGTGCAAGAAATGACTGTGATTAATTTACAGTGCATTCTAAATTTAAAAAACTAAATGAGTTTTTATACATTCAAAGAAGTGCTTTGCATGATTATAAGTTAATTGACAGTTACCATCGTAATGAGTTTATGGAATAAAAGCTTTCATGGAGAAAATGACACTGACTTTAATAGTACTCTTAATATATCTTACGCCTTTAATGCGACAAGAAAAGCAAATGAGCCAAACGCCATTACTTTAGTCATATCGGTGACAGTAATCTATGTCATAATTTTTATAACTGGTCTGGTTGGAAATATAAGCACATGTATCGTCATTTCGCGCAATAAGTCGATGCACACGGCTACTAATTATTATTTGTTCAGCCTTGCCATTTCGGATTTGCTCCTATTAGTGTCCGGGCTTCCCCCAGAAATGTACGGGATATGGTCGCCAGATACTTATGTATTTGGAGAAGCCTTCTGCGTGCTTCAAGGCTTTGCCGCAGAAACCTCCGCCAACGCCACCGTATTAACTATAACGGCGTTCACGGTAGAACGGTACCTGGCCATATGTCACCCCTTTCTATCGCACACGATGTCCAAGCTGTCCAGGGCCGTGAAGTATGTGATAGTAATCTGGATCTCCGCACTATGCCTGGCTGCTCCCCAAGCCATCCAATTCGGGGTGCAGTACGAGCAACTGGACGACGGCTTTCAGAGCAGCGTGTGCACCGTCGTCTTAACGGAGTTCTACTTTCAACACGCTTCGAGATCTCCACGTTCGTCTTTTTCGTGGGCCCGATGACTCTTATCACCGTGCTGTACGTGCTCATCGCCCTCAAGCTGAGGAAGTCGCGGCTGCTCTCCATGCAGAAGAGGTCTCCTGTCCTCGGCAGCGAAAACGAGTCCTGCACCCCTAGAACCTCGCGGAGCACGACAGCGCAGAAGCGAGTCATCAAAATGCTCGGTGAGTCTCACTTAAAAATTTGCAATTTTTGTCGTGTTTAAATAATTAGGGCTGTTTAATTTAATTTTCTTCTATAACAATACGTAAAGAATTTTATTAAATACATTACTGATGAGATAAAATACCTATTCAGTAAAAATGTGCAATTATTTGACAAACAGACAGTAGTACAGGTGAACAAAGAAATTTCCATACGCAGCAACATAAATTTAGCATTCGTACTTAATAATTACGCTATAAAATCTGAGTTGCACTAGTTATGTTGTTTGCTTTCAATTAATATGTAATAACAGCCTAGAACTTAATGAACACATGATGTTACGAAGGAAAACCCATTGAATAAATTATTAATAATAATAAAGCCAAGCATTTCCAGATGTAATAAGTAAACGAACATCTTTTCCCTAGCAAAAGCTTTATTTGTAAAGCTTCAGAGCTAAAAGCGTGTCCGTTTCTTTGCTTTTTAATAAGTGATGTGTAATATTCCAGCCCACGCGCTAATGGTTGTTCAAAAAATGTGTGTAGCGCTTCATTCAATTTACTTTTTAGATGTAACTGATCTTTATTTTGAAGCGAAAAGTATAACGTACTATCATTACTTGGATTTAATGTAGAAAACATTGATAATAAGCTCTTCTAAAGTAGTGCGTGTTTCTTAAATTATTTTGGCAAAAACCTCGTTGATTATGCTACTTGCCTTAATTAACAAGCTTGGGTTTTTATTTTAATTTTACAGTACGTACTAAATTGTAATTGCTAAGTTGAAAACATATTTATAACTTCTTATCTTATTTCCTTTTTTAGCTATAAATTTAGAAACATCGAATCGAACAAATTTGAATTTTTGGCATCAATTAATAATCGGATAATTTCTGATTAATTCATTTACTTATTCACTTATTATCTCTGTTAGCCACCTTGTCGTTATACATAGTAAATAATAAATTTCTACATAAACATATTGTAAGTTATAAAAAACTAACTAAAATAAAAATTATTTAGTACCAACCCGAACATAAACAGCCATTAAAGATGTAGGATTTCTTATAAATTTACTTTCTAATAATAGAAGTCAATCAATTATAATGTAAATAAAAAGTGTGTCAAATTTAAAAGCACCTCGGTTTTAAAATTTCCTAAAAGTATTAACTACGTACTAAAAAGCTGAGCCGAAAGTTAAAAAGCTCTTAAAAGCTTAGGTCAAATGGGAGCCCACAATAATTCAAAAAATTGAGGATAACACTTTGTGGAAATTTAAACTAAATGCAAAAACTTTTGGGCTTAAACTGCCACAAAAAATTGACATGCGCAATTTAAGAGTTTTCTTTGGGCAGAATAATTGAAAATTAAAACTAAGTACTGTATATAACAGCTGTGGAAGTAATGATTTATTTGAATCCGCTCGTTAAATTTTGCTTCCGATAACGTCTTAGAAATAACCAATCCTTGTGAGCTATAAAAGCGTTGTTAATCTCAATTTTAAGTAACATCGGCCTAAAAATTTTATTTAACTCATTTAAATTGGCGTTTGGTGCACAACGGTGACATAATTTAATTTAAATTTAGAGAGCCGTCGAGTCATTTTAAATAGTTGCTAATGTGGTTAACAGAAGCTATAATAAATTAATTTTTACGATTTGTTACACAAATATTTATTATTTAAATTATTTCTGGGCAAGGCCAAGGATTTTCTCAGAATTGTTTTTGCTAGACCACTTATTTTATTTAAATCATAATTGCATTAACATAGAAATTGTTAGATAAAGTCATGCAAAGTAAACGTTAAAAGGTAATAAAATTCATAAAAATACATATGGTGCATATGTAAGATTAATTTGTTTAGTATGATAAGGGCAATGAATTACTTATTTCACATACTGAGGTTATAAAGATATATAGAAAACATTCGCATCCGGTTTGAAGGCCCTCATTAAAATGTGACTAAAGTTTCGAAAACAAAGGCAAACAATTTTAAAGAGTCATTTAAGGTCTGCTATTTACATTTTAACAAACCCAAATTTAGTGCTGAGTGTAAGCCTGATAGCAATTATATAATCTGTGTACTTCTTTAGAAATTTCTTTAACCACGAGGGTCTAACGATTTGTTACAAAATAAATTGGTTGTCATACTGACATATAATATGCCAAACCATCAACATATTTTAATTGGTAGTTATGTAAAGCAAATATAATATGAAATAACTAAATAAGATTGCTTTCTCAAGGTCACCATTTTTATTCAACAATTTTTTAGATGGCTCGAATAGAAATGTGGGAAAATTAAGTCAAACAAATACGACATATGCAAATTTCAAATTTTCAAATTGTCTATTTAATTAAATACCCCCGTCTTACTTATTTTCCATTATTTTTCTCGCATGGCCACTTTACAAGAATTTGTTAAGTAGTAATCATTACCCTTCTTTTTAACTATTTGTTTAAGATAGTTACTTTGGCGTTTTAAATGCTATTAATTGTATTTCATATTATATAGCGGCAAATTTAAATCTCGTTTAATATCTAAATGGCTTAGATTTAGTTGTTATTTTATATGTCAGTAACAATAAACAAGATAATGTACACAAAGAGTGGCTTTTCTGTAATATCTCTAGTGGTTCGAAAAGGGCAAGCATTTTAAAAAAGGATATCTTCTATTGTTTGTTAGGAGAATTGCTATCTTTAAACAGTTTTTAATAAAATAAAAGTAACAACGTATTTGTTTTACTTAATAAGAATTTTATCTAAGACACACTAGGAACTACGAAGTCATCAGTAAGTTCATTCTCTATATATTTTTATTTTTAGGCTATTTAAGTTTTTTTACACCCTTTTGCATCCACTAAAACAATGTCGGCAGTTTATTTATAATGCTTTTGAATATAGGTATTAAATTTGAATAAATAATAACAAATATTTCACTACAATTCTTCACGATTACACATAGCACATATCCATTCTCCGTGATATTTTCTGTGATTAGCAAAAGAGGTCTATATAAAGCTACTTTTGCAGTTTTTTCGGTACTTTGTCATATATCCAAGACAAAGGGAGCAGGTTCATGTAGTAAATGATCTTCAAAATTCATTTTAACTGTTTACAAAATCTCTGAACATAAGGAGCAGTTTTTGATTCTTTAAAAACTCTTCTGCAATAATTAGATTTCAAATTTTTATCGACATTTTTTTTATTTTTAAAATCAAACATGCACTCTTTATATAGTTCCCATTTGGCTTTTGCAACGTAAAGATGTTTGGGTCACCGCTGTGACCGCTGTGACCGCTAGAAAGTTCAAGTGCTAACATTATCGCGCGTGATAAATGAAGGCGATAAATAAATAAACTAAAGTGATTTCCATTCATTTATTTATAAAGTTAATAAATTTAAATTTAATTAAATACAACAAATAATTATCTTGAGTGCGCAAAATAAAATATAACAAAACAATATATTAAGCATTTGTAAATAGCCCGGAAGCTCAATTGATAAACGTTATGAAACATAAAAACACCAGGAGTTTGGGAACAAAACTTAGTGATTAAGATAAAACAATGTTACCGACACTACAACCCACATACGGTATTAACTATAACATGACTCCACCGCAACTGATGCAACAACCGCTACAACAAAAAATGCAACAAACAACGCAACAACCATTCGTAAATCCAATCCCCATGCAGCAAGCACAGCAAATTAACCACCACATGATGCCAATGCAACAATACAGCTACCCAGCATGTTCAACTAACATCCATCAAATACACCAACAAACAAAACAGCAGCTAGCACAACAATGACCAAGTACAGCCTACTTAAGTAACAACATTGAAATCGACACCGAAGAAGATTCTGCAGAAACAACTGACATTGAACCGGAAATAGCAAACAAGCAGCCTTGGCAGGTTACAAAGAAAAGGAAAAGACATAAGCGCTCATCGGACTTAACACAGGTTAAATTTAAGACCCAAAACAGATTTGAGAAACTAACACAGCACCCAGAAAATGATTCACTAACCAATGAAACCGATAAAACAGTGACAGATTATGAAGATAAAACAAGAAACCACAAGCCACCACCCATTTTTATCTACGGGGTTACTAACTATAAACAAATGGTAAACTACTTAACAGCAGCAGTAGAGGAAGAACAGTACTACTGCAAGGCACAATCAAATGGTACAATAAAAGTCAATGTAACCACAGCAGACTCTTATCGAAGACTAATCAGACTCCTCAAACAAGATAACATCGTACATCACACTTACCAGCTGAAAGAAGAAAGAGCCTACAGAGTGGTGATTCGAAACCTGCATTCCTCAATACCAACAGAAGATATAAAACTTGAAATAGAAAAATACGAACATACAGTACGTAATGTGATAAATATAAGACATCCACCAAAGAGCCACTTCCCCTGCATTTCGTGGATTTAGAACCAAAAGAAAATAATAAAAAAATTTACAACCTTGAATTTATATGCAACAATATAATAGCAGTAGAAGCCTCAAGGAAAAAGAACATCATTGCTCAATGTACCAGATGTCAGAGCTACGGACATACTAAGGCTTATTGCACTAGACCGTTCATGTGCGTAAAATGCGGAAGCGAGCATAATACAGCTCTTTGTAAGAAGAGTTCTAACATCCCAGCGAGATGTGGACTTTGCAGGGGTGTACATCCGCAACTATAAGGGATGCGATGTATACTTAAATTTACAAAATATTAGAAACAAAAATGGACAACCACAAAGTCGAAATAATGCTCAGTACCAACAAAACACAAACATTAACATAAATGATAACAAACAATTCCCTCAACTAAACCATAACCATCCTTCGATACAGGCGCTCCCCAATCAACAAATGCCATACTCGCAAGCGCTAGCACAAAATCAACAATCAGCAAATACCAATATCACAGAACAACTAACAATGTTTTTGAACGAGTTCAAAGCTATGTTTAGTCAGTTAATCAACCAAAACAGCATGATATTAAACATGCTGAGTACTGTCATCCAAAAAATTAATTAAATTCAAACTACAATCATTACGTATCGCCCTTTGGAATGCCAATGGGCTACTAAACCACAAATTAGAACTAGAAAACTTCCTAAAAATACATAAGATAGACATAGCACTGATATCAGAAACACACTTCACTACAAGAACAATGTTTAAAATTCCCTCGTACAAAATCTACCACACCTCCCACCCTGACAACACTGCAGACGATGGGGCTGCTGTCATAATTAGAAGTACAATACTGCATCATGAACTAGTACATCACCAAACTGCAATAATACAAGCTGCCAGTATCCAAGTTGATGCAAGCCCGTGGTCCTTCAGAATTACTGCGATCTACTGCGCTCCAAGACATGCCATATCTCCTGAAGAGTACAAAGAATTCTTTCAATCTCAAGGCAATAGATTTATAATTGGCGGAGACTGGAATGCAAAAAATACAGTATGGGACGCGAGACTGACGACACCAAAAGGAAGAAACCTCCTAAATGCGTTAACTACACAGAATTATAATTATCTTAGCACTGGCGAACCGACATATTGGCCAACCGACTCCAACAAGTTCCCAGACCTCTTAGATTTTTTCATTCTGAGGGGTGTACCGCCAAACTATATGCAAATTGAATCAAACTTTGAACTTTTGTCGGACCACACACCAGTCATTGCAACACTAAGCTCGCACATAATCAACATCTCACCTACTCCTAACCTTACAACAAAAAAAAACAAATTGGGAAGAATTCAAAGCTTTCATAGAAGAAAACATAAGTCTGGAAATAAGAATCAAAAATACCGACCAACTAGATGAAGCAGCACAAACTCTCGTTAGCCTAATACAACAAGCTGCCTGGCACTCAACACCAACGTCAATAGAAACACCCACAAAAACGGAAAACATACCGCTCTATTTTAGAGAATTAGTAACAGTAAAACAAAGAGCAAGGGCTAGATGGCACAGGATAAGAAATAACGAAGACAGATTGATTTACAACAGACTAGGAGGAAATTACATAATACCCTCAATAAAGTAAGAAACACTATGTTTGAACACTACGTCACCTCACTGTCCAAAGACGATCATACTATTTGGAAGGCCACAAAAAAATTCAAAAGACCGCAAGTAACAATACCGCCAATAAGGAAACCAGCTGGGCAAAAAGCGAAATCGAAAAAGCCACAGCATTCGCTGAACACTTCGAAAAAGTATTCACTCTACCTCATTAACAGTGAATTTAAGATCATTTTTAATAAAACGCATAGGTCGTATTATCTACCTTTATTAAAAAGGTTTTTTTAAGAGTCTCCGCCCCCCTCTCCCCAAATTTATTATAAATGTTACAAAAATATATTTTGTTTATGTTTCTTATATATTTGCTTATACAGTGGTTTCGTCATTTTTCTATTTCGTAACGGGATATAAACTTGGTTAGTTATGAACGAAAGAGGGTACACAAGAGTTTTTCTCTGAAAGTGAAATACATCAAGACGCATGCATCACAACATAACGAACGGAAATTACTAGCGTAGTCACGATATGGTATCTGAAACTGGAAATGTTATCCAAAAATGGCCGGACTGGAAACATCTGGACGCTTCACTTTGTTTAAATAATCGCGTAATCAAGTAACAGCTTGGATTTCTGGATTCCTGGAAAGCCTTATATTGGCCTCCTAAGCGTGACAGGGTGCAACTGCAACTGCAAAAATTAGTACGCCTACGAAAGGTGTTCGAAAATTTGTTACACTGCTGCCTCCTGAAAACCGAATCATGCCAGATTATTCTCTCCTGACATTTGGATGGACCAAGAAGTATAGAGGCGTTAAATAGAAGTAACAGTACACGGTTTTCTACGGATGATGGCTGCAAAGTAGGACGTCGATACCGGAACTTTAAAACATCTTTACTATTATATGCCAGATTTTAAATATTTTCATTCAACAAATGGCTCCGTAGCTTTGTTGGTATTCTTCACAACATGAAATAATTTAGTTTGCTATGTAAAGATTTTTTGGGCACGATATTTCTGCAGTGATAATGCACACGCCTTCCCGATTTGTAGCTTCCTTAATTCTAGCACTAAACCAAATTTTGCTCGCGATATACAATGCGCCGGTAGATGGAATAGGTTTTGTTATACTTCTCTAGTAACACTACAACATACTCGTCGAATTCAACTCACTGAACTCATAAATTTTTCAATCCCTGCCTCAAATTTCGAGGACATCAGATTCTCTTACACAGTCGGCTGCAATACACGCTCCTAGTCTTGCCACTTGGCAGTTTCCAGAATGCAACAAATTCAGAATTTTGATATAATATTTTGGTGGTGTAGTTGTGCACACTAAAGATTTAAATTGCAAGTAGCAATACGGCGAATTCAAACTATTCTGATTAATTAAGTACACAAAATATGACTGGATTCGATTTCGACGATAGGGACATATAAAGAGAATTAGTAAATCTAATCAGTTGGTTCTTCGCTAGCAGGTAACTATTTCTGTATCGCATATACTTAACTGTTTTGTAAAGAAAAATAATGAATGTTTAGAGTTAATACATTTAGACATGTATGGTACCTGTCATGAAGAAACGGTCGACTAACAGAGATTTACATAAAAAATTAAATGAGAATGAGCTCAGTATAATATAATTACAGAAAAGGGGATCGTTAAAATAATAGTTGGGTGCTTACAACTGCATTTTTATAAACGCTACAATTTGCATAAGCTAATCAACTATTTTCTATCTAAAAATATTAAAATATTTGTGCATTGTTCTAAAATCAATCCTAACGATCAAGAGTTGACGTGCAAGTGCGATCCTTACTTACTTGTGCTTCTTCGTCTTTGATAATTTTTTTTTGTTGTCTTGTAAAAGACCTTGCTCTTCAATTTTCTTTTAACTGACCATTCGGCTAACATTCAAATCCAAATTTGTTGACTTGAACTTCTTTTAAGACGTGATGTTTAATTTGTCGGATATACATAGAGGTTTTCAATTTCTTCGATCGTCTAATTGACTTACGTATTTATCGAATCTTTGGAATTGTGAGATCGGTTACTGTGTTTTGACCAACTTTGCGGTAGTTCTTCAAAACCTAGTGTTTTGCACAAAATTAAACCTTCTTTGTTTGCTAATCTTTTTAAAATATAGTAGTTAATCAATTCCAGCAGCCATTTAAAAAGTATACAATATATAACAAGCAAGATTATTTCAAAATAGTGTTTGCACTGTGGTAAAATTTTTCCACCTAAATTTTCTGGCCTTATCTACATTTACAGGTAATAAACATATTACTAATTAAATTTTTTTAATAGTTATTATATTAAATATTACCCTGCAGATTTTCATCAAATTTTATGCATACCACACTGTTTATTCTGTTGTTCTAAAAACTTTTGGTTCAGATTTTACTTTTTTATTTAGATCATGATATATCTGTAGTAGTATAAAAAATGAAAAGGTTTGGTACTGAATACGTCACTGCAAACGGGGAGAGAATATGTTTCTTTATTATTTCCATCACCAGAACACATTTTTTTTATTTCCAGAAATTAGCAGTTAGAATATAAACTTTCTATAAAATAATGACCTTAATAATAAATGTACTTTTAAGGCATAAGAAAAGGAGTTCTCGTTCTTGTCACTTGAGGTTAATTAACCAATCTCTTTTCAGTCTTCTGTTGTTGGGATTTTGTAAAAGTGGTTGTAAAAGAGGGTTGCTGTGGACTGCAAGCCGGTTATGTTTGTTACTGCGGCCTTAGATGACTTTAAAAAGGAATGTAAGGCCGAGGTCGGTATGGATCGTTTAATTGGAGACATTTTATTGGAAAATGCGACCTTCGTCCAAATAGCCAGTATAACTCTTTAACTTTTAGGTCAACTTTCGTCCTCTTCGTAATGTGGTCTCCCAGGTGGGTTGGTCATCAAGATGTGGTCCTAAATAGCAAACTCAAAAAGCTTTCGGGATGATAGATATTATGGGGCGTATATTGATTTTCATTAGTTTCACCCTTTTATTATTAATTTAGCTATTGAATTCCGTTTAGAAACTTAATTTATAGATTTGAGTAATTGATTTGAACAGTTATTTCACTTTATATAGTTTAGTGTAACCGCTTTCATTTTTTCTGAGTTGCAGAGCTTTTAGCTGAATATTAAAAGAAATCAAGTGAACAATCGCGCGACGTAACTAAAGAAGTATAACTGTCGTTGATTTTCAGTTTTCTTAACCAATGGTTCCTGTAATTGGATCATTTCTTAATTTGTAACATTATATTTGTATCTCAAAAACATTTAGTCTATCTATAGTACAAGAATATTTACTTACATCTTGATTATACGTAACGTAAAAATTTGTAAAAACCCCAATAATTCAGTTTAAAAAAATTCTAAAAAAAAGTCATCGAATAAATGTAGATTGTCACATACCTCTCATTTTGAATTAATTTTTTTGAAAAAATTTTTGTAAAAGATTTAAAGAATATAGGTACAACTAAGGAAGAAATTGCAGATATGAAGACAGACACTTCAGCAAATTGTAAGTGGTTATTTGTTAGATTTGTTAGAACATATTGATGTACATAAAATTGCCGAAATACGAAAAATTAGGAAAATTGCAAACTCAAGTATTAATTTATATTAATTTTTAATCTTTTTTGAAATATTAATTCGAACGAAGTTTAAAGATTTATTTTAAATATACATAGTAACGTTCTTGATTGACGAATATGAAAATCTGTAAACCTATATGTTTGCAGTCTTGCGGCGAAATTTATCGACTCGCAGATTAATTAAAGAGAAGTTGAAAGAAGAATTAAAGTTAAAATTACAAATACATTCTAAAAGTACAAAACAGAAATTACAATTCTACTTAATAAGGAAAGAGAATTTTAGAAGTATAAAGGAGGAACCGATGACAAACAGAATAAGTTTGTGGCACTTTAATAGAAGAATCACAAGAACAAAAAATAAACTCAAAAGTCTTGTTATAGAAAATGTACTGTGATCTAAGTGACTAAAAAAAGTTCTTGTACATTGCAAAGAACTATGATAATTGAAGTAACATAGAATTTTGATACGGGACTAAGTATAGTGCTAAACTGAAAGCACTAGGGAAGAAACCATTGTTAAAAAAATTTAAAAATTTGACGGACAATAAAATTACTGAAAATTTAGAAAAATATTTTAGGAAAAGAATCTTAAAGAATCTTAAGTTGAGCGTTAGAATTTCTGTCATTTTTATGATAGAACACCAATGCTTAATACGTGAGCTGCTCAATAAGATGCAAATTGACAAATGCATTATACAGTATAACATTTTTGACGGCATATGTACTCAGAACTTAGGAAAAATAGAATTAACTCGTAAAAATCTCTGTATAATTTTATATGACTTTTGACATAGATTATCTTAACAACAGTACGTCGATCTTTGACTTTTGGCGATGAAGCCCCGCACAAAGCTACTGTATATCGTTGATTCAATGAATTTAGTCGTGGTCGTAGTTTACTGGCGAATGTAAACATCGATGCCGTGCGCGAACTGATAAAGCAAGATTGTCATGTGACTTATTGTAAAATTCGGACACTCTTACGCATTAGTATGACCAGCACACATGCGATTGCGCATGAACATTTAGCTGTGAAAAAGTTGAGAGCGCGTTGGATCCCGCATAAGTTAATGATCGCTCAAAAACAGGTTTGTCTCGATGGGTCGAAAGAAATACTCAAGAAATACGAATGCAATGCTTTAAATACCGTTTACAACATCGCTACAGGAAATAAATAAATTAATGAGCCCGAAAATAAACATCAAATTACTGTATGGGTTTTCGAAGATGAGACAAACCCAACAAAAGTCGCGCTTAAAGCACTTTAAATGTTCGTCTGTATTTTTTTCTGGGTAAAATTGTATATATTGCAACTGTGGTTTTAATGGATCGTAAAACAGTCAGTTTTGAATGGTACACAATCATTTGTTTGCCAAAAGTCTTTGCAGAAATAAGAAAAGCCAAGGTAATTTAAGTTCATACACATCGGTGCAAAAAACTGTCTTTTTAAGCACTCAAATCGTCGAATTGATGAGACGTTTGCCGAACAATTCCCTAACGATTTGTTTTTGTTCCTTCAAGTGAAGAATAAATTGCGTGGACAACGATTTTTGACACCTGAAAAGGTGGTTGATGCGTTCAAAACACATGTTTTGAAGATATCTGATTTGTTATAAAAAAATTCTATGAAAATTGGTTCCAGCATATGCAACAATATATTGACCGCCAGGGAGAATATTTTGAAAATAAGTTTTTAACATTAAATTTGTCTTTTTGTTAGTTTTTCGTAGTAGATATCGAGCAGCCCACGTGCCTAATAAAGAAAATGACAGTTTATTCTCAGATATTAATAACAGTAACAGTGTTCCATGTTATCATGGAGCACTTTTTTAAGCAGCTTTAGGTATCGCCACCGTGGTCCCCCGATTGAAGGGCCGGCTGCGGTGTGGATGGACCACAGTTAATTCCTATAGATCTATGATGCCTGGCGCATAGTCTATTCAGTTACTAAATAATTTAATACCTGCATTCACTTTAAACAAGGGATAATAGTGGCGATCGTGCAGGGCGTGGCGTTTGCCACATCGTCCTGCATCAGAGATGGTGCACGACGACCAGACAGTAAACTCAAACGTATGAGAGTCTTAACCTCTCAGTACGCAGGTCGTGCTCCCACAAGGGGCATTAAAGCCTTACCATTACCATTACCACCATAAGTACACCCTATAACGATTGAAGAAGTTTTTGAGATAGCGAAAGGGTTATTTAAATGTTTTTTTACATCGCTGTTGGGTATCTTAGATGATTTACTTAAATTAAAATTTCAGATCATATTTTTTTGCAAATTATATGTCAATTAACAAGACCAGAACCATCAAAAGTATAAATAGTTTCACATTTTATGCTATGACAAAGGTAAACTCAAGTAAATGAAAGAAAAGATTGGCCATGGAAGAATCTGAAACACTTAAAAACCGATTAAGTTTTAGGAAAAAATTAGAGGACTGTTAATATGTTTAATTTTGGATAGCAATCGAAATATAGTGACTCATGTTATAGCACAAAGTAGTTGCAGCAGCGGCATCCTTGTCACTGAAATGTTGGGGTTTCAAAATGGGTTGCGTTTCGTATGCTACTTGATTTTCTTGTCATAACCTACGTTGCTTTTATATATGAATAACATTATTTTGATAGAAACATAATATAATAGGTATTCCGGTTAGTCCTGATCAGTGACATCTACTGTAAATAATTAGAAGCTAATTGTGAGTACTATTATCGATAGATCTTATGTCGGTAGTTTTGATATTTCTGTATAGCGTATGACAGTTTTTCCTCTATTTTATTTAGTTATTAATTGTTTTTACGTATCAAAAGAAGGAATGTTCTAAAGCGCATTTTTGACATTCGCTATTTTTTATGTTTGATATGAAAAAAACAGTTACTAAAGTTCATCAAATCCTTGAAGAAGCTTATAGTGATGAAACTTTATCGTGTCTAACTACAGATTTTCGTCGCAATGTCGTGTATTTCTCAAATTGTTATTTTGATGTGAAGGGCAAAGAACGCTTAGGTCAGGCAAAAACTTCGAAGGCGCTCAATCGCAAGCATTATTAGATGAAAACCCGACTCAAACACTCAAGGAAGTTGTATCGCTATTAAGATTGTTTAACATTGTAATTTCTTTGCTTGCTAAGCAGCGTAAAAATTTTTGTTTTTTATTGCGGTGGGGGATAAAAGCTGAACATATTTTAATAATCCTAAGTGCAAAAAATTGTAGATGAACAATGGACAATCTTTACCTTAGGGCCAAAGCTCAATATCTATAGCCACACGGTTATGCTCTGTATCTGGTGGAACCAGGAAAGCGTGCTCTACCACGAACTACCAAGACCAAACAAAACCGTTGCTGGGGGCCAGTACATACAATAATTGGGGACCTTCATCAGCTTCCTGTTTTTATTCACTGTAATTTATTTTCAAACATGTTCTCAAATTATAGTACCAAGTATGTTTTTTCTTTGTATATCTTCTATTTATTCACTCTTATCATTTTTAGTTCTTAATCATTTCTTCTAGATATTTTTACAGTCATTTATTTCCAAATATATCATTCTTTTCCAACAGCTTCCATAATTTTATTATATGTATGTATTCTCCTTATGGAATTATATTTGCTGCTATTGTATATCTTTGTATTCCGTTTTGTTATAATAACTTTACATTTTCCATTTACATTTTTATTGTCTTTTTTCATTTATTATTTGTTCTAGTATTTGATTCTACACATGGTAAATTTCAGAGTTAAATCTTTCCTAGAAGCAGCAACTCAATAAAAATAACTCCAAAGTCTATAACAACTAACATATTGAAACACCATGCTTAATCTACTGCTTACCTCAAGTTTTATTTAGATTGCGTGGCTGAGTTTCGTCATGATACTAATACATTTACCCATGCCAAAAACTATCGGTCAGATATTCTCACATTTAATTTTACGAAAAATGTAGATGTTTTTTGCCTATTTAATTTATTATATGCGATATCGTAGCACATATTTATTATAAATCACTATAGCAAACAAATTTATATTCGATTGAGTTTTTGTTGTTGCAAAAGTAAATGTTAGAATGTATTGCAAATCTAGACTGTATTATGTGTTTTCTTAAATAAATATTAACGGTACGTAGAAGATCTTTAAAGTGTAAAACAATTTATCTGCATTTAAATTCAATTTGCAGTTTAAAATAAAATCCAATTTGCTTCAAATTCCTTCTTTTAGAAAAAACCTGGTGCGCAGCTTGCCAGCTCTCTTGAAATTGGAGAAGCCGCTTCAGACCGGTAGAAATGTGGGAGAAATTTGCGTCCTGGAATTGAATCTAAGAAGGATCGAAAGAAGTGACAAGAGTGGGTGCTCGTCATACTACATGATCTTTCCGAGCCATTTATTTTACAATATGGAACAGAATTCTTCTGCCCTTACTGAATAATAGGGACAGCTGGAACTTTTCCGGCCGCAGTAATTTAAGAGGGCTATCTTATGAACCGCTTGCATAGCTTACATTCCTTTTAATGATAATTTCGGACAAAAAATTAATTTGTGTTACAAAATGGCTGCTGGTTTTTCAAATTTACTTTTATAAAAATTACATATTTAATAAGTAAGTTGACACAACTTGTATGAAGTTATTATGACCGTAATTTCATATAAAATGTTACCGAAATGTTTGTATTATTTTTAGAAACATTGATATTGCAGAAATTTTCTAATAAAGTTTTGTGGAATGGACGGCTACATTCGAAGGAAAATCTGAGAAGTCAAATAAATATAAAGCATCTTTGATGTTTTTCTTACCGAAAAAGCTTTCCAAATTTAGAGAGAGCAGATTTAATTCAGCAATATTACATATATTACCTATAAGCGTACATATGTATTTGTACAAATATATAGATGTTTATTGCATCAATTTTTATCTATTTTTATAACCTAGTCACATTGTTTTTGGCTTTTTATTTTGACTGTGGTTTAAACAGGACGTTTTAATTAATATTTCCTAATTATTCCATCTAATTAATTACATTTTATAACGCTAGCAATGTTTACGCTAATTTTAATTTGACATAAAACTGATGGCTAATAATTTCAAGCTTATTACAAATATTCTTTAGTAAAAATACTGCGTATATAATCTAGAACCTGACAATACACTAAGTTTTTTTTTTATTTAGTTTATTACTATTTACAATCTGTGTAACATACAATAAATAAATACAGGGTCACTTGAATAATAACAATAGGGCGTGACTAATGACATGTGAGAGTATTCCAACGAATACCTCTCTGTTTTGACTTGCTCAGGCACAGCGGTTTTAAGTTGCAACAAGACAAAGTCATTAAAATCTGTGAGGCAAATCTAAAGATTTAAACCGTTTTAACCTTTGTGTTTGTTCGCTATTGTCAAGCAGATTGACTGCATAGGCGTTTGGATGGTTGGATAGTCTAATTAAATATTTAGCACTACACTTACTTATTTCTTCGCGCACTGTGTTTACTTTTAAGTCACTTAGGATGTCGATGTTTCTGACAAAATAGGGCGCATCACATATAACTAGAAGCACTTTGTTTTGAAATATTTCTATAGATTGTAACGAGGAAGAGGCGGCAGTTCCCCAGAGCTGAAGTCCGTAAGACCATATAGGTTTAAAAACAGTTTTATAAACTAGCAGTTTGTTTGTTGTTGATAGTTTGGACTGGCGGCCTAGCAGCCAGTAGTGCTTACGGAATTGGAGGCCCAATATATGACTTTTCCACGTTAATCCTCTGTCCAGATGTAGTCCTAGGTATTTAACTTCTTGAACCTGCTGGAGTGGAGCCTTATTTATAAAAACTGGTGGGTGATCCCTCTACGTTTTGTGAACGTGATATGTACGGATTTTTCGTTGTTGATTTGGACTCTCCATTTTTGCGCCAATTTTTCTATTTCGTTTAAGTCCCGCTGGAGGAGCTTAGCTGCGATTGTTGGGTCCTCATGTTTAGCTAAGATTGCTTTGTCGTCGGCAAAAGTAGCGGTGGTAGAATGGTTATTCCTCGGAAAATCCACTGTAAATAGCAGGTAGAGCATGGGACTTAATATGCTTCCTTGGGGAACGCCTGATTTTATTGGATGCCGGTCTGTAATTTCTTGACCATGTTTGACTTGGAAGAACCTGTCTGATAAAAAGGATTTTAGAATGACAAAGTAGCTGTGTGGAAGTGATTTCTTTAATTTGAATAGGAGTCCGTCATGCCATACTCTATCGAAGGCTTGGCTGTCGTCTAAAAATGCGGCAGTGCAATACTGCTTGTCTTAGAAAGCTTGATTTATGACGTCAACAATCCTGTGGACTTGTTCTATCGTAGAGTGCCCCTTGCGAAAACCAAATTGGTGATCCGGAATAAGTCCCATGTCTTCAATAATCGGCTCTAGCCTCTTAGCAAGTAATTTCTCAAATAGTTTGCCTAATCGTGACAATAAACTTATTGGTCTATAAGAGGAAGTAGCATTTTCTGGCTTTCCGGGTTTAGGTATTAATATCACTTGTGCTACTTTCCATTGAGTCGGAACGTGGCCTAACCTTAATATTGCGTTGTAGATCATAGTTAACATAACTAGGCCCTTGCGAGGAAATTGCTTGATAAAGTATCCGGTTATAAGGTCAATGCCTGGTGATTTTTGTTGGGTTTAAGTTATAATTAATTACTTCCTTTATTTCAGAGACTGTAGCTAGTTTTGGTATGGGTGATATCTGGTATGGTGCATCGAGTGTTGTATTTATCTCTGCTTCCTCTTCAGTGGTTTCAGTTGAAGGTAAAGGTTGAAAGACTGATTCAAGGTACGCAGCAAATACTTCTGCCTTTTGTTTATCAGGTCTTGCCCAAGTTCCGTCTTCTTTTTGAATGGGCGGAATGCGCTGGTGTTAAAATACAATAAGTGTATGCCGTTTGTGTAAAATGAAAAAAATGAAAAAGTAAACAATGCTTCTGATAGATTTTAGTGAGTTAACTTAAGACCTTAAAGATCGAATTAGCTAAGTAACGTCTACCGAGATTATAGCTCATTCATAATAATTTTAAATTCCAAATAATTTTGTGACCTAAGAGCAAACTATTTACTTTAAGATTAGAGCTTCCATAAATAATTTGCTATTTTTTAAAATTCTAGCGTCTACTATTTACATTTAGCCTTAAATTTTCCAGTCTTTCTTTAGGTCGGGTATATTGTTTTCTTTATTCATGAATAAGCCAAGCCTTATGTGGCTCGGTCTAAATTTGCCTATGTCGAGTTTTTTTATGTTTCAAATACTTTTCCAATTGCATATGACTAAACAGCAAAAACGAATGAGTAAAAACAATGCTACCTTCCAATTTGCATTGATGTAGCATGATACTTTAAGTCACTGAAACAAATTTTTATATTTTCTCCTAAGAATTTTATGTGTTTTTCAAAACCCAAAAATTTTTTGTATAAACTAATAACGCGGTATACAAGTTTTGTTTATTTCAACTGGTTCGAAATCTAGGAGAGTCTTTTATTATGGGCAACTATTTCATTGTTTTATCTTATTTAAAAATACTTTTTTTGCTATCGAGATATTTTATTTTTGAATATTTTTTTATGAGACTTTACAAGCAGCCTCTTTCTGTAATTTTTCAGTGTGTATTTATTTTTGGAATTTACTAAAAAAAGATAGTAATCACCAAAAAATTTATACCTAAAGGGTGAATCAAATGCAACATGGAATTTCTTTTTTGCAGTGATGCTAGAAGGGGATGTCCTTTACTTGTTTAGTCCTTATCATTATGTTAGAGTGATAAGTACCCTCTTCTGTTGCATAACGGATTGTTACAAAGTACTTTCACAACAGAGGGCATAAAAGCGTACAATATTTCAGAGACCGTACCTTTAAGAAAACTTAAGTTACCTACAAAATTTTAGGGAGAAAGGAAAAAAGCAATTGATAATAAAGGCTACCAATGTCTCCCGCATTTGAAAGACAATAAATAGTGTTAGAGCTCTTAATATGAGCTAATTTTTGTTATGCTACAAAAAAGTGTGTAGCACCATAAAAAGTATATAAAACGGTGAGGAACGCATAGCTTTTTATTTAATCTATTCCTTATCCACCCTTTCATTTTCTTCCGTCTGAAGTTCTCCATTTTATAGCTTTTACTAGCTAAATTTATAAATTCTGTCGAACCTTTTTGTTTTACTCGAGATCTCGCAGTTATATATTACTATTGGTCTTAATACGGTTTTATAAATACGTAATTTCGTGTTCTGCAAGATAATTTTTGAGTTTATTACTCGATTCAGACCTTTTGCAAATCGGTTCCTCTTGGCTATTCTTAAGCTTATTTATATTTCTTTGCTAGATTTGTTGTTGATTAAAACTCCCAAGTACTCCTCTACCTCTTCGAATTTAATAAGCTTCTCTTTTCGGTTTACACCCTTAATGTTCTTTTAAAGTTTGACTCTTGTTTATTTTTAGGTTCCATATAGTCTCTTTGCCGGCATTAATTTGAAGACTGCATTTATCAGGTTTCTTGATATTTCTTTCAATTCTCTTCTACTTCTAGCTAATAACAATATGTCGTAATTTTTATTAAGAGTGTTCCACTTTTGTTTATCTTGCACTTCCTAATTGTCACTTCCAATACTATGTGGAACAAAAGAGCAGACAGAGGGTCTTCCTGTTTTATTCCTTTTTCACTTTAAAATTTTCTGTTAGATTTCCGTTTACCTTGACACATCTTGTGTCTTGTACACAAGTTTTATTATTTTGTCCAGAATTTTCACTAATCTAATGCTTCATAAAGTTTTTTTCTAATAGAGTCATGTGCTTACTTAAAATGTATAAGTAACATATCAATCGGTAGCTCATGTTCATTAAAGATTGTTTCAACTTGAAGATTTGGTTGCTTGTAGATCTGTTCTTACAAAATTGGGTTTGGTATTCTCCAAGTGCTGGTTCTATTACGTATATTTCCAACCTTTTTTACTAGTGTCGCCAAAACTTTGTGTACAGTATCCAATAATAAATTCCCTGCATTCACTACATTCAGTCCTGTCTCCTTTTTTGAATATAGAGATTAGAACTACTTTAGCCCACTACTGTAACATTTTCTCTGCGTTCCAGATTTCTTTGACCAGTTCGTACACAACGTGTATTATAATTTTATCTTCGTATTTCAAGGATTTGGCTATCATTCCGTTCTCCCATGGGCTTTTATTGCTTTTTATTTTTTTTAATTATTTCCTCTATTTTGCATTTTAATGGTTTACTAATTTCTTCTTCATCTACTTGATCCTGTTGCCCTTCTTTTATTTTATTTTTTTCTTATTTTTAAGATATCTTTGTTTTCCTTAATATTCAGTTCTGGTATTTTTTATTTCATTGCAGAAGTTTCTGGCTTTCTTATTCTTATATTTTTCCTCTTAATTCTTCCTCTATGAATTCTCATTTCCCTAACCTGTTTTAGTTTCCTTTTTTGTTTGTTATATAAGTCTTTATCTTCTTCTTTTTGTGCTTGTAAATATTTCTACCATGTTCCAGTTTTTTGCTCATTTTGTCTTTACATTTTTATCTAACAATTGGTATTTCTTACTTTTTATTTCTTGATAAATTGTTTTATGTAGCTACTTTGCTTTCCAAGTTTTCCCCATCTATGCTACACTTTGCTATTCTGTAATTCGTTGACACTGTAGCTTTCTTCTAGATTTGATATATATCTTTGTATTATTTTTGCATTCTAATGCTTCTTTATATTGCATTTTATTTCTTCTTTAGTTTCTTCTCTTTTTCTTTTTGTTTTAGTTAGTTTTAGTTTTATTTTTGTTAGTACGAGAAAATAGTTCGAGTCTGCCTCTGCACCTCTATATGTCCTGACGTTTGTAATTCTTTTCGCCTCCTTTCCTTCAATTAAAACATTATCGATTTGATTAATTTAATTCCTTACTGAAATTACTTACGTTTCTTAATGCTATAAATTTTAGCCCATTATCAGTACTCTCTCCATGCTTAATTTTACCTTCTATAATTTCTTTGTACATTTCTTCTCTGCCTACATTTGCATTTGCATTACCTATTATTGTAACATCTGGGATTTGCCCCGACTGCTTCCTCTAAATCTTCATAGAAAGCCTCCTTCACCTCTTCTATTTTTTTCTCGATTGGAAAGTGTATATTAATTACCGTCACCGTGTTAAACACCTTTTTAATTCTTGTAATATAAAGCGTAACCTTTCAAATTTTGGGTCAAGGTATTTTATGTCTTCCTCTAAATTGTTTTTTATCAGAAATTTCATTCAAAATCTCTGACTGTCATTTCTACTTCTGAATAGTGTATAATTTCTCACTTTTTGTATGTTTATTTTTGCCAAATGTGTTTCCTGTATTACTACAAACTCTATGTTATATTATTCATCTCATTTACAGCGTAAATTCCACGTACATACGTTTAAGACCTTTTCTAATAAATAGTTTTATTGCTCTTTTTATTTACTATCGTGCTTGTTTAGCTTATGGCTTAAAATACCTTTCTTATTTTTTAACTCATGACCTTGTCCATTACACTTGTCATTACCATTTCTTTCACTTTTATCTATGCTCTTTAGCTTTTTGTATGTTTTGTATTCTTTCTTAGCTAAACTTCTAAACTGTCTCTCTTCAGTGATCTTTCTTTACCTAACCCATACTCCCTCCTTTATTTAAATCTGTTACTCCATATGTCCTGTTGTTTACAATCAATTTGTTGTATATTAATGTTATGCATTAGCTCTTTCCATTTGTGTTGTATTTCTTGGAGCTAGTCTTTATCTAGGCATACAGTCGCCCCTTTAAGATTTTTCGAATTTCTCATAATCTCATACTTCTTGAATTAAGTCCTTAATTTAACTAGAATAAATATTCTTTTCTTTTAATATTTTCCTACTCTCCTTATTCTATCAAGTTCTTTTCGTCATCTACTTCTACCATGCCAACATAAGTTTTCTTTCCGTTTCTTCCTTATTTTGTGTTCATTTTCCTGAATTCCTTTTATAATTAAATGTGTCATTTCGCTTTACGGTTTTAAGTATTCTATTTTTCCCCGTTCCTTCCCAATTTTACCTTAAATTTTTCATTTAGTTTTTTCTTTATTTCACACATTGCACGTTTTAGTTTTCCATCCATGTATTTTAGTTGTTCTTGTACCGTAAGAAAAATTTCTTAATTTTTTTCGATCCTGTGCATCGTTAAAGATTTTTTCCCGATTCGACACCTCGGAGCATTCAGCCTTTCTTTACACATCGATTTTCTGAAAAAATTTAGCTTTATCGAAAACATGTGTTACTAAGTCAGAACAATATATAAAATATATATGTTTCTATTTGTATGATGCTTTGGAACTTTGGAAAAAAGTAACTTTGATTTATATTTTCCGTTCTATTGCGTGTTAGCCTTTGTTGTTCACTAAACTGCCATTTTTTGCTTCTTTTTTTAAATAGAGTTAGTGGCTTTGATATATCTAGTTTGGTGTAGAACTTATTGAAAAAACTAAGAAGTTTTAAATATCCTTAAATAGGTATCTTTTAGATGTATTCTGAAAATTTATGTTTAACTATAAAATTATAAAATAGCTAAATATTTAAAAAGTTTTATTTTATTATACATAGAAAATTAACAATTACATAATTATTCTTCGTTGTTATAACTGTGAAACAATGTCCACACAACTCTTCTGGTTTTGTATTTACTCCTTCTCTAAGATTTTTCTGATGTTGAAAACTGTTGTCGTATTCGTCGATTGAGCTTATTTTGCATAAGCTCCATTAGATCAAATTCGGGTGTTGCGGCGGCTGCACCGTATTATTTAAAGTCTTGTGGGGTTTCTTTTGTAAATAAACCCAACAAAATATCTTATAAATTTAATGTAAAATGTAGAATGACAAATGACTCCTTGTTAAGCAACCCATTCATCTGACAAGAATTTATATATTTTTGTGTCTAAATCTAAAAGTCGAATCGATAATTAAACCCTCAATAGAGAACTATTATAGAGTATCATTCCATAACCAATGGCTGCAAAATTTTCAAAAAGACTAATATTACTGACTTCTCTCTGCAACTCACAAACCTCATCTCTTTCCCTCATTCCACACTTTTGATTCTCCACTCAACTCCACCCGCCAGTGAGGCGTGTGGTGTAATGGTAAGATGCAGAACTGACAATATTTTGATCTTGGTTCGAGTCCTTTTGGATGCAGAAAGTTTTGCCTCATTTTCGAGGAGTGAATTTACATGTTTGAACAGAAAGGCCTTTCCAGTACGCGCCACATCGGTTGCCACATTCTTCAAAATATCAATTGGTTGATTGATTTTTCGTTTTTTCTCAATTGTTGCTTTGAATGTAATAGATATTGCCGAATACGGCTGATAATGAAAACCCTCACAGCTGCATTGACGCTGAAGTACACAGATAAATCCAGTTTACCCAACGCCTCTGACAATGAACTCACCCGTGACGAGAGCAAACTACTAGATCAACTAGTCTGCCACATCGAGTGCCACGTCTTATGTACTGATCAAGTAAAGAGAATGAATGAGAAAGAAAAGTGTACAGAACAGTTTATAGAACATAAAGTCGTAAAAATCGACATTTTTGAAAACTTTTGTAGAAACAGAAAACGGAATATAGTCCGTTGTGGTGCTGACAAGAAAGTCCTGAATACGTTTCTCCATAAATTTACGGAAAAATTGATATTTTTCTTGTAGAGCTAGTAACATACTTCATTATATCCGAGACCAAATGGCGAAATAACTCAGAGCTTTATGTAACAGGCTTTACTCATTAAAGCACATAACAAAACCTTTAACACTACATTACTAAACTTTCAGCTAACGACTATTCTATATGAAAAGCTACAAATAAATTAAAATGCTCACTGTAATGATTCTATCATTTAAAATGCTGGACAAAATCCGGACTAGATTAGATAAAGGAAAAGCCGATACGTCCGCTGAACTCTTTGCAAATGTTTTTACCACACCGCCGCTCCAAGCGAGCTGCAACTCAAACAAATTAAACAAAAATTCTCAATGCTACTTGTCAAGTATCAGTTTTCATAAAAGCACTCTTACCAACTAGAGTTCGGTTCACTAACACACTCAAAACCCCCGAGTACAAATTAATAGCAAGGAAAATACTGCACCCAGGAAAGCCTTAATTCTACTTATCATAATCTATAATTGTATTTTACGTTATTTTCCGTTACAGTAAAAGTACGTTTAAGTGACACTGATTTCTAAGGCTGGAAGACCAGCCACACAACCAAAATTCTACAGATTTATAAGTCTCCGCATCTTATATCAAAAATTGTTAAAAAAATGTCTTTAAAAGAATCCAAGAAACCATAGCTTTTGCTCTCATAATTCCATTTCATCAATTTGAATTTGGAGAAAGACATTCGACAGTCCACCAAAAACATCGCATCGCAACAAAAATAATGGAGAGCTTCGAAACAGAAAAAGTATATGCCAGTGTATTATTAGACATTTGGAAAGCTTTTTAAAAAGTATACACAAGGACTTATGTTAGAAAATCGAAATACATTTTCGGCCATTACACATTATGACTCAAAGATTGTATTAAAATATACTAAGCAAGATCAACAAACATGCTTAACGCATAGTTAACCAATTTATAACTTATACATCCTATGAAAACATTCACGTCTACGGAATGTATCCATCAGAAACAGGAGTAGCTCCTCGAAACCAATCTTGTATTTACTCTAAACCAGTATCCAAATATGTGAAAATACGAAATAATTTGCTTAAATAGCTTTACCACCATTAATTGGCGAATTAACAATTAATAATGCCCAAATACTTGTGAAGTCAAATATTTCTGATTTTACTTTGAGTATAAATTAACTGGAAAACAAATATTAAATATAAAATAAATTAAATCTTAAGTTAAATTTAATTGGCGAATTAAAAATCATTCCCAACTCTAATTGTCGAATAAAATATAGGAAAATATTAAAATTTATATGGTTTTACGGAATAGAAATTTGGGGATGTCTAAAAGTACTTCAATTGAAAACTTTACGCACATGGTATATCCCAAATTCACTCTGGAAACACGTCAAAATCTGCTGGTGGACTAACAATGACCACGTGACTTAGTTCAGGCTAGGGTTTAATAAATTTGAAGACTCTTTTATAAACCCCATAAAAATACAATATTACTATTTTAAGAAATGGCAAATTAATATATTTTATTTTATTTAAAGCCAAGTAACTGTACAAAAATTAAAAACAAAGAGTGACAAATGTAAATTCTGAAGAAATACCAGATATAGAAGAGAATGAAATTGTACATGCACTAAGTAACACAAAAACCAATAAAGCACCAAGCAAAGACGAAATCTTGATTGAGATGATAAAAGAAGGTAAAGAGGCCTTAATAAAAACGCTTAAACATATATTTAATACGTGCTTAGACAATGGATTCCAATTTTAATATACAAAAAGGGAGATAAACAAAACCTAAAAAATTATCGTCCCATTTCGCTATTGTCCCAGCTATATAAATTGTTTATTAGAATAATAACCAACTGTCTAGCCAATAAATTTGATGCCTATCAACCTATAGAACAGGCGGGCTTTCGCAAAGGCTTTAGTACGTGTGACCATCTATTAACTGTCAGAACCCTAATTGAGAAATCCTGCGAATACAACTTTTCTGTCTATCTCACATTTGTAGATTATGAAAAGGCCTTTGACACTATCGAACTATGGGCAGTCGAACAGGCCCTAAATAACTGTAGAGTAGATTCTCGTTATCGAGACCTGATACACAACATATACAAGAATGCTACCATGACAGTACAGTTAGAAGAAAATACAAACACAACGAGAATGGTGTAAAACCATAGATGAAACTTTCGACAGCGGTGTGGCGAATTAGCGAGAGGTGAAATAAACTAATGTTCCTTATGATGTCTGCTTTCGAATGAGGTATCACATGACATATGTTATGTGATGGAAAAAAGTTTTATCTCACCGTTGACCCCTTGGCCTTTGTCGATTTGACTGAAATTCAATAGCGAAGAAGCTATTGACGTAAGGTATATGTATGCCAAGTTTGAAGTGAATCCGATTATTATAACGGAAGTTATCGTGTACTTTCGCCTATAGCGTTCCGCTGTCGAAAGTTAATACAAGTTAAAAGAGGTGTTAGACAGGGAGATGTTATCTCTCCAAAATTTTTCACTCTAACACTGGAAATCTATCGTTGGAAAACGTAGGTATAAACATAAATGGTAGAAAACTAAGTCACCTGAGATTTGCGGATGACATTCTCCTGATAAGCGAAAATTACGACGAAATGAAAATGATGCTCGAAGAACTAGCAAACGAATCTGCAAAAGTTGGACTGAAAATGAATATGGAAAAAACCAAAATGATGACAAATACAAACGACACAAGAAATATAGTGGCACATGGTAAGACGATAAAACAAGTTCCAGAATAAAAAAAAAAAAAAAATATATATATATATATATATTATCTGGGATAAGTAGTAAGACCGAACAAAGAAAACCAAACTGCTGAAATAGCTAGAAGAGTGAGACATCCTGGGCGGGCTTCGGGAAACTATCATACATACTAAAAAATAAGAAAATACCGCAACACTTAAAAAGTAATGTGTTTCATCAGTATATCTTACCAATTATGACATATGGTTCACAAACCTGGACACTGACTAAAAGCAATATGGACAAACTGACAAAAACACAAAGATCCATGGAGCGAGGTATGCTAAATATACGATTAAGCGACAGGAAAACAAATGCTTGGATAAGAGGAGTCACGAAACTTAAAGATGTAGCAACACATATTGCACAATTGAAACGGTCGTTTGCGGGACACAACGCCAGACAAAGAGACGATAGATGGAATGCTATCATACAACAGTGGAGACCATGGGAAGGAAAAAGACAACGTGGGCGGCCATAAATGAGATGGAAAGGACGATATTGTGAGAACTGCTGGATTTGGATGGATGCAAAGTGCACAAAACAGACAAAGATGGAGAGAGTTAGGAGAGGGCTATATCCAAAAATGGACGATACCAGGCTAAAAGAAGAAGAAGAAGAAGATTTTATTTAATGATTTTGTTTGTTTGTGTTCCAAAAATTCCAGACCTGTAACAACTACGTAACATTTAAAATAACGAAAAATATATAAAAAAATAGTTTAATACCAATAAGTTATTCGGCTACCTTCCTATATAAAAACTTTTATGCCTAACTTTTATTGAATCAAGCAAATAAACTAATAATAAAAATTCCAAACCTATTAACAGAACAATATATTATTTGCCATTAATTAATTAAATCATATTTTTATTTAAACCGGAAATATGCTTCTTAATAACATCATCAACTTGCCATTTGCGGCACGCGCTGAGACACAGCGATCGTTATTTGCATCAGCTCACCGTCCCCCATCAAGGCAATACCGTTTATTGAGAAATGCGATCATTAGGCAACTCGCTGTCAGCGTACAACAAACGCACTGTAATTTATTGCGACCGGTTTCAGCATACGCCAAAGGCTGGACTTTCAGTTCGATGGATTTCCAACACGATAAGGATTAAGTTCGAGGCTTTTCAATTTTCTTGGCTCAAATTCTGTTTAGGTGACAATTAGCAGGCTAATGAAGCCGCACTCACTTCCATCATTTTGCTTGGGTTCCAATTAACCCGCGCCTTGCAAAATACATCTAGGAAGGCTGTCCTAAATTATAGTCGGTAGAAACAGGCCTTACTATATTACT
The DNA here is from genome assembly GCA_036346155.1 of Sinelater perroti. Classification (NCBI taxonomy): domain Eukaryota; kingdom Metazoa; phylum Arthropoda; class Insecta; order Coleoptera; family Elateridae; genus Sinelater; species Sinelater perroti. The sequence goes on from JARFIY010000195.1 coordinate 213,772, forward strand.
ATTTATTCGTTCACTTATTAATTCTGTTTGTTTGTTTTTTAATACATCCGTAGTTATCTTGTGAGACTTAGAAACGAAGGATAGTTGCTTAAAGTAATGTCGTAATGTTAAAAATTATGAAACAATAAATGCCAAGGACAGAAAGTGTAAAAATTATGATATTTAAAATGTGTCCCTTGGCTAGAAATCTTACAAAAATTGATTAAATCAAATTATTTATCTACTCTCATAAAGGCTAACATTGTTATACACTGATATACATAGTATTACTGGAGTTATGATGAAAAGAGTCTAAGTAAACGATAGTAAATAGGATTTCATATTTGCTACAACGGTAGCAAAGAGTGTTCTATAGATCAGTCAAAATTTCATAGAAGTGGTTAAATGTAACATACCTGTAATTAGTGATATATTCCACTTACGTATAAACACGGGCATATATCTAATCGCATTGAGTCTGCATGCATTTATGCGTTCCTAAAATCACTGATAATTCTCTGGCAGATGTCTGGCTCGATGGTTCCATTCACGCGTATAATTTCGGCCTTCAGTTTCAATATTGTGTATGGTTTATTGCCGTACACCTACAATTTCACAAAGTTTCATTAAAAGATACCACAGGATGTAAAATCACAGGACCTTGCCGGCTATTCCTAGTCATCATGCAAAGAAATCATTAGCTGCGGAAATTTTTTGTGTAACAAGACAACCATCTCGCGCGCAAAGTAACAGGCTGATCCAGTCTCCTAAAACTAAAAATCGCCAATTTCCATGTCTTCAAAGGTAGGCCACAACCGATTGGATATCATGTTACGATAACGTTCTTAATTGATGGTAACCGCAGTCCCCTTATCATCTTCAAAGAAAAACGGCCCAAAAACTTGCTCAAAAACCACAACACACAGTCATTATTAGTGGATGCATTTTACGTTGTTGGATTATTCGGTATTTTAGTTTCTTCAAATCCGGTGGTTCTGTTTGTTGATGAACGCACTCAAGTAGAAGTAGGCTTTGCCACTAAAAACTATTTTTACTACGTTTCTCATAATCAACAGGCTGAAGTTGGATTTTATAAGCATGCATATAGAGATCTTTATCTAAAATTCGAGGTAATATTGTCGGAATGTCTATTTTCTGCAAAGATCGACTCAGTAACACTGACATGCACAACTGTCTAATGAGACCGATATGTCTTTTATGGAACACCCTTTAAATGTATCAGCCAGATTGGCATAAAGGCCGTATCCCATGTCGGCAGTTTCATCAATTGTCTTAACTGCGATTACTGGGCGTCACGTGATATTGATCGCAAAATTACAATTGAAATGTAATTCGGAATGAAGGCAACGAGACGCATCGCCCCATATTTTGTGTGAGACACTATGAATGCAAACTGCTACATTCAGATACTTACAGATTGCCTATGACCACACGGTGTTTGGCTGGATTAACATAGGTGACCTTATTTTTATGCAGGACGGTACAGCACCCCATTTTGCTTTTACTCTATGTAGATGATTAGACCTGAATGTTTCATGATTTTGCCTGCGATAACGTGGATCTCATGAATGACCTCCAACAAGTCCAGATATCACTTCGTCTGTAGAGATATGTAAAGAAGGATGTGTACATGCAAAACCTTGCATACTAAAGGACTTAGAGACACAAACTCAGGTGATCCTTAGCAATGTCCTAAACGATTTCCTTCGGAAGACTATAATCCATCCCCGGCCCTTTGAGGAAACTGGTTGATGCTATTATTGCCTACTGTCAAATTTAAATATCTGCTTTTATTCTCAAATACAAGAAACGTTTGCAATTTTGTTGAAAGACAACGTTTTAGATTTTAAAGTAGCTTTTCAGAAACCAAAATCAAATAGTCAGAAGAATAAGATTCCATTAACTTTGTTAAGTGGTCAATGAAAACCATTCTTGGAATTATGCTGCAACTATATGACATAAATGAATTAATCGTTCCTTTTGCAAGCAATGCTCTATCAAATTAATTGTTTTATTCCAAAAAAACTTTTTTTAAACATATGAGAAAGCAATTTTGATGTTGGACCAACATCATTTGTATTATATTCTCCTAAACATTTTTTTTGTTATTGTGGACCATGCTCTTGAACGTTCATGCCTCGTGCAAAACAAGTTGCACATAAAAATTTCTCTATCGACTGTTTCTCTTTGACAAAGCGATAACCAAGCATTAATACTATTTACATAGTTACCTCTTGCTATAAAAAAGCTTTGCAACACTTTTACCTTAAAAATTTTGTAATTATTTAAATAATTTTTTATCACTTCAGTAACAGAAAACAGACTTTTTGTGAGTAATGTTATAATTTTGTCATAATGCCAGGCACTGTGAATAATTTCTAATTTAAATTGTTTAATTTTTAGAATGTTTGATAAATGATTTAAGGCATTACAAAATATAATGTTAAGCTAAATTTTTTAAAATAGTTTTTAATTATCTTTTAATACCTCTCTACTACTAATTTCATATCACTGTAATTGTTTGCTTCAATTTAAGATTTCATTTGCATTGCATTGAACTCATGAGTTTTCCCTCAATGTTTGTAACAGAACTGAATAATTGAAAGTTAATTGGATATGTTATGGTGCATTCAATAATGTTTATAGCAACATATGTAGTTCATTTAAAAAGTTGGTTAGTTCTTTAAAGAGCACAACTTTTTGCTCCGCATCGGGAATGGCAACATTACTTTTAATGTATTTTTATTCACAACTAGCGTATATGCAATATAATAACTGAAACTAACACAAGGTACGGCAAAACTTCCTCCCTAGTTTTGAAGATAAATTGAGAAAAACGTACTTGAAGAACAAAAAAATTATTTTCATATTATGTCCGAAGCTTACAGCATAGTACACTTTATCCTATGTGATTTTAAAGATAATATTGGCCAAGTGGTGTCCGTCGTCCAAATACTACAAGCAACTTACTAAGCTTTGCATAACTGTTTTTTCTTTTTGGTTTTCTTGTTCATTGGGCGATGTTTATAAACCTCAGATTTGAGATAACTCCACAGAAATAAGTTCTCAGTGAGATCAAGTGCCTGAAAAACATTTTCCTTAAAATTTACATTAATACTCGCACTGTGTAGGTTAGAGACCGTCCTGCTGAAACCAGACATTCTTTTGACCAAGTTTTTGAAAAGCTGGGGTAAAAAATCCTGGATCATGATCAGATACCGCTCAGTGGAGAATTGACAGCAACTGTTTAATTTCTCGCTTCAAAAATTCTACTACGGCAATTACGTTGTAATATTCTTTAAAAAACATCCATTTTGTACTGATGAAAACAAAGATTTTGATAAAGAATTTGCCACGCGGTGCTATCAGCGAGCGAAGCGTTTAGACGACTATAATATTAAGTACCTGACTGAGTCGATGTTTTAAATATTCAAGCATTTCGAGGTCGTAGACCTTTCTTTCTGATAATAGATCTTGATCTTCAAAATTCTTTACCCACACCATTAATGATTTTCTGTCAAAAACTGCTTTGCGAGAGGGGACTGAAAACCTTGTGCAAAGCAAGCGCTGGGCGACGGCTACAAACACTTTTTGGTGGATGTAGGCTTCCACAGAAAAAAATCTTCGCTTGTTTGTTCGCATATTATCATAAAATAGCGTCATAGAGTTCACTCCAGTTTTGGACATACGCCTCTTTAAGATTGTTCCATTCAGTCCGGTCTGTGTCTTTCTTGTTCATTGAGTTCCTGTCCTTTTTGTAATGTCGTCCCTCTAACGTAATCTAGGCCTTCTCATTTGCCCGTGCGAAACCTCCATAATGTCTATATTTTATTGTGTCTACGTACAAGGTAGCCTTCCCATCCCTATTTTTTGCCATTCTCTCCGCTACATCGTCGACTTTTGTCCTTATTTGTTTATACTTATCTCTTTTGTTCTCTACTCAAATTTTGTGAAGGCATCTTCTAATAAGTTTGTAAACAGTTTCAGAAGAGAGGGTTACCCTGTCTTACTCCTCGCTGGGTCATGATAGGTTTTGTATTTTCGAATAGTTTGACAACGACATTTGCATTCATGTACATGTCCGTGATTGTCTGTTATCTAACTTTGTTAATGTCTAGATTTCAACTATACTGAACGCCTTATGAAAGTCTACGAAAACTATGATTGTATTCGCAAGACTTTTTCATCACTTGCCTCACTATTTGTATGTGTTCTAGAGTGCTATACCCTGCTTTAAAGCCTACCTGGTCCGATGTGTGGAAATCATCAAGTTTGGTTGTTGGTTATTCGTATACAGTTTTCATAGGTGGGAAATTAATAAAATCGGTCTATAATTCTCTAACAGATGTTTGTTGCTTTTTTTAAAAAATTAAGATAACGTTGGCAGTCTTCCAGTAGACTGGTACTTTTTCTTGGTTGATGAAGATATTCAAGAGTATGCCAGGAACTAACTTGTTCCCTTCTGATGTTACCTGATAATTATTTTATCGGGTACGGGCGGTTTTTTTTTGTAATAATAAATTAATATTTGCATACCACCATGGACGTTATCCCTTACTCTTTTACAATCCCAGCTCGCTCTACAATTCCATATTAAAACTAGGGGAAAAATTTTGCAGCATTTTATATAAGATACATGACAAAGAAATTATCTTCCTTGCATGTTTCTTCTTTAATACATATATTGGGCTCATAGATTGAATCAACAAGTACCTATTTGATAAACACTTAATAGTAACTACATCAACACAAGCAATCTAGCACTTTGACACAAATTAATCTTTTGTATATTATTGGTTATTGATTATTGGAAGGTTGGCAGTCAACATATTAGGGTGCATATTCGAACGCGTTTTATGTTTTGCAACATTTTTAATTTATTCTTAAACCCATTTTACATGGAAAAAACTATGCAATGTCATATTACTGATATATCAAAGAGCCTTTGCTTTAACACTTTGTTTTGAAAGCGTTAACTAATGTTAATATCTGACTTGTTTGCATATCACCTATAGCATTACTTCGTATGTCCATATACAAGTAGTTACAAGTAGGTTTTATAGAGTAGAAGATTTCTGTTGAGTGAAAGATTAAATTTATAACTCAACAATCAACACATGTGTTATTTTTTTGGATATGGTTAGTATCACTTTGTCATTCAAAATTATATTCAAATGTAATGTGTAGAAATGTATCTTTGTTTACTTATATTTATCATTTGTGTAATCCGAATTCCAGTGTATTAAGTAAGGTTTGCAGCTAATTTAAAGCTTTTCTTAGATTTTGGCAAGAAGCAAACATTTCTGTGTCATCTATAAACGTATAAACTTATTTTCATTACAAAGTATGTTGGTGGTTAAGATTAAATATACTGTCAGAGCGAGCACACTGACTATGCCTGTAACATTCAAAAATTTATCCGCATCTTTCTGAAAAAATTGTTTATTGAGATACAATTTAAATAACAACTAGAATTAATGGGAGCTATAGAATACACTGTTTTTCTCCACAGACCTTTTCAATTACTGCTACTCTGTGAACCTTTTATGTGGCTCTTTCTGAATCCGATTTGATGTTGCGGAATACTTTTAAAACTTTCAAGTACGATTTTGATACGTTCCAGAAGTATATTTTCTAGAAATTTAGATAAAAAAGGCAAGAACATTATCAGCCCGCAAGAAATGGTTTTTATGGAGGTTTTCCAAGTGTTTTGATTAAGACAGTTTGTCCAACTTCTATTGCTTGGAAAAACACTAAATATTTCTGTGGTGGCTAAAATTGTTTTCTTAGATGACTCGTTTACCATCTTTTCCATTGTAAAATAATAACCAAGTGATTTAGTAATTTTATTTTTTTGCAAATCTTCTGAACGGTAAACTGTTTAATTGGTAAAGGCATTTGGAGTATATTCAACTATTAATTCTTTTCCATTTTTCATTGTAAAATTGAATTTCAGTATCAAACATATAGTTTGTTAGAGATATAATTTATCATAATTTTATGCAGACAATTTTGGCAAAGTATGGCATATATATGTAGTAAAAAATGACGAAATATGCAAGATATGCGAAAAAATTTAAATAATGCACATTTTGTAAAACTATAATTTTGCTGTTCTGATCTAGTGTTTTTATGGGTATTCTCATTCGAATAAAATCCATATTATTTTTTATACAATTTATTTATATTTATTTACAATAGCTGATATAAATGGGGAAGTGTATATAATAAGACTAAATATATCTTCGATTATAATTTACGACGTATTTTTCCAAGTTATTTACGAGACTTGTTGTCTTTTATCTGACAAAATATTTTTATAACATAAAAAGCTCCTTTCAACATCTACCGAGCTACTTAGGGCAGATTTAAAATAACTTGTTAAAGCCGAAAGTGCTACACGTAAATCAATTTCAGAGTTTCCATTCAAAATTTCGTACATGTTCTCAAGGGTTTTAAATCAGCTGTTTTTTTTTTCTAAAACGCATAAACATTTTTTATTAATTGAATTGCCGATTTTACCTAAATCCATGTAAATTCTTTAACGATTTCAACGGATTTTGTTAAAGACATTTTTCGCTTTTCTAAATTATTTATAGTTTTTACTATAAAACTGTAAAGCGTTGTGATAAAGGTTAGTTGATTTGCCAATGAAGTTGTTGTAACAATATTTTGTGCCTTTGTAATAGCAGCACTGTCTACGGTATTAAACTTTAAAAGCAATTGCTTAATTGTTACGAAATATTCAGCATAAAAAATTGCAGCTTCTAACCAAGTTCACATTGTAGTCAACACTGGTTGAGGAGGTAAAGGTACAGTCGGCAATTTTTTCCTATAAAACAAAACCCTTAAATGACTTTTGACAAATACTTCTTTTATGCTAATAATTAGTTCATTAACATCACGAAATTTACATCTAATATGTTCAGCTACTCTGTTATATCCAAGAGCTAAACAATCATGTAAACTAATTATTTTAAGTTGTTACCTAGCTTTAACCATATAAGGGATGGCGTCTTATAGCATAAGTAAAATTTTTACAGTGAAAACTACACTAGGTGCAAAAAAATTCATAAAACATTTATTGACAGATCTTAAAATACTTAAATTGTTAGTTTTGATTAACTGTCGACAAGCAATTAAATAAGATTCACTAGGTTCATCTTTGCGAATAGATTCTAATAAAAAATTTACAATGTAACGCCCACAAGAATCGGTGGTTTCATCCACAATAAAATAAATGCATAGATTTTCAACAATATTGACTTTCTTTAGAATATCGATGTAGATAGGAGGCACGTAGTTTTTCTTAACATACTTTCGAGAGCAAATACTTTTGCAAAAAAAATTAAAAATAGGATTTTGCAGTTTTTCAAAGGTATGTTTGCACAAATCATCGCTTTGCATAAATCAGAATTAAATTCATATTGTTCATTAAATGAAGTCATCAACGACTAAGGGTAATTGATCAACTTTATATTTATTCATCTTCTTACATTTTGACTTGTGTGGCTTTGTCCCGACATGTCACCGAAAATTTCTTCTGGGGTGGTATTTATGGCAAGAACATGTATTTTTTCAAACTGTCTAAACTTTGAATATTTAAAAACCTAACAAATATTTATCAAAGAAGAAGAAAACAATCTGACAAATCACCATTTTACGCGGGTAAACGGGAGATCCATAAAACTGCGGGATGCCGCCTGTAGTAATGACGTGGGGTAGAAGTTCACACAAGTGACTTCGCCGGCAACTCGTCAAACGAGGCAGGAGAAATCCTGACAATACGAGTACTATCGACTGGAGTATTTGCTGCATCGATTAGGCCCAAGGCCTACGGAGACGTTAGACCACATGACGTTATCTCGATAAAACTGTTATGCAGGCGATTCGATCCCACACTTGTGGACAAAGGACGCCGGTAGCAGTAGCGATATGTGGTAGAGGTTTGCCCAAGCGACCTCGACGACTGCTCGTCCAACGTGGTAGAGGAAACTCTACCGACATGAGTGGGGCTGCGTTTCACTCTACGACGCAGACTCGTAAAGGTGCTTTGAGCCACCCTATCCCACAATAGTATGGGTAACGGGCCCAACAAGTATCAATAGATGTAGAGTAGAGGCTCACGGCCGCTCGTCCAACGTGGTAAAGGAAACTTTACCGACACGAGTGGGTAGTGCACCTTACCCCGTGGCGCGTGATACCCGTAAAACTGCTAGTGGAGCCTACCCAATCCCACAATTGAGGGCAACGGATGCCGCTAGTCAGTAACAGAGGGGTAGAGGTACCACGAGAGTGACCTCGACGGGTACTCGTCAAACATGGTAAGGGGAACCTTACCGACATGAGGACTAAGGGGAGGGGGGTAGCCAACCAGGGCGGCTTCCCGGTTCCCTTCGATGGTGTTGGACTCTTAGGGGTGGTGGCACCGCTTTAGGGACAGGTCTTAGGCGCCCGGCGGAACCGTAACACCTCCGGTACTCTGACCTGGTGAAATAGGAGCATAGTTCGGTATCTGAACTTCCCAGCCTCGACTTGCACGTCTGTCCTGGTGCATGCTTGTTGGTGTGCGGACCTTAATTTGGTCGTACTGTAAGGAGGGTAGAGCCTCCCGGTTCGTGTTTGGAGACTCGGCAATAAGGGTACTCGGTATCGCATCCGGCACCAGCACCCTGTTGCGGTCGTAACTATGACTTTCTTAAGGTAGCTTTGCAAAATATGTTTCCACTGATCGGTGTAAAAAAGCTCGGGATAGTTTCTAATTCAGGCATTAATTAGGCTCAAATTTTCTTTCAGCATATTGCTGTTGCGGCTGAAAAATAAACTGTATAGTAATTTTAAATTTAAACAAAGAAACTTTAAACAAAAGCTAAAGCTAAAACACTAACCTGTGGAAACGGCGCTTTCCCGCAGAGATCGGTTTTCTGTACTGTTGATCCTGGGAGTTCCAGAAAGAGGAAATAAGGGTGTGGGTAAAAAATAGGCTAAGTTACCCCAATCTTCACAGCAGAGCCGATCGGTAGCGTCCTTTTGGTGCAAAGGTTTCTTCTCCGTTCCTTGCCAAGTCAGAAGCAAAATAAAATGAACCGAGTTTTACCAGCAAAAACTTCAACCCCGAAATGCAATCAGGCAACAAGATAACCTCTGGGAAAAGATTAATCTGGTCGGCAAAATATCGAATTTTGCCACAAAAATTAGCTTCAATAAAGCGGCCTCGCAGAAATGAAAACTTCTGCCGCCAACTCTCGATCAAAACGCTCTCGGCTTACAGAAAATTTAAAGCCGGTCATCCGCTTTCTAAACTATCATAAAACTAAATTTAAAACGAAGCGAGCCAAAAGAGCCAGGCAAGGGCCAGGCAGCCGACAGCATTGCAAATAAAAAATAAAAGGCGAAGCGCGGCCCGCGGCTCAAACCACGGCCTACATATCAGCGCTCTACGTAATCGTGCAATTTCGCCGCTGCTAAATTAAAGCGTATATACAGGAAGGATTCAAAAGACCTCCAGCCCTAATTTAAAATTCAAATGAAAGTAATTGGAGATTGGTGCGAACATTGCACTTCTCACAAAAAAATACTTTTGCGAAAGAACTAAACATTTGCATTAAATGACTAATGGTCACTGATTTCTGATGAAACAATTTTATAAACATGAACACCACCGCATCTGTTGAGAAACTAGTTGAAAATCCCTAATTGCTAATTCACTATCCAAATTATAGCCCCATTTTCATACGAATTGAGAAAATTAATGAAAATTTAGTCATTTCGACACAAATTCTCTCAAATAACCACTTTATATGCAAATTTTTTTAGAAAAATACAAAAATTGGGTAAAATGCGCAATTTTGCAAAATAGGTAAACAATATGCATTTAGCATAGCATCCGCTGTCTAACTATTACGTTTATAAATTGGGTATGTAAAATGTGTCGTTTTCCATGGGAATGGTTTTCTGCTAAATAAGAAGACATAACACTAATATAATTCTAAAACGTATTACTTTTCATATTATAAAACAAGTTCTTCAACTGTTTTGTTAGCTCATTCAGCCGTGTTTAATCAGCAGAAGTCTGCTTTAATGCTATGTTTTTTCAGTATTTCGTTTTTATCTCTTACTTCTTGTGAATATCCTATTACCTCAGAGCTGTCTTCTTATGAAGGAGAAGTAGAGTCTAGAACAGCTTCTATAAGGGTAGCTTCATTTGGTTGCTATACATGTGATACCGCCTAAATATGTTATATCCAGATGAGTGTTTCGTTATATAGATACGGCTTTTTCTTAGTTTTAATAATATTTATACTTAAGATAGCTGAGAGTGGTTTGATGATAAGTGAAATTTGGATTTGAACTCAGTATAGTGGTTAAAAAGAATTTAAGCAGGCCTGGTAACTTATTAACATTAAAGAGCCAATAAGTAGGTCCACAATTGTCCACAATTATTGTTTTTAAGTTCACGACCCCCCCCTCCCTCTTAGGAATGTTTAGCATTAAAAATTATCTTCGACGATGAATCAGTTTCCTAATGTTAATTGATGTTTTGTTGTGTTTTGTGTTAGTACATGAAATCTATTTTCTATATTGACGTTTGTTGATGCTTGAGTTATTCTTTTGTTTCTATTTCTACCAACTACTACCACAGGTGACTACAATCCATACCCTCATCACTAACATTATCATCAGTATAGTTGTTATTTGTTATTAGTGAGTGTTGTGATGTTACTTTTTGATTATAGTTGTCATAAAGTGTGCAACCGGTGCGAAAGATCGACATGCCACAGGCATTTGAAATTCTAATCTGGGTAGCAATAATTGCTGGTTTAGCTTAATTGTTGCAACTGTATTTATTTTTTGATTACACGGGTATTGCGTTAGGTATAAACTCACAGTTAAAATTGTACGGCCGGCCTCTTTTTTTGTTTATCTGTTACCTTGTTAGAAACGGGGTCACGTTGCCGACCGAGAGTGATAGTTTATCTCGCCGACACAAAAATATTTAGAACAAAGAAAATCGTTCACTACTACTTTTAGCGACTATCCGACCACAACTGAAAGAACAACAACAAAAATTTAAAAAAAGTTTAAGTATTATAAGTAGAGAATAAAACAACTAATTTTAAAAAGAGGAGTCAAAAAGCTAAGACTATTGACAATAATCATCGAAGATATCAGGGGAGTAGTCGATAATTTTAGTCACAAAATAGATCAATTAGACTTTAATACGAGGGCATGCTGAAAAGTAATGTCTCCAAATTTTTTATGTGAAAACTCTTAAAGCTTTTTAAATAAAACAAACTTTATTAACATTCTACATTTTTATTCGTCATGTCTACATGTTTATTTCTCAACATAGTCACCCTGGCGACGAACACATTTCTCCCAACGAAAGACCATTTTGTTGATACCGTCACTACAGAATGTTGACTTTGTTGACGGAGCCACAACTTCGCCTCGGCTTGCACCGCTTCATCACTATTAAAGTTAACTCCTCGAAGGTGTTCTTTAAGTTTTGGAAATAGATGAAAATCGGGTGGGGCCAAGTCGGGGCAGTATGGAAGATGATCGATGACAGCTAACCCAAGACGCCGGATTATTGCAGATGTCGCAACGCTCGTGTGCAATCTAGCATTGTCATGCTAAAGGAGAGGGTGCTCCATGTGTGAATAAACCCTTCGATTTCGTACTTTTAATTTTTTGAGAGTTTCGCAGTGCCTTGCAGAGTTTATGGTATGCCTTTAGGTATGAATTCCAAATGCACCACACCTTGAATATTTCAGAACACTATGAGCATGATTTGGCCTGCTGATGGCAAGGTTTTGAACTTTTTTGGCGTCGGTGATTCTTTGTAGCGGAACTCCATTGATGCTCTCTTATTTCGGGGTCAAAATGGTAAACTCAGCTTTCAACGCCTGTCAAAATGTTGTTAAGAAACCCATCACCCTCAGGCTCAAAACGCAAAAGAAATTGTTGACAGATGTCCATTCTCCTCTGTTTAATGTCAGAAGTGAGCATTCGAGGCACCCATCGTGTACATAGTCTTCTGTACCGCAATTCTGCAATCATAACCTGTACTCGCTCTCGTGATATGCCACCTACCTGTGAGCTGTTTCTGTGTTATCCGATGATTTTCTCTGATGAATTCATCAACCCGATTCCGATGAGTCTCGTCGATTGCCGTACGCGGTCCTCCACTCTAAGCTCTGTCACAGACGTTGAGGTTAGCACCGCCATTTCTTTTATTACGAGCACGAACAACCCAACGTCGCACATTACTGATGTCGATACAATTATCACCATACACATCTTTCGTTCTTCTACAGATTTCAATTGGAGGCATGTTTTCTGCGATTAGAAACTCGATTACAGCACGCTGTTTCTCACGCACCGACATAGTTACGTTACACACCGCCGTGTTACACGCTACAATTCGGAACCCTCTAGCGTCATCAAAGCATGAAAGTCGACCGAATAATATGCATAATATGTAATACCTCAACCCATATTAAGAACAGAATAAAAAATTCGGAGGCGTTACTTTTCCGTACGTCCTCCTACAAAAAAACGAATCTATCGTACGCTACACTTGAAAATGTATACTTCAAACTTGCTTTAAATATTTATTTTAATAAAACACTTATTTAAAACTTAAAATTAGTTAAAAACTGCCTTACATTGATCTTTTTGCCTGCAACAAGTATTTTTGCAGTTTTTAAAATCCTAAAAAGCTAGTTTATTGACAACAAGTGTTTATTTTTTAATTGAATAGAAAACACCCATTTTTTATGAAATGAACTGAAATGACTACATCTGAAAATTTAGTTTATGGTAATTTCACGTAAAACAAAATGTCCATCACCACGAGCGGCATTACAATCAATAATTCCTTTGTTAAAATTTTGCACCACATTTTGGTGTAATCTAGGGGCTTCCGGCTTGAATGTTTGTTTTTAAATACTTTAGTTGTTTGTGGGTTGTTGCTATAGACAGTATTTCAGGTAACCCCATATAAAATGGTACAATGGTATTAAATCTGTAACTTTATGGAGGCCAACTAACCGGTTCGTTACGCAGAATCACACGATCTTCAAATTTTGATTTCAATAAGTCATTTGTTTGCAAGGCCCTGTTTTGTTGAAACCAAAATTATTCAGATTGAAACTAAGCAATTTGGACCAAAAAAGTTTAAGAACATTCCTACCATAACAATCAATTTCAAAGCTAAAAATAAAATTGTAAATTCCGAATGGTTCTAGTATTAGACAAATATCTTCATAATAACAATTCAAATATATCAAGTACACCATACAGTTCATTTCACAGAGCTTAACGCATGCAATATTAAAATTTCTGTTTGTATTTTGTTGCTTTTTTATTTATAGTTTTAAATTGGCATAATTACTATTAGGCTAAATTTATTTTTCGTCGTAGGCTTTTTGTCAAAAACGTCGTGACCCAAGAACTACTTGTTCTGTATGTTTCTTTTTACGATATCTTGCCATCGACTTTCGTTTTGGGCTGTTCTTGTGACCTGTTCAATAGTATGGCCGTTGACCTCTTTAATCTGGTCCGGCCACCTTTTTCGTGCTCATCTCCATGGTCTTGAGCCTTGATTTCTGCCCTGTACAACTAATCTTTTGAGAATGTCTGAATTTCTTCGTTAAACATGGCCAAAGTATCTTAATTCTTCTGTATATGAGTTTAGATAATCTTATATATTCTTAGATTTCTTCAATGATAAACGCATTAGTTCTTTTTTCCGTCCATGACACTCTGAGTAATCTTCTCCAGGACCATAGTTCAAAGGAGTCGATTCGTCTGGAGTTTATTTTTCGCATTATCCACGTTTCTGAAGCATAGAGTAAATTTCATAGGCCATTATTAATCAATTTATTGTTTTAAAGTTGAAATGCGTTTTACGTTATTATATAAAAATTAATTGTCCAAACCTATCTCGCACTATACTTTCTTAGTCATTGAAATAATATTAACTTTTTTATTTTATTGTTTATAATCACATATACCTTACGTAAGGCTTGAAGGTTACACCACTGCCCGCCAACATCTCGGTGACGTTTTTCAACACTTCTTCTTCTATTAAAGTGCTAATCATACACAGTACAGTGGAAGATCTACGTTCAAAGCAATTATGCCTCAAGACATAAAAAACCTGCTTTATGGCGGGTGATTCTTCAAAAGCCGCATACATTTTAATATCATAACAGCCTCCAATGAAATACGCATCTTGTCAATCACATTGTTTAAATAATGCCGTATACGGTTTATTCACAAAGAAAAATTACTTCGGATCTAGTAGGACTTTATATCTACCAAAATATATACAGGGTCCATCCCAAAAGAAATGAGCCTTTTTCAAAAAAAAATAGTTTTATTGAGCAGATCGCTACAACACCTCAAAATTCTTCAAAATAGGATCCTCCTGCATCAATGCACTTTTGGAGACGGGTCTTCCAAGTCCGGAAGGCTTCCTGGTAGGCCTCCTTAGGGATGTCCTTGAGGGCTGCTGTGACATTCTCTTGGATGTCCTCAACCGAGTCCCAGTGCTTGCCCTTTAGCACTCTTTTCAACCGCGGAAACAAAAAGAAGTCCGGGGGAGACAAGTCCGGGCTGTAGGGAGGCTGGGGAACCACGCCGAGTTGAATCCGGGCCAGGTACTTGGTCACGATGAACGCGGTGTGGCTCGGCGCGTTGTCGTGGTGCAAACTCCAGTCGTTTTTGATCGCGCTCCGCTTACTTGTGACCTTTCTTTTGAGTCTTTTGAGGACTTCCAGGTAGAAGGCGAGGTTCGTCGGCCACCTCTTCCCGGCCCTCCTTAAATGCTTTGTGCCACTTTTTAACTTGCGAGTACGATAAACAATCATCCTTGAAGGCCTCCTGAAGCATTCCAAACGTTTCGGTAGCATTCTTGCCGAGTTTGAAGCAGAATTTAATTGCGTAGCGTTGATCGATTTTTGAATCCATCGCGCCGTGTCGAAAATTGAAAATAGACATTCACGGAAACACCCGTCCTGCCGCTCCGAGAGCTCAGAGCCGACTTGCACCGACCGCGTATGGAAGCTAAGACCCCCCACCACCTGCCCCAAGCGTCAGAGCACGCCGGAATGTACACTCGCGTCCGAAAAAAAATAAGGCTCATTTCTTTTGGGATGGACCTTGTATATATAATTTGCGTAACAGCTGCTAAACTATGCCCATTTTATTTGAACAACAGTGGTACATCATAATTTGAAATCAGTCATAAAATCCTTAATTATTTTAAGTTTATTTGCCAAAGTAATGACAATTTTGTATAATATATTGGCATATTTAATTTTATTTAAATTAACTAGATAGTGTTCTCTACAGAGTTACTGTTTTCTTTATCTTTGAGTGTTTTTGTATACGCACGCGCTCTGTTACCTAAAGTATTACAAATTTGTAAATTCACATTTACTAGCTCATAATCAAAATTTGGTTAAATTAAAATACAAGCCCAAACGACAACCTCAAGAAACAGAATGAGAGCAAAAAGTAAAATTTGATAACTGAATAAACTGTGACAAAATAAATTGCTACTTTAATAATTAAATAGTAAAAGGGTAATCTATCGATTGGCAACCATACTTTTTTACTATCATGCAAACTAGCAAAAAACCCGTAAGCATTGCGTAACACTTGATATATGCATTTGAGTTGTGGTGTGTGTGTGTGTGTGTCCATTTATAAACTATAAGGATAGTACATAAAATACTTTGGCTGACGGTTCCCTCTGGAAAAAACAAAAGGGAACGCCAAATTTGACGTAAAATCCGAATCCGCGATCAAAAATTCAAGAAAACCAGTGCAAGTAGGCCACTTGCCCCTTTAAAAAGTATGTGGCTTGACAGATGTCAAAAATGACGGAAAAAAGGACCGAACAAACCAGCGCCCAAAGCGTACTTTCCCGTAGTACCCAATTGGCTGAATTGGTAGCGGGTTTGCTTTGAGATGCAAAGTTTGTGGGTTCAATCTCTCCTTTTGGACAGTACTCATATGCAGGTTTTGGTGTAATACTCTTCTCCATATCTTCTAGACTGTTTACATTTCTTCAAATCGTTAGCCCACAGTATATGTGTAGCTTTTTAATTAAAACATCGATACCTTTTTCACCTGTTTTTTATCAAGTGTCAATTTTTTTTTCAAATAACCTAGACATTAAAATCTTTCTTATACTATTTTCAAATATTTTGGAATGTTTTTGAATCTCAGTCTTTAATGTAATTGTCTTATTTCACACTAAACTTTTACTGCAATCTCAAAACATCTCTTTGACAATATCAAATTCTATCTTTCCCCCCAAACTTTTGTGACATTTGCACACTCGTAATAAGATTCAATCATTTGTTTATTTTTACAGAATGTACAATATCTGCTGTTGATATTTAAATCGACAACTTTACCGTAGTCGCAGCTTATAAGCGTTGCTATGATGTACATTGACTTAGAGCCCTGTCTTTTCCAAGAACCTTTAAATGTAAAATTGGTTTTTCGTGTTATTCGTTTTTTCTTTTCTCCTTCTCCGAGAGCGCAAGTATATCCGCGGGGTGTTTAAATGCTGATCGGAAATTTTTTATTTAATTTTTTCGCTCATTCTCCCTAGCAACAGTTTTCATGGATTTTCTATTAGTGCTAAGTTTTGATTAAAAACGTGATTTTATTTATTCTTAAGTTATTGTTTGCGGGTGATTTTTAAAGTATATACTTGTTTAGTATTTTTCAACTTTAATTTTTCTGATTTTTATGATTAGTATCTAATTTTGTCGTTTTGCAACTATTCGATTATTGCGATGACTAAAATACTAGTTTTAAATTTCTACATGTACAAATTACCTACTTAACATCACACATTTTGATACAGCAATAATATTTTATACCTTGTTTATTTATTTATTATACATTGATAGTATAAATACGATTGTTTTGTTGTTTTAAGTCATTTTACTACTTAATATAGTTTTAATACAAAAATGAGAAAGTAACAGAAAATATAAATAACAGAATTTTAACTTGCTTTGTTGTTTTATTAGCAATTTAGAATTGCTTGATAATGTATTGAGAACAAATCGAAATAAGTCTAATTTAAATGGCAAAGCATGATAACAGTTAAATTCGTTAACATAAATAGAAATTTAAATTTAAAAAATTAATTCATGAACACATTATCTATGAGTGCAATGTATCCTATTGCTCGTATTCTGAAATGTCTGGATATCCTCGATAATCAATAATTAATTTATTGAAAATACTTGATTTTTTTAGTTAATACATATGTTGTAAGTATTTTTTCTATTTTATTTAGATTGTATTTACTCTTACATACATTTATGACATTATGTTTTATGTAATCTAGAAAACGTTTGCTATTTTGTATATTACACCACTAAAGCGTAATAATTGCAAGACAGCATTTCTGAAACATCATCTGAGATTTCTGTTAAGCAATAAATCATTGTTATTATTTCCTAATTTGTAATTTATTTTACCTGATTAGAGAAGGACTTCCATATCGTAATAATTCAATTAATTTTTTTGTCCTTAAAATTCTTAATAGCAAACTAATTTTAAATTTTTTATTTTGTAATTTTTTTATAGCACTTTTGTAACTTGCATATTTAAAAAAAATTACATGATGTGTAATCAGCTACGGTTATTAGTATTGCTCTACTTTGTAAGCAATAGCAAGTATTCCTTATACAGGTTAAAGGACGAGGGGAGCAAATATTTTTTACTGTTAAAGCGTGTAAATGCTAAAGGCAACAAAAACTTAGTAGACTCATGTTGGAAACATCCAACATCGTTCAGCAAAAAAAACTTACACCATATTTTTAAGAACTAAAAAAATCTATTAAGAAGCAGCTTGAATTAGTATACCTACACCAATCCCCAAAATACCCAAAATTAACAACTTATCTCTGCAAATTCTCTAGCTTATCGCGAATATAAGATGCGCTAGAACTATATGGTAAGGATATCAGTCGGTAACAGTAAATACATTCCACTCACAAACTTACTTAATCAACATTTCAAGACATACAAAATACAACATTTGAAATGTACATAATAATTCTGTGTAAACAGCTATATAAATTTTTTTAAAAACCTACAAAGAAAACAAGACGGAAGCTGGGCACGAACCTTGGAGTAAATAAAACTATAAAGAGAACATTGTGGTTGCTTTTTATGCAAAAGCAGTAATATCAACTTCTTGACGCAAAACTATTAAATGATTCTTTGATATTTTACTTGAAATGTCTATCTAATAGACAAAATAAAATACACATAAAAATATGAAACACAATTCCAACTTACACTCAATGTTTCTAGAAGTAAAGTTTTTTATGACCCTAAACGTCCTTGTGCACAAGCTGTGTTTTATATTTAAGCACTGCACCATTATTTCAAATTTTTAAACATTTGTAAAGTAGATATTGTAGATTTTAATATTTGATAAACAAAATAAATTAAATATTATGTATTGCAATAGCGTAAAACTTAACCAACCAAGACTAACGATTCTTAACATTAAACATTAAATAAGTCAAATACAAATGTTTATGTTAACAATAACTTAGATAGGAAGTATTTTTACCAGTAAATCAATATAATCTAATGCGACCTCACATCTACATTTTGCAAGAATTTTTTTACCGATTACTATTTTAACTTCGTAAATTTTTAGTAATTGGGAACAAAGATAAGTCTTTCTACATAGAAGGGACGTTTAGGGCAATAAAAACCTTTAAATTTGGAAATACCGCATTGTCTTAACGTTAACATTTAAATATCAAAATTTATGTAAAATGTTACATACGACCATGTTACATTTGCACAAATTATGACGACAGTTGTATGGTTGTTCCCCCTGTAGTTTTATTTACTCTAAGGTACGAACCGATCAGGGGTAAACAAATACTGTTCCAGAACATCCAGCGCAAACACTTAGCTCTCCAGAACGCAACCCTAATATTAATGACGAAAATGTCCAAACTTTCCTTACTTTAGCCAGCAAAAATTCAACAAAGAATTAATTTTTGCAATTGCAAAATTCCTGAGTTTGATTTAATAACCGATTAAATTCTCAAACATCTACCAAGGAAAACCAATAACACTTCTAACCATTATTTATAGTGGTACTCACTTTGCGCAAGTGGAGATTGTTCCGTAAAATCCTGTAGATGGTGCGTTTCTCGCTGCCACTATCTCTCTCTATCTCAAGCAGCGTTCATCGTCTATTGATCTCTATTAGGTGGTCAAGATTACTACACATGACACATCGGTCGTCCTGATTGTTGCCGGTCGCTGGTTACTTCACGTTCTCACTGAAGCTCTGCTTCGCACCCCTGTTCGGTATGAAAGAACATAATTCCCAACAGCTTCTAGTAACTCTCTGTGGCAGTATGTGGCATTTCTGCCACGGGGAACAGCTATTTTGATATACGAAGATTGTTCTACTCGGATCTCATCCATCCTACACGGCGGTTTAATGACAACTGATTTAACATTGCTCTTTGTGCAATTACAGAACATCACAGAACCATCTTGCGTTGTGAACACACACTATCAGTGATAATATTTCTTGAGACATACTACATTTTGTACTAACATCTCTTAATCTTGCAAAAAAAAATAGTTGCCGTGACTTATGTCCCAAACATCGTTAAATAAACTTTCTGCGTGATGAGGTACTCTATTTGGTTAATGCAACAAATTTCAAGAGGTAATTTATAACCAAGCTTTCAAAACTTCAGCACTACGTATCTGAAAATTCATTCAGTCATCCAGAAAGGCATCAGTATAAGTATTTTGGGATGTAACAAACATTTTGTTTATTAAATATTTATAGAAGAAAACGATTCCATTGCAACATCACACCATTGAAGTATTATCGTTCAGAAATAATTGACAATGTTAAAGTATGAAATATATTAATTTCCCCAAAAATTATTTGTCTGATTTAATTTCCCCAGACTTCTGATTTTTCTAAAATTTTGATTAAATAAAGAAGCAATTGGAAATGATTATTTTGACGAACTTAAACAACGTAACTTTTATAACAAAAATAAGAAATTAGGCCAAGTTATAAAACGTGTACAATATGTACATATTAACTATATCAAAATTCAAGGACATTAAACTGTAAAATAAAATAGAACTTCAGTTACATTTACCTTGTTTTTATTGTTATTTTGTAATATTTTAACGTATAGTAGTTTAAGCGTTTTTTTAACAAAACATAAATAAAACGAGTTAAAACAAAAGAAATATCAATATTTAATTAACTATTAGATTAAGTTGTTTATTTATAGTAATAAACTTTACTTTTACGCAATGCCCTAGAATATTGCAAATATTTATGTCCAAATATTAAAATAGTAATTCTAGTTAAACATTTAGTTTCGCATTACGTTGTCAGTAAGTTTTTGATAGCAGTTTAATGGTTTGTTGAAATTAATTTTGTTACAAAGCTACAAACTCACATTGAAACAGATATTCGTTTTTTGCTAATACATACATAATCCAATAAAAACTATTAATTCGTCGTATACAAAAACTTTCGTCTGGAAAAAGGCTAGCATTTATTAAAATAGCATATCTTACTTTTGCAACATATATAGTAATAAAGTATCTTGTTTATTAAAACCGTCATTAGTTTTTGCTTTGTTTTAATCTTGAAATTTATTCTAGATGTTCGTTATAATATAAAGTGTAGAGCGTTTAATGAGTTTTATTTAACTTTGACGGTATTAATAAAGTGCTTTTTATTTATAAAAATAAAGGAGATTGGATGGTACATAATGCAACTAACATGTTTTACTGCAAAAACTGTTTGTCAGACAGGCGGATCTCTGAGCGCCCGGGGCGCTTCATCCGCTAGCTTTAGTTTTTCATTTCCGTGCAATTTCTTTTTAAAACGCAGAAATAAAAATGTTGGGTGATGTGCACCTAGAAGGAACAATCCTCTTCGTATCAAAGAAGCAAATCACCGTTGTTATATAGTTCAACTAATTCACGTTTCCTTCGACCGCGTAAAGTTTCGTGTTTCCGTCGACTGGATTATTGTGTTGATCCAGACTCGTTGCCGTGACCCACCTTTAGACAAGGATTTGATAGAAAGTTTAAGGTGATAAAGATTGTTTGCCTTAGCTTGCGATAAACTTTCATGCAGTTTATTTTCTTATCCTTTGATAACTGTACATATCATACTTAAACTATTGTTAAAATTTAGTTATACGACTTTCATAAATTCTTTGTTTCTGAAGTTTAGTTGATTATTTTATAAGAATATTATTTATTTTTGCATATTGAAAGCACGTCATATCCCGATTTGTCTTAGGTTACTATATTATTTAACAATTTCTTTAAACTAAAGATAATTTTTAAATCTTAGATTTATACAATCGTTCTTTCATAATGTTCGGTCATACATAAAAATCGTTAACTATTTTTTAAATGCGCTTTGCTAAATTCCACTTCATGCAATGTCATTAAAGAAGGGAATTGCAGGCAATCCACCGCTGGACAGTATTTTGTAACGACGGTTCCGATTCTATAACGCGCAACCGTTACTGGGTTGTTATTCCAACTGAATGTTCTGTGTCTGCGGAAATTAGTTCCTGCATTCTTCCGCATCACTATCAGACTGAAGCTACCGTTAAAGTTATTTAGTGAAAATGTTTCTGCTCTTTCATTCTCGATGCTTTGGTTTTTGTGTGAATACCTTTGTAAAGTAGTTTTAATAGAAATAGAAAATATTATGAATCTTAACAAATTATTGTTAGCTTTAGTATTTTATTTATTGTATATTTTTTTTCGTAATAATTTCACAAAAATCTCTTTAAACATCGTACATCACACTTATCAGCTGAAAGAAGAAAGAGCCTACAGAGTGATGATTCAAAATCTGCATTCCTCAATACCAACAGAAGATATAAAACTTGAAATAGAAAAATACGAACATACAGTACGTAATGTGATAAATATAAGACATCCACCAAAGAGCCACTTCCCCTCCATTTCGTGAATTTAGAACCAAAAGAAAATAATGAAAAACTTTACAACATTGAATTTATATGCAACACTATAATAGCAGTAGAAGCCCCAAGGAAAAAGAACATCATTGCCCAATGTACCAGATGTCACAGCTACGGACATACTAAGGCTTATTGCACTAGACCGTGCATGTGCGTAAAATGCGGAAGCGAGCATAACACAGCTCTTTGCAAGAAGAATTCTAACACCCCAGAGAGATGTGGACTTTGCGGGGGTGCACACCCAGCCAAGTATAAGGGATGCGATGTATACTTAAATTTATAAAATATTAGAAACAAAAATGGACAACCACAACGTCGAAATAATGCTCAGTACCAACAAAACACAAACATTAACATAAATGATAACAAACAATTCCCTCAACTAAACCATAACCATCCTTTGATACAGGCGCTCCCCAATCAACAAATGTCATACGCGCAAGCGCTAGCACAAAATCAACAATCAGCAAATACCAACATCACAGAACAACTAACAATGTTTTTGAACGAGTTCAAAGCTATGTTTAGTCAGTTAATCAACCAAAACAGCATGATATTAAACATGCCGAGTACTGTCATCCAAAAAATTAATTAAATTCAAACTACAATCATTGCGTATCGTCCTTTCGAATGCCAATGGGCTACTAAACCACAAATTAGAACTAGAAAACTTCCTAAAAATACATAAGATAGACATACCACTGATATCAGAAACACACTTCACTACAAGAACAATGTTTGAAATTCCCTCGTACAAAATCTACCACACCTCCCACCCTGACAACACTGCACACGGTGGGACTGCTGTCATAATTAGAAGTACAATACCGCATCATGAGCTAGTACATCACCAAACTGCAACAATACAAGCTGCCAGTATCCAAGTTGATGCAGGCCCGTGGTCCTTCAGAATTACTGCGATCTACTGCCCTCCAAGACATGCCATATCTCCTGAAGAGTACAAAAAATTCTTTCAATCTCAAGGCAATAGATTTATAATTGGCGGAGACTGGAATGCAAAAAACACAGTATGGGGAGCGAGACTGACGAAACCAAAAGGAAGAAACCTCCTAAATGCGTTAACTACACAGAATTGTAATTATCTTAGCACTGGCGAACCGACATATTGGCCAATCGACCCCAACAAGCTATATGCAAATTGAATCAAACTTTTAACTTTCGTCTGACCACACACCAGCCATTGCAACACTAAGCTCGCACATAATCAACATATCACCTACTCCTAACCTTACAACAAAAAAAAATAAACAAATTGGGAAGAATTCAAAACTTTCATAGAAGAAAACAAAAGTCTGGAAATAAGAATCAAAAATACCGACCAACTAGATGAAGCAGCACAAACTCTCGTTAACCTAATACAACAAGCTGCCTGGCACTCAACACCAACGCCAATAGAAACACCCACAAAAACGGAAAACATACCGATCCATATTAGAAAATTAGTTTCAGAAAAACGAAGAGCAAGGGCTAGATGGCACAGAACAAGAAATATCGAAGACAGATTGATTTACAACAGACTAGGAGGAAATTACATAATACCATCAATAAAGTAAGAAACACTATGTTTGAACACTATGTCACCTCACTGTCCAAAGACGATCATACTATTTGAAAGGCCAAAAAAAATTCAAAAGACCGCAAGTAACAATACCGCCAATAAGAAAACCAGACAGAAGCTGGGCAAAAAGCGATATCGAAAAAGCCACAGCATTCGCCGAACACCTCGAAAAAGTATTCACTCTACCTCCATACAGACACTCTGACGAAGAAATCGAAGATTTTCTGAACATACCTTGCCAAATATCATTACCTATAAAACTATTTTTTCCTACAGAGATAAAACAGGAGATCAAAACTTAAATTCACGCAAAGCACCAGGTTATGATTTAATAACAGGAGCAACACTAAAGAACCTCCCACGAAAAGCAGTAGTTCTATTGACAACAATCTTCAATAGTATGCTGAGATTATCGTATATCCCAGTGATATGGAAATTTGCTCATATCATCATGATACCCAAACCTGGAAAACCAGTCAATGAAATCAGCTCTCACCGACCACTTAGCATGTTACCCACGCTATCAAAACTATTTGAAAAACTGCTACTCGCCAGAATTAGAGCTGACATAGACTTATCAACTATAATACCTGACTACCAATTTGGGTTCAGGGAACGCCACTCCACTATTCAACAAACACATAGAATAGTAAATACAATTGCAACTAGCCTACAGGAGAAAACATATTGTACAGCAGAATTCCTATATATAACACAAGCCTTTGGCACACCGGACTATTACATAAAATTAAAACCACATTCCCCAGTCCATACTAGTTGCTAGTAAAATCATACATCTCTGAAAGATACTTCCAAGTTAGATTCAACAACTCTTACTCACAATATCATCTAGTGCAAGCCGGGGTGCCACAAGGAAGTGTTCTCGGCCCACTACTATACCTAATATACACTGCCGATGCACCAACCACAAATGATACTACCATCGCAACACTTGCTGACGACACGGCCTTACTTGCAACGAATGCAGACCCACTTTTAGCTACACGATGCCTACAACGCCACCTAGACATTTTTGAAGAATGGTGCAGTGCATGGAACATCAAGGTTAACCAGGAAAAATCACTACAAGTTACTTTCACCACAAGAAGATCAACCTGTCCACACGTTACAATCAACAACACACAAATACCAGCTAAAACGGAAGCTAAATACTTGGAATTACACCTCGATCAAAAATTAACATGGCAAAAGCACATCAAAAGTAAACGGCAACAAATGAATTTTAAACTAAGAGAAATGCACTGGCTAATGAGTCGTAAGTCCAAGTTAACACTAAATAACAAACTATTGCTATATAAAACTATAATAAAACCAATATGGACATATGGTGTTTAATTCTGGGGTTGCGCTAAGCCAACCGATACGAAGATAATACAGCGACTTCAGTCAAAAGTACAATAACCAATGCACCGTGGTACGTCTCCAATCAAACCTGCAAATACCATATGTTAATTATGAAATACAAGGACTAGCCACACTCTATAACCAAAGACTCCAAGGACACGAAAACAGACTAATTGAAAACATAAGCACTCCACTCAATGTCAGAAGAAGACTGAAAAGACAATGGCCAACTGACTTAGCACAGTAACCACAACACAAGAGAAGCAGCCACCACTCATCTATGGAACCTAAGAGAATCAACAGTGGTTGAAAATTCTACTCGTGCCTAGACACATATCAAATTTACTTATTGTTCTAAATTGTATAAAGAGTAGATTGTAAATAAGCTGCAAAACCAATAAAAAAAATCTCTTTATGTATGTCCAGTACGTGACCAAAGGTTTAAGATGTCCAGTTTCGGTACGGAAAGACACGGATATTCTTCTAGATTTCCAATGTCGAACGATTGATCTATTGATTGGGCAAAAATAATTGAGTACCTGTGTCCAAATCAGATGATAATTGTATTATTTCAGACACATTTCCTTATGTCAAAATAGTGGATAAAGTTCAAACAGTGAGAGTGAATATATGGGAACCTTAATCTTTCAGTTTTCAGGCAATACTCTCGCAGAATAGATAAAAATATTTTTGAAAATTTATTAAAATTATTTAAAATATTTAATTTGCGTTGAATTAAACATTAAATTTAAACTGTCCATAGTATTTAGTGTTGCAGTCAGAAACATTAATACTTTGACATACGTTAACTACTACTCTTTCGATTAGGAAACATGGAATACTACAAGAAAGAATAGCGAGCTGTTTTACGGTAAGTAAAATCCGTGTAGTTTGTGATCGAAATAGCACACCACATGGATCAATTGTCCGTAATACATAAAAACATTGTGAGCATCAGCGAAAAAAAGGATCTCGCAAGAATATTGTCATATTTGGTCAAAGTAGCTGCAAATCCGACGCTATATTGCGCATAATAAGTAGGCATTTTGAGACGTTTTCAACTGGATGAGATCGTAAACAAACAAAATTATCTCATTGAGGTTCGGAAAATTCTCACGTAATACATAAAAATCAAATGCACCTCTAATATGTCACTATTTGGTGTAAATTCAGAACAGAGCGCGTGATAGGATAATACTGAAAATGATGTAACTGTACATGAAAATCCTTGTCATTGCATGGTAATATTAACAGGTCAACATGAACCTGGAATAAATGTTATTCCAACAAAACTACGTCACTTGTCACACAACTCTAGCAACAATCGATTTACTCCATTAATAATTTTCCGATCGCATATATTTACGAAATTCCAACACAAACTAAGCAGCAACATCTTTGATTTAACACCACGATCTACGCCAGCAATCTGCAAACAGTTAATGATCTCAAGAATGTGTTGTGGATGAAACTAATCCGAATATGTAAAATTGTAATAGAAAAGAACCAAGATCTGTAGCCAAAGCAGAAGTGACCATTTATTCTATATATACATCGCACATCCGGGAATCCAAAAACAAAATTCGATTTAGGAATATAAAACCCACACACCGACTTTTTTGTTTATTATTACCACAAAACCCTTCCAAACATTTATATATTTCTACCAAAAAACTATTAACCCCACTGAATAGTATTTAAAAGAATATCCTGCAAAATACCAAACTCCTTAAAAAAGCAGAACTATATCTGCTGGGACACTCCATTTGCTCGATTCGAAAAAACCTGGATAAAACCTGTTCTAATATGTTGTCATTTTTTATAATCGCATATACATTAGACGGGAAAACTAAAACGCAAAAAATTTTTTGGAAGTGTGTTAAAATTAATCATCTATTACTTATCTGTCACTACCCAACATTACTACGTTTAACATCTCCGACTATCCTTCAAGTGAATCGGCTATCCAAGCTTTTAAAAACGTTTTGTCTTTGCTGTCGTCCCAAATCGTGACTCTGCCGAACATCTCATATCCCAGGTTGAACGTTCTATTGCCACTTTTTCCAAAACAGCCATTAAAACAAGGTAAAATGTACTTTGAGCAGCCAAGTTATTTAAACTCGTTATTAAACCTTCCAAATTACAAGCTCCAAAAACTCTAAGACAAGACAGAAATATTGTAATGTTAACTTTAGACAAACGTAACGTTACAATTATTGTCGACCATTAATCGATAAGATGTAGCATTTACCAAAATCATCCAACTGTTGTCAAGAACCCAAAAACTTAACATCTTATCTTGAAAAAGCACTGATTGTCAATTAAAACCTATTTCTTAATATTAAAGAAACTTTTTCTACTCTGAAAAGAATTTTTAGGAATCTCAAAATTATGCAGTAAAATTTTTTAAATTCCTTTCGATATTTAAAGATAACATAATAGTCTTTCTGTTTACTAATACTCTTATTTCTGAACTTTTACAAATTCTATTTATCTAAACTCTAATTGTCTAGAAGATGACACTCAAATTAATTAGGTATAGCTATTTTACATTCTAAAACAAATTTTACTGCCCAACTATCGGTGGCGATATGGGATCCCCACTTTCACGTATTGTATCATACCTCATATCCATATCTGATTAATTTTGAAATAAAAGCTCTCTTTACCTTTTCCTTAAAACCTATCTGTTGCACGTGTATTAACGATAAGTTTGCTATCTGTCGCATCGCTTCTATTGTGGTGTATACACATTTTCATTCTGATTTTATTTAATACTAGCTTATGATTGATTCCTATTTCTGCAGAGGCCAGTGCTCTTACATCTAAAATTTGAGATTTAATTTCGGCTATTTTCGAACGTACATTTATATTGTTCTTTGTAGGAAGAAATTATATTATTTATACGCATTTCACTTATGCCTCAGAAGTCTACTGAGAGTTCTCCGTTATCATTCGTATCGTTTTCGTTATATCGCTGTAAAGATACCTGGGGTGACGTCATTTCATACTCGAGCTTTGAAGTCCCCCGTAATAATCGTATATTTGTTGGGTGGAATCTGGTTTGTTGTTCTTTGAAGGTTTTTATAGAAGGTTTCTGTAGTGCTTACATCTCTATTATTCGCAAGGGTACATACTCCCATTACATTCATACGCTTGTCGTTTTTTTTATTTTTGTATCCACAATTCTTTTTGATATATATTTACATTCTATGATTTGATTCATAAGTTTTTTTAAGTATTAATATAGCGACTCCCTCTTTGGCTCTTCTTTACTATCATATAGTTGTCTAACATAGTTTGACCTCTTCCCTTTTTCTTGTTTTTAGAGATCTAATGTTCCAAGTGCTTATTCTAAGAATATTTTTTGATTTCCATAAATTTGTTGTTCTATTTCCCGCTGTGGTTGTCACTGGTAAATTTGTCTTATTAATTCGAAGCATATGTTATTTCTGTAAGCAGGTTTTTGTATTTTAGTTTTTAAGTAGGGTGCTGTCCTGATTCAAGGAGTCCCTCCACCCAAAGACACTGCAAGTAGACTATAAATGATATAAAGAATGTTTTAGAATGGGAATATTTTTTGGGGAACATAATAAATATTAACTAAAGGCTCATCAACATGGAATTGCCTCTAATCGTTGTTGATTTGGAATTTGTGCAAAATAATATTTAAATTTAATACTTTAAATAATAAAGTCATTATGGTATAACTTTTCTAGAAAAAATTTAAGCTAGTACAGTATACCAAATATCAACAATGCAGTCACTCATAAAGTAAGGCAAATATAACTTCCAAAGAATTACTAAGCATATTTAAAGCTATGTTTAATCAGTTAATTTAATAGAGTAGTATGATTCTAATCCATCTCGTATTTCCCCGCATGT
The DNA here is from genome assembly GCA_036346155.1 of Sinelater perroti. Classification (NCBI taxonomy): domain Eukaryota; kingdom Metazoa; phylum Arthropoda; class Insecta; order Coleoptera; family Elateridae; genus Sinelater; species Sinelater perroti. The sequence goes on from JARFIY010000195.1 coordinate 242,668, forward strand.
CGAATTTTTTCTGAATCTTATTAGCAAGTTATATAGAGTGGTTATGGTCCCTTCGGACCGACCTTTATCCGTATCCCTGAACGGGGCCCTTACAGAATGCTATCAGCCGGGACAGCTAAACCCTGGTTTTTTCTAGGAGGTGTTACTCCTCCATCACTCCCCATTCATCCTGGCTTGTGACAGGCACAGCCTGGGTCCATTCTTGGATCCAGGTTGGCATAAGGGAGGAAATGACCAATACCCAATTGTCCGCGAAATTGAGAACAAACAATTACAGTGGTACGGACACGTGCACCGCATGGACATCGAAAGATACCCGAAACTGATAATGGAGACAAGAATGGAGGAAGAAGAACTAAAGGCAGACCCTGAATACAATGGGAAGACAATGTAAGGCTATCGGCTAGGAAAAGAGGAAAAAATATGGAGGAGCTAAAAAGAATGGCAAGAGAGAGGAAACCCTATAGGGAATGGATAAGGGGCCCAACGCCGTGAGGCATAAATAAGAAATGAGAAAGAAGAAAAAGAAGAAGTATGATTCTGAATATATTATCTGTCTAAATTCGTAAAGTAGATATATTTGCAAATACTCATTTAAGAAAAATCCTTTTATAATCAACTATATTGTGCATACCAATAAAGTATTATCCATTATAATTAGAAAAAACACCATTAGGAATTTATACAATACTAAACAGATTTTTTTCAGACAACAGTTATTTATAATTTTAAAAAAATACTATATCTGCTGCGTATTACTTTCAGAAATATAATATTAATAGAGATAATTTTCTAGAATTATTAGTTCTTTAGGCTTTAATGCGAAGCATGCGAACTAAAGTACAAGGCTTACAATGATAAACGTCAGAGAACGATAAAAACTTATCAGCTAAGAAAATTATATGACACTATCTGTAAGATCACCCACATATTGACATTTAAACCTTAAAAAAATTTTGGTTTTTTAGTTTTTTTTATATTACCAATTGTATAACGTTTACCTATACTAATGATCAATCATAATATTATTTAAATTTATGTTCGGATCATACGACTGTTGTGGTTAGAGTCAGTATACCTTATTAAAAAGAAACACCAAGTAATGTTACTTAATAAACACACACACACAATGGGATCTTTGCAAAAAACATGGAAAACACAACATTAACACAAGAATTAGAAAAAGTACCCAATCATTTTATAAAAATTGTCCAAAGATTTACATGGAAAACTGGCAGCAGACAAAGATAAGGCATGAACCAAATATTAATAGGAGATAATAATTGAAATCACTAGGCTTACAAATCCATTGCAATAATTTCACAAATATTTTAACAATTTAGCATATAAAATCTGATTAGTAGTAAAATTTTATCAAAACTATCAAAGGTAGGCGGCCAACCAAGTCTAAAATATGCACATAATAAATTATTTTTAAAATCGGAGGAACTTCAAGCCAATGTAACTTTAATGTCTTTTGTTAATAATATCAAAACTTTTTAAACACTTAGCATTAAAAAACTTACTTAAAAACTAAAATACCCACTATAAATTAAATAAAAGTTGAAGTTCTAATTATTGATTAGGTTATTTTCCTTACTACTAAAGATTCATAACGAAATTAATTTATAATCTAATTAATACTATAATTTAATTATATCCTTAATACTAAAACTTTGGAACAGGTTTTTTGTGTGTATAACATCTAAAACGTTAAATTCTAAATCCAATAATAAAAGCAAAGTATCAATAACTGTTCCCTAATAAACGATTTAGTCGTTTCAAAAAAGTATTAAATTCACTCTAAAAGTACTAAAACTTTTGCAGTAACTCACTATAGCAATCATATCTGCAATGTATATAACATTATAACTAAAAAGCTGTGAGTTCCCGGCCATTTTATTTACTTTTTATGGTGCCGCGCAGTTTAACGCAGCGTAACATGAATTAGCTCACGTCAAGAGCGCTAACACTTATTGTCTTTTAAACGCAGTAAAAAGCCAAAACATATTTGCTTGCGCTGGTGTATAAAGAGAGCTAATTGATTTTGCCTTTTTATACGCCGCTAGCATCCATAAAGATTTCAGCCGTTCCCCAGCCATTCCCCAGCCAACTCCTGCACCTATAAACAAAGGCCTTGCAACCGTACTGCGTTATTCCAAGCACGGCTAACATTTAACAATAGATATTAATGGCATTATCATTTGCAAAGAGACTTTGCAGTTCTGTTCACCCAACCCCCGAAGTATTGAAAACAAATACCTCACACTAAGCACTAGAACGCGCTAATTTAGCGGAAACTTAAATACAAGCGCTCTTTTTAATTTCACGGGGGTTAATTGTGTTCGCCGGTGTAGCTGTTATGCTTTGTATTTGAACTTTAAATTATTAATACAGTTGTTTGCAAACACAACTGAGCTTTCGAATGAAAATGAAACAGCTTATTTGAATAATTTAATTAAACACATTTACTTAGAGAAAATGCGTTAACTTAAATAAAATTTGAATTTTAAATAAAAAATGTTTCACAATTTTTATAAAAAAAAGATAAAGTGAAGCTAAATCAAAGATATTTAAGATAATTGAACAACTAATGATTTAAAATTGTTAAATCTATAATCAACTAGTAAGGGTTCTAGAACTGAAGACAGAAGTCATACGCGTGATTGAGACATCGGGCCAGATATCTGTAAGAGAGTTGTCAGTAATTTTGGGAAACGCATAAATGCATATAGACACAATATGGGTGGGCATATGCCTTGTGCGAGGTGCATTCAAGTTATAACACCTCCGAATTTTTTTTTCTCGGGACTAGGAACAGATATAAACATGCGGTTTGTTTAAAAATACGCGCACTTTTGTGAATGCGTGACAAAATGGTAGCACTACACGGTACATAGGACTCTAGAGGCAGCGGTGAGAATGAGGACTGTTTTTGATACTTAAAATGGTAACGTTTTCATTACAAGAACAGCGTGTAATCATTCATTTTCTCCATTTGTGTAGTGTGACACTGATTGAAATTCATCTCCAGTTTAGTGAGACATGTGGTGATGATTTTATGGATGTGTCTAATGTGCGTTTTTGGATGCGACACTTCAAAGAAGGCAGACGTCGTGTGACAACAAACCCAGATAATCTCGTCCTCGCACCAGCCGGTCTGACGACAAGTTCAAGCAAGTTGTTTTGGAAGATCGCCTAATGAATGTAAAACACATCGCCTCCAAAGTTGGCATTTCGTGGGATCTGTGCACACAATCCTGCATGAAGATCTGAAAATGTGAAAGTGTTCTCCAGATGGGTGCCACGAATGCTGAAGTGATTTCTCATGCTCCCTACTAACCTGACCTGGCTCCTAGCAATTTTTGACTGTTTCCAACGAATGCATTGTCCTTGGTCGCAAATTCACTAACCGTGCCGTTATTGTATCAGTGATTTTTCAGTGGTCAAAGAAAACTCCTAAAAAGCGTTTGCAGCGGTCATGGAATCATGGCGTCGACGTTGTGAAAAATGTGTACGGCTGCAGGAGATTATATCGAGAAGTGATACAAGTTTTACAATTTTTGTGTGATTAGTTGAATGTACGTATTTCATACGTAAATTACGAGATTTTTCTAATTACAAGTATGTTAAATGTAACTACTTCAAATGCAAATATGACTGATTTATTAAATTTTCAAATCCAGCGTCCTTTATAAAATACTCTTTATTTACGAGGACATTTCGGAAAATGACACCTGTTCTGTGGCGCTGAACACAGTATTTCAGTATGCAGCACGGAGTAAAAGATGGTGTTGCAGGTTGCTAGACTGCTAGATTAATTTAAGCCTTAACAATGACACTGGGTAAAATACACCCCAGCGTTTTTTTGAGCGCCAAAACGACCCAGTAAGCCAATGGATATAGGTCTAATACCGCCATCTACAGTTAGTCAGCGTTACAAACTTTCATTCCCCGTCGGCAAAATATTTTTGGGACCGTTAGTTTCTACCTGGCAGTCGCTCAAAGTAGACCCTCTCGAATTTTGGGGTGTCTCACACCCAGTGTGATCAATATGTGATTTTTTCAAGTTTCTTGGAAATTTTTTTTTTACTTCTGAGGAGTTTAATTTGAAGTAGTAAGTACATTTTAACAGTTTTTCTTTGTTAGAATTTTTTGAAAAAATTTTAACGTGTTTTTTCGCCATAAGATATGGCGTATAATTTACGTTCACGCACGATTCGAGAGGAACTGTGTGAGGACAGGGAAGAAGAGGCAGCTTTTGATGGTGAGGATCACGTATCCGAGGAGTCTTCCTCTGAAGACGACGAAGAAAGCAACGATGAATTGGACTCCGAATTGGAGAACGCCACGCTGCAAGAGAGGCTGCAGCATTCTCGGGCACGTGACAGCCCATCGACCATTTTGAGGGGCGTCAACGGTTATAAATGAAAAACGGAAATCTCTTTCGCGCGCTTTTACAGAATTAGTTGTAGAGACGTATTATAGAGAACTCTTAGCGCTACAGTGCTCAAAATCTTTTTCGTAACAGTTACGCGGTGTACTCAAATTTATTTTATGTTTACATTTATATCATGTTTATATAAAATGATTATAGATTCCTGGGCCTATAAACACAGAAGCTACGACAGTAGAAGTGTTTTGGAGCCTTCTTATAAATGATGAAATAATTAATTTGATCGTTTAGCATAGCAACACTAAAATCGAAGATGGCAGAAGACAGAAATATGCAAACATATCATCATTTGACTGATGCCAATTAAATAAGAGCATGCATCGGCTTGATGTACTTCAGTGGTATGTGGAAACAGTCTTCAGTACATTATGAGCGTCTATGGGATAGAAGCCAAGCAATTACGTCATATAGATGCACTATGTCAAAAGCACGATTCATGTTTTTGTCATCAAGCTTACGTTTTGATGATAAATCTACAAGAAATCAATCTGATAAGTTTGCGCCTATACGATCTATTTGGGAAATATTCCTTAGTAATTGTCAACAATATTATAAGCTTCATAACAATTGTACTGTTAACGAACAACTTCTTGGCTTCCGTGGTAGATGTTCTTTTAGACTGTACATCAAGTCGAAGATCCATAAATACGGTTTAAAATTCATCAGCTTGAATGATGCTAGTACGTCATATAAGGTATGATATTTATTTACTCTACAATAAGTTTTTATAATTGATTTTTTATAATAATTTATTTTATATCAATATTTTTAGTACAATGCAATACCTTATCTTGGAAAAACAAGTACTCCACCGAATGATTCGGTTTCAGAGTACTTTTTACGGGAGGTAACTGTTCCAATTCACGGTACAAATCGCAACATTACTTGCGACAATTGGTTTACGTCTATACCGATCACTAAACGATTATTGGAGGAGCCGTACAGATTGCGTGTCACAGATAAGATTAGAAAAAATAAGCGAGAGATCCCACTGAAGATGAAGGGTCCTGAAGGACCTCCACTTTCGTGGATATATTGGTAAGACGAGAAACTAACGCTTTTATCTTACTCACCGAAAAGAAATAAAATTGTTCTTCTGCTAACTTCATTTTTACATGGAGATAACAAAGACACAGATGGAAAGCCGAATATAGTTCAGTTTTACAATACAAACAAGGGTGGAACTGACTATTTCGACATGCTATGTCATTCGTTCACAGTGAGTCGCAGGACGAATCTATGGCCTATGAGGGTATTTTTCGGCATGTTGGATCAAGCTGCTGTAAATGCTAGGATCTTATTGAAATGTAAAAACAATATACACGATATACATACCAAAGTAACGGCAGAGTCGTGCCTAGAAAAGTTGTATTTATACTTGGTGAAAGCGCATTTACAAGAACGCTATACTATCGCATCTATACGTAAGGACTTAAAAGTTGGACCGTCTTCCCACCCAAAATGAGCGTCGAAAGCTAGAAAAACAAAAAAGATGCGCAATATGTCCAAGAGGAAGTGATAAGAAGACTAATTCAATCATCGTGCCTTTAACCAATGTGTGATACGCATAGATCGTGCATGTGCATTGAATGTGCTTTTGGCATAGAATAATTAATAAATAATGAAAAAAATTTTTTTGGATTATTAAATCAATTTTTTAATTAATAAATTGCTGTTTTTGTGTGTAAATGAGTTGTTCATTATTTTCATAAAAGTGGTACCTTCAACTTCAAAATAAATATACTTTTTGAAACGGCCAAGAAAACTGAACATACCACCTGAATGGGCATCATTTCAGGATTACAAAACCGCTTGGAAAATTGAAATATCTTAAAAATTAAGAAAGTTGCAGCAGTTTTAGTGAAAAGTCAGTTTTTCGATTTTTTTTCAAGAATTTCTTTAACTATCTTAAATTTAATTTTCACATATCTAACCCATACAGTCTTGTAGAGGAAGACTTAACTTTAACAGGATATTTTTTTATGCTACCTACGATTTTTTATAAGCCTGTAATCTCGCTGTGGTGTGATACACACAATGACCGGCGCGGGATTTTACTGAGGTGTGACTGATAAGGGTTAAAATAAATGCTGATATAAAAAATCCCACCAAATGTGGTACGTAAACTGTGTGCTGTTTACTGACCAAGCGGGAGTAAAATTGTATATGAATGATATTTGATGTTTCAAGATGGATACACTATGTGCTGGATGAGGAAATAATGGGCTGCCTATCTGTACTTAACGATAAACTTGTGTAGAAAATTGACAAAAAGGTAGACCACCGACTTGTTTATAACCACACATTCGTACGTTACTATGGGCCATGTTAGGTATCCCGGGCAGGTGGCTAGTCTAACCCGTTAATTTAGAAGAAGAAGAACGTACTTCACGACCGCCAAAGGCGTTTATATGACGCCGGGAAAATATTTTGATGTTTGTCATTGTTATCGACCCGGGAGTCGAACCCATGGCCGCGCGTCATTGTGGCAGGTGGAGGCCTTTACCTTGCGGCTATTGTGCTCTTATTAATTAGAGGGAGAAACTGTGTATGCTGCAAGTAATAAAGCAACAGAACAGGATATTTACAAGCTACAATTTAAATATGAATATGCTGCTTGCTTATAACGACCCCGAGTTTATTTACATCCAGCTAACTGTTCCAAACAACAATGCTATACAGGGTATAGCAATTAATAATAGTACACAAATACCGCAAATATTTAACTTTCAATCAACGAGTCACTTTATGAATAAATAAAAATAAATTTTATTTATTTCAATAGTAATATGTAAATCCAACATCTATCCTTGATTACCAGACGTTAAATACTAAATATAGTAGTGTTGGAATTAATCTTGATGATATTACCATCCAGAATTTTGGAGCTAAATTGTTTAATTTCTAATACTTGATTTATGCTTTTAATTATTTTGCTATAGCTAATTACACCATGTATATTAATGAATTGTTAGAGGTTAGGTTAGGTTAGGCTGTTCATTTGTTAATACCAGAAGTCAGTACGCTGTATCGATTGTTAGTTAATGGACTTGTGCTTTCGATAATGCTCTCAACCGAACAGTGAATTCTTTTTCTTTTAACCATTGGTTAGGTTCAGGTTCTCTTTCTACATCGTGATCGTCTATAGTTGTTGTACAGAATGATTATAAAATGAAATTTATTTATATAGGTTGCATATTGTAGTGTGTAGATTTGATTTACGGGTCCATATTGCATTTGGTTGTCTTGGGAACATAAATTGATTATGCGCTAATGGCATTTGTTGTTGGGCGAAAAACATTGTATTATTATTGCCCAGTTCGCATTTTACTTTAAAAATGCAAAGATCTCGTCGCGTGCCGCTCCGTTATCACCCAAGCCAAGCGTCCACGACGACGTTATCTGCGGAGGTCAACCACAATAATTTTCAAGGAAGTTTTTACTTGTAAAACTAATAAGATTTATCAAGAATTACTACAAGATGCAAGGGAACACCGATGGTTATACTGTTAACCCGAACACTTCCTATTATAATATTCCGCAAATTGGCTTCCACGCACAGCCGCAACAATCACAATTCACGACCATGCAACCTCTACCGCGGGGCTTCATAAATACACATCAAGAAATGGACCAAACACAATATAACCCACAAAATTCTACTTACATACAGACGCAACCATGGCAGTTACAAGGCTATCAACAGCAAGCAACAAACTCACAGCAATCAACCACACATCAAATACCAATGTATATGAAGCCAACGATAACACATAACAATGCGCTGCATACTCAAACGCAAATGCAAAATCAACCATATGTTAACTTCTGTCAATCTAATGCTGATTTTCCTCAACTCTCATCATCACAAATGCAACCGTATAATGCGGAACCGATTCCTGGCTATTCGGGAAGGCACCATGCAATCACGACAGTTCAAATAGACTATAACCAAACTTTAACAAATCCCAATGTAGAAAACCATAATGACGACAACATGTCAACTGCAAGCGATGTTTCTCAAATAACAAAGCTGAACGATTTTCAAGTAATTATACATAGCAAAAACGAAAAGCTGCAAATGGTAGTGTATCATACAAAAGGCTAAACAGTCAAACCTAGGCATCCCAATATCAAATACATTTCAACTACTAGCAAACCTTTCTGATACCAACTCTAATAAGCCTATCGACAGTAATACTCTTATCAATAGGAACAAAACACAAATTCCACCATTTATACTCCGTTGTGTTGAAGCTATAAATCCATTAATCTAATTAATAGAAGACAACATTCCTAAAGCAAACTATCAACTGCTATAAACTTTTACAGGGGAATAAGTTGAAATTACAAACAAATAATGTAGAGGATTACAAAAAAATCAGAGACGTTCTAAATACTAATAAAGTAGCTAGGCACACATATAGCCTGGAAGGGGAAAAGAAATTTAGAGTAGTTTTGAGGAATTTGCATCATACTATAGAGGAAAATACTATAAAGAAACCCTGGCCAGTGAAGGCCACGAAGTTCTAAACGTAATGAACGTAATAGGAGACTAAACAGAGTAGAAACCCGTTCTTTATCGATATTAAACGTAAAACTAACAACAATGACATTTTTAAAATAAAAAGCATAGGTAATGCAATTGTTGCCTTTGAAGAACCAAGACGGAAAACTCACATACCGCAATGCAAAAACTGCCAATGTTATGGTCACACACGTAATAGGTGTACTCGACCGCCACGCTGCGTCAAGTGTGCTGATCTACATGATTATCGTACCTGCACAAAAAATCGTAGTGACGGCAATCTAGCTAAATGTGTGTTGTGTCAAGGCCAACATCCCGCAAACTATAAAGGCTGTAAGGTGTACCTAGAGATTCTAAAACGTAGATACCCAAAACAAGCTAACTCTAGCTATGCTATACGCCTCCAATCCCAGCAACAGCAAAAGCTACAATTACGGCAATATCAACAAAAACAGTCACAACTGCAGCGGCCACTACACCACCATCAACAACAACAACACTTACCCCACTCCATGACCCAGGCACAACTCCAAACAATACCGTTATACTCAGATCAAGTAAAAAAATCAAAAAAAGAATTGACCTTTAACACTTCACCTCAATCATTCAACAATACACCTAGCCAGCAAGATAGCGACCTAGCACCAATAATAACCTCACTCCAACAAACAACTCAAGCGCAACAACAGATCATTAATGAATTAGCTACCCAAATCAGGCTTCTCAGAGAAAAATAAGCAATAAAAATGGCTCCAATCCTTAAAATAGCACAGTGGAATGCCAACGGCCTTCCAAATCATAAGAATGAAATTGAAGCGTTTCTCACACATAATGAAATAGACATCCTGCTTGTTTCTGAAACCCACTTCTGCAGTAGTTCCTACTTCAAAATTTACAATTACCAGTTATACCATACAAACCAACCGAATGCAGATAGAAGGGCTAGAGGCGGCACTGCCATAATAATTAAGCAACACATTAAACATCCCGTCCTACCAGCATTCCAAGAAAATTTTCTACAGGCAACCAGTATTGACATAGAAGACTGGCATGGTCCACTAGTTGTATCTGCCGTATACTGTCCCCCAAATTATGCTACCAATAAGCAAGGCTTTATGCAATACTTTAGATCCTTAGGTAATCGATTCTTAGCAGAGGGTGATTACAACGCTAAGCATACATTATAGGGCTCCCGTATTTCTCCACCCGGCAGAGGTAAAGTGCTATACCAAGTAGTAAAAAAACTTAACCTATGAACCCACGTACTGGCCCTCAGACCCAAATAAATTGCCAGACTTGCTAGATTTCTTTCTAACCAAAGGTTTAGCTGCGGGATACCTTAAAATAGTAACATGCCTGGACCTATCGTCAGACCACACCCCCGTTATTGCAACGGTAAGTACTACAATTCTAGAACAAGGCAGGGTACCAAAATTATTTAACAATCAGGCTGATTGGAATTATTACAGAAATATTATCTACAATCAGCTAGAAATACAAATTTCTTTTCAGTCTGATGAAGAACTAGAATCAGCAGTCTATAATTTTACAAGAATTATTCAAGAAACAGCTCTGGAAGCAACTGCCGTAATATCGCCCAAACAACTACAAGCTCGTTGCCCTATTGCAATTAAGAGAAAAATTGCAGAAAAAAGATGACCTAGGAAAATCTGGCAACACTCCAGGTATCCATCGGACAAACGTAAATATAATCAAGCTCAAGCAGAATTGAAAACACTCATAAAAGCCGCTAAAAATGAGAGTTTTTAAGAATTTCTGTCGAACTAAAGACCAACAGAAGATACCAATTATTCCCTCTGGAAAGCAACGAAAAGAATACAAAACCAAAATCAACCAATTCCTCCCCTAAGGAAAACTAATGGTTTATGGGCGCAATCTGACTTAAAAAAGGCCGATATGTTTGCTCAACATCTTGTAAATGTCTTTCAACCTATTCCATCTCAAAAAAAAGGAAATACAAGACTTCCTGGATATTCCACACCAACTCGCTCTGCCCATGGAACTATTTACAGTTAGAGAACTCCAGCAACTAATTAAGCACCACCTAAAATCGAAGAAAGCCCCAGGCTATGATTTAGTCACAGGGAAATTAATCAAAGAATTACCGCGTAAAGGCGTAGTTATGTTGACTATGTTATATCCAGCTGTGGGGAACAGCTGCCAACGTTGGAGAGATTCCAGTGTAAAGTGCTACGTGCTTGTGTGATGCCCCATACTTTGTTCGTAACGCGGACATTTTACGGGACTTAAAAGTGGACACGGTAAACGAAGTTCAGTGAAAAATACCTAAACAACCTAGAACACCATTTTAATGAGTTAGCTCTGAATCTGCTTGAAAATAGACTCAAAGGGTACATAGATACAAACCGCTCGACCTACCTCATAGATTTAACTAATTAAGTTATTATTGTTCTAACCTTATTCTTAAGTAACTTCTGTATTGTAAATCGATGGGTTTCAATTTTCATGTCATTATTTCATATCACTTTAACTCTTAAGTTTAAGCCTCACCATCTTCCCCTTACAAGTCCTGTAATAATTCGTGATTTACTTTAGGTCTAATTAATTTTTCTTATGCCTTAACTAAATGTAAATAAATAATATGTTTAAGAAACCAATCGTAATAATAGATATCGCCAAAAATAAATACACAATACGCATTAAAAAGCATTGGATAAAAATTGAGTGCATTTATCTAATTAATGCTACAATAGAAAAGAGCTGAAGATATAGTATTCTTTCAAAGTATATAAAGAAATAAATAATCCAACTTCATATTGTTTGCTAACACTGATTGGTGTGGCGGCCTTTTCGCCCTTGAACCCCTTGTGTATCGCGGCGGCATGCTGGTGGCTTTGATATCTGCCGCCACGTTTTGCCATCGCACACAAAACGGTATATGGGCTTTTGCTCAGCCGGCGAGTCTGCATACGCCGTCGGCGCCACCCTTTGAGACGAAAAGTGCTGTCGAACTAAGATTTCCCGCAAATGATCTACCGCTAAGCCAGGCGCGAAGCCCGGCGTCATTCTCGATCCGCAACGCGACCAGTTCGGTCTTGTTTAACCAACCCGCAGGTAACTACCCCGCAAGACATACTCGATCCGCATCCAGTGCGGTCGTGTTCCAGGCAGGAAGACATCGCAACAAGGTGGCCACCGTGAAACCAACGCCGCCGAAGCCGATTACAGGTGAGCGATTTGGCAATTACTCATCGGTTGATATCGGTAGCCGTCCCCATCCGCTTTCGCGCCGGCCGTTTAAGGGACGATTTGGGCCTCAACGTTTTACTTTTCAAAACGGGCCGTACTTAGTTTCCCACACCGCACCACGAGGGCACGGCTATTTACACGCCTGTCTCTCCACTGATAATAAAATAGCTAATACTTTAGATATACAGAAGGAAAAAATTTAAAAATAAATGTTAGTAGAAAAGAGAAATTATAGCTTTGATTTCCTCTAAACCACATAATTCAAAAATAAAACAACTTTATTAAACAAATATGATGACTATAAATTGTATTTTGGAAAGTAAAATATGAGAAGCAACTGAAAACAACCAACAATACAGTCTTATGTTCTTATTACACTACCAATCTGTTTTTGTTCATATTATGATAAATGTTTCATTTAGTACCAAAATTGATGTTTTTGTCAACTGCGAAGCATTGACCGAATCATTTACGTTAGTGTCATATTTCTTGGGTAATTTTATTTTAACAATAAATAAGAGAAGAAAGCGGAAACTACTAGTACTACATCATTAAGGCTTATTTTGCTAGGCTTATGTTTCCTTAGAAAAAACGCCTGCAATTTTTATCAAAATGATAGCCTTTTAGCCAAGTCGTTTCTAATTAGATCCTCTTAATAACCTCCCAGAGTGAATGCCTCTATTTGACAAAAACTTTCCAGTGAAATAAAATGTGTGAGTCTGCTTTTATACTTTCCATTGGAAAATCTACATAGGAGTTCTCTCTAAACACCCCTTATATTTTCGTACTCAACCAGAATCCAGTGTCCGGAAATCAGTTCAGCCACTAACTTGATCTGCTATCTGTTTAAATCCAGTATATTATCCATTATTTTTTAGGGAGAGTTCTAAGCATCGTCCACCTAGTTCTAATTGTTTTGGTGGGATATGCATATGCAATGATCTGGCTTAAGCTCAGTAAAAGTAATTTCTAATCTATTTTGCTAGTGCATCAACGTCGTCATTCTTTGGTAAACTCTAGTTTCTTGGCATCCACATATGAGTAAGTTATTTGTTATTTGCAGTACCTCCCCCCCCCCAACTTAGCAAAATTACTGGTCAAAACCTGTCAGTCATTTACAAAGCTGGTGACTAGCTAGTATGTTTATTACAGCCTGACTATTATTACAACGATATCTTTGTTTTGGCAGTTCCTGGCTTAGTTTTATTAATCGTCAATTGAGTGAAACATGCGGTGAAGGCGTTTTGGATGTTAAAAATATGCGTTCGTGGGGGCAAAAGTTTAAAAAAGGTCGAGAGTTGTGTGACAATGAACCGGACCGAAACTATGTTATGGAAGACCGTCGATTAGGTGTGCGTGATAATACCTCTAAACTTAGTATTTCCGTAGGATATATTTTGCATGAAGACCTGAAAATACTGAAAGTTTCTTCAAGGTGGGTTTCACAAATGCTGATCGACGAACACAAGACTGTGCGGATAGCAATGGATGAGACGTAGGTACCATTTTTTTAATTCCGAAACGAAATGCCAGTCAGCGCATTGGAAGCACACCAATTTACGGCTACTAAAATAATTTCGGGTTACGGTCTCTGCTGAGAAAGTTATAGTAGCCATGTTTTGAGACAGCGAAAGAATAATCCTTATGAATTGTGTTTTAAATGGTACTACAGTGACGGCTAAATAACACGAACAGGTTTTGAGGACAAAGTTCCTTCCAGTATTAATAAAAAATGACCAGAGAAAGCTGCACGGGTGCTTTTTTATCAAGACAATTCTTCTGCTCAGCAGGAAATTTTACTCAGCAGTTTCTTCGAAAAAAAAGAAATTTATAGGCGGTGTCTCATACTCCTTATTCACCTGACATCATTTCTAGCGATTGCTAACTTTTTCTGGCCATAATGGGCACTCTCCGTGGCTGCTCTTACAACAGCGAGTTTCCAGTGGACAAAACAAACCCCTAAAAACAGTTCTTAGCGGCCACGAAATTATGGCGACGACGTTTTGAAAAATGTGTACGTCTAAATGGGAATTACGTTGAGAAAGTAACAGACGATTTAATTTTCTTAAATAAGTAAATACCTTTTCAAAATAAAATTGAAGACCTTAAAACTTGGATGCACCTCGTAAACATTGAAAAGTATCGAGAACAAAGCAGAACCTTGAAGGGCGCCGACTTGAAGTCGCCTCTCCGATGACCTCATGCCACTGAACTTGATGCAGAACTTCTTTTCGTAGAAGAAAGATCAGACAAGCTGAAGCATCGGCAGCAGGATTGCGCTGGAGGCCACCCTGTACACCAGGCTGTTGTGCCACACCTTGGCGAAGGCCGCGCCGAAGAAGACTACACCCGTGATTAACTTCTTGATGTAACGCTTAGCATTCCACTACCCGAAGAAATTGAAGACTAATAGAGTGACCAGAATGAAATCCAAACTAACGCTTTGGAAATATTTGGATGTTTTCGACAGCTGCCCTCGCGCGCTTGTAAATTACTTGCTCCACAAGTTTTCATTGTTATATTCCAGCAAAAGCTTTGTTACTTGAATCAGAATTGGAATAAACACCACAATATTAAAAGTGTGTATTTGCAAGCTGTAATTATAATTTTAGCTTTAAAATTTATAATATAAAAATATTTTCAGCACAAAACCTGTCTTTATTTATCTTTTTTTGTTAAATGAAGAGGTACCACTACAATAAACCAAATGACATCGTTAGCAATTTTCACCTACATACCTATCAGATGCATGTGTATATAATGCACAAAACATCTACATAATCTTAGAGACTTTTTTTTTGTAAATGTTCACAGCAGCTGTGAGCAAAATGTCAAAATTTACTAAATATCGAATACATCTTAAGAACTTTAATGTTTCAAATCGTGCTCGTCGAAACCTTTACGATATATAAAATTTAAAAAAATATTAATTTGTAAAAAAATTTAAAATGTGATTATAATTTAAAAAAAGTTAATTAGTTAATGGCACATACTTTTACATCGCACAAATTGTATAACAGTATCTGCTAAAGGGGCCAGATAAATTATTTTTCTTCTTAGTGGAACATTACATCCTATTTACACCAGTTTGGTTAAAATTCAATTGGTACGTGAATTAAATTGAAAAGATTTAATTAAATGATTAAAAATTAATTACAGCAATCTGTAAGTACTTTGGTATCTCTTTCCGGCATTTCTTTTAATAATTTTATTTTATATTAAATATAAGTAAGTCTTCTGGAAACAACTAGTACAATGTTAGCATTATATTGAAAAATTAGTCTATAAACAAGCACACTATATGTAAGAGTAAATTATTAATTCCTGTATTTATAAATTGCAGTAAACAGAACGAAATAACTTAATGGAAAGGTAAAGTGTGATTAATCGCCTTTTGGTCTTTGTTATTACATATTTTAATATTAATTCCATTTACCAAATTAGCAAATTTAGATGACATTTCCCACATGCAATAGCAGTGTGACACTTTTAATGTAGTTGAAACCCAGAACCGTCATTTTTGCTTTCACTTTAGAGGCCGGAGAAAAGCATTTACATTGTGGTAATTACAAGACGATGACATAATTAAAAAGTAATTGTAATACAATTCATGACTGCAGCCGCTTGAGCTGAAATTAAATTTCACACGTCTAGCTTGCCTTTTCCAATTTGCAGGCCTGCAGAAACGTGCAGTTTACGCCCATGCTAAGAAGTGGAAGCTAAAGCTTTGAAGTTTCGAGTAGGCTTTGGCTTGCTCCAGAGAAATTATACGATTAGTGCCCTTCTACGCTTATTAATTCATCAAAGTTTATCTCGTCTAAACAGAAACTGCTTATCGCCTTTTAATTTTTGCCAATGCTTCAAAGCTTTATTGCCTATGCTCTTTCGGGTAGCGCATAGCACGGTTGTGAAGTTTTTCCCTTCGAATATGGCCGCTAAAAAAGTTTAGAAACTCAATAATTGAACTGCGTTACCTTTCAACCTTTCGAAACTCAGTTTTAGAACATCTAAACGATTTAACGTTTAAATTTGTATTTATTTGTCTGCGCAAAGCATACTGTTTGCACAAACTTCATGTTTTTAGTAAGCTTTTATATTTGATACTCATACAAATTACTTTTATTAAAATTTGTCATATTGACAAGTTTAACGCTCAAACTGCAGCGGATCATGTATTAACGTAAACTAATTATATTTAATTGTGTAATTGGCGCACTAGAATGAGTGATGATAATAGTTAGCTACTTTACACTTTGACTAACATTTCCATTTAGTTTGAAATTTGCTACCGCTATTACGTTAATTGCAAAGTGTATAGTAAATTAATGAGAACTAAGCAACATCTAGTAACCATATTATTCACGTGCAACATTAATTAGCATAGACGAGATGCTCCAGATAATTGCTTCATTAGATTTTTATGACTGTGTAATTATATTTGCTGCATATAAAATGTTTTGTAACCGAAATAATAATTTTTAGTAAAAATATTTTTTAGTTTAATAAAAAAAGCGTTTTTTTTATTTGGCCATATCGGAAAGCAATCGCTTTTTATCTTTAAAACTAAAATAGCTACCATACAGATTTTTCCTCTGTACTCATAGGAGAGAAGTACTAGTTACGTAATTGATTCAGAAAGTTTGGGTATAACATGAACTGGTGTTAATAAACAGTTAATAACTGAAGAGCAGTGCACCTGATAGTTATACTTAAATTTCGGCTTCATAAAATATTCATTCTATACCAGTAATACTACAAAGTTTAATCGAACACTCTTGTAATTAGTTCCTTAATTTTTTAGATTCTTAGTTAAAAACTTTTTAACTTTTTAACTAAGTTTATTTTATTTATTTACTATTTTATTATTACCATTAGATTACACGAAAATGCATTATTTAATAAAACAAACAAAAAAACGAACTAACTAATATAGTCTATAGTGATATATGGCAGTGTCAGTGTGGCCGCGCAGTTTGACTGTGGTGCGGACGGATCTGAGTTTAATCTTAAGCTCAGGTGCCTAATGGGTGGCCTAACTAGTCATTAGAAATAATTAAGTATTTGCGTTTATTTTAAACAAAGGATAATAATGAGGACACTAAGGGCAAACATATGAGAGTTCCAATCTCTTAGTTTGCAAGCCTTGCTGTCACAAGGAGCGTAAAAGCTCATCACTTACAATTATTTATAGGGTCTATAGTATATGTATCGTTTGGTCAATTCAAATACCTCACGATTATGCTTTTCTTTGTATTTAGAAATCGGAAATACCCTAATTATAATTTCCTCCATGCTTTTAAACTACTTTTCTTAAATGGTGGACGAGCTATTAATTGAAAGAAACAGTGATTTGATAGTGGGTTATAGGCAGAGTATTTCAAAAACTTTGTTCTTTGCCCTGCACAAAGAGGACCGCTATTCTGTTGTAGCAACATCGATTTTTGTTTATAAGAGCAAGATGACATTGGATACAAACAAGATACATTCGTTGTAGTTGATCACAGCTACGTTATAGCTATCCGAAACTATGATAACTTACAGGACCTTTGAAGTTCTATCAAATTTATAATATCAATTTATGTTTACCATTGCCAGGATTTAACGTATGCCTAAATTATAGGATTATTGTGCGCAACCATTTGTATAATAAAGCAAACACAAAAAAGATTTTTAAGAAAGTGATGACAATTTTAAACACGTTTTTCTGTTGTTGCATATGAGTCAAATCGTGCTATACAATTTTACAGCTCTTCGCCCTGCAAGTCCAATGAAGCGGTATTGATCTTGGCTTCAATAGCTTAAGTTACATCAACTAAAGATTTTTTGAACTTCGAACCATTGATTCAATGTGATTAATTATTGTTTTCCTTATTTAAAGAAAATAATAATAGCAAAACAGAAAATTAATGTATGAAGAATATACATAACACTCTCTGTGAATTATTTTTTATTTATTTTGTAATTTTAACTTGTCATATATGATAATGTTACAAGAGGCACATAAATATTTTAAATTGGTTACAGTTATATTTCTTATTGTCACATTTTAAATTAAGAGTATTTAAGCTCTATATTGAATATATCGGAATATTCTTAAATATACACCTATATATGAAATAGTACAACTTGGATTACAATTTATTTTAACTTGTTTTTATTTATATTCTACTAACTTTACAATCTAATAAGTTGTCTCAGCAAAACGAGGGTACCATTTTGTATTATATCTTAAAATAGGCATCTAAAGCGTCATAAGCGTTTTTCCGTAAGTATTTCTATGTACTCAAAAATGAATATAAAAAAAGTTGACTTATCTATATTAAATTTTGAAGCTGTTCCCCAAATGACAACCGTATATTATAATTGGGCGTATAAGAAATTTATATAACAGGCTGGTTCAGCCTTGTGTAACATTTATTAAGTTTTTTATTAAGGTGGTAGCCCCAAGTAAGTTTTTTATCGAGGTATATACTTAAGTATTTAACAGCTTCATCAGCACTATTCCGTGGGAGGAAAATCCTGTTGACTTCTAGTTTGCTGGGCATATATTTAATAATGTATTTAACAGTATCATCTGCGTACATAGCCAATTCCGCTTGATTAAGATGTGGAACTTTGTAGGTGTAGATATTATAGAGTATTGGGCCAAGAATTGAGCCTTATAGGACTCTAGCTATGATATTATTAAGGTCTGAATATATGGAATTAATTCTGATCTTGCACTTTCTTGGTTATGTATTCCTACCTCGCCGTGTAGATTGTTATACTGTGCAGGTAATGAATTGGGAGTGAACAGGTTTTGAAGGTGCTGGGTAAATAAATCACACTTTGCTTCATCACTTTTGTAATTTCAGCGTGGTGATTTCTTCGGTTTTGTGAAGAATTCTGTTAGTAGCTACCCAAAGAAAATTATCGTTGGAATTTATTTCAGGTATGTACTCTTGCAATTCTGAAGTTGTCCAGTTCTGTTTTGACTAGGCATGATAGTTGATTAAATAGGCGCTTATAGGTTTGATTTTTTGTATGGTTTTGACATCTTTAAACTTTGTCTTTTAGATGGTTTTTATCTGTGTTGGGTATTAGGGAAGTTTGAGTAAACTTGGTTAATAGTTTAGTGAATTGCCTAACTTCTGTGTCAATATCGATAGTTGTATCAGGTTGGCTTATTTTTTAATGATTGTCTAGTTTGTTATGAAATCTGTTCTAGTCAACTTTAGAAGTTATTGTTTGGAGTTTTAATATACTGGAGTTATTGGTTAAACAGCCCCATTAGGTATTTTTACTGTTGACATCTCCTAGTAATATAATAGGGGTATTGTCAGTGAACAATGATGAAATATTATTGGTATTTAGTTGCAACTAGGGTGGTTTGTACGAACAAAATCAGTATAAGGCCGCTTTAATTATGTTGTTTTATTTTAATAGCTGTAGGTTCTAGTGAGTTAAGATTTGGAAGAGTGAGTTTAAAATGTGCGTCTCCAGCAGCGTGATTAGTGTTCCTGTCATGTCTATAGATTTTGAATTCTCTGATATGAAGTGGTTTATTGTTAGTCAAACTAATGCGGTTATATCTATGCTATACCTTACGAGAAGTAGTGTAAACACGTTTTGTTGTCGTTTGATAGCATTAGCATTAAAATTTAAAAATTTAACTTGCTGAAAGCTTTTGGAGAATTATTTGCCATTCTGGAAATATCCAGCGATGACACTTGAGATAAGTTCTAGTACGTGTAGTTTAATGAAATCAATTATTTTATTTATTATTATGTTGATGAATAAATTTTGTCTAGGGGTAGAGCTGGCCAAGCTCGTTTGTAATTTGCAGTGACTTTAGTTGGACCTGTAGATAAATTTAAGCGATTGGTTCGCAGAGTGGAGGTGCTAATAGTAATTATTGGAGTTGACTTTTTATACTTGATACTTTGATAATAAGAGCAGTATTTGTAGTTTGGAGTAGTATGCACAAATGACGAACGCACGTTTGGTACCACCCGCTTTTTTGTACTGTGTGCAGAGACGATGAAGTGGCACACACCAATAGTTCTTAGTGTGTCCGTATTGCTGGCAGTATGTGCACTTGCGTATGACTTTTGGCTTAAGCCTTGGTTTTACAGAGATTATCGAAAAGAAAAGCTTGTTCAGCTTAAAGATTGCGCTACCTTCGTCTCTCTTGTTTAACTGGACAGCACATAGTGACATTGAAACTTTGTCCTTGTTAAGTAGTCGGGTGACTGAGGTGTTTTGAAAGTTCATAAACAATCTCTTGAACTATGAAGGTTAGCACATTACGTAAAATGGCATTTAATGGCTTCAATGGGGTTGTTGGAGGTGTAAAAGGGAAGGTTCCTTTCAGTGTAGTACTTACTAAAAGTTCAGAAAACTTCTATTAAAGTTAAATTAATTTTTAATTCGTTATTTCTATGTTGGGTCGTGAACTTAGAAGTTGGTAATGATTTGATGTCATTAATTATTGCTTGATAATTGTTGACGTCGTGTTCTTCATATAGGAAGAATTTTAGGTTCTTCAGGGCTAGTAGCGGGTTTGGCATTATCTGCATCGGTTAGCTGTTTTCAAGTATTTCTGGTATATAATATCTATTTTTAGATAATGAATCCATTTCCGTACAGATATACTTTTGATGATACTCGCTTATTGATAATAATTTTCTTTCTGTTGATAAACTGTTTGTAGTTTGAGACATTGTGAAGCGATTAAGCCCAGCTGGGGAATGTAATGTTAAACTTGGCCTGCAGTGGAACAGATATTGCACACACAAACTAACTAAAACACAGGTGCATCCGCTCAAGGCGACCGTACTAACTCAATCATGATAATAATGATAATGTTGTTATCAAGAAGAGATAACTTTTACTAAACGAAAAGAGATGAAAAATAAAACTCTTTGCAACAAATAACTAGATAGATAATAACCATAATGACAGAAGAAGCTTTTTTTACAAAATGTTGATGATAACTACTTGAAATTCCTATACTCTTTATAATAAAATAAAAAGTAAAAAGCACCATTTTGGATTTTTTTAGTCTCTTCCAGAAGATAGAAAAAAACGAGTATGCGGCTTTAGAATATTCAAAAAACGATGTTGAATTATGATTATAATATATATAAATCGATTGTTCAATACCAAAGGAGAGCCTTATACTAAATGTTTAGAAAAGACAATTTAAAAATGCGCAAGAATTGCTTTATTACTTAGCTTATAGTATAATTATAAAAAATTTTCAATATTTCTAAAACAAATTACTAAAATACAGCTTTTTGTACTGATTTTTGTGCATTATTTAAAACCAGACTGCAATGTTCCATTAGAACAGAGTAATGGGACAATACGTTCCACTTTCAAAAAAAATTAAAATAGATTTTGGATGATTTCTAAAAAATTACGAACTGTATAAAAGCTTTCTAATATTATGATATGAAATAATCTTGATAATTATAACACTTAAAGCAAAAATAAAAGTCCATTTCTAAATGGTTCATTTTCAGGCATACAACAAAGAAATACCTAAAAAAGCTCGGGTAGCTAATGAAACTTGGGTTGGTATTTATATATAACTGATTAGAGACCAACTTATCTTCTGGTTGAAAGCGTATGAAGATAAAATGCTATACTAGCCATGCATCTTTATCGAGCCATTTCTTACCTCTGTGACAAGGGAGAGGTTATAATAAATAATTTAATCATACGTAGTGCCAGGACAGCTTACTATTTATCAATAGCTAATTAAGGTCTATAATTAAAATTATTTGAGATTTAATATTAAAGCTTAGTTTACAATGAGATCGCGTAGTTTGCTCGATATCACAATTTTTTTATTTAAAAATATGTTGTTTTTATCTTTAAAACACATTTTCAGGTGTATTTTGCTGTAATAGATAAAAACATAAAATTTTTGTGGAAAATCATTAGCATAAGTATTTATTTAATAAACATCTCAAAACATATAATACGACTGGCTTATATTTAGTTTAAAGAAAACAGAAATAAAAGTATTTTTTTACAACTTTAATTGTAATCGTAAAATTTGTAATAATATAATGTAAGAAACTAAAAAACTACATTCTTTTTAGTATTTTAAATTTTATACGCAAAATAGTCCATAATATATGTATATGTAAATATAATAAATTAAGAGTTACAGCAAAGCTGCACATTGCTTGCAGTAAAGTATCGTAAAGTCAACAGCTAACCGTAAATCAATTTTGTTTACTTATGCATGCTACATTTATAAAGTGATTCGCTTTTGTAAGCGGAAATACGTGAAGCCGTTGCGATTCATCGATTGTTGCGTTTTGTGTGTAACTATAACTCTAAGGGTAGCAGTGCATTGAAACATTGGTACGGATATATAATATACGGTTATACACGACGGAAATAAGAGCGAACAATTTCACTGCGATTTCTTCAGATTGTAAAAGTCAATTAATATTTACAATCTTAAAAAGTAATCGAAATTTCTTGGCTAAAAATGTGAGATAAATTTAATTTGTCCATTTTTTAAGGAAACTTAACCGATTTAACCTAATACCTAGCAATAATTTTTTAGTATCGCAATAATTTCAGTGGCAGGAACCATAATAGTTTTAAAACTTTAGGGTAAAATGTTTAAGATGTTTCTATTCCAGTTCTATGCAATAGTGCTATTGCACTTATTCTTCTTCTATAATAATAAAGTCTCTCTATTACCTAGACCTTAGAAGCTTAAAGTTTTCCTTTTGTGACAATAATTTTTAAATCTGATGCACATTATGAATTTAATTTGTTATTTTTAACCTACCATTCCAGTGATTTTGAAATAACCACACCATGGCAAACAGTAAAAATTTATTAATATTGAAAATCAAACAAAACATTGGCCCAAAATTAGAATTCTGATTTTTACATGTTCATGTGATACCAGAATAGTTTTTTAGTTCGACACCAGCAGGTTCAAACCTATACTGCAGCTGGAAAGGTGATCTCTGAGCGTCACTTTAGTTATCGAATACTATAAAATTTGTAGCTTTATAATCTGATTGAAATTGTATTGAAAGTGATATATATCATAAAGCAGAATATTGCAGCTGTCAAAAAGTTCTTACGTTTGATAAGAAAATAACCTGTCATAAGATGAGAAAAGTGTTTAAATATTCCTACATCTCTCCTACCAGTCTGCTATCAAAAGGAGAATGTTTGTTTCTTTTAGAGATTCCATATAACCATATAACCATATATATTCCAGATAACACGATGTGTTTTACGTTTTCGCGAGATGCTTAATAAGTGCGAAAATAAAATATGTCGCTATGCCGACAGCAAGGTAATAGGTAACCTGCCTTTATTTTTATAGCGTGCTCATTGGGGTTTAAAAGAAGGTTTGCTGTTTAATTCCGTGAGATATCCCTAATAAAACATGGAAGAGTTAATCCAACGACTGGTTTTAAAGAATGTAGGAGCTTATAAAGGAATAAACAATGTAGTGATAGATTAAAGTGTTAAACAAAATGTTTCTAGTGTGTCACATGTTTGGTTTATTTTTAAATTTACCTGTATATTTACGATGTTCAAATCACATTTAGAAGTTTAAAATATTTTTTAAATATGTCAAAACTATATTATTACTTTTTTGACAGATTTATTAGTTGTTGCGATTTTTTAACGAGCACGAGCATTCAAAAAGACTTTGCGTTGCCAAAGTTTTGCTATTTTTGTAACTTTAGTCAATAGATTCATATTAATATTATCTAAATTTCTTTTATTATTCTTCTTATAGTTGGTTTTTTGTAAAATTCAAATTGTGTTTATGCAAGCTGACAATTTCATGTATCTCAGTTTTTTCAAATAGAAGACGACTCTTCTCACTGTGCAAATGCCTAAAATAATTTTAAGTATCTTTCAGCAACCTGATATATATATATTTTTTTTAATAGAACTTTTACCTGCTTAACAATATACATTGTTATACAAGGTATGTTTGACAATTAATACTTAACGAAGGGAAATAACAGAATGGTACCTAATAACCAGTTGAAATAGCTGTGTTAATAGTCATTTGGATTTACCATTTGATCACATAGTTAATTGAGAATTAATTGCACTTAGACATCAAGACTATCACTTACGTATTTTGATCAAATAGTTATTTGGAGATTAGTCCGCACTTAGTCATCACCACTATCACTCAAGTATATGTCTTGGGGTAACTTTCGTTTTAATCGTCTATGAATACTTCTTTGGCCTAGTTCATAGAAGGTGGCACCATTGCAGTTGGTAAGGTTGTCATGGAAGGTTTTAGTTAGTTTTGTAATATGTTCTTGAATTGTGGGCATGTTTAATTCGTGATGAAGTTGTTGATTTGTAATGAACCACGGGGCGTTGACTGTTGTTCGAAGAATTTTATTTTGTAACGTCTGGATTCGGTTGAGATTGGTTTTGGAAGTGTTAGCCCATATCACACATCCGTACAGAATCAATGGACGTATTAGAGATTTATACAAGAGCGTCATGCATTCGATTTTCATAGTGGACTTTTTATTTATGATTGGGTAGAGCTGGATTAAACGCGTGTGGCCTTCGTTCAGCTTTTTTAATATATGGTATTTCCATGTGAGCCGAGTATCGAGATTGATACCCAGATATTTCACGGGCTCGTCTTTGGCATTCCATTGTATAGTATGTCCATTGATTGTAATTAACGTTGGATTTTTGATAATTCTAAGTGTGAATATTTTCGTAGTACACTTGGAATGATTAATTGATAGATTCCATTTCATGAACCATCTGCTTAGTGTATTGGCGGCAGTTTGTAAGTCGGCTATTGCTTGCTCTAAGTTTTGATTTCTAGTTAACACGACCGTGTCATCTGCGAACATTGCTAGGTTTGCATTGGGAACAGGAAAGTCATGCATGTAGATGTTGAATAAAATAGGACCTAGAATACTCCGTTGTGGAACCCCTGCATTAACTTGTACTTTGTAAGATCTTTAAGGCTGCCTTAAAAAAACATTACAAAGAATATAAGAAGTAGAAATAAACAGCCAAAGCAGTTATAAAGACTTATTTATTTATTTTGGTATGTTAACGTTTACTTAATATACAATTTGTTCTCGATTGATGGTTTTGTACATTTTTATCTTTGCAGAGTTGTAAACATAAAAAACACATTCACAGGTGTATAAAGTAAAAATAAAATTGCTTTAACCTCTTATTATCTGTCTTCGATATTTTAGTTTTCGTTGTTAAATAGTTATCATGATAGTACTTGATATATTAATGATAATTTAATATTATGAAAACCGAGGAATAAAAGCAGGGCTTATAACGCCTGATGAATGAATTTATAAAAAACAAATTTTAATTTTTTTTGCTGCAATATTTAAAAACTGTGACTATAACATTTTTTTGAAAACCAGTAGTACTGCGTTGATATCTATTTGATTTCTCTATTTGGTTTTTATCGTGAAATGAGCTTTCTAATACTATCAAGTAATGAAAATATTATTAAGATATATCAACAGTATTCAATGTTGATATAATCGTTACTCTTTACTTTTATACTAAATAATCGTAATATAAGAATTTAGTGCTTATAGTTTTATCTTTCGTAAATAAATTATTAACCAATAATCAAAAGTAGATGTTAGTAAAGTAAATTTCTTTCTAGAAAAACCTACCACAACTGTTTTACTGAGTTTGGAAAACTGAAATATTATTTTTTTGAAAAAAACCTTACTTCTAAATGAAGAAACATGTAAATATTGTCAATTTAGGCTGTTGTACAATGTTATGAACGGCCAAGAATTCACAGACAAATTACAAAATTTTATTTTCGCTACAGCATTTAATTTAGTATAAGTTTCTTTGCAATAGCAGGTTCCGACTTTCCTAAATTTATGATCGGAAAAATCTTTTAACATATCCACACCTAAATAATCCTTAGACATGCTTACAGCACCATTCGTCTAATCCTTGTGCCCAAAAATATTCCTCTACCAACTTTACTAACTTCTGACCACTAATGAATTTTTTATAGTTTTATATATTCGAAGAACAGGTAAATAAAATAATCTGAAAGAATTACTTTTCACTTGTCATCAGCTTTATTTGACTTTTTTTATCTTTTTACATAATAATGTAATCTTTGAAAGATATTCAGTACATTATCTATAAAATCACAATGATTTAGAAGTTAATAGAAATATAATATAAAAAACATATTAATACTACATTCACTAAGACAACTCACTTCCAGACTACAATTGAATTAAATTTTATGTTCTTCTAACAGACCTGATGTCCATTTGATTTCTCTGTTTGCTTTTTAACACGGAATGGACCGTCTAATACTAATGGGAAATAAAAATATTATCGTGCTGTATCTGTAAGACAAACATTAATATTTCAACAATATTCAAAGTTAATATTATCATTGCTTTTTATGTTTATATCAAACAACAGAAACATCAAAGATACTGGCTTAGACTTTTTTATGAAGATTTACTGCATATGGTTTAATATCTTTCATAAAGGAATTATTAACACAACCTAAAATATGTGCTGCTAGAATAAGTTTCTTTCTAGGAATAACTGCTTTAACTTTTTCTGCGTTTGGAAAATAAAAAAAAATGTCATAGCAACCACATTACTTCAAAATAAACAGCCAGAATTTTACATACAATATATAAATTTTATTTTTTTATCCTTTTGCAATAAGAGCAGTAAAAATAATAAAATGATTGGGTTTGCGAAGTAGAAATGCAAATCATTCTTTTTCTTTCGCATCCCTTATCAAAGTTTGTCGATCAATATAATTATTTAAGTTGCTACTCTAATTAGAAATGTCGATTTGTTATATCCAACTTAGAGATTTTTTACTCAGAAGATGCGTTTGCGTCCAGGATTTTTTTAACTATCTTTCCTTATAATAATTAGTTGTGATAGTGTATATTGTTGTTTATTGTGTAAACCTAGACATTTCAGTTTTTTTTTCTTTAAAAGTTACTATGATTGAATGTTTTATGCATTGATTTTTAAATTTAAAATTATCTAAAACCGGAAATACAAAATAGAAATAAAAAAAGGTATTAAATTTTAATTCTTATTTGCTGCAATTTTGAATAACCTCGACTGCAACATTATTTTAGAAATGATTAATATCCATTGAATTTCTATATTTGGTTTTCGTCTCTAAGTGAGTTTATGTAATTTCTAGTAACTCCGTATCTGGAAAATAAATACGACTATTTCAATTACAACTTTTTATGTTTGGATACCAACATAATCAAAACGTTAAAGGGCAATTCGGATAGGTTTTGCGTATGGATTTATAAGTTAAGATTTTTCATATAGGAATTAATAATCACAAGAATGATCAGAAGATCTGTCTAAAGACTTGGCCAAATAAAAATTTATTTCTATCAAACACTACTTTAATCTTTTTTTAAGTTTATCAAAAATAAAAGCCCTTTTTCTTCCAGTAACTAATTTACTTCTGAATGAACTGGAATTTATGTTAATTTTGTCAAACCACATTTTTGTGACATCTTATAAATAGCTGAGAATTTACAGACGTATTAAAAATTTAATTTATATGTTTGCCACATTATTCGCCACAATGTTCTTCACAATATCTTATTTTTGCATCCACACCTCACAATATTATATATATAACAGTATAAGAACAATTAGAAAACAAAAAGTAATTTGTAATTTAATATTAGGGATTTTCCATAACTGCTAATAATTAAAAAATGTATATGTATTATAAAAGCCTATGTATTATATAAAAGCAGGAAGAAACTTTTAAGTAGATGAAAATTTATATCATAATTTATATACCAAATGCAGCAGCCAAACATTAAAATATTCACACTGATAAAAAACAACTTGAAAATCGTATGAGATAATATCCAACAAATATATTTTTAACAAGACGGGGCGCGGAATAAAGTGTAAAAAATGCTTTTCAGCAATTAAAATAGATCTATTTGTTAAATTCTGTGAGATCTGTCAAAGTAAGTGGCATATTTGCTTATATGCAAACGGCATTCAATTTGAACATTTGTTGTTATTACAATAGCTTTTGCATTAAGTTCAGTTATTGGAACCTTTGTTATAAAATTATAAAAATTTATGATTATTATACATCTTTGTTTTAAAATTTATTTCCAATTAACCGTAGCAAATTTAATAAATCATAAATTTAACATAAATTAACAAGAAACTTCATAAATACTTATTTGGTTTTTGCATAAATTTTTATACAAAAACTATATTTTGGACATATTTACTTTTTGTTTTTAATATTTTTGTTTAATACTTAATAATATTAATAAAATAGCTCTAATTCTCGTAAAATTAAAAATAAATGTAGTAAATTATATATTTTCGGAAGGATAAAAATTAAAAGATTTTTTAGTGGTTTATTCAATCATGATTACAATTTAAACAAATACGAGTTTATCTTATGCTTCAAAAATCTTACATTAAACATATTTGTAAAATTTAGTCAAAAGCCGCTATATAACAACAGAATATTTTGGTAAATGTAGTGAAACACCTGAGATATACGCTTTTTCAAGGTGAGCCTTGAATCTTTTAAGAAACTTCGCATCCGCTCACAAAACATAGTAAGGCTTTTTGATAGCCCAGATCTCGATTTATTAGGTTGTAAGTTATAGAACATAGCTTGCTCAAAAAGACACCCTAATG
Organism: Sinelater perroti; assembly: GCA_036346155.1. Taxonomy (NCBI): domain Eukaryota; kingdom Metazoa; phylum Arthropoda; class Insecta; order Coleoptera; family Elateridae; genus Sinelater; species Sinelater perroti. Next base: position 271,593 of record JARFIY010000195.1, read on the forward strand.
TTGATAATTTAGAGCAATTATACTTAACAAAAATCATTTAATAAATCTTAAAAATATTTTGCAACAACAGTTCCATTTTGTCATATTCTAATCAGTGTGTAACAAAATTTATGGGCATACTATGTATATGTTTACATGTTTTAATTTATAGTAAACAGCTATCCTGTTATGCTATGCGACCTTGATAAGAATAGTTTATGTAAATACCAATTTGTTTTTAAGAGTTGTATTATAATCATAAAAAGTTTTATTTTTGACTATTTTCTTGCAATATATATACAAACATATCACTCTGTACCTCTCCAAAATATTTTTCAAAATATCCCACTACTTTTACTGCGATTTGAAAGCGAACGGGCGTGTGCCGTGCTTCGATATCAATGTCCTAACTGTCCTAGAATTCTACTTGTTGATTAAGGCCAGGCCTATATTATTTAATATTAGTTATTAAAATACCGCGTGTCAACTATAATTTGAGGTCAGCTGCATTTAATAGTATGTACGAACAAATATATTTAAATTTGTTTTACGTTTTCAACTAGAAATTTCTCGGCCACTTATTTATAATTTAACCGGGCAAACCAATCTATACAACCGTCTACTACAATAGAAAAACTATTATCTAATATAAACATAGCGAACCTATTAAAGTGAAATAACAATGGAACAAATTGCCACATTTAACAATTATTATCAAGATCCGAATCATATACAAACACAAACAAACCTAAAGAGGATAGATATTATATATTGCTTAGCGAGGATTACTCAAAAATAAATTAAACTAACACAAAAGCTATTCTAAAGACATGTAAACGAGTAGCTTACAAAAACCAATAAAAAAAAGATGCGGATCTTTACCAATCTATATCCATGATGTTATAAACTACAAGGCAATGACAGATAATTTAGCTGTAGTGATTGATAACAAAACTTATTTTACCAAATTTCTGACAAATTACACTGTGAAAATTAATCCTGTAACTAGAGGAACCTACAGATAACTAATTAATTGCCTCCTTATAACATACGTATCAACTAAAATAAGAGAGAGCTTACAGGATAATACAAAACCTTCACCATTTAATACTAGTTTTAGAAATATCTGAAAAACTAGCTAAAAAGGGATACAAGGTTAGAAATCCCTTAAATGTCCTACATAGAGTAAGCAAACTTTCCTTGCTCTTATTCTTTGTGAATTTTGAACCACTGGAGAATAATAAAGAAATATACACATTAGAGTATATAAAGTGTACAAAAATGTAGATACAGCCGCCCAGACCTAAAAAATATAATACAATGTATTAACTTTCAAGAATACTGTCACTTCAAAATCTACTGCACTAAATCATTTAACAGCAGATTACAAAGATTGTCGAGATCTTATAAAAATAAGAAATATAACCCAAACAGATGACAAAGTTTCCTCCATACCCCTAACCCAACACCAACTGTTCGTCAAAAACTCTATTTAAAATCCAACTCTTGCCTATACCCAAATAACAAGAACAAATAATAAAACAAAACCCATAAAAATTAAGAGAAAAAAACATAACAGATAATCTAACCGATTTTCTCTCTCAGTGAACTTAAAAACATACTTACGCAACTTCTCAAATAAACCAGTAAGATTTTAACCATACTAACCACAGTTATAGGAAAGCTAGCCCTATAATGACTTCAACACCTAGAATTGCTCCCGGGATGCCGATAGGCTGAAAAGCCACATACAAGAAATAACCCTACTACTAAATTACAGCATGATAGATATGCTAATCTTGAAAAGCCATTCAACAGAGGAAACATTCAACAAAATTTATGGTACACTCTTTATTAAGCAAGCCATTCTAAAGGCACATATAGGTTTAGTCTTAATAATTAAATTAAACACAACTAATTATATACTACAACCTCGCCAGACAAATAAAATCCAAGTTACGATATTGAAAGTAGAATCACCTTTAATTAAATGAAAAATATAATATCTTTTTTCGCCTCTTGAATCTCGCTTTTTTTGTATCTGGTAATTAGAATTCCAAGCTTACCACCTGAAAGATCTAGACTTACTACGTCAAAAAAACGTTAACAACTTTAATCAGTACAATACAATAATTTAAATGTCTTATTTGTTGAACCTGCCTATCGGCTTACAGATTGGAGTAAGATGCTAAATCTGCTAGATTTAGACGTAACCAGAGGTATATCTGATACCTACCACAAGATTGAGTTTATTCTAAATTTAAGTTTTTATTTTAATAACAATAATACTAAGCCCAAATATAATATCGAGTGAACCGTTGCCTAAACTATGTACAAAAAAAAACAACTTTGCTTATAAGGAGGTTAGTAACAGCAAAAAAGCGGGCATCTAGAAACTGAAAAAGGACAAAAAATGATAAAATGGACCTTAACAGGTTAATTTACCAACTCCACTCACCATTACAATAATCTCGTAAAACTAGGCACGAACCAAACAATAAAAGGCAAACATACTAGCAGAACATATAACATTTATTTATTTATCGTATGTTTATGAGACATTAAAAAGTTGAAATATATAACATTAATAAAATATATAATACAATACATATGTATACCAATATAGGATGTAACTTAATATAAAACATACTTTAAGATATTACAAACGAACATCTAGTCTATTTATGTAATCTGCCGACTCTTAGATCGCTATCAGGAAGTCTTCGGGCTTACCATTATATGATCGTATGGGACATTCTTCTGGGATGTGCCTAATGGTTTAGGTTTTTTTGAAATCACAGAGAAGTGATGGTTGCTTGCCCCATTTGTGTAAAGAGTATGCACATCTGCCATGTTGGGTTCTAATTCTGTTAAGAGTGGGCCATGTTTTACGTGTAAATATTTGAACTGATATTTTTCACAAGCATAACACTGAAAAATCAGCTCCTAAAATATAACTTACCTCTAATGATACAACCAAGAAAGCAATTTGCCAAAAAGTTTGATAAAGATTTATTCATTAAAGTTCTTATTGACAAAAAACCGAGAAAACTCTACTTTTAAGCTCAAACTATTACAAGGTCGTGGAGATAAATTCGGGAATTAAAAAACAATGAAAATAACATTGAAATACAAGAAAATTTAATTTTTTTACAATTAAAGTAAATAGTATTGGGAATCATATTATATAATAATAATAGTTCCCCGTAACAGGCCTTGAAGGCCCTTTGGGGTCGTAACAGGATAGGTCTGCTACAACCTAGAGCCTACGGTACACAAGGGTAGCAACGTGGCTAGCGCTACGTACCGACCGCCTATTATTACCGCAGAGTTTGACCTCCGGGTAGTCACTTATTGTAGTCTGAGTCGAGCTGGACCGCAAAAATGCCAGTGATCGAATAAGCGAGAGCGGGACTCAAACCCAACTGTAGGTTTCGTAATCTAGCGACCTAGCCACTAAACCACTACGGAAGTTAGTGCCACAACGTCTTTCTGACAAATCCTGACTATGTGAATCATATCCCTGATATCTCCACTGAAGCCGACTTTCCTTGACGAAACTTCAATAAAACGTTTATAAGTGAGGATATCAGAAGCAGCCCATGGTTGAGAATCATTCCGTTCATCTACGCAGCACAATCGAAAACAAATTTTAAGTCTCCAGGGCTATTTGGGTTACTGTTTCCAAAGTGTGGTAGGTACCAGATTCAAGGGGTAGCAGCTTGTGGCAAAATCCCTTCAATCTGATTTTCCAAAGTTCGAAGTCTTCGAAAAGCAATACTTTTACTTTCTTCCACAGCATACTTGTTTCCCAACAACTATTAATACGCCGGGTTTTCGACTCCAGCAGCATTATAGCTCTTTTGTGATCCTTTAACTGCGGCAATTTCTTACTATTGACGGCTCCTAGGGATTCCATCCTAAACTGCTTCTTTACAAGATTATGGAGGATAACAACTGGGTCCTCGTTCATGGCATTCGAGAAAATTTTGCTTCTTCTATCTGCCATCCAGCCGACGTAGCGATTGGTGCATTCCTAGGACATGTTTTCTTCTAAGCAACAGGTGAGCGTGATCAGCTCCTATCACAATCACTAGCTTCTTAGGTATTATTTCCGGGAACGGCACAGTTTCTAAATGTCTCCACCTTCGTAGCAACTTGTAATATGAGATTAGTTGTATCGGCATTTACAAACTCAAATTCCTCTTTTTCGTTGATACCGCGTATTTTGAGATCGACCACCTTGAACGTGTCGTCATGCTCTGATCTTCCTCTCAGCTAGTTGAGGTGCAATGCTTTGTACTCTCCATCAACATGATCTTCAATCATCGTTGACGAGGAGCTGACCATTGGGGTCAACCATATAGAGTAAAACAATTTTGAACAATACTTTACCTAACGGTATTTTTGGTACAAATGATACAACTCCAAACACATCTGCCTGAGTATCTTATGTATTGACATCAACATTCTTTTTCTCTGCTGAACTGGAACATGTAGCGTTGTCATCTTTTCTTCTTGTTTTGTAGAGTAAGCGGTGGCACCGTACAGATCGTTACGGGTCACGGAAACTTTCGCGCTTACCTAACAAGGTTCGAGAAGCTGCAACCGGGACAGGACAGATGCGAATGCGGAGAGGTGGATAACGCCCTTCACGTGCTGACCTCAGGTACTATGGAGAACGAAGCCAGGGCAAGATCAGAAGGAATACTAATAAAAGAAGGACTGAGATGGCCACGAACGCCCGAAGACGTTGCGATGCTCTCAACAGAAGCCTGCTGGTGGAACGCGCTGGATCAGTTTTGCTCACGCGTAGCTAAACTGAACTCGGGGTAGGACGCGATCGCGATTGGGGTTGGGAGGTGTAAGTGAAAAGTATAAACACATTAGAGCCGGGACTCACAATTGCGGCTGGCATGCATAAAAGCTCGGACTTAAAATTGTGTAAAATAAGGCATAACAGCCGGGACTCAAAATTGCGGCAGCTAGCATAACAGCCTGGACTAATAATTCACGACTTGCTTGAGACGGCATAAGACATAGAGACTAATAACCGCGCACTCGCAAGAATATAAAATATGTTATAATAATAAGCGGCTCGTTAGAATATGCTAACAGATATGGACTCAAAATGCAATTAATGAGCAGACGAGCGTATAAATAGGTAGTAGATTTAGAATTGTAACGAAGGAGACAAAGAGCAGTAGACTGCTTGAAGTCACCTGCCCTGACTCGGGTTTTTCGTGGTTTTCCCCGAGTCCTGCACAAAGGCAAATGCCGGGGCAGGTTTTTTGCACATACCACGACAATGATAAATGCGAAGTATATTCAAAAGACATGTAAAGGAAGAAGCAATGCCGGTGTAGTGCCGTAAGGCGGACCACCGGCTGACTGTAAATATTTTTTTGTAATATTTCCTTAATAAATTGTACAGAGTAAGCGGTGTCACATTTCTGAGCTTTGGAACACTTTAGCCTTGGATAACCCATCTCCAGACATAGGAAACATGCCCGATGTTTCTTAACGGCGTTTCATCAGTCCCAGACTTTCATCTTCTTAAACTTGTTGCATTTCTCTAGGTTACGCATATGATTACAACCTAATGGACAACAGCAATCAGTCACAACCATAACCTGATTTTTCGGCTTTTTTGATTCTGGTAGACGGCTGAGTTACACACGAAAATTGCTGCGGAGGACACCTTGTCCAAAATCAACGACAACTCTTTAATATCGGCATTCTTTTTCATCTTTACGATACGACGCTTCACTTTAGCTTAAAATAAGGTGACAACTTCCTCAAAACTTCTCCACTATCTGGGGGTCCTTCAGGTACACAGGCAAATGCAGTGATTTTTCTGTGGCGCACTTCTTGACGACGACTAAGAAATCCCCGCATCTCTAGGTTTCGTAGTCTAGCGACCTCTCCACTAGACCACTACGGCTCTGGGAATAATATTATCCGATGCAAATAGCATCAGAGGTCACAATTTAAATCTGCTGCAGACCAACACAACTTCTTTTTTGTTTATATGTGTCGTTAACTATGCTGGAGATCCTTATGCTATAAATCTTATTATGATACCTCTCATTGGTTTTTGCCCTGAATAAGCACATAAAAGTCAGCGGTCGGAGCTGGAGAATAGTCACAAGTTGGAGGAATCAGTGGTAATAAAAATTGTTGTACGACCATTTCTGGGTCTTCCTTGCCTTGTGGGCTAAAACGAAGTCTTACTGGAATATGTGCTTCTGCTTAGCGGCCACTGTTTTCAAAGAAACTCTGTATGCATGACGGTGGGCACTTCAAAGGCATATTGACAGATTCAGTGCTTATTTTAATGATTCACCTTCCTGTTTCGAATGAAGTTCTTTTCGTCCAAAAAGAATCTCAGGAAAGCAGCGCTATGGTGCTTGATGTCGTTCAGCAGCGCTTGGGCCTTTAACTTCCTGTCCATCTTGTTTTTCTGAGTCAACGCTTAGTGCTTCCTAAAAATTAAAGATTTGTAGTGCAAGTTCTACATTGCTAGACGAATTGTCGACTTTTCCGAGTCCATTTCTTTGGCCAGGTACTGCTCAAGATCCTAATCGATCGTCTCCTTCAATTCATCACTTATGTTGTAAGCAGATTGTTTACGGCAAGTTCCTCTGTAAGCAATTACTTCCTACTGATGAATAGATTTTCTTAGCTACGTCTTAAACTTGGGTCTCTTTGTAGTCAAATTTCTGACGGTGATTTTACGGCCCGAAGAGATTTGAGTATAGCAATATGCGGTCGTATTCTCGGCTTATATTGTCAACAATCTTACATTATTGATTACTCAAAGGTAATTGTTACCTAATAGGAGATTGCGCATACGCTTTCCCATAATGCAACTTAAACAAATTCCGTAGTTACATCGACAACTTTGTAGAATAATACAAAAAGTAGTGAATATTGTCTAAACAATCTAGTACAATTTATTTGCAATATTTATGAACCTTATAAATATTACATAGTTTAATTCTTGTCTTATTTGAAAAACAAAATACTTCAACTGACAAACAATTTGAAAAAGTAAAGGGAAATGTTTTTTTAGATTTTAGGTGAAGCTTGGTTTAAAAGGAACTAATCGAAGGGCATCTAAAATCAAAACCGATGATAGAGATATCTCTTAAAGAATCATTACAGCATACTCATTTCCTGCACTGATCTTCAAGATATAAATTGAAATCTAAAATAATTTCTGACTCAAGTGAAAAGAGGGTAAGATGCTATTATGACCGTAAAAGGTGTTGTGCTTGTAATAAAATTATACTTATTTCATGATATTGCAAAATAAAGGTTAGTTTCAAACATTTATATTGCCTAAAAAACGGTGATTGTAAATAAGTAAATAAATAAAAGGCTATGTCGGAAAAACATTATTTTGTTTAGATAACATCTAGTTCTGGTTTATAGTCTTTGCTTAGCTATAAATTAAGTGCACAAAAAATAATTATTTAATAAATCACGTTTTATACACAAATACAAGTTTTATTTAGCAATTATACATAGAGACAATACACTTTTTGGAAAAATACTTAAAAAAACTAAAATTATCAGTCAGATCAAATTTAATCAGATTTTGATTGTGTTGTGTCGGTACTATAATTGATAAAGTAGTATCTTATTGCACTAATTTTCTTAAGAATTAACACGTAACAGAACATAAGGGTATTTTTAAAATGACTGTATAATAATATGGATTATTGGGAATAATGTTTGTAAACAAATACCTGTTACTCCTTTATTGCTTTTTATATTTTTCAGTAATATACATTTTTATAAAGGTTTACTTGTTAGGCAGAATTTAAAAGTACAAAGCTGTTTTGCTTATGGCTTATGAACACTGTAAAAACGCACTTAAAAATAGTTAAATAATAATCATTCAAACCGAAAAACGATCCAGTTTTTATCGACAAACAAAGCAAAAATAAACCTGTCAATATCTACACTTTTGCACTCCTCTTCAGATCCGTTTCAACGTATTCGTTTTACATTTCCAGGCCAATGCGCGTAAATATGTCGCTACTACTGTAACTTTATTACAAATAGTTGGGATATATTCACAAAGAATAAGCGTATAGCAAATCTAATTCTGCTGAGTTTCATTTAAATTATTTCACGACAATGTTATAATACGCGAATTGTGCAATGTGCTCGGCGACTGCATTTAGAATAACGCCTTGATCGCGCTCCGCTCGCAGCTTTGCAATGAAAAAGAAAGGAATATTAAAGAGCAGGGACTCAAAAGACCGATAATTGAATTTGGTAATTAGATTTAAAAAGGCGTAAAAAGACTTACCTCGGGTATTATGCAGTAGTGTGCAAGTCATGCTCTAAGAAACAGTCTAACAGAAGGGTTAGGTTAGATACGCATATCTCAAGCTCTGTCTCTTTAAAAATATAGAAAGCCGCTGAGAGCGCCGCCCAGTTACCAGCTGCCCCATAATAACATCTAAATTAATGTGCCAAAGGGGACGACCCTCCGAAAATGAAATTTTCTAAAATATTGTCAAATGCTCCTGAATTATAAATGCAGCGCGTGTCCTCGCAGAGACATTCAGGCGATATGCTTTTTCTGAAAAATTCTTATTCAGACATTAAAATTTGATTTTTACCTGACTACTACAAAATGCATCGGAGGAATTAGCACAAATTTATATTATTTGCATTTATATTAAATGTTATTTTTGACCTAGATTTGTAGGAACAACATGCTGAAATGCGATATTATGTAAATTGAACCAACTCAGTCCTTTTTAATTTGTGCTAGACAATACCACCTTAAATGCAAATTATATGTTTGTACTAATTAATATATTTTCAACCTCGTTAAAAATTAATATTCAAGCAGAATATTGCAATTACCTGTAATGTAAGTGAGCAGGTAACAAATATAAATTTCATGAGCGAAGAGTAGAAATATTTACCCCAAATTACATTACTGCCGACCGTAATTACTTTCTTCCTTCAAGATATGAACCACAACAGGATAATTACGCGACTGCTTAGAAAATGGAAATGTAAATCAGTTCCGCATCAATAAATTTAAAGTAATATTGGATTTGAAAAGCTATATTATTAATTTACATCTCTAATTAGAAAACAAAATTGTAGTACTAAATAACTTGATATAACAGTTATCTTGGAGCGTAAAAACCTAAAATAATCTAAAGAGTTGTATAAATAGTGAACCAAATTGAACTTCGAAAAGTTTTTTCTGAATAAAACACAAAGTATTGGAACAATCCGAATTTTATTGATATCAGTGCAAAGTACAGACTTAGAAGTTACGTATGGAACATGATGTCGGGCAAATACTCTCCACGACTCCACTGACATGCGACCATACCTTTAGCGAATATTTCCAGTGATTTCTCTTAAATGCGGAGTCACACGTTTTATGTTCTCTTTTGCCCATAAAATCGTAGTAAGTTTGTTAACATAAACCCTTTTCTTCTAGAAGAAAAAGTCTAATGGAGCTAGATTGTAAGACCGCGATGGCCAATCTATATCGCCATTCTGCAAGATAACACGGCCAAGAAATTTAGTTTGATGTACAGTAAGTGTTTCACTTGTAACGTGACATATCTTGTTGAAACTACAAGTCATTCGTTAGTTTCATTGAAAAAAAGATGTTCAGCATCTCTCGATAGTGTACTCCATTGACAGTAGCAGTGTTGCTAGTACGGTCCAAATTGTTCCTTCAGCCCATAATACTCACCAAACAGTACATTTTTGTGGCTGCATTGGTTTTTCGTGAATAGCACCTGAATTTTCACTACCTCAGATAAGACAATTACAACGACTTACAAAGCCAGTTAAAGGCAAATGTGTTTCATCACTCAATAGTCTGTTTCCATAATAAACTTGAATAAGACAGGGTGGCGCCTAAGCCCGGGACTTTTTGAGCGGTGTTTGGCGGAGTGGTTACATTGGGTAATCCCCCTCCGGCCTCATGTTCCGATCCATCGAAACCTAAAGTTAGTTGTCATGGAGCGTTAGGCCGACCCACAATACTCTTTCGCTATCAAAGCATATTACACTTTAAACGGTAGTTTCGTAGCTGTGCAACAGGCATTTCGGGGTCATTTGCATCTTCGTACTATCGATCGAGTTCCATTTTGTATGTTTCACGCTTTGAAAAAACAGGTTCTTCTTTGAAGCGAAGACCTGCAGGACGTCCGAGATCCGTCAGAACACCCGAAACAGTGGCAGGTGTGAGAGGCGCTTTTTTGCAAAGCCCGAACCGGTCTGCACGGAGACATGAGCGAACCCCTCGACCAAATTTTATGCCATGACTTAAAAATTCCTCCAATAAAATTCAAATTTTTTAGCAGTTGCTGCTAAATAACTGCCGACGACCTCACTTTCGTGAAACACTTATAGATGTCAAATGAATCCCACTTCCACCTTAACGGGAGTGTAAATAAACAAAACTGCCGATATTGGTCCGATACCAATCCACAACTGTCGCATCAACGCTCTTTACACAGCCAAAAAGTTACGGTTTGATGCGCCATTTCTTCGCAAGGAATAATTGGTCCTTACTTCTTTGAGGATGTTGCGGGTATCGCAGTAACTATCAATTCTTCACAATATGTGACCATGATTAAAAATTTCCTCACCCAAAAACATGAGATAAACTACCCCGTGGATGAAAACACTTGGTTTCAACAAGATAGCGCCACTTTCCACACTGTTAGAGCTTCCATGGCCGTTGTTCGCACAGTTTTCGGAAATCGCGTATTTTCTCAATTTGGTGATGTTGAATGGCCACCAAGATTATCTGATTTAACTGCTTGCGATTTTTTTGTAGAGTTACCTCAAAGTTAAAGTTTTTTCCCACACAGTTCACACGATTGATGAATTGAAGGCGAGAATACGCCAGGAAATTGATGCGATTCCTACCGACCTACTAGAGCGGGTGGCACAAAATTTGATCACCAGAATGGAAGAGTGCGTGTCCAAAAATGGAAGACATTTGACTAATGTAATGTTCAGATCATAAAAATTTAGCTCTCTGTAAATATTTCATACTATTCCTGTTTTTAATACAATTTTTTTAAACCGTAAAATTTTTATTTTAAAGATTTGGCTGCATTAATACATTTCTGCACAGTATCATCATCATATATCATATAGCTCCTTTGTTGGAGCAAAGGGCGCCCTTGTTGGGGCGTTTCACTTGCTTTAGCTTTAGACTTCTTGTGGTGAGATAGCCAGTCTCACGCACTGTCTGGGGTCCGTTCCGTTGTCACAATTCTTTCCATTACTTCCTTCCATTTTTTCCTATCTTTTGCTATTCTTTTTGCTTGGTTCCAATTTAGGTCTACTTGTTTTAGTTCTTCTGTAATTGTTTTTTTCCAAGTATTAGTTGGTCTGCCTCTCCTTCTTTTCCGTGTCCTATTGTACTCCAAGGCTTGCCTGGTTATATTTCCTATCGGTTTTCTAAGGGTGTGACCAATCCATCTCCACTTGCGCTTTTTTATGGTTATCTCTATTCTTTCCTCTTTTATCATTTCCCAAAGGTCCTCATTACTGATGACTTCTGGCCAGAAGATTCCGCAAATAATTCTGAGGCATTTATTTATAAATGTTTGCAGTTTCTTATAGTGTTTTCTGTCTTCTTTCCAGGTTTCTGCTCCATATAGTAGTGTACTTTTTACATTACTGTGGAAGAGTCGGAGTTTTGTTTTTCTGCTGATATTGTTTGACGTCCAAATTTTAAATAGTGAATTGAAGGCTTTCTGTGCTTGTCCTATGCGTCTTTCTATATCCCTCTCTGTGCCTCCTTTAATGCTTATTATGCTTCCTAGGTAGCAGAATTCGTCTATTTCCTCTATCTCTCTTCCTCTAATTGTATTCTTGTATTCCCATGTTGTTTTTGGTTAATAGTTTAGTTTTGTTTGAGTTTATTTGTAATCCTACTTTCCTAGCATTGTTGTTTAGCTTGATCAGTTTTTGTTGCATGTGTTTTTATTTGTTGTTATTAGGCAGATGTCGTCCGCAAACTCTAAGTCCTCCAGTTTGCCAAATACATTCCAGTTTATCCCTGTTCTTTTGTCTTCAGTCCTCCTCATTACCCAATCGATTACTATTATAAAAGGAGAGGGAGAGAATGCAGCCTTGTCTCACTCCTCTTTGTATTTCAACTTTTGGGTGAGTTGTCCTTCATGCTGTATGTATGCCGTGGAGTTGTCGTAAAATAGTTTTATTATTTTAATGTATTTGACTGGTATGCCGTATTGTTCCAATATTTTCCACATTACTTCTCTGTCTATTGTATCGAAGGCCTTTTGAAAATCGATGAAATTTATGAGGATTTCTTCTTCAACTTCGGCAGTTTGTTCTAGGATAATTCTTAGGGTGTTGATGTGATCGATACATGTTCTATTTGGTCTAAACCCTGCTTGATTGTCTCTCAGTTTTATATTTATAGGGTTTCTTAATCTTTCTAGAATTATTCTGGTCATTATTTTACTTGTTGTGCTGAGCAGGGTGATCGGTCTCCAGTTTTCGCACATTGTTCGATTTCCTTTTTTGGGTATTTTTATTATTATACCTTCTGTCCATTCCTTTGGTATTTGTTCTTGTGTCTATATCTTGTTTAGTAGTATATAAAGTAGTTCGGTTGAGTAATTTGGATGTATTTTTATTAATTCTGCTTGGACTCCGTCTATCCCTGCTGCTTTATTATTTTTCAGTGTTAGTATTGCATTCCTTATTTCGGTTTTAGAAATTTCTTCTGTAGGCAATTCTGCACAGTATACAGTGTGATAATAACTTTACCATATATTTACTTACCAACTGTACAAATTCAAAGACCAATATGCACATAACGTAAATGGTGAGAAAATTAAAGTTAAATTTAGATAGAAAAGCTATATAAAACTTTTTTTATTCGAGTTTTAGGATTCATACAGTGTGGTGACATATATGGTAATGCTCCGTTATCGTTTACAACCTTCTTATCTACGTATTACGGCTCAGTCTATACTTTTATTTAGTAGTTTCAAATAAACTTAGTCTTTTTTAATTTATCACAAATAAATCACTACACATCGATACACAAATCGATTCTTAATAGAGTCTTAAATCAACCAAAAACTTAAAGGTACCAATACCATTTTTCAGAACGGATATCTGAACCACTAAAAAGTCACAAAGGTAAAATAAAACTACAGGTAAATTTACAACTGTGTTTTTAATAGTATGCTAAAAATAAATATAATTAGCAAAACAGATTACCAAAACTTTTTTCAATGCTGTACGGACAATAAAATTGAATTTTATATGTTGCAATCAAAACTCAAAGTTTCTGTCAGTACTCACTAAAAATAACCCACCATCGCTATCTGAGAGATAAATACCAGAAGAATTAAACAAATATAATTTTTCTAACAGAAATTATTTTCTAAAATTTCACTATAGTTAACATATTGATCATATATTAAAAAAATCAATAAAATAAAAAATTGAATAACGTAGAACACAAAAATTGTTAATATGCAATACTTTCTATTTTTATGGACGTGAGAAATAAGTGTCATCACAATAACTAAAATAAAATATAAGTTTGGTCAATAATGCTCTCGTATACGATAAATGTGTTAAAAACTTCTAGTCAAACGCAATAACCAATAAAAACTATGGAATCTTATAAATCAAAAATTTACACTGATAGATAATGATAATTATACATAAAACATCTACTCAAACAAAACATAAAGGTATTACTAAATGTTTTTAAATAAATAGCATTTGGAGAAAGACATGGGAAAAAACTTGGAGACGCAACTGTCACATTTTTATTTCGTTAATCAATTTTTAATTTCCTAACTTACATATTTTTTACATTTTCCTTGCGTTGTTGCTTGAATTGCTTGTATAATTATTTGTTTTCTTATGCTCCTTTATTAAGTTTTCAAATTTTATTTTGTGTTAAATTTGCCCTTTGTATCTAAGTGGTCAAGTAGTCAGTCAACTGTAAAAAATAAAAGAAGAAATAATGAATAATTATTTTTTAAGTCTACATTCCGCTTAGTCAGCTTTTATTGACGAGCTGGAATAGGAATAACAAAAAGGGGAGAAAGTACGAAACTTTTTATTTGGTTCCGCCAAAGTTTTAAACTGTTAGGGTGCAAAAATATAGCCTGAAGTAAGGGGTGTAAACCAGACTGCACTTCACTGAATAGGCAAAACATTAGAAAAGTTGTAATGTTGTCTACTCTAGCATGCATTATATCAGATTCATCCGGGGAGTAATGAAACTGATTCCAGAAAATTAGTTTAATTAAATGTTTGTTTATATACACTAGTCTTGAAATGAAATATCTCTCAGAGCACTCGTCACATCAGCCTACATATTTTTAGCAGTCTCAAAATAGTGTCTTTTTAAGCTGAATTTGAGCTCTGTTTGTCGTTTAAATCTTGGTAACCAATGTAACTTAACGCATCTGTAATCTCATCACAACGATTTTATGCTCAATAAATTTTGTAAGTCCCACTTCATCCTTTATCAAATCCCAAAACCTTAGGCTTAGTCAGAAGTGTGAGATGTCAATGGGTGCTCTGCGCCTTCTTCATTCTAGACGTCCTCTTTTTCTTTTCTAAATAGTTTGTGCCACATAAACACTTGTGTATTCTGTAAGGCATGCTTCTTGTAGGCTTTCTGTCTGAAAACGTCTTGGATGCGGATTTTTCTGGTATAACGCAATTTTTTCTCAAGTCATTTATTGAAACTACATTGCATTTTGACTTGTGATTGAATGTGATACAAAGCAGCTACCTGCTTTGTAGGTAATTTGCTTTCTATAAAGACTTACAGGCAAATAAGTTGAGACGAAACGTTTACCTGACATCTCCCAGCAACCATCAGGGACAAAAACTTTGCCTCCCGTCCCTTCTTCTTGGACCAATAATATCACTTTTATTACTTGTCGGGCGTAACCTGTATTGTCTCCAATTTCTAAAAATGTTTTTTAATCATTATTTTTTCCTGATAATTAAGTTGTAATAGTTATATAACAAAGATAAACTACCGATGCCGGTATATGCAACTAAATTCGTAGCTAATTAACGATTAAGCGAAAATTATAAAACAAGTCAAGACATTTATGTAAGTCCCAAATATTATGCCCTTCCGATACGCTAAATCAATTGTCTGGGTAACCATTTCTATCGTAATTACAACAAAAATAAGGACGACTTCCCACAATATGAAAATCGTGACAAAGGACGTCCTGTGCATTTCAGGAGGTGCAAGTATCTTAAGTTTCTTCAAATACAAAATTTTTTTATAAAGAAAATAGTAAAAATTATGTAAATAAAATAACAAGGACTCCAAAAAATTTATTCAAGCATTGCAACAAAAATCTTTCTTTTGAGCAGCAACAATTCACTCACAACTTAAACTACAGTATCTCGCCTTTGAGTAGCATCATCAATCAAATATTCTCACATCTTAGTAATCTTGTAAAATTTTATATTTAACAAATGAATATATTTCTCGCCACAAATCTACTAACCCTGTTTTACAATGGCCCATAATCAAATGCTTATCTATAACATCAAACTTTTCAACTGAAATACCAAAGAACCAAAACCCGCAATTCTTTGTTAATTAGTTACTTAGTCAAATACCAAATACACATAGCTTGATTTCACAGAAACTGACTTGTTACCAAACGATCAATTAAGGGATTAGCAAATTTTGTTAAAAATGGCTTACAACGAACTGCCAAAACTTCATCGCATAAATTTATAAACCTTACGGCAGATTTACACCTGATCTTTAATTTTGTTAAACTTACTCTTAAAGCAGGCAATTGAAACAGCAAACATAAATTAACATCAGAATATTTTATATCATAATAGCCATTCGATCCAGCGCACAGCCGACAACTATATGCTAAGAATATCAACAAATCACTACCTATCTTCAAATTACATACTAAAACTATAAAACAAAATGTATGACAGTAAAGCAGTTGTACCCAGAATCAAAAAGAACTTAATACACTGTTAATAAACTCATATTAGCAGTTTACTAGTACTTTCAAGGTCAACTATTGTGCAACATGAAAACAACCTGTAAAACACTTCAGTCATTATAAGAACGACCAACAATAGGGTAGGGTACTTTCCTATTACAAGAATACATGCTTACGTGTTGTTTAACGAGCGTGAAACACGTTATAATGAGCCGGGGTGGTTTAGTGGATAGGACGCTAGACTACGAAACCAATAGTTGCGGGTTTGAATCCCGCTCTCGCCAATTCAATCGCTGGCATTTTTACGGCCCAGCACGACTCAAGCTGCAATAAATGGGTACCTGGAGGTCAAACTCTGGGGTAATAATATGCGGCCGGTACGTAGCGCTAGCCACGTTACTACCCTTGTGTACCGTAGGCTCTAGATTGTAGCAGACCTATCCTGTTACGACCCCAAAGGGCCTTTGTGGCCTATTACGGGAAACTACTATTATTAAAACAACGTTATAATAATTTTTCTACTACAGTCCGATGAATTTCTTCTTAACTTCTGAAGTTCTGAAAAAAGTTCTGTGACTTAAATTGAATGAACAAATTACAGCTTTGAGCATCATACCAGCATTTTAGTTTGGTTCTAGACATGGTTATTTCATTTCTCATCAACTGAGGCTGGGGAATATAATTAAAACTAGATTCGAGCAGCTTTTTTAGAATAACTAAAGTTTATCATGTTTTTCCTCTTTTAACAAAGGAATATAATTTAAAATAAAAACTTGTACTAAGCCATAGCACAGCTCCAATTAACAAATGACTGAGTATGCAAATGGTTTCTCAAATGGAACTTTAAACTAGATCAAGCCAAATACATTATAAAAATAATTTACCCTAAGTAAGACAATCCTCTTCTAATATATGTCAACAAAACTACCACACGGTGGAGTTCTAAAAATAAACTAGTAAAAAATCTCATTATTTATTTCCACATAAAATTAACCTACAAAGATATTTTTTACAAAAACTGAATAAATGATATACCAAATTAAGGCTGTTATTTCCGATTATAAATAGACAACAGATTTTATGCTATTTTTGAACAGATCTCTTAACTAATCAATAGTTAATATACTTATGCATGGTCTAGAGTAGCTCTTCGAATACTATTTAAACAAAAGAAAACTTTTAACATCATTATTAAAAATAGCTGTCGCCACCCCTGCTTTATAAGAAACAATCAACTTCATTAAGAACTCATATTTGACACAATTCAACAATACATCCAGTTATAATCAAACTTCATGCTAATCTTTAATGTTATTCGCCACCGTCTAGGTTAACTGAAAATTCACACAAGATTAGAAGGGCAGCTATTACAAGATATACATTTTCCTACTTACTGATAAACCATCTCATAGAAGTAGAAAAGCTCCCTCGACGTTATATTTATTTGCACACTGTAGAACATTATATTTTGTTGAACCACCTTTCTAATTAAACTGGATCTATAAATAAGAGTCTTTAAATGTATTTATAAACTCTACATTATGACTTTACTCCGTAATACAAAATAATTTTGCGGTGACACTGCAAAACCTTCAATTAAGTTCTTAAGTTTATTTCTACTACAAGATGTTATACTAACTGTAGGTTTATGCTTAACTCCCTCTCGAAGAAAATAATCGGAGAAGCATCTAATTGTGCAATTTTAAAAACCACTTACTTCCTTTTTCATTCAACATAATAAACAAAGTGAAGTTAGCCAGACAAACACTGTATAGCTTACTGCGCTCAGCAGCGAATTATCAACGAAGAACAAGCTGGCTCTTTATAAAACAATAAGGTCTATTTATGCCTGCGCTGTTGGGCAGTATATAGTAGAAACTCATGTAAACAGACTCCAGGTAGTCCAGAGTAGGCCTCTTAGAACAATTTTTGGCGCACCGTAAATGTGAAAAACACTGCACTACACAACGTGCAAGAACTTATCTCTCAGTGTGCTACACAGTTGCACACTAGCGTTCAAGACGACGAATATGCAAATGAGGAGAGTTGGGGCACTCTCCGCAACCTAACGAAGATTCTGATTGTCCAGAAAGAAAGTACAGGAGTGACATAATCTGGTCAACCACCATTTACGCCAGGGCATCAAATAAGTTGAGGAGTTAAGAGTGAAACTTAAGGACCCCCAATATAAACATAAGTTGTATTGTTTGTTGCAGGATATTCTGAGTTACATCAAATATAATTAAAGAATTTAAACAGTTTACTGTAAAACTATATAGATATACTCAGTTAAGTAAGAGCTTGTTCGGGTTAATGCAAAGATAAAATTATTTAAAAGCATTTTTAAATAGATGCGTACGTTGAACTCCATCAGAACAAATATGTACCAATAATGTGTCTAGTTATCATCAGCGTCGATAATTTCCTGGCATCTTTGAGGCATGCTTTTGACGAAATTTATGGCATATTCATCTAGCAAGGATCTCCAAATGCAACGGCTTTCTCGTGTTAACTACTTTTAAGTAAACACTTTTCTTCTACAAAGCTTGTGCTTGATGTATGCCCACACATTCTTAATTATATTTGCATCGGGTGCGACGATCAATTAAGTGTAACGATACCAGACTGCTCTTTCCACACAATGCTTGATGCTGTGTTTGGGGTCGTTGTTCTCCTGTAGGATCCAGTCCTCGTTTTTCTTGGTAAACCAACGTTCGACAGTCGGTAACAAATATTTCTTATAAATCTCAAGCATTTTAGAGGATTTAAGTTGTAAGTAAACAGTTGCAGCGTTCTGAAACCCAGTTTTGAAAAACACCCTGAAATATTCACTTTTACTGGGTGTTTAATAGTCCTCTGTACCAACTTGTTAGTTGAGGTTGACTAGGCTTGTGGGATGATAACATATCCCTAAACAGAAGCTTTGTTCGTAAAAATTACAATGCTCCAATCTCTGTTAATCTTATCCTTTGCCTAAGCGAGGCGTTTCGTCACATGATTTTCACCTAACAAAGGTTTTTTCTCTAAACTACGCCATTTAATATACATAAGTAGACTCGGATAACTACGTACGATATATCTATACCTTTTTGTTTCAATTTTGCTGCTTCTTGACGAAATGTTAAGCCCGGGTTTCACGAAAAGTAGTTGACAATCTGTTTTTAGCGAACCCAGCTTCCAAGCTGGAGACCAGCTTCTATTTCCGTCATTTCTGACATCCGTCACGCCTTATAATTTTTGATCTATGATATATAGAGACATAACGTTTTCAGTATTCAACTAAAGACCATAAGTCAAGCCCAGAGGCTAAAAATCAGCCTGATCGAAAAATCTAGAGACCAGTTTGACCGGAAGTGGCCACAAGTTTTTCGGGCCGCTAAATTTTGCCACTATTTATTTTAATTTGTATATAATTCACTGTCATTCGTTTCAACAAAATTTCGTTAAACCCTATAGTTTAGTTTCACGTATTGTGTCTTCTCTGCTTTATCTGTAAAGCAAACTTTTACTTGTTTTAACTTTGGGGGACAGTTTGCCTATGTAACCACGTTTCGGCAAGACATCGACCGTTTTTGTCTCTTATATTGTTGCACTGACTTGCTGACGAATGTTTTCGACTTGTTCATGTTCTTAGCAGTCGTTGCATGAGACATTTTTGGACCTTTCAGGTGGGTGTAGGGGAACATAGCTCATAGCGAGACGCGTCCGTGGCTTTCATGATACTTTACGCGTTTCTCTAGTAAGAATTTACTGCTAACTGAATTTTGTGTGACAAAGCATCGAGGACAAAGGTTTCCTCTATTGACTCACGAAAGAATTAGGGCGATACTTTTTCCCAACTGTTAATTATGCCGAACCCGCTCTTACTTAACTAACTGTAAAAAAATGTGATACAAAATTTTATAAAAAAAGTATTTAACTTTATAAGAATTTAGTATTTATTGTGTTTACCTAAACGTTGATTTCTGTGGGTTAATTGACTACTGTAGTGCAGTGAGTACTTAACCAAATAAATTTAAGACTCCTTTAATTTTATGCTTGTGGTTGTAATTGTATAAATATATAAATGATAGCACAACAGCTAAATGTCATACAATTTTCCATTTTTAAATTTTTTTAAGTAACATAAGCATGATGTCATTAAAATTTTCAGTCAAATTTTGAAAAAAAGGATTTATCTTAAGATTCCGTTTGTACTTTATTCTTGGTATGCAGTACCCTCCTTTCAGCATCGATTTTTTATATTGAACCTCCGATATCTCTAAGAATAAAGGTTGGCAAAATGTAGCAAAGGTTAAATATCTTTAAAAAAGCTTTCTGAAAAATAACATCTTGTTAGAAAATTGATTAATTATTTTTTGTTCTAAGGACGGACAACCCAAGAGAAATATTTGATTCAGAGTTTCGTTGAAAAAATGAGACAATAATCGTTTTATCAGTCATATCTAAGCATGATGACATTCGTTCGGCTATATACGGTTTGACATAAATTAAAGTTGTGCGCCATGCGCTTACTAATGGCAAGAATTGGCTACGTAGTGCATAACACACCTATAGGTGGCGCAAACCGTTTAATTACTTAATGACAATTTATGTTTTGACCTATAACGGGCCAACCGTTAAATCAAAAATCTAAAACCTTTATGCAAGATTTGGCAACAAATCGTTTCTAATGAGTTATTGACCTTTAAAATCAGTTTATGACTGTAGGAGGAGTTCCAATGTTAGTTTCAAACAAATACACATAGTTACATTTTTTTTAGTTTTATAGAATGTATTTTCCTCTACAAACGCTTCACTTCTTAAATAGACATTTTCTTTGAAACAACCGAAATATTGAAAAATGTCTACTTGCCTTAAAAAATTTAAAAGCACGTTTTGCGTCTTTGTTGATATATTCACAATTAATAGATACATTGTACAATGATTATGTGCACTTTCGTGTGACAATGCAATTACGACAAAAAGACTATAAATCTTTAACCTTGAGCAACAACCTACCTTTTAAGTAGCTCATTACCATTATCAATGCAAACCAAGCAATAAAACCAAAAATAGTTAGTCCATAAAGTAATACAAATAAATAACTTACATGTTTTTATATCCTTAAACTGATTCAATTTGCATGCAGTTAACTTGATAGATTTACTAATTTGTAAAAGAGATTAACAAATTACAGGGAAATTACATGGAAGGTACATGGACTATTATCACTCTCTTAATTTTTATATACAGCGAGAAATGACAAGGAAGGAAGCGGAATAAGATTTCAAGGCGTTTTTTAGAAACAGTAAAGTACCCCGCCTATACTTATATACAGTCTGCAATCATAATTACATGTGTAAAAAGCAAAATGTTGTAAAGATTACAAATTTAAACCAAAGAAAAAAAAACAACCAACCAAGACAGAGCAACAACCAAACAGGACAAGTCAACTAAATACTAAAACAATTAGTTTAAAAAAAAACTAAAAATTATTACTTTGGACAATACCATTATACTCAAAAAGGACAATGAACAAAAATCCGCGTTTCATCACCACTCACCACTTTCTCTCACTTCGCACACGGCTCAAAAGCTCACGAAAAATTAATAAACGGTTTTTCTTCTATTTGTCGACCAAAACCTTGGAAATTAATTAATCACAAACATCCTACAACTGCAATTCCGTCGTGACAATTTTATGCACAATGGATTTTGGAAGTCCCACTTTATTTGCAATTGATCTGACACTTCGGTTATGTCGAAACCGCTTTCACTTGGGCCACGTTGTTCGAAGAATGAAATGTTAGCGGGCTCCTTGCGTGTTGTTTAACATCTTTTCTATATGCTTATTGTATCATTGTTTCAGTTGCGCATTTCTCAAGTTTAACGCAATATTATCCCTTATCGCTAATTGACACTATGCTGAATTTTCACCCTCGACGTGAAGCTCAAACGACTAATCGGGCCGTATATCTAACATCTCTCGACAACTGCCAGGCCTGAAGACTCATCTATCGACCTTCCTCGTTACGCTCCGAACGTACCTTGTATTTTAGTTTTTCGCAAGCTTATTAATATTAAATGTCATATTTTCTTGTTTATCAATATTATTAACCATAATTTTCATCTATTTTTCCTTGGGCATTTTTATATTTATTCTGAAACCATAAAAAGCAGAAAAATGAATAAGGCACTTATATGTAATTAATGTACTTTATCTGTAGTATTTAATTAAATTTTTGAATTATTATTATTACATAATAATAATAATAAATAACAATAATTAAATGATTTGTTGGTAATAATTATAGTTAATATCGCATATCAACGAAATTAAATTTTAATAATATGTTTATAAGGTAAAAATGCCTAATTATGTTATATTTTTACAACTAGAAATATATAAAAAGTAATATTAAAAAACATCTCCTATAAACTACAATATTTACAATTTCAGTGTTACATAATTATGTTTCGATTTGTTAGACTACAAATAATATTAATTAAGGTTTAATAAGGATTTTGTGTTTAATTCAATAAAATTAATTTCGTAAATACAACCCACTCTCTTTGTACTTTCTAATTATTAATCAGTAATTTCAAACCCCATCTGCAGAATGTGTAATAAACCCCTTTCTGATTGCTTCCAATTGTAAGATAATTACCAATTTGAATAATCTTTGTTCAATTTACATACCTCACATGTTATAATTTCTCAAAGGATGTTTTATTACTGCTTAATGAACGCTGTTCAAAAACAAAATTATTCAGTTGGCTGGGGTTCTAAGAAAAACGAGTAGTGATATACATTAAATATTAAACAAGCTTCAGTTTCCATAGGAGTTTTACATTAAAATCGCATTACCTTTGAAGCCGCGTAGTTTTCCCGGCACAACCAAATTACAGAGCAAATCCACCAGACAGATTTGCATGCATTTAGGTCACTGTTTACACAAACAGCCTTCCGTTTCTCATGACCATACGGGTACCATTACTACTGCGCGTTCGATTCGTCTCCCTATCGTCGTTTTATGATAGGGGACGGCCTTCCTACATCACAGACTATTATTCCACACCTCTTCGAAATTGGTCTCCAGTCTTATGTTATGTTGACTGAAGTATTGCGTTCAGGCAACAAAATAAATCTTGTTTTTTACATTTTCTGTAAATGTTTGAAAGGAAAATTTTAACTAGTTGTTATATACATCGGGTGTGCAAAAATATCACAATTGTTTTATACATAGTATGCTCATATATACTGTTGCACACTGGTTAGAACAAAAAAATAACACTGTCTTTACATAATATTTTCAGGATTTATTAAATAGTTATTGGTAAGTACAATTACAACTGATTTATTCAAAATTAGCAGCTTTAATCTCCGGGCAAATTTTAAGATGTTTAGGCCACAAATTTATAATTAGAAAAGTATTTATTGCAGCCATTAGACCTTTTTGAGCAAAATATGCCCTCTAAAATTGTCCTTAATTTATATAGAACGAAATCTGGGCTACCAGAAAACTAATTCTCTACTGTTAGAAAATAAGGCACGTTTTTGATCAGCTAAGCTTGAATTGATGGTGCTTTGTGGGCGTGTGCGGAGTCTTACTGAAAAGTCCATGGCTCATTTTGAAAAAGTGTATTCAAAAGTTTCCCTACACATCTCAAAACCTTCTACTGTTAATACATAGCGGCCACAGTTTTGAGTTCTTTTTCAGATACATGAATATCGGTCGCTCCATCATACCACACCTCCTACCAAACCATTGTAGATGCTGGATGAGGGCCTCTTTAAAACCTTGGCATTAACTGAGATGTTTTCTCTACAACCTAACGTATATCCGTCATTTTGTTTATTGAAATATTCCTCCATTACAAAAATCTTTTCTGTGACCATCATACGTGTACTCAGTAACCTCAGTAAAGTATCTATCAGCAAATTATTCCTATTCATTTTATAAGCAACTAGTCCTAGGTCTTAATAATACAAGACATCGAAATTTGAGAGATTAGCATCTTCCGAGACATATTCTTTTCTTACGAAAAGAATTTTGTTCAATTCGGGTAGTTATAGTCTTGACTGCCTGAACAGTGCTAACTGAACGTGGTGTTCCAGATATTGGACGATTCCCGATACTTCTAATCTCATTAAAAAGTTTATAGACTCAAACATACAGTTAATGCCAAGGGATGCAGGGTCTTAAATATTACACTTTTTTCAGTTCGACACTCATATGTATAATGCTATTACAGCAATATGGTTTTCTTTGTCACCCCACTCTATTAATAACTACACAAACTTGATAAGAAATAACTTACAACTTTAAAACTTAACAATTGTTAAGTTTAATTTTTTAATAGTATTTATGAGAATGCTAAGTATAATTAAATAAATAAATGTGATTCTTGTAGTTACAAAGAACTAAACAATAAATTTCAAATTATAAATATCTTAGTCACTATAAATATTAGTTTATTTTAATATTGACTTTTATGAGCAACAGAAAATAGTCCAGAAATACCTTTTTATAACATTTTTTTAATATAGACTTTCGGAACGTCAGCATGAATCTAAAAATTAATTAAAGCATAAGTAATTTGAAGATTTTTTAAAGAACAACCAGTGGTTAATTATTGCTAGTTTTAGCTTATTATCCTATATGTATATGTCGTTTGTTTTTATACCAACTCAGATGATACAAATACTTTTTGAATCGGAATCTTCAATATAATCGTCAGCGAGGAGCAAAAATTTGAGAAAGTCGTCGCATGCGATAACATAATACCATAATATGTGAAGCACTGACATAATATGATATCTAATATTCCTGAAAAAGTTTTTCAGCCATAAAAACAGGTTATATTTACAAGGGTGACATGGCTTGACTAATGATGGTATTTTAATTTTCATAAAACGCCATCAGAATAACCTTTTTTTTAAATGCTAAGACTCTTGGTACCAATATTCATCCAGTTTGTCAATTCGACTTATCAATGGCAACAATGCGCTGCAGGAATCAATCCTTTTCGCGATGATATGTCTCTAAATTAAAATCAACTACTATAAACCGATGCAATTTGAGAACTTTTATAAAGTTCTAGAATCGTATAGCTATTTTGCAAAAAAGGAGTTTTTTCTTCAAGATGAATCACATTATTTGTTAAGTGACGGGGACGGTATAACAAATATTCCTCACATATTGTTTTCATTTACAGAAGCGTTTTTACATTAATTACAACAAGAGTTTATTATGGCCACAAGAGGGCTGAGTGTCCGTGGCGTCAGCGTACGCTAAGGGTTGGTCCTTGCAATCCGGTGGTGGCCCGAACAGGACGCGCTGTAATCGTTGTTCAGTCGGTGACGCCGCTGCCGATTTCACGAGGAATGGAGATTCACCGAACAGCTCTTTCAGGAGCCGTGCCCGGCGTCCCTCGGCGAGCCTCTTCTGGGGTGGCGGTGGCAGCGGGGACAGCGGTTTTGGTACCGACGTTAGGCTCGCCACTGGTTCCGATAGTACTTGTTCGGAGGTGTCGATCGGACGATGTTGGTGCTGGTCTTCCTGGGGACCATAGGTCACGGTCACGATTCGGCAAAACCCTACCGCTAGCGGCAAGCACGGTTTGATGAGGGTTAAGGCTTTTAGACAGCGGTAAGGCCAGTTTAAAGGCTTTCGAGTAGCGGCAGCAAACTGTCTTGGACTGGTGTGTGGTATGCTCTTACCTCCCAGGGATCATGCGTAACTTTATTTGCTCATTAGAAATGGATGAGCAACTTGTACAAGTCAAATATACTGGTTCATTTCGGCCCAAACAAAACAAGTCAATCTGTTTTGCAAGTCTTGATGACATTTTCATAATTTCTGTCGCATCTGTTATAAACATACTTTAGGACGGTACTTATAACACTATAACGCTTCTAGCTCTACTAAGAGCTTTTTGCACTTTCTGTTCGAACTAATACAGGTTCCGACAGAATGGTCTCCTCTTTTCAAGACAGCAATAAAAAGATCAGCATAGGTTCTGTTAAATGTTTTATTGTACCATTACAGAACAATACTTGCCATTTAGTCAACAACCAGTTTTGAAGATGATATTTCAAGTGTTTGCCCGCACGAAGCAATAAACTTCTGCAGCCTTATCTTAAAGTTCCGCATTGCTTGCAGTTAATTTTGCTAGTGCTGGTGGAATTATATTGCAAACAGCGTTCTCTAATTCCTCAATGGTCTGCGAGCTATGTTGAAAGACTTCGGTCTTCAGGTGTCCTCACAAAAGAAATCGCAAAACAACAGGTCTGAGAAACTAAACCGGCCGTATAATATTGGAACCACAGTAGTACATTTCTATGTTTTTTGAGTCTACGTTATAATAGCATGCTCTGTGCTGTTTAAGAATATAATACTCGATCGTCGTTTACGAATACATTAGACGCAGCGAGTACAACAAAAAAAGAAGAACATTATGTCAGACCTTTTACTACATTGGTTGTCACAGAACTACTGAGAGTATCGCTCATTTTCGCAAACAATGCTATCTATTAGCATGCGACCAAATTAGGTGTATAAAACAATTGTTTAGCTAATCAAGAGTACTAACTTCAACCGTTTCCGTTTAGTACGGATATTGAAAGAAAACAAATAACGTAATACTCTACCATTTTTACAAAACATATATTTCTGTCAACCATACGCTTACAAATCGTTATTATTTCTGGGTCCTTTTCAAATATTTTTCGTTGCTAGCTACGCATCGACGCAAACTTTACAAAAAAATATTAATTATTGCAATAGATACACCATATAAACCTTTTTTCATTTTATTAGAAGTACTACTTTTTTGCTTTTATTACATATAATAGAATGGTTATTTTTACAATTAAAACTAATACTTTGATAATCATTAGATTAATGTATTTCTAATTTTTAAATACAGTTTCAAGCATCTGTTTCTTGCGCTTTAGTCCTTTCACCTGGTTTCAGTGATTTTGGTCGAATTTACATATTTATATTATTTATCCAACTGCAAATAGCGCTTTTAGTTCCTCTAAACACTGATTCGGATCCAGTAAAAGTAGTTTCTGTCATTCTTTTTGCATTTTCAACCTATTAGATTTCCTAGTATACTCTTGTGCTCCGACACTCATATGCAAATAAATCTATTATGCAAAGACTCTGGTAACTAGATAACGTTTATTGGAGTCTGGATATATATTGGGACAATGATATGTTTAACTTAAAAATGTTTACTTATGCTTTCGCTTGAAATACTATAGCATATTTTTCCAGAGATGCATATGCGTAAAATTAAAAAAATATTTCAACTCCAGTGCCACTATCGGTTTTGTTGTCCGACGGTATGTATAAACCGTTAAATTTATTCAAGCTTGATTTTAAATAATTTGTAAAATTTTTGTTTAACTAGCTCTCATAGTCACGCTGCTCGTCCAGTAATGAGTTTGTAAAATTCTGTTATTCTGATTCTTAAAATAATAGCATATAACGAAAGTAAAGGCCTAGATCTTATAACATCGATATTTAACAAATATACGAAACAGGCAGGATACCCTCCGACTGGCTAAGATCCACGTTCATAACAATCCCGAAAAAAATCAAACTCCTCACATTGTGACGAATATCGTACAATAAGTCTCATATCCCACGTGTTAAAAACATTTTTAAGAATTATTCACACTCGTATCTATAGAAAATGGAAATACCAACTGGACAACACACAATTTGGGTTTCGAAATGAATTCGGAACACGAGAAGCTCTTTTCGCCCTTAACGTAATGACCCAAAGATGTAAAGATATGAATGTAAATATCTACGCGTGCTTCATCGATTACCGTAAGGCATTTGACTGTGTAAATCACCAAAAAATGATGGAAATCTTAAGACTGACAGGAATTGACAAAGAGGAATTGCGCATTATTACTGAACTCTACTGGCATCAAATATCTAAAGTTAAAGTAGAACAAGAAACCACAGAAGACATATTAATTAAAAAAGGCGTACTCTCTCCGCTCCTGTTCAATTTGTATTCGGAAACAATTTTTAAAGAAGCATTAAAGAAAGGTGGAATTAAGATAAATATAATCAATAACATCAGATACACGGACGATACTGTAATAATGGCAAGCAACCTCCTAGAATTACAACACATAGGGGACATGATTGTTGATCATAGTGAAAGATATGGCTTAGAACTTAACGTATCTAAGACAAAAATAATTGTATTTTCGAAAACACATGTGGATGCAAATTTATACATTAAAGGAGAAATCGTGGAACAAGTAGCCTCATTTAAATACTTAGGCTCTATCATAAATACTAAAAGTGAATCAAAAAAATAAATAATATCAAGAATAGAACAAGCTCGAAGAACGTTCATAAACATGAAAACTCTTTTCATTAGATCAGATCTGAACTTAGAGCTTAGAATTCGAATGATTAGGTGCTACATCTTCCCCATTCTGTCATATGGATGCAAAAGCTGGACGCTATATCCAACCATTGAGAAACGATTAAATGCTTTTAAAATGTGTTTATACAGACGGATGCTACGTGTTTCGTGGATGCAAAGGGTAACCAATGACGAAATTCTAATATGAATAAATAAAAATGGAGAATTAGTGAACAGTATAAAAGAACGAAAAACACAGTACATAGGACATGTGTGAGAGGCGAACGATATGAATTATCAAGAATTATCATTGAGGGAAAAATACAGGGACGACGATCGGTCGGAAGACGCCAAAATTTCTGGTTAAAAGATCTGAGAAGGTGGTTCGGGTGTACATTCGCAGAAATTTTCCGAGCCGCTGTTTCTAAAACTACAATCGCCATTTGGATAGCCAACCTTCAACAGGAGGGGGCGACATAAGAAGAAGAAGTTATTCTGATATGTCTAACAACTAGTTACATTTTCAATTTTAATTAAATTTTAGTCTGCAGAAAGTCATTTTGAATTCCGACTTTACCTAGATAACTAAAAGAGGTACAGTTGGAGTGCTTTCTATTGCACCTTTTGGAATTTGCCCAGTTTCAATTTAAGAGCTTTACATTAGGTCACCGCATTAGCAATTCATAGATGATTTGTAAGTTTGATCACAGCAATATACAACTAGTGTACCATGTATGGTTTAAGCCCCTATGTGTTACCCAATGCTCGTTATACAACCATTAGTATTATTTTATCTTTGTTTACAATTTTTTTGTTGTACATGAATATTAGATTATTTTTTCATCCAACGTTACTCACAGATACTTAACCTTTACTTAGACTGTGATATTTCACAAGGATGAGTTTTACAAGACCGTTTGTTTTTGTTCACTACCACATTTTACACTAGGAGTGGCAAAGGTCTTCCTTGCAAGCATCTTCTGGTAGCAACTATATCGTTTCGCTAGATAGGGTTAACTGTACCTTTGGAGTACAACATATTACTTAACTTGTAAAACATGTCAATGCCAATATTTTTATTTCTCTTTGCCAAAAGATAATGTTACTGGTTATTAGGGATGTTCATGTGAGGTGGACTATGTCCCTAGTAGAAAACTTTCATTATTATGCCCATAAATCAATTTTTCATCACAAAAGTGAGTAAATTAATAATAGTTATGACTTTTCTTGCAAAGAATCTCTTCAAAGGAACTAATTTACTTTTAGAATTCTATAAAACTTTGATATAATGATCGTTTCTTGCTTTAGCAGCACAAATATAATCCCGTCTAAAGTAAGTATATTATTGAGTCTAAAAAGTTTTTTTTTACTTATTATTATTTCAGCAAATTTCACAAAGTCTTTGGTTAGAATCTTCTGAAGTCTTGTTCCTTTAAATAGTTTTTAGTTTTATATCCAAATAAATATTTTTATCGAACACACTTATGTAGTTACAATATTCATAGCACACACTTGCGCATTTTTTTTTGCTTTACTTTGAAAATTATATTCTACCAATAAACAGTTTTATTGATAGTTGTGGCAAAGTTTTAAATGCCTATACTATTTTTAATTACATTTTGAGCATTGGTAACGTTATCTTATAAATCCTACTTATATATTTCTTGAATTTTAATTCTTGGAAGTTAACTTATTGTTAGTGATATTTTTTATTTATATATGAATGTGTATCTATGGTAAAAAAGTTCTGGTTTCTCGGATATTTGTTAACGGATTATTTATATATATATTATATATACTTATACGAGATATTGCTACAATTATGTCAATAATTTCTTACTGCTAAACATGCATTATTCCCTTTATTTAATAAGTCTAAATCATCAAAAACAATAAAAAAGATACTCATCTCTACCGAGTGAGTATTGAAACAAATTTTATCATGAATTATAAACCTAAAGTACTTTATTAGTTGCTGTAGCTCATTTAACAGGGTTAGATTAAATGAGTCAAATTAAAAGTGTACTGAGGCAAGCATAATTTACTTTAGAATTCCTTCCATTCTGTTTTAATTTTAGTTGCAGTTTACGTAATCTCTGCAATAGAAGACATTACTTTTAAGGTTTCTGTTGTATATTAATTTGCTCTTGAAAGTTCCAAAGCCAGATGCTTTCCCCTGTATGGCCAAGTTTCTTGAATCGTGCCTACGTTGATGTCCTTGGAGACTACTGTAAAACAGCAGTAAAAGCTATATAATTTCAAAATCCTTAAGAGTCTTTCTCAGAATATAAGAAATTTTTTATCATTAATTAAAAGGTTCTTTTCAAGATATGTATTGGAAATTTTGTCTTTTTGTATAATAAGTTTGGAATACAACTTAATTGAATTTAAAGTTTTCTATTCAAAGAGGCATTCAAAATATTGAGATAAATTGTGCGGTTAATTATATTTGACAAACTTAGCTCAATAGTTAATTTTGAGATAAATCTAGGCGTTTTAACATTTAATGCAATTTTCAAAAGTTTAGCTCTTCCCTTAAAATTTCAATCTACCTGCTCCCTAAGAAGTCTTTAAAGGAGACTGAACTTTTATGTCCTGTTTTACTATTTATACGGCTAGAAGTAAAGGCTCAAAAAAGTTTGTCGGTTTGAAGATGTTGCGTAACCTACGGAGTGGAGTAATAAGTTAATTATAATGTCGTACCTAAATTTTAGATAAAATGCACGTAAGTTGAGTAATAGCTTGTAATAATTCTTTTACCTCTTTTGCCAATCTTAACAAGGGAGTTACTTAATTGTTAAATAAAAAATTTTGCACAAGGTTTGCGGCAACATTTTGATATGTTATTCTGTACATCTTTGCGGATAAATTCCCACAAAAATCAGCAAAACAGGAATTTTTCCGAAGTGAAAATCTAATTTGATTCCACTAATTGGTTGAAATGGTCAATTGACTTGAGTTCCTGAGTCAATTGGATCTTGTAAGCGTGCAAATTTAAATGCATATCCGTTAACGAATATCGGTAATCATCATAGCGATTTAAACCGGTTTACCACTGCTCTGAAAAGGCCAGTTAATATAGTATTACACAGTGTTCTTAGATTTTGTAGTCATGACATTATTTTTCTGTCAGGGCCTCTCCTTCCTAATAACTTTTCTTGAAGAATCAGTTGTAAAAGTTTATATTTATTTTAGTTTTCTTCTTTTGGCGTTTTTGAGAATCCCTGTTTCTTTGACAAGTCTTTCCATTACGCTGGCATTTGACATGTGAGGTGTCCATGGTATTTTATGAATTCGTCGATAGAGCGACGTCTCGAATGCTTCAAGTTTTATGCTTATATAATTAGTGGAAATTCATATCTCCGGACAGATTACAATCATTATTAAAACAACAAACCTACCAACTCTATCGTTTAATAAGTCTTCTCCAAATGCTATCAACGGTCCTAAAAAAAATATATCTAAATGACTAACTGAAATTATAGAAAAATGTGAATGAATACCTACTACCCTTCAATTTGGATTTAGGAAAAAACTCGGAACCAGTGAAAAATTAACTAAATCGTCAAAAAATCAGAAGAGACTTAAAAAAGAAGCGATACTGTTCATTACTAATGTAAACTCAAACATTCAGCGCTACATTCATTTTACTGTCTCCTAGAATCTTACTGTTCTGACAGAACTTTCCAAGTAAAATACCAAGAAGTTTACACTAATCTCTATCCTGTCCAATACAATCCAATAGGGAATTATCATAGGGACCATATTATACTCACTCTACTCAGACTTATTTCAAACTCATCTAACAATGATAGCAACATTGCTGCCATACAGCGATTTTAGCCTTGCATCTCAATCCCACTTTTGCAACCAAAATTTCATCAACTCTTTCGAATAGGTTTGAACAATGGTTAAAAAAAATAGAGAATGAAAGCTATTGAAAACAAATCGACACATATTACCCGTCGTACTGTTACACTGAACGGAAATTATCCTCAAACAGATGTAGTCGAATATCTAGGTCTTCACTTATATAGAATAACCTAATGTACTCACATTTTTATATGAGGAAACAGCTATCAAACACATATACTGGATTCTTGGAAGAAAATCAGAGCTAATTTGTTAATTTACAAAGCCATTTTAAAGTCCATTTAGACATATAATGTGCTTCTTCGTGACACACCATGTACATCAAACATAGTAATACTGCAACGGTTTCTTGAGAAATAGTGAATACTTTATGGTACATATTAAATACGATACATACCATCTATTTGTGAAGAAATTACAAATATTAGCACCAAGTATAGAATAAATTAACAGTATATTCAAAACAAAGAAAATGGAAAGATATGACTTAGATCTGTTAGCAATTCAAGAAACGAGATGGAAAAAAAAGGAGAGATTAATTAACAAAAATCACAATGTTCTACTCAGGAGGAAAAAAAACAAGAGAGAAATGGAATAGGATTAATAGTCGGAAAGAAATTATAAAATGCAATTATAGAATTTATACCAGTCAACGGAGGAATAGCCTTACTAAAAATTAAAGAAAAACCGAACAACTTAACGATAATTAACGCATACGCACCAACAGAGGAAGCAGATGAGGAGAAAAAACAAAAACTATACGAATAATTAGAGAAGGTAACAGACAGCACCAAGAAGAGCGACTTCCTCATGATATTAGGAGATTTTAATGCAATGGTGGGGAAAGAAAAATGTTTTACAGAAGTCTCAGGAAGATACACCATTCACGAGAAAACGAACGATAACGGAATAAGACTATGCAACTATGCAGCAGTAGAGCATTTAGTGACAAGTAGCACAAGGTTTAAACACAAAAGGGAGCACAAGGAAACGTGACTTATCCCAGGAAGGAATACAGGCAATCAAATAGACCACGTGCTAGTTAGGAAGAGACAAGCAGCGAACATACAAGGTGTCCGAACATATAGAGGAGCTAATGCGGACACGCATTATATGTTGACAGTGGCAAAAGCAAAGCAGAAAGTAATAAAAAAAGAAAGGAGGGAAAACAAAAAAAGACGATGGGATATAGGAAAACTAAAGAAGGAAGAAAATAGAAAGAAATATGAAGAAATATTGGAACAGGAACTAAGTCAAAAAGTTTACACTAAATGCTTGCAAATTATTACTCTTATTATTTTTTGTCTAAAAAATACTAGACCATTTAAATTTTTTTAAATATTTTTATAACAGTACACACAAGTAATCCACATGAAGATTATAAAATTTTCTTCATACTTCCGTCAGAGTTTACTTAAACGAGTACAAATTTTTAATAACGTTTTGCAAAATTCAATATTTACAATGTCCATTGCTCTCACATAAAACTGAGAAACTGTTTTGCATGATTTTGTTACTTTAAGGTCTGTCGGGAGTAAGAGTGGGTAGAATTTTACGAACCCGTGATTTTCGAGGCCCAAACAGGCTCTAATATATTGTTCGTTACTTTAATTAAATAGTCCAAGAATCCGTAATTCGCTTTTGTAGAGCTGCTTAATGTCGATAGAGCGTTATATATCTTTTTTCATTTATGCGGAAGCCGTCTAAGGCATAATACAGCATAATTTAAATTAATTTATTAAATAAGTTGTAAAACTCGATAAAAGAAATTTTGTAGTTTTTTATTTATTGATTAAACTTACTGTTTATTGAAACTAAAGATAATTGAATATATATAATTCTTTTTGTATTATTTACCCAAATGCATCTTACCAGAAATTTTTCTTATAAATCGGTTCTTGTTTCTAATTTTCTTCATACTGCTAATGTATGAAACATGTGAAGCATTTGTTATCTTAATTTTAAATAGGAATCTTAGAAAAGTTCTTAAAGTTTTATTCAAAAACTTATTTTAATATACTCTACTTGTATTAATTACTCTTAATAATTGTTTTATTTGCACTAGAAATTTTGTATTCCAGCAGTCGTGCTTTTGGTGTCTTCCAAATGTTATACAATCTTCATAGTTAATAACTGCAAAAATAAGAAATTAAAAAATTATTGGATGTTTATTAAACATATTATTTAATATACATTAATCAGTAAGAATAAATGTCATAAAACCGTTTAAAAAAATTTGTAGAAATCTTATGTTTAAATTTAAGTGAATAAACTACACCCAATTTAAATAATGTTTTAATCCACTTAATTTTTTATGTTATTTATTTTTGTAAATTGTTTAATTTAAAATATTGCTGACAAGAATAAAAGTGAAAAAGCAACACAAAAACCTTAATTTTAAATTTGAAAGGTCTCTGAAAAAGTGGATTGATATTTTTAATGAATGCAAACTCGTTGCTGTCAATTTGAATATTTACCTGCTGAAATCAATTCTGTGCTTGTACTTTAAAGTAAGTGGACGTGCTGCTTAAAATCAGGCCTATCATTATATTCTAATATTATAATCTAGTTCTTATTTAGGTTTCGTGCTGTATGTTATCTGTGGTCCGAATGTTCCGAGATTTCAAATATTACGTACCAAGTAATACAAGTAAAGTTAAACAAATTAAGTGATTAACCTAGTGTTTCCATAAATACTGTTACAAATTTAAACCTATCCTTTTTTTACATGACCTCAAGGTATCTATAACATTTACAGCAGGTTGCAACTTGTCAAGTCTTAAAGTTGTAAGTTACTAGTTAAGTTTGATTATTTACCAATGGAGTGGGGTGACAAAAAAAACTATATTGTTTGTAATAGCATTACATAAATGTAGAACTGAAAAAAGTATAATCTTTAAGACTCTGCATCTTCTCAGCATTAGTCGTATGTTTGGGTATCGTACTATAAACTTTTTTAATGTGACTGGAGTTGTTGAGGATCGTCCACGAACTGGAAGACTACGTTCAGTTTGGATTGTTCAGACAGTGAAAGTCCTAAATTCGCGATATCCTCTTCCTAAACAAAAGATGTTGTCTGGAAGATGAAAATTTCCAAACCTTTGATGTATCGTATTATTAAACAAGACCTAGGACTAGCTACTTACGAAAGACTTTAAAGAGAGCGAAGCGTGAAAAGGCAAAGAGTTTCTTAACTAAATACGTGCATGATGGTCGCAGAAAAATTTTGTATATGAATAAAAAAATGTTAACAATAGAGGCATTCCTCGGCTAGTTCCAAGAATTCAGAGAATCCATCATCCATCATTTGTACTTGCTTTATGGGGAATCTGCTATAATCGGGAGATAGATATTTATTTTTGTAAAGAGGAAGTCAAAACTTCGGCCGCTATGTATCAACAGAATATTTTGGAAGGTGTAGTGAAGCCTCTGAATCACATGCTTTTTCAAGGTGAGCTTGAGATCTCACAGTAAGGTTCCGAACTTGCCTACAACACACGGTCGACTTAAACGTGGTTTGCTCAACAAGACATCGTAATGTTGATTCTTCTGAGTGAGCCCTGGCAGCTACAGTTACTACTTTTTCAATGGATGTAGTGCTGACCGGACGTCTTAAAGCTTGTGCAGAGACTAAGGGTGGCTATTTTAAATAAATTTGTTGAAATGATTAAAACTATTTGATAAACTTTGAAGGTAATATGTAATAGTTTTATAGTTATAATCAATGTGTAATAGTATTTAAGAGCATACTGTGTATAAAAACGAAATGCTGTTTTTACCACACGTCTACATCTTTCACACATCACATTTTTTAGACCTTAGTAATACGACCAAAATGAATAGATCCCGTATGCCCAACAATCAGATACATTTAAACATCATTTAACACCAATACTTTAAATACCGCAAATTCCGTCATACGTTACATGCCACAGTATTTACCTGGAATCCAACAATCTCACAGAGATGTAACTCCAAATCAGCAACCATCATAAAATTTATGGAAAATTATGGAAAGCAAAGAACGAGATAGAACATTCTAAACGAAACTCTAAGAATTCTTAATTAAATGCTAATGAATTATTATTAGTTACATTACCCAACAATAACAAACAGGTATCAAGCTGTATTAGAATACAATGAAGCAGTTATGAATTCTTATAGCGGTATCATTATGGAATTTTAAACCACCATTTATATTTGTAGCTGACGTTCAATTTATTGCACCACTTACGCAACTGTTACAGCAGATAACTGAAAACGAGTACTAAATTAAAACGTTTTATGAGTATTAAGTCAGGAGCTAAACCTTCTGAAAAATATACGACTATAACAAAATAAATTAAGAGGGAAATAAAAAGTGCATACGTACAAAAAAAATAAAACAACAATTATAAAGTACTATTAGGTAAACTATACTGTTCTATCAATTTAGAAAGTACAAAGAAGAAAAATTAAAAAAACGAAGACACATATATACTGCTAACTTCAGTATCATAATATAAAACTCAGTTAAATATACTGACAAAATATAATAACAAACAACAAACGTAGGCATAGAAAATTAGTGGTAACAGAGATATTCAGAGCTTATTTCAAATATAAATCAGGCCTAGACATGTCATCAGACCATACCCCCAACACTAAGCACACTCATTCTCCCGTGTCAAATCTCTCCGTTTTTATGCATATGACAAATGGAAAGAATTCTAGAAGTGCCTCTAAAAACTGAAAAAAACTATTAATGCAATAGAACATCTAACTACAACCACCCAACAAACTGCATAGTAATCTACACCCATTATACACCAACAATATAAACATGTAGATGTTGATATGACAGTATAAAGAAAAAATGCAGAAAAACGTAGGCTAAGAAGGATACGCCAAAACTCAAGAAATAAACAAAGACGTCTATAAACCTAAAAAGACTTAAGTAATATCAGAAATAATATGATGCAAGACTATTTAACTAAACCATCTTAACTTATAGAGTATTCTGTATGGAAAACAAGTAAAATATTAAAGTAACTAGAACAACTTCTGCACTGAGACAACTGAATGAAAATTAGACAAGAAATAATCTAAAAACGCCCTTTACATTTTCCAACCACCTAAGGCAAGTTTTTACTCAATGAATATTTAGTAACACTATTCCAAATGGACTCACTCATCAAGAAGAGCGAGTTAAAAAAATTAAGCCAAATTACTATCTAGTTAAACTTCAAAATACATCAGGTTATGATTTAATAATAAGCGATATTCTTAAATAACTACCAGAAAAATGTATCAACCTAATCACGTACATATTTAACGCTGTATTAAGAACTGAATTTTTTTCCGCCAACTGGAAAGTCGCACAAATCATTTCTGTATAAAAACACAACAAACCTCTAGAGTAGAATGTTTTCTAACACCCCATAGGCCTTTTTCTCATAATATCTAAAATATTTGATAAAAAAAATTGCTAAAAACTCAACTTTGTAATAAATAGCTTAATCCCGAGCCATCAATTTAGATTCCAAGTTCAATGCGCTACACCAGAGCAGGTACATGAAATAGATAATATTTCCAAAACATACCGATCTTCAGCTTTCATAGACACCTCTAAAGTATTCGACAAAATTTTGCACAAGGGTCTTCTATATAGCATCTTGACTTAATGTCTGACAAATAGACGCATTTTTGTCAAATATAGAAGCAAAGACACGCCACTCTTACCGATTAATTTAGAATTTTTCCAGAAAAATATACTGTACTTACTGTAGTCTGCAGATCCCCTAACGACAAAGCAAAAATAGCAAACTTATAATGTAGCTATGGCGTATTACTACAATTTAAAATTAGCAAGGCGTAGATATCGCCTAACCATCTAAATAAAAAGTTGATTTTAAAAACTACAAAAAAAACACAAGTAACTACTACCCTACGCAACAAAATATATGTTCTAGTCTTCCTAAACCATCGACAAATACCGCAATCACATTTTAAGTATTTGGTATCTCTGATGCGGGGCGATGTGGCAAGCACCGCGCCTTAGACGACCGCCATTTCTACCCCTTGTTCAAGTGAACGCAGGTACTCAATTATTTATAGTGACTGAGTAGGCCACCCGCCAGGCATTAGAGTAGTCCGGGAATTGAACCCGAGTCCGTCCGCATCGCAGCCCGCGCCTCAACTGCTTGGACCACTCTGGCGGTCCTGCTGTATAAAGCCATACTAAACCGACCTACCCATATAGACTAGAACTGCAAAGTTAAACAAGTCAATCGGACTTAACAATTAGTCCCATTGTCAATACAACATGGTATATACCAAATTAAATAATCCATAGAGATTTACACATACTTAAAATAAATGAAGAAATCAATAAACTCCGTATCAACTATCGAGTTAAAACTACAAACTCAGCTAAATTCTCTAAAAGCGGATTTCACAGATAATAAGGAAAAAACTCACAGGCTTCAAACCAATGAGCTTACCAGATAGATTGCATTAGATCAAATCTTTTTCGTTGC
This sequence comes from Sinelater perroti, assembly GCA_036346155.1. Lineage (NCBI taxonomy): Eukaryota > Metazoa > Arthropoda > Insecta > Coleoptera > Elateridae > Sinelater > Sinelater perroti. The sequence goes on from JARFIY010000195.1 coordinate 310,363, forward strand.
TATCATCTATTAATACATTCGATTTTGCTATTGATAATCACTTTTATCTTACTATTTAACTAGTAAGTCAACTATTGTTTTGGTCTGGTTTCTAGAATAGTTGGATAATTTTTGATACTTTTATCTTTACGGGATATTATCTCCATCCCGAGAAAAGACTACAGTTATTTCTGATAAAGTCTATGACAGAATTGCACATTACAGATTAAGAGCAATGTCTTTTATTACTAAATCAGTTCGTGTAAAAACCTTCTAGTATTTAGGAGAAGCTCACATTTTATATTTTTATAACATGTACCAGTACTACATCTAAACGTTGTAATTTATTTAGTTTTTATCAATATTATAATTAGGTAACCATCGATTTTTTTTGTTTAGTAATTTGCAAAGTAATGTGTCATTTTATAAATAATAGAGGTTGTTTTAGTCATCCAAAAATAATAAATAAAATAAAATAAAATTTAATAAATAAATTGATAAAAACTCTTCCATCTAAGTGATAGAGTATGAATTGGAATATTCCTAAAGTACCCTATTTATGTCTCTGAATAAATCCATAACTTTTGGCTAAATAATTTTACAAATTCTAAAAAGGACAATAGTCCAAAAGAGAAATATTGAAGAAATATTTTTTTTATTTATTGCATTAGCAATCAGAATACATTGTATTTCTATAAGCTAATATTTTGGTTTATAAATTGACATGATGAGGGCCCGTCCAGTGGCTGGTTCTCGTCCTAGAAAATAGTGCTAAGGTGTTGGGCCCATGTGAGGTCCTCTTCAGTGGAGGTCTGTAGGCCAGCGTCTAATGACTTGATGATGTGGAAGTTCTTGGAGAAGAAGGTTGTCATGGGTGGTAAGTTTTTCAAGATGTTTGCTGGTTTTGACCTGTATTACCACCGTATTGAGCATCGGGATGCCGAGGTCGTCGTGTATCATCTGATTGGTGATGTACCAGGGAGTATCAACGAGAGATCTTAGGATTTTAGATTGACTTCGTTGCATGATTGCGAGGTTAGTCTTGCTAGCACAGCCCCAAAGTTCTATTCCATAGGACCAGATTGGTATAATGATGGTTTTGTAGATAAGGATTTTGTTAGAGAGGGATAATGTGAAGTGTCGACCTAGTAGCCAGTAAAGGGTTTTAAATCTGAGCTTTATATGAAAAAATATGTATGCTGCATAAATTTGCGCCCAGTTTTCTAATTTTTTTAAGGCTTGCCTAGCGACGTCTAGTCTAGCATTGTATTGTGATAGAACAATATGCCATGTCTATTGACTAAAAATGACCGCTTTTATTCTTGTGCTAGTTCAAGTTCCACGGACAAAGTTTAATATTGTTACCTAGCCAAAGTTTTATCCGTTATTATTCTAGTTACCAAAATAAGTAGTTGTCTATTCCAGAGAGTAAGCTAAGAAAAATATATCTATTTGCGACTCCCATATCTAATTAGTATAGAATTCACGTACTCAATTTAGATCCCCTAGCATGTCGCAAATGTCTGTAAAATAGTGCAGACGTAGTTGTTCGAACAATTTCTATATTGTTGCAATAAAACTCTGCTCCACGCTTACGTGCAGCACATTCAATTGGTTGTCTAATTTTTTCGCAATTTTTCTTAGCTGGCACTACTATGTTTCTATTTTGAAATCTATATAGTAACGCATGGCGTACATGCTCTTTAAGGGTTTCCATTTTAACATATAGAACACTATTAGCTGCACTAAACAAAGCTATAAAACAAATGTCCTATATGTAATACCTTTTTTAATCTCCCCCTACCCCCTCATTCTTTTTAAATATCTTCAAAATAAAATATTAAAATAAACAACAAGACGAATTTTAAATACATACGGGCACTTTTAGCAACTCTTAACATTTTTAGCAAATAATACCAGCAACAATAAATTTAATACAATGGCAAATAGAAAAAACTAATGGAATACAAAGAATACTTTACTTTTATGCACAAATGTAAATCTTGCGTTGTTAGCTCATTATCACTTTCCAAAGTGAGTTGCTAAAAGCATTTTTAAGATCTAAAGTTAATGAATTACAAAAGTATCTATTAATAGGCACTTCTATTTCCCTCTTATATGTACTACCTTAGTTACCTTTTCATAGTACTCCAATATAATATTTTATCAGCATTTATTTCTCTATTTCTTGGTTTAACCTATCATATTAATAGACTATTTTTTAGATTACTCAATTATTTATAACTAGTACTCTATAATATTTCCTTTTTGCAATTATACTTATATTTTTTGCTAAATCTACATTATTTTTATTATACTATTACATCCGCGTTTCTTAAGTACTTTTCTATTTGATATAATCTTTTTATACATGGTTCTACTGGAAATTATTTCTTACATTTCCTTCTTAATTATTATAGCACTTGCCTTATGAATGTGTACACTTACGAGGATTTGTTTCTATTTCAATATACAAAGCTAAATCAAAAAAATTAGAATCAGTACTATGAAATTCAACAACAAGGAACCATATTAAATTTTGGTCTTTACCATCAACTTCTCTTAAAAACAAATCGATTTATTCTTCCACGTCTTTTATAATTGTTAATATGCTATGTAAAAACTCAAAATTCATCCTAATTACCCATAGGTAATTTTTAACATTAATGATTCGCTGTTTAGAGTAAAATAATTATTTAGCTTTTCTACGTTCATTCTTTAATTTGTGTAGCTGTTTTGTGACCCATCATCTGTTTTGCATTTTAAATTTTTCCGGCCATTCAATTTTGTAATATTTTTTAAATTTCAACAAACATCTTGTTTTAATGTTAATAAGCAAGTTATATTCTCTAATTCTAAAGATTCTTAAAAATAAGTTATTGAATAATTTCAAGTCAGAGTCGCAAATTGGATAAAACTACAACTGCAGTGATGATTCGTAAATGAGCTTTATATTATTTTCTCTTCAATTTGAAATCATTGTATCATCGCACCATCGTTGCTAACGAGCACAGTCACTTAGAATATTAGAATAGAATTATAAAATCATTTGGAAACTGTTAAATGGCTCTTAATTTTTTGAAGATTGTAGCGATTAGTAAGTAAAAAGCGTTTGGTTATTCTCCCAAAATTTAGAAAGAGTAGACGTTCTTAAGTGAACACTCAGCTTGCTCTTCGCGAAACTTTCAGTCCACATATTCGCCCTTATGTGCTTGCTGTTCATCGAATTGTTAAAAAAATTGAAATGCAAAAAATGTAGAAAGCATTGCTGCTGTAAGAGATAGCGTCTTGTCATGCTATTAGGGTCTATTTTGCAAAAATATTTGGGTTTACTCCCTCATAAGATCGTATTAACCTAAGAACTGAAGCCACTGGATTATAGTAGGTGCTATGACTTTGCTGCTTGTGCTTTAAAGCAACTTGAAACGGATCATAATTTTGGGCTCATTTCTGGTTAAATGGATATGTTAACAAACAAAATTGACGTTTTTGGTGTGAAAACAATCTACAAAAGAATCACGAGAAGTCCTTGCATCAGCAGAAGGTCACTGGTGTGGTAGCATCATCGGACCATTCTCTTTCTAAAACGAGGTAGGAGCTGCAGTAACAGTGACTGGTAAGCGGTATCGATTGATGCTGACAGATTTTTTGTGATCACATTTAAATGAAAGTGATTTGGAGAAAATGTGATTCCAGCAAGAGATGTCACACTGCTAATGTCAATATATTAATACTTAATGCAAGGAAAGTTTGGTGATTAAGATTGAACATCAAACGCTGCATTCTTGATATTAGACCCGAGTTATTGCACAAAGTCATCGAAAATTGGGTTTATCTAATTTGCTCGTGTGCACCAAGTTGAAGTAGACTCTTAAATGATATGTTATCCAAAACCTAATGTAGTAAATTATGCTTTCAGTTGTGTCTGAAATAGTTTTTATTTTATTTCATTTTAAAATCATATCGTTCTTATTGGAAAACTTTTTATTTCTACGAAATCAGCATCCTTGTCCACATGCGCACCTCAAAGCTGAACAACTGTCTTCATTCTGTTGAAAAAAAATTCGGCGTCTGCTCGTTTAAGAGAAACATGCTTCATACAACCATTAACAGAAATTAAATCGTTTACAGGTTCGTCCCGTGGGTGTTAACCAAATGTGGCTACCGTATTGAGCTTGATCATGTGGATTTAATATGATTGATTTTTCCTGTCACACTTCTTACCCATGTAGGCAACACATGCAGTGATAAATTTCAATGTGTGCATAACCCTTAGCCGAAGAACTCAATAACAAGTTACTTGATCACTACAATAGAACCATATGACATTGCAAAAAACACAACTGGGGATCAATGAACTAGTGAATAGAACGGCATCTATTTTATGTGTTTAAAAGCAATGTTCATCAGACATATCGGATAAATAGAAAAAGTTTTCAAAACATGGTCGTGCTATTTTTCAACTAAAAATACTCGTTTTTTGCTTCTGAGGCAAACTGGAAGTTCAGAGAGAAGTTTGACCTAAATTTATACTACTGAGGTACGTATGTCTTAATTTCCGTACTTATCGTATTTTAGTTCACACATACTACAAATTGTTTGTCTATTATTGTTATATGGTAGAAGTTGGTCCTCAATGACAATTTTTCCAAACAACATCAAATTATAACTGGTGTTAAACAATTTTACAGGCATTCATCCACCGGATTTCATAAGTATCTAATTCAAAAAATATATTTATTAAAAATATATAATAACTAATAAATAATTTTAACCTGCGTATATTTCAAATCATATAAAAACTGAATAGTACTTAGTTTGGATTTAAACATTTATTTTTTAAAACTGTTGCTTATATTTTATTAATATATATGTCATTGTATCAAAACTTCTATATTAAGTTAAGCATTTTATAATCAAAAAACGATTAAAGTTTGAAAACCATATGTTAGTGCCTGTCTAAGATTTGGTTATATAATTACTTAGATATGAAGCCTGGAAAAAATAGGTACAAAAGTGTTCTCTGAGACGGTGTAAGAATGCCTACCGTCGACAAACATTACTAATAAGTTAGCAAAGAAGCTGGTAATCTATATATGCGAAAAGGCGCCAGGGGTTTAGGGGTATGTGTGAGGTATCATATTAAAGGGCATGATGGGTAAAGTTCATCCATAATTAGAAAAATATTGCAAAAAAGTTCTTTGTTTAGTTACTTCGTATTTACACATTTTATATGCCTCGATCAGAACTGTCTTATTTGCATTATGATTTTTTAGTTTACTGTGATGTAACGTTTGAATTTATCGGCATGTGATATCTGAGGAAATCATCAAGGAGTCTGAATTCAGAGAGAAACCGTCCGTGTCCTAAATGCCAAATAACTATCAGTGAGTATGCACAGCAGTCAACCGATCTAGCACCTACTTTGCACTGACAATAGACAATGTCTTTGTCCTCTTTTCGCATCCATGATATATTTTACTACGTGTATGACAAGACCTGACTTTTGCTGAAACAATCAGAGGATCATGACAGGATATGACATTGCAAGTCCTCTTTGATAGGAACCTGAGAATTGGGAGATGTGGCAACTGTCCAGCGTAGGAGTCACATATAAGGTTGTAGTACAAAAAGTATTTTCAATTTATTAAAGTATCCTACATTGTTCAACACTATTTCAGCCCTTTGGACAACATCCTCACTATTAATTCCAATCACTAATGGTTTTCCAAATGCGTTTACAAGACTCACGACAATTATCACATCGTCCAGCAGGTGTATGAGCTGTCGATAACAGAAGCCAGATACTTGTAACGTTTGATCGTTTGAATTCATTTGACTGTTCATCAGTGAATTGCTTTGTCGTTAATAGTTCTTTCCATTATTTTCCCATCTGACGACTTTTCGTCGTACAAGACTTTGACATCTACAATGTAGCCATTTGTCGCCATTATCATCATCGTCTTTTGCGGGTTCTTATTCTTTTGGACGCAGCACGTTGCCATTTGATGAGAGAAGAATACATTCTTCTAGTTATACAAATGCGTTATTGTTACCCAAATACTGAGAAACAAATGTCAACTACAGAGCATTTAGCGCATTTCGAATGTGCTTTAAAGTATTCTCATGTAAGAATTCTAATGCTGCCGAGTACACACTGACATTCCCAACTACAAGTATGGCAAATAAGTTTTTAAATTGAGGGCAGACAGAAAACCCAAATTGAGTTAGAGTTCTTCTATATCGAGACGTTAATGTTTTGATTTCAGCATTATACAGGAGATCCACGAATCTTTGGCTAGCAGCTCCATGGTACGCGTTTTTATGCTTGTTAAGGGGAAGTTACCTGAGGACTAGTTAACTAAACGTCTCCTTTCACAAAATGCACACCAGAAGCCAAGGCACCGACCGCGTTCTCCTGAACTTGTCTTCCGTCTGTTAATCATTTTCGCATACCCGAGCTTTATACGGGACTAGTATATATTCCCAGTGTCAGCATCATCTGAGTTCGCTAAACGGGTTTCACGTTTATCAAACTGGCAGATTGGCAGCCAAAGATGCACTTTTGGGAGCTTCTGATCGTACGAGGGAGGGATACCACTATTGAACTTTTGTTTTTGTTGATGAGAGCTGCACAGGGGCGAATTAATTGTACTTTTCAGCTGTGAAAAGATAATAACAGTGGAAGTTAATGAGCAACCTTAACCACTACGGTTTTACTGGCAGTACAAAGCAGGTGTTAGATCTGTTGACTGTTGTGCACACTTGCTGATAGTTATCAGGTGTTTGGAATCTGGAGGGTTACTCTTTAACTTCAAATTCCCTGGCGACTTTCTCAGACATCACATTCTAATAAATCCAAACCTTACGCCACAGTGAAGTAAAAAATCATAATGTAAACAATGCAGCTCTGTTTTTAGATATGTAATACGTGTAAATACAAAGTAATTAAAAAAACATTTTTTTGCAATATTTTTCCAATTGCGAATTAATTCCATTCATCGTGCCCTTTCATGTGATATCTTACACATGCCCCTAAATCCCTAGCGCCTTTTCTCATATACAGGTTACCAGCTCCTTTGAAATAAATTGTTTGCCTACCTGAAGAGGGTTTTTTTAAGAGAAATAGGCTGAAGTATTGGTCGTCATAGCAGTACAGTAGAGCCAATATGGAGCCAGTCCGTCGAAAAGAATATTTATTTGCAAAGATCGAGTTGGAGCAGTACGTGGGAGGATCGTCATCTTTATAGGCTTGCGATTTTAGACTGCAGCAGAGCATTAACTGCCTTAGCACAAGAATGATGGCGCATTACATGGCAAATATTGTCTACCTTTAGTACCAATAGAACTAACAACATGTCGTTCTTTCTTGCGACTACAAATGACATCTCTACACCGGCAACGAAGGAGAGGCGTCTGTAGACACATAAGTAACAAAATAGTTATTGCTGATGAACAAATATTTTGTTCAAATCAAAGCGACGGTTTGATAAATGCGATAAAAGCAGAGAAAAGGAGCAAGGCAACTACATTCGTGCCAGGCATAAAACGCTAACTATTAGGATTGCTTGAGGATGAGATTTTGAACACGATTTGATGTCGCAGGGAAATACGAAAGTAGTTTAGACACAGTGAAGAGGAGGTTGATAGGTCAGTGGTGAGTGGAGCTTTTATGATGTTTTTCAGGTTTGAAAAACAATAGAATCACAGTATGTTTCAATTTATTGAAAAATAACCAATTCTTGAATAGACATTAAATAAACCCGTTAAAAGGAAGTAATTTATTAGGTAGGTATTTAATAATTTTGTTGGGTATTTGATCAATTTATGGTGTCTTTTTAATTTGGGAATGTTGCTTGTTTTACTATTTGTTTCTCAACACTGTTATTGTTGACTTCTTGTTCTATGTGATAGATATGTTCGGTTATTTCCATCGTCTATTTTTTCTAAATGTTCCTGCTAACAGAGTGTTCTTTGAGTTTAAATGACTGTTATTACTTGTTGAATAGCTTTGGTTATATTGGAGATGAGTTAGATACTGAAGCTGAGAAATAACTAATGATTGGAACAGGAATATATCAATTTTGGGGAGTTCGTTTAGAGTAACAATATTAGGCAGATGGTCAGAGTCAAGACCTGTAAAGGCGATTTGTTATTGGAAAAGTCAGATTTTTATGTACTGTTATATTAAGAATATCTCGTAATTAATTAGTTTTGTAGAAAAAATATACATATTTACTTTGTGCAGAAATATGTAATGCCAATTGGGAAGTTAGCGTTTCTATCTTAGCACAATTAAAGTTGTTTATTCTACATTTCCAGTTGCTTTTGCAGTTATGTAAGTTTGTCTATCATTAATGTTGGGAAGAACTTTAAAAAAACAGTTATAATTTCATTACGATTAAGTATATTTGTAGTTGTCTTGCTTGCAGATACCAAATCTATTGAGTAATTTTTTTTGGTTGCCATATTCCGATTGGGTTTGCGACAATACTTTGTTTTATGAGTACTGCAACTTTTCTTAGCCGTTTGGAGATTATCTATCTTTCCTTAATACTGGGTATCCGGATATTGTATTTTATTTTGTATCAGATTGGTTTTGGTAATGACAATAGCGTAAAAATGGAGCATTGGGGTATATCTTGGCTTTTAAGTTTCTTACATTTATAATAGTAATAGTTCTTTGTGCATTTAACGCAGAGGGGGGTAGGTGACAATAATTTTTAGTGTGTTCTACAAATTGTTAGTGCTTTGCGGGATATCATTACTTTTACATTATGGTTCAGTAGTTACTACGGAACACAGTTATATATTCAGGTTAAGCATTTTCTTAAATTGTGTAACTTTTTCTTATAATTCAATGAGAGAACGTATTGGCTCTTTGGTTATTTAACAGTTGAGTGGTTTTAGTGGTGATATTTTAGATTAAGTAGACCATTTCAGATTTCTTTTTTGGTGTTAGAGACTGGACCATTTCATATTATTGCTGAGATGCCCTTGTTCTAAGGATTCTGATAAATGTATTAGGTAGCCTTGTACTTATCATAGTTAAATTTTTGTAATCCTTAATGTCCGTAAAGTTAATTCTTAATTGAGAGTTTCTGTAGTCGTAGTTAAATCTTGCATTCTTTATCTTTAACGTTCGTCATAATGTTGTGGTAGTAAATGCATTTGTATAAATATGGATTAGATCGTTTGATTATGAAAGGTGGCTTGCATTAATTTGTAATATATAAAATCTACTTTTTGCTATGAAGTTATGAGTTCTAAATAAATATCCTTTATTTATGTGTAATGTTCAAGCGATGTCAAAGGTTTTTGTTTGAATTTTAATTTGGTGTGATGTGGTATTTCGTTTGTGCTTGCTGGTGGGTGGTCTTCGGTCCTTTATAAATATTAGTTGGTGGTTTTAACGTAAAACTTTTTTTTTGTTTGTATTAGATAGGTTAGATTACTTATCAGCACGGTGCTCACCGTAATCAATTAAAAGATTGCACGACGACTGATAAATGGTCAAATTTTTAAAATTTTGTACGTAGACAGTTTAGTACAACAATTTAAAATATTAAAATGCACAAAGTTTAATAGTTAAGAGAGATTTCAAAGGCATGTTCATACTCAGTCAAGATTTGATTTGAACTGTTCTATAATGAAAGCTGTTCATTATCCTTTTAATTTATATTTAAGACAGCATAGCTCTAACATTTAAAAAATTGTCGTCTCAATAACAAAATTTTCTAAATTAGCAAAAATAGACGCATTACAATATCAGAAATAATTCATTTGCATTTAGCAACATTATGCAATATTTGCATTATGCATAACGCATTTTATTATAGTACTAACAGCCAACTTTGAACTACCGTATTCACTTCCTCAAACGCTGACGTCTTATTACTCGGGAGCAATAGTTACTAAGTCCTGAGTGCAAAAAACACAGCGGCAGAAAATGTCCTATCGGAACGGGAGTTTATTTATTATCAAAAAAAAGTTATCTCACAAACGCATGCAAAAAGTCTATTATTGTTCAAGCCTTAGTCCTGGCATATTGTGAACAAAAAATAACAGTCACCCATATAGCCTTACAGAAAACTCAGGTTTATTGTTTTCATTATCTTACTTATTATCCGTCGGATGTAGTACTAATGGCAAAAATGATTATTATACTAAATACAAAAATAAGTAATTACTTTAATATAATTTATAAATTTATTCACCTTTTACCCTCTTCAATAAACTTTCAATTTTTTTTATTTCCTTAGAAAATTTTATTTGCCTAACCTCTGTAGTCTATTGTGTTAAATCAATTTTAGCTGCTTCTTTACATTTGATCACAGCCTCGTTCAAACAAAAATTAAGCGAGCGAGTAAATTGGAGCAATGCGTTTTTATAAAATATTTATTAAAACGTTTATATATTATTTTGGAATCTACTTATAGACGAATATCGATTTATTACCTTTTATTTAATTTTTCATGATGCTGTCGTTATCTTTTTTGAAGCAGCAGAAAGGCTGTTGTCATAAAAAGAAACTTACTACTTTGAATGATTAAAAAGGTGTTAATACATGAAAAAGGCTATTAAATTTGTGTAACGTAAATATGTTTTCGATACTGTAGTAAATCGAAGAGTCTCATTACACTACATTCATGTTTTTATACATTGTATAACTAGAACGAAATTTTTTGTTTCAGTTGCAGTGGTGGTCGCGTTTTTCGTGTGCTGGGCACCTTTCCACGCGCAGAGGCTGCTCGCAGTTTACCTGTCTAGCGCGTCCCCCGAAGATCAGGAGACATTCAGCGGCGTCTACCTCGTCCTCATGCACTCCTCGGGCATACTCTACTTCCTCTCAACCACGATCAACCCAGTGCTTTACCACATTATGTCGAAAAAATTCAGAGAAGCTTTTAAGGTAAGAATTTCGAAGCAATTGCACGCGTTATCGAGGAAGTGGCAAACCTTGTATGCATATTCATTCGCCGAAAACGACGCATGTGCAAGTGCGGATATAACAATTAACCTGCGTCCTTCTCATGCAAATGATGTAAACCAAATTCTTTCGCATTTTACTGCGTGTCTCTTTGTTTAAATGCAGGCGAAACGCCGCAGTTATTTCATCGTTTATTATGTAAGGAATAAAAACATTTAATTTGTTTGTTTATTTCACACATTATTTAGATTACTAGGACTTTAGCAACGTTTTGGTTTATGCGTTCTTTATTTATTCCTTAATATTTTTAATATCGACTGAAACTTTTCATAAAATCTACAAGGTTTAAATTACATCATAGGTTATATAAATTTTTGATTCAGATTAAAAAAAGTTGTTTGTTAATGCTTTCAAAATGTTAATCACCTTTGCTAATTGTAATCAAATAACCAAATAACTCTTAAAAATTATATTAATTATATAAAACAAAAAAAACAACAATAAAAAAGTTTGTTAAAAAGCATGACCAACATTTTAATTTCGTTGATAACAAAAACTAAATATTGCAGGGTTTTTTAAAAAGGTTTGATAAACCTTCCTAGGTTTATTAAAATTTGTTTTTCTCTTGCAGCTTACGTAGGCGTCTTAAAGATTTAAGGATTTTTGTGTTATGTTTTAATTTATTCTTCTTTATATTTAAAATAAATCACTGCTATGACAAGGATATTAATATTTAAAAAAAAATGTTTACCCTTCGTCACTAACTAGACTAGTAAATTTTTACAAAGAGTATTAACATGCCGCTTTCGCAGCACTCTTTTTTGTACTACTAGTAGTTATAAAGGACCTTAAACTAAAATATAGATATTTTATAGTAATTTGAATTCACTTCAATCTAGCAGCTAAGTCTAATGAGTTGTATCTTTTTAATCTTTTTAGTCTAAAAATTATTAGTAGGTCATTTAAAAGTCTGTGTGGTATGCTATACTATATTTTTTACTGTGGATATAGGGGCATTTTATTGTAAAACCAAATTTAAAACGTGTCTTAGTGCATTTAGTACGCAATGAATCACTTTATTTTGGGACCATTATAACATTTCTACATTTTGTTACTACTCATGTGCCATAGCTGTAGCTTAAAAGTCCATAGGAGTTTTATGACAACTTTCTATAAAAGTTGCAGTTACTTGAAAGTTTTTGTATGGGCCAAATAAATAAACCAAACATAGGTCTTCCAAGTTAGCTACCTGTCCAGGTTTATTCTCAAGAATCCCAGGTAGCCTTTTATTTAAGCTGTTTATCGTTTAATTTAACGAGAGAGAAGTTTCACTTTTGTAACCTAAAGATCACGTACACTGATTTGACCTCGTTCGTTTTTATGAGCTAAATTTTGTGCAACTTTCTTATTTTCTCTAAATTTGCTTATCTGCGGGTCATTGTGTGATATCAGTACTGTGATGTCATCTGCAATAGTGACTAGAATTTGTCTTATATTTGTCTAAGGCATAAATAAATATAAATGTAAATAATGTTTATACATTATTTTACATATTTATACAGAAAATTTAATTAAGTTTAGATAAACGACTGTTAATAATTTTGCTAATAAATATGCAAACTAAAATCTAAAGATACACTGTATACCCAAAAATATATGTGGATGCCCATCCGGAGAAGTAGAACAAGATAAAAGGGCAGGTAGTAACATATTGTGTATAGGCCATGCATGTGTATTACACAGACAATAAATAATTCAGCAGAATTGAGTAATTTTAAAAATGGAATAATTGGTTTGTGACTGTTGTTATTATAAAACGAAACAACCCCGATACAAAGTGGTAAGTGACATCAACTTAATGATCGTAGCCATGAAACGTTGAAGATGGTAGTGATAAAACATCGGATGTCTTCATTGGAAAAACATTGGTTTCTATGGTCGCACAACCACTCAGATGCGCGGTCAATGACGAACAATGGTGCAAAGCTTAAACCATAGAACAATGAAGACAATTTTTGTAAAGTTTTGAACCTCGCTATATCATCTGGCAATCCGATGGACGCGCATAGATTTAACGGAAGATAGAAAAGCGCCAACAGTTCTTAATTCTTTAGCCGAAAGTGGTATGAGATAAATCTTGACATTTTTAACAACTCTGTGCTCTGACTCTCTAGCAACAATTTGAGAAAGCAACTTTTCTGTACCAGGAGAACAACCGTTCTGTCTACACAGTAAGTATTATTCTACCGTAATTTGAAGATGTTGGTGTTAAGAAACTGGACTGGCCTTCACAAAGCACCGATCTCAATCACGCCTAACACTTCTGCGAGAAATCAAAACGCAGATGTAAACTCACTAGAGCTTTTATAAAGAAATAGAAGCCAATTTGTATCAAAAAATTTATATCAAACGCTAGTAAAAAATTTTCTCAAACAAGTGCAGTCTATAATTAACACTTAACTTTGATTCTACAATGCTGGATATCAATATACTTTTGGCCATAGTGTATTTCATATTAGTGCTTTATTAAAAAATATATTATACAAACTATATTTCGAATGTTCTAAGAAATGTTCTACAAATGGTTTTACTTGATTGGCACAGCGACTTGAAAATCTTCCCCGTGAGCATTTTCGTTTGTTTTCCTTTCATCACTAGTTTTTTAATTTATTTCTTCTAGAAATGTGACTAAATTATCAAAGATATGCCTAATGAAATTAGGTGAAAAGGCATGCTGTGATCTTAAGATGATTCAAGATCAATACATCGGTTCTATATCAGGTCGGATGTATCCTTGAAATTCGTCTATATGTCCACATTTAAAAAGCACCAATTTTTCTTCGTGCGGAGATTTTCATCCAATATGACTATAGAAAACATCAATATTATTAACTTAAACTTGTTGTTGGGAAATATCGCCGAGTCCCCTAGATTCTATTAATTTTTTGACTGTATTTTGAACTATACTTACTCTTTGTTTGATCTCTTTATCGCATCCTCCTTTAATTGTTATTAAGAATCCCAGGTAAACGAACTTTTTTGCCACTTAAAATCCAACTATTTGTTTGCTGTCATTAAGGGTGCAGTAAACTGTCATTGCTTTTATTTTATTTATATTGAGTGTTAGTCCACATTTTTTGCTTTTAATTTCTAACTCATTGTTTTCTCCAGTTTAGAACTGACTGCAACGATGAAAATATCATCAAAGTATCTGAAATTGTTTATAAACGAAATGATTAAATATATCTATCCTGATAAAGCAAGCAAGCCTTGTTAAAGAGAATGAAACACACCAACAAATGATTTACTTGTTTTAGCCGTTTATGCTATTGTAATTGTTGTCACAGAAAAGTATTGCATTTCCGAAAGCTGTTGTACAATGTTCTTTTATCTCAAATGTTTTTTATATATTCTTGTAATAGGCATATTATATCTTATCATTTTTTCCTATTATGTACTCATTGTTACTTGTGATTACAGCGGTCACCTTTTTGCAAAATCATGTTCTTAGGAACTTTGCCTTTGGAATATTTAGCATCAAGCTAAGATGAGTTATATATTTTTTATTTATAGTTCATGTAAGTTCCCCTTGCTGTCTCAACACGGATTTTACATTAATAGCTGCTATTTGTTTATGTATTTAATTTAATAAAAACGTAACTTTAGTGATATATTGTAATAAACAAATTTTATTAGTTTGTCTGCAACAAACATCATATAATAACACATTTTTGCTGCCTATGTGCTATGCACTAAATTTAATTCTTATGCAATACGATCTATACAACGTTTATTTGCAATCTATAAAACTGCACAAAGAGTAGCCTACCAATTAGTTGGTGGTTTTATGTAATGTGTGACCAATATCAATTATACTGCTTAACCTTGGCTCCATTCATTTTTATAGCAGCCCCATAAAAGAAGGAACAAAATAAAACGTAACACCATCATGATTTATTGGTCTAGGAGATATCCGTCTTCCGCGTATCAAAAATGTGATTTATTATGCACTTTCAGTCTGCGTTGTTTCTTCGTTGCTAACAAAAATGTATTGAGGGATTCTGTTAATATGCGATAAAAATTATTGTTCACGTTTTTGATTTTTAACAAGTAGCCAATTTTAAAAATGTTATCGTGAGAACAGAAACAATTTAATAAATTATTTCAAGGCAATGTTTTACTAATTATTAGTATATCAGCAAAATGTATTCTATACATTAAACACATCAAATTAGCATAAAAAGAGTTACTGAAAACTGAATTAGCATCTTAATAAATGCAATAATCAAAATATACATAAATTTTACATAGTTTTTTAAATGTAAAATGTGGTTATACACCAAATATATTAAAGGAAATTAAATAATGTGTACTTGTCACATTTAAAATGCGACTTGCATATATTTACTTGCAGCGGAGTAGCAACTTTCAATGCGCCGAAGATGGAAATCCCAAGCAAGACAGTTATACCTACATGTTACAACTACAGATTATTTCGTTGAGGTCACCAAAGAGGCTACGTAATAAAAATAAATAATTTGTGTAGATCTTCCCAATGAACTAGGGCTTCCGTAAAATTAATGCTAAACTTCAAACAGCTGAACTTATCAAAAGAAAATAATTTATATCTAAAGAGGTCGACAGGAGATCAGCAGACTATCAGACTAGGTTTGGTGAAATAACACAGCTAACTTTGAGAGATTTGAAAAAAGTTACCAGCTTGAGATTACTAAATTGTACTTTTACTATTACATATAAAGAAGACAGTAGTCAAGCAAAGGAATCTAACAAAAAGATAAATTTTATTTTGTCATCTAATTTCTTACAAATGAAAGAAAGAGAAAGTATCTAAGTGTCATTTAAAAGTCATGAGGTAGCAAAGAAAAAAATTACCGACAATTAAGAAATTAGGAAAACAAGCAAAAGTTAATCTTGCCATTTGTCGTCACTCTTTTACAATCTTAACATCGACCTAAAGTCGAACAAGAATAAAGAAAGCGAAAAGGAAAAATAAAATGACATGTCAGATTACTGAAAATGAAGAAAAACATCCAGCAACGATTGTTACTGTCAAACTCTGTGTAAGCTTCATTACATGAGGCTTGAAAATATTGGATGAGACTTTAAAAAAATCCCTACCCATCAAAGTAAATAATAAACTGAAAATATAAATAACCAACAACTCTACGTTGTAAGAAAGAAGAGTATTTCATATTCAACAATTACATTACATATGCTGTAAATCAAAGAGCTATTAAAACTATTTGAAGATTTAAAAAACCGCCATTTTGTTTTGATCATAATGGAATAAAGAATATATAGTTTAAACATATTTTTTCAAGAATTTTGCAAACCTTATTACAATTAACATTTAGCACTTTAAATGTGCTAGATTTTTGCTTTCTAATTTATCATCCATCACATTTTCAACATGCTCGATTACAAATTATTGTCGAAATTTTATAAAACGGCCTTCAAGGAAAAAAACTTAATTTGGTTAGTCTAAAGCACTCTCTTGTACAAGTGTGCTAAATTTTCTTACAAAATTTCAAGCTTTAATGTCATTGCTACTGACTTATTGGTCCTCAAAATTACCGTTTGAACATCTACATGTTTAAATACTCTTCTTGTCGATCAAAATACACTTGAAAAATTTTAAAATTGCACTTATCTTGCCAGTGCAATCAATAACTTTACAGGCGTTAATGATTCCATTCTATAATTTTATTATATTGTTTATGGTATTGTTATTTTTAACAGTAACTACAATATTAATCTTTTATTCACTTACAACAAAACTAAAGGCGTTATGATAATGTTTATTTAAGAAAAATATCCAAAGGTGCAATAATTAATCAAGATACGTCTGTAATCATGAAATAATCGAGATTTGTAATCAAGAAAACTTAAGATCCTTTTCGTATCACGTATTAGTCGCCATTTTTTGTATAAATGGTTCTGTACAACAACCAACAGCAAAATTTGCTACGAATTTACTACAAGAGCTGCTGTGAAAAATAACTGAACATTTTCTAATTTCGGTTTATTTACAAAATTGTAAAAATACCACGACGAAAATAAATTTCAAATGGTAACCGTGTCTATAACAATTTTAATAGCTAATGTCACTGAACTACTCTTTTAAAGTGCAAAAGTTCTTTCATATCGACGAAATATATATAAAAACATCATTGGTACTGAGCTTTATTCTTTAACTCAAACAACAAAAAGTTTTATGATTAGCATTTATTATATTCATCATAGAATAAACAAAATTTTAAAAAATAGTTTGGATACCTTATAAGGATGGATGACAATAGATGGCCACAAGGAATATTTAGATGGCAACCACCTAGCAAGCAAAATCGTGGGAGACCAAGGAGGTCATGAAAGAAAGGAGTTAGACAAGAGATGTCAATCAGAGGACTGGAAGAAGAACAAGCTTTAGATCGATAGGTTTGACAAAAAGTGATTGGGTAGACAACTCTTAGTTGTAATATACAATGTACCTGTTTATAAGATACAGGTATGTATTATAAGTATGGTGTATGTATGAGTATAAAGAATAAAGGCAAAAGTGGGTAAAAAGTAACTAAATATAAAAATAGGAAATTAAGACTTATATACATATATTTTATAAAGCAAAATAAAAACAAATCTTTAAATTTCAACGTAGACAGTAGTGGCTTTAAAAAGGTTTTTCAAATGTTTCGGGACGTAATGCATTCTGAAGAAAGCCGTTTGAGATATTATTAAAAACCTTCTGAATTTGTAACTGCAAGTTCTCCAATAAAGAGATTTTGTCTTGCACATCTTCTTCATTATGCAGCCTTACAGGTAAAAATCACATGGAGTGTGTTCTAAAGAGAACCCACCTATAATGTTGGCGTCGCTTCAGCCAAAGTCCTCGAAAATTCTGCCCTAATCACGTACCCACACTGAGAGAAAAATGAGCTGCTGCAATATTTTGGAAAAAATAAGATCGCCAATATTATCCCAGACAAATACGGTAAACAATATGTAATCTTAAAGCATCTAAATATAGCGTTCTGTAATCATGGCACATCCCAGATATGGTCGAATGAGTTTTGTTACCGGCTTCATAACCATAATTTAGGGATTGCTATCATGTGACGCCCAGTAATAGCAGTTATGATGATTGACAAAACTACCGACATAGAATTCGGCCTTTTCAGTCCAGAAGATGTTTTTAAGCAATTCAGACCAAACTTTATACCTATCCAGCATTAACTCTACATATTCCGTGCTGCAGTTACAGCCTTTTAAAGTTTCCTCCACTATCCCTACTGTTCTCCATGGACCGGAATGTGGATGCACGGCTACTTTTTGTATCGTTTGTCGAACCCGCATAATACTTTTTTGCTATTTCCGAACATAGCATTGCATATTTCATGGTGTATTACGATCTTAGTTTGCTCTTGAACTATTAAATGGCCGGCTATCTTTGATTACGTTGCATGTACTGCCCTTTGTTTCTGATGCTTATACTATTGATGCGGAAAATATGAAACCGCATGTACTATCATCTATTCTAAGAATATTTTTCTTATAATTCCAGTAATACTACAAATTATAGAATCAAAATGTAATGTCTAATTATGTTATGCCCACCCTGTAGATAATATATTACATTTTGAAAAATCAAATAACCAAAGCCGTTTTCTTGTCATATAACGGATGATCCATATTAAATTTTTGAATTTTTTTAATAAAACAAAATGTTAGAACAATCTAAATTTCATTGCTATCAGCAGTTACGTATAAAATATGATGTCGGCCAAATTTATTTTAACAAAGTTTTCCATTTCATAAATGCAGATTTATTTTACCAGTTGTATGCTTGACATTCTCTTTTATCTCTGGAATCGTAGCAGGTTTGTTAACGTAAACCCTTTCATTCAAATAGTCCCAGTTAGATCACCAGACTGCAGTGGCCAATCTATGTTACCCCTATGAGAGATTACACGACCAGAAAATTGTTTTGAAGTAAGTGTTTGAAGTGCTATATGACATGTGATCATCTTGTTGAAACCACATGTCATTCAAATTCATACAGTTCGTTTAATAGGAAAAAGTTGTGTAGCATGACCTTCTTGCATACACCATTGACTACTCGTTTTAAAATTTTGCACAAGATTACAAATCGCACGCGCACTTGGTAATTATTGTGGTCAAACAATGCTTGAAGTTTTCTTCGCGTAATTGTAACTGGTCATTGGTTTTCATAATAAACTTAAATAATATTTATATATTGCTGCACAATATATAACACCATAATGACTTTTCAATGTATTTAGATGCCAACCATACAACTGCAAAAATCAAAATTTCACATAACGCAAACGGCACGCAATTCAAATCCTAAAGTTCAATTTCGATCACCCTATATCTTATTAAAAACAAAAATTTATGTACATATTATCCAATTAACATGCGAGTTCATTCGTGATGCTGAAAAGCTTGGTGAATTGCTTACACTCAGTCACTAAAAATAATTTAGTACCTGCTTTCATTTTGAACAATAGGTCAAAATGCCGTTGTCTAGGACGCGTTGCTAAGCACATCGTTCCGTATCAGAAATGATGAGGGAAACATATGAGAACCCTACCATCTCAGTTCGCAGGGCGTGCTCCCACGCGAGGCGTTTGATCCCCACCATTACCTTTTTTCGCGTTTTGCTAATCAGAACTTGTATATCTTTATTTTTAAGAACAATGAAGTCTAACGGCACTACTTAACTAAAAATATTTTGGATATACATAGTATTACCCATAAATACTGTTACACGCTGATTATCAAAACAAAATAAAACGATTAACTTTGTTTTTGTAACTGATTTTATAATTAATTTCTGCTCAATCGCACTTTTTTAGCACCTAATGCGAAAATCTGGATTATAAGATCCCCATCATTTCACTTTTTTTTCATAAATTGCTATTATCAGAAAAAATTTTAAAACTAGTGCATGAGTATTTGTTACTACAAATGATTGGCAAGTTTACTCCTTATATTATTTGAAATTTGTATACAAGCATTTAGTTATTAAAATTCAATGCAGACTAGTAGTAAAGTTCAATAATTAGGGCCAAATAGAAAATCTTTATTATTATTTCTAAAAAACAAAGCTGGTTATAACTTGGTTACAATTTATGTAAACAATATGATAGAAAACACAACGAATTTCTTCTTTTCGTAGATTTAACATATGAGGAAAAATTCAGGAAGAAGAATGTCTTGATGATAAAACTTTTAAAAATTAGCACACTTCTAAATTCCTTATGAATTAATTTGTACTATTTATTTACTGTTTCACGAAATTTAAAATTAGCCTAACTGCAAATGTTTTGGAATTGATGGTATCTCTTTCTTGTTTGCACAAGCTGTCCTAATTACCACAAATATTTAAAAAAAAACGTGCCCGACTTCTTCTAACTTTGTGATATTCGTTTTGTTTGTATTCATTATTCTTTTTGTTTATTTAAATATAGTCTGTCACTTTTACAGAAAAGTAGTGAATCTTAATGGTTGTATATATCAATATTCTTAACAATTAAATGACATAAATGCAATATTAAACAGGTTAACTACTCTTTACTTGTTATATAATTATTATTTTTTACTTACATACACTTAATTGATTTAAAATTCATTTGAAACTATCTACGTATCGTCTTAGTTACTTAAATCACGTAAATACCGTCTGCAGCTATGCCCCTTAATTTGCTGCTTCAAGTTCACACAGTTTCTTAGAGTGGGTTTCCTTAATTATGCAAACCACTTCGGAACAGCGCTAGTAGCGAATTCGAATGGAATTAAGGTAACGACTGCATTTGCACCGACTACAAATCTTAAAGAACTGTTCCGCTCTAGGTCTCGGTGTCTCGGGCAAATTAATTGCATCTACTGCTACAGTAGATTACAAACGAGCTCTAAAAACAGTAATACGTAAATATGTATCTTACAAATATAAACTTACAGTTTTTCTTTTGGACACGCATTTTTATAACAAATCTGTAATTTGTTAATTTTGCTATTGCAAAAGAAAAGTGGTCATGACACCAATCAATTAAGCGCAAATGCTTTGACTTTAGTATTCTACTTAAGTCTGTATATTTCAAAAACTTTTCTTAATCCAAAAAAATAATAATTGCAGGTCAACAAATCAGTACTCTAAGAATGGTATCCCCGTGTAGTCCAAAACAAATCCTTAATTTTTTTTGTAGACTTTGGACCGCTATATAAGGTCAGATGTTGTTGTAAACAAAATAAGGCCTTGCGTGACCTGTAGCTGAGAAACAGTTTTAGCAACTGCTAATCAGCGGTCATCCGCAAATCATTTAAATATTCTTCTCGGTCTGGCTTGTCCTAGAACGACGTCAGCGATTTCCGTTTTAAACTGTTTTTAGTCTTTTTAAAAAAAATTATAATAAGTGTACACTTGAGTTTTCTTAAGTATTTTAAACACTTGCAATGGTTTTACACTCTCTACTTGATAATAATCCGTTGCGCAACAGACGACGAATTAAGATGCTGTTTTGCTTAATCGTCGTACATAGACAAAGACCGTATTATGCTCTAATGACAACTTGACTCCTGCTATTTTTTTTTGTTTTTTTATTGGGGCGCACTTGCCGGTACTCAAAGTCTTGTTATGTCTACTAATATACACTTAACTAATTTGATTCTAGGTCGTCACATACACCCATGGGTTGAGCTCGTGTCCATTTGAGGCAAAGCGACAGCCTTTACGTTACATTAGTTTGCATTTAGATAAGACGCTTCTCCTGGTGTGTAATTTCAAAACATCATCAAAATATATAAAAGCTTTTAGAACGCTTCAGTAATTGTAAGTTAATTACCAAGTGTATTACGACATTAGTCTCCACAGTTATTTTCCGAGGTTTAGTTAAACCGGTGATCTGGTCTCCTACAACCTATTGTATTGCTACTGATGTGCTGTTTTGGTAAGGTTCTACATATAAAAATATTATTATTCTGCACAATTATAACTTTGTTCCAATTATTTAATAAAAATTGAAAGAAGCTAACCTGTAACGTAGGTGAGTGCGTTTTTTAAAAAGGCCACTGGGTTCCGTTAACATTTTTTATTAACTTTTATTTGTGCAATTAATCCGTTTTTCGTACTATAAGTACATCTTATATAATATTTATTTTAAGGCTTAAAAACCAGAATTAATTGTATATCTTGGAAAGTGATGTACCAGGGAGTATTCTCTAAAAAACCATTTTATATAGAATATAACTATATGTATCAATGATTAAGTGAAGCATATCATTAGGTCGACTGGTTTAAATCGTTTTAGACTTCTGAGTTTTTCTTTGTTATAAAACAATGTGGTTGCCAGTTTATTCGGGTGCATCTTTATCCTGTCCTTGTATTTAAGGCTGATGTTTGTGATTTCTTCCCATCTCTGGGCATGCCTACATCAGCATGTAGTAATATGCACTTTATTTTGAAATATCTGCAGTATTTCTACTTGCAGAGCCCCGTAGAAATATATCATAAGCCCAAACAGGTTTTAAAATCATATAATAGAGGTTTGTTTTCAATATATTTGCCAATTTCCCAATAAATTTGGCTAAAATTTAAGCTAAATTGTTTTCTTTTGCCAAATATATGCGAGTGCCATGTTAGTCTCTTATCTGGACAAAAGCCTAAACATTTTTGTTTTACTTTGTGGTATATAAGTTTCATTTGATAGTATCCTTCAAAGTAAATGTGATATACACGGGTTCTTCAAACATGTGCGTAGATTGTTTGCAATTTTCGGGAGGCTTCAATGGAATTTTTATGAGATGCTAATATTGTTGAATCATTAGTGGTAATCATTATTTGTCTGATTTGCGGTAAATCTGCAGTACATATAAAGTATATCATGAGCCCAAGAATACTTCCTGGAACTGCAGATAAGACTAGATGTAATTTTGTATAAGCTTGTAACCAAGAATGTTCTGTCTGTTGAAAGGATTTTAATTAAAAAAATACCCTGGATGTGAAAAGCACACTTAAGTTTATAAAATGAACCTACGTACCAAACTTGATCAAACCCTTGACTTATATCCACACATACAGCTGAATAGTAATGTTAATTTTTAAAATCCTTATTTATTTGATTTACTAGTCGATTTTTTTGTTCAATTTTCTAAAACCAAATTGATGCACAGAAAGACTTCGGAAACACTAGATGAAACATTGCCATATGTGTTGGCATATGAACGAAAGACAGTTACTCATTTGGTTTGTATTTTGTTGAGTATATATTTTAAAATAAATGCAAACGTATGTTTTCTTACGGTTTCAGTCGAGATATGATTGAATGTTAAACTTAACCTTAAAGGTCAAGTAAATATTTCTTGATAACACGAGTGCATAGCTGTTTCCAACTTTTTCTTATCGCTCGCCTTCAGATACACGTAGATATACTTTGCACTTACCAGGAGGTAAAATTTTGATTGTTTCGGGAACTGATAAATCCGAGCACGGCACACGTGCACTCATTTGGAAATATAAGTGCGGAATCCGTTAAAATATAATTGACTGCACCGATTGTGTTTTATATTTGATTCGCCCAAGTAATGATAAATTGTTATAGAACAGCTATGCTGCCCATAAACGTCAATTGGCATAATTTGATATATGCTTTTTATTCCCATAATTGTAAAATTTATATTCAAAGTAGAGCTTCATAACTACGTTCTGCGAAACCACTCTTTTAGATTGGCGAGGCCATAAAACTTACCCTCCTTACGAATTTATAGTAGATTTTTGTCGCCGTTTGCAATAGTCTACACAAGAATGAAATTGAGCTGGAGCTCGGAATTTAATTCAAAAGTTTTCCAATAAGCACGTTAATCAAAAATAAAAAACTAAGCAAAAAATTCTTAAAGTAATATGCTAAACGTTTGTAGAGTACTACTTTTTAAGTACACACACATGCGTTATTTTATAAGATGATTCAGAAGCATGCAGTTTTTCTTTATTTTTTTATTATAAACGTCTATGCGGCAGTGTTCGAATATCCTACAGCTTAAAATATTTGTTGTATTTAATACTATTACCAAAATGTCACCCTGTACCAAATACTAAACATATTTACGGAACTCATATCTTAATTCTATGCAACTTCGTTTCTTATCACTATACTTAAAGGAACGTCAAACATATCTACTAATATTACATTATATTGATATCATTTATTGCGCTTTATATCTCTTATAAAACAAATATCAACTTCAATGGTCATAATGTATGACATTAAAGTTTTAATAAGACACTTTTTTCTTTTTCTGTCAGGTAAAAATCTTTTATATAAAATTATTTTTGTACATCACTTACACATATAAAATCTGTGTCTTTTCTAATATTTTATGATATATGCTCTACAATGTTATATGACTTAACAATACATTTATAGATTTAATGGTAATGATTGTATAATGTAATTATTTGTTTTAAATTATTTGTCTAAAAACGTCGACAATAAACGTATTCTGCCAATTCTGATCAAATATTCAAAAGATTAAAGAATTTTGTGGCCTTTTCACATAACTCGATTTTTACCATTTACCATTTTACCTACGGTCAAAGCTTGTCGCCCTGAAACTTTTGACTGTAGCCAAAACTTTATTAACCCTCAAAAGAAAAGAGATTTGAAACTGTTGACAAAATTCAAGCTCATATAGTATCTCGTGACTTTGCAGGACTTTTCAGAATGTTTGAACTGTAAAAACGATCCTAGGAGGGGTATATGAAATTCTAAGGATTACTTCAAAGGAAACTGATTCTTATAATGTTGCTTGTAGTTTGTACTTTTTTACTAAATACGTAGACTTTTTATTGTTGCAATTGTAATTGTGTTTATTATTGTATGTCTCTATACTTTCGAGACAGGCTATGTGACATAGATTTCTCTATAAGTCATTGCATTCATTAATATATGTTGTTTAATTTTTCTATTAAACTATGTGGTTTACTTTGTCATTAAAGTACTTTGTAATATAATATTTAATTTATGTAATCTAACAACATAAGAATTAATTGCCTAAAGTATATGTGTTTATATAACTTATATTACATTAATTTTTGCATATACATTATGTAGTTAAACTGTGAGAAAACAATGCACATAATGTATAAAACATGGAAGAATTATATTTTTAGATATCTGTTACTAAGTACCATTAAATATTTTTGCTATATCAGGCACTGATTACAGCTAAGGCCCTCATTTATATATAAGTATGCATTTTTCTAAGATCAACATTTCGAGATCTAAAATAATATTTTTAAACAATCAGCTAGTTCTAAATATTTCTTCTAATTTTTATCTTCTATATATTATCTAAGTAACAAGATTTGTTTAATGTACTGTAATAAACGTTTAAAAAAAATTCTGAACAAATAAATTAAATTATGCATTTTTGTTTTGAAATTTTTATCTGATAACATATGCAATATACAAAGCCACTGCAACATAAAAAAGCCATGTACAGTAACAAATATTTAAAAAAATATTAAAGAAAACTCCTAACTTTAATTTAAAACGGTCTAGTATTTAAATTAAAATTGTTTCCGATATTATTACAACTGTATTTTATGAAATATACAATTTTTGCAACATTTTTTGCTAAATAACGATACAAAGACATGATTAGGAATTATTTACAGCTTGGCGTTTAAAATATACCAACGATATGGTTCCAACCAAGTGCAACAAGGTTAACGATACTTCTATAAAGGCAAATTTTTGTTAAACAACTATTAAACAACTAACCTTGAAATAAGTCGTATTTAATATATATATATATAAAGAAAGCCTATATGAAGTTACAAGCCAAAATAGGCAACATAATTAATTTTGCGAAAAATAACAACATTTAAAACTGCAATATTAAAGTGCGAAGATATTTACAAAACAACATAAATAAGCCCAAAAATAGATTGACCACCTGCTGGTAGAAGTATTCATTCTAGACTGGTCTAAAATGTTAAAACATATAGTGGACTCGGATCATCTGCTGGTACTAGCAAAAGTCGAACAATAAATTTCATATATGAATATATACAGAAAAGAAACACAAAGAAAATGAAATATAGAGGCTTTGAGAGATGAAGACATAAAGAAATAATATATTCGAGAGGTAAAAAGGAGTTCAGAAGATGTAAGTACCAATATAATTTAGGTAGATAATAAGAAATAATCAAGAGATTGGTCAAACAAAAGTAAGTAAATTATGAAATATAAGACAAACTAAAACAAATATTCAGTTTAATGACAAATGTAAAAATATGATAGTGAGGAGATAGAAGGCTATATAGATGTTAAAAAAACAAACAAAGGCAATAAATGGTATATAAAGAAACCAAAAGGAAAGTAAATGCAATGTGTAGAAAAAAGAAAAGATGAATGTTGAAGTAGAAAGGAAAAGATTGCAAAAAGTATTATAACACAAAAAGTTATAGAATTTTGAATAAAAGAAGAGTATCAATATCCAAATACTAAATGGTGTGGAAATGATGGAAAACAACTGAGAAAACCAACGATACAAGAAATACAAAAACGTTAGTGAATATGAGGAATAAGAAAAGTACTGGTTCTAGTGGCTTACCAATAGAATTGTTTAAAATAGTTAATGCACAAATGATTAAAAAATCGTATTTATTAATCATTGAAATATGGCGAAAGAAGTACATGCCAGTTAAATTGTTATTAGAAATAATACATGTAGTACATAATAAGGGAAGCAAATATGTAATAGAAAATTACAGATTAATATCATTGCTTAATGTAATTTACAAAATTTTGACAAATTTAGTTAAAGTTAATTTGCAAGAAGAAAGTGAACAAAAGATAGATCAATATCAAGCTAAATTTAAAAGAGAAAAATCAGTGGTTGCCCACATGTGTGTTATAAAATAAGTACAAAAAAAATCTATCCACACTGTCTTTTCTTGAACTTAAAGTGTAAAGTAATATTTGAAGCAAAATAAATTTCAAATAGAACAACAAAAATTTGACATAAGCTAGTAAATTACCAAATTTCCTAGAAGTAGCATTAATATACAAGGTTTATCGAGAAATATTACAGATAACAATAAACGTTTACAATTCGAACCACATATATAAAGCTATATAGCGTATTTTTCAATTTTATTTTAGACAATGCCCAAAATTAAATTGCATAGCCTCAAGAATACAATATTTTTAAAACGGTTTTCCAATAAAAAAAAGTGTAATATGAAGGTTTTAACAAGTAATAGGCCATAAAACTGTTAAAACATATAAGAATCCCAAGTTAAGTATTCAAGTGTTCGTGGATCAAAAATTTCTGAATAAAAACAATGAGGGTGTCAAACGTTATCACCGTAGTATGGCAAAATTAATAGCAAAAGCACCATTATAAAGAGTGATAAGTATATCACACTGAATTTGCTTGGTTAGAAATTGGCGTATTTTTGATCGTCGTTGCAGTTTTGATAACGATAACAAGTGAACTTAAATTTTTATCCCTTGGGTAATCTTCTGGCGCCGTGGGGATGAGCATTGATGTGGAAGAAATAAACACTGTAGACTGAAGAAGCTGAAAAGCTGTCTTGATTTTATTTTTCGGCAAATTGCTGCAATATTTGACATTGATAATTATACGAAATTTGACGAAAATCTTGATGAATCCCTGAATATTAGAGAAAAACTTTTTTAACATATGTACAAGTTAAATGGTGCTAATCTATAAATGTTAATTTATGTTTGAAATACAAAGAACTCAAGCAAGTGACAATTCTCTTAACGAATTCTTTACTCTGTTTTTTAAAACTTGGTGGGATTTCTGTTCAGGAGACAGTTGATTAAGAACCACTGAGCAGTGACTT
Organism: Sinelater perroti; assembly: GCA_036346155.1. Lineage (NCBI taxonomy): Eukaryota > Metazoa > Arthropoda > Insecta > Coleoptera > Elateridae > Sinelater > Sinelater perroti. Next base: position 338,184 of record JARFIY010000195.1, read on the forward strand.
TATTGTTTATCATGAACTGCAGTTTCCACACTTCCAACACTTATAGAAAGAGTAACAGCAATAATTCTTTTTGTTATTTGTCTGTTTTTAAAAATTAAAAGATAAATAGTTTTATTTATAATGGGAGGTACCGAAAATATATGGAGCATTAATTACGCCTCCCCGGTCGTAGTTTTTTAAATTTGCACCACTTGTAAACTTGAGTTAAATCGAACTGTGCAAAAATCCTCACTATAATTTCAGAGGGTTTTACCTTTCCTCTAACTAAAAATTTTATTGTTATTTTTTATACAACAGAACATTCATTATACATTAATATATAATAATAATAATTATTTGACTCGATTGAAAGCATGCGTCAAAAAGGGGTGACCTTTTGAACAGAAAAAAATGTAGTTTTGTAGCAACTAGAATTTAATAGTTATTTATGAAGTTGAGGAAAACAATAGATTAAAGTAAACGTTTATTGTCTATTATTAATCTAAACATGTCAACACTAAGTTGATTAACCTAAATTGTTTAATGAAAATCTGAAATGAAAAAAATAAATTAAAACATTTAAAAACTATCTTATAAATCTTAGACTCCCAGTTTGCTACAGTAATAGGACTGCTGGGAATCGCATTAAAAATATATAAACATATTTTAGCAATAAAATGATTAATATTATTGTTTTTTAAATTAACTCTTTTTCTGAGATAGCTCCCATGCGCTTACTTTCTTAGATTTTTTATTTTTGAGGTTCAATAGGATTTAAATCTTTTTTACAGTTGAAAACGGACATTCTAGTATTATGTTGCTCATTTTGATATATAATTTTGCCATATGTACTTTGTAGTTTTGGCATATAATTAATCACCGCAGAATTTTAATATATAAAGCGCTTATGATTTAAAGAGATAAATAATATTAGTAATTTTGCAATATAAAGCAGAGTTTTGTATTTGACAAAATTTAAGCTCTATTTAGATTTTGTTGCTTTTTAGTAGTTGTCACGTACAAAAGCATGTAGTTTACATTTTAAATATACTTTTTTAACTAATTTCAATCTTCAAATCTAAAATCATCAAGCATAAGTGTTCTAATTACAATCTACTGGAGAACTGTTTTTAAGAGACATAGGCAATTCAATGAATTACTGTTCATTATATTTTAACACCTCTCAAAAATAAGAGCCTTACATTATCTGCAAAATTAATGTTTTTTATTTCCAGGAACAAATCTTTCAAATACTCCATTAGCGAAACAGCATTTGTTTGAAAATCTGCTGAATACAAATAATGTTCTGTGGAGCTTCCCGTTAAGGCGATGTGTAGCTTGGTCAATTAATTGCTATAGAATCCGAATAAGGTTCAAGATATGTCTGATAATAGGCTCTCTTGCGCATCGTTTGTTTGCAAGTTAGCTGTACAAACATAGTTTTATTTGTAACATTTCTCGGTACCTTTTCACTAAAATATTCATAGTAAGTTATTACTGTATAACTACTAATAAGAGTTTTGTGCGGTGTGAAGTAAATTTTTCCTTTCTAGATTAGTTTTTGTTGTTTAAAAAGTAATGACGCAAACTGTAGGAACCATGTAATTTTATCTAAATATTTCCAATAGCCCTTCACAATAAAAAAGTCTTGCCTCACATCTATTCCTCTGCACGAATTCGCACATTTAAGTCCCTGGTAGATATTTCTATCTGAATACGCCAATATCCATATATAAGACTTAAACTTAGCGCGTCTGTGGAACATTATTGCTTTCAGACTAAGTTAGGAATTTTGAAAATAAATCAAAGAAAGTTTTTGTATCTATTTATAAGGATGGTGTCGAATAAAATGTAAGGACGGAGTCGAATAAAAAGTGTAACACTTTAAGAAAGTCAATAATTCTTTATTTGCCTAGCAACTATACCTACGCGGACGCGGGCTTCTGGCCATCAGAATGAAGTATGCCCCTTATTTTCTAAAAACGCTGCCTCGATATCTCGGAGCGCCGTTAAAATCATTCTTAAGCTCAAACGGTCTCTCGTCCACGTGTATCCAGTCTGGACTATCTGAATCATTTCCATTCTTAAGCAACCAACTACATCGAAGGGCTCAAACGTCTAGACAATCTGTCGCCCACGTGCACCCATCTGTCGACAAGACTAAAGACCCACATCATTCCGTCTAACCACTTCCATTGCCCGAAAGAAGAGCTCGCAGCTGCAACCGACCAAATTAGTCTTCCAAAAGAAATCGCTAAAAGATTTACACATTAACAAAAGCTATGCAATTGAAGTTTGTTTTTCACTTGTGTCCTCATAAAATAAATATAATTCTTTTAAATATTTGATAATAGCCTACTGTAATTAATATAATAATAAAATATATTTTATTGTAAATTTTATAATTCTTTCTTTAATAAAAATATGTAAGAATTTTATAAAATGCAAAATTGTTTAACAACACGCTTAAAATGTATAAAACATAAAGCTTAAATCTTCACATCATGAGTAGTAACTGTAGAAAAGAGGAAAATACTGCATTATTTTGCATTGGAAATCTTGTACAAACTAAAATAAAATCATGCACAAACTAAAGTAAGGCATGGTGGTGGTAAGGCTCTAATGCCCCGCGGCCTGCAAACTAACAGGTTAAGACTCTCATATGTTCGCTCTCTCTGCCCGGTCGTCGCGGACCATCTCTGATGCGGGGCATACACATTTTGAAACTCCGGTTGTGTCGTAATTGAAATGCGTGCTTAATTCGTGTGTAAAATTTTATATTCTAGGGCTGCGTTTCTATGCTATACAAAAGAAACGTTTGTGAATGATTTGTAATTACTGCGGATGTAGTTGTGAACAAAACAAAAAATCATGAAAAAAAGTACGAAAACCCTATTTCCATTGCGTTTGGGCGTGTTTTATGTTTTTCTGTTAGATTGTCAGTCTAACTACTTGTTTGACTATTTCTTTTTCATTTTTCTAGGAATTTCTTTCTTTCCTAAGAAATTTTTATTTTATTAATCAGTGATTCCGCTGTAAACAGCGAGTGAGTGCGGATGTGTGTACTGCGATCGCTGCAAGTTATCATCAGTGCACGTTTAACATCTGACCCGCTGTTATTGATATCAATTGACATACATAAACCAAAAGTGTAAGTTAAAAACATTTAAACTACTTCTAATCTTTAATCGTAACTAACTACCAGTTCTGCAATTCTACAATTATGCAGAATTTGCAAAATAACAGCCAAAATATGTATTTACCTCAACCGCAAGTATTTTACAATTCACAACGGGCATTCGGGAATCAGCAATCATACCAATATGGATTTATGCCATATGCTCAAAATAATACCTTTACATCAGAAATTCAACATTATAATTATTTACCTACACACCAAACCTACCCTAATGCAAACATAGCTCTTCCTGGTCCATCTTTAAATCAAGCACCTAGCACTCAACAATCGGATACATCACAGAACATAATCATCGATAAATCCGACGACGAAACACAACATCCGTGGCAACAAATAAAAAAACGCAAGAGAATCACTCCAAAACGTACAATGCACCAAAACAATGAAAATCTAACAAACACTCAGAATAGATTTAGCACATTGGATAACACAAATACAAATGAGACAACACAAAAATCTAGTGAAAGTTCCGAACAGAGAATACACAAACCCTCTCCTATCTTTGTATATGGAGTTACAAATTACTATAAAATGATTGAAGATCTAACTCAAGTTCTAGAAAGAGAACAATACAGCACTAAGACACGGTCTAACAACATAATCAAGATTAACCCCGGACTCCTACATAACGCTAATCTCACATTTAAAAAATGTAAAGATTATATACCATACCTACCAGATAAAAGATGAAAGAGCCTACAGGGTGGTAATTATAAACCAACGACGAATTATTTAAGCATGGCCACACTGTCCGTAACATTACTAACATCAGACATAGAATATCAAAGGACCCTCTACCTATATTCTTTGTCGATCTCGAGCCTGCCCAGAACAATAAAAAAATCTACGAAATAAAATACCTAAACTATCAACAGATAAAAATAGAGCCTCTAAGAAAGAAAACTACAATTATTCAGTGCACAAGATGTCATACCTATGGACACAACAAAGGCTACTGTACTAAACCGTTCCGTTAAATGTGGAGATGAACACCAAACTGCCATCTGCACAAAATCTAAAGGCAGTCCCACCATTTGCGCGTTATGCCGAGGCCCGCAACCTGCAAACTACAAAGGTTGCCGGATTTATCAACAAATACAACTTAACAGAAGCAAAACAATACCTCCTCCACCTGCGCAAGCCATAAAGAATATGAACAAGCCAATATTTGAACAAAAAGCATATACTTCCAACTTAAACAATTTATCTTATGCTCAGGTTACATCACCCCACTTCATAAACAACCAAACCCAGGATACAAACACCAATGACATATCATTATCACAATTCTTGTCCAAATTCGAAACAATGTTTAGTCAATTAATGAACTAGAACAGCACGATGCTAACTCTGCTAACCACGCTAGTAAACAAATTAAAATAATGGATACCCTACGCATTGGTCTATGGAATGCAAACGGGCTAACCCAGCACCGTGTACTAGTCGAGCTATTTCTTAAACAGCAAAAAATTGATATCCTATTAATTTCTGAAACCCATTTCACCGAATACAGTTACTTAAAAATACCTCACCATTCGACTTATTGTACCAACCACCCGGATGGTACAGTCCATGCCGGTTCAACTATCATCATTAGTAATCAGATATCACATTACGTAATGGAAGAGTTTTCTACTGAATTTATACAAGGCACCATCGTAAATGTCAAAAGCTTCAATGGCTCCCTAGTGATAGCAGCCATATACAGCCCACCCAGACATACAATACGGCAACATCAATATGAAATGTTCTTTCAAAAGCTAGGAAATAAATTTATTTCTGGTGGGGATTACAATGCAAAAGATCCAATATGGGGATCTAGAATTACTACTACTAAAGGCCGAGAATTAAGCAAGGCGATGCAGGCAAACAACGATGGCCACTTAGCAACAGGTGAGCCCACATATTCGCCATCTGATTTAAAGAAAATTCCAGATGCTATGGACTTCTTCGTCACCAAGGCCATATCTCCTAGGTACTGTAAAGTAGAAACCTGTTTTGATCTTTTCTCTGACCATTTATCTATAATCGTCACAATGAGTACGTCGATCATTACTAAACAAAATAGACCTTCACTTTACAATAAACACACAAACTGGGAAGCATTCAAAGAGTATCTAACAAGTAATTTAGTTATTCAGGTATCTATCTCTAAAGACAGAATACGAAATAGACACGGCGGTTCAAAGATTAACGAACATCATACACCACGCAGCCTATTACTCTACACCATCTAGCGGTGATAACTCCGTCATCATCGATAACTATCCACTACACATCAAAAATAAGCTGGCGGAAAAAAGAAGAGCCAAAAATACTTGGCAACGAACTAAACATCCAGCAGACAAAAACAGATTAAATAGGTTAACACGGGAACTAAAACAAGCACTACAGGATTGGAGAAATGAAACATTCGATGATTATGTCAGAAACCTTTCTCCCTACGCACATGGTGAGTACACTTTGTGGAAGGCCACTAGCAGATTCAAACGCCCAAACAATCCTATTCCTCCATTGCGTAAAAACAACGGCTCGTTGGCAAGATCAGACGATGAAAAGGCCGAAATATTTGCAAATCATCTATCAACCTCACCCTATGGCTACTACAGCTGCAGAAAAAAGTGAAATACTAAATTACCTACAGACTCCTTATCAACTAAGCCCACCTATTAAACCATTCTCGCCCTCAGAAATAAAAAATGTGATCAAAAATCTAAAAAATGGTAAAGCACCCGGATATGTTCTCATTACCGCTAAAGTCGTGAAAGAACTACCCCACAAGGCTATAATGGCTCTCATTCAAATATGTAATGCAGTCATAAGGCTTCAATATTTTCCTATACAATGGAAGTTTGGTCAAATAATTCTTTTTCTTAACCGGGCAAACCTGCACATAAAACCACATCATATAGACCAATAACTCTATTACCTATTCTATCTAAAGTACTAGAGAAACTAATACTGAAAAGAATGCTACCTATAATTTAAAAAACAAGGACTAATTCTCCAACATCAGTTCGGGTTCCGACAACAACATTCCACCATAGAACAGATACATAGGGTGGTTGACGTTATAGAACAAGATTTCGAAGAAAAAATGTACTTTGTAGGTCAAGCATTTGATAGAGTTTGACATTCCGGTCTACTCTACAAAATTAAACAATCTCTGCCTCACCAATATTACCATCTCATTAAATCCTACTTAAGTGAAAGATACTATCAGGTCAAACACGCAGAAAGCCTGTCTAACCTCCACATTATTGAAGCTGGTGTCCCCCAGAGCAGCGTCATGGGACCTGTGCGATATCTAATCTTCACAGCTGACCTTCCTCAAAAAGAACAAGTTGTTACTGCCACGTACGCGTATGATACTGCTCTATTAGTATCTGACACCGATCCTGTGCAAGCATAGTCTATACTTCAAAGCTACCTCAACAATTTGAAAAGAATGGCTAAACAAATGGCGCATAAAAATAAATGCAACAAAATCGACAGCCATAATATTTATGACCAAACACGGTATCACGCCTCCGCTCTACCTGAAAGGCGCTCAAATACCAACCAAGGACGAAGTGAGATATCTTGGCATACATTTGAATAAGCGGCTCACATGGAAAGTTCACATCACTAAGAAGAGAAGATAATTAAAGATTAATTAAAAAAATGAACTGGCTCCTAGGACGAAGATCTAAATTGTCAATAAACAACAAAGTGTTAGTGTATAAAACAGTGATAATTCCAGTGTGGGCTTACGGAATTCAACTGTGGGGATGCTCAAAACCCTCAAATATTGCAATCTACAGAGATTTCAAAATAAAACTCTGCGCACTATAGCCAATGCGGAATTGTTCATCTCAAACCTTACTCTGCACAACGACCTAAAGAAAGCATGGATTAGAGATGAAATCGATAGATATAAAACTAACTACGTTACCAGAATTTATTCTCACCCAAATGTGCTAGCACTCAACCTATTAGATAACACAAATGTAATTAGAAGATTAAATAGATGTAAGATTTTAGACTAAGATAACTAGCATTAAGCAGCATGCGTGGCCCGCCGCTGGGCGGTTTCCCCCTACATGTCATATATAGTCTTAGATCACATTTGCTTGTTAGCTCCTAGACTAGTTGTAAATCGGCAATAATGTTAATAAAAAAAAATTAAACATTTCCATAAGGACTTAAAGCTGACAAATATGTATGCACAGGGGGATCTTCTCATTACTCAGCAGATTCTGCACCTGTACAGCATACATGTGGAAAACTTCTTTAAGTGTCTGGTCTATAAAATGGCAATATTATGGAAGCCTTCATCTCAAAAAGCTATAGCCGGGATTGTTTATTTCAAACAAATAGGGATTGTCTTTTAGAATTGGAGTAAGATTCTAGTAATAGATTACGGATTGATAAAACGATTCCGTCGACGTTTTTAACAATGCTATAAAGCTTATATTTACTTCTATACAATTTTCAAGGAAAAAAGAGAGTAACCTTCAAATATTTGCTTTAAACATCAAACTGAAAATTTTAACATAAGTTTATTTGGATTTGGATAATAAAGGACATATTAAAGATTTGATGAAAGTAAAGTAAAAACAGAATATCCGGTTTTATTCCCAAATAACAGAGATTTTTGACAAAAGATTATAAAGACTCTTTTCCAAAGTAGTTTTTGCATACATGTCTTGTATTACCAAGTAACATAGCAAAGCTTTGCATAGCACCATTTGTTTTGGCTATTATTTGTCTGTTTGCAAACTTTCTCTTTTTATTGAGGCACTTTTTTAAAAAACTTGATTTTCTTGTCCTTTTTCTTGGAGCATGCTTATATGTATCCACTTTTCCTACTAAAACTTACTGATTTTGCTCTCAACACAATAGTTTACCTAAGTAGTTAGCTCATGTATAGCATGTCAATTACCACACAATTGCTACGTTATATTCCATATATCAATAGTGACCAATGTGTCTTAAGAAGTTTTCATCTAACAAGTTTTAGTCGACTGTCCACAAGTTGTGTTGTACTACATTCAAAGCGTAGCTTACAGCAGGTCTACGGAAACGGCACGGAGTCGTTCCAGAACTATAGACTTACACTCTCTTTTTAATGAAATATTAATAAGGAGAGAACAATTGTAATGTCAATATTTTGTGAATACTCCAATTATATACTTTTAAATAAATACTTTGCGGCTTCAGAAACCGAGCAGTTGTAATATAATAAATTGTTGCGTGTAGCTACAAACTAAAGCACAATACATTTTCTGCGGTATGTGGAAAGCAATAACACAAAAATTATTTCTTCCAGATATATAAAATAGTTTTACAGAGAACTGCTCAAAAGTTTGTAGTTTGTAAACTAAAGCCATAATTTTTTATAGCAGTTACAAGTTTGTTAAGTGTTGTATATGGCGCTTATCGATGTTGAAAGTTCAGCTTTCTCTGAAACTTACAATCAACTACTGGCATTTTTTGTGAAATCATACATTTGAATATGAATATGGATTTATCTATTTATACATTAATTTTTATAGTTCGGATATGGCAACTGCAGAAAAATTAAATTCTATATTTCAAACTAATAACAAATGTAATTATGCCAAATTAAAAAATTTTAAACTGAACCTACTCATTTTAAAATTTTCTAATATTTTCTGACTCTATCACGTTTATTTATATACAAGGCACTCAAAATTTATCATAAATGTTTACAATCTCGTGCGGTATAACCGAAAATCCAGCCTGCCCGCTTAGATCACTTGCAGCTGTAATCAATCGATCGAATATGTCTTCCAAATGTCTCTTTGTTCTAGACATTTCTCTGAATGCTTTAAATTGACTTGGGCTATTTTAAATTTTTTAAACACTAATTTTATTGTTTTTACAAATCAAGGTTATCCTTTTAAAAATAATCTTCTTGAACTAATACACACCAATTGAGGCGTTTTAAATATATTTTTTATGTTTTTTTAGTTCTGGAAGGCTTTTTCTGGAACGCTTTTTAACACTCTTTTAAATATTATCCAGAAGATCAAACTAACGCCATTTCAAATAGTTTTTTAACTGGGAAAGTAAATTTGTCCTGACGACACGAATTCTTTGTGACCAACACCCTGACAGTAAAAAAGGCAAAGAAGCATCACAATGGTTTTCGATTTACTTATTTTCGCTTCCCGTTCGGAAGAGTTCGTAGTATCCCACGTTTAACTTTGGTGTTTTATCTCAAAAACACGCTTTAAAATGCATGATTTATGATCATGTGACTGAAAATTTCTGGTTCCGTTTCAAGGCGTTACAAAAAATTAAGATACACATACCTGAGATTGAGCTTCTGCTTAGCCTCAAGATTTTTTGGAACCATCTTGACGCACAATAAACAAGTTCAAATTTCACTCATTATTTTCAATATTAGTTCACGTTCTGATATTACAAAAATCCTCAATCTTTCCATATTGTCATCAGAGTTTAAAATTAAAAGTTGACTTTTTTTTGTTCTTCTTTTTCTTGGCTTTCTAAAAATTATGGTGCCGCTTAACACTTTAATACATAAGCCTTTTTATAACTTTTTATAAGTCGTTATTCTTTAAACAAAATTTGATAGTACAACGTTACTTAAACTTTTCCTAGTCTATTTTCATTACAAACGCTTTCAGCAATTACATAGTAACTATAACAGGTTCAAATTTGTGCTGGGTGTACGATAGCGATTATTTTAACGATCGTGTGGAAGGGTAGACGGCAGCATAGTCGGTTTGAGCATTATTTTTCTGTCAAAATTTGTAAACGTGAAGCTAAAGTATGAAAAAATAAAAATTGAAATCTAATAATGGATGATAAATTCACATTAGATATAGTTTGTTTCGAATCCTTGCGATTTGTAAACTACAGTAATTTATTTACTAGTATTAACACTAAACCTCGACCAACACTAGAATCCACTCAGCTCTTAGCAACAGCCAACTCTTGGCAAATATCAATTTTCACTAGCAGTAAACTATCAACAATATTTAACTTCCAGCAACGATTAACTATTTTTTGTTTTTCATTTCCCAATCCGTTTTCCAATGTTAGTAGTTACTATTCATGACTATCATGACATTATTCTTAGCAGTTTTGAATTATTTCATAATAGTTGTTTAGAACCATATTCTTTTTCTTTTTCTGCAACACTAATTGATGTAATCTACAACGTTGTTCATTTCTCACATGTCCTAAACATTCGAGTTTCCATAGTTTTACTCTGTTTATAATTATTATTTTTTATTTAATTATTATTAATAATATCAATTGGTGATATGTATGGTCTACAATATTTTTGTATATCTGTAGCACTATGTTTTTTGTTTAAGGCTTTCTTTACTGTCTAGGTTTCAACTGTGTAAAACATTGTAGCAATGTAATCTGATCTTCTTTACCTTCATACCTTATCCTATCTTCAGAGATTGACTATCGAAAGGCTAATTTGTATTTTAGATACTGCAGTCCGGAAAAGAGTTGTAGTTGATTGGTTGTACAATTTACTAAGGTTTTTGAGCCAAGATTCTCTTCTACGTTCAGAACCTCTTTTTCCATCTACTTTACCCTGAATTATCAATTGCACCAGTTTATACTTTGAGTTTCGCATGATATGACTTAAATATTCCAATTTTTGCTTTTTAACTGTATAGTAATTCTTATTGTGTGTTCATTTGACGCAGTACCTCCTCGTTTGCCTAAGATATACGTAGCACACGTCGATATGTCCACATTTAGAACGCGTTTATTCTTTTACATAGTTTATCTGTTGAAACTCAAGTTTCCATGCCGTAGAGTACGATTGGAAAGATGTAACATTTTGAAATTCTCTTTCTTAGTGAGATTTTAAAATCACTATTGCACAGTAGAGGTTTCATTTTGATGAATATTTTTCAGGCCTGTTCTATTCTACTCCTTATTTCTGTATCTTGTTTCTATTCCTTATTTAGAATAGTCTCCAAGTATTTGCAGCTTGTCATTCTCTCTCTTTTCTTTGTCGCCACTCTTATTTCTGTTGGTGCGTGTTGAGTTTTTTTCTATAATCATGTACTTCATTTTCTTTAAATTTATTTCCAGTCCATATTCGTTACTAGTCACCTGCACAGAGTTAAAAAAAGTTTGTAAGTCTTCTTCTGATTTAGCTAGCAGTAAAATGTCGTCAGCATATCCTAATGTTATTGACTTCCATTAATAATACTAACACGGTTGTTACTGCTTTGTAATGCCTCTTTAAAGATTGCCTCCGAATACACGTTAAACAGCAGAGGGGACAATACGCATTCTCGTCTCACACCAGGCTGAATGTTTACTTCCTTTGTTACTTTTGTACCCCCTTTCACATTAGCCTTAGGATACCAATAATGATGGTTATATCTTGCTTACCTAAAACCAATTCTCGGAAATTTTAATCAGGTAGTTGTATCTAACTCGGTCAAACGCTTTCTTGTAATCCACCAATCCAACACACCATTTTGTTTACGTCTCAACATTGTTCTATTAGACCTTTCACAGCAAATAAAGCTCCTCGCGTCCCAATTCCAATTTTAAATTGGATATTTGTTAATGTTTCTTCACATTTCTTGTAAATTCGGCCGTGTATTATTTTTAAAAAGATCTTACTCATAAGGCTAATGTGCGGTACTCCTGGCAGCACTTAGGATGGAGAACTTTAGGCAAGGTAACAAAGGTTCATTTCAACCATTCTGTGAGTATGCGGCCTGTTGTGTAAACTGTGTTAAAACAACTTACTAACATTTTGAGATTGTCCTGATCAATAAGTGTTATCATTTGTGTCCGTATTTCATCGGGCCTCGCAGCTTTACCTTTTTGTTATTTTTAATGGCGTGCATCACTTCTTCTTTAGTAATTTCTGGGGCATTTTTATGGTTTTCCATATTAGTTTCTGCTTAGACCCTTTTGTCTTGAAACATATTTATTATGTAGTCTTTCCACCAAGACAGTTGTTCCTCTATAGTTATTAAGTGTTTAATTAATGCATTACCCTCAATCAATTTTAAGTTAAGACTGTTGCTGCTCCTAAATGTTGCGCTCTACTACGATCACCTTGTCACAAACGATAGCATCGGTACTGATAGCATGCATGGTATGTACCGCACAAGTCATCTTCAGTTTTTTAGATACATGCTATAATTTTTTTTTGCAGCTCATTAAGAATAATTAACCTACTAATGATTATTAATTAAAACCTGTTAAACTACTTTTAAGTTTTTTTTGAGTGTAGCATCTTAATCAAAATTCCCATAAATTGATTTTGTTTGAATATCAGTGTGCACATGTTGCATAACACAACTTTACCAATTCTCCATATTTATAGTTATCATTTTTCTTTGTTTATTATATTTCCAAATGTTATTTCATAGTTTTAATTCAAACCTTGAAAATAATATTATTTCAATTTAGATAAAAAGGTTATCCGTAATGAGCTGTATTTGTAATTTATTTTTTTATTAGTCAGATTTGTTGTTCATAAATATTGCAAACATTTAAAATTTAATATACTTATGCGTATTATTCAATAAAAATTATTAAGATCTATACTTATTTGATTTATATTTAAATAAACTCTCTATTAGATAAATTAAATTAAACCTAGATGTTTTTAGAATGTAGTTAAACTATAAACCTCTTCTAAAAGCAAAGTAAGCAAAAACACGCGTTTATCAACAGAGAACTTGTTTAACATTTCTTAATGGCTGCGTAACTAAAGTACTCCCACTAGGTCGGCTCTCATTTTATTTCTAAACTGAAACTGTTCTCCCAGATAGTAAAACCGGTCAATACGTAAATTTAAAATAGTTGACCTTTTCTTTATGTAACAAACAATTTATTACATAAATACACGCGCATCTTGTTAGCCCGATTGTATAAAATTAAACAAATTCGTAAAATTCCTGAACACTGTCGAAAACCGCACGTGAATGCTTTACTTTTCGCGTTTAAAGCAGAACATCTACTGTTATTATACATAATTTGAGGACCTTTATATTTGTATTTAAATAAACAACTCTAGTATGTACCTATAGCTGAATTATATGTAATATTGTGACAACCAAAAAATATACCCGCCAGCAAAGCTTATTAATATCTGCGTTATCTGTGTACTCAGAACCGTGAATCTGCCGTTACACAGAGATCGTAGAATTAATCAGAATTTCGAAAGTCAGGACTTGTAAGACAGATTGACAGGTGTCAGCAGCTTAAAAGCCGGAGCAAATCGGGAGAGCTTCCGATGCCGAAATACGCGAAGGCTCAAAGCAACCTTCTCCAGGACTTGTGCAACTGCAAAACCTGCGACACCCAAATAGTAAATTTGATAAACGTTATAACGGAACTGCAGAAGCAGAACTTGTTAAACGGACCTGTGCTAGAATACGACAGAAATTTAAATTTGTTGCGAGGCTCGACGAGCAAGTACAACCTCACGAATGTAATAAAAATGCTTAAGATCGGGCTGCAGGACCTCACAGGAATTAAGGCGATTCTTTACAATAACCGTTTTTGTTATGTTCCCCTTCCGGTTAGCAAAATGCGATTTGCATCTTGAAAAACAAGTCGAACGTTAGCCAAATCAAAATCTGGCTCTAAATTTAAAATAATTGTGATTAACAAGTTAAAAAGCTGAGTTCGCAAAAAAATATTAATAGCCGATTTTTAAAACAAAAACTAAAAGAGATGCATAATAAACAAGTATAAAAGTTACGGTCGAGTTACTCTAACATACAGCAGCTACATAAAAAAAGAAAACAAATATGTTTACACTTAAAAGGCTTAGACAAAAGACAATTTTTTTAAGATCATCTAACGTATGAAAAATACATTGAAGAAAATAATACTGATGGCCACAAATTAGAAAGAAGTTCTGAAATAGAAAAAAAACTCAAACAATAACACTGCCGACAAAATTTTAGTTCTTTAATAGTGTTGACGGCGAATGAATGGTTTATTTAAAAAAAAAATGGAAACGATTATTACAAACAAATTAGGAAGTTAAAACATAAAATTGTAATAAGAAATAAGACAGTCAAGTTTTAACACACAGATAGATATGCATGATTGATGTTCAACAAATACCAGATATTGTAACAAATTATCGAACACCACGAAGAGAGCATCGACGTCGCGCGGGTAATACCGGGGTCGCCGTTTTTGTTGCCTCCGAGCCGTCACGGTTGAGCGACGAACATAATTCCATCCAATGGTTTTTGTTCGCTTCCGAACAAGTACTGGTTGTATAAACATCACGCAGGGGGACGCGGTGGCTCAGATGGTTCAACCAGTTGGCTCTGTCCTCTAGCCGGCGCGCGCGAGTTCGAGTCTCGCTCAACCCATGGGTGTGTGCGAATGTTCTAGAATTAAGTGCATGTTAGTAGGCACAATAAGCCCTTGAGGCTGCAGTGCCTGTGCGTCCCTCCAAAAAAAAAAACAAAATATTATTTTTATTAAAAACAACAACTACTCTTTAAAATACAGTCAACTACTGTGAATAATTTTTTGCTAGCGCTATTCACGTTTTGGAATCTATCCACCATTTCAATGTGACTTCGAACCAAAGAATTCTTGACACATTTCTTCTACTTGATCAAACAATTTAACTCAGTGAAGGCATAAGCGTGCGCTATATATTGAAATAGGGCGCAATCAAAAGGTAGAAAATCGGGGCTGTAAGATGAATGCAACAAGACCTCAATTACGTCCATATCAGCAATGTTGTCTGTGGTTTTTGTGGAACGATGAGCAAACGTGTTGTTTTATTAAAGAAATGTGCAAAATCAGATATTTCTACTTTAATATTTTGTAAATACGTCTTAGTTGCTCAATGTACAGCTTGTCATTTAAGGCATATAGAACCAATTTAGAATTTAAACAAATTTACCTTCAATATTCCACCAAACCGATATCAAAACTTTTTTGGCCAATAAGCGAAAGATTCTAATCCCAGGAAATTAGTGCTTGACACCATCATAGTTAACAAGGTAAACCTATTTTTACAAAAAAAAAGACAATGCACTTTCATATTGGTCGTCCAGAGGATTTTCAAGCAGTCGGCGATAAATCTTAACTCGCTTGTGCTTCGGCCAGTTAGTGACTGATTTTTAGTTTCTTGTACACAAAGTCAAGTTATTGCAAATAAATTTAGTTAATCATCAGAGAGGTGGTACATCAGTTCATGAGTTTGCATGGTAACGTCCGTTAAAGTTTTCTGATCTGTTACTATGTTAGGTTAGAAGTAGAACTACATTATTGGGGTGTTCGAGGTGGTCTTGATGCATAATGACAAAATTTTTGATTTAAACGATATGTTAGTATCTAAAAAAGCTTTTAAAAGAGTTTCTAGAGTTTTGATTCTCTGAATGATATTTATGTTGGAATGAGGAGGACATCATCATAATTTATAATCATATATTTAATTTGACACGATAAAAGCTTGTTTTCTACGGATATTCTTAATTTCCACATAGCGATTACTTTATATATTTAATTTTTAGATCCATCTCTTTCCGTTGTCGTTTGGAAATTGTTGTTTCCAATCAAGTCTTTTGTCGATGTGCAGTCAAATATATTTAAGTGTGTCAGTTTAAAATATTTTAAGATTGTTTTAGTAACAAGAGAATAACGTGTGGTAAAGGTCACATACGTTCACTTGGCTTTTTCATTAATTTTTATTTTTCAAACCACGATTGTATTCTATTGGGACTTCCTTGTAGATTGTTCGAGGAATTTTGGGGATTAACATCACATAAATAACTGGATCGTCGGCGTTTGTGGCAACGTCAGTAGAGAAAAAGTTACAACAGCGGCCTTAAAAAACTCTTCTGAAATACACCACCCATGATTGAGCAAATTTATAAATAGAGATACAACAAGAGATAACGCCGATAAGAAATAATATTCTTGACTTTAAAAAAAGTGTTTGGTGTCAAATTCTTATCAAGGAACACCGCCGTATTGTGGAACAAAACCTGCTTAACCAATTTGATGTTGTGAGATGTAATGGTCAAATAGTAAATTTTTGTTCATTTCATTTAACATTAAGCTTCGCGTTATTACATTAAATATAGCTAGCAAAATTTTTATTCTTTAAAATGTTCTTGTTTAGGAGATCCTAAACAGGCGGTTTGAAATTTTTAGTGTTTTTATTTCTTTTAATTCGCCAATTTTGAATTTAGGTTTTAGGGATGATAATTGAAATGGCTTTTTAAGGAATATTTCTACGTCTAAGATTAGGTTTAAAAACTTCAGCTAAGTGTTAAATAGATCAACTTTTCTTTTTCAGATTTATTCCGTAATCCATCTTCAACATACACCGGTGAATTGAGAATTTTTGATCTCTTAAAGTGTTTAATTCCCTTCCATATTGTGATATCATCTTTTGATAAGCTTGTAAGGTAGTATTAAAAGTTTTTGTTCTGTGAATTTCTTAACACAATTTTTAACTTATTGGTGAACTAATTGTATTAGGTTTTATCACGAAAAATTCTATTGCGGTGCCACACTGCCCTTTCTATTTTTATTTTAATATTTCGATTATCTCTTTGTAAATATTGTAATAATTAGAATTTTGCTTTTCTTTCTCCGATTCCTTCAGATGTATTAAAAATCATATTTATGTTGATGTGCACTATTATGTATTTTTAAAGGAATCCCAGCCGATTATTTTATTGCATAGTAACGGTGGCCTTTTTTTAATGATGACATTAAATATCGCTGTAATTGAAATATGATCTGATGATAAATTATGGTAAAGGATTATGCCCAAATAATTTGGTGATATACCATTAATAATAAAGAAGTAGGGCCGGTCTTGATACTTTGTTAAAGTCACAAAGCCAATATATTTTTAAAAATGCAAAGTTATTGTCTGTTAATTAGAAACATAAGCTTATGTATTATATATTATCTGCTTTAGACCAACAGTTTAAATATAATTACAGTTTGGGGTTTACTGCATGATAAAACAAAACGCTCTAAGCGAGCGGGCTTTTGAAAGCACAAACCCGAATCGCGTGAGCTTGATGAAGCTTCGATATTCAGAACAACTTGTAAGTCTCCTTCAAATAAAATAGATGATCAACTGGAACGTGCTCGATGTTCAAGCCTAAAGTCCCTTGTATTTCGGCATCGAAAATCTCCTTCCCACAATATCTTGTTGGCACTTCCCGTTTCCAGCAACAGCATATTACAACTCAAAGTTCAATTTTATAAACGGATATATGAAATCCAAAGATAAAGATTATTGCTACATCATAAACACGACAAAAAACACACAAAAAAAACGTTAAGAAACATTTTTCAACCTCATGTGTAAAAATTCTTCATACTGAACTATTTAAATGTAATAATCATTTAAGAATGGTGCGCGTTAATAATTCTTAATTAACGGCATTCTTAAGTACTGCCCGATGCGCATACTAAATCTGTTTCTAAACTCAAGGTAATGATTTAAACTTAATTCCAGTTTTTTTTGCACTTAAGTCTAGTCACTACTAATTTGTCTAGTATGGATAAAATACTAATGAGTTTTACTGAATTATAAGAATATCGTTTATTTCTTAAATTTCAGACGTTAGTTTAACATGCTTGCAGGTAGCTCTCTTGTGGTCAAACGTATATTTATTCTTCTACCTCTACTTGTTTTTCGTCAATTAATACATTTTTGTAGTTATCTTAGGGGGAGTAGTAAAATTAGCCATTAAATTTAATTAATTATTTAAAAATATCATTACCATGACTTATTTTTTGTAAATGCTAAATATTGGGATTTATTTTTTTAACTTTTTTGTGATAGATAAGGTTATACTTGTGTAATTAATTATAACTTGTTTTTGTTTTTTGGTTTATTCATTTATCAGATTTGTTAAAAAATTAAAGATTGCATCGGCTAATTTAAATAATTTGTTGTTTTTTAACGAGGCAAGCATTGTTCAGTTATATTGTTTGTTCTGGATGAGAAACTTACATTGGGTTTTCCAGGATCTTTATTGTTTGTCGAGGTATTTGGTGTAGTAAATAAAATTATGTAACTAAATGTAATTTTCTGTTGGTAATTAAAATTATCACATCAGCTAGTTCAAGTCATATATATAACTAGCAAGGTTGCCAAACGGCATGTATTTTAAAGGGCCGTACCATATTCAGAACAAATGTCGCACGTCACAACCAAGGCTGTCTCAGTTCTATATATTATGCACCAGTGTTGGGCATTACTCAATTAATTTTTCAATCAATTAATTGATTGATTAAAGAATTAATTGCAAGTTAATTTAATTGCAACTAAGTTTTAGTTAAAGGTAGCATATACTTCGATTAATTGTTTTGTGTTGTTTTTGTTTGGTATAATCAACAAAATTATATTTAAATAACCAAACAGCGAACATTCTTTAAATAGACCTGGCAGAACTAAATGGTATAGCTTGTTCGATGCATTTCAGCAAATTATATCGATTAAAGAAGGAAATTTACAATTGTATAAAACCTTAAATTTAAAAATTATTGTAAGAGTTCGAATGTACACGAGAATATTTGACGTGTGCCGCAGCACTTGCAGAAGCTCTTGATATTTTGCAAAGTGAGAACAACATCTATTATGGAATCGCACTATTTTGTCTTCTAGCATTACGAAAATTTTTGAAAAAAAGACTTGTTTGGAGCACACTGAGCGGAACAACATTCTGAAGGTTTTTAAAACTGTCGCCCTAAATAAATTCAAATAAGAGCCTAAAAACATATAAGGGAGTAAGGAAACTACAACAAAACAAGCTTTTTTAATTTTAATTTTAATTTCAATTTAGATTCGGACAATGAAAGTTTAATAAGGTCTACTGATGTAAAGTCTTTCTGATATTACACTTTTTGCAGAGGATAGTCAAGAATTGGAAAAGTTTAATAGACAGCTGGAACAAAAAGCTCCTTTACCATCGTCCGCAGCAGTCGAAAGATTACTTTTATATACCACAATGACTAATCTGCCGAAAAACCAGTCTTTTAGATCACATGTTTTAAGAGAGTTTCGGTAAAACACAATTTCAATTGTTTTAATAATAATTGATAATTATAAATTTTATTTAAGCATTCCCATTTATAATTTGTCAAATTTCGGCACTTAATAATAAAATATATAATACTTGTACGTTATTTTATTATATTCCTATTTATTTGCGTGCAAATCATATAACACACCACTCATAATGTAAAAACAATTAATTTATTAATTTTAATTGCTGTTAGGTAGATGTAATTGACAATTAATTAATTGTAATTGTGAAATTTTACAGTTGATTGGCTGCAATCCTTGGAGTTTTACAATTACAGTTAATTAATTGTAATTGTGTTGTATAATAATTACAATTAATTAATTGTCGATTGTTAATTACAATTAAAAGAATGTTAATTGTCGGAGCAATTAAATTTTGCCCAACACTGTTGTGCACATTATTTCGTTAAAGTGTATCTTATGTAAAAAAGTACAAGTAATTTGATCTTATTTTTGTAAGTATTATACAGTTAATATATTTTATTGCTTAGCATTCCATAATAAATCATTCTAATGCTTTTATAAACAGAAAAGGGCTATTTAGCTGTTCAGAACAACAGCAAAGTTGACGATTTTAACGCAGTCCAAGATAAGAGAATTGGTGTGTCCGTTAAGGACACGGGTGTTATTGTTCTTTATTGCTTTAAATTCAATGTAATAGTAAACTATCGATTTGAAGTCGTGTTATTTTAAGATGTGAAAATAAATGAGCTAAATTAAATAAGGTAAATTCCACATCGATATTTCTAATCAAATTTTAATAACTAAACTAATCACATTCGTAGTACTTAATCGACATGGATGTGTTTAAAAGAAATTATATCTAAAATTGTATTTTTAACTTATAAATATGTCCTAAATCAGTTTGTTTTAAAAACATTTCTTATGGCAACGTTTTTTTTTTTTATTTTTGCCTGTGCTAAACATGACCTTAAAATATTTTGAACCAATTGTACATAGTGTTGCTAAAGAGTGATTCTGTTTCTAAAAAATCAAAGCAGTTGCGCTCTTTAAAAGATAAATTCTTCGTTTCTTAAAATACCATATTTTCAAAAAAGAATTTTTAATTTAATTTAACTTAAGCGACATTAACGATGCACTATTACAAATGAATCTCTTGTGGTATAACGGTAAGTTGCAAATGATTTTTAAATGTAAGTTTTCAGTAACAAGTTTCAGTTAAAGATAAGTAAAGTTCTAGTTTGGTCATTATATTAAGTACTAGTAACTGAGCTGTAGTGACACTAGGCTCGTCACGCATACCGTTGAACTTTGCTCAGAGTAAAAAAGAAAAACGACTATCAACAATTATGTTTTCTCAAAAAAACATAGTTTTCAAGATCAGCCAAAAGAGATTTTGTAGAAGTATATGAAATATACAGGGTTTGTCGGGAAAGCAATGCAATTTGTCCAAACGCGTAGCTTTTCCTGGTCTCATCGCATTCGGGCCGATTGGGTTAGGTGGAGAAACTCTTACTTTCGCAACGCTTTCAAGTTTAAAGCGTCAGGATCGTTGTTTCCGTGAACCAATTGTTAGTTCCTGTATCACGACGCTCAACGGAAGAAACTATCGAACATTACGCTATCAAGTTCTGTGCTAAACTAAACAAAAGCCTCCCCGAAACTCACCAAATGATTCAGGCCGCCTACAAAGACTGGTTTCTCATATTCTTAAATTTACAGGTGGTTGAAGTTGTTCAAAAATAGCAGGGACGAAGTGAAGGATGATCCCCGTTCTGGACGGTCGTCGACCAGCAAAAGTCACGAAAATATGTCTCGTGTTTGTAATCTTTTAAATACCGTTCGTCAAATGAGTGTTCAAACGATATCAAAGACTCAGTATTCCGAAAACCACTGTGCGCGAAAAACAACTCTTCCAGTCACACCGCTCTGCGTGCCCAAGAGTTTTTAACCAAGCACAGCTTGGCAATATTTTTCCAGACCCCTAGAGTCCTAACCTGGCTCAGGCGCACTTCTTTTTGTTTCCAAGAATCAAGTCCATCATGAGAGGAACCCGTTTTGAAGC
Organism: Sinelater perroti; assembly: GCA_036346155.1. Taxonomy (NCBI): domain Eukaryota; kingdom Metazoa; phylum Arthropoda; class Insecta; order Coleoptera; family Elateridae; genus Sinelater; species Sinelater perroti. The sequence goes on from JARFIY010000195.1 coordinate 359,457, forward strand.
CAATGAGGTAATCCAACCCGACGTGACAAAGGCTCTAAACGAGGCCTCCGTCGACGCCTTCCAGAACGCACACCGTGCATAAAAAAATGTGGAAAAAATATATTGTTGCTCAAAGGGAGTACTTTGAAGAATTTTAAACGTTTTTAACGATATCTTGAATGAATCTTTTACGAACTTAATTCCATTACTCTTCGGACAAACCTTGTGCAAACGTGTTACAGTATACTGCAAGAAATCACATAGTTCGCAATTTTTTTTAAATGTGCACCCACATAATTCGATATCTAACGGCACAAATTAAGAAAATGATGTCTAATCTAAAAGTGGTTACGCTGGTGATTGATACTAACGAATAGCTTTTGACGAACTTCGAGAGCTACGAGGTTGTGTAGTTAGTCGCTTTTTAATTATTCTTACTCTCCTGGTTAAATTTGTATTTTACTTTTTATTTAAGAATTTTATTAAGCTAATAATTAGAATATTTCTTATTTCTTATTTTTGGTTTTTTTATATTTTTAATTTTAGTCGTCGTAGAGTTGATCGTCGTATAGATGGTCACCGTAAATACGTTCGTCAGTCGTAAATTTTTAATTCTATGAAAATTTTTTAATAAAATATATTTATTGTTTACTTTGTTGTTATGAATACTTTAAATTCTCATATTGCTGTTGCTGTATTTGCTGCTTTTGAATCTTCTGAAGTTTTACTTTTGATATCTTGTTTTGGAATAAGATTCTAAAAACTCAATGGCAATTTATGTGCTTGAGTTTTTCTCTTTTATCTTTATTTTTCTCACACAAAATATTAAATTATCATTAAAATATATAAAAGTAAGATGATAAGATTATTTGCTAAACGAATATGAAAAATTTTTACAGGGAACAGAATATTAGCAGGAGCAAGGGCAAACGATAATTAACACGTTATCACATTTTAATGCATTTGTGGCTAATGCATTTTGTTTATTACAATTATAAACCCAGCAACTACAGTTATACTTTGTTACTGATAAACGGGCTTTTTGATTTTTGTAAAATAAAACGTTACTAAGACTGGATTAATGCGAACTTTCAGTTGCATATATACACACGTCGGCGTTAAATATGTATGGATAATTACAAATAAGCCTTTTTAATCAGAACTATTTACAAAAAATATTGACACTGTAATAGAATGATTACGAAGCAACAACACTTTTTTCTATTCATGTTTTCGTGTATCTGAAATTTCACTATTTAGATATTGGTTTATCAAATTTTTTAATCACTAAAATAAAGACCATTATTAATACAATTTAGTTTTTTAAAATATTAAAATTAAACGATTTTAAGCAAAAAATAAAATAAATATTTTTGTTATTATTTTTATTTTCAATTGTGAATGTTAATTTTCTGGACTTATACTTTGAAATTAATTATATTAATCTGCAAGTTTTTATAAGGCTTTTCTTCATGTAGTAATATATGTTTAATGGCATTTTTATATTTTTTCTTATCATATTTGTGGAATTAATTTTTCTATGAAAATACTTAGTAATCGTTTATATTGTATAATATAAAACTTTCTTAATTTTATATTTCAACGTACAAAGGTCACATTACGTATCTAGTTTTTCTTTAAATAAGCGAAACATTAATAGAACAATATTTATAATTATAACACACCGTTCCTGTAATCAGTGTAAATGGTCAAGTCCTACCACAAGTTGACTAAGTAAAGCATCTTGATAAAGATTTCACTTGGAGAACCCACATCTGAATAAAAAAAAACTAATGCTCAAACTAAAAAACTATTATTAGTTAGTAGATCACAAGTCCAAACTATTCTATGCTAAGAAACTGCTTGTTTGCAAACAATACTAAAACTATAATAAAGCTATGGTATTTACCTAAATGTAGAAACTGAATTACATTGAAACATCGTAGAACGTTTCCAACCGAAGGTTCTTTAGACAATAATGAACGTACCCTATTGTGTAATAATCTGTAAAAGGCATCAATGAAAGAATAGATAATTAAAAGTAGTGCTAAATATCTAGTCAATACCGAAAAAGAGCAGATTCAATCGTTTCAAACCATTAGACTGTTCTTTCCATTTGTAGCTAACTTATTAGTTATTAAGTAATACTGTAATCATTTGTATAAGTTAATTTATAAGAAGACATACCAAAGAATTATTCTTCTCATATTTTTTTATCAAGAATTGTTTATCAATATTTATGTATGTAACAATTTGCTTATTATGTATGTAGTAGATTACAAAGAAACACTAAAAAATAATAAAAAAAAATTATAATAAAGTTTCACGTTTTACTTGGGTTAATGAGACACATAAATTAATTACCCATAAATAACTGAAATTTATTCAAAACATTAATACTATTTTTTCATCGTTTGTAATTAATTTAGGTTTGTTTTACTTGCATTTCAGCCACAGCAGTAGGCATCTTTTATTTATTTTGTTATCTTCTACTTGGTTTTGTTATTTAATATTACTTATAGTAGGTTTGGATAAAAAGTATAACTTTGTTACTTATATTTTATACTTAGAATGGTGGTATAAAGTCCGACATGATCTTCACACAATAATATCTTTTTTATATATCTTCCCTAATTAACTTTAATCATTTGATAGTATTGTTACACTAGTAATGTCTACTTATTATAAGTTGCTGGCAAACCATGTAGTAAGTAACCATAGCAAATCTCAGTTCAAGATGTTCCTGTCTTAAGAAAAACAAGTCTACCATTAAAAGTCTTAACTTTACTAAATTGGATAATAACAAATTTAGTGTGCGTTTAGAAACATAGACGCTGAACCACAAATCAGTAGTAGAAGGGTTTCCTAAACAAAAATGTGCACTCCTTACAATTAACCACCCAACTTGTGTCATTGTATGAAAATGCATGTCTACTCAAGTAGTCGGGCTATTTTTAGCGTACTGAGCTACTGCGCGGTTTCCCCACGATAATATATGTCAGTGTCGAGTCCAAAACATCAGTTGAACCTGAGTTACATGGCCGGCATAATTGATTCTCCCACCAAGTGCGAGTTTAGCGGCCTTATTCATTTCCTACAGGCAGAAGGAAATATCACAGCAAACTTTGTAAGTAATGGTGTTGTGCGAGAATGGTGTAGGAAATTCAAAGATAACCGAACTGATGTTTATAATGAAAGTGAACAAGAGCACAAGTCTATTGGTAGTGAAGATCTTGTTTAGCGAGTGAACCAAGTGGTTCAACAGAGACGGAGGTTTACCATTAGTGAATTGTCTGTGGATTTTCCGGGCATTTCAAGGTCAGTTCTGTACACGATCGTAGCAAAAACTTGGTGCACGTTGGGTTCCCAAAATGATATCTGAATACCACAAAACACGGCGTATGATATCAGCCTTAACTTTTCTCACACGTTACGCTGATTAGGAGGAAGAGCTTTTAAAATCAATTGTCACAGAAAATAAATTTTAAATTCTTTATAACAATGCAGAATCGAAAGAACAATCTAAAAAATGTATACACAGTAGCTCCCCGAACAAAGCCAAACAGTTCAAACTAAAGTTCACGAAAAGGAAGAAAATGGCTACCACTTTTTGGGGTCAGAATGTGCTACTCGTGGAGTTTATAAACCCGGGGATTACGATCAATGTAAATGTGTATTTTCAGACATTACGTCGGCTGCGGAAAAACATTTATAACAAAAAAAGATGCATACTGCCTTATAGCATTGTTTTAATCTACGATAACGCACTACTGCATACTGTTGTGGTAACCAAACAGCCTCTTGCACAATTTGAATGGAAAGTGTTCGATCATCCAGCGCACAGCTCTAGCCTTGGGGCTTTCACCTTTTATGAGAGCTGAAAAAAAGTCTGGGAGGACAGCGCTTCCACACCAACGAAGAGCTTTAAGATGCCGTGGAGACCTATTTCAACACGCTGGCGATAACCCTCTATGAAGAGGGTATTGGAAAACTTGTCTACCGGTATGAGTATGTGGAAAAGTAACATTGATTGTATTTGACACCTGCTAATAAAACCATTTTGCTATTCACACTTGTCTTTATTGAATCCCCCATCGGAAATTGAATAAAATAGCCCTTGTATTATATCCAGAATAATAAAAGTCGCAAACTACCTTAAAGTAACGTGTTGCCTAATAAGAAAGACTGGTTTAGAGATAAAATTTTTATTTTCGCAAAACGATAACATACTTTGTTTAAAACAAACTTGATTCAATCCTGGATGGCTACCAACAAAATTCACAGGGTGCACTAACCAGCGCAAGCTCTAGATCTCAGTTTCCTATAAAACTTGTATGTAGCAAACATATTCAAAATAAAACCCACAATAAAACCTAAATTAAACGAATGTCTAAGTTAAGCTTACGAAAACTAATAAATTACAATTAAATATTAATATTAGTTTAAATGCATTACGTAACTAAATTATAACGTAAAGGCCGCTTTGAGGCCTTGTTAAAGTATACTTCTATACATGAGATGGTAAAGCTTTGGAGCCTTGTAAGATATGCTAGCCCTACCTTCTCCCTCACTTAAATATAGCCACTGGCATATAAATGTAAAAGGGGCTACTTTATAGGCTACTTGGGTTGGTTTTCTTGAATTTCTGATCGCGGATTCGGATTCTACGTCAAACTTGACTGTGCCTTTTGTTTTTTCCAGAAGGAACCGGCGGCTAGGAAATTTTATGTGCTATCCTTATTGTTTATAGAGGGATTTTATATATATATATATAGTCTATATAATCTAGTAACTGTAATAACTTTGCTTTCTAAATATACTGTTATTTTTCTTATAAAAATATCATAACTAACTACCTGTTCAATATAAAGGACAAGCCGAAAAATATTACTTTATTTTTTTTTAATGAGAGAAAACCTATATTTCAATACTTCACAAGATTAAATACTAGGGTGAATCAAATATAAACGAAACTTTTGATCTCGGGCGCGCAATATTAACGCACGAAAGTTCTCGCTTCGTCAGGTGTTGGGTAGGGATGTCAGGAGTGGCAGAAGCAGGCGGGCGATTTCGTTCGTTCCTGTCAGTACCCGTCGTGACAATGTCTGTGCAGGAGGTGCTGTCGTCAATTGCGCAGCGTGTTATAATTAAAATTTCTCGCCACGGAAGGTGTAAAACTGGCTGAAATCCTGAGGAGATTGACTGCGCAGTTCAAGGAAGAGACACTGTCACGAGCTAGAGTGTTCGCATGGCACAAAAAGTTTGTGGAGGGTTGTGAGAATATTGAAAATGAGAGCCACGATCGCCGACCTTGCACCAGCGTCACCAACGAAAACATCGTCCGCGTTCAACAATTTATTGAGGGTTGCATCTGAGATTGGAATAAGTTATGGCAGCACTTTTTCGATCATCACAGAGGAGCTAGGGTTTCGTAAGGTGTGCGCAAGGTGGGTGCCTCGCCTTCTGACAACTGAGCGGACATTGCATCGTTCACAGTTGAACACCCTCCCTACAGCCCTGACCTATCGCCCTGCGACTATCACCTATTCGGTCCTCTCAAGGAAGCCATGGGAGGGCATAGATTCGACAGCGATGAGGAGGTTGAGGTGTATGTGCGCAATTGGCTGGAAACACGACCAACTTCATTCTACGAGGAAGGCATTTCAAAATTAGCTACACGTTGGGAAAAATGTGTTTCTAAATCAGCAGATTATGTAGAAAACTAATCTGCTATTCTTTTGTTTCAAGTTCAAATAAAATATTTATTAAAACATAAGTCTCCTTTATATTTGATTCACCCTCGTATAAAGGTAAAGCGATTTATCTATTATTATTTAGACTGACTTTAACTTTGAATTAGCTATAATACCTTGCTATTTAATGTAAATTCTCTATTTTAAAATTACCACTCGTACTTGCAAAACCTATCCTTTTCAAATTTTATTACACCACAATCTTTTAGGTAAATCTTCATAAATTATATATAACTTATGGTTATTTTAATAATCAACTTAGGATTCTGAATATTTTTGACACAAATATAATCCCAAATTATTAGAATTTATATTCTTAACACACTTTGTTGTACTAAAGTCACGTAATACCCTCTTGAATGGGTTATTAACGATTTTCCTGTTTACTCACTTGTAATGCACCAAACTGTCGAAAACAAACATAGATGCGGTCTGTTTGGCATGGAGCGTTAAGGATATTAATCAAACGTCACAAGTACATAATGTCTAAGTAGTTTCATCAGAAAGTTTTCTTGCAACTATAATACACATTTGGTGATTAAAGAAGGAAAAATGTTATTTTAATAAAGTTGGTTACGAGGCTTCTTCAAATAATGCTTAGAGTAATAAACTATTATTAATTTGTTTCCATTTTTTAAATGCAAATGTTTATATAAAACTTCCACCGCTTTCAAAAATCTGGAAGTAAATGTCGTACTGAAAATAATTCAAGCAGGCGAAACGTAGATTGAATAAAAAGAATTTGTAAGAGACTCCAACTAAACCAATATAATATAATTTTAAATAATTCTAACTTGCTTCTACTACCTCCTCCCCTTCCCAAAAATAAAACGACAGCATAATTATGTCATTATTATAATGTAGCAAAGTAATTACAGAAAATCACACAAAAAACGTTTGTTCTCCATGCTCCTTTACGGGATATTTTCGATATTCTGAAATAAAATAAATTGAGTTAAGAAAAGTAAATACACAATCAGAGAAAAACTAGACCCATATATTTTTTGTGTGACGGTTTTATTTTTATAAATGCGTAAAACAGTACTGTGACGATCTGTTAGTCAATAGTACCTAAAATACTTTTATACCAGCTTTATATGTAATTTCAGTAATAAATTCATTGTAAATGGCATTAATGGTACACGTGTTAAAAAATCAAACATTAAAATTATACAAATAAATCCTCAAGTGCTAAGTAACAATAGGCAATATTTTCGATTCTGTAAAACAAGATGCCATTTTAAATTTTTTATTTGCAACCATTTTTTAAAATCAGTATTTACTCTTCCGGTATCAAAAATTTGAGGACAAAAACGAACTTTTAGACTCGTTATTTTTAATTTCTAACAAATAGATGATATTTAAATTAAAAAACTTTTAAATGTTCCTGTAGGTTTTTGTATCTAGCTAAATTATGAGCCTTATAATAAACCTGTTATGGAGCTATTTGAAAAAAAGGATTTTCGTTTAACTAACCTCCAGCATTATTTGTCGAAACATTGAAGATGGCAGAATAAATTATTTGTTAAAAGTCAAACAATTTACATGTGGATTTTATGTAGGTAAATTAAATATAAATCGGAATCCCTTACGCATCTAGAAGGCGTCTCCTGAGCGTTATGGGTAATAACCTACGTATATATATATTTAATATTAGGTAGAGGGTGTAATTTTTACGTTCAATTTTGACTAATGTACTAATGCGGGTAACGACTGCACTTCCATAAAAACAGGAAGGAGTTGGGAGGCTCTTAAGTGAGGTCAAGGCTCTTTATGGTCCCTAGAGCCAAGGGTAGTAGTAATAGTAGCTCTGCATATTATGTGCTTATTGGAAAACTTTTGAGGCTTCTAGGCTCTAGTTCAATTTCATTCTTGGGTAGGCAATTGCAAACGGCGACAAAAATATATTATGAATTCTCAAGGACAGTGAGTTTTACACCCTTGCCAATCTAGAAGATTGGTTTTGCAGAACGTAGTTATAGGAGCTCGACTTTGAATATTTTATAACTATTGGAATAAAAAATATACATCAAATTAGGCCAATTTACATTAGTGAGCAATATAGCTGTTTTATAACAATTTGTTATTACGTATTCAAATCAAATATAAATCAGAATCATTTTTTTAAGCACAATAAAAGAAAGAACGTTGAAAATTTGATGCGTAAAGTTTCTCGGACTACCCCTTTTTTAATCATGCGCAACGCAAGTTCCTCACGTCGCAAAATTTTAAGAATACTTATGGCACAGTTTGGAGACAATACCATTGAGAAGAGGAGAATATTCGCATTGTACACCGCGTTGTCGAGAAGAACTACCGGTTAACTGCTGCTGAAGTTGCTTCTAAGATCATAGAAAAGGCGTTATTCCGCTTTTGACAACTCTCGACGTTATTCAATTGCTCGAACTTAAAAGTTTAAAAAAGCACTTGGAGGACAAATATTTAACAACGAAGTTGCTGCCGAAGCGTTCGTGTGCGTTTGACTGATGTTACAACTTACTTAATTTTACGACAACCGGATTAAAGACTACCAATTGGTCGAAGAATTTGTATTTCTAAGCCTGAAAGTTATGTAAAAAATAACTTTTTATGTTTGTATTTTTATGATAAATTATAAAAAAAATCTTTTTATATTCTTGCCATACAAAAGATCACCACTACATTTGAACTTCTTAAATTTAATTTTGTTATATCAGCTGAAATGTGACGCTTTCTTTCAAATACTTCAGAACCATAACAAATCAAGTTTCTAAAATTTTCTCATATAAAATCTATTCCTGCTGTTCAACAAAATTATTACGTAAATTGTCGAACTAGAGAACAATAAATATTTATATTGTAGCTCATTCGGCTTTCTTGGCCCACTTGTTTTATTGGTTACAAAATTCTTTAATGCCGCCCTCGTATGTTTAAGCGATATTGATTAAAGAGTTGTAAACTTCTTTACACAGTTTGCAAGACACTTATTACTTTGGAAAATTGTTTAGGCTTTACATCGCAAAGTTTTCGGGTAATCTTGGAGTTTAGAAGTTGCACATCAGAAAATAATTTTTGTGTCTAACAACTACGCTATCTTGTAATTTGCACGTGCTTATATGTAACAAAATATTGTCTAACGTACTATTTAACTTTCAAATAAGTATTTAAGCAGCTACAACTAATGTAAACCTCAAATAAAAGTGCAGTAAAAGATTTTTACACGTTTATAAAAGAAATATTCATTGTGACTAACTAAATACAAATGTAAACTTAATCATCAATTAAATATGTGACGTAAATGTGGTAGAATCGTTTTTTTTTTGTCTAGAAGGCACAAAAAAAAGCTACAGTGAAATTTTTTAGAAGACGTGGCATAAGGCGTCTACAATAAATAGTGTCTCTGTAAAATCTATCTAAAAAACATGGCAATAACTTAAAATACTTCTATTTACATTTATTTACATTTATTTAAAAACACATAACACTTGCCAAACAAAATAACTTAAAGTTAGATTTAAAAGATTACGTCTAGTTCTCTAACGAAAGGATTGGTTTTCATCATTATTTCAAAACTCTTATGAGTTTCCTAATTTAATTTGATAGTAGTAAGAAATATTTTTAAAACTTAAAACAAACAAAAAAATATTGACTATTTTATTATTACCATAATTTTGTACATTTTGTACATTTATTTGCATTTTCTCTTTAGTTAGTTTTATTGCCTTTATTAAACTTTTTAGACATTGTTCTGCTTCTTTTATATAAATTTAATTTTAATGAAGTGAAGCAGTTGTATTTGTCATTAATGTATTATTACTTGTGTATAATTAAACGTCTGTTGATCGGTGTTTAAAACATACAAAAGTTTAGTATAATTCATCTTATATTTATTATATCACTAGGCAAATCACAGACTGTAAAACAAATATGTATTTCTTTGAGTAGGCAGCTTTGAATATTTTTAATGAATATTTAAAACGCTTAAGCCACTTAAAGTAGGCTTTTACAAAATTCAGTTTAATTTCCTAAGGCAAGTAAACATTTGATAGATTACTATTAAATTTGTATGCAAATATTTCACCTTTTTAGTATTAAACACTTTAACGGTTGCATATCTACAGGAGCATTAAACAAATTGAAAACAAAGTTAAAAACAAATAAATGTGCAATTAGGATAATGTTCGACAAGTTATAATAACTTATTCTTCTATAGTTCTTTGTTTGCTTACTAACCAAGATCATCATGCCAAGCGTAGGTAGCGTTAAACATTTAAAGAATTCCTTGATCGGGTGTTGCCGCAAAACATAAATATAACCAGTTGTCTCTGCTATTCTACAAGAAATGAATTTCAAAACACAATTTTAAAAATAGAACAAAAGTAGTTCGTGTTTGGTCTACGTCTTTTTAGGCAGCATGCTAGAATAACTGCAGTGTGGAAACTGCTGCATTTTTGGTTGTGTGTTTATAAATGTATTTTTGAAACAGCAGCCGGATTCCATACTGATTTATGTAACTTTCATTCAGTTGCGTAACTATTTTGTAAGCGCCCTGGAGCAGTTAACCGGTAATTTTTTGTTGTAAACTTGTTATTATGTGTCTAAAAATGAAATATTTTCGAAAATTTTAAAAAAACAACAATTTATTGTCTATCAGTTATATTTGAATTATTAACAAATTATAAAATATTGATAATTAATTAAAAATTAATAAAAAATGTATGTAAGGCAAATGTGTAGAAGATACAGTATTTTTATCAAAAATTGTCTGGAGCAACGAGGCTATTTTTAAATTAATTAGTCTAAATAGTTGACTAGTCGACTATAACTCTATGTCTTAGAAAATAAATTAAATAAAATAAAGTTTAGACTTATGTGACTCAGCGAAGTAAAAGACATGGAAAAAACTTGTAGACTTTAAATCAGGAAACACCTTCTACTACAAGGAACATGAAAGTGAAATCCAAGGAGGAATAGGATTCATAATACACCCGAAACTAAAAACATACGTCCAAAGTTACAACAGAATATCAGATGGAGTGGTATACTTGATACTACAATGATCAGAGAAACGCAGTGTGAAATTTATACAAATATATGGGCCGACATAGACACGTAATGCCGAAGAAGTGGACATTATGAATGCTGGGCCTATCATTTCAGGACAGAAAAAGAAAACGAAAGTAATGGACATGGTAGACGGGACCTCATGTCTTAAGTGAGACTAAACAGGACACACTGCCCGGATAGGAGAAAGAGACGGGACAGCAAAGTGGTGAAATAGAGGCTATGGACTGAAAGGCGGTCAAGAAAGACCGAGAACACGTTGGTATAGTAATATTAAGAAGGTTCAACCTAGACAAAACCGTTCAAAATCGATTAAAAAGGAGAGAATTAAAGCTCAATTATGAGCGCACTAAAGTCGAAATAATTGCACCTATTGAGCTTCTCAAAATCTATATATAGCCATAAAATAATTTAATAACAATTTAACTTGTCCAGGAATGCAATGTAGTGTGGGATATTAGCGTTTGACATCCTATGAATATTCTTTTACGACTAAACTATTACTAGCGATGTTTACTTAAACATGATGTACTTCTCCAGAAACATTGTAATATAAGGACTTATCTCAATATATTTTTTATTAAATTTATTAGGGGAAGAAAAGCCATTGAATTTCTTTTTACCTCATAAATTACTGCATAAACCAGCAACAATCAATAAGCTGAAAGAGGAAATTGAAAGATATTGTGTCACAGTTCAAAACAAAATGATTCGTAAGATTGTCGAATCCATTAGCACGCTTTATTGGTTGTGTATTAAAAAATGGACATCAGTTTGAATATTTGTAAACATGAATTTAATTTTACTTTCATTTAAATCACTAAAATATTTATATAGTGTGCACATTCAAAAATGCAAAATCGTTTACTTTCAAATTGTGTTCGCACAATGAAAGCTTATTTTTCCTGTCCCAATTTTTGCAATAAAAATTATTGATTTTGGAACATGGTATTCTATATTACTTTTTGATTTTTCATAGATTGAAAAATTATTTGCTCACTGAGGCAGGAGTCATTGGTAGTGATTTGCGCGCGTTAAGATTATGCAAGTTCTCAATATCTCTCTAATATTGCTTGTAAAACACATGTTAAATTTTAACAAATGTAGACATAAAACAAAATATATGTTATTAATTAAACCATCCATTTTCTGAAATATCTTCTGTCACTACTGACATAATTTGCTTATTAACGTGCCACAATCAAATTTATATCTAGTGACATTTCCGGCCATAGTAAAATTTCGAAATTCTTCCTCCTCTTTCCAACGCCGCTCTCAACAAAAACAATTTCTTTAATGGTAATGTTGGTATTTAAGACAAGTACAAGTCCGTTACAAAAAATACTAAGGTATTTGGTAGCATTTACAGTGTAATCACACAAAATTAAAATTAAAGCTGATTTTGCCATATATTAAATAAAACTCCACAACGTTATGCTAATTCCCCCATATTTCACACTCTGGTGAAGTAGTTTATCATCATATTAATTGGACGCCTTCATACCAAATTTCTACCGGTAGACTATTTATTTACTTAAACATTTTAACCATAATTGAAAATCAAAAAATAGGAAAGCTGAATATGTCACATCAAACACACTATCAGAAATTGTAAAACCAAGCATCCGATTATAAAATATTATAAAAAAATTAGTTGATTAAATTTAGCTGTAATAATTTTTGGCGACAGTTGTAAGCTATTTAAAAATGCAATACTGTATAAACCCAAAAATATTCTTCTTCTTCTTCTTCTTTGCTCTATCCCACTTTAAGTAGGGTCGGCACTCCTAATTTTACTTAGCTAAGAAATTTTGTCTAGGGTTGTCGGATCAGGTAAGTTTTCTTTTTTTAATAGTAAGGCCATGTTGGTCCACTATGAATATGGGGGCAGCCTCTGCGTCTTTTATTCTCTGGTAGGCCTAGAGCTCTCTTTATCTCTCCTCATTGCGTGGCCGTAACACCTTAATCTGCTTTCCTTCAATTTGTCTTGTATAGGTGCATCTTTAAAACTGCCCCGGAAGTATTCATTTCTGATCTTATCTATCCTAGTTAGCCCTCCGGACCATCTAAGGATTTTCATTTCTGCTGTGTGAAGTTTTTGTACATTAGATTCTTTTAATGGCCAGGATTCGGACCCACACATCATTGCTGGTCTCACTACTGTCTTGCCCTTTGTTCGAACGGGAATACGAGAGTCACACATAAGGCCAGTTAGAGATCGCCACTTTTGCCAGCTAACATTAACTCTATGCGCTATATCTGCCTCTATACCTCCATTTTTCGTGATCACTGATCCGAGATATGTAAATTGTGTTACCTTAGGTATTGGTTTATAGTCGGGATAGGTAATTGTGGGTGGTTGTATGTTGATGCTAAATCGGCATTCTAGGTGCTTGGTTTTTGATCAGCTAACTCTAAGTCCCGCATTTTCTCCGCATTTTTTCACCGGTGTAACGTTGATTGCAGTTCGTTGGCTGTATTTGAGATTAGAACAATATCGTCCGCATAAAAAAGATTCCAGGAAGGTGGGGATTGGATATTTTGTCACCAGGTTCATGACTAGATTAAAAGAAATTGGGCTAAGTTCCGAACCTTTATAAACTCCAACGCTTACTTCAAACGTCTCACTAACTCCTGCCGGGTTTTTGACCATAGTAGAAACTTATGGTACAAATCTTATATTAACTGCACGTAGATTTTAGAAAGATGCTGAGCGCTCAGCGCTTGCCATACAAGGCTGCGAAGTACTCGGTCAAAAGCTTTTTCCGAGTCTATAAAACTGAGATGTTAATCTTCATTGTTCAGGCGGTGTTTATCAGACATTATCCGTACTGCTTGTATCAGTTGTTGACTTTAAACGAGTGAATCCAAATTGGTTTTGGGATATATCCGTGAGAGTTTGAATGCAATGACTGAGTATACGTTCCCTTATTTTTAAAGTGTGTGACGTCAACTTGATACCTCTATAGTTACCGCATTCTGTGGCATCACCCTTATTTTTGTAAAATGTGATTAGTACACTCATACGCCAACAGTGTGGAATGGTTTTATTTTCAAGAATGAGATTGAAAAGTTTATTGAGCCACGCTATTCCTATAGGGCCGAGAAGTTTCCAAATATCTGCCGGAATTCCGTCTGGACCAATGGCTTTTCGGGTTTTCATCTTTCTTACTGCAGTCTTTACTTCATCTATACCAATCCTCAGTATCGGGCCTAGCACTGGTTTTCATTCATATAAACACAAAAATATTTTTTTTAATTAGAACTGTAAACTAGTCCTGAGTTATTAAAAAATCCACACTTTGGTATGTTAGCAGATAATATCAGATTTTTTTATTTGTTATGCTACTTATCCCAACCGTATTCTTTTTTTCTTATTTCTGTATCTTTATTTTTTCTAATTTTTAGTTTTGTTTTCTTAGATATTTTACTGGGTTGTGACAACATCTGTCAAATCTGTAATTTTCAACGAATAGGATTGTGTCATCCGCAAATATTAAATTACTTAATACTTTTTTGGTCAGTTGCTTTTTGAATAGCTCTTTTAGGGCCAAGATAAATAACTGCAAAGACATTCTATCTTTTTAAGCTTAATTATTCGACTAATAGAAAAGAGATTTGTTTGTTCATTTAACTTTACTATTGCTGTATCTTTCTGATCTATTTCCTTAATTATATTTAAATATCTGAAATCTATACGCACACAACTTAGCTTTTCCACGATTACCTATTGGCTCTCGTAATCAACAAAAGTATTTTTAAAGGTATTTATATTTTACGGATAAAGTAGTAAAAGAAGAGCACTGCATGGCTTTCCAAAAGCCGTCTATTTTACTGAGTAATAATTATATGTGTCTAGATATTTGCTTGCTATAATTTTTGTGAATAATTTTGTATTCCCGTAAAAGCAAGCTAATTAATCTGTAGTACTGCAATGGAAATAAATCTTGGTTGTATGTAAAGAAAGACGACATTATTCTGTTATACTTCTCTAAAATACTGTAAACTGCATAGTAAATAGCTCTATCATTTTTGGAATTCGTGTGTCTTCTACTTCTTCGATCAATTCTTACAAGTATATCGTCTTTTCCTGAAGAATTATTGTCTTTTGCATAGTACAATATTTAATGTGTGTGTGATCTCATTCTTTACTTTAGATTCTTATTCTTCTCCACGAGTTGTTGTCCCTGGCATAATGTTTCTGATATGCTAATATATTTTTGCTATTTTTAATATTATTTTTTAGAAAATTGATGAAACTCTATTTGAAAATTAGTTGAAATTTTCTGTTGATTCGTTTTTGCTAATAATTTTTTTAGTTCTGTCTGGTTTGTTTCGGCAATTGTGTGTATATTCCTTCCTTTAAAGACAATTCTTTCAGATTAATTAGTTGTTATTTCTTTAACTAAGGATAATTACTTTGCGTGTTACATTTATTGATAACCGGTACATCAAAAATAATTTTCTTATCATTTAACAAAACGTAGTGAGTTTTATTACAAATGTTTGTATTTAGGTATATTTCTATTCAGGTATATTTTCTCTAGGACATTTGTGATGCATAGCTAATTAAATATGTTAAATACTCTGATTATTATCTTCCAATAATTTTTTAATATGTTATTCTTTGCTTTCAAAGCGTAATATTAAAGTCTGCAGTGACTACTTTTCATTGGTATTTGTACCTCTTCATTTTTGCTATTTTAAAGTGGTACACATATTGAAACTATTTCTATTTTTATTTATTTGTACTGTAATATAAGAGCTGTAATGGGCCAGTGGTCAAGATCATCGTTTCTATGTCCCGAGCCGGCGCAGGCGATTTCGAGACTCGCTCAACCTATGGGTGTATGTGATGTCCTAACTTCAAGTATGCATGTTAATAGGCACAATAAGCCATTATGGCTGCAGTTCCGGTAAGTGCGCATAATAATAAAAAAGCTTGTAATATGAGCCACTTTGACTGAAATACCCTGATAACCTTGTGACATGGGGTGTCATTTTGTGATAAATTCGAAAACCAATCTAGACCTAACTTTTAATTTTATATTCTTTATAAGATATGTTATAATCTGATTTCAAGATTCTTTTCTTCTTTAATTTTGCATAGACCTTAGATGTTCCACTTCACGTTTCTTAATTCATTTTTAAAGGCATAAAGTTCCTTGGATAATAAGTATTGAAAATTGGAGGTCATTAGAGTTATGTGTTTTTCCAAGTCGGCATTACATATATAAGGTTGCACATTTAAAGTAGGTTTGCCTTCTGCCAGGGTTGTGGAAAGGTAAAAAAAAATTACATTTGTAAAAAGTTAACGTAATGCATTAAAAGTTTCATATACATAATCCCACTCAAATTAGATAAACCATACACAAAAACGAATTAAGACAAATATATATACAAATGGTTGCTTTAACCAAAAATATCAAGCGTCAACACCAGCCCACTCCGCCCATTCAAAAAGAATACGGAACTTGGGCAAGATCTGATAAACAAAAGGCAGAAGTATTTGCTGCGTACCTTGAATCAGTCTTTCAATCTTTACCTTCAACTGAAGAGGAAGCAGAGATAAAGACAACACTCGATGCACCGTGCCAGATGTCACCCCTACCAAAGCTAGCTACAGTCTCTGAAATAAAGGAAGTAATTAATTATAACTTAAACCCAACAAAAATCACCAGGCATTGACCTTATAACCGGATACCTTATCAAGCAATTTCCTCGCAAGGGCCTAGCTATGTTAACTATGATCTACAACGCAATATTAAGGTTAGGCCACGTACCGACTTAATGGAAAGTAGCACAAGTGATATTAATACCTAAACCCGGAAAGCCAGAAAATGCTACTTCCTCTTATAGACCAATAAGTTTATTGTCACAATTAGGCAAACTATTTGAGAAATTACTTGCTAAGAGGCTAGAGCCGGTTATTGAAGACATGGGACTTATTCCGGATCACCAATTTGGTTTTCGCAAGGGCCACTCTACGATAGAACAAGTCCACAGGATTGTTGACGTCATAAATCAAGCTTTCGAAGACAAGCAGTATTGCACTGCCGCACTTTTAGACGACAGCCAAGCCTTCGATAGAGAGTGGCATGACGGGCTCCTATTCAAATTAAAGAAACCACTTCCACACAGCTACTTTGTCATTCTCAAATCCTTTTTATCAGACAGGTTCTTCCAAGTCAAATATGGTCAAGAAATTACACACCGGCATTCAATAAAATCAGACGTTCCCCAAGGAAGCATATTAAGTCCCATGCTCTACCTGCTATTTACAGCGGATTTTCCGAGGAATAACCATTCTACCACCGCTACTTTTGCCGACGACAAAGCAATTTTAGTTAAACATGAGGACCCAACAATCGCAGCTCTCCAGCGGGACTTATACGAAATAGAAAATGGGCGCAAAATGGAGAGTCCAAATCAACAACAGAAAATCCGTACATATCACATTCACAAAACGTAAAGGGATCACCCACCAGTTTTATAAATAACGCTCCACTCCAGCAGGTTCAAGTAAATACCTAGGACTACATCTGACAGAGGATTAACGTGGAAAAGTCATATATGCATAAAACTGAAACAACTGGGCCTCAAATTCCGTAAGCACTACTGGCTGCTAGGCCGCCAGTCCAAACTATCAACAACAAACAAACTGCTAGTTTATAAAACTGTTTTTAAACCTATATGGTCTTACGGACTTCAGTTCCGGGGAACTGCCGCCTCTTCCTCGTTACAATCTATGGAAAGATTTCAAGACAAAGTGCTTCGTGTTATATGTGATGCGCCCTATTTTGTCAGAAACATCGACATCCTAAGTGACTTAAAAGTAAACACAGTGCGCGAAGAAATAAGTAAGTGTAGCGCTAAATATTTAATTAGACTATCCAACCATCCAAACGCCTATGCAGTCAATTTGCTTGACAATAGTGAATAAACACATAGGTTAAAATGGTTTAAACCTTTAGATTTACCTCACAGATTTTAATGACTTTGTCTTGCCTTAGCAAGTCAAAACAGAGAGGTATTCGTTGGAATACTCACATGCCATTAGTCACGCCCTATTGTTATTACTCAAGTGACCCTGTATTTACTTATTGTATGTTATACAGATTGTAAATAGTAATAAACTAAATTAAAAAAAACAAATGGTTGCTTTGACGAACCGAAGGAACATGAAATATAAAAACATAATAAAGTTATACATAAAAATATTTTTGAATGGCCTATTAGTTATGACGTAAGTTAAGTTACTTTTTATTATTTTAAAATCCGATTTTCAATATTTTTCTAGAACACCAATATTACATTGCTGTTTAATTCTTTTTAATATTTAAATTTAACAATGATTGCCTACGCATCAAAACGTTTTCTCGTATCAACAATAATTGACACTAATTGTAACAATATGAAATGATCATGTAAATAGCTTCGAACTGTCATTGCTTGTACGAAATTAAATTAGGTCACTAGTCATCCACATGTGCTCTTTAACTGGCAACTAATACAACAATATGCAATAAAATTGATTGTTAATGTACATAAAGATAATAAGTTTAACCCACATTTTTCTGTGCATTACAAATATAACTTTGGTAAACCGTGAGTTTTACCGGTTAAATGCATTTTTGGTATTTATTTAATAAAACACCTCGTTTTTGTCCTTTGCTGAAAGGCAACTTGACATGATACGCTTTTTACGCAATACACATGTGGGATCATTTTATTTAATTGATTTGCTGATGCACATGTTCAGGAAATAGGAGTACTATATTAAGTTGGTGCACAAAATAAAATTGATGTGTTTTTGCGCTTTAAATAACTTAATTAACAACAATAACAAAAAACCTATTATTACATTACTTGGGAGCGATTCTGCCTGCCGATATAACTTTGCAGATTTTTTTTGCGTTGAAGGTTATCCATCCCAAATGACCGCCAGACTACCTACACATCTCCATTTTAGCCATTGTGTATCTAACGACTTTTAAACCAACCTTGACACCCACCAAATTTCTTGACTAATAGTGACCTTCGTACTTAATTTGCCTAAATATGCATGCAAAACAATAGCTGCTGAATAATCATACTTTTTAAGTTACAATTTGATTGGCAATTATGAGTACGCAAATATGCCATCTGCATTTTTTGCATACTTTTAAAATACGTTGATAAGATTATCTATAAACAAATAATTATCTGACATTTTTTTCTTAGCAGACTTTCTACATTTAATAATTAAATTCAACACTTCAAAAACTCACGATTCAATAAAATTGAACGCACCGAGTACAAGACTTAAATTATATTTTTCAATTTTATTTATAGCTTTTTTGAAGAATTCTTAGTTATATTTACCGAAATACCTGCATTGCTGCTATGATTATCAATTTTTGCCCTCAAAGATTTATTCAGGTGCAAAAATAAATAAGAGCAGAGGATTTACTACTTCAAACTTAACTATGTATATTGTATCCTAAGAAATCAAACTCTTATTTATAAACTCACATATATTCTTTCTTTAGTACTATCTCAACGTTATAGTTAACTTCCCACTAATTGTGACACCGGATTCCTAATAAACGGATATAAAAAATTTTATATATTCCGTTTGTAGTCCAAAATAAACTGATTAACGCAAATTTCATCAACTTTACCAAAATGACGAAAAAATTTGAACTTTTGCTTAAAGAAAGCTGCGTTGTAAAAAAAAGAACTCAAACACGGTTTGTTCAAAAGTAAATATTCTAGGTACACACCTTGCTGGCTGCAATAAATAGTTATTTAGAATTTCTATATTTGAGTCATTAGTGGGAACTACCATCTTTGTAATCAAACAAGAATTGGTAATTTCTAAGTTATTGCTGCACATTACGCATTCTGTCGAGCTCTTTTGGCTTATTTGAATCGAGAAACAAATTTTTCATGATTTAGTTTATGGTTTATATATATATATATATATATAATGTTTTAGTCGTAAATTTTTCTTTTGTAGTTACTTAATTATCACGTAGAACTGAATCCTCTATTTTGAAAGATTTCATCAAAAGCACTGCTTTAATGCTGAATAATATTACATCTGTTACACACGTTTATTAAATTCAGCAAAAAAATCCTAATAAAATATATGGGTAAATCAAATATAAACCGCAGTTTTAATTTATTTATTAAAATACAACAAATATACAAGCGTACCCAGTTATTTTTCTTCTGTATTAAAACATATTTTTCTTTCTTTGATCCATTAATTAAAGCCAATCGCGCACGAAAGCTTGGGCAACATTGTCGTCAATTCAAGTTTTTCCAAGCGCTTCGTCTAGTAGTTCAAATAAATTATAATTACATAGCGATAAGTCCAAACTGTTTTCCAATATAACTGAGAGCAAATCCTCAATTTTTTGTCGAGTCTCGATAGATGTATAGAACCGACAGTTTTTGTAAAGAAGTAATTTTAGCAATTTGCTGTCATCTTACACAATACGGCAAATTCGGCGAATATTTTTCTCATTCTGCGAGGTGCGTTCAAGTTCTAAGGTCTCTAATTTTTTCTCTGAAAAAGTACTTGCCCAAGAAAGTTGAAACTTCTGTTACTTCTTAACATAATCTCTGTTTAGACGTGCACATTTTTCAAAATACTTCTTTATGGATGTCTTTTGCCTACTGAAAAATCGCTGATGCAACAGCGGCTCAATTGGAAAATGAACGGACATAGAAAGTGTCCTTCATGGTCGTAAAATCATGGCAGGATCACGTGTAAACATGTCCTGAGACATAGTCAACCTTAAAGAAACTTTTCGCATTTTTAGGTCATCATGCAAAATGGACTCCACAGATCCTACCAAAATGCAAAGTTTAGATGCGATATTACGTACATCTAATTTAAACTTTCGCACCCATGGACGCACGTTTTAGCATCGATAACGCCTTCACTCAATTAGCGATGAATTTCTATTAGCGTTCCACCAAGAAAGAGGAGAAAAAGGATGATTACGCGTTGTTCAAGAACATTTAACGTATAAACCTATCTGCGCCCAGTAATATCGAAAGTATTCAAGAAGTTTATGTTATTGCAGACCAATAAATACAAAAAATAACTTAATGCCTCTGAATACGCATCAGAAATAATGCGTAATAGGCGCCGATTGCAAAAGGAGATAAAATGCGTTATAAAAAAAATAGGTAGAGAATAATTGGAAATCATAACGACCACTTATATTTGTTAAAATTAGAGCGTACTGTTTCTAACTTAATCTAACTTACTCTAACTTAACGCTAGCTTAACGCTAAGGTTTAGCCTAACCTCGTCCGGCGAAGTGGGCAGCCGAATTGGACAGCCGGGTTGGGCAAGCTAGCAGCGCTGGCGTTAGAGACGTGTATAGAGACGACTGGACAAGAGGCCTTGCGATAGTGCTGGTGGTCCGGCAGCGTAGACACCGGGCGACGAAGCCAGCGGCAGGGCAAGAAAGCAACACTTTCTTCGGTCTTCCTCGCCTCCGGGCATAGGTTTCTCTTAATGGCACCCCCCCAATTTTTCACTAACAGGCTCGCTGATAGAGAAAAGGTAAGATACACACCTGTTGCTTGCGATCTTTACTGGTAAATGGAAAAATCCTGTAAGCTATTCGTGAAAATCGTTCGTCCTGGCGGTTTTACACCGGGATGATAGATCCCGTACAAAACGGATGGACGATTTGAGGCGGATAGCGACACTTGAATGTTTAATAGTCGAATGCGAAATGCGACATTAACTTCGCGAAGCAAGGGACATGTCAGCTTTCACGCCTGTTTCGTGTGATAACGCAGGTGCTAGTTGGACGCAGGCTAAATATTTTAAGGCTAAATTTAAAAGTTATTTTGCTCAATAATCTATGTAGCAAGGAGGTAAAGCTCTAATTTAAACTGTAATAGAAAAGGCACTTTGGTTTCTAACAGAAATGTGCAACAACAGAGAAAATTCATAGAGTCGTAACTAGCATTGACTTAAAACAGCAGACATTCTGTTCCGCCGCATTTATCGATACATCATAGGCCTTTGGTAAAGAGTATGTCCTAAATTATAAGATTAAGCGGATTCTGCCTTGATTTGGTTCATTTTTTTAAAATCAGACTTAATAAACCCTCATACCAATTAAAACTACTATGGAAAATTAAACCTTTATAACGTTAACTGTAGTTATTCAGAGAAGTGTCGTAAGACTAGTGTTGTGCACCTTATAGACTAAATATTCCAAAAGATACTAAAACTCTTATAGCAACTTTTGCGAATGGTAGTGCTAGTCTAGCACCATACTCTAACAGCACAAATACTATAAGAACATCTGAACCATCTGCAACGTTAGCTAAGGGGATGGCGCATTTGGGCTAATGAAAGAATATTCAATTACGTAACTTTTCCAACCGAATAGAAACATTCCCATAGATTACACTAAACTCTAATCAATTACCACAATCTAAGTCAGTTAAATAACTAGATATATGCATATACAAACAAGCATCTTACCTAGCAAATACGCTTTTAGAACAAAATAAAACTATTAAACTCTAAATGGGGCAACTACTCTTAGTTCATAAGAAAAAATTCAAACCAGTAATTAAAAAACAAATTGCTTGTGTACGAAGGGGCCACAAAACTAATATAGATTTATAGTATTCAGCTATGAGGCGCAACAAAACATTTAACATTAAAATCTTGAAAAAGTACCAAAGATTCTACGAATGATTATCAATGCCTCATAGTATGTTAATAATTTGGTCAATTAAAGGGATCTTGAATAGATTCTATGAGGAACTAAACATCTCCGTCAGAGCAAAGTACTCAAAAAATTAACAAAAATCTATATATTTTTGTGTCTAAAATCGAGCGAATCGATAGTTAAAACCTCAATAGGGAACTATTAAAGAGTACCATTCATACCCAGTTCATCCAACGTCGCTGCCAATGAACTGCCCCATGACGAGAGCTAACTGCTACATCACTAGTGTGTGTCATCGAGTGCCACGTCAGAGGTATATTTTTCACTTCTATGTTTTCAAGTTGAAATCAATATCTTCAACAAAAGAAAATGGGCGTAAGGTACATGATTATGTCGTTATTGCTCACCTCAACACTTTCCTTATTTTCAAGAGAGACAACATTGTGAAGGTGATGTCCCAGACCCATTTGCCCTTCTCACACAGTCGCTTAATCCCTAATAGGCAATACGCGTGGTTCAAGGCAGGGTATGTGACCACACGTTCTCGCCATTTCCCTTTCTACGCCAATGTCTTTGGCGATAAGATCCACGGTTTCTGCCCTTGCACCGCAACTGGATTTATAATTTGTCCATTCTGTGATGTTCAGTTCTGTGCACTCTGGTTCTTCGATAAGTGCCATAGGTGCTGCTAGGGTTTTTTCTGTATTTATTGTTATAGCTGTTGTTATTTGCAGTCTAACTGCTTTTGTTATCAATAGAGTCATTAATAAAGTTCAATAGTAGTGTTAGTAACAATGTGACATTGTCCGAACAAATTTGACAAAACGATGGTCTCTGTAGCGAATCGAACCAGGAATCAAAAGTTTTCACTGTCTAAAACTTATCGCAAAACCACACGACTACACATGAAAGAGGAATAAGTGGGTACTGATCAAGTGAAGGGAAGGAATTAGAGAGAAAATTGTACAGAACGGTTGCTAGAACATGAGGTTGTAAAAATCGACATTTTTGAAAACTTTGCAGGAACGGAAAACGGAATATAGTCCGTTGTGGTGCTGACAAGAAAGTCCGGAACACCTTTCCCCATAAATTTACTGGAAAATTGATGTTTTTCCTTGTAAGAATTGTTCAGACTCCTTAGCTATAAACCTACCGCGCAACAGCAAAAACATAATAAAATTGCGAAGAACTAGCATATTGGATTACTATTATAGATTTGTGAGTTACTACAAAAATTGTCACAATACCAGTGCTAGTTCATTTAAAAATATTTGATGTACAAATAGTTACTCAAAACTACTTTCTATTCAATTATAAGCAGATTTCTGAAGATGTCCGCCGCAACTGTAAACGAAACGTCAAGAGTTTCCGAACTCCGACCACTAGAGATGAGCGATCCGCTCATAACTTATTGAAAAGAACCAGCTCTTGGTAGAGAATGAGTGAGTTAAGACTCACAAAATAAGAGCGGTAATTCTTCGATCTCTCACTCGATTCTCGCTCTTTCGCTGTCGTGCGGTCTGCACATATGCGAGGAGCTCTTGGTTCTCCCGTCTCGATCTGACTCACTGATCTGATTCACTTCCGAAACTTGATCTCGACTTGTTTCTGATTCCCATAACTCCTCAGTTTTTGCGACTTTGCTTATTCTATCTATCAGTCTTCGCCTTTATGCAGCTTGGTATGTAATATTGATCAATAACATCTATAATATAATATTTAAACGATTTACGTTATTTCTAATATTTTGTTGTTATTTTAGAATGAAATGTCGGTGAGAGCTAGTAGGTTGTCGAGTGATATTTAGTACCATTTTACCAAAGAAGGAAAAGGAAAATTTGCCGCTATTGTCAGAGAAAGATAAAATTTAAATAAAACGTTGTTGAATTAAACAGTTCATTACAATTGGTTTTATAATCGTAACAGTAATAGCCTAACTGATATAGCCAATAGGCACAAATGTAACAAAAAATGAGACATAAACTAGTAATGTTCTCGCGCGATGTTTGAGAAGTTGCAGGAGCGAGTTGTTAAAATTGCGAACGTATTATTGCATAAACTGTCAAAACAGTCGTCGAACCTTTTCCATGTTAAGTCTATGGAAACTAGATTTGCTAATTGCTCTAAATCCAGTTGTCCGATTTCGAAACAATTTATCAGGTTACCTCACTCGCTTCGAGTTCTACCATTGTGGAAAATTTCATAGTGATCGATTTCGTAGTAAAAGCGCTACAGACGCAACAGACTAACGGAGATTGTCGCATTCACCCAGTGTATAAGAGCGACCTCTTTTTGGTAACTGAGCGATCTGGATCTGATCCCAGAAATGAGTCACTTTGCCCATCTCTACTAACCACCGACTAACAACCCAAGAACGAATAACACACTGCATCAAAGCACCGGCCGTGCATTTAACAAACCTATAATTTTAGGCCAGGCTTGCCAAATTACCAAAGTCATCAAAAAAGCGTTTGAAAAAAAGAAAAATTTTCCATGTCCCACGCATTTGAATTTAAATTTGAAGTTGTTTCATCCCGAATTGGAACTAAAGCTGGATAAACAGCTATCTGTTACTGAAATCTTACATTACAAGAAGGCTTTGTTGTGTCACAAGACAGGCTATTGAGTCCATATTGTACATTTGCGACATAACTCAAACTGCTAATACCCTGATCACTACATTTACAAACAATATAGATATTTTCCCAACTGAGGCTGAAGAACTCAAAACGAATAACAATTTACAAAGAACGATAAATAGAGTTTATGCATGTACGAAAAGCTGGAAGATACACTCAATGTATGTAAATCTCACCATGTGAATTTTATGTATAGTAAAACCGAAAAAATACCGGTGATGATTGACGGACATGTTCTACATGCTAACACCGCAAAATATCTAAGCATGAATCTAGATGCTAGACCAAGGTGGAAGAAACACATCAAAGAAATGTATCGGCTTATCAGCCAGTGCGTAGAAGGTCTGCTATGTAAACATACAAAAATCTTAAAGCCTGTTTGCATATATTTCTACCAACAAAGGTGCTGTGTTAGTGACAGCAACATACAAACTATACGTTTTCAAAACAAGTAGCCACTCTTTGGTGAGTCAAAAATTGTTATCTGCATCCAAACCAATAACACTGAAGTAATTCAACGGATCACGTTGGAATAGTACAGCGGCTCAAAAGGCGTAAACCTCTTGGATTAGTGAACTGAGTGAAGTAGAACATAATACAGGTATTGTGATTTTACTGTGATAAAAAAAGCGCGATTCCATTAAGACAAACTTTGAGATACTAACTATTTTTAAGATTGTAGTAAAATAGAATTATTAGTTAGGCTATATCATATACTAGTTGATATGTAATTAAGCACCATTAGGCGTTTTATAACAAAAATAGTAAAATATCACATCTATATAATAAATTTAAACTGAATTATCCAATTAAACACCTTATTACGGTACAATAAACTTATAGGGTAATTTACAAGATTTAGTGTAGTCTGCTTTATATATAAAACCGCCAGAGTGATCCAAACGGTTGAGGCGCGGACTG
Organism: Sinelater perroti; assembly: GCA_036346155.1. NCBI lineage: Eukaryota > Metazoa > Arthropoda > Insecta > Coleoptera > Elateridae > Sinelater > Sinelater perroti. The sequence goes on from JARFIY010000195.1 coordinate 385,491, forward strand.
CAATGCGGACGGATCCGGGTTCCATTCCCGAATTTCTTTGATGCCTGGCGGGTGGCCTACTCAGTCACTAAAAATAATTGAGTACCTGTAAATACTCAAACAAAGGGTAATAATGATGGCGGTTGTCTACGGCGCAGTGCTTGCTACATTTTTTAGCATCAGAGACGGTGCGCGGCACTAAACTGCTTAAGCTATAAACACATAACGCCATATTTAAACAAGTCAATCGGCCATATGTGTTACTGAGTGTACGTGAGATATTCTACAGGAATTCTCATCTCACGACATGTAAAAAAATATTAGTTTGTTTAATTCGATTATTGTACAATCTCGCTGTTGGTCTAAATATAAATCGCTAATAAAATGGGTTAACTTTTTATTTTACTTTATATTGCGTAAGCTTGACATTGCTGTGATTAATATCCTCGAAAAGAGAACTGCTATATTAAGACACTGTTACCCCTCTCTTGTTAAACAACGTCTGCTCACTTCCTACAAATCCATTTATTAAGCGGCTTTGTTTGCATTTAAAAAATGTGCTGCAGAGTGCCATAAGATAAGAATTAATGGTACAATTACCAAAATGGCAGGAGGCAATTTATCATTTCTGGGGGAAGGGCGCCTAGTAACCAAATTAAAATTTGAAGAGGACGCCTGGAAACTCGCAGTCTATGAAACTCGAGATAATTATAATTTTATTATGGTTTTAGGTAATTTATTAGCAAAAAATCTTATGCCCCACTAGGTATGTTGTAATACATTATTTTATATGGCATGCTACTCCGTTTCAAGCACAACTCATAACAATACTTATTTTTTATCTAATCCATTACCGCCATCAGCTAAAAGTGTATTGATTAAAATTTAAATAAGCTATTTTTGGCGTTTGTGCGCATTTTTAAGGTGAATTGGGTTCACTAACTTTTTCAAGCCATTTAATTTCTTAGGAACCTTTTCCTTTACTACCCCATTTGATTTTAGATACCGGATTTTCCATTAAACTAATCTTTTTTTACGTAATCTAAAAGGCCTTTAGGAAGAAAGGAGCATTTATAGCAAAAACATATCTTGCTTTAAATAAAAACAATTTTCATTTTTAATGAAAAACATCTACATTGGTATTAATTATGCAGTTAAAGCGATCTTCGAGTTGATTTATCTTTAAAATGACAGTCAAGTATGAATAAAAAGTGCTATCTAGTGTAATCATCTTTTTAAATACTACTGAACACTACTAGTGATGTATTACATTGTCCTAAAAATTCTGTAACTCTTGCTATTCTTCGAAATACAGGCCATCATTTTCTACCACTTTTGCCGCCGATCTGCAAGTTTTCGGATCTGGCCAAAGTACCACCCGGACGGCGACTTGGCGCACTTCTTCAACTTCATCAAATAACCGGCAACCACGCAAAAAGTGTTCCACTAAGCGCAAGAGGCCATAATTGGGCGGAGCAGCATCTGGATGGGGAAGAACCTCGTCGACGTCCGTCTTCTTAGTTTTCTTAACAGTACGGGGTTTCCCATTGTTGTGCTGAAACAAAGTGCGCTTTAGGTTGATCAAAGTCTGGTAATCTTCCTGCAACTTGTCGTAGACACGGTCCAATTTTGACATTGATAGCGCACCATTTGGCACAAGTTAAAAATACGAAACTCCTTCCAAGTTCCACTATGTATGAACTGTATGTTCCACTGTATGAACATAGGAACGAGTGACATTATCCAGCAAATTGTACTTCATAGCGGCAAAAACTATGCTGAAAAAGACAAAAGCAACAGGCGTCCGGAAATACGCGCATGCAGGAATGGTAAGTAGACAAAACATATTCGATACATAGGTAAATGCGGCAAATTTGTCTCGTAGAATTATGTACACCAGCATTCCTAAAGACTTAAAACTAATAAAAAGTATGTACATAACGAATTTTCCACAATCTCCCAGCTCAGCAGAGGCATATGGAGATATACCAAATACAACGTCTATCGTAGCCACAAGTTTACCTACCTTTACATTAGGCTTAGTGCAAAACTCGGAAAAATCACAAAAATCCGAGTCAGAACAAGCGACTCGAAACTCCTGATGGCTTCGAATCTTCCTAACATTTACAATACTACGTAGAGAAACAAAGTAATCTATCGGTTTAGTCTTCATGGTCTTCAGAGTTTGCACCTTGCCCAGCATTAATTTTCTTAATTCTCATACACACATCGCAAATTCACATCTATTCATAATCGCCTGCATCAGTTCGTGAATTACATAAGAACTGTTCACGATCCAGATATTCCAGAATTCTGATAAGGTAGGACCAAAAATTGCTTGTGATAAACTGGACGGTGTACCAGTTAAGGCATTCCGCTGCTTGTCGCACCCTCTCGACTGTCGGACGAATATTCACCCACGTCGCCCCCTTCCACTGCTTGTCATCTTTACTCCCATCTTGCTTTCGACTTAATTCGTAACAATTCTTTACAAATCTTACCAGAACCGTCTTGAAAGTTGGTAGGCCTACTCCTGCTTTAGCCTCTTTTGGCAGCTAATCTACGTACTCGTTCTCCGGAATGCCGACGTGCGCTTTGATCTAAAAACATTGATTTAAATATCTGCTAGTAGTGTCCTTTGAAGATTCCAAACCCCAATTTGCAAATCCGTTTACACCATCATGCTTCTGAGAGCAACTAGGGCAGACTTGCTATTCATCTTAGATAATTCCTTAGTTTCGAATACCTATCAACTCGTACTAACGTACTGTAAGCTTGGCTCAGCTATAGTGAATCTTCCGTCACTGAATAGAATACCATCTTCCTAGACCGGATACCCTATCTACGCTTTTGCTTATTCTTGCTTGGCGACAACCACAAATCTTTTTTAAATTACAGCCCTGGTCGGTTTTCAACCGCTTTTAGTGTGTCCCTTCCTGCAAAACAAAATACAAAAGGGTGCAGTTCTGGTGCGTGAAAAGCCATGCGTATTCCGATAGTCTGAACCACGAGGTCGCACATAACATCCACCGATCTCCGCACATCCTTTTAATCTTCCACACGAATCGCCTCCGACGTGACCGGCACTTTTTCGTGCGCACTCTCATCCAGACTGCCTTCTAGGAAAGTTGCAGTGTGAGCTCTTTCAGATTCCATTCTCTGGTCTACGTGGCTGTTTTCGTTACTGTCACCACTGCTACCGTGTTGTCAGACATCTGATTTAACAAACTAAGCCAGCACACGCTGCGAGCATTCCGACTGGGACACCGCCATCCCTGTTCTTCAGATTTTCTATAGCACACGTACATTTTGCCTCAAAATGCGTACAGACGGCCGAATTAATCGCTTCGTTCGACTACTTTCCGCCATCAAACTTCCCCCATCTCTACTACTAGAAACCACTCACCAAATACGTGCGCCGCCTCAAATGCTCAAAACAAACTGGAGATATGCCAACTGCTGAAACTATATAGTGTGAATTTGAAAACATTGTTTCAGTACGTATGTGTAGGGTTACAGAAGACATGCCATGGTTCTGGCATAAAACACCAGAAAAGAAACGCCGGTCTATGAAATGACAGCATATTGTAAGCCAATTGTAATCCAAAAAAGCCACAACCAAACTGTCCAAAAGTGGTGCCGTGTTATAAGCAAAGAATGGACTGCAGCAGCTAACAGAAACTGACGGAGTGATAGCAGTAGTGCATATATATATATATATATATATATAATAATAAATAATAAAATATTACTAAAAAGGAAGTAACTGTTGCACCAATTGTTTGTGAATGCTTCAAGTAAATGATTAATAGTTTTCTTTAAACAAATGAAAACACTAGAACTTTAGCTTTAATGCTATTCAACCTGAAATACTGTAGAATGTCATATCTCTACTGTAAATAAAGCACGAAAATATTCTTGTGAAAATTATACATAAAATATATTTATTTATGAAAAATTTTTACAATCTGTAAATACGAAATGCGTAAAGTTTTAAGGTCTCCAAATTTTTTTCTGAAAAACGACTTCTCCAAAAAAGTTGAAACTTCTGTTATTTCTCAATGTAATCTCCGTTTAAAGGTACAAATTTTTCACAACGTCGTCACCATACTTACATGGATGCTAAGAACACTTCTTTACGGATGTGTTTTTTTTTACTAGAAAATCGATGATGCTACAGCGACTCGATTGAAAATTGAAAATGAGTGTCCTTCATGGTCGGAAATGCATAGCGGCATTACGCGTTGTCCTAAGACATTGCCACCTGTGCATGCTTGTGTTCGTCATTCAGCACTTGTGGAATCCACTTTGAAAAAACTTTCCGCATTTTCAGGTCATCATGTAATCAAGATGGGCGTTTTACCACGCAAGCAAAGAAATCTGATGATTTCACTTCGATTTTAACACTAAACGTCGCTCATTGCAATGACCTGTGTACATTATATAGTGCTGCCATCTATATTACATATTCAGAAATATTTTCTGTTTTTTAAAATTAACCTTAGAACTTGAACGTACCTTGTACATTTCTCAAAACAACGCCATTAAGTGATAAACCCACAACTAAAATTTTTGACCTACTACCCATGCTATATGTTCTTTATGGGACCAAGCGAAGCCGAAATGTTACTCACAAACGTTGTGCTGCATCAATAACACCGGGATGAACGCAATTTCATTAAAGGCATTTGGCAACTGACAATTACTGCAATATGGACTAAGTACAATGAGTTTTTGTTACAAAACAAAACTGTGCTTTTTAATGCTAAAGAAGATTACGCAGCTTAAAATATATTAGAGGCACTGCGCTCATTACAAAGAGGAGAAAGAGAAATTTTTAAATTGTATTTTGATACTGTTGTATGCAACTATGTTTGTTCTTGAATTACAAAAGCATAATTTTACTAATAGTTTAACCCAACAAAAGAAAATAAATGCTCAATTCTATTACGATCTGTTGGTAGACGTAAAATGCACCTATCACGTAAAAGCACGCGACGTTCTAATTCAAAGTGTGCTTTTTCTTTGAAGCTCGCCGTAGTAATTCAAACCGTTGGTAGACAATAAACTACCCCTTCCGTGCAGCTCTGACTTTAGTTGAAATCCTTGCGACTATCATTTACTCCGGCCCCTCGAGGATGCGTTAAGAAAGCAGTGCTTTGAAATCAATAATCAAGTAGAAGAATTTGTGTGCAAATGTCTCTAGAACCAACCCACGTCTTTTTGGGAAAGTAGCGTTAAAAAGTTGAGTATTCGCTGGATTAAACGCATCGAATAAGAAGCGGCGTTGCTATATCTTGCTTCATTAAAGTCTTGTTTAAGATTTATACTTGCGGGAAATCATTTAAAGACAAAGAAACTTATAAACAGTTAAAGGACTCTTTTATAAGCCAGAGTTATATGAAGCTAACAATTTATTATTACTAAAATTAAAGTTGAATGGAACTACCATTACAGTGGTCAAAAATATAAATTAAAAAATATTATTTTCTGCTTTACTAAGCAAATCTATTATATTTATGTATTTTAAGTTATTTTGAGTGTAACTTAATATTTTTACTATTGTTGAAAAAACACCATATTTGCTCTAAAATACTATTACGACATTTTTTGATAAATAGCAAGATTATTTGGTTTTGAAGAAAACTACTCGTATGTGACAAACACTTTAAATTATTTTATATTAATTAAGAGGAATTTATACACCTAAACGTTGTTAAGTCTAACAAAAGCAAGTATATTCATTTCAATGGAGTAACAAGAAAATTGAGCAAACATAAAAATTATATGCCGAATGTCTTGAAGCATCCAATTTGAGTCTATATCTTTAAATAAGGTATATTTGATTCAGTGACATTATCTCTACTAGGATTGTAAAATTTTAAAGAGTACTTTTTATGGATGTTTCTTAATTGGCCAAAATAGTGTATCGGGGTTTTCTTCTTCTCATAAAGTTTACACCGTCCGATTTCTTTAAGATCTCTCTTTAACCTACAATATCCTTTCAAGAATCTTGTTAGGATTCTGAAATGTTCAGATATGTTATGTGCATTCTAGTCAACTTAGCTACAGCTAACTCTACACATCCAGTAGTGCACTCTTGGTGGCAATTCTGCTTATCAAACTGTCTTTATTATTATTATTTTTATTTTAATAAATACTTTTCTGTTTGTTTCAATCCATAGTTACCTTTAACCTATTCGAACAACTCAACATTAAATTTCCCCTGCTTTTTTTTTGCCTATGACACGTTTTTCATTTTTTTTTGGCTTTTCTTTTTTCTTTAAAGCTGTTCGGATTCTAATCATCTCAATAAAAAGTTACTGCTCTCTTGGCCAGCAAGTCTACTTTTTTTTTATTTTGTCCTTGTGATGTTAAATGTCAAAAACCGTAGTTATTAAATAGATTTTTATTGCAATGCTATGTTTTTGCATTTTCTCTTGCTCCATGACAAAGTTTTCAGTTTGGTTCATATTTGACCTTCTTCTAAACAAAGTTTTGACACTTAACAACTTAAGAAATTTGCTTTGTTTGTTTGTTTGTTTTACTGTACAATTGAAAAGTTGCTTTTTAATAGTATAATTAAGATTGTATTAAATATTACTTTGTGCCGATACTAGTTCGCCGTACTTCTTGCAATGCATGTTATCCTCAAGTTAACAGGGCAGTTTGTACCATCATCTAAAAAATGTGACTATACATGCTACGCCGAAATTTTTATTGTCTTTCCTTCACCTAGCAGCTATTTTTTGAATAATATGCAAACATAGAATTATCCAAAAAACATATGTTAAAATAATAATTAAGCATATAATGGAGAAGTCCTAACGACCCGCGTGGGATTTTGGCTTGCCATTTGAAGCTTTCATATGTCCCCCATTACTACCCGGTAGTCGCGCACCATCTCTAATACGAGGCCTTAGGCAACCACATAATTACCCTTTGTTCGAAATTAACACCAATTATTTTTACTGACTGACTGGGCGATCTGCCGAGTTTCTTGAGCCCCAGGAATAAACTCGAGTCTGTCCGCATCGCAGGACGTATATTGTATTTTAACAGTTTATAATTGCGCCCATTTTAATATGCACATTTTCTATATTCTGATATTCTCAAATTTACATTTTTGAGCACATTTCTGACCTAACATCGAAGCACGGTGCTCGCCTAACTTGTGCTCTTTAATTTTAGCCAAAAACTTAATTTATGCAGTAATTCCATTGAGTTTTTGATCTAGCCTCTAAATACTGTAAAGGCAGCAGGTGTAATTTAATTTCCATTTTTTTGCATCCGAACTTAAGCCTTCTGTTACCAAAAATGTGACTTAATTACAAATAGAAAACTCGAGGGAAATAAAAATTATAAGGTATTTACTCTAAATATACCAGTTTTTAGAGTATTGCTCTATATATGGAAAAGAAACTGTTTGATAAATGGTTAACAAGATAAGTAATTAACTAAAGTTACGGTTTAGCAAATACTTTAAGTGCTACAATTCGGCATTAGGTTATATACGATTTCCGTATCTAGAAAAACTGCATTATCATAATGATAAAAGGAGTACAAATAAGTCTCTGGCGTTTTTTATCAAAAATTGCTAGCCACTAATTTTTCCCATCTTTCTGGCAGCCTACATCTTTTAAGGCTATCTACGAATCGAACCAATTTTTGGTATCTTCATATGGTGTGAAGTGCTGCTCAGACAGACCATGTGCCATCGATCGGAATAAATGATAATCGGAAGGGACAATGCCTGGTAAATACGGCGGGTGAGGTAAGACTTCCCAATTGAGTGTTTCCAAGTAGGTTTTGACCGGCGCCGCAACATGTGGACGAGCATTATCATGCAGGAGAATAATTTTGTCGTGTCTGGAGTAGTAGTGGGTGCGTTTTTCCTTGAATGCTCGGCTAAATCTCCTCAATTGTGTTCGGTAGAGAGCCCCAGTAATAGTTTCATTTGGTTTGAGCAACTCAACACGCGACACCAAGCTGATAACACTAAATACACTACATGAGCTTTTTCCATGAATATTTGGCTTGGCTGTCGATGTTGAAGCATGGCCACGTGGTTCCCATGATTTTCTTTTTTTAGGTTCAGCACTGTGTGGGATGGGTCTGACGGCCGACGATAAGTTTGGATACTGGATAATGTGTTTAGACTTGGTTGTAATGCCTTTTGTTTGAGTTAAACAAAAATAACAATCACTTATATGATCTTTTGGTTCTGTCCAAATCACTGGTATAGCAAATGGCAAATGTCTAGGTTCTTGTTTAGCCCAACCTAATAAAAGTTTCATACACGTTACACAATATATATGTGGAGCCCAGGATTTATCTTGATGCGACACAGGAAATCCAAAATAATCTAAATAACACTGTTCAATTAATGCGTGAAATTTCGACGCTGAGATGTAAAAGTTAATTCTCCACACACATAACAAAAACTGTCGGGGTTGTTAAAACACTTTTGTGGCATATTTACTATATAACTAACATAAATAAAATGTAAGTTAGTTAAATACAGTAGTTATACAGTTGACGAAATGAGGTTCTTCAAACAAAAACGTGTATTGAGGTTAGAAGTGAATATGTAACTGTCACAAAAAACTGGACGTGACTGGAACGAAACTATTTTTTTTAATGCAGGTGTGCCAACATAAACAAAAATCATTACTAAGTTCATGTGACATAAACAGTGTTTGATAAACATATTTGATAAGTTTTGAGGCCGAAACGACGAGATGAAAACGTCGTGTTCGGCGCTCGCACGGACGCTTGCAGTGGCGCTGGGGCAGTTGACGCGTTTTGCCCCATATGTATATATGTATGTATGTATATATGTATATATATATATATATATATATATATATATATATATATATATATATGGAAATAGCGCAAAGAAATTGCACGTGTTACATAAAATTTATATTAAAGTTATTCAAAATATCAAAAATAGGGACTGAAAACTAGTCTAGAGAAAACCGAATATACATTCTGATCCAAAATTTGAAGTCCTTTTGAATTACGTCGCTTACGTAAAAGAATCGACAAATGTTATTTAGGAGCGGTGTTTGAGGTGAGCCTCGGATATTGCAGCAAAACTGTAGTCCAGATGTCAATCCATTAGATTATAATTTATGGTTAATTTAAAAAAAATATTTTACTCAAAAAGCCACCTTGATGTAATGGTCGTTCATGTATCTGTCTTAGATTTTCGTTGGCCCAGTAGTGACAATTGTGTTTATTTACGTGACCATTTAAGTAAAAGTTCGCTTCGTCACTAAACAGAATATTTTCGAACGTTGTGAACGTTGGTATCGTCCTTCGGTGCATTCCGCACGTTAAATTCTGCACGATATAAACGTTCAGCTGTAAATATCAAGTCACCATTGCGACAATAGGCGATAATAAGCGCATGGTCTCCCGGGTACACTTCCATGACTTCTATATCTCCAAAGAGCAGTGCAACAACCTATCCTTACCGCGCCCCTCCAAACCGCGCCGTTACATGGGCGGCGCAATACAAATACCCCTACCCTTTCTGGACACACTGTATAAGAGTAAAATTAATTGTAACATTTTTTATAAAAAAAAAATTTATCTATTTTCACGTGTTCTTGATGGAGAAACTAATCATATCCCTAATATCATTCTCACCTGAAAAACATACATTTATATTTCGCAACAACAGAATACTTAGTCTAAAACTGATCAGCTATATACATGTAAGGTAGAGTGATGCACCAGTAAGCATGCTCTACAGTTCTATTAAGAATATGACAAAAGGAGCAAACTGAATACTTATTTAAATAAAACTATTTGTAAGGTTTGCTGATTTAAACCGTTTTAATCTTCTTGGCACGTCTTCATCATCGAAAAGTGTGGTTGCCATTTGATTAGAGTGTGTCGACATCTTGTCTTGGTATTTAGTGCAAATGTTTACACTTTTTTGTCCTATGAGCATGCATAAGTTAATATACAATATATTATTTGGTACGTACCGCGACGCGTTGACAATTGTTCTGAGTATTTTACTTTGGTATTCCTGTATGATTTTATATTGGATTTGCTTCTTGCAGTGTCCCAGAGTGGTATTCCAAATGTCCAGATAAGTTTTAATATGGATTTGCATAGCAAAATGTATTGTCAACAGATAGTATAGAGTTCCTACTAAGTAACCAGTATATTTTACACTAAATTTTAAGCATAATTTTTTTAAGTGAATTAGTGAATGCGCCATATAATTTTTCTACTTAGGTAAAGTCTTAAGTATTTAAATACGTCTTTTAGCAAAATTCTAGCAACATTTAGAAAAACCGTGAGACAGTTTTATGTTTAAGTGCGAAAGTAATATGTGTGTATTTGGTTTCGTTGACTTTTATTCTCCTGTGCTGAATATTGGTTTAAGTAAGTTATTGTAAGTTTAAGTAAGGTTATTGTGTCGTCAGCGTACGGGCTATGGTTGTTGCAATGGTTTTTCGAAAATCTGATGCGTATATAGAATAAAGCATGGGCTCAAGAATGTTTCCCTGTGGTACTCCTGATGCGATTGGAAACAGTTCAATGTATTCTTCTTGATACTTAGAAAGTTCTGTCTGTAAGATGTGATTTTAGAAGAGAAAATGCTGGGTATGGGGATGCGGATTTCAATTTGTAGTATAAGCCGATGTGCCAAACTTTATCAAAAGCTTGATTTATATCCGCACTTAATGCTGAATAACAACGTTTATTTTCAAAATCCTAGTTGATTTGTTTTACCAAACGGTGTATTTGCTATGTGGTTCCGTCACCTTTTCGTAATCCGTATTGATGGTTAGGCATGAGCTGGTGTTCATCAGTTATTCGCTTCAAGATGATTTTCTTTAGGTATAAGTTTTTTCTTTCAAATTAATTTATTGCAAAGTCAATGAAGAAAACATATTTTATAGCAGACCTCTTTTGCTAGTAGAAGATTTAAAATTTTTCTATTTTACTTAAATAATTACAATTATATCAATTTATAAATAATAAATTATTTTTCTAATTTTTTATATATTTATAATAGATTGTTTCACGAGAACTACTGATTATTTTACCGAATTTCTAGGATAGAACTCCACATATTTAATTCACGAAAACTAACTTTTTACGAATTTCAGCTGCAATAAAAAGGAGGACAAAAAACCTTTACGTAAACCTTAGCAAAAAGCAAAAATTTTGAAAGCAAAGGAAAGTAAATAAATAAAGTATTGTGTACCTGAAGACTGAAAAATTATATGTAAACTCTGTGTAAATCGAAACATTTGCTTTAGGTATTACGGTTTTTAAATGAAGTTATTCTCCTGAATTTGTTTGCGCTGCTTGTAAACGCCCGCACAATAAGTATCCGGGGCTTTATCGCGCAACCCGTTCCCCGATTTAATTTATTTGAAGTCCCGTAAAACTACAAATCTGAAAATCGGAAGCAAAAACCAGCGGCACTGCACAGTGTTGCTCCAGATTCGCGAAGCGTGGCAAAGCGTGAGACACGCCAGTCCCCAATAAAAATCAGAAGTGTTTCAGCCGGCAGCACGTCCGCTCTGCCTTCCAAAAACAAAAGGCGTAAGTCACCATACAAAAAGTCTTGCCCGACATATAAGTTCTATTGAATTTTATGAATTCAACGCGTTACGACACTTTCTGCGCACTTCAGCAGCCAGTTATGCTCTCCGGCCAGATCTCCGCTTTTTGGCGCCTCATAAATCATTTAAATGGTGGCCCTCACCTTTTGTTCTTTTTGCTAATCCTTCGCCACATATATTACCTGCATAGAAATTGCTGCTTTTTTAAATCTTTGTGCGCTTCTGCGCCGCAACTCTCTCCGGAAATATTTGGTTTGCATATTTAGGATCAATTTTTTAGCGAACTGCGCTACCCATCGTAAAAAGCTAAAATGTTTTTCTCGGGCAGCTTTACTATAAGTAAAGTAAAAAAAAACATGAAGCAAACTGGACGGGTTCTATTTCATCACGCGGTTGCCTCCATTCCTCAATTCTTCCGAGCGGAAACTTGGCAGTTAATCACTTTAATGAGTTTCTGGCGTTTACAAATTTTATACAGACAAATAATATTAAAAACACTAGTGACCATATTCTAGATTTAATCATATGCAGCGAGTTTACGGACTGTCTTTGGAAAATATTCGGAAATCCCCTCAATTACAATAGTTTCAAGATTCTCAGAAAAAGGCCAAATAAAATAGAAAGGCAATGTTATCAAACATTTATTAAATATTCAGAAGAAAAAATTAAGACTCATCCCAAGTTTTTCTGGACTTTTGTGAGATCGGTCTTCTCTAACAATGGTTTGCTGCAAACTATGTACTACAAAGGTGCGTGCGCTACTAACGGACAGCAAATTTGCGAATTTTTCAATGTTCATTTTCATTCTGTGTTTGAGGAAGCCGATCCAACTGTTATAAATATTAAAGAGCTGGAATCTCCTTTGAATTGCGTAACAAACATTAGCAGCACAGATATAACAAAAGAAATTGTCAAAAAGTTCTTTAAGCATATTGACATTAACAAGGGTGCAGGGGCTGATGGTGTGCATCCAGTACTAATTAGTAAATGTTATTCTACTTTGGCGTTGCCCCTAACATTGCTTTATAAAAAGTCAATTTCTGAAGGATGTGTACCAAAAATTTGGAAGAGAGCTTGGATTACTCCGATAGCTAAAGGGTCTATTACGCAAGACATAGAGAAGTGCCGACCTATTTCCAAGTTATGCCAGTTTGGAAAAATATTAGAAAAGATAGTTACTAGTCAATTATTCAGTGCCCTTCGTTGTTTTATTACATCCCACCAACATGGCTTTTTTAATGGTCGTAGTGTTGAAACTAACCTTTTGAGTTTTACTGAGTTCATTCTTAATGTCATGGATAACGGCTGTCAGATGGACGCCGTATACTGATTTTGCCAAGGCAATCGAAAACAGATGTCAGGCTGTAGTACTGGGAGGATTTTCGTCACAATATAAAGATATTAGTTCTGGAGTACTTCCAGGGTCCCATTTAGGTCCTCTATTATTTACACTTTACATCAACGACATCACGAAAAGCATAGCGCATTCAAATATATTACTTTATGCGGACGACACTAAAACCTTCAGGCTTATTCGTAGTGTCGATGATTGTTGTCTATTACAGCAGGATTTACTTAACTTAGAATCCTTCTGCACAAATAATAACCTTTTTCTGAATCTAGATAAGTGTTTTATTACTTTCACCCGGAAAAAGCAACCTATTCAGTATTTGTATAAACTTTGCAATAAGCATCTTAATAAAGTGACAGAAGTTCGTGATTTAAGTGTTTTAATGGACGCTAAGTTATATATTGTGCCTCATATTGACAGTATTTTATGCAAGGCCTATAAACAATTGGGTTTTATGTTAAGAGTGGGCAAGTCTTTTAAGAGCTCTTTTACATATATTCTTTTATACAATAGTTTTGTTCGCAGTAGATTGGAATTTGCTTGCTTGGTTTGGCACCCACTGTATGAAATTCATTCTAATAGAATTGAGAGATTGCAAAAGATATTTATAAAAGCTTTAGAATATAGAACAGGAAATTACTATTTGGATTACGAAACCTCTCTTAAAACGTATAGACTACCCTCACTGAAATGTAGACATGAATGTGCTGACGCTGTGTTTCTTTATAAAATAATAAACAACTTTGTTGATGTACCCGCCTTATTACAAAACATCTTGTCTCGCATACTCTATAAACAGGAAAGGAGTTGCTGTAAAAAGAATCTTTCTTCTATTGCTTGCAGTAAAACATGTTATGCTAAAGACAGTTTCATTAGACGTGCATGTAGACTTCACAATGATAGGTTAAATAATGTTGATCTCTTTAATAGCTCTTTAGTAATACTTAAAACTTTAATAAATAAATTACTTTTTGTAGTTTAAATTTAAATTTTTCAACTTTATGTATATTAAGTAATTATACTTTAAGTAAATATTGTAACCACGAACAGATACATAAAAGATAAAAATATAACTGTATTTACTACTAAGTACTAATTCACGTATGCCTGTACTATTAGTAGAAAACTCTAGGTCTTAAATTACTCTAAATTTATGTAGCAATATGTGTTTATGTGACTGTATATTCCTAAATACAAATATAAAAAAATAGTGTAATAGTTTCATAACTTTGAAGTTTTAAGAAGTTCAGAAGCAAACATGGATTTTTAATGAAGTTCTTTATATTAATCTATGCATAAAATGATTCAAAATATTTTATTAACATTATTATGCCAAAAGATAAAATATTATATACCTAAACAGACAACGTCTTATAACCAAAACCTTCTGAAAAAAAGTTATTTATAACTAAAGAATTTTTTACATTGGGTCAGGTGGTTTTCTGCAGTTTATATGTTTAATCTCAGCTAGTAATAAGGACAATATTAATAAACCTAGAAATATAGTGTGATCCCAATTAAACTTTGAATGTTGGAGGTTTTCATTTGTACAATTGGTATCTAAACAAGTGGAAAATTCATCATGGCTCCGAATAATGTACAACAATGCATCAATTTATTGACGTTTATTAAGAAGAAAACTTCGACCATTGTTTGGACGCAATAATGTGCCAAGTGAGCCTACAATTCGTAAAATAGTGCAAACATTTTAAACAAGTGGTATGCTTATTGATAAAGCAAGGGTTCGTTATCAACGCAATTATCGTCCAGACAACAATATTGATCGAGTAAGTACGCATGAAGAACCAATCACGCCAATTTATTGCAGTTTACGACAATTAAATCCTTTATACCGCACTTTCCAACGCCTTTTAACAAATAATCTGCGTTTCAAGCGTACAAAATTGACCAGTACCTTATTTAAGGACAAAGCTGCCAACAATGTTATTGTCAACGATATTATCGGGAGATGCTAAACAACTTTTCAATAAAACCAACAATTTAAACTTACTATAAATAGTAAGATGGATCCACATGTCATATAACACTTGAAACCAAATTTGCTGGCTGCATTATCTCGCAGGGGGCGACATCAATTGGCCATTGCGATATAACCCCACTAAACTATTTCATCTAAGACTATTTTAAAAACAGGGCTTATTTTAACAAACTTGGTAGGATTTTAGAGTTAAAGGAGAGCATCGGACGTGTAGTTGCTAAAAATAAAGGCGCATTTGTGGGAAAACATTACAAAAAACTAAAAAATGATCGCATATCAAAGGAATCGTGTATCGAGTATTGGGCCGACATCACATTTTATACGTAACTACTAAGTCTGTACTTTAAACTGATAGCATTACAATTTGGATTTTTTCAACATTTTTTGTGTTATTTAACAAAAACATTCTAAAGTTCAATTTTACCATTTATTTTGAATCTGCATAATGAGAGTAGTAATACGCCATATCGTTTTTACATAAAAATCTTTTTCTTTCCATATACAGGTTTTCCATTTTTTGTTTTAATTTCATTGGTTTTATTCTACGATTACTAAATATAATGCTTTTATGCATTGAAACGATTAAAATGATTTCTGCCCAAAAACATTATGTGTAATTATGATCACGCAATTTTTGGTGTTTTGTTATGGCTACCAAAAATTTTTCAGTTTATTCCTTCTTCAGTTTAGTCCAACAGTCTGAAGCGTTTTCTCATCATATCAAGAAATGAATAAAACCAATTCGTACTACTTCTTTAGCAAAAATCGTTTTATATAGGAAATAATACGGAAAAAAACATTCGAAGCAATGATTCAGGAACTCACTTATTTTTAACCTGGGCAACTACTCCGTTTAAGAACCGACGCAACTCAATCCCAAATTTAGATTATGCGCGGTAGCAAAAAGATCCTGACAAAACATGATAGTTGCTTCAAGCTGGCTTTTGATACTCCTACCAAATCCTACTACGGTATTACCGAATTAGAAATGCTAGTAGCCACCAAAAGGTTTCAATTATTAGGCTCCTCAGAGCTATCAACGCCAGTTTACAGGACACATTTCTTATTCCACAAAGAAGCTATTTGGATATTTGAAACCAGGTGATGATGATCATGATGATATTTAATTTGGATTTGATACTAATATTATCAGTCCTCTTAAAGTTTAGTGGCGGAACTCTAATGTTCTCTATTATTGGTCGGACGCTTCAATCAAAGCTTCAAAGTCAAGGCCGTTTTAATGCTATAGCAGTAGCCAAGTTAAATACGTAATTATAACAGAAGCGCTAGCATTTAGTTCTCGCTTATCTTTAAATGAACTCGAATAAACACTCCACTTAATTAAACTTTCATCTCAGCTTACATTTTTTTCTTACATGGATTTGTAATGTCTGGTTTGTGATTTATTTTTTAGATTTATACTTTCTTAACCTTTTTAACCTGTACACATCTTAATTATACTTACTTAATCCAAAACCTTTCTACCTTTCGGTGTAAGGCTATTGAGCTGAGTTGTGCTTTATGGATTCGGGCTTGTCTTGCACAGTTCTCTCCACTTTTTTCTATCCTTTGCTGTTGTGCGAATTTCTTCCCACTTTATGTTTCTTGATTCTGCTGCCTCTTTTAATTCCTCCTTCCATATTTTTCTCGGTCTTCCTATCCTATTTTTCCCTTTTGGTCTTGCTTCAAACACTTTTTTCACTGTTCTGTTTTTGTCCATTCTTATGATATGTCCCAACCACCCTAACTGTCTTTCTTGCGCTGATACCGCTACCGCTTTAGTTTTAAATTTTCTAAATGTTGTGCTCCTGATATGGTCTCTCTTTGTTTTGCCCTCTATTTTACGCAGGAATCTCATCTCCGTACTTTCTGCCCTGCTCCTATGTTTATTCACTGTTGTCCATGATTCACTGCCATAGATGAGTATTGGTGTTACAACTTTTTTGAATACTTCTACTTTTGCGTCATTTGGTACTTCCTTTTTTCCTAGAAAAGAGGACTTTATGGAGTTAAATAGTCGTCCTGTAATTCCTACTCTTTCATTTATCTCGTCATCAAGTTTTCCATTTTCCTGTATCCATACACCTAGGTATTTAAACTTCTCTACTTGTTCCAATTTTCTTCCCTCTATATATATACGATGTCTTCTCTTGTCTGGTGCTATTACCATTGTTTTGGTTTTATCTCCGTTTATCTTCATGTTTTCTTTTTAGTTCTAAGTTGTATACATTGATATTTTCTTGTAGGTCTTTCTCACTTTTTCCGAATATAACCATGTCATCAGCAAAAAGTAATTCTGATATGTAGATTTTTCCATATTCCAGCTTCCTACATGGTATCTTCTTATTTTTTTCTTGCATTCTTTTATTGCCTCATCTAATACTAAATTAAATAGCAGCGGGCTGAGTACACATCCCTGTCTTAGGCCTATATTGGCCTTAAATTCCTCCGACTGCTCGTGTCTCGTTCTTATTATGTTTCCGCTATTTTCGTATAGTGCTTTGATTGCTGTTACTTCTCTGTAATTTATGTTTGCTTTTTCTATACACTGCCATATTGTCTCTCTTTCTATTCTGTCGAAGGCCTTTTCCAGATCTATAAAACAGAGATGTATTTCTTCCCCTTTCTCTATGACCTTTTCACTTCCCTGGGATACTTAGTAAGGAAATTCCTCTGTAATTACAGCATTCTCTTCGGTCTCCCTTCTTATATATGGGTATTATGATTCCTATTTTCCATTCCTTCGGTACTTTTCCTGCTACTAAGATGTCGTTGTATAGTTCTAGTAACCTTTCCTTGCCTGTTTCTCCCATGTATTTTACCATCTCTGGGGTAATTTCGTCTATGCCTGGGGCTTTTGCTAGTTTGAGTTTCCTTATTGCTATATCCAATTCTTGTTTTGTTATTTTGCCTTCTGCGGTATCTTCCTCTGTTAAGTTCGTGTCTTTTCGAAGTCGGTATTTTCCTCCCTCTTCTTTTTCCAATCCTCTCTGTTCTTCTCCTGCTGCCAACAAGTCTTCGAAATATTGTTTCCATCTTTCCATAATATCGTTTTCCTTTGTCAGTACATTTCCTGTTTATCCTTGATGTTTTTGTGGGTGTAGTTTTCTTTTTCTCAGTTGCTTTAAAGTTCCGTAAAATAGTTTCTGGTTGTCGTTTCTCCTTAGTTATTTTCTATGTTTCTCTGTCGCTTGTTTTGGCTCACCCTCATATCCATTTGGAGTAGGTAGTGGTCGCTGCCTATTTCCGGCCTCTCTTCACCTTAACATCTTTGATTTTCGCCAATTCTCCCGTTCACTAGAAAATAGTCTATAATTGATTTCTCGTTTCTGCTGTGTTGCACCCTAGTGTATTTGTGTATGTCTTTATGTACGAACTTTGTGTTAGTTATTACTAAATCATTTGCCACGCAGAACTCTACAATTTTTGTACCGTTTCTATTTCTTTTGTGCTCTCCTTCTCTTCCTAAAATTCTCTATGCCTCTATTATCCTTTCCTACGCTTCCATTTAGGTCCCCATAATTATAATATTGTTTTCTTTCGTATCTATTACTTTTGTAGTTCCTCAAAGAACTGGTTTTTATTTCCACTTTTCATCTTCATCAGGTCCGTACGCCACAATCATTTGCCATGTTTCTTCTTTTTCCCTAGTTTGACTTCTACTGCCATTATTCTTTCATTTACATACCTTTCATTTATTATTGTTTTCATTTTGCCAGGGTGTACCACTAAACCTACTCCGCTTGTGCCCTTTCAGATTTTTCTATTCCTGACCAAAGCATCCAATATCCTTTGTGTAGTCTCGTATGTCCTTGGCCTTTCTTCTTTGTCTCTGTTATTCCCATAAAATCCAGCTTTTGTTTCTCCATTTCTTCTATGAGTTCCTCCTCCTTCCGTTTATACTTCTGATGTTCCATGTTCCTATTTTTATATACTCCTGCTTTCCTCTTTTTTGATTCGTTTCTCTACTCGTGTCCGTGTCCTTTGCTCTGTTCGTCATCTTTTGTGTCTGTTTTTTTATTTTCTGGGTACTTAGTTTTTTGAGGAGGGAGTCTCTTCTATGGCTCCTTGTTCTCCTTCGCTCCACTTGTAGCAAGTTCCGTCTATTATTATCTTCTGGTATCCAGTTTTTACCTCTTTTCCTTCTGCTCTTTTCGCTCTTGCTATTTTCCTGATTTCCGCTTGTATTCTTCTCTCGTCCTGTGTTTGATCGTTTTCAATGTATATTCTTGTTCCTTTCAAATATTTCTTGTTTTGCATTACTTCCTGTTTTTCGTTCCAAGAATCCATCTCCACTACTGTTAGTGCTGGCTTTATGGTATGTACATTTTTTATTTTGGCCTCCACTTGTAATTTTTCTTCGAGGAACTCCGTCACGACTTGTTTCTTATTCTGTCCTTTGAATTCAACCCCTTTTATTACAATATTGCATTTCCTTCTATTATTTTCTGTTATCTCTAGTTTTCTTTCCAGCTTTTCTATTCTTTTGATTAGGTAGCCTTTTTCCAGCTCCCACTTCTCTTCCTTCTTCTTATACTCCTCTCTAAGCTCCTTGTTAGCTTTCGTGTTTTCCTTTATTTCCTTCATCATCTCTTCAAACATTATTTTCAGCTCACTTATTTCCGACATTTTGGTATTCGCTGATCCTGTGATTTTTAACAGGGGGGATTTGTTAATGTTTTTTCTCTTGCTTTCTCTACAGAGTTCTTGGTCCAATTCTGTGCTGCTATTTAACTCCCGTTCCCTTTTGTTTGTGTTTTCCATCCAGTTAGCTCTTAAATGTGATCCCCTAAGATTTGTTCAAGTTTTATAGCGCGCTTATTTGTTTATTTGTTTATCTTTCCTCTGAACTCCGTTGACCGCGGCCTTTATCGCTATCCGCACTTGCACCGCTCGCTTATCACACTTTCGCCGCCCGTTCGTTGTCGTCCGCTCTAGGTTTATTCACTGCATTGTACACGTAAAATCACAGAACGCTGCACACAAACCCTTTGTTTTCCTCTTTTTTTTTCTTTTCGCCACTAAATCCGCTTTGTTTTATATGCACGTTTTACGTCGCGTTGAAATTTACGAATTTCATTTGGTGTGGTATAGCCCGTATACGGTATTTATATATCGCCACCTGCTATAAAATTCGCGTCCGCGCCGTCCGACATCCAAAACTCAACTCCTCCAATCTCCAATCTTAATTATACTGCACAAAACCCAAGATACCTATA
Source organism: Sinelater perroti (assembly GCA_036346155.1). Lineage (NCBI taxonomy): Eukaryota > Metazoa > Arthropoda > Insecta > Coleoptera > Elateridae > Sinelater > Sinelater perroti. The sequence continues at coordinate 405,642 of JARFIY010000195.1, forward strand.
TAAAAATAATCCACACTTTAAGGACAATATCATGCCCAATAAATTTTGTACATCACTGCTAATCATTACTTTAAGACCTAATATTTTAATTACATATGAGTGCATGATTTGGATCAAATGGAAGAAATAAATAAAAACAAAACTTAAAACTGAGATTCTCTAAAAAACATAAATGTTGTAAATAATGCCAAGTTCCTATCAAAAATCTATTAGCCCATAAAAGTTGTGAGATTTAACCAATTAAGGCCAAGCCTTTTGTTTAGAAGGGTAGGTATAAAGTCCAACTAAACGCCAAAAGGGCTTTCTCTAGTAAACCTAATCCGGTTATCAGTTTCTCATGCAGCTACTACCCCCCCCCCCCCCCACTTCCCGCATTTTTTTTAACTCAAATTTTTACATTATTTCTACACCCCCTTATCCTAACAATAATTTTCTAGTTTGAAACTTGGCTATTCTTGTTCTTTTGTTTACCTGATGTATTTACACAGTGACATGGAAAAAATAATAAATATTAAATAACCAGACTAGAAAATCATTGCTAGAATAAAGAAGAGCAGAAATTATGTAAAATTTTGAGTTGAATAACAAATATAGCAGGGTAGATATACAAGAAATCGGAACTTGGGTTAGGTTCACAAGGAAAAGCCTTTCTGGCCTTCAGTTGGACTTCTGAACAAATAGCATGGCCATAATTGGTTTAGATCTCACAACTTTTATGGGCTGAAAATTTTTGGATCAAAACTTTGCCTTATTTATAACATTTAAGTTTTTTATGGAACAAATATTGCACCAAATTATCATCCGAACAAGTAATTAAAAAGACGTAGTAAATGTTGATATTGATTTAGCTTACTAAAAGCACACAATAACAAAAACTACTCCGAAACAAAAATCTTTTAGAAAAAACATATTCCTTAACAAAATTGTATTAACCCTTTTGGGCTTGAAATCGATTTAAAGAAAAATGAGTGTATAAATATTTTAAAATGCTTGGAGCTATTGGAAGGTGTAGAAAAATTTATAAAATATTTATAAACACCTATAATTATTATCTGGGTAAGTCTATTCCAAATATATTTTTGCATTAAAAATCCTATAAGTATCACGGATACTACAGATACTACCTACATTTTCAAAAGTTTTTTTTTTTTTAGGAAAAAAAGTTCCTTGAGTGTGAGTGATAATATTCGTTTCGCGCGTTCTGCGCGAAACTGCTTGGGAAATACTTTTGGTAATATAATTATTTTATACTACAATTGTTTTACCATTACTTGATAGTTAAACTAAATTAAAAAAGTGAACAACCAAATTTACATAATTCACTGAACCCCTGCGGAGGGGTTGCTTATTATGAGCAACAACAACCTAAAGCGAGGCAGTTCCGTTCTTTCGACGCCCACTATGGAACCTAATAAAAAGTATCTATTTAAGCCAGTAAACTTGCTTTCAAAAAATAAATTCTTTGTCTCGACCGAACAAATAGAAAATGCCAGGAAACAAATATATATCAAGGCAAACATGCTGCGGCTATCAGCGCGATCGACACCTCCGAGGCCGCATCGTCGTCTACGGTACAAGATAACACAGAGACGAAAATAAAAATTCCACCTATTTACCTGCATAATGCAGATAAGCTGAAATACGAAGAAATTATTACTGACCTCAAGGAAAAGGCCAAAGGCGAATTTACCACAATAATTAGAAATACCCAATTGCGTATTAATCTAACAACCACAGAAGATTACGGGGCGATGACTAAACATTACAACGATATAAAACTGAGTTATCATACGTTCAAAGATGCGGAAACCAATAACCTCTCAGTAATAATACGAAATATCCCTGTTTTACTAACTGAAACTGAAATTAAAAATGAATTATTAGCTCAAAAATTTCCAGTTCTGAAAGTAGCCCGATTTTACAATAAAAATAGATACCCTACCCACTGTGTGCACTAGATCTTAACAATTCCCCTGAAGGGAGAAAAATTTTCGGATTATTAAAACTAAATTATAGCGTGATAGAAATCGAGTTAAGAAGAAAGGCTAAAGGAATACACCAGTGCAAAAATGTCAATTGTACGGGCATACGCGTAGCTGTGGTCAATCTCAAGTGCACTGGCCACCACTTATACACTCAATGCCCTAAACGCCCGGAAGAAGACCCTCAATGCGTTAACTGCCTAGAAAAATACCCTGCAAACTACAAAGGTTGTAGCTACTACCTAAAGATAAGTAAGAAATCTTCACTTAATACCAGTATCCGAACACCTGATAAGCAAAACGGAAACTAGAAAATTTGCCAAACGAATCACCTTCGAGAAGTCATCGACAAGAACTGAAACTCAACATTAATACAACTCAAGAGAAACAATAATCCACTTACCTCATCTCCATCATAATCACCAAAATAGTTGAGCTCCTTATTTTTAACATTAACTCCAACATTGTTAAATAATGGATCGACATAATTACCCAATAATAACTAACTTAACAGTGGCCAACTGGAATGCCAATTACTTAAAAAACCAACGTTCAACCTTTATAGATTTCCTATCGAGACATAACATTGATATTGCCTGCATCACCGAAACCCACTTTATCAGTACTGAAAAATTCAGAATTCCTGTTTATGATGTCTATCGGAAGGACAGAGAATCATTAATTGCATCAGGGGGTGTTGCAATTATAATTAAAAAGAAACTTAAACATCATCTCCTTTCTACAGACGCACTTCAAAATATAGAAGCGATCTCTATTGAGCTATTTACAAGAAATAATAATTCTATTATACTTACATCTGCTTATAAACCTCCGAATAAACGGCTCATAAAAGATAAAATTAGAAAACTCTTTAATTATAATGAACCCACTCTGCTGTTGGAAGACCTTAATTCAAAAAACACCATATGGGGTTGCCGGGCCCGTAATCCTGATGGAATTAAACTACATAACATCCTGACCCACCATGGCATCTCCGCACCAACTACTTTTACCTACCACCTATACAGAGCTGATCACCAGCCAGACATCCTTGATGTAATTCTACATAAAAATCTTCGTGACCCAATATTCCAAACAGTAACTACTGAATTAGACTCCGATCACCTCCCTGTAATTATCTCCCTGTCCAATGCTCCTGAAATAAATCCCCCCTCCTATCAAACTTGCATACGGAAAAACAAATTGGGAATTATTCCAATCGACCCTCGACCAAAAGCTGAGATGGATGAAATCAATTGAAAGACCCAAGGATTTAGACACCTCTGTTCAGCTTCTCACATCTGCAATTCAAGAAAGCATTCTAGAATCTACTACTCCTAGGAAACACAGGAAACCTCCTAACCACAACAGAACACCTAACTTCATACAAGAAATGATCAAACTTAAGAACCGATACAGAAAAAACTGGCAGAGATCTCACCTGCCATATCTTAAAACTTTATATACCCAGCTTTGTCACTCAGTCAAACAAAGAACTAGATAAGCTAAGAATCTCTAGATATAACACTTATCTTGAAGAAATGCGGCCCCGTGGCCCCAATATTTGGTTGGCTATCAAAAAATTATTACAGCAACGGAATGTTATTTATCCCTTAGCTGCTACTAATACCACCTATACATCTGACATCGACAAAGCAAACATAATAGCAATACACCTTGAGGAGTTGTTCGCACCTAACGTAGGCGAGTCTGACGAACATCTTTATCGCCAAGTTATCAGCGTAACCGAGAACTTTCTCCTGCAAGAGAACACCACAATACTCCCAGCAAGGACCCAAGAACTAAAAACTTACATTGACCGATTACCCAACCGTAAGGCACCTGGGCCTGATCTAATAACGAATGAAATCTTAAAGCAACTAACCAAGAAAGTCGTTGCCTACTTAACTACAATTTGTAATGCTTCCTTCCGACTAGGATACTTTCCGGTGCAATGGAAAACTGCCATAATTCTCCCTATCTATAAAACGGCCAAACCTAAGGATAATCCGGACAGCTATAGACCAATTAGTCTCTTATCATCTTTAGCCAAACTCCTTGAAAACTGATACTTACCAGACTCCAAGAAGTATTACAGGCAAAAAATATCATCCCTCCACATCAATTTGGCTTTCGATCATCTCACTCAACCACTCATCAATTGCTCAGGATAAGCGAACTTATTGAAAAAGGTTTCGAAGATAAAAAATACACTGCTAGTATCTTCTTAGATCTTGAAAGAGCGTTTGATAAGGTCTGGCACGAAGGGCTAATCTACAAAATGAATGTGATACAATTGCCGATCTACCTTATAAAGATTATTCACTCCTTTTTGATTCACAGAACATACAGAGTAAGAATAAACACAGCAACCTCTATTAACAGATCCATAAAGCCGGGGTTCCCCAAGGGAGCTTATTAGGACCAACATTATTTAATATATACGTGTACGACTTACCAGTAGTAGAAAATTCAACACTTGCCATGTATGCAGAGGACACGGCAATCTTAACTCAGAATCACAGTGCCAAAACAGCTATCGAATATCTACAACGTTCTCTAAACATTACGCAGGGGTGGCTCACCAAGTGTAAAATAAGAATACACCCTGACAAATCCCATGCGAAAATGTTCACGCTTAGACGCTATGCGAACTTACCAACAATCAAAATAAACAATAGGGATATAACATGGAATCCTAAAAGCTCAACAGTAAAGTACTTAGGCATCTACTTGGACGACAAACTAAACTGGGGGTTCCACATCATTCACAAACTGAACGAATGCCACACCCGACTGGGTATGTTATACCCCTTAATGAACCTCGCACCTCAGAACTGAATGCTGTCTTAATTTATAAAGCAATACTTCGGCCAATAATCACTTATGCCAGCCCAATATGGTGTAACGCTTCAAACTCAATACTAAAAAAACTTCAAACTATTCAGAATAAAGTGCTTAGAATTGCTATACAGTGTCCGTGGTTTGTGCGTAATTCTCAAATACATCATGAACTTGGTGTCCCACAAATAACTGAATTCATAAATAACATCACTCAGAAATTCTATCAAAACTTAAACTTATGTGCAAGTGCTACAATACTAGACCTAGGGCAAAAAGACATTCACATACGCCTTAAAAAAAAACTGCCTATAAACTTAATTTAACTGAAATAAATATTAATAGAATGTGTAATCTTATGATAGAGGTGTGACCTGTCACATATTCCTCATTAGATTTTAAGTAAGCTGTTATATATTTTATATGTTAACCAAGTTGTATATTGCATAATTATTTGCAGATCCAGCTATGCCTAATAAAAAAAACAAAAAAAATAGGTTTTTAAATATTTTGTTCACTTAAAATTATTTATGTAAAAAAGGAATTACTTACAATTAGTTTGGCTACATATTATATATAATTAGTGTACGCTAATCTAAAAAAGTCTTCTTTTATATTCCATTTATATATTTACAATTTATCAATAGTTACTTCATTCATTTCTAAAAAAATATTTATAGCTACCTGTTCACATTGTGTTTCTGTGAATTTGGCTAAATTCCTAATTTAAATGCAACGTTTTTTTTTCTAGTAACTCATTTTATTTATATTTCTAAATTTTTTTTTCAGTATGTTATATAAATATTTTATGAGCGTCATTTCTGTTCAGTATAAACAATTAACGTTCTGCCACAACTTTTATGAAAAAAAGTATTTATGTTTGTAACTCCCAACTATACTAAATTCTTTGTTGCAAATATACTAATAATAGATTAACAGGCAAATTATTTAGTTTCACATACAAAAGATCAAGCAAGTCAAATATTATTTATTTATAGTTTTGTAACTAACAATTATATTTTTTGTAAAATAGTGTAAGCTATTATTAATCCTCATACACAACCTGCTGCATCTTTTTATCACTTTATTTTCTCTCAGCTATATTCTCAGCAGTTTAAAGTGTAAGTAATCTAAGGTAAAATCTTAACACATGGCTCTTTCTAAGGTCGGCTGTTGTGATACCCGATTTGGGAATACTGAAAAACTAAAGCACGTCATTTATTGAGCAGAACCATACATTTATCTTCGAAATGTTGACCATTTCATCCACTGCCACAACTATTTTAAATGCTGCAATATACTTTGACTTTACAACTCGATCTGTGATTCGCACAACAGGGTTTGTCACAATCAGTTTTTTTGTGTGTCTTAAACGTGTTTTCCTTTTCGGTACTATATTCTACCTATAACTAATTATTTCTTACGTGGGTAATTAACACTTATAAAGCAACAAAACAATGTATCCAATTTTATAGAAAAATCTATCAGTTTTTTTCAGTAGACCACACGCTGTTAGGATTTAGGTTGTTTTTCATCTACAATACTATACTAACATAACTTAACCGTACTATGTTTTCTCAATTTTTGTCCTTTATATGTTTATTTCATTATTTTGATTTTTACCTTGGCTTTTATTTTCATAAATTTATTTTAGTTTATATTCTTATTTTAAATGTATTTTTTATAAAAAAAACAATTTATTTGTATCAAAACATAGTCCAAATATTTAAAATGTGCTAAACTTCTAATATATTGAAGTTGTCCAAAAGGTACATTGTGTTTTGAAATTAACTAAGTTTTTGTTTACAAGCAAATGACTAAAACTTTATTAAAATGTAGACAGTGGCTCTTAATGTATACACACGTATATATCAATTGCAAACATTTTCAGAAATTTCAGGAATTTTAAATCCAATCAATAAAGCATTAGGGGTGGTTTATAAATGACATTACACTCTTGTTGAAACCGTTTTGTCCCATGCAAGAAGGCGAAAGTTGCATGTGTTCTTGATTTAGTATCGAATACGTTACAGGCCTATTGGTAGAACTCACCACCACAACCAGGATATCTTTATGGCCGTTGTCCGTCCATAAGAATAAACCAGAAATGTTACTATTTTCTTTTTTAATAAGCCATCTACATTATCATGGGCGCTTTTCTCTTTTTTGCGAAGTATATTTTTCGAAAACCACAACTCTCTCATGGAACAGCTTCTTAATTGCAAAATGATCTTTTGACTCTTCGACATACAGGCAACGTAAAATTTTTGGATTTAATAACCACAATCTGGATTCTGCGTCATCGTTGTTCGGTTCTCTTCGGTAAACCATTTTGAAGAAGTCCCATTGTGCTCAATCAACATTTATCAGTGGGTTTAATGGGCTGCTTTCCTTTTTCTTGACACTTTTATTTAAGCAATACCGAGTCAAACCCTTGCTCTCACTGTAGCTCATGTGGCAACTACCAATCGTTAAACACAGATATCCTTCCTCTAGTTGCGAATTATTACTGTACGACTTTATAATCAAGACATCGACTTTTACCTTTAACTCTAGTAATTATTTTTTAAAACTTTTTAAACAATCTTTTATATTCTTTTTCAACTTTTTTTTAATTCTCTGGCGTACTTTTTTCGTTTACCTTCAGGTATTTTTTTTAATTTCTGCAATGGTTCTCCAAAACTTAAAAAATATTCCTTTGTACTTAATGTTTTTCCAAATTCTCAACTGACACTTCTGAATTATAGTTTTGCACCTATCTATTGCTTCTTACGAATTCTGTAATTAGTCTTCTGGAATATTTTCTGTATTTGTTTCTAATTCTTTTCCCAAGTTTTTGGAATTTTTTTAGTAATTCTTGTGTTAATTATTCTTTAAGTTTTCTAAACATTTTTTATTTTACTTACCCTTTGCCCATTGTATCTGACAATGTTGAGAATTTCAGCCATCCTTTGCAGACATTCAAATGTGTGCTAAAGTCTGCCTTCTTTCTCCAGCTGCTTCTTAGATGTCGTCTTCTCGCTTCAAACTAGATCTTCTTTCAGATGTAATGTCGCATATTCCAAAAATTATCCTGTTGCTCTACTGTTGTCTTTGATTTGACCGTCCGGTTCCAAAACTCGTTTTACTCTTCAATACCAAATCACCAATTGTTATTTATATCCGTATTTGGAAGTTTATTCTACTACTCGTGCAAATAAAGTTGAAACTTGAGTTTCTAGTTGTTGATTGAACTCTTCATAACACACATTCTCTTAGATTTATTTTTAATTCATTGCTGAATGGTTTAGAACGTTATTTAAACTTGTGCGGTCTTTTTTTTTGGCATTTATTAATTTTCTAAGTTTCAAAATTACTTCTATTTTTTCTTTTAACGTTCTAAAATGTTTCCTAGTTCTTCTTTCATATTGGGTTTCAGCATATCTAAATCCATAATTATGAAAAATTTTGCTCTTTTAATATACTTTTTAGTGCTACCACTTTTAGTTCATATAACTTGACTTGTATAGGAATATATGTAATTCTTCGAGTTATATCATATCCCACTTTTGACACCAGTTGTAACAAACTTAGTCTATGATTTGACATTTGTTAAATGTGTTACAATGAGTTAGCAGCTAGTACTAATTATTTTACTTTCGCTGACTGATCTATTATCCAGCGCAATTCGTAGACTACGCGAATTAAACTGCGAAATTGCCTGCTATTGCTTCTTTTGTGCATTCTTCGTGCGCTGGGTAGATTACTAGGATCTGCCTTCAGAACGTTTTTAAAACTTTTAAAAGTACTGCTCGATTGCCACGACTGACCACAACCCTTTCACTAAGACTCGGCTCCCAAAGGTCGACCCTTACACAATATTCTAAAAAACCCTCCACAATAGATTTTTGAAGCTTTGGTTGAAACTATTAAAATAAATTCTGCCACAAGCAACCGCAATTTTTCCATGAAAATTAAAACTTTACAGCGTGCATTTTTAGTTGAAAAAAACGGTAAAATTTTTAAAAAGAGTTAAACTGTTCCACATGCACTATTGCATATTTTTATTACGACTCATTTTAATACATTTTGCTGATCCTTTATATTCATGCAATTTAACGAGATTATACTGTTTATTTGCGCATCCATAAAACAATAGATGTTTATAATTAAGGCGCAACCCCAATTTTTGTGCATACCGTTTTAATTCTCCTGTCCGACCGTTTTCAGCTTCATCAATAATGAGCGACCCAATTTTTTCCGTAAAACTTTTATCTGAATTTTTCATGGGAGATTTGCTTTTAATAATGTTGTCATTTAATTTTAAATGAGTATAAATAGTTTTACCTCATTATATTGACATAGCTTAGCTACAGACTCACTCAAGTAAAATTAATAAAATAGAATATTTAATATTCTTTCACTCTAGTTAACGTACTAAAAATTATAGTACTGTGACTAAAATAAATATTTAGCTAAAATACTTAGTTTATTGAGTACCCTTCTGTCTTATCGGGATGAGGTGACTTTCCGGTTTAGCATATAACCTTGCAGTACTAATTATTGCGTTGTACTTTTTGCTTTTGGTATCTACCTTATATAGAATTTTCCATTACTTTCTTGCAGCAATAATTCGTTGCACGATAAATTTTATTTAATAAACTTCTACAAATATAACAGCAAACTATTTAAACAAATATAAACTAAAAACTTTCCTGGATGATATAAGATCCAACCGATAACTTCCATTAACAACGTATCTGTATAGCGCCAAATCGCTCTGTCAGGAGGTAAAGCTGGACAGGCAACAAAAGCGCCAACACTTTGATAGAATGAATGAGAACAAAATCCCACAACTAAACCTTAGTTACAAACCAGAGATGAAAGCAGCTGCTGATTGGAATGATCTAGTGTAAACCACGATAAATCGCCCCTTTCTTTTAGTGTTTTAATTTGAGTTTGCCGATTACGAACATGATACTATTAAGGATAATCTTTTGCATTTGAAAACTACAGAGACTTCATTAGATGATATAGTATCATTTTATTATTCTGGATGTCTGTGTGTGTATCAAATCACTCATCAAAATAAATGACAACAAAATAAATACAGTAAGAGGATGACAAATTGAACTTGTTGCTACAAAGGAAGTTGCTACAAGAAGAATTAAAAGTTAATAAAAAGAAAAATAAAAATCCAAATACAAGATGCAAAGGCAAAAGACTCCGAAGACTCCCCACTATATCATTCTAGAAGTAAGACATCAGAGGACAACTAAACGACCAACATTATGGCGACGAACAGTGACGGTGGGTTCATCTTCAAAAAACATTCTTACAAAATCAGAGGACGGAGTCGCACTTTTCGCGCAAGTTGCAATAAAAACAAGTAAGAATGTTAAGAATGTTAGGATAGTTTTGGCGCTCCTATAACTGATCCCCGCTTGTTGAGCTGCCCGCCGAATCAACAAACCTGGCTGATCTTCGAAAAGGTCTCTAATCTTTTAAATACTTCGTGAAGTTACAGCAGTAGATGGCCAGTCAGAGTTTGCAAGTTGGACGTCTCATACACTGCCAGCTCTAAATCAACCTAAAAGTAAATAAAAGAAATTTCACAGACAGTTGTACACTTTTAGCCCAAAATTTATTTTACTTTCTCCTTAAAGTCCCGTCGGACCAAATTCGTAAAATTTCTGTACAATAAACAATCTTCCGTTGAAGGATAATAATTCCATGTATACAATTAGGTAGTCACGTGATCTATGGTTTGATACAAAACTTCAATTAACCAACTGTTATATATAAATGGCGCTGATCTACCTTTTCTCATTATTTTTTAATTTGCAAATACTTTGCTACACCTATTATTAATAATTTTCTACACAAGTCACCTTGATTCAAGTAGAGACCGCCATGGATATACAAAAGAAAACAACATCATCAGACTTTCTCACTACCCCTAAGATAAAACCACAAAATTACTAAACACTTTAATTATATCAACTAAAAAATTAAATAAAACTTGAGAACTCTAAAGATAAATTTTGGTCAATTACACAAAATAATTTAAGAGTGTATAAAAAGCAAAAAAGACTAATAAAGAAGGAATAAGTGTTTCTTATTAAAAAGAATGCAGGCAATGTAAGAGGTTAAAATACTAGAACAAAGATCGTTCTGCAACTTAAAGTATAAAGTGTTCCTGGATCAAATGATAATCGGACACTAAATAATAAAATGTCGAAAGAAAAAAACGTGTCAAGTAAATAAATACAAACCATACTATTAACGAATCTACAAAAACAGTTTTTCTTTCTGTATAGTCTCAGAAAATGGAAAAAAATTAAGGTACTTGCCTTTCTAACTGATATATGTACAACAAACCTGGTATACAACAATATATATAAATATGTTTAGTTATAACTAGAAGAAGAAAAGCGTTTGCTTTTGTTGTTTTATAATAACGTTAATACAAAATTTGAAAAGTCAAAATAAGTTGATATTAATATCAGAGAAGACTTGTAAAAGCTCAGACATTCCAAATTAATAAAGCAAAAGCAGTGAATAATTTTTAAATTGAATGTTACACCAAAAAGTAAATACAAAAAAAACTAAAAAATAATTACGAAAATATAGAAAAACTACTAGGCATATCGTATTTTAATGAATGACCACTGCTGATTAGTAGTCAAGCAAGAAAACTTCTCTCTCTTGCTCGCCGTCATATTTACACTATGAGTCTGTCACTTACAAAACTTATTTTGAACAAATAATACATGAGTAGTTACCAAAACAAAGAGTTTGTAATAAGAAAGCTTACTTAAACCAATGAAATGCAAATACTGCACTATATGAGCTCGGGGGAAATATTTTCTTGCTGAAGCATTTGGAGTAAAGTAATTCATAAAAATGCATGATCAAAAAAGGGAAAATGGTAATTATTTTAATACGCAATTGTTATAAAAAATTACAACATGGTACTGCCTTAAAACTATTATTTTTACAAGAATGCAAGATAGGCAAGGAATTTGCTTCGTCTGTACTTTATTGTGAAAAATAGAAGAATTTCCAAAGGATAAAATGTTTTAAAAAACATTTATATTCCTATCTTTGAAGTTGATAGTAACTACAAGCTAGAAGAATTTGCTTCGGTCTGACCTGATAAATCCAGTACGGACTGTTTAAATGTAAATTCGGAAAGAGCATGTCGGATTTAATGCTGATGTCACCGAAATGTTTTATTAAATCGAAGTCGACTAATCAATTCTTATTTCGTGGCACGGAGCAAAATAAAGCACTAAATATTTACTAAACATCTTGCGTTATTTGTCAAAAAAATACTGAATTAGCTTATTTGCCGAAACAAAATAAAATGAGACGAGAAGATTCCCCGACGAATTGGTAAATTGGAAGTAATTAATAGAGTAACTACAGCAAATATTTAATTTTAGAATTTCATATTAGAAATGAACAGTATTCGGCTCCATATTTTGCAGATCTTAGTCAAAGAGCAGTCAGTTGCTGTGCTTATCTTTGTGTGGAAGCCAAAAGATAAATGGACATCATGATTGTGGCTACAATAACGAAGATAACTGTTAAAACAAATATCTATTCCAATATTGGAATTACAAGCAATAATTGCAACTCAGTTCCTTCGTAATTAGACAGGGAATCTTAAAGCAGTTTTATTGCACTGATTTCAAAATTGTGTTTGCTATATAAAGGCTGAAGAATGGTGCCTCAAACAATTCACTATATTAGAAAAAATTTTGAACCGATTATTGTCAACGGCTGATGATGGGTGGTTACCGAAGGTAACATAGCTAATGACAATTCCACGGAAAGTGGAATGTATTTTAGTTCACCATCACACTAATTTACAGTACTTGTTTTTCTAAAATTATATACGAGGGTAAGGTGAAAAGTTCTCGGCCTGACAATGAAAGACTGCGACTTTCGGTTAAAAAACGATTTTATTTTTCTACATAATCTCCCTTGACTTCAACACACTTGATCCAGCGCCTCTCCAACATCACTATTCCTTCTCGGAAGTGAGAATCTGGATGATTGTGAAAATATTCATCAACTTCTTCATTGGATGCGAAGCGCTTCCCAAAAACAATTTTTTTAAGTTTGGGAACAGATGGAAGTTTGAGTGTGCCAAATCAGGAAAATAGGGGGGATAGCTGAGCATACCCCAAATCCCGAAGTTTTCTCATCGCCAACGCAGGTGCGTTGTCCTGGTGAAAGATGATTTTTTCTCGCGAATTTTGGCATCCAGCTGGTCAAGAAGGTTGGAGTAATATTCGCATGTAATTGTTCTGCCTTTTGCAAGATAATCAATTAACAGGATCCCTTTCGCGTCCCAAAACACGCTGGTCACCTTTCCGGCAGATGTGATTGACTTCGCTTTCTCTGACGCTAAACCACCGGCTTTCACCCACTGTTTGGATGCTGTTTCGTTCTGGCGTGTAGTGGTGGACCTATGTCTCATACATGGTGACAAATCGCTGCACAAAATCGGTCGGATCCCTGTTGAATCGGTCCAAAGATTGCTGCGAAAATTATTTGGGCATTTGCATTTGATAGGCATTCAGCAAATGCGCCACCCATCATGCGCAGAGCTTTCGCATCCTTAATTCTTCGTGCAAGATGTTTCGCACGCTTTCTTCCGATATCCCCACAGCCTCAGCTATATCACTCACCTTCACTCGCCTATCGTCCAACACGATATCATTTCGGTGGTTTTCGGTGTGGTTACGGTTTTTGGCCGTCCTTCACGTGGGTCATCTTCGAAGAATGTGCGACCACGTTTAAATTCAGCTGCCCACGTTTTAACAATTGACATGGAAAGAGCAGAGTCCCCGTAAACTTTGTCAACTTCGGATGAATTTCCTTAGGGATTAATCCATCCAAAACGAAGAATTTTATAACCGCACGATATTCAAGTTTATCCATTTTAACAAAAAACATGTCTACTGAAAAAATTCGTGTAAACAAACTACTTGAGCGAATAAGTTGAAACTAGTCATACGAACTAATGACACATGCACCCAAGCAGGAAGCATAATTGTTTACCGATTGCAGCACCATCTCTGTGTCAGGCCGAGAACTTTTCACCTTACCCTCGTAGTTTCAATCGCCGGTTTTACAACGTAACACAGTTCTAAATAAGCCAAACTAAATGAAGAGATAAATAACGAATTTATAATAGTGATACAAAGAACTGTTTGTCAATTTTGAGAAATTTTTGTCTTTATTGGGTTAATTTTTTTGTAAAAACATAGCAAAGGGTTGCGATAATCGTGTATTCCTCAAGTACCTCACACTTAAAGAACTGGGATCAGCTTCAAAAATGATATTGCACAATTTGCTTTAAAAACTTAAGTGAAAAAATCAAATTTACTCTTTTTAAACCAAGGCTTGTCTTGAAATAGCAGCAAAAGTTTTACATGGCAAAAAATTTTTGACTCTTTTAGATTGATGAAGTCGCTTGCCCAAATTTCCTAATTATATATTATCATTATAAATTTATGTTACGAACTTCCTAAAAAATAAGACCACTAGAATCAGAAATACATATAATAATAACCTTGATTAAATCATGCGTAAATTGCTGAAGACACCGTGTTAAACCTGAAATATTTAAAATAGGAAATGTATCTATTGTGGAGCATGTTATTTTTTTATTTATTTAAATTACAATTTATTGATTTGTACAGTGTAATAAGTAAACGTGTCATATCCTAAACCATCTATCGATAATTTTCCTATTTGAATCTTAGGGTGATGGTGAGAATTTAAGTTGTGGTTGTTTAATTGTGTTAAACCGTCGCATTGCAATTGAAAGTTTAATTCATTAGGCAACGTATTTGTTCTTATTACCTAGTAGTTTTCGGTCGTACCTTGTTGAATATCTTTGTGTCGATACAAAAGAATTTCTTAAGTATTTATGGAATGTATAGTTCAAAAAATACTAAACTGCATTTGTTATTGTTTGTAGTACTTTCGACTGAAACCATTGAATCATGTGTTGGTTTTGTACATCCCCACAGCTGTGTATACCAAGAATCCTTATCGATTTGATAGCACATTTGTAAATAAAAATTTTGTTTTCTAGATACAGCTGAAAGTTTTTCTTTGCAACCAGTAGATTAAGTTGTTGGTATTTAGTTTTTGAATGTTTTTGCCAGTTGCCATAAGTCTTTAGTAAGGTGCAGCTCAAAATGTTTAACTTTGGTTCGGATGGGATTAATGTGCTGTGGGGGGTGATTTGGAAAAAACAATGCATTTTTTGGTGAAGGTGACTTGTTGGTTTTTTCTCCATGTTGATAATTACTATTCAACGAGGTTAAAATGTTGCTATAAATGCTTGATAAATAATACAGGATTTTTATTGTTTAAAAAGAGGAAAATATCTTCAACAAATGTGACGATTTTGGTGTTTTCAATTAGAAAATTTTCTATATAGATGAGACTTTCGCAAGATACAGTTGATGAGATTCAAGAGAGTAATATTGAATTTCACCTGGTGGTGCTTATCAGAATGGTACGAATTTAGCAGCATGGGGCCTGTCTTATCAAACCTTATCAAATGCTTGTGCCACTCGTGTCTAAGAATACTGCTGTGAAGAAAAACATTACAGCAAGATAGCTACATTCACTTAGAGCTATTATCAAGCACAGACGCTTTCCTTCAATTTATTTTATGGATGCCTGCGTAAAACCCTGACACTTATCACCTCAGATAATGAGTCGAACTTTATCGGTGTAACCAAAGAATTAAACTCCGCCAGAAAACAGAATTTAGATGAGGTCGACTGCTAACCGATGTATCTGTAGACCAAAATACGTTATCTCTCGAAGTCGAAAGAATCTACTTCCAACATTAGCTAGCTAATTTAGTTTAAATTACGTATTTAACAAATATTGAGTTACTCAAAAAAAATTGTTTTTTATTTTTCAGAATATAATTTCATATCCAAATTTTTAATAAAACTATTTAGCTTGGAAATTTATATAGTATTAAATAATAATTTGCTTTCTAATATATATACATTTTTACTATACTTTAATATTACGAATTTTATTAATAATAATCAACGTTTTTCCTGTCGTTATTTTTAATTTAAGAATATTTTAATCAATCTAATCCAGTGAAAAATACATATTATCTTCGTTATATCTAAGAGGCCCAACATATATATTGTAACGAACTCGGTTTGTGGATTTGATTACTTAATTTTTTAACAATTATTTAGCAACATATAGATATAGCAATATATTCGATAACACATAACCAAAAACCCAAACACAAAGGCTGCACAAGTAACTTTTATATAGCTACGTACAATGCTCAATCCCTAAGTAACGAAGAGAGACTAACTGAACCAGAGAACGCCTTGGAATCAATAAAATGGGACATAATAGGAATCAGCGAAACAAGAAAAAGTGGAGAAAATTTACTAATACTGAAAACAGGACACATGCTGTACTATAAAGGTAATGAAGATAACAGCCTACATGGAACTGGATTTATAATTAATAAGAAATTAAAAACAAACTTAAAAAAAGTAGACTGCATATCATCAAGAGTTATCTATATGATACTACAAATTAACAAAAGATACAGTCTAAAAGTCATCCAAGTATATGCACCAACAACTGCTCACGAAGACGTGGAAGTTGAAGAAATGTACGAAGACATCGATAAAGCACTACAAATAGAACCGACAAAATACGTAATCCTAATGGGAGACTTCAATGCCAAACTGGGCCAGAGACAGCAGGGCAAAGAGTATATCGGATATTATGGATATGGACAAAGAAACCCCAGAGGACAAATGTTGATCAACTATATGGAAAAAGAAAAACTGTTCTGCATGAATACTCACTTCTATAAAAAATATCACAGAAGATGGACATGGCAAAGCCCAAACGGCGCTACTAAAAACCAAATCGATTTCATTATGACAAATAATAACAATATTTTACAAGACGTAACAGTCTTAAATCAGGTAAACACAGGTAGTGACCATCGGATGGTTCGCGCAAAAGTATGTATTCAAACAAAATTAGATAGATTTAAACTAATATCAAAGGGAACTGCCAGGTTCAACATCGAAAACTTACAAGACAGTGAAATAAAGGAGAAGTTTAACGATAGACTAGACAAAAAAATGACGGAAATACACAATGAAAACGTAGATCAACTTCAACAAGAAATTACCAAGAACATAATAACTACAGCAGAAGAAATACTGGGGAAAAAGAGGAAACAAGAGAATAATAAACTATCATTGGACACCAGAAACCTTATAGCAAAAAGAAAAGAATTACAGAGACAAAGTAACAACACAGACAATTTCAGGTTAAGACTTGAAAGAACTGAACTAAATAAAACTATAAAAAAGAAAATACGAAATGACATAAGACAGTGCAATACTAAAATAACAGAAGAGACCATTGATCAGAATAGAGATAGCAAAGTGTTCAGGCCAAAAATATCCAACGCTACTAGCCAAATAAATAAAATTAAAGACGCGAACGGACAAGTAATAAATGATAGAAATTCGTTGATAACAATAGTGAAAGAATTTTACCAGGAACTATATAATTCATTGAAGCAAAAACGAATAGTTAATCAAGACCCACGCGCGAGGCTATCTAAACATCTTACTGAAGATCTCCCTGATATTAGTAAATATGAAATAAAGTTATCTTTAGGGAAAACGAAGAACAATAAATCACCAGGCGAGGACGGAGTAGTAATTGAACTACTAAAGAATAGCGGAAGAAAAACCTTAACAATGCTTCAAAAATTGTTCAATAAGTGTTTAATCGAAGGTATAATCCCCCAAGCATGGAAAATAGCAAAAGTAGTTATAATTTACAAAAGGGCGATCGTTCAGAACTCCAGAACTATAGACCCATATCACTACTCTCATATCCACAAACTGTTCTTTACTATATTAACAAATCGAATTGAAAATAAATTGGACGAAGCCCAACCCCCGGAACAAGCGGGATTTAGGAAAGGATTCGGGACCGTAGACCACATCCAATCGGTCAGAGAAATTGTACAAAAAACTAGAGAATATAACATTGACGTAGTAATGGCTTTCGTGGACTATGAGAAGGCGTTCGACAGTATTGAACACTGGGCCGTAATAGACGCTCTACGAAGAGTAAGGATAGATCAACGTTACATAGCTTTAATTGAAGACCTTTACAAATCAAACAGCTTCAAAGTACAGCTCTACGAATGTACGGATCCGATTGAAATAAAGAGAGGAGTCAGACAGGGAGATACTCTCTCACCCTGGCCTTTTACAGCAGCACTCGAAGATATCTTCAAAACATTAATATGGGACCAAAAGGGCTTGAACATCGACGGAGAGAAGCTTTCGCACCTCCGATACGCTGACGATATAGTAGTGTTTGCCAACGACCTGGATCAACTACAAAACATGATCAGAGAACTAAATGAAGTATCAAAAACAGTCGGACTAAAAATAAACATAAACAAAACCAAAGTCATGGCAAACTTTAATTTAGGAAATAGAACAATAATGATAGAAAACTCTACAATAGAAAACGTTCAGGAATGTATATATTTAGGCCAGCGAATAACACCTAATAAAGATGGACAGGACGAGGAGGTGAATAGACGAATCAGACTGAGTTGGGCAGCATTTGGTAAACTAAAAGAAGTATTTAAATCAAAAATACCCCAAATACTAAAAACTAAAGTATACAATGAATGTGTTTTGCCCGTAATGACATATGCTTCAGAAACGTGGTCACTAACAAAAGCACTACTTCACAAGCTGCAAGTAACCCAAAGGTCCATGGAAAGGGCAATGTTAGGTATAACTCTCAAAG
This sequence comes from Sinelater perroti, assembly GCA_036346155.1. NCBI lineage: Eukaryota > Metazoa > Arthropoda > Insecta > Coleoptera > Elateridae > Sinelater > Sinelater perroti. The sequence goes on from JARFIY010000195.1 coordinate 424,325, forward strand.
ATAGAAAGAGAAACGATTATATAAGAAGCCGAACGAAAGTACAAGATGTTATGCATAAGATCCTAAAACTAAAGTGGAAATGGGCGGGACATGTAATGCGAAGGCAAGACAACCGATGGACCAAGAAGTTAATAGAATGGAGACCCCGCACAGGACGCAGGAGTGTTGGAAGACCCAAAACTAGATGGAAGGACGACATTGTAAAAGTAGCGGGCAGAAACTGGATACAACAAACATATGACAGAGAAAATTGGAAAACATTGGGAGAGGCCTATATCCAACAACGGAGTATACAAATGGGCTGAAGAAGAGAGAGAGAGAGATGCTATTTATTTCTATGACAGGTTAAAAACTAATTAAGTAACGCACTAATTTAATTATTTTCACCGATCTATCTTACAAACTATGTGTGACCGCAGCTACCGTCTTGACCGTTGCTCATACACTTAAATACCTCGCAGAGTTTCCAAAATTCCTGCGGCTTTGTGGCAGCACGCTAAGCAGATTTTGGAAACCTTCCTTCTCGACGAGCCTGAAATTCTATGCGCTGCTCCGCCACCGCAACTAATCGCAATTGGTGGTTACAATAATTGAACAAATGCAATTATTTGTTATAGGTGTGAAAAGCGAAAAAAGTTAATTTAATTATGCATATCCGGTTTATTTAAAATAATATAATTTTAATTAAAAAATTACAGAAATAGTCCACGAGGCTAAATCTAAATAAATCATTTATGTTAACATACATAGCAACACTATTAAAGAAGGAGATTTAATAAAAATATAACAATACACAATTGCTACCCACATTTATTCAGTTTACCAGCATCATTAAGCAATTCTCCAATTATTTTATTGCAGTGCCTCTATAAAACAATTCAAGTGCTGCAATACTGGTAAATCTAATTTACACTATAGTGTTAAATAAAACATTTATACATATTTACTTTAAATTTCAAAACTGAAAGTTAAATATTTATATTGACCCAATTTATTGAGTTTTAAATTCATATTGACCTCGTCATTTAACGATTTTTAGCTTTATTGCTGAATCTATGTGTAGATAACTATTATGTTTTTTAAGGCATCCTATATTTTTAAGTCGTATTACGAACGATTTTCAGTCTACAACATGATATAAGCAGCGAAAGGGGGTAAAAAATCCTCGAATATAAATTACGTTTTCAGGATAGAATATTTAGATGTTTCAGCATGTTCAAATCGAGTAATCTAGGAGAGAAATAAAAAACTAAAGGGCGGGCTATGTAAAATAGTTAGGGCAAAAAAATAAATTGCTTCAGTTAGTCATTATATTATCAATATCTAAATAGCTTTTTTAAGTTGGAAAATATTAAACAAAAAACATTTTAAAAAGTAACAAAAGTAATTTAAGTGAGGTTACTCTTTGGCAACATTAAAATTTATATTAACAATAAAATAAAATACAAAACGTCTTTAAGTCTACTATAGCAAACTCATTAAGAACTAATATTCGTATTCTAAGTAAATTCTGCTTTGTTTAAATTAATCTTCTACACAACAAGTCTATTTGAAAATCTGTAAATACAAACACAATCTCACACAGCAATCCTAGTCAGCGGAACAATCCCTCTATTTACACGCTCGCAGTTGCCTGCGGCTGAGCAAGCGTGGATTTCGAGAGTTGATCATTTTTTCAATATGAACTTTTTGTTCAATTGTAGCGAAATGTAATTTACAATACAATAACTAAATTATAAATCAAAAGTTGTTTATAAAGTGTGTTTTTTATAGAGGTATAGAACTTTGAAATGGAATAAAACAAAGATGAATTTTTTACATTGACATGAAATTTACTTTATTTTTTATTTTTTTTTAAACTAGAAATCCTTATACCGTTAGGTGTCGGATTATAACCCAGTTTACAGTACAGTACAGTACTATAATATCTAATATAACTTATAAAACTTATTAAACTTAATTAACATTTCTTAATTAATTTATTCCAAGCCTTTCTGTCTCTTGTCAGGTTCCTTACTTCTCTCCATTGTGTGTTCCTATTTTCCGCTGCTAATTTTACCTGTTCCTCCCACTTCCTTCTTGGTCTACCTACTGCGTTCTTCCCCTCTGTTCTTGCTTAGTATACTCTCTTCGCTATCCTATTATCATCCATTCGGAGCAGATGTCCCATCCAACCTAATTGCCTCTCTTCTACCAGTGTCAATATAGGTTTCACTTTCAGTCGTTCCGTTATATTTTCATTTCTCACTTACTACTTTTTGTATACTTCCGATTTTATTTGTTCCGGAATTTCTTTTTTCCTGAGGAACGTGTTTTTCAGTGTGTTAAATATTTTTCCCACCTTACCTAATCTTTCCATCTGTGTGCTTCTACCTCTACGGAACCCATGTTTGTGACTCCTCCAGCAAGTTTTCAATTTCTTCTCTCAGTCGCTTCTCTAAAATTCTACTTAACACTTTGCCGGGTATACTCATTAGTGTAATACCCCTATAATTTGAGCATTCTTTTATGTCTCCTTTTTTATATAGGGGTAGTATTATTCCTATATTCCAGTCTGTGGGTATTACTTTTTGTACCATTATTTCATTTATTAAATCGTGGAATTCCTCTACAGCTATCTCTCCCATATATTTATTTACTTTATTCGAAAGATAATCTTCTGGCATTATAATTTAAATATGACTTCTGTCGTATGACCGCCACGGCTGGCTTGGTCGTAGTCTAATCTGGAGGTCCAATTTTCGATGACTTTTTCCAACATTTGTGGCCGTATATCGGCAATAACGCGGCGAATGTTGTCCTCTAAGTGGTCAATCGTTTCGGGCTTATCGGCGTAGACTAGCGACTTCACATATCCCCACAGAAAATAGTCTAGCGGCGTTAAATCGCACGATCTTGGAAGCCAATTCACGGGTCCGAAACGTGAAACTATGCGGTTACCAAACGTTTCCTTCAATAAACCAATTGCGGCACGAGCTGTGTGACATGTTGCGCTGTCTTATTGAAACCACAGCTCCTGCACAACATGATTGTTCAATTGATGAACGAAAAAGTCAGTAATCATGACTCTATAGCAATCACCATTGACTGTAACGTTCTGACCAGCATCGTTTTTAAAGAAGTACGGACCAATGATTCCACCAGCCCATAAAGCACACCAAACAGTCAGTTTTGCTGGATGTAACGGTGTCTCAACATACACTTGAGGATTACCATCACTCCAAATACGGCAGTTTTGTTTATGGGCGTATCCATTCAAACAAAAGTGAGCTTCATCGATAAACAAAATTCGCTTGCGAAAATCGGGATCAACGGCAATCTTGTTTTGGGCCCATTCACCGAATCTACGCCTTGCTAGGTGATCGTGTGGCTTCAATTCTTGAACGAGTTGGATTTTGTAAGCACGCAAACCAAGATCTTTCCGCAAAATCTTCCATAAAGTGGATGGACACATATCCAATTCCTGTGCACGATGGCGGATAGACTGATTCGGGTCTTCCTCTACGCTACGCTCTACAGCAGCAATGACTTCTTCTGTACGCACTGTACGACGTCTCTGTGGATGCGTATTATCATTTAGAGTAAACGTGGTGCGAAAACGTTCCATAGTTAATCGAATTAATTGCTCTGATGGACGATTATGTTGACCGTAAAATGGACGTAGTGCGCGATACGTATTTCGAACAGAACCATGATATTCAAAATAAATTTGGACAAATTGGAAGCATTGTTCAGGCGTCAGTCTATTCAGGTTGAAATGCTAAACCAAACTAAACATAAATCACTTGACAGCTGACAAAATGGCCGCCAGTTAAAAAAGTGTTGCCAACTTAAAGTTTTATACCTCTATAAAAACACCTGTTATTAGGCATTAAATCTTTTCGTTTCATAGTTGTTCTGTGAGGGTTCTTGCAAGAAAAAGAAACTGAAATCGTATATTTTGAGTCCATAGAAACTAAATTTCGTATAACACTAAAACAAGTGTATGCTTACATGTAACGAAAAGTCTATATATACTCGTTTTTATGCATCCCCTTTAGCAGCTCTTGTACTATATAGAAACCTTAATTTCCCTATTTTAATTCACTTGAGAGTAGAATTTCAAAAAATTTTAAATTTTATTTGTAGTAAAGAATCTATAAACTATTTTTGTGGCATGAATGTTAACCGAAAAACTTAACTTTTCCATTATTATCTCCTTATAAACATAGTTTATGGAAATGTTAAAACACATACTTTTTATTATTAAAAATATGTATACCTACATCTTTAATACGACTTAGGATATAAATATCACTACAAATCTTACCGCCTTCCCATTATTATTATTTTGAATCATAGATTTTAATAAAATGCAAAATACGTTTTTATTTATTTATATCTTTCGTAGCTCTCATGACATGTAAATTAAAATAGTTACCCTCTGTATTTTTACGTTCTTAGAACACAACTATGGAAATCGCTAAAACACATGTTTATTCACTACCAAAAGTCTATAAATTTCTTTTGATAGCTTTACCTTTAATGGCTCTTGAGATACGAGTGTCGCTTAGAAAATGCAATCTTCTATTTTTATTTATTAATTATGTAAAAGTAAAAGACAAAAAAAGACTGAAAACCACAGTATTGCAGAATATAAACTTATTATACTACTTATTTATTTACTTATAAGGGAAAAGATTTGGAGCCTTTTATCACATATTCTTTATTTACGGGGTGCGTTCGAAGGTCTCCAAATTTTTTCACAGTCAGTAGAAAGGTGCAATTAATTTTAAAATACGCGGGAAACATTTTAAATTTATATAGATGGTAACACCGTACAATGTACACAGTTCGAATTACAGCCATTGCAGTGACTGATGTTTTGTACACTTTAAATGGAGACATTTAGTGCCCAAGAACAACGTGTAATTATCCGTTTTCTCCTCTTGAGTGGTGAAACGCCCAAATCGAAATTCATCGCTAATTAAGTGAGATATGCGGTGAAGGCGTAATGTGCGAACGTTTAAAGAACATCGAGAGTCGTGTGACAATGAATCGAAGCAGCCTCGGCCGCTTACCAGGCGGACCGAAACCACGATTGCGCAAGTGGAGCAAGTTGTTATGGAAGACCGTCGATTAGCTGTGCATAATATCGCCTTTAAACTTGGGCATTTCCGTAGGATCTGTAAGGTCCATTTTGCATGATGAGCCAAAAATGCGAAAAGTTTCTTCAAGGTGGATCGCACGAATGCTGACCGACGAACACAAGTCTGAGTGGGTGGTAATGTCTCGGAACATGTTGACTTGTAATACCGCCATAAATTTCTGTCCATGAAGGACACTCTGTGGCCGCTCATTTTCCAATCGAGCCGCTGCTGCATCGCAATTTTCCAGTGGGCAAAACACACCTCTAAAGAAGTGTTCTCAGCAGCCACGGCGACGAGGTTGTGACCAATCTGTACTTCTAGACGGAGACTGCGTTAAGAAGTAACAGATATTTTAACTCTCTTGGGTGAATACTTTTTCAAAAAAAAAGTGGAAACCTTAAAACTTGAACGCACCTCAGAGAGAGCCTCGCAAAAGTTGGCTTCTCCCATAAAGTTAATAATGCAGTCGAATATAATACGAGTTGGCCTCTGCATTACATAATCTGTAAATGGGTATTTGCTTCAAACTTACTGTTTGCTTAATCACATTTATTATTTTTTTGTATAGTTTTTGTAGCATCATCTTTTGTCAGGACTTGCCTATACAATTATTTAGTCAACTGCACTTTTGTTTTTGTTTCGCCAACACTAGTTCATGTCTAGTAAAGATAGTTTCTTAACTCTTTTTTTGTAATACATAGGCAAGTAAGTTTCTTAAGCTTTAATCAGCTCTAATTTAGCTACTATACTTGCAATTTATAGATAACCATAGGTGTCACCACAACATTATATAGCCAGTGACTTTGCACGGGTTTGTTTTGTAGTCATAAAGTTTTGTTTTCTCTATATTTACAACTTTATTATACATATGCGTTTTAAGTTAACTTTGCATTCAAGAATATTTTCAGTTACTTAGCCTCTTGGATGACTCGTAATTGTTCATTTAAGAGACATGATAATTTTAACTTACCCAATATTATTCTTTGGAATGATACCAGTGCTGTTTTTTGAGGATTTATACTTAGGTACTTCATAATAGCTACACCCTTTTGCATAATTTTTAAGATTATTGAAAAATTTTAAGACAAGGATAATAAAAATTTCTCTTATGGGCACTTGCAGATTGTTTTGTTGCTTCACATCTTTTTATTATGGCTAACATTAATTTATAGGAAATCTGATCAAAGCTCCTATAATGTTAAGAATGTCAGTTAGTGCTATTTCTTGATAGTTTATGCAATTTTTACTTCTCGGCAACTGTTGAAAAACGGACTTATAACTTATAGTTGATAAGCATGTTGATGTTAGTGTACTATGTCCCCTATTGATGATCTGAGTCTAATATGTTTATCCATAAGCTTTTCTATCACTTTTATCATAAAATAGTTAAGTGGGTAGATCTATATGTTTTTGTCTGGAACGAATCACTTACAGGTTTAGGAACAAATTATCATGTTTGCTAAGCTTGTGCTTAAAAGTCTATAAATAATGGTATTTTTTATTACTGTAACAGCACAAACACAATACTATCAAGACCAAGTGCTATATATAATTTAAGCAATGCCGTACTCAGTAATGCTCTAATTAATTATTCTATATAAAATTTGCTTATTTATGACTAGAATTGAGAAAATGAACACTGATTTATTTTTTGTGCTGAAGGACAATTTCTATTTTTCTATAATACAGGGTTGTATCCAGAAGTAGCAGGACTATTTTTTTTCCGCATGCGCAGAGCGATGGAGGGGGGTCTGCAAGTCCGGATGCTATGGAGGGGAGCCTTGGGAACAGGTTTTGACCTACGGTAGTCGCCTGCGTGCGTTAGTTGAGTGTGGACCATTTTTTAGTGACCTCCTGTTGTGACGCCTCGTCGTTACTTGCGATGGAGCGAAATGTGGAGCAACGGTACGCCATCAAGTTTTGCTGCAAACTTGAAAAATTAGCTACCGAAACCAAGCACATGTTTACGCAGGCCTACAAGAAGGATACCATGAGCCGTTCCTCGATATTTGAGTGGCACAAGTTGTTTCGGGAGGGGAGGGACCTCGTCAAGGACGACCAACGCACCGGGCGTCCGTCAACCTCGCGAACGGAAGACAATGTGCTGAAAGTTAAGGAAATTTTGAACTCTGACCGACGGTTGGGCATTAAATTAATTAATGATGAGCTGAATCTTTCGTACGGGACAGTCTAACGCATCATCACAAAGGATTTGTCGATGAGAAAAGTGTGCGCGAAAATGGTGCCGAAAGTGTTGAATGACGAGCAAAAAGAGCTGCGTGTTGAGATTTCCCAAGAAATACTGAACTGTTTGGAAGAAGACAAACATTTTCTCGATAATGTCATCACCTCTCCGGTGATCACCGGAGATGAAACTTGGGTCTTCCAATACGACCCGGAAACAAAACGTCAGAGCGAAGAGTGGCGCACCGCACAATCACCCCGTAAAAAGAAGGCTAGAATGTCGAAATCGAAAGTGAAATCGATGTTGATTGCATTTTTTGACCGTCGTGGCATTGTCCATAAGGAGTTTGTACCTCCTGGACAGATTTTTACGTGGAAGTGTTCACACGGCTGCGAAATCGGATCACACGAGTGCGACCAGACCTGGTGGGGAAGTGGAAGCTCCACCATAACAACGCGCCGTGCCACGGCACGTAGATTGTGAGGGATCTACTTGCCAAATTCGACGTTTCCACGTTGCCTCACCCCCTTCAGCCCTGATGTGGCACCGCCGGACTTCTTCCTGTCCCCCGGATCAAGAGGCAGCTCAAGGGACATCGTTTCGACTCGGTGGAAGCAGTCCAAGCGGCAACGACGAGGGCGCTGAACAGCATCCCGGAGGACGACTTCCAGAAGGCTTTCGCGACCTGGAAGGCTCGCTACCAGAAGTGTGTGGATGCCCAAGGGGCCTATTTTGAAGATTATTATGTCGATGTACCAAAATGTTCAATAAATTTAAAAAAAAAATCAGACCTACTACTTTTGGATACCACCCTGTACATTGTTTTTAAAATTAGTGTTCTTTAAGAACGTTTAACTTTTCTGTTCACCCCTTTGTGTGTTCTGTTTCATCATTAATTTTTCTGGAAATGAAAGCTTATCTGAAAATTCACTAAGATGAAAAGAACTTGTATGTTTATGTATTTGGTTTGCTTTACGGATAATTCTGCTAAGTAAGTGGGAAACAAGAATTGTTGACTTATGTATTTTCTACCTCATTAATATGTGGCTTACTTTATTCGTAATTTCTCTGATGTAAAGCAAGAACGCTTGTTGTTTGTCAGGAACCCCTTGAGATTGGAGGTTCGTTTTTTGTTAATATTTGTAATTTTATATAAAAAGGAATTGTTGGAATATCCGATTTATAGTAGTAGATTGTAGTAATATTTGTGAGTCGTGTTTATCGCTTTTTTATATTGAAAACTTTTTTTCTCGAGATATAAGAAATCCATTGTAGGTTTAAGTTAGTAATAAAAGCTTTTCCAAGATAGGTGGTGGGTTGTTACATAGATGACAAGTCAGATGATTTTAATTATTTTGTTACAGATGTAATATGATGAATTTAACATATCTACAGCGTTTTTCTTTTTGCTGCCTACACGATTGTAACATTAATATTTTGCTTTGAAGACACATTGTTTAGAGATTTTAATATGATTTTAATAATATGGGTGTACGAAGTATTTTAACTAGATTTTGCTTTGTTTCGTCTACCATGTTTTCATTGAAAGTGGAAATAGAAGATTTAGTTTGTAATATGTTGTGTTCGGTGCGTGCGTGATTTGGGATAACAACAAAATCAAAACTAGATAAGGGGATCGCTTATAAGGAACTCACAAAGATTATGTAAGGTGGTAGTGGTTAATGATGGTTGGATACTAGGTAATTGATTTTGGCACAATATGAAAAGTTTACGTTTTTCGTATTGCTTTCTTTTACTCGAATGCACATTCTTTGCCATACAAAAACTATTTTGAAACCTCTTATTACACAGCACTATCATGTAAGCAACTTTTTAAACTAACAAACCACCAAACAACATTATCACCAAACTTTCAAACGACTAGGTAATGATGCAGATCACAAAGGATTAGTCTTATTCAAGGACTCCTAGTTCCCTTGGCAATTAGATAGACTGGAATCCCACGAAATACATGCAACTAAACTAGACTACAGCTAAAAAACTGAATAAGAATAGTAGGAATTACTACCCAAGATTATACAGAAAGGCGGTAGAAATTTATAAATATAAAAATAATTTTAATAGCGACGACGGATTCAATCTACCTAGTTCTTGGTTTATCGCTCTCAATGGGCAAAAAATAGACCGCGATATGGCGAAAGAGCGAGTGACGTCAGAAATCGCACAGGACAGTCACTTAATTTTTAGAAGATTTTCTTCTGAAGATGTCCGCCGCAGTTGTGGACGAAACGTCAAGAGTTTCTGAACCAACCACACGATGCACCATAGCACCGGCCGTGAAAGCCTTCGCATCTATTAAATAAGAATAATTTATTTTGATTAAAAACTTACAGCTGCTCCCCAAACTGTGCTCTGGCATTATTATTTAAAAGAAAAACTTAAACAAGTCTTTAAAAGAAGCTGAATAATCTTATATATAACTGTTTATTTCATTATCAGTTTATGTGCCTTAATCAAAGTTTAATTATTCTCATAACCTAATAATTTTTCATTTAAACAAACGAATATCCTTTGTTGCTTACAAAGAGGTGCTAAAAAATTACTTGAAGCATTCAAAAGTGGTTAACATTACAATTTATTCCTCTTCACTAATCTTTTATTAGAAAGACGTAAGCGCCAACTACATTAAATTTTTTCATTATCTATACACTTCTGCTATTACTTTAGCAGTTTTCATAAAGTTGATTGGAACTATTCTTTTGGTGTAACATGATATAACTAGTGGACAGCCGCCTAAAGCTCGTCGTTGGAAGAGAACTTCTTACCATGCACTGCTCACATTATCGCGTTGTACAGAACGCAAAATCCGACAAATATAAGACGTTAGACAACACGATGTAACCGAAAACAATCTGTAGGTTAGTAGTCCAGTCAAGTTAGCGAAAATACACCGTTTTTTTGAAAAAACTAAGATCAAAAAAATATCTAAAAAATCGAAAAAAAACCCGTAGAATTGAATGAAATACTTTTCTAAAACTTTCAACATCCGCTTCACTTTCAAAATGGCGACCAAAGTTGACCAAAAACAGTTTTTTCCCGTTTAAAGAAGAAACTAAGCGTTGTAGAAACAAAAGTTTTAGATAAAAGCTATAGTAATTTTTAATGCGGATCGAGTAAGCCCAACATGGTTTTTATTTATAAACAAATTAATTAGTTATTGTAAAAACCGCTAAAAATCGCGATTTTCTTCAAATGCCTGTATCTCTTTGGAAAATAATTATTTTTTAACTAAACTTATTGAAAATATAGCTCTTGATTAGTAGATACAAAACAATTTTTAAAAATTAAAAAACATTTTATAGTTTTTGCAATAATCGAGTTTTTCCAAAGAAAAATCGTTTTCTTAAAGTCCCAATAAATCTTACGCTGCCACATCTACAGACACGGGGTTAGGCCTAAATTTTCTTTAATATTTGCACTAACATAAGCATATATTGAGTGAGCCTCGAAATGATTGCAAATACAGCAAAAAACAATCGAAAAATCGTTTTTTTTGGGAGGATATAAAACTTCAATTAACTTTTTGATTTCAGTTTGTATCGAAATGGCGATACCGCCATTAGCTAGCTGTTATTTTCCTGCAAATTTAAAAAAATAATTTTTGCGGTACAACTTTCTAGAGCCAAGATAATTCTTTTTCTTTTGAAAAAAATCCTGCGGCTCCAGTTTTCAACATTAAGAGCTGAAACTTATAAGATTTGTAGTTGAATACTTATATTTTACATAAAAAAATACTATAACTCGATCGGCCGATATATTGTCGATTTGGCGAGCGCAAACTATTTTGAACGCGCGAGATGAGTTTTCAGAGAGGCCTAACATTAAAGTACACGCAACGGTAACTTTAGCAAGAGTGGTATTAAAATGTATTTATAGTTTTCTAGTTTTGTGTAAAACTTATAAATCTGGTTAATTACTGTGAGTGACAATAACAAAGAATTTGTATCTGGTCGATGATATTGTATTTAATATACATTAAGGGCATGCCATTAGACTTTTACAATAATTTATTTTGCAAGTGTTTTCTATTTCTTGGCAACGCAACAAAAACCTTAATAACCACTGACTAATCACTTTTAAAGTGTCCTATTATAGTGTTATTTATTTTCCTGCTTATCCCTGAATAGCTATTTTTATTTAACTCCAATAATTCTTGGAAAGAAAACAATTTTGGTATTTTTTAGTTTGTGAACTGGAATTTTAGTTCGCAAAAATATTACTATAAATTACTCCAGTGGCAAAATTCTGTAGAAATTTTTGTTAAATAAAAAAATTCGTAAAGCAGTTTGGAAACTGGGAGTTTCACTGTATTTAAATGAAACTTTGTTTTATAAAATATGATGGTGATAAAGCCCTCATAAGTGCGCCTTCACTGCCCGGCTATCGAACACCATCTCTGATGTGTAGCAATGCGGGGCCTTAGACGGCCGCCATTGTTGTCCCTTGTTCGATTGAACGCAGATACTCAATTATTTTTAGTGACTGAGTCGATCACCTGCCAGACATTTGAAGAAACTCAGAATTGAACCCGGGTTTATCTGAACCTCACCTAAACAAACTGTTCAGAGACATAAAAATGTCATTTGATGCACTTTTGAACATCCAAATTGTTTATTTCTTCGGAGGTAAAATATTTCGAATAAATAAAACGACTTTTATCAAGATTTCTTAACTGTTTTTGTTTTTATATTATAAACATTTATCTCTTTAAACTTATTGGCATTTTTTAGCCCAACAGTTCTTATATCAAAGTAATGTTGAACATATTGTAACAATTAGCATAATCATATCTTCTGCTATCCTAAAATCCATTTTATTACTTACGTTTAAATTAGTCTTATATTCTACATAGTTCTGTCCATTTCATTTGCAAACAGCTGCTTGGGAATTTAAAATTAACTGTGGAATAGCAAAGGCCACATTAGATCATCTACCTGAAAGCATATTTACCAAACTCGGCAAAATGAATTATATGTTTGTTTTTAAATCAGTGAACTTCATTTAAATATTCTCCTTAGTATTGTTTAATGACATGTCTATAAAACATTTTAAAAGGTTTATATAACATGAAAGTGATGCGCCGTATTAAACTAAACCTTAGAACGACGATTCCATTAGCAAAAATAAATTTTAACTAGTGCTTTTGTCAACGTAGCACATAGTTTTATCGTGCTATTTCGTTCAGGTAAATTCTGAGTAAACAATGAAAATAACATTCAAATATAAGAAAAATTAATTTTATTTACATGAAACTTAGCTCAATCAAAGTAAATAGTATTGAGAATTATATTATTTAATGTAAAATTCCATCAGTGGCCATGACCTTCTCGAGCATAAACTTAAACCTGCTGCAGGCCAACACAACTTTTTTCTTTTCATATGCGTCATTACCTCCATGATGGAAACTTTACGATGTCCTTGGTATTATAATGCTTCTCATTGACCTTCTCTTCGACCACTCCCACATAATAGTCAAGGGGACTGCAGTTGGGGGGTAGAAGATATCCATAAGTTGAAAGACCAGTGGTAATACAAATTATTGTACAGCTGTGCATAAGTCTTCCTTCCATTGTGGGCTGGAGCGGAGTGTTGTTGAAACGAGTACTTCAGCCCAGCAGCTACCTCCTTTATCCAAGGCTTGACAACTGTCTCGAACACATCAGCTGTCACTTTCAGGCTTTCTTTGAAGCAGAGTGTCACAACATCTTCTTCGCTGCTTGCAAGTCTCAGTACCATCACAGAGACGGGAATCTTTGTATGCATAGACACTTAGAAATCTCAGAAAGCCAGCGCAATTGGTCTTAATATCGTTCAGCAATCTATCTTGTTTTTTTTCACTCAACAGTTGGCGGTTCCTCAGTAGAAAAAACCTGTAGTACAAGTCCCGGTACACTATTAGATTAACCGTCGAGCTAGTCATGCCCATTTACCATTTCTCCTGCAATTCGATCGCTTTCCGTGAATTGCGCTGTCAGTAGTTACCTCCTTTTGGTGGTTGGAATCTCTATACTTCTTGACTACGTTGTAAACTTTGGTTTTCCTATAGTCAAACTACGCACTAATTTCTGTTGGCAATTTTCCAATGCAAAGGTATTCTCAGCTCACTTTGTCGACTGTTACCTATAGGGGGTTGCGCATGCGCATGAGCCTGCTTTTCGGCTTTCTCAGAAACACCTTTTGAATCAGTAGCATTGTCGCGCGGTCAAAGATATGTTTGTTTAGGGATTTGAAAAATCGTGCCCCATTATTCAATTATAAAATTAAGCAATAACTAGAAAATACTAATTTTATAAACAAAGAAGTAGTTCTAAAATAAAAACTAGACATTTTATTTATTTGGCCATATATAATAATATTTACATACCCTTATGTTAGATTTATATCATTTTATTCTTCTCCTTTACACGTATAACTTTGTCTTGTCTTCTTCTTCTTCTTTCTCTTCTCCCATTTTACCTCACGGTGTTGGGGTTTTGAGCCATCGGTTGTAAGCGTTTCTATCCCTTGCCAGGATCTTTATTTGTTCTATGGTCTTGCCTCTTTTCCTTGCCACTTCTCTGATGTTGTCTTCCCATACTTTTCTAGGCCTTCCTCTGGGACGCTTTCCTTCATCTTTCATTGCTTACGTTCCATATCCCTAATCTTATCCTTTTTCCTGCTTTTAGTCGTCTTCGGGTTGACCGTCCATTTCCGAGGCTCGTTGAATTACTCTGAATCATGATACCTTGTGTGGGTGATTAGCCCAACGACAAGGGTCCCGTTACCTCGGGACAACTGGTGTCAGGTTATACCCCCCGACGTTGGGTCGCCAGAGCCCCGTTTGTTTTCTAGCAGGGTGTACCGGGCATTTTATTGTGCCTCTCTTGCAGGTGGGGTTGACATTTGAGCCCTTGGATGTTGGTGGGCCCCTTACACCCCACTTTGTCTTGTCAAAATTCATAATTTTTGTCCAAAGTTCAATCATATATTTCATATCCTGTTTTGATTTAAATTCTTTATTTCTTATCTGTATTCCTTTCCCTACACACCAACGATTCCTTTAGTGTAGCACTCAGTATTCGTATTAGTTTTTCTCCATATTTCTATAGCTCAGTTTTGAGTTCTTCCGGTCCTGGTGTCCTATTATTCCTCATTTCTTTTATAGATTTTTTAATATCTTATGTGTTTATTTCTGGTTTTGTGTGTTCTATATACTTTTTGCTATTCCTTTTTCCATATATTGTTCTCTTTTTTCTGTAGTAGTCTGTATCTCCTATATGTTTGTTTTGTATCTCGTGTTACTATGTGTGTGTTAATTATTTTCTCTAGATTTTTCAGACCCCATTGTATTATTTATATGTTAGCAAATATTTTGTATTTTATTTTTTCTTTTTTTTTCTTTGCTGTCTGTCAACATATAATTCTAAGGGCGTGCCGCTTAATGTTGGATCAAGTTGTTCTTCAAAACAATTTTGATATATTTTTCTTATACTTTCCTGATGTAATGATTTGTACCACAATCGGATTGTATATATAATCTAACAGCTCTGGTATCTTGTCTAATAAATAGTTGACTTTCATCTTCTGGGCGTTTCTTTTTATGTATATTTATAGATATCCTTGTATTAAAAAATTTTATATTTGTGTCTCTGTATATATTAAACAGTATGTCACTGTTGGCATTCCTTAGATCTTCTTCTAATCTTCCCACAACCTTATCGTCCCTTGATTATCCAACCCTGCAATTAAGATTGCCTGTAATTATGGCAGCGTGTGTTTTGTTTATTCCCTTCAATATATCATTAAGTTTGTAGAAAAATCATTGTCTACAATTTTTATGTTGTCATGTATTCCATAAATCCTCGGTATTCGTTCATACATTTTTATTATTTTTATAAATTTTTCATGAATTTGTTCCCATTTTTTGATTTACTTGTTTTTAATAAGAACAGATTTTTCTAACTTTGTTTTTGTATTGTTATCGACACCACTCCAAATGTATAGATAATTCCTTATTATTTCTTGTTCTTTTTCTTTTTCATTTGTTTCCTTTAAGATAATTGTTTTGGTTTATTTTTTGCACCACTTCTTGTTATGTTGTTGTAAAACCTTTTACGTTCCATGTAGAGATCATTATAATAAGTTGCCTTCATATTCATTATATTTGTCTGTTATTAGGTTTAGTATGTTTGTGGAGTTATTTAGCTTGTAAAGAATTTTTTATCCTGCTTCTATGTATTTTTACGTGTATCTTACTGAAAACCCTGCGCCATAGTCCTTCTTCTTTATCCGGGCTTGTAACCGACAACAGTAATCCATTCATCGCTTCCTGCAAACTCAGTTATTTTTTTAAATTAATAAACCTTAATCCTTCAAACCTCTGATTACAGTTTGTATCAGCCATGCAGATCACAAGCATATTTTAGATGTCTCTATTAGTTCTTTCCACTTTAGTTTGGGATTAGCCTAATAATTAATTAATTTAATTAATTAATTCAAGTAACAAACTCTGGACCATTGTAGGTTAAAGACGCTTAAAAAATTAAAAATATCAATCAAATCTAATGCAAGTAACCGTCCATTAAAAATTTAAAACATTTATCACAATTCCTGTGATTAGATCCACATGCTCATTTTATTAACAATTATTTTTCTGTGATTTCAACTTTTTCTAATATAGCATAAACGGTTACAATGCAATTTAACTTCTTGTACTAAGTTATGGTGTTCTTCGTCGAGTTCGTGAAGCATTTTGGTACTTAGCATCATATTAATGGCGTTATGTGTCATACAATTCAAAAACCATTATTTGTCA
The DNA here is from genome assembly GCA_036346155.1 of Sinelater perroti. Taxonomy (NCBI): domain Eukaryota; kingdom Metazoa; phylum Arthropoda; class Insecta; order Coleoptera; family Elateridae; genus Sinelater; species Sinelater perroti. The sequence continues at coordinate 440,454 of JARFIY010000195.1, forward strand.
TAAAATGTCTTATATTAAACTAACCTTGAAATATCATTTATAAGCACATCAATTCTTTTTAACCAATGCCATTCCTTAAATGGATTGAAATGTATCACAGAAGCTAATTTTTCAAAACACATATTGGTCAGGTAGATAACTAGAAACTAACTGCTACACATACAGAAATATTTTAAAACAACATGATGCAGCAAGTGAGGACCATACGCTGTATTTATGTTTATAGGAGTCGACTGCGGTTATTTAAATGCAACTTTACCTAGACACATCTAAGAACTTAGCACTTTACTCAGATAAACCCCAACCTTTTACTTTAGTTCCTTTTTGCAGACCCTGCTAGATAAAATGCATTATACACGGATAATCATCGGTTTACTTTGTTTTCGGACATCGGCATAAGAAATTTAAATCACTAAAATAAACAAAACATTGAGTTAATACAACAATCGGTGGGTTTAAAGATTTCTAAAATAAAAAACAATATTTGGCATCCCAAATAATCCCATTCAAAATTCATAACATTCTCAGGGTTTCACATAATTTTAGTAAAACAGTATATAAATATCTTGCACGTGCCATATGTTTTACTACTTACATACTCTGCTTTTTTCTATAAAATAGAAAAAAAATACATTTTATGTGCGCTATTAACACATTTTACACATTTTTCTTCAGATTCATGTCTAATGTATGGTAATGCAATCTGAAAGTGCGCCAAAAATTAGGAGCGTAAGAAAAAACGTCCCTCTTCCAGCCAAACAACACGGCAATAAAGCTGCGACCGGAATGCCGGGCGAGAGCGAACCGGAGAACAATTCGCCCATAAACAACAATTATTCCAGAACTCCGGAGATGGTGATTCTTGATAAACACAATGTTACAGCGACACTTAGTGGCGTGGAAGGCCTTGCCATGATATTGCACTCATAAATCGGGGGCTTTCGATTGAGGCGCTTTAATAAATACCGCCAAGCAGCCTCCGAACGAGCTCGAAAACGGAATGAATTTTTATGACGTTTAGCTTTACATCTATTGTCATTGGCATGACTCCTGCCGGAAGGCTGCTTTGAATAACTTCGTTGCAAATGTATGCATACCATGCACGACTGGACTAATATGGATCAATAGCCTACGTTCCATAGAATTTCACCTACTGCTACTGGTCTTGTGTGCACTTGCTACACCAATTATGCATGTCGGTGGCAATCTCAGACTGTATAATCTTTCGGGCAAGTTATTCATTGTTTGCACTTATTTCTCATAACGGCGAAGTGCTCTATAAAAAGTACATTTGTATCTTCATCCTCTACAGACTTAAAAACGTAAATTTGTCTTTAATAGAGGCTTTGTCACTTTACAAGAAAATAACAAATAATAAATAAAGCAGTAAACAACTGCTAATAACTAAAAAATTTAATTGTAAATAGATCACAAAAAACAACCACCAAAAATATCCACTGCTTCTAATAAAAGCCGTAAACCATCTAAAAGTATTGCAATAACCAAATAACTAAAAAAAACTGTATAACAAATTCAAAATTATAAACGCTATAGATAACTCGGTTAGTGTAACGCTATAAACTAATTATTAAAAGTAATAATTAAGTATACAACAAAATAAAACCCACTTGGATAACCAAAGCATACATGATCATAAGATAAACATGCAAATTTAATAATTAAAATAATGAATTATACATAAAAAAATTTGTTTATTTTAACTTTTAATTTTTCAAAAGCTCAGTAAGTTCTATCAAATTTCCTATTTACTACAGCTCTTAAATTACATTTGTGGTAACCACTATATTAGTTATTAAAAACCCAATGTGCTTAAAAACGTAAATATCAAAAAACGTGATTATTAAAGTTCACTGCTCCAATTAATATATCTTATTTCATTTGACATACACGTTTACGCAAAATTCCTAATCAGTTTTTTCTATAAAAGGAGAGACTAACAACACACCTATGATTTTTCCTTAAAATTTTTGACTTTTAGATTATTTTTTTCTTGTTTTATTAGCAATCAGAATGAAATGCACTCTTTAAGCTGACGTGGTTACTACGTACAAAATAAACCAAGCTTCTTGTACGTGGCGTGGAAAAGGGCCCAATCAACGATATTATCTCAGCTTCATCAAAAATCTATTAGCCAGATTCAGTCTTCGGTAGGGTGTGGGTGCAGTAAAGGCTCTAGTAATAAATTAGGATGGGCTTCCAAATTGTGGTGTTTGTCACTTCTTTAGATTATGACTTCACTGACACATTAGATTTTAAAATCGGCATGTAATTTATTTATTAAGCCTTGTAAAAAGTTATTTGCTTTTTGGAATTGTGAACATTGCCATCAAAAGAATTAAACATGCGGCAAGGAATTATTTACAAAATTTCAAAGAAATAGTAAGCTGCCGAACGCACACATCACTAGAAAACTGAAAATCAATAGAAAAATGGTGCGTGATATCCTACTGTTTAAAGAACGTTAGCAGTCGAGATAAAGGCAGGAAGTTACCGGAAAAGAGGAATGGACGAACAGTTAGAAAAGAATGCGAACTTTATTAATATGTAAGAAAATGACATCGTGTTTTCAAGTATCAGTAAGATTAATAAAGAAAATTAAAAAGAACAACAAATAAAGGTATATAAATTTCAAAAACCACCAGACAGAAACAGACAAACAAGAAGTTACTACCAGGAAATGAGCAAGAAGTCTATATGAACAATTGTTAATAAACTTTAAAGGCTGCGTGGATATGGATGATGAGACCTATGTCTTGGCTAATTTCAAACAACTTTCCGGCCAACAATTTTATGTAGCCAAGAATCAGCTAAATGTAGACGCAAAATTCCGAACAAAGAAGGCATAAAAATACCCAAAGACAATTTTAGTGTGTCAGACAATCTGTACATGTCGGATCAAGAAGCGCGCCACGCCATTTGTGACAGTTGGAACATTAAACCAAGATATATATGTAAAAGAATGTCTGCAAGCACGTTAATTGTCCCTGTTTCAGAAGCAATGTGAATACAATATTTTGGCGAAACCTTACCATAATCCACTATGGTAAAAAAGCAAAGAAATAATACAGTTTCGCCTTTTATATTTTTTGGTACTTTCAGTCTTACAGATAGATTTATGGTTTCTTGTATTACACGGAACAGATATCTCAATTTGTTTTACAGATGTATAATCTAAATATTGATTTCTTCATTATAGCAGAAGAACTTATAGTAGCTGTTTTTGGGCTATAGTCTGAAGTGTGATATACCCATATATGTTGAGGCAATTCCGTTGGTTACAAAGAAATCCAATAGTCCCCGAATTTTGCCTGGATCGGTAGGCCAGTATGTTGGGGTGCGGGTCAATAAAAAGTGGTAGTTGTTTTCGTCGATAGCTTTGATTACTTCTCTATCTTTGGGTGTTGTTAGGGTGAGCCCCATAAGATGTTTGCTGTTGCAATCCCTCTCTGCCAAAAACTTTGGTCCCAATGTTTGAAAGAATGATTCAAAATGTTTTGTTTTTAAATTGTTACGGCGACGACAGTATATAGCAGCAACAATTAGGTCATATGGAAGGCTATTAACTTTCATGTATGCTGCTTCGATATGACGTATCTCATATTTTAGTAGCTTGTAGTGTTCAACTGTATCTTTGATAAACATTGATGTCGCTCCATGTGCAGTGCCATCCGGGTAATTCGTATAGTTTTATTTGTATTTTGGTATATTAAAATAACTTCTATCAATTAGATGTGTCTTACTAATTAGGATTTTGTGTGAGAAATAATTTTATTTCTTCTTTATTATTCATTTCATTAATTAGCATTGTTAACATGTTGAGTACCATGCTGTTTTGTTAAAATAACTGATTAAATACATTTTTGAGTTTATCAATAAATTTGGTAATACGTGGTCCCGGGGTTGAGGTGCGGACTGCGATGCGGGCAGATCCGGATTTATTTCTGGAGCTCCCTGATGCCTGGTGGGTGGCCTACTCAGTCACTATAAATATTTTTTTTTAATTACATCTCAACAATACAAGAATACATCAGTGCCAGAGCAAAGAAATTTTATACTAACATAAGCTCCTGCGAGGAATCTTAGCAATGTCATCTCGGTAGTCGAAATATTCACACCCCACTGAAGCGTAAGCTACCGTAGGACCTACTAACCGATGACTCTACCGACTGATCACAATATAATTCGAGATGTCAACATATCTCAAATGTCAGTTTACTCCGTTATTCGTACATAGTTCAACCCTACCATGTATAACACTTATTTTGTTGATCTGGTAAAAAAGTAATTAAAAAAAAATTAATAACATTATATATAGTGTAATTGTTTATTTCTTATGTACCATGGTGCATTTACGCTAATGCGAAGCATTTTGTTTTGGAGCCTTTAGAGTTTAGATATATTCATTTTTGCAGTGTTGCTCCAGATGGGTGATGCGTACAGTGCCAGTAGCCTAATTAGGGATTTGTACATTAGAGTTGTGCATTGGATTTTTAGTGATGACTTTCTATTAATTAACGGATACAGTTGTGCCAATCGCGCGTAACTCTGATTGAGTTTTTGGTTGATTTGTAATTTCCATGTCAGTCGCGTGTCTAAAAGCACTCCCAGATATTCGACTGCTTTATCAGCTGGGTTCCATTCGATGCTGTTATTACTGATGTGGATGTTAGGTAAGTTAGAAATGCGTTTTAGGGAAACACTTTAGTTTGACATTTCGCTGAGTTGATTCGTATGTTCCACTTTTTGAACCATGAGTAGATTTCATCAGTTGCTCGTTGTAATTTGGAGATGGCTTGCCAGAGATCGGTGCTTTGTGTTAAAATGACGGTGTCGTCGGCAAAAGTTGCTAAGGTAGCGTTAATTGTTGGTATATCTGAAGTGTATAGGTTGAATAGTAGCGGTCCCAATATACTGCCTTGTGAGACTCCTGCTCGTATGTTTTTTGGTTGAGAGAGGACAAGATTAATTTTTTCGGCAAACGTTCTGTCTTCGAGGAAAGAATACCTATTGCTTTGAGGTAAGTCGATATGTTTAGCTTGAGTATTTTGCTTTTCAGGCCTTCAATCCAAACCTTGCCGAAGGCCTGGGCTACGTCAAGGAATAGTACTGTTGTGTAGTATTTGTATTCGTAGCCAGTTTCTATGACTTTACTGATTCGTTGCAGCTGATGATTAGTGGAGTACGTTCTTCGGAAGCCGAACTGGTGCGGTGGGATGACATTAAGGAAGGTCACTTCTGTGTTTAATCGGGAATAGATGACCTTTTTTCCAATAGTTTTGACATTGTCGTTAATAGACTGATAGGTCTGTAGTTTTCAACCTGTTTTTTATCTTTTCCTGGTTTCGCAAACATAAGGATTTGGGCATGCTTCCAATTTCTAGGAAAGTATCTTATTCGAAGGCATGCATTAAAAGTTGTGGAGAGATAGGCTAGAGTCTTCATGGTTGGTTGTGTTAAAACTGCGTTTATTATTAAGTCGTGTCCCGGCGTCTTTCGTTTGGGAAGTTTCTTTATTATGAATTTTAGTTCAGCGGGTGATGTAGGCTGAATAGGCTGTGTGATACATGGTAGGTTTCTTTCTATGTGGTTTGTTATGTTCATTCTATGGGCGGGGCTGCAAGTAATTTCAGGTGTAAAGACAAGTTCAAGATGTTCAGCGAACGCTCTGGCTTTTTCTGCATCTGTGCTATAGTTATTAGCTTCTGAGGTTAAAGTTGATATTTTCTCCTTTGATTTTAAGATTCTCCTTGTGGCCCTCCACTTGTTAGGGTCACCGGGTTCCAATTCTTCGATGTGTTTTTGATACGTGGTTATCTTTAATGTTTCGAGTTCGTTTTTAATTCGATTAGTTAGATTATTTAAAGATCTCTTAAGTTCTGCTGTTCTTGTTCTCTGCCATTCCCGTCGTACTCGACTCTTCGTTTTTATCAGGTCAATTATGTAGTTTGGAGTATTGTGTATTGAGTTGATTTTGTTTGTAGTATCGCTTGTTGTACGCTAACTGCAATTTCCGTTGTTAATTTAGTTACAGCGTTATCTACGTCTTCTGTTGACTTCAGATTTGTGGGACATTGTAGGTTTTGGTCTAAGCTGGCTTGGAATTTATCCTAATGAATTGGGCCAGTAATTAGTCGAGGGATGGGTTGTCTTGTTTGTGTGGTGCTAATGAATGATATGAGAACAGGAAGATGGTCAGAGTCGAGTTCATTAATTACTTTTTGATGAATTTGTTTTGAGAAGTTCTTCTGTAGCACTATGTCCAGTATGTGTGGTTTATCGTCATATCTGTAGGGGTAATAGGTGTACTCTGTGGGTGTTATAATTTGAAAACCATTTTCAATTGCTAGATTTTCCAGCTTGATTTCATTTGGGTTAGGCACTCTACATCCCCATATTGTATTTTTGCAGTTTGTATCACCTATTACCAGTACTGGTTCAGTTGTATTAAACACTGCTTGAATATCTGCTTCACTTAGTTTTTTATTCGGTTGTTTATATATACTTGTTATTGTGTGACGCTGATTGTTTAACATCACCTGTATACTTGTAGTTTCGATACTGACTAATGATAAGTTAGGTATGCTATGGTGAAGAATCTGCCTTTTGATGATTATTGCCACGCCGCCTGCAGCTTTATCTGAGTTTCGGTCTTTGCGGTATACTTGGCAGCCAGGTATCTTGAAGATATCGACGTCAGACAGGTATGTCTCTGATATGCAGGCGATGTCCACGTTATATCTCGCCATGAAGGAGATGAATAAGGATCGTTGGGTTTTGATTCCATTAGAATTCCAATTTAGGATTGTTAATTTTTCTAGGGTATTTGGCTGATTATGGGCCATTGAGGAACAGAGGGAGGAGGGTAGTTGTGGTGAAGCTTTTGATTTGTGGGAGAAAGGGGGTTATAAAGTCGAGTAACAGTTTGATTAGGGTATATGTCAGGCTATAGTGGTGCTTGATTGTTGTTGCCTAGTGGGGTTAAGATTAGGAAACAGGTTGGTTGCTTATTCCGTGTGATTCCGGCATAGGTTTGGCCTCGGTAGTTTAGTTGGTTTTTTAGGAGTCTTTGTGCTAGTTCGATGTGGTGACTGCATCCTCGGTAATTTGCGGTGTGATCTCCGCCACAATTTATGCATTTTGGTGGTTCTTTAGGAGTTTTTGGGCATTGTTCGTGGGAGTGGTTCCCGGCGCATTTGACACATCGGGGATCCAGCGTGCAGTAATTCCTCGTGTGCCCGTATCTCTGATAACGGTAGCATTGAGGTATATTTGTTGGTTTCTTCCTTAATTCGACGGTAACAATGGAATGGTATAATTTGTCCAGTGAGCCATTTTTTGCAGCATCGCTATCTGTTAACTCTACAGCGCATGTTGTTAGTGGTTGTTTATTTTTGTTTAGTAAGCGCGTTATCTTAATGATTGATAGGTCTTTGAGCTCTTGTTCTATTTCCTTTTCTGTTAGTGACATTGGGATGTTCTTTATTACTACATTGAGTGGCTTATTGTTTGGGTTCTGAAATGTGTGGAATTTTATGCTGTGTGTTATTATTATAAAACGTGGTAAACTTGCCAGATATCATATTTTTAATGTCTGTTTTAGCACTGTGTGATTGATAGCATTGTGGAGATAAACAGGTGGAATTTTTGATTTCGTTGCTGCTATGTTTGGTGCATTGGTTGACGTGTTAGTTTGATTGTCATTAAGTTTATTTTCTAGTTTAGGTGGTAAATAATATTTATTTTCCTTTAACAAGTTTGGTGGTGACCACATGTATCGCTTTTGCACCTCGTTGGCGGGTGGTGATAAGGAGTCAAATTGACGCTTATTCAGCGTTTGAATTTCCATTGGGGTTTCATCATTTGCATTATTGTTATTTATTATGAGTAGTTATTACATATAGTTTATTAAAAATATTCTTGTAATCAAAGTTTTTGCCGAAGGCTAATTCACGATAAGTAACTGATTTTTAACTTTCTGCACTCGGAGCTCTGATAAACACTTCTATGCGCTTTGAAAGTCAAACGAGAACTCCCTATAAATAATTGAGTACATGCGTTCACTTCGAACAAGGGGCAATAATGGCGGTCGATTAAGGCGCGATGCTTGACACACGTTCGGGTTAGTGTACCTGTTTTCCTTAATTATCCTGTGATAATGTTTGCATTCTTTATAGTTGGCATATGGTTTCCTCCGCTTAAAGTCGATTTTACTGGAGTTTATTTATCTTTTTGCATTCTTTAGTGTTGTATGAGCACATTCAAGCGTGCATAAGGTTTCTTACAGTATGTCTTTGACTGGCCGTATTATTGAAATCTCATGCATTAGATTATATTGCTTTTTTATTATTCTTGAATATTCTATTTGTATTATTTTCCTTTGTAATCCTGTAACTTAGTTTGTTGTCTTCTGTTGGCTCCAAATCTACAAAAAAAAATAGATTAAGCGGATCGTTGGTAATTCTATGTTGTGTGTTAATTATATTTCGGACTTTGTGGTCTAGTTGAAGTAATTTATGATTAGAATGTTGTGTTCTTACGCGATAAGTGACTTTTACTCTTAATAAAAGATTGTAGCAGTACAAATATTGATTACATTTTGTTTGTTTAAGAAATCAGTGACATTCTTCCTTTTCTTCTTCTTCCTCCATCATTTATCATCATTTAATTATCTACTTGGTATGGTTCTTTTTTTCACTTCATTCTGTTTTGTGCTGCTTATACTCAGTTCTTTTCAGATTTTTCCATAATATTGTCTACTTATCATGTAAATGGTCTTTCCACTCTACGTTTGTGAGTCTTACAATTAATGTTAATCTAAGAAAGTGTTTTGTCTATTTTGTTTATTTTTGTCTACCTATATGTTTACTTATCACCACTTTGCTCGCGCAGTTCTTTCTATAGAATCCTTACTCTAAGTCGTGTTCTAATTCAGTAGTTTGTAATTTTGTTTCTAACATGACACGTTTTATTGCCTGTTGAGTAGTTTTTAGTTTTTTTGCTATTTTATAGTTAGCAATACAGTTTTCATACTATATGTCAACACTAGAAATACATACTTGTTAAATACTTCTAAGTCTGTTACTATTTTCGAATCTTGAACTATAAATCCCAATTTATCAGTGACTGGCTATGTTGTTCGAATTTGTTTATTTCGGCATTTACCAAGTTTTACTTTGTGACCTAAACAGATGTACTCTTTTACATTTCAGATTGTTACTGAATATTGGGCTTTCTAAAGACGCCACTTTTATCTGCTTTGCGTTTATGAAGAGGCCTATTTCTTTGGATATCGTTCTAAATTCGCTTAATATCTATTGCAGTTAGCACTGACCAGAACGGTAAAGTATGCGAAACGAAGGTAATGTCGAAGTTTACGCCTTTTCTATCCAAATTCAATATTTAGAAGCGTCTTTGAGGGTAATGGTAAATAATTTTTAGGAATTTCTTGTTGTAAGATCTTTCATAAGTCTAATTTGAATTGTAGCTTTGTTGTATATATTTTTTAACGTGCTACTATTTCTACAGTTTGTTCTTGTCCATGGCCGTTAAGATTTCCAAAAGTTTTACTAAATCAAACGCTTTGTTATAACTTGTAAACATCAGATGGAGCGAGCTATTGTATTTATTATACTTTTCTGTTAACGTATACATTATAGATGTTATATTTCTCCCTATAATTTTTCAGATAATTTGCTCTAATTTCTTCTTTCGCATATTTCCTCTTCAAAACTTCTACGTTTTTATTATTTTTGATGATTTATTTTAGTCCTTTCTTGATAATTTTGTCCAATTTTATGTACTCTGCCGAGCCATTTTTGTGTTCCTCCTCTCATCGATTAATTTTGTATTTTTCTGTTATTTATAATAATGTTTTTCTTTTATAAAATATCTTTTAATTGAGTATTTTCATGTCGTTCTTTATTTTTGTTTAGAATAAGTTAATTTCCATTTCTGTTGATTTTTCTCTTTGTAATAACGTCTTTTTAGTTTATTCTGATAGCTGCTAATATTTTCTTGTATTTTTTCTTTATTGACAAACCTACATGACCTTCTAAGCTTATTCCTTTTTAATCTCCTGTCGATCTCTACTTTGTCTAATTTGATGTAATTGATCTCATTTTTTATTCGGTAAGGGCTCCTCCATGTCGGAAAATATTCATACAAAACAAGTTTTTATTTTGTAGGGAATTTATTAAAATATATTTTATTTTAGTTTAGTTTACAGTACAAAGTTCAAAGTTGTTTTTGATGAACTTCCAAGTTTGGCATTAAAGTCGCCTATTATCTAACTACAAATAAAATATTCGCATACAATTGTATTAATAAGGAACTACACTTTGATCATTTGTTTGTGTATTTTATTTATCTACCAAATGACATCAATTATCTTGATGATATCAATTTTATTTTGATAATTGGGTGTTTTTTGCTTGAATGGATTAAAATACCTACACCACCCAAATATGTTTTCCGTGCCGTTGTTTCGATATAGTAGATGTTTGGATTTTAACGATGTCGATTTTTTCTTCTATTCTTGTTTCGCTGAGACCAATTGTTTTGCTGAGACCAAAAACATCCCATGTAATCAGATTAAATTTTTATTCTTGTGCTATTTGGTGTCCCATCGAATTTGCCATTTTCATATTTTATTCAGTTACATATAGTTTAACTTTTCTATATTTTTTTGTTTTTTCCAGAATTCCTAAAGCAGACCTTTTTGATGTTCTACTTGCTTATTTAAGATTAGCCACGTTTCCAGGGTTTAATAGTCTTCCATGCTGGCTAAACCGGTTAGAATTTGGTTTTAGGATGGGGATAATATAAAAGGTAGTAGGAAAATTGTGGTTGGGACAAGATTTTTCTCTAGAAAAAAGGTTAAGAGAACATTATAAGGTTTATGTGGGCATAGTGGCGTGGACCTGCCTTTCATCGGGGTTATGAAAGAGTGTCGTCTAGCGTCTACCTCAGTGACCAACACGCCTTTACTATTCGAAATCACTTTTACAAGAGCTTTCTCCGAAGACAACTTTGTTTTGATTTTGGACAGCTTTTAGATGTGTTTTTTTCTTCTTTTATTACGCCACACTTTCTCCTTTAAACCCAAATGATTGTCCGATGCAAAATCCAAGAACCAAAAATCTATTATGCGCATTATTAACTAAGATTACGATGACTAATACTCACTTTTGTACATATTTCGTCAATTGTTAGCTATCGATTGTCCTAATGAGATTACAAATTCAGTAACATTTTTAATTTAACTTTGTTCTATAGCCCGCAATTCATACTATTTGAATATCGGGCTTCTCTATAACGTATCTCTATTAAATTTTCTGTTCCAATATTATTCTGTGTTAAAAATTTATAACGCGTTTTATATCGACACTGGTACTATGTAGCTGTTTAATAATTGCAATTGCTACTGACGAAACGAAATAAAAAGGCATCCCATTCATGTTAAACTAATCGACGCATATAGGATCATTTCTATTCAATCGCAGTGTTATCATATCGACAGTGAGTCACAAGGCATCATTTAAATTTGATACACCAATGTATATCTATTAAATAGCAGCCTAATATTAAGCATAACACGTAAAGAAAATTTATGTTTAAATATTCGACTGTGAGGATTAATTAAAGCAGCACCTTGCATAATAACTTAGTTTTTATCATTAAGTATATTCCACTAAAAACAATTCAGTATTATTTTACCTAAACAAATGTTTACAATAAAAAGCGACACTTTTTAAAGATAAGTTGTGTTACGTAAATCCCAAAATTACATTAACAACCAAAAGTTAAAAAAGTAACATTTCTAAATGCTTTTTTAATAATGGTAAATTTTGTCTAATCAGTTTTTAATACTTATTCTGACCTTGAACTTTGGACGTAATGCATGCGAAGTTATTTAACAAATTTTAACTTATTCCTCTGGTTATTAATATTCATTCTATATTTGACGACAAATATTTAAAATTTTACATATGTATTCTAACACCAACCAAATGTTAAAAGCACTTGATTTACATCGCATCAATTAGTAAGTGTAAGGTAAATACAATTAAACACGCGAATGATAAAACGTTCGAGCAAAGTTAATTCACTTCGCCATTAGACGTTACAGCAACTAAAGACCAGCAGCGAACTACCACGGTAATTGTTGTCGTACATCAAGGGACATATTTAACTTGCATTAGTCAACTACAAACCACCAAATCCATTACATTGAAATATGTGGTCCATTCTTCACTTACACCAAGTTAACTTAAGTGGGGTTTTTGTTCAGACACAACTAGCAAACTAAATGTTTAGCGCTTCCATAACGTTACGTTTAAAGAATAATTTATGTTGATAAATGTTGTTTGTTTATAAAATACAGTTAATTTTTGATCGCTAAATTTTTTAAATTAGCAAAGAGGTGGATTTATCTGATTTTCTAATGCAATTAAAACATAATTTTTAAATAAATTTTATGCTATTTTAGGACAACCCATCTATCTGTTTCTATTTTACATAACATATGCATAGAATAGTCCATAAATTTCTCACACTATAAATTGAAAATAATATTGATCAGAAAGAAATAAAGTGGTGAAATACTTTTAAAATGGAATTGTAATTGGCCTGGCTTGAACACAGATTTTGGAAAGCATAATCGATACTTTAAATGTTTGTGTCAATCCATTTAATACAGTGTAGTAGTCTCCTTTTCTTGATTATGTTGTTTTGTGATAGAATTGAAATTCAGGTGGTAAAAGTTTCTCGATCATTATTAAAAACTTTAAAATAGATTAGTAACCGTAAATCTATGAAATTACTGTAAATACTTATAAGCTACCATCACTTTAATTATTATTTGCTTTATTTAAAAATAATGTAGCAAAATTAGAAATTACAATGGCGGTAAATTTAAAAAACACTTTCTGTACAAAACAAATATTTTAGATCGTTATGATAAAAAAAAACAATTTCTGTTTATGGTATCTGCAAGTCAAACAAGGTAGACTATTAACATCAGCTTTTACAATTTCGTATTTCAATTACTAAAAAAATTTATAGTACCATTTACATATTTATTGTAATTTCTGTATTTACATATATTGCTATAAACTTGTTCGCACCTGCCAAAGCAAACTATGTTCCATTAATGTTGACAAGCATCTTATTGGTGTTTGATTTTAAATGCAAACAATAACCTAGATCTTGTAAACCATCAAATATTTTGATATCTCCGCTATTACTTTGCGAAGTTCAGTTTTACAATTGTTAAAATCACAAATGAATCATAAAAAGTATATAAGCATTTTGCTAATAAACTGTTCCCCCTTTTGCATTAGGTTTTTAAAAAATTAGAGACGTATTTTTGCAGTTTTGTTAAAAAGTTATCATTTTTAAGAAAAAAGGGAACAAGCGATTTTTTTGTCTAATGTGTAATAGGATTAAGAGGTATACGCCCTGTAAGAATAAAAAGGAAAGCAATATTAATAAAAAGCCGCAACCAATAACGCAGGCTCTTGTCCTATTACGTCAGTGAAAAAATTCGAAAGATAAACTTGAACTAAAGAAATAATTTTTTTTTTGTTCAATTTACGACAATTGAACCTACAAATTTTTAAAAGCTGTTCTTTTTATGTCTTTTTGATTTAAAAATTTTATAAAACAAATTCTATATGCCCTTAGCATAAACAATCTATTTAATTACTAGCGTTTAGTACTATCTATAGATGGAATTGAAGAAATTCAGTAAATAGAAACTTCAGCAATAAATTAATGTCGAAGCTTTTGAAACTTTTAATATTATAAAATTATACTAGCAGATTTGGGACATTTAATTTAAGACACAATTATGTATACATTTTTGAATATCGCTTTTCTTTTGTTTTAGTTTTGCTAAATTCATTGATTAAACTTTCTGAAATAGCACCCATTTGCTGCTCACTTCTTTGTTGTTTTTTTTAAGATTCAGAGTTATATAATTTTAAGTTCAAAGCGGACTGTTGATATACAACACTGCGATATACACTTTGTAGTTTCGACAAATACTTAACTACTGCAGAATCTTAATATATAAATGGATGATAATAGATTTTATATTAGTGTCCAAAAGTTTTCCGTTAAGCTTTCTTGCTAATCAGGATGAAACTTACAGTAAATTGAAATGTGAAGACAAAAATTGTGTTATGTAGAAGATAAAGTCATCGATGATGGTTTAGCTTTAGATATTTTTTAGTATTTGTTACTACTAAAAGTTGACTTTAATTTTTTGAAGGGTTAATTGCATACCAAATTATCAAAGATCCTTATTTGGTTTTGACTTGACCCAGAAATTTCCTTTAAGATCATGGAATTTAAAGCGACTCTTATCATTAAAAATTCCATTGTGAAATCTTCTCTTTTTATTGTCTTGATACTCATTAATCTTGTTCTTTGCTTTTCCGTTAAGTTGGAAGACTTCTTTAGAAGAAGCCGTGCAAATAATTCAAGCAATTCGTCCAATCCACGTTTTGCCTTTTCTTAGGCAAGCTCATGTTATTTCTGTGAACAATTTGGGCGAGACATATTCTCTATTGACTTCTGAAGCTTTTACTCTCTAGACTAACTTCATTTTTTGGTTTAACCACAATCTACTCAACTATTATTAAGGATATTCCAGTTAATTTAAACAATTCAGAAGGACTACATTTAAGGCGTCAGATGTTAGCAAAATATTAATTATTACTTTCATAAAGGAAATTATTAATTTGGAAAACAATATTTTTAATTTATTTTTTTGTGAATATTTTCTTATTATATAGGGTTGCATGTTACTCATAAATTTCATTCTACTTAAGGCACGGATAAATCGCCTTTGTAAGAGTTTTTTTAAATTTTCTTTGAATAGCTTGATAACCTAACACTTCAATAAAATGCTAGATTGCATGGTAGTTGTTTTACAGTATTTGCATATATAAACTCTGTTTTATAATAGATCGCCCGAAGTCCCTTGTTTTTAAAACTTTTTTTTTAAGTATACAAAGGCTTACAAATTTGCTGTATAGAACAAAACCTTCCATTTTGATGTGGATGCTAAAATATGGCATGCAGAAAGATGAAGTATTTTGGTTGAAGAAACTTAAATAAATTTATTGGTATTCATTTTCTTTCGCGGTTTTCTCAGTTTTAATTATAATACACCAATTTCCGTGTTTAAATTAGTTTATAACTCCCCTTTACGCCTATATAATTCTAAGCAAGTTTTATCATAAAAAAATCCGTTTGGACGATATTTTCTTTTTATTTTCCTGATACTATTGAACTCTGATTTACCTCTGCCCCTGCGTCAACTTTAGAGACTGTTTTGAAAAACTTATGAGTGATATTAGAATAAACTCTAGAAGATCCATGTTTCATTCGTTAATTTTGGGTTCTGAACTTCTGATCTCTCGGCTTCCCTTCGACTAATTCCAGTTTGCCGTTTAACCACATGGTTTTCAGTTGTTTTTAAGAATATACTAGTTAATTTGGATATCTCAGGAGGGCATGATTTAATGAACTCCTATAACAAATAATCAAAATTGCCACGCTCAATAACTTTACATTTAAGATGGCATATGTTAACAGAAAGAGGTTGATTGTAAATTGAGTCGACGCTTTCAAAAAAATTATACCGCAAGTTGCAATATTTCTTTTTTCGATATGTTATAATAAGCAATAAGCGAAATATATGTTAAGGTAACATAAATTACACGAAATAACGCCATGAATTAGTTACTTAATTAATTAAATATCTAAAGCAGATCTAACAATTTATGTCTATTTAATATTTGTAAGTTTTTACTAGTGTCTAATAAGTTTAACGCCAAAACATTAGGATGAGCTTCTAATTTTCTTATATACTTTGCACCGGACTTTGTTATCGCTTCTTTTACAGAGCTAATTTTTAAATTACTTAATCTTTTTATGTTTCTCTCAAAGTAGAGAACTTCACATATAGCATATAGCATTTTGTTTTGAAATGTTTTTGGTGCCTAATATCCATGGTCGTTTACTAAACAAGCTGTTCTCTTTTAAACGTGGGACTGTCAAGTCAAACCTTTGTCAAGATATGTGCCAAGGTATTTTACCTTAGTCACTTGAGTTAGTGGTATGTTGTTTATTAAAACGGGTAGTAAATTACCTTTGCATTTAGTAATAGTTATATAAAAGAATTTCCTTTCGTTTAAATGAACACACCAGTGTTTAGTCTATTATAATAATTGACCTAACCTTTATTAAAAAAGATTTGCAGCTAGCACTGGATAGTTCTTCTATGTTTTACCATAATAACTTTATTATAAACAAACCAATAAGGGAGTACTAACGTTTGAAGATGTATCTGATATATAAATGAGCTTTAAAATTTAATCTCCTTTTAAAGTTGCCCGAATTGTACTTGGAAGCATATTTCCCCCAAATATTATTTGAGGACAATATAGAAAGTGTGAGGTCGAAACTTTTTAAGTTTATGCAGTAGATCTGTATGCCCCACTTTGTCAGGCGCTTAGCTTTTGCCGAGAAAGTCAACTGCCCAGTACTGGTTTTCCTCAAAATCCTCATTAAAGGTGACTACGACTCTATGAACCTGTTGTATAGTAAAATAGTGCCTTTAAGAACCAAGTTTTCTCTAGGATTGGTATTAATTATATGGCTAACAATGTTTCTAATATTTTGTCGAACATAGGTAGTAAACTAATTATTCTGTAAAAATTTACTTTATTTGGAAGTTGTCGTATCATGTCTTGTCCGAGAAGTACTTTGTATTTTGTCGGATGCTCCTCAGTCGTTTTTTTCCCCAATAGAACAAACTTGTTGCAGCCTTTTCAAATTATTTCAAAAGTAGCATTTACGACTACCTCTTCAATTAATTTGGTAAAGTTGTAGATTGCCAATTATTCGTTAAATTGAAGCGCACTTTAATATCCCTGTAGTAATGCCAAACAGTACGATTGTTAAACAATTTTGTTGTACTTTCTTGATTTGTAATTTTGATCATTTACTCTTTAAATTGTTAAACAATTTAAAAAAAACTTACAATGCACCATTGTTTACTTAAAATTTTTTGGAATCGTTATTAATATAAAGTTTGTTTTTTTTAATAACTCAAAATATTAGAACAATTCAAAAATTACTGCTATCATTGAAAGATATAGACTTAACAGTGTAACAGTAACAATTTTGCTGACATAAACCTGTTTGTTCAAATAGCCTCAAAGTATAAAGTATAATGGGCTTAAATAGCAACACTGGGTGGCCAATCGATGTCACGCCTCTATGAGGTAACGTGACCAGGCAATTTAGTTTGAAGTAAAGTGAGTGTTTCACGTGCCGTGTAACATGTAACTCCATCTTGTTGAAACCACATGTCGATCAACTTAAAATCATTCAGTTAATTGAAAAAAAAATGTGTAGCGATAGCGTATACCGTTGACACTAAGTGTTGCCAACTTCGTCTTCTAAAAGTACGAACTAATAATTTCTTCATCTGCGATGCACACCAAATAATGCATATAGGGATACATTGGTTTTTCGTGAATAGCACGTAGAGTTTCACTTGTGAATGCAACAATTTTGACAATTCACAAATCTATTTAAAGTAAAATAAGCTTTATAGCTCAATACTAGGCTTGCATAATAAACTTAAATGATATTGATGCGTTGCTGCAGAGTATTTGGTGCCATAACAACTTTGCCATGTGCTTAGATAGAAACTGCACAAACAAAACTTCCAACGTTCACAGAGCACAGACCGCGCAATTTAAATCTTAAAGTTTAATTTGAATCACTCTATATTACAATATTATTTCAACAAGAATGCTATAATTCTAATTTAGCCACCTATTCTAACTATTAAAATGTAACAATCACTTGTACTATAGTAATGTTCTAAAAACCAATGGCACGGCGTTTGAAAGTGTGTAGAAGAGGTTTTTGGTGCATCTAGAAAGTTTTACCCTATTGTAAGACATTTCTCAAAACTAACCATTATAATATTTCTACTGATAAATAAACGCTTGCACCAGTGTTGATGTATTTTTTCAAATCCATCATTTTTCACCAACAACTTGTTTTTTAAAATAAGTAAATAGTAGCTTTTTCTCTGTGACGTGTTGCTATAATAAAAAAATACGTTTCACTGATTTGTCTAATTTCTTTTAGAGTAAAATTCAACAACCTGCTATCAAAGTAAATTTGCACGAATATAAGATAAGAAAAATATTTAATATTAATTATTATTTACTAATTAACGATTTTAAAAATCAAAATATTTCCGGGAAATTTTTTGCACTATAAAGAGTACAACAAACTGTATGCTGACAACCCAAAACTGTGACACAAAAATAAATTTATTATTTATTAAACGCATATTAATAGTCCCACATATTTAAGTAGTATCTGAAAAATTGCAATAAAACTTTTAAAACTCAGTGTTACATTTATTTCTGGCTTGTAAAAATGTAAAAATGTAGATGAAAAACACAAACATTATGTAGCAGATCCCGCTATAGAACAAAACAAAAACTTATTTTTGCAAAGTAGGCATAGAGAAGTTGTTTGTTAACGATAACTACGTGTTTAAGTAGCAGACGTTTAAAATTATGAGTCATGTGTTTAATTGTTCACAAGTCATATTGTTTGCTTGCATTACCACTGCGGTTAACCGTAATTTAATACAATTGAGGAATGCCATTCCTTTTGTGTATAGTTACCTAAAAAGAACTATCAACACATGTAAATATATGCATGTGACGATATTTTTCTTCTATTGTTCGTTGTTTACAGCTAAATCTAACATCCGTATGCGAGGCCTTTCTTTTAAAAACCTGCAATCCAATATGCTGTATACTAACCGTTCTATTTATTTTTATGAGCTTCTCTACTCATTTATTAAGCACTGGGAGGAGTTTGGTCCCCGAAAATTAGATACGGGCTGCGCTCTTATCACTGTGCTGTTATAGCTGCTATTGCAGACAAATTAATTGAAAAACTACATTTTACAAAGCACATATAAATTCTTCTGGCAGTGCTTATCCGTTTCGGATATTGGCTATTAACATGGCTATCCTAGCTTTATTGGCTGCTGCACGGAAAAGTTGAGTTGTTGTTAAAGAGAACCATTTCCTTAGGCTCTGTAGCCATGATATTCTTCTACATCCTGGGCCTCGTTTTCCGTACACTTTCCCCTTCAAGATGAGTTGCAGTAGGCCATATCGATGTTCGTTACGCATTATGTGCCCCAGGTATTCCATTTTACGTTTTTTGACAGTGATGATTATTTCACAGTCTTTTTGCATTCTACGCAGTACTTCTCTATTTGTAATCCGGTCGACCCATGAGATTTTCAGGATGCGTCTATAACACCACATTTCGAACGCCTCTAACTTCTTGGTAGTAGCCTCGGTCAGCGTCCAAGATTCCACCCCGTACAGGAGCACTGCGAATACGTAGCATCTCAGTAAACGAATTTTTATTGGTATTAAGAGGTCGTGGCTCTTGAATATTGTGTTCATTTTAATGAACGCTGCCCTGGCTTTTTCAATTCTTTGCTTTATTTCAGTTGAGTGATCCCATTGTTCGTTTAGACTTGTCCCTAGATATGTGTATTTCTCAACTCGTGTTATCTGTTGTTGGTTA
The DNA here is from genome assembly GCA_036346155.1 of Sinelater perroti. Taxonomy (NCBI): domain Eukaryota; kingdom Metazoa; phylum Arthropoda; class Insecta; order Coleoptera; family Elateridae; genus Sinelater; species Sinelater perroti. The sequence goes on from JARFIY010000195.1 coordinate 460,128, forward strand.
ACTATTAGACGTCCCGATGGTATTGGATTCTTGCTGATGACCATGTATTTAGTTTTTGTATGTTAAAGTTTAGACCATATTTTGGCTTGATTCTGCTACGCGTGTTATTAGGGCTTGTAGGCCTTCTAGGTTATCTGACAGTATAATTGTATCGTCTGCGTATCTTACGTTGTTCAGCCGTTCTCCGTTGATGAGTATTCCCTCGTCAATATCTTCTAAAGCTGTTTTCATGATGTGTTCGGAGTAGATGTTAAAGAGTAGCGGAGATAGCACACAGCCTTGTCTCACACCTCTTTCTATTTTGATCTCCTCAGTCATTTGGTTATCTATCTTGATAGTTGCTGATTGGTTATAGTAAATGTTGTTAATGATACGTAGATCTTTATCATCTAGACCAATTGTTTTCAAGATTGATATTAACTCGTCGTGTTTGACCCGATCGAAAGCCTTTTGATACTCTACAAAACACATATACACGTCACAGTTCACGTCTCTGCATCTTTGTATGAGGACTTGAATGGCGAAAAGAGCGTCTCTTGTACCTAATGAGTCTCGAAAGCCAAATTGTGTGCAAGTTAGTTGCGCTTCGCATTTTTTGTATGTCCTCCTATGTATTATTTTTAGCATTATTTTAAGAAGGTGGCTCATTAGACTAATAATTCTATAGTCTTCACATTTTTCGCATTCGGTTTTTCGGTAGGGTTATAAATGTGATTTAAGCCATTCAAGTGGGATTACTCCTGTTTCGTATATGTTATTAAACATGGCCGTGAGCCATTTAATTTCATCGTTCTCCATGTTTTTAGAATTTCTGCGTGGAAGTTGTCTGGCCCCGTCGCCTTTCCGTCCTTTATTCCTTTTATTGCGGCTATCACTTCTTCTTGAGTAATTTCCGGTCCTGTGTTACCTATGGAGTCCCCTGTTTTAGTGTATCGTTGTTTCTCTTATCTTCGAAGGTCTTCTCAACATAGTTTTTCCAAACTGTTTTTATTTCATTTACATCTAATATTGTATTGCCCTCATTATCTTGTAAGCATCCGGTTTTCTTTGGTCGTTGTAATCCTGCTGCTTCTTTCACTTTTTGTTGCAGATTGAATGAGTCATGTTTACCATCTAGTGATTCAATCTCTTTGCACTTTCCTCCATCCAAGCGTTTTTGGCGTCTCTAATCTTTTCTTTATTTCTTTGTCGATTTGTGTGTATCTGGTATTGTCTTTGTTCTTATTTTTCCGTCTTTCCTCCATCATATTCAATATGTCGTCTGTCATCCACATCTTCTTTTTCGCTCTCATTGGGCGTAAATGTATGTCAAGAATTTCTTGATTTGTCTCTTTAAGCTTCTGGATTTTCTCTTTTGTGTCGGCTGATATATCTGTTTCTTTGATTTTTCTTTTAATATGTTGCTGTATTTCTTGTTTTATATCTTTATCCTTCAGTTTCCTCAAATCGTATTTCTTCGCTTGTTGTTTAACTTTCTTCAATTTGAGTGTTATCGTGCCGACAAGAGGGTTATGGTCAGATTTGGCATCCGCACTTGGATATGTCTTTACTGCTGTTATTACAATTCTGTATCTTTTATTGATCAAGATATAGTCGATCTGATTTCTGACGACGTGTTCTGGGTTATCTTGAGGTGACCTCCAAGTGTATAGGCGTCTTGGTGGTAACTTGAAGAACGTGTTGGTGATGACTAGTTGTTGTTCTGTTGCAAAATACTTAATCGATTTCCTCGTTCATTACGTTCTCCCAGTCCAAACGGTCCTATGATTTCACCACAGCTTTCTTGGCCTATCTTGGCATTGAAGTCGCCCATTACTAATGTCAGTTCATTCTTTTTTACTTCTTCATGACGTTATTCAGATCATCATAAAATGTTTCAATTATATCGTCGGATTTGTCAGCCGTTGGTGCGTATTTTTGGATTATATTGGTTTTGATGGGGAATGTGTTAATCTGAATTAGAAGTATTCTCTCAGAGATTGGGACAAAGTTTGTAACATATCTGCTAATTTTTTTGTTAAGGATAATGCCAACTCCATGTATATGTTCACCGTTAGTGTTTCCTGAGTAGTAAATATTGTGTTCGTTTATTAAGCATTGTCCTGATTCAGTCCATCGCATCTCACTGATCCCCAGAATATCTACGGATAGCCTTGTCATTTCCTTGATGGTATTGTGTATTTTACCAGCTTCATACATGGTTTTCACATTCCATGTACCTATCTTAGTAGTTCGTCTGTAGGTATTCAAGATAGGTGTGTTTTTATTGAATACATATAAATAAATAATGTAAAAATGTTTGCGACAGAGACTGCACCCGGACCAGTCACTAGCGCACTTAACGCATTTCAACCGCTTCAACCAATAAGTACTCAAGCACAACTACAATCCCGTTACTATTAAACTGAACAGATAAATATATGCGAAGGCTTTCACGGCCGGTTTTATGGTGCATCGTGTGGTTGGTTCTCGGGTTATAAAGCCGTGGTAGGAGTTCAGAAACTCTTGACGTTTCGTCCACAGCTGCGGCAGACATCTGCAGAAGAAAATCTTCTAAAAATTAAGAAGAGTTTCTGAACTCCGACCACGGCCTGACGCTACTGCCATTAAGTGTGCGGATTATAACCCTAACTAAAGCATCAGAAGAACTGCAGGATAATTTCAATCTCCTTCAAGACTGGCACGAACTATGAAAAATTAATGTTAATGGTAGCAAATCAATACAAGTAGCAATTACTACAAAAAAAAAAACTATCTGTCCACAACTCATCATACGTAATAAATCCCATATACAGTATCGGCCAAAATTATATTATATTTCGGTTTTTCTTGAATAACTTTTGTCATTTTTATCGAAATCTTTTGAAATTTTGACACATATTTTCTGAAGTTACAGGACATTGCATTCTTAAACCGGATTGTTCAAAAATACAATAAATATTTAAAAAAATATTTTAAAAGAAATATTTTATGAAAATCAAGAAAATCATCATAATCAACAGTCAACTTTGTTTAAGCGGAATAATTTTTCACAAACGTAGAAATATCATTTCTAGTGACTTCTAAGAAAGAATTTTCTAATACTTCATAGCATAGCTCTTTGTATCGATGGCAGCTTGGCATCTCCTGGACATGGAGTCGATGAGAGCGTCGATGGTGGACTGGGAATCTTCTGCCACTCTTCCTTCAGCTGAACGGACCTCTCCGCAGCATTCTTCGCCTGGCGGCTTGCTACACGTCTCGTCAGCTCTCCCGACAGCGGCTCGATGATGTTGAAGTCAAGAGATTGTCTCGACCAGTCAAGGCGGATCACGCGATGGCGAACAAACCTGTCTATGAGGTTCGTTGTCTTGTTGGAAGATGACGGCCTGACAGATGGAACGAAGAGCTTGGGGTCGCATCGTATTTTCCAGGATATTTTCGTATTCAAATCGGTCCAGAATTCCAAGAATAAGACGAACAGGGCTGACTCCGTTGGCATCAAAGCATTCCTACGTCATACACGAATCTTCACCATGCTTCGTCCCACTCTCTCACAGATCTCCGTCTACTCAACCCTGCTGTAAACGATGTCTGACTTTGTACGGAGCCGCTTAAGTCCATGGGAGTATTGATAGAGAGGTAATTTCAGTTGCAACCACTCAAGGATTGTTGCTTGCGGTGCGGATGATGTTCCGATTAGGTGTGCGAGTGATCACATAGGATCTTCTGGACATATTCTTCTTTCCCTGCACTCTTCAACATTTTAGGAAAATACTCACTGCTGGCTGGGTCACTCCGAATTGCCGTGCGAGTTCAATTTGTGTCGTTCCTCCTTGCTGTCGGCCGATCAAAATTGGGTTATGGACAAGGAATGATAAGTTTCCGGAATTTCGGCGATGTTCTATCGCACACACAATGTAGAGTATATAAGGAAAGCAACCATAAAAACAACGAAAATTCGAAAAAATATGAACTAAAAGCAAAAATTGATTAATCTAAAAATTTTCTGTAATTTTCCAAATTACATCATACTTGACTCACTTCTGAGCATACCACGTGCTTCACGTCACCAAATTTTATGTTGTTTAACCGTTCTAAAAGTTACAGCAGGAAAGCCAAATATAGTATAATTTTGGCCGGTACTGTAGATTAAAAATAAAGTGAAATAACTTGGTCTTCACCTGGATGAGAAGTTTACTTAAAAAATTCATATTAAAGCTGAGAAATGTCAAGTCCAATTGAAGCTCAAGTACTGAACTGGATGCTCAACAGAAAGTCGCAGAGATCCTTTGAAAACAAATTAATTTTGTACAAAACCGTCCTTAAATTATTTTGAACTTTAAAATGGAGCTGTGGAGTTGTAGTAAAGCTTCTGCTCCAAACATTCCAATCACAGACTCTCCGGATGATTTTGAATACTTCGTGGTACATCGTAAATTTAACCCTCCATAATGATCTATACTTTTTGTACATGAAAAATCATATGCTCTCAAATATAAAGATCGCCGACCATGCTACCAGACTTATTTAATCAAGTAAAGCTATAGAAAATTTCTTGACGATATAACTTTATAAATCTGAGGCAAACGTCGATGGGCAAACAAAAATAATTTAATATTTACTAATTATTTTATATTTTGTTGTGATTGTAAATTAATAATAAAGTTTTAAAAAATTGTACTATAAAAAATAGTTATCATAATGCTTTAGATGCTTCGTATATTTTTATATCTACTTTTAATGTCATTGTAGTTAACTTAAAATTCTAAAATTTTTAGATTCTAGATTTTTTTTTTTATAAAAATATAAATATGATATTGTTGTGTATTTCATAAATGCATTATACATATATTTCTTTTAACCTACCTTACCTCACAATCACTCCGTAACAAACAAACAAATAAATGATAAACTAGTGGCTGACAAAACAATTAGAACTTCATTGTCGGTGTAGTGATATAAAGGCTTATATTATTTTTAAAAAATATTCACATATTTAACGTCGTTAAAAATAAATCTTTTGAAAATGTAAATAGAGCAGATCCAATAAAGGCACTATTAGGCTGGAAAATTGGCTTTTAATAGTACACTAAATGAGTTTGTTATTTTTAAGATTTATCTAAATACCCTGCCATTAGCGCTTACACGCACTTTTATTAGATAAATACGCTATTCTTCCAGCCGCTCTTAATTTATTTGAACCTTTAAAACGACCTTGTGGAAACTTATTCGTGCTTCAAAATATTAACGGATTACCTAATCTGCGTTTCATAATATCCTTTTCGAACTGCCAAATGTCTATGATCTATCGTAAACTATTCTGGTAGCACATTAATTGCTTTTTATAAGTGTTAAATTTCCGGTGCATTTTCTAATAGCAGCAGCAGCTAACAGCAAAGTAAGTTGCAGGATCATATTAAATTGTCCACATAGTGCGGTCTCGACGGCCATGCTCCTACTTTCCTGTTAATTAACGGTTACCCTTGACATGCAGTTAACGATATAGTTCAGCTCTGTAAGTTATTACCTGCAATATTGCAATAAATATGCAGCTGCTGGAAATTGCTTATGAGGCTACAGAAAATCTCTTTGCTAGAGACATTCTGAAAAGTTTGAAGGATTTGTTAGAAGCGGGCATCGGCTAGAAACGCTGAAATGTCAGCTTCAAAACTTCCGCGACCGCAGTCGAGCTTGAAGGCTAATTCAAGCTCGTCTGCGAACGGCCACCATAGAAGTTTTAGACGAATTCTGCGCCATGCCAAATATTTGGATGCAAATCGCAACGAATTGATTGCGCTGTTTTGAATGAGAGCTATCAGTGGAACGGACAAAAATTTTCGCTTCGTTTGCGCGCAAAGAAACTTGAAATTTGCAACAAACATTACACGTTAGCTGATGTAGTACTTGCATTAGAAGATATGTATTACAGTTTTATTAATAAATAATGCTGTAGAGTAAGCATTAAAAATTACTTGTACACAAATACCCAGCATAAATATTGAAGACAACAGTTACATCACAAATAAAACTTTTTAAAACACTAATGCTAAAAGCATTAGAAATATAACTATTTATAACATATGTTTCTCTCTAAACATTGTAAAATTTAACATAAACAAATGTACGTAATTGTTTTTTAATATAAGCTTTTGTTCTAAACTCGAGGACTACCTAAAAGTTACTTTCTTACTTCATTTTTCATCATAATTCTGTTGTAGCACTGTATCAACTGAAGTGCTTTAAAATTGCAAAAACATTTAAATAATTTTTTACATTACGTAGTTTGTACGTCGCCATTTGTTTTGATTAAATTATGTCTTTATTATCCTGCAACATTATGAAAATTTGTTTCAACATTTTTAAGTTGCGCCTTTGTGTATTCAGATACAAAATAAACAAAATGTTTGTAAATTAGAAGAAATATTTGTATAGTCTTATACAAACACATGTAAAAAATAACATGTTAATCTTAAACTAATAAAATGACATGACAGAAGTAGTTACTCAGCTTTGTCGGTTTTTTAAGAAATCTAGGCATGCACGCCGCCACAACTTTAAAGCAGTTCAAAAAATAATTATAAAATTTTATATCCATCGTTATATTATGTAAAGGTGAGGTACATTGTAACTCAAAAAAACTAACAAAAACCTAGAAAAACTAATCGCATAAAAATAATGCAATAAACTGAAAACATCTATAGATACATTGTTCATCCCTCAACAGGCACATTCAACTCGCACATATTTGTGATGCAATTCGCACACACGTTCGGAAACATTTGACGCATTTCCCGCTTTTATAATTCTGCTGTATTTTCATGGAAACAACCAGGAATTTCAATTCCCATTTGCATGTGTCTTGGAATTCTATTTTACTAGTACGAGGTTTCTATTTTTTTTTACTAAATTATTGGAAAGTCTCAACAAAAACATTAATTGGCAGCAACTCACTTCTAAATTTTAAATCGGTCAAATGTCCAAAGAATGTTATTGATTGCTCTCCCTAACTCACATAAAATTCTGATGAGGACTTGTCTAGGAGGATTTTTTTTATTAGACAGCTAACGTCATACTTATTTTTATAAACTATCTCACGCAATGCTTGGCTGTTCTAAAAAAATTGTAATATAATAACACCTTGACGTAAGCTATAAGATTCCTTCAAAACTTTCACAACACGGTGGCCTTAGAGTTTCCTCGCCAAGAAACTTACCGTTACTTGAAGGTTACAGGAATAAAAACTTTTAGTGTTTGCAACTGATTTAGGACATTTAAATTTTGTAAAACTGGCCTTCAGCTGTTCATTATTAACTTTAATGCTCTAATTATTTTACATCAAAACCTAGAAAAAGAGATATAAATGGAAATCTATCCCATGTCAATAAAGTTGAATAAAAACGGCATGTGAAGGAATCAGCGATTCATATCTCTTGTATTGTTTGCTTGTGAACGGTTTACAATTTTTCTAAACACAAATCATATTTATTCTATACGATTTTTTTTGTTTATTTAGAAATTTACAATCTGTTCTTTGAGAACATTTAGTAAATAGGGTAATCAGTATGTTCAACATGAGGGAGAAGTGATCCAGCGACCACTCTCCGTATATGATTTATGTATGACAAAGGTAATATCAGTGATACTCAAGTAATTTAGTTTTGTAGATCAGTGGGGCGTTTCCTCTTCAGTCTTCCAGGTATGGCTAGTTCATTCATTAGGTGGTGAACCTCCTCATTGTGATGCCCTGGGAGATTGAGGAAATAAGTGGTGCTGAATCTTTGGATTTCTTCATCAACTATAGGAATGGCTAAGTCATCGTGAATGGTTTTATTGCTTATATACCAAGGTGCATTTAGAATCATGCGTAGGATTTTGGACTACAGTCGTTGTATAATTTTTGAATTTGCAAGCCCACAGCTGAATACTATATGTCCAGATGGGTTTTATAATACATTTATATAGAAGTATTTTATTTTCTATTTTCAATTGAGAATTACGATCGGGTAACCAATACATTTGTCGAATCTTGTTGTTTATGTGTTTCTTTCTGGATATTAAGTGTGGCCGCCATGTGAGTTTAGAGTCTAGTATTAGTCCTAGGTATTTGACCTCGTTTTTGACAGGTAGCTAGGTATTGTTAGAGACATTTGGTCTAGTTTTCAAATTTATCTGTGTTGGCTTAGCGGCACTTACTTTGATACACCGGGAACTGAGCCATTCTTCAAGTCTGTCTAGATAAGTTTGCACACAATCAGCAGCTAGTTGAGGATCATTGTCAACTGACAGGATCGCAGTATCGTCTGCAAAAGTGGCAATGGTTTTGCTATCAGTAGTTGGTATGTCCGCCGTAAATACAAGGTACAAGAATGGTCCTAGGACACTACCCTGTGGTACTCCTGACTCGATTGGGTGGATTGTGAAAACGTCATTATTAAATTTAGTTTGGAAAAAGCGATCGCTGAGATAGGACTTTAGGATGAAATAATAGTAGGTAGGAAGGATTTGTTTTAGCTTAAATAAAAGACCTTTATGCCAAACACGGTCAAAAGCTTGAGAAATATCTAAAAACGCTGCGACCCAATCCTTTTTTTCTTCCAGACTTCTTATGGCCTCGTTAACGATTCTGTGACACTGGTGAATTGTGGAGTGTCGTTCTCTGAATCCGAATTGATGTTAGGTAGTATCTCGTTCAGGTTAATATCAGTCTCCAGTCTCTTTAGTAGTAATCTTTTAAATATTTTAGTTAGCAGAGGAAGTAGGCTTACAGGACGGTATGAAAAAGTTGAATTAGGTGGTTTACCAGGTTTAGGTACTAATATGATCTGGATAAATTTCCAAAAAATGGGGAAATAGGTGAGTCTTATCATACTAATGTAAATAGTAGTTTATATTATTATCGCCTTTTTCGGTTTATTAAGAATCTGGCCAGTTATAAGGTCGAATCCAAGAGCTTGCCCAGGTTCCATCTTGTTTCCTTAATGGCGCTATGTGATTAGTAGGTCTTCTGAGTTTCTTTGTAGCTTTCCACACTGAGTGGTCTTCTCTCGACAGAGACGTAATATATGTTTCAAATGTAGAATTTCTTAAATCTTGTAGTGTAGTTTTAAGTAATCTTGTATACCTGTTACTTGTATTTTTATCAACAGGATTGCGAGTTCTTTACCATGTGCGTCTTGCACGTCTTTTCTGTGGAATCTGCTGTCGGATATCTAGCGGTATGTTAGTAACTTCTTGTTTATTTGTAGTTGGTGTTGGTGTACTTATCCAGGCTGCTTCTTGTATTGTATTAGTAAAGTTTTGTACAGCAATATCAATGTCTCTAGGTTCTTTTAGTTTAATGTTCAGGATTAAATTATCTTCGATGTATTGTTGGAAGCTAATCCAATCAGTTTTTGAAGAGACTAATTTGGGTGGATTTGATTTTATAATAATGTGGGTACTAAGGGCGAGGATAACGGGAGAATGGTCCGATGAAAGGTCCTAATTAGGTTCAATATAAAAGTAGTTTGGCATTTCAATCCCCACCAACTAAAAAGCGAGGTCCCAAAGTCTTAAACATTGTTTCATACTCGTCGGTATTGATTGCGTGCCTGGGTGGGTTGTAAATCGCTGCTATGGCAAAAGATCTCGGTTTAGCATTGACATGAATTACAGAAGCTCGTATTTTGTTGGTTTGAAATGAAGGAAGTTAATGATGTGCTATTTCAGAGCGTTTCTAAAACGACTAAAATCTTTTTGCTTTCTGATTAATGCAAAAGCATGCAATATTGTTTGTTGTAGTATTTATTTAAATTAAAGCTTCTAAACTTAAAAAACTCGACAGCTGTAAGCGATGACATCAGATTTAATATTTAAAATATTTCCAACAAGACACCAAAAAATTTTATAGGTGTACTGCAAAATTTTATAGGTGACCTGGTATTAATTAATCACTTGGATCTTCTAACTGAAGTTCTACGTTATGGTATTCTGACTCAGGCAGGTTTTTAGGCAACACAATTCTTATATGGACAATCATATTTTAACTATTACTTTTAAACAAAATTTCTCTTAGAATCCGCAAGTCTGCTTTATTGTTAGCATAGTTTTTTTTATCAATTTTTAGGTATAAAATTCCAAAAATATAACTTGTCTCCAGCTTGGAATCTGCCTTGATCAAAAGTTAAAAAATAAAAGGACAGACAGGCAGACGGCATTACTCTACATAAAGCTTCTCGTATTATTGTATAGAAGCCTAAAAGGCTAAAGCTGTATTGACCAATACCCAGTTAATTGGTTTATAATATTTTTCTTTGGTTTTAACTCGAAAAATTTCACATAAAACCACCAATTTATTAAAATTTTATTGATTCAAGTATCACAATATTTAAAATATTTTTATTCGTATAAACAGACCGGTGAATTATCATTAACGCCATTTAAAAACGATAATTATATAATAGATAATCTATTGCAAAGATAATTTGTACCAACTCAACGGCAAAGCATCAGCTCATGAGAATTAGGAATACGCAATGGCATTGCAATAGCTATTATTAATTTAGCTTACAAAATTTAAATGGGCCACAAATTTTAAAATCAAAAGAAATACTTTGCGTTGATTTAGTAGTTGTGATTAAAATCTCAAGATATTCAGCCAAAAATGTTTAATATTATACTCCTATTATTTAGTATAATCAACCCACAGGCCTCAGGCTTAGATTTTTTCTTGAATTATTTGATGACCTAAGCGAGACTATAACAGGGAGTTTTTCTAATGCTCAGATATTTATTTTTTTTCTTATTTCTGAAGCAGAAAAACGATAATAACAGTTGTAAGGGTACTGTTAAATATTCTTCCATTTCTGCGTTTGTTCTATACGAATGTGAAATGAAAGCTTCTGCTAAATATTACACAAAAACATTGGCTTTCTCAAATAAAGATCGTGACCATTTGTTTCCTTATAAGCGGAATATGCTTTTAAAACCTTTTAAGATTTCTTGTGGCGCTCCAAAGCAAAGGGTCATATCTTGTTAGCGTGCCAATTTTCAAATTGCTGATTTGAGACTTTCTTTAATTTTTTTTTTATTTGATCGCCTAAATAGCTACATATTCTTTCGCCTAAGACATCATGGGTACATTGCCATCTGGCTCGCGGTTTACAATATTGAACTGCAAGTCTTTTAATATTGTAACATTTCAGTAAAATAGCTCTATCGATTTTGTACTGCTCTGGTCAATTTTTTTCTGAATATAATGACAGTACTAAGAATAACAATTACTAGCAACTGGTTTAATAATAAGTTAAAATTAGATTCAATATTAACATAACTTTTTAAAATGCCATTTAAAGTTCTATAAAAAAATCCAATAATTCCGGAATGTTGTTTGTATTACTTGGTCAATACGTAAGAGTACTCGAATACACCAGTAGTAATCCTTTTATTAATAATATCTTTTCCAACAAAAAAAAACTATATTTTAGAGTATCAAAAAACATAAGTTTTTCTTTTGTAAATCCATGTTTAAGGACAGTAAACTAAAAATTTATAACGAACGATAGTTTTTCTTATAATGATAACTGATCCACCATGTGTCATCAACGATATTCTGTATGATGAATTTTATAGTAAAACAAGGAGGTGCTCGCGTCCTAGTCTGACAATTTTTGACCCGCCTTTCCTCACATTTTTGCAAAATATGTACGTGAAATAATTTATTTAGTAAAAGTAAGATATGCAAAACGATCCTAAAGATAGGCAACAAAACGTACGCTCAGAGCTTAGCCACGGCACATTTCATATCAGGTGCCTTAGTTTACTTTCTGTTAAAATATATAGTAGATACGCTCTTGTAATAAAATAAATTTCTGATATAAACATGTCGATTTTACTTCATCTTTGTGTTGAATTAAACTATTGACTTTTCATAAGGTAATTTTTAAATATATAACCATTATGATATTATTTATTAATATATTTATTAATTAATAATATATTTTAATGGAACAACGTATCGTGGATTTTTGTAATTCGGAACGATGTTATTTTATTTGATAGTTTGACTTATTCTCTTCTTGATAGATTGTGCATCCTTTATGATAAGCAAGATGTGGTCCTACACAATAGACATATAGCATGTATGCTTTCTTACATGTTAGAATGTTATATATTCCTCCTCACTGCATAAGTGCAAACGATCGACCATATGCTTTTGTATCATTTTATGATTGAAACCTTGTGAATTATATAAGCTCGTTTTTTTACGTAGGGCTCGAGCAAATTTTGGATTTTGATATAAAATGGAGAGTAACAATCACACGCACTAAGGACCTCAATTGGGCTCATTGTACTACCTCCACCGCCTCCTCTCCCCATACGCCCATCAGTCAAGCCAACTTGACTTGAAGATGTCCATCAGAGGGGTGGGGCTGATGCTGGCCATACTAAACCAAAACTTCATCAACATGTATCCTATAAATGGAGCAAGCGCAGGATAGTCGCAAGAAACGTGCTCTTCCGTTTCGTCTTCTAAATTACAGTTTCAGTAGCCTCTTCTTTGGCTGTTATTACTGTTTCTTGATTTTAATATTTAAGGCACAGAACTAATAAAATAGTTATCCTCCATAGGTTTCTTCTTTTCGGTATTGTAGAAGATGTGCTACTTTCGAATCTTTGCCCATTGGTTCCACTCTGCCAGCCTGCAGTTGATGGTTTCTGTGGCCTCAGGTTTCTCAAAATGGTCATATTTAAAATTATAGGTTTTATTTTTATTTTTTGCTAGTTCTAATTCTATAAAGAGTGATGGTCAGAATACTTTAGTTATCCTAATTTTTATAGTGTAAATATTTCTTGTTATGAAGCCGTGATTATGTAATTCTTCTTTAATTTCTTTAAATGATACCTAAAAGAAGACTATTTCAATGCTATTTCTTTCGTTTCAATCTGCAAATTCTTCAGTACTGCTTTTAATGCTTCTTATGTTCTTGTCGCGACAAAAAAAATGTTGGTTTATTAGTTTAGCAATCAAATTTAAGTTAAATAGCACCCTGCATTTCCCATCCTTTCAACTACATCTTCTAATGTTATAATAAACGAGTTCAGGTTAGTATGTAACTTATTGAACTTTAAACAAGAATTTTGCTTACCATTTTAACAATTTGATGGCATAATTAAAAATACCTCTTTTGACTAAGGAATTTTGTTTCATCATTCTTTAATTAAAATGTATATTTAAATTACGACACTGCTTTTGCTTGATCGTCGTACATGTGCAGTGAACGTTGATGTGCTCTTTGGACGACATAACTTCCACTACATAGCTAGTTTTTCAGATAATACTCCTTTTCCACATGTAACATACGTAAATGGTTTTTCAACGCTTCATTAACAGTTAATTAATCTATCTGATTATTTATCCTATTAGTCAGTTTAGTTAGTTAATTATAGGTAGGTTCTAGTATTATTAATGACCAATTGGTCCACGTCTAGTTTACAGTACTAGGCAAGCGCGCACTAGCATTACAGAAGTTATTAGTATCTGTGTAATCGGTTAAGTTCTTATGGTAATTAATACAAAAGAAGCCAAGCGATTTAAGAAAAATACTGGATTGTGCTAAAATTTCCCTCCATTCTCACATCTCGATAATGTAACTGCAGGTTTATCAACGTTTTCGTAAATAGTTGCGGGGAGAAACAACACCACATCCAATGAGCAATACTTTAACATTAATAAATGACTTCACCACTACAATTGCATTATGGAATTTTAACAAACGCAAACTACGTACAAAAAATGGTAACATTCCTTCAGTTACAAAGAACAACAATTAAAATTTACCACTTTGTATACTTTGCTAATCACCCAAACGAGCTACCGTTATCGTGAAAAATCAGTTACACATTACTAGCTACAACCTTACCGAACAAATAAAATTTAAAGCACCTGCATAAAGGTGCAAACAGGGCTTTGTCCATTTGTGATTGCAGCGCGGTATATAGTCCACCAAGATACTCCATCACCACTGTAAAATACAAATAATTCTTTAGTTTCTTGGGAACCAATTCATTGTAGGAGATTTGAAACGCAAAACGTATAGTATGGGATCAAGACTAACCACTCCCAAAGATCACAAACTCAGAAATGCTATGCCTCGTTGCAATCTTTATTATCTCTCTACGATGCCTCTACTTACTGACCGAGTGACCGAAATAGATCACCGGACTTACTTGATTTTGCAGTAGTCAAAGGTATTGATCTCACGTACTTCATAGCACAACCTAGCTTTGATCTGTCTTCCGATTACTCGCCAGTAATTATTACCGCAAACACAACTGTTATCCATAAAAATGCTTGTCTAAGATTTCCAAACCTACTGATTGGGTTTATTTTAAAACCCCACTCGAGCAGACGATTAATCTTATTGTTAGAATTAAATCCCAGCATGAGCTGGATAAAGCAGTTCATTATTTGCAACCCTGATATAGGATACTCCGTTAAAGCTACACCAACTCTAACATCTGTTTTACCCGAAATTAGCAGTATTACATTGTACGTCAGAGAACTACATATAACTATATATAACTACATATAATCGGGTTACCCATCAGTTACATGCAACATTAAGAGATATGAGAAGCGAAACCTTTAATCAATACATTACCAAGCTTTCGCCTAATAACCAATAGGTGTGGAAAGCAACAAAAAACTAAAACGACCAAGTACGGCATTTCCCCCAATTAAGAAACCAGATGCTAGTTATGCTAAATCTGATAAAGAAAAAGCAGACACGAAAACCTTTATACAGTTTTACCATCCCAACCCAATAATGATGTTTTCGACATTAAAGCATTTTTTGAGGCCCCCTATCAACTTTCACTTCCTCTGAAGGCGTTTTCACCAACTGAAGTCCAGAACTAAATAAAACTAATTAATACTCGAAATACTTCAAAATCTTCCCAGAAAGGCAGTAGTTCTAACTAACTACTATATATAACAGCACATTAAGAGTATGCTAGTACCCTTACAATTAAAGTTCGCTTGAGTTATAATGCTAGCTAAACCTGAGAAAAAATTCCTCGCAAATCTTATTTTATAGACCAATAAGCCTTCTCTCCCTTATACCTGAAATCTTTGAGAAATTACTTGTTATACGAAAGCATGAAAAAGTCGACCTAATTATACTTCCTTCTTCTCATTTTGGGTTTCGAGAACGCCATTCAACAGATCAACAAAGTGATCGTATAGCTGCCAAAATCATGAAAAGTTTCGAGACAAGAAAAGTTTGTGCAGTAGCGTTTTTGGGAATACAACAAGCATTCGCTAAGGTATGGTACAGGCTTCTTTATAAACTAAAACTACTCTTCCCTAATCAACTCTACTTAATACTAAAGTCATATCTTAGTGAATGGAGGTTTCAAGTCAAACTGAATAACTCTTATCAAGCTATTGACAAATTAACTCCGGAGTGCTACAGGGAAGCGTATTGGGACTACTTCTGCGCCTTATATATACATCAGATGCTTCAGTTTTAATGAATACCTTAATAGCAACATTCGCCGATGATACGGCTATTTTGGCTGTTAATGATAATGCAGAACCAGCAGCGCACCAATTATAAAAACACCTAGACCTCTTAAGCGACTGGTACAGGAAGTGGAAAATTACTATTAATCACGGTAAATCAACTCAGGTGAATTTTACAAACAAACTTGTAGTATGTCAGCTAACAACAATCAATAACGCACCAATACCAGTGAGGATCAAAATTAAATAACTCCGGCTGAACCTTGACCAAAAACTTACGTGAAGAACACATATAAGGCCAAACGCAGACATCTTGACCTCAAAACAAAACAATTGGGGCGGTTAATCGGCAGGAACGTCTAACTTTCATTATCTAACAAGTTGCTCTTGTATAGTGATACTAAAACCCAACCTGGACCTACGGAATTAAGCTCTGGGGCTGTGCCAAAGCTTTCTATACCAAGATACTTCACAGATTTCAATCTAAAACCTCACAAATTATCACAAACGCCCCCTGGTACGTAACTAAAGAAACACTCTATAAGACCTAAACATACCTTATGTAGCTGAAGAAATACAGAGATTTTTACGTGCACATAATCAAAAATTAACTAACCATCATCCCCGCGTCAATGACTAAAAGATTTTATTTAGTATAATTTTTTGGGTCCCCGCTAATATTCTAATACCAAATCATTTTCTCATACTCAAATACTGAGTAGATTGTAAATATGCAAATTAGCAATGAAAAAATTACCAAGCTATAACTATACAATGGCCAACTCTCTCTCTCTCTTCATGGCGCTACAGTCCCATCTGGACCTGGGCCTCCCGTATTTTTTGCCTCCAATCTTCCCTGTTTTGTGCACTAATCCTCCAGTTTTGGATGTCAAGTATTTGCTGTGCATCCTCTTCTATGTTATCGGACCATCTTTGTCTTGGACGGCCCCTACCTCTTCTGCCTTCAATTCGCCCTTGGAATATTCTCTTTGGTATTCTTTGTGCTTCCATTCGTTCTACATGTCCTGCCCATTTCAGTCTTAGTAGTTTTGCAAATTCTACTATATTTGCCTCCTTATGTAGTTGTCTCAGTTCAAAATTGTACCTTATTCTCCATATGCCATCTTCTTGTACTGGGCCGAAAATTCTTCTTAATATTCGCCTTTCAAAACGCAATAGTGTTTCTTCTGCTTCTTTGGTCATTGTCCATGACTGACATCCATATGTGACTACCGGTCTGATCATACTTTTATAAATCTTTAATTTTGTTGCTCTTGTTATGTATGATGCTTTAAAGATTGATGTTAATGAGAAATATGTTCTATTCCTGCTGTTACGCGTAGTTGAATTTCTTGTGTTATCTTGTTTTCACTATTTATTTGGGTTCCCAGGTATTTGAACTGCTGTACCACTTCAAAATTTTGTCCTCTATTGTATAGTTTTGACCTAATCTTCTTGGGGTTTTACTGCTAGCATTTTTGTCTTCTGTTCGTTGATCTTCAGTCCCACCTTTTGTGCTTGTGTTTCTATATTTCTGTATATGTCCTTGACTTCTCTTTCCGATCTTGCTACCAGGTTGATATCGTCCGCATATCCGATCACTTGGTGTGACTTGTTAATGATGGTGCTGCCAGTGTTGCCTGTAGCTTCTAATTACTTTTTCCAGTACTAGGTTAAACAGTATTGGTGCAAGTCCATCTCCTAGTCTTACCCCTTTAGATGTTGTAAACATCGGGGAGATTCTATTCTGTATCCTTACCGCAGCTCTAGAGTTTTCCATTGTCATTCTTGTTAAGCTAATTAATTTATTCGGGATGCCTAATTCTTCCATGATGTTGTACAAGCTGTTTCGATCTATGCTATCATATGCCTCCTGAAAGTCAATGAATAGTTGAAATATTGGTATGTTATACTCCCATGCCTTTTCCAGTATTTGTCTTGTTGTGAAAATTTGGTCCACTGTAGATCTGCCCTGTCGGAAGCCGGCTTGGTATTCTCCAATTATGTCATTTCCATATACCATTATTTTTTGTTGTAATATATTTGTGAAAATTTTGTATGTAACACACAGTAAGGATATACCTCGGCAGTTATTACACTTGTGTTTATCTCCCTTCTTGTATATCGGACAGATAATTGCTGTGTTCCATTTTTCTGGCATTTCTTCTTTATTCCATATGAGGTTGATTAGCTCTTGAATTTCTTTGATTAGTGCGTCTCCCCGTACTTTATTAAGTCGATTGGTATGCCATCGATTCCCGGTGCTTTGTCATTTTCATTCTTTGTATGGCGGCCGCTACTTCTTCTATTGTGGGCTCTTTAATTTCCGGTTGTACGGTATCTCTTGTTATCTTTGGTATTCTATCGTTTCGTTCCTCTTGTGTTAACAGCTCTGAAGTGTTGTCTCCATTGTTCTATTACTTCATTTTCTTGTGTTATATATTTTCCTTCTTTGTTTTTGCACATTGAGGGTCTGGGGTGGAAATCTTGTTTGGTGTTTCTGATGATATTGTACATTCTTTTAACCTCTTTTGCTTCTCTTGCCTGTTCTATTTCATTGAAATTGAAATACAATGGCCAACTACCTCTTATAAATTTTGTCGCTAAAAATAAATTTTATAAATTTGAATTTTTAATTTATACACTACGATATTACGTTATTATTATTATTTATTATATTGAATAATAATTTAATAAAATAGTGGTGTAATTAATTTTAAAAAGTAATATCAATACAAACAAAAATTGTTATTAATACTTTATTGTTGTTTACTAGAATTCTGTTGCAATATTAATTTTAATTTCGTTACTTGCTAAATTTACAGCAAATTTAATTCTATAATTACAACAACAAACAATTGAAGAGTCTTTTTTTAAATTCCGTTTTCATTAAAAATCCCTCTAAACAAAACAACCGCTTTTAACTGCCGTAACCTATTCGAGTCTGATAAATTGCAAAGGTCGCTCTAACGAGCGGCTGCTGCAATACGCATCTGTCTAGACGTCCAGCATAACAGCGGTACTTACGGAATTAAAACTGTATAATTCGAGGGGACATTTGACCTCACGCACGGTAGCTTGACAACAAACAATGGCGTCGTTTTGCCGAGATGCCAGGCCGTAACTCCTGTCCGTAACAAGCTGCTCCGCTGAACTTCCAACTCCAAAGAAAATTGTAAAGGTCCTCCTCCGAGGAGTCAGGGTTAATGGATCTCATTTGTAATCGGCGATGTATAATTCAACAAGTCTGACAAAGCGCAGCTAGACGCACCTTCCGTGCTTTGGCCATCTGGTCAAAAATAATATGCCGTTAAATAAGTTAGAGTAATTCTAAAGCTAAATAAAACAATTAATCTCCTTAATTAATTACGTTATTTAGTTGAAATGATCCGTTTTTTAACAAACTAAATGCGTTAAATATGCTTATCAAATTAAAAGTTGCTATAATTGAAAGATAAATAATAAATATGTTAGCAATATCAGCAATATGGAGGGTTGTCCATAATTATAGAATATATTTTAATTGCAAGTATATTAAATTACGAGGTGCATTCAAGTTTTAAGGTTTCTAAATTTTTTCCGAAAAAGCACTTAGCCAATAAAGTTAAAATTTCTGTTATTTCTCAACGTAATCTTTGTCACAACGTCGTCGCCATGATTCAATGGCTGCTGAGAACACCTTTAGGGTGTTTTTTGCCCACTGGAAAATCGCTGATGCAACAGCGGCTCGATTACAAAATAAGGAGGCCACAGCCAATGTCTTTTATGGTCAAAAATTTATGGCGTATCGACAAGTCCTGAGACATTGCAGCTAAGGAGTAGTAAATCACATCTCTTTTCATAGCATTTATTAGATGAAAACACATTTTCAGACTATCATCCTGTCATCTCCATCATATCGATTCCATAGCTTTAAGTAGTTTTAAATGCACATTCTACATAAGGAATATATATATATATTGTCCTGGATATTGCTACTTAAAATCTGTGGCACTATCTTGTTGAAACCACATGTCTACAAAACCAAATTTTTATAGCCTGGTAAAATAGACAGTGGTTAACATGCTACATGCTTAACAAGTATGATTAATACATAGTAACCGTGGCGCCTGCACTATGTTTGTGCTAAAAAAATATAGGAACTAATGCCAGACGCATGAGTCATTGCACACTATATCGTGATCATAACTGTCCACAAGATTCTCTTCTTCTCCGTACTTATTAACAAATCGTTTCATAATCGCCACTTTGTAAACTTCATATACCAGACGCAACCACTACGCCAACTATACCTTATAATAATACACGTCAGTATGGGTAATGTTCAGCCAATCAGTAGACAAGCTTCTTAAAACTTTGGTGACAACACTGGCATTGAAGGTCATTTTAAAGGTAAGTTTTTAGTGGTGTTGCTTATTTTGCAAAAACTAATTACATTATGTAGAATCAGCATCGAGATGGTATATCACGCTTTTGAAAATACCACCTATATCATCTTTGTGCTATAACAATTGAGTTTAAACTGATAAATTATGCTTCTGCAACAAATGTTAGTGCCGCTAGCATTCGTTACAACATCAGTAATGATTTAATATCTGCAACAGTAACCCCAAAGAATATACTTTCAAACGCACTATATTTTAAACCCTATAAAAATTGTATTTAAATAAAAATTAGGCTAATTACTTATGTCACTAATTGTAGGTTATTTCCCTCTTAATTTAAGCTCCGTGGGGTAAACCTGTCAAAATTATAAGACAAAAACAGCATTGACTTGAATTAAAAGCACATATAAATTGGAGCTTCACTATTTTTTTTATCATTAGATGCATATGTAATCTTACTTACTTACTTACACCGGGCCTTTAGCAATCCGTTAAGCATAATAGTCTCTCCTCTGCGTTTCCTAACTTTCGGTGGACACGAAGAAGATGAGCTAAATCTCTGCCTGATATTGCACTAACTTCACTTTTTTCTCATTCTTCTCAATTTTTTTCTTAGTCATGTGGTGCTAACGCCTTGCGCTTTCAAATCATTTTTACCATGTCCCAACAACGTGTTCTAAACCTTCCTTTTAGCCTCCTCCTTTAAAATATCTTCGTATGGTTCTTTAACATTTCTTTCTTTCCCCATCCTTTGTATGTAACCTAATCTACCCACCTTTGTTTCTTTTGATTTCATTTATTACACTTCATGTACACCCTCCTTTAGCTCGGTAATTATATCTCCTTCTACAATCACAATTTTTAACTACTGGTCCAAAAATTTCTCTCGTTACTTTTCACTCTCAGATATTTAATGCATTAATTTATTTCGTACTTAATAGCCGCTCTATGTTGAGATCGAACATAAAATATTTTTATAAATTATTAACTTTGAATTAGTGGAGATGTCCTTAAGCTAAATGCACGTCTCAAAGCGAAATAACATCTATTTGCTGCTGCTAATCTTGCTGACATTATTACTATTGCACCGACATACTTGTTCGAATATACACAAATTCACTTCAAAATTTTGTTAATTGAATTTATTTTCTGACGTGATTATATACTTGGATTTCGTTTCATTAATTTTAAGTCATACATTTGCTGCACTTTATTCCAGACATGCCTATAATTCCTCCAAATTAACTATCTTTTTGATAGTATGATAATGTTGTTTATGTGAGACAAATTCTGAATCACTCTGTTTAGAATTATACTCAATATAACTACTTTATTACCTTTCCCGGTACAAAATTGAACAATACAGTGATTCTTCCTAACGCCTGCACTAATCCTGAATTTTTGAAAAAGTTGGTTCTGTATCTTCACTGGAGGAAAATCCTTATCATCCTCCTATTTCGCTTAGCACATTTAGCTTTTTACTGTGACTAAAATCTATTTAAAAGTGATAAAGGTAGTATTTTGTTCGTGGCTTTTCCTTATATTTGTCGAAAAGTAAAAATTTCTTCCAATGTTGATCTTATTTTTCTAAACCGGCATTAGTAATGATTCATATCTTATTCTACAGTTGACTCTAGAATCTTATAAGCCGCATTCAGCAACGTCATTCCCTTATAATTTTTAAATACGTTTCTTTCTCACTTTATATTCAAATGTCAAATATACTTAATATATACTTAAGTTTGTTCCTATTTCTATTTTAACATTTTTACTGTGACCTGACCAACACTTTTTAATACTGTGTATGACTTCCAGAACAGCGTTTTCTGTTGACAACCGAATCTCTCGACTCAATTCTTTCTGGGTGAATTCCGTTCTTACCATCAGTTTCATCAATTCTCAATAGTGTACTCTTTTCACAATTTTATACATTTTTATGGGCTGCCTATTAGTTTTTCTTCAGTATCATTGGACCAATTTGCTTTATATTCCCTGTGTAACTCCTTAACTCTTTCTTTGTCAAGTTTATTACTTTCAGCCGTGCTTGGTTTCTGTAAGTAGTTCATTAAATTTTTTATTCTATTTTCTATTTTTTTATTTTCTTAGTATTTCTGACGCCGTTTTAATTATATCATTTTATATCTGTTCCCATTCTGTTCCTATACTCTTTCTTCCATCGGTCTTAATTTCTTAATTTCTGACACTTTTTGCATTTATGTTACAGCTATTATTAAGTGGCGAAGCGAAGCTGAGCCACTACTAACTTCATGTTGTCCGTCTGTCTGTCTCTCCGTCCGCCCGTCCTAGCAAAAACTCGAGAACGGCTGGGAATTTCCAAATTCTGTTTTCACCAATCGACAGGTGACCAAAAAGGCTTGTTTGCTAGTGATTTTGAGACTGATTGGTCAAAGGTCAACTAGAGGGGTTCTCAAATTTAGGAGACTGCTTCGCCACTTCGCTATGCGTTGCAAGCTTTGCAAGTTTATTTTTGTTTTAATTTGTACATGTTATTGTTTCCGGTTTTTCTTGTTATTATTTCCTTGCTGCAATTTTCTGTCTGTACTTAACGAAGATCAAAATATGGACCAAATTGCAAGTTTGTACGTCCTGTACATCTGTAGTATGTCTAGCTTCTACTACTACATGATCTCTGTAGTTCTGATAAAAGTTCTTTAAAAACCCTTTTATATTTAAATGTTGTACTCCAAACTGCTATATTACCATATATATAATACCTTCCTGCCCCACATTCCCATCGCCAACGTAGTCCAGTGAGACGCGGGCTGCGATGCGGACGGACCCGGGTTCCATTTCCAAAAAATAATTGTGTGCCTGCATTCACTTTGAACAAGAGATAATAATAGGCGTCGTTTAAAACGCGGTCCTTGACACATCGTCTCGCATCAATCGGGCGAAGCGAGTGAACACATGAGAGCCTTAACTTTTCAGTTCGCAAGCTGTGCTCCTACGCGAGGCGTTAGAATCTTACAATTACTATTATTATTCCCCACATTCTTATTAAAATCTTCAATTAGAATCTGAAAAAGTCACTGTTATTCTTAATACCGCTAGATTCTCATAGATTTACACTACAGAGTTGTCTGTAATTACTATATATGATAGATCTCATTCTGAATTCTGCTCTGATCGCTGCACTACTCACTATTTTGTAATATACCATTTCATTTCCTGAATAACCACTTTATCTAGATTATATCGTACAATTTCATGTTTTAGATTTTCTAAAGCTCCTGTTTGATACAAGCTTTTAACATTGCCATGACGCTAAAATATACAATTTTTTGTTTCCTTGTTAAGTTTTGTATTGGCCTTATCCTATGTAAAGTGTTTATACTTTATATTTCATTTTTCTTATTATTTTTATTAAAGACTGTTTTTTCTGTCTGATTTTCTTTTACTGAATTTTTTGTCGTATACTTGTATATATATAGTTATATACATCCTCTTTTGCTTTATTGATTTTTAGTTTTGTGGTTCCCGGAATTTTGATACTTAATTTTCACTTTTAAAGCCTAATCTTCTAGTGCGTATCCTATTTCATTGTCTATCCTATTTCTATTGTCATATATATGTCTTATATTTTAACCACACTCTTTATTTATTTTGGCAACTTTTTCATAAAGCGGGTTAATTATTATATAATAATATAACAATATATTAAGTAATCCTGAAAATCATATATTTGAATCTTTTAAATTTTTAGCAGCTTTTAAAACTTCAATTTACTTACTCCAACTCAACAGTAGTACTAATATAGTTTTAACTAACCATCGTCTGAAATAGCCATCATCATTTTTAGGACATATGTGATCTACAA
Source organism: Sinelater perroti (assembly GCA_036346155.1). Taxonomy (NCBI): domain Eukaryota; kingdom Metazoa; phylum Arthropoda; class Insecta; order Coleoptera; family Elateridae; genus Sinelater; species Sinelater perroti. The sequence continues at coordinate 483,838 of JARFIY010000195.1, forward strand.
ATAAATATCTGATTTAATTTAACATACTAATATAGGTCTATCCCTCTGCTTCCTTTTTATTTGTCTCATTTTCTTAAATACTCTACTTACTTAAATTTTTTTTATCATTTTGTTTGAAATATTTAACTCCTTAAATTACTTATTATTTTCGTTTTATCTCCTTTTTTGCATTTCTCCTTTTTCCTTGAAGTCCTTATTTTAGTTTTTATTTATAACTTTCTTGAAATTTTATTTTATTTATCATTTATAATCGTTAATTGCATTTTTACATCTTATAATCGTGTTATTATTTTTACCAACTCTCTCAGAATTATCTCTGCGTCGCTCATTATCAATTTGCTTTAGATGCTCGCGCCTATTATTCTCTGAATGCTACAGAGTTTAATGAGATGTCTGTTTTTTGTTCCTTACGGCATGAATTTTATTTTTATCGTTTACCATGCTAACTACAAATAAATTAAAAAATACTTTACCTTTTTATTTGTAACTATTACTTTCTTGCAGGGATTACACTAGTCCCTTTCACTTTCTTTTATTTTAAATCACACAAAAACCTACAGTTTTAACTAACCACCACCTGAATTTTTGACGAAATGGCCATCATTATTTTTACGGTATATGTGATTTAGGAATAAATATCTGATTTAATTTAACATACAGTGAAATAAGATTAGGCAAAACAGAATTACACTATAGCAAAAATATGCAATTTTTTATATATTTTGATTACATATAAGTATGCATTTTTAGGGATTTGTTTATTTTTTTACATTTGTGTACCTTAAAACTAGAATTAATATGTTACCCTACATGGTTAAATATTCTTCAATGAAATTGCTTGTCACAAGCACAGTCGGTTTCCTTTCGCGATATTTCTGTTGTTTTCAAGCATAAAAGTTTTTTAGTTAAATTTATTAGTACATTTTTGACAAATCTACGGCATTTTTGTAATAACTGCTTTAAAGAAAATTATTATTATATAGTTTATTCTATTCTTGACTATTGAGATTTTCTATTTTTAATATTAAAATTGTGCTGGCGTGATCTGGTGCTGACAGACCCAAGCTCATTTCCAGAGCTCTCTGATACCTGGCGGGTAGCCTACTCAGTCACTAAAAATAATTGAGTACCTGCGTTCACTCGAACAAGAGGTAATAATGGCGGTCATCTAAAGCGCAGTGCTTACCACATTGCCCCGCATCAGAAGATCGTGCGCGACGACCGGGCAGAGAGAACAAACTTATGAAAGCTTTAACCTCTCAGTTCGCAGGACGTGCTCCCACACGGGGCATAGACCTACTATTATTTTAATATTAAAATTACTGTAAATAGTATTAAATTGATGCATACTTCTTTAGTGCCTTTTAAATATAATTTTCTTGAAAAATAAAATGATTACTATAAACTTTAATTTCTGCTAGTTATTTTCTTGACAAACGTCAACTCCACGTATTCAAGATAATCCACACTTTAACGTCAGCCTTCAAATTTATTCATAATATCATAAACGTTGCCTACTTGTTAGTTTTTCGGCGAGCGTTTGACGTGATAGCCTGTGGGAGGCTCGATAGAAGAGAGGATGAGAGAGTAGATTTCATCTCTTGTTAGAGATTCGACGTTTGATATGAGATTTTTATATGGGACAATGTGGTTTTTTTGCTCAATGTTTTGACTTGAATATTGGTAGAAGAATAGTAACTAGACCAGATAAACGTCGCTGTTGATCTTAAATTGCCTTTTACCATTTTTGACCAAGACTGTTTATAAAAATCTTTTGATAAATACGCATCGACCTGATGAAAACATTTCTAAGGAAAAAAGCGAGACGATAGTTAATTATGGTATAAGCCTTTTTTACGATAAATTACTACATATAATTATAAAAATTGAAAGCACACTGGTTATTAAATACGGAAGGACTTAATTAGGACGAACTTGAGGTAAACTTTTAAAAGTGTCGACGTGATTTTGATTGCATATTTAAGTGTTAAAAAATAAGTAAGCTGTTAATCTACCCTCGCCATTTCCAATTAAACGCATTTCATGTAATTTTATATTCCATTCCCCTTTATCTCGATTTTCTTGTTTCAGAAAACTCAAATTTTCATTGAGTACACTGCATTACCTGTACGTATTAACGGGTGAGATAATGAAGATACTATTTTATAAAATAATCTTACATCTCTGTCTCTAAAAACACTTTAGGTCCTCTTATATAGTTTCGACAATATGAAAGTTTAAGGAGCAAGTCAGGCTGCATACTTCATATTCTTTATCTAAATAAAAAAAAAATATTTTTTGTAAATAGCACATTGTGGAACCAAATGTTTTATACGAAGCTCTAATTACGATGTTTCTGAAGTGCAAAGGACTGTATCAACCCTGGATATAGCAGATGTTAGATGTTTGACTAGATGTTAAACGAACACGACGTTTTATTTGCCATATAACAAAACTAACTGCTAATGTGTCACATTAGTACGATATAGTTTGTACCCAAAAAGACTATACATACACTTTACATTCAGTGTAGATTAAGATTTTTAAAACCGAAGTAATAATAAAGTTCAAATATCCAAATCAAAACTTATGGTAGAGGTTATACAAAATACCAAGCGCAAATTGAAAATTAACAACAAAACATAAAATAAGTTTAAATTAAACATAGAGTAAAACTAGATAACTAGAGAACAGACTTTATGCAAAATGTATAATTTTGCATTTTTTGCATATTCATCTAAACAATACATATTTTATACTAAAGGGAATATTTTGTTATTTCCTGCTTTTGTTTTCAACAGTTTTATTAAGGCTGACAAAAAAGGATTAAAATCCCTACTAATTATCTAAGGTTGTGATTATGTACATTGTTTTAGTAAGAATATTCGAGAGAGGTATTATAATATACATGTAAATTTTAAAACTAAACAATTTTATTATGGTTTCTCAAGAAATTGAGCACATTAAATAGAGAAATTTAAAACCCCTACTGATTATTTTAGGAGAATTTTCTTTAATAAGAATATTTATGATGGTATTATCAAACAGATAAATAGTTCGTTACGATACATTTGTTTGAAAAGAGAACGTGAATATATCAAATTCTGAAGATGCTAAAAGTGAAAAATAACTTAACGTCCATTTGGATAAAAAATTTGCCCGAATTTCGTATGGATGGTGATGAAAAACTTATTGTGATGCTGTCCTACGCAGCACCATACATGACAAAAGCTGAGCAACAACTAAAGTTCTTATACAAAAATCTAATTCATGTTACATACCTGGCTCATGGTTTAAATAGAGTAACTGAAGTAATTCCAAATGAATTTTTCTTACTAAATTCATTAATGAATAGCATAAAAAAGTGTTTATAAAGGCCCCATTGAGGATGCAGTTATCTGGAGAAAAATTACCCGACGTTCAGTTCGCTCTTAAGCCTGTAATCACGCGATGGGGTACTAGACTTAACGCATTTTTTTTATGCCGAGCATTTTGAGAAGATAAAGACTAATTTTCAAATTTTCAAATACTTCTAGTACTCTTATTAGTAAAAATCTCAGTCTATTTTAATAAAACCAAAACTAGGCGATAATTAGCATTTATTAGGGCTCATTATTCATTGGTAAGTAAATCAATTACAACACTGGAAGAAGAAGGAATGCCATTAAATGAATCGATGCATTTGATAGTTTTCAAAAATTAATAACTGCCCTTCCAGTAAATACTGACAAAAATTTTTATTTGGCAATTTAATGATATTTAAAAAAACGTAGATTATCAATTGCTAGCGAAAGTAAATGACATTCTCAATTTTGACAACACTGTAGATGTTAATATTGATATAGAAATACCTGTTATGTGTGCTTTAAAAAATGTTCCTATAACATCTGTAGACCTAGAAAGAAGTTTTTCTGCGTAGAAACATATATTATCTGACAAGCGTCAAAATTTCTTACCAAAAAATATTGAGAAACACCCAATTAAATATTGTTTTGCTCGTAGATATAAATAAATTTAATAATATGTATTTAAGTTTGGTTTTAATGTTTTTTAAAATTTATTGTGTGGCTTGTTTTGAAAGGAAAATTACCTGGATACAATCAGCCTCATTTTTTTATTTAAAAATAATAATAACAATAAACATTTTTTAATAGTGCATATTCTTGCATATTTTAATCACATTTTAGAGCATATTTATGCACAACTTTTTTTGTCATTTTTAGTGCATACAATCCTTTATAGATAACAATATAATATTGCCATTTAATTTTGTCCTAATAAGAATAATGCGGAAAATAAAAATTTATTATATAAGGCACGATAGATACTTGAATATACTAAATATATAATATACTAAATATTATTAAAAAAGCGTTTCCAAAAACAATTATATAAACAAATAATTAGGCTGTGAAAGTTGAATACTAGCAGAATGCAATAAGAAACTGCCACAAATGTCAAGTAGTATTTTCGAACGAATTTTTAAATTATTTTTAAATTACGTATGTAGCAATAAATATGATACGTTATTTTCTATAAAATTTTAGCAAACGTAAATTTTAATAGATAAATTAAAAAACTGAGAAAGGCTTAGACAATCGAATGAAAAATTTAAAAATGTGAGTTAAAAATTTTTCCATAACTTTTTAATATAATTAAAGAAGTTAAAGAGTAACAACTTTTAGCATTACAATAATGCGACCAGTCAAAGACTGAATTGATTACCGAAGCTGTATTAATGTGATTGTCTCCATCCAAGATTTGCGGTTTGTAATATGTCTGATAATTAATGAAAACGTAATTAATTCAAACGGGTCGTTAGAAAGTTCACTTTAAGCTAAAATATTACACGAACAAGTATCTCCCCCTAAGCTTTTATATACATTGTAAAGATGATAAATGACTCTTACTTTTTTATTTTATGTTCATAATTATAAAATTGATTTTTTGCTGTTTTAAATGATACATATATATGTATATCAACAAATATGTTTTCTACAGGGCACCTTGGAAAATAAAATTATAAATTAGTTAGGCTTGTTTAACATGTACGGTATCCTGTTATTTTAATGTGTTTTAATCTAAAATTCTTTTCTAGCTTTAAATCTACAACTATAATTTTTAACTATTTGTTTCTTTGTTTCATAATGCTATTATTATTATTTTTTATGCTTTTTAAATTTGTGTGCCTTTTGCTTACAAAATTCTAATAAAATTATGTTGCTTTAAATGTTTCTTTAAAAAAGGGTGGTTAAAAAATGAAAACTATCAAAACTGTTGCTATTGATTATACAGCGATTATAGTGTTGAATTTAAAATCATACTATTATAAAAAACCACTCGCCATTTATTTATTTATTCAAAAATAAAAAATATAAGAGACTATTTCAACATTGTCGAATTACACTAACCTCACCTTTTCCATCTAACTCTATTTTAAAATCCTTTGAACAAGAAGCCAATTTAAAAAGATCTCTTCTGTGCTACTTACAGGGGAGTCACTATCTTTTAGTATTCTACAGTACCTAATTTAAATTAACCTACTTTAATGTTTAAAATTTTTATGTTACTAAGCTGGCATTATTTACAACTTGACCATATTTAATACTTAATATTAGCTTTGCCCTTCATAAAAAATGCTGATTTAATAATTGTTTTCCTCATTCCGTTGCATATTATTTTTTAAATTCTCAACTACCCGGTTACGATGCTTATTAACAATGCACTTTAGAGCATTCTAAACATTCCGTATGTTATAGATTTGATCCTACAAAAAGATGCCTTATCATACATAAAAGTACATTTCGTTTCTTTTATTCCTATAGTTTTATCTTAAACGTTTCTAATATGCGTTTGTATTGTATTTAGTCTTGTCATCTCTTAACAGTGTTGCATATGCATGATTGTATCATCACTGACGGGGGGTGTCTGACAATTTTTATCACAGATTCTTCTTAGAATCGTTCAGATTTTTTTCCGGCTAATCGTGAGATTTTTGTAAAGGTTTCTAATCTTGATTACTTGTCTTTACAAAATAAAAGCATAAGGTCGTGTAAAGGACGAGTTGATAAAAACATACGTGCATCGAATACCTTTTTCGATAAGCAACTATAAAGTTTTGATACAATACTGCACTTAATATGTTAAACGAAGCTTCTTTGAAGCTTGAATAGTTTAGTGTATACTTTGTTGTTCCGTACATAGCCGTAATAGGGCGATTTTCCCTCGCTGTATTATTTTAAATTTTATACAATGCGATATTTCGTTCAAAATGGCATATTTTTCTTTTATTAATGACGACTTTATTCACAGTGCACTTTTTGAATCAGACATCTGTGCTTCACAATCTTGTCCTGCTTATAGGATTCAAATTTTTTCACATTTGTGCTTCAAGATGAACACGCACAAACACAAAAGTTACGCCATAAATTGTTCAGAACTATTATATTTACCCAAAGAAGAACTCATTAGTTTGTTTTAGATATAACGTTTTATAAGATTTTACACAAATAAGCGTACTTCCGACTTGAACAAGATTATTGAAAACTCATCGCATTTATGCAAGATTGGGTTTTTGATAAACCGAGAGGTTTAATTGTGAATTATCTAGAGCTTTTTGATGCATTTCTATTAAATTAAGATCAATATTACATATGTTGTGTTTAACAATTTTCTTATTCTATATACTATTTACTTGTAGCATAAAACTTGTTATTTTATCTATGTATAAACTTTACATAAAGTTGTCATCGGTTACATAAATACGTTTAGTTTCTTTAAAAATCATCTAAAGTTTTTACTTGTACCCAGATTCGGTTACCGTTTCTCTCTTCTTTAATGTGCTTTAGGGTGCTTTATTGAGGTTAATCTGTACTCTTTTATCAGTTATTTAATTATTCCACAGCCAGATGAGTCTTACAATTGTTGTTATTTTTCAAATTGAGCAATTATATCATATTATCGAACTTACATATAATTATTCTGTAAGATAAAAAATATGTACTCTTACCAGAATAACAAACATGAAAATCATGTTTTATTAAAGATCTCAATTTAGAAATACTGTACCACTGAGTTCCTTCTAGTTAAAACATTCAATAGAGCTGATGAGTAGGGTAACGGCATACGTATATAGTTAAAAACCGAGTCGTCTCTTCTAAATTAACTGAATATTTTTAGCCGCTATCCTCAAATTCTGGTATTGCTTATAGACCGAAAGGTTGACAATCCTGAAATAAATGGTTTATTTTCCTTAGTTTCAAGAATATTAAATGTTCACCAATCTTTAACACCAAAAAAATTATAACATCAAGACGAATGGACTAATAGTAGTAACCATTTAAATAACAGCCTTCTGTTGGAAAACTTTGAATGTTTTGTTCATAACATTCTAAAATCTATCAACATTTTTCTTTAAAATCTTAATAACTTCAATCATAAAGATCGATGCAATCAGAATATTCTAAATGAGCTACTTTGTTACTATAAATAAACATTTATTTTGTGAATTAGATTGCCTATTTTTTCGGATATTTGATTACATTTGTTCTGTTCTTATTTTTTTTATTGTCTTTATTTATATTCTGTTAAATTCTGATGAAAACGTCTATTCTTCCAGTTAACCTTTAATCAAAATATATAAACTTTAACTTAAAAATAGCTAGGACGTCTCTAATTTAACAATGTCAGTAGTCATTTATTGATGGATGATTGATTTGTGAAATACTAAATTTTTTAATAATTGTGTAAATTTTATATTTTATTTACTAGAAACTAAGATACAACGAATTAAATAACAGTAGTTAACCAACATATAGTTTTGTATTTAAAACGGTAAAAGTACTATGGAAACGTTCTAAACACTTAAACTCGCTTGTGAAGATATTATGAGGAGCACCAACGATTCAAAAAAGGCAGAGATCTAAATGACGAAAATTTAGTTCGGTCTAGTTAAACGACAACTAAAGAAAAGTGTGTGTTTTTGTCAAAATTTCGAAAAATCTATAGTGAGATTTATAATAACGAATTTTGGAATACCCAAAGCGACTCGTCACATTTAATAAAGCTACAAGTAATACAACGGTTGGCGGTTATCTTGTATTGAAGCGTTTAATAAGCCTCATCGTCGTGTTCTCCTCGAATACCGAAAACCGAGCAGATAGCGATTGGTGTGCGATAATAATACATTCTCATTGTTTTTATCAATCGTCACTAATTTTTTGCTTAATCATCTTTCGTATTAACCTGCTTTTGCACTCTATGGTTATTCCCTAAGCTGCATTTGACGATGAAACTATTTTTCATCAAATGAAAACATTCAACAGCCAATGACGATCAATCTTGATACCATTCCAATAATTGCACTTTTAAACATGCAAATCGTTCTATTTTTGTTGAGGAAGAATATTTCCTGTAAATAAAATAATTTTTTCAATATTTCACTACTATTTTTGCTTTTATAATCCGGTTATTCTTGGGACAGAGGGTGCAGTATCCTTCATGTGCTTCTATTATTTGAGAATGTTTTTAGATATTACATTGGAATGTCCATGAACTTAGAAATTACTTTCATAGTATCATTTTAATAATAACTTACACTTTGGAAGCATCTTAAAAATCCATTGTAATTTAAAATGATTTTGAAATAAACGTTTCTTTTTCTGCAAATGGTTTCACAAACTTTGCTTATTAAATTATTATAATGCAGTTATCACTTAGATCAATAGATTTTTACACTTTATTTATTATGTGGCTTTTTGGGTACCATATTGTCATATTTGTGGGTAAAATATTGTCAAATATAGCTCCTGTACTTTTCGTTTTCTGGGGACTCAGAATTTGTACTGCCGACAGAGCTCGCACTGAAAGCACATCGACATGTTTTGGACTATGTTATTTTTTCTCTTCAACCAACTGTCAGGACTGTGTATTTTGCAATGCTTCCATTTTCGCTACCGTTCTCGGATAATATAAAACATTTTCTTCGGTTTTAATACATCACTTTATTCTAAGAGAGCCTTTGATTTATTATTAATTTGTTTTAATACAGCAATACTGCAGGAAAACTATTTTTTTCTATATTTAATAATTTACTTGATCTTTAAGCAACTTACAATTAGTTTACAAAAGATTGGCAAACCTGTATTTACAGCTAAAAAAATTTGTTGGTTACTGCAAAATACTAACATTTTCTTTCTAAAATATACCTTAATATATAAATTTAAAAATAAAGTTTATTTTTTAAAATAATATAAGTAGAAAAAGTAAACGTTTATAAATCTAAGTAAAGTAATTTTTATTTAAATAAATATCTTACTAGATGTTTTATATTTTTTCTTCGCGATATTTTAAGATGTATAAAACTAACTTAAATGCAAATCTAAGCTTATTGATAAAGCATATGCAATTTCTTTTGTCTAACACAATATGTTAGTTAATATAGATTTGGTACGCCGAAGTCTATTTTTAAATATTTAAGCAAGTTATAAATGCGAATAAACAAGTAAAGCAAAAGCCAGGATATTCCATGAAGAATTCTTAATTTCGGGTTTTTAATAGATTTAACATAAGGATTTGTTTTTACGATTATTTCGCAAAGACAAGACAAATTCTTTATCAATTTTTTTATAAATTATCTGTGTTGGGTGCTTAAAAGGTTCCGTTAAATTTACCCTATTTCCGATTTGTACTTTTAATGTCATGCAATCAAAAGGATGTCAGATTAAATATTTTTTTATTTACATAATATATGAAACACTTGTTAAACTAATGTTTAATTAGGACATCAGTGAATTAATGCAGTTACATCACAAACTACAGACCATGTAAAATATTTTGATGTCTTGCATATTATTAAAATACAGAATTAATTAACACGCATTTAAGCAGATATTTTTATTAAAATTATGCACTGGAGCAGAACACAAACATTAAATTCGCTAATAACATTACGAAAGGGAGTAATTACTATAAGAAATTAGTAAATATAAACCAGATCAATTAAGAGCGACGTAAAATAGTACAGAATTTGTTATACAACCTAAATCGGACGTAATACACCATCTGCTTGAAGATAAACCGCTTAACGGATAAATCAAATATTTACGTATTCATTCAGAAAAACTTCATTTGACCTAAATCTAAACCGATACATGTCATCAGATAATCTAGGATGTCCCCAAAAATGCGATTTATGTAAAGAACGTCGCAATCAAATATGTAATATACACTTTCGTGTAATATAACCATATACTTTATTAGCTTAATCGTAAACAATTTACATGCAAATAAGTATTGTTTATAAAAATTACTTAAGAAATTATTTTCCAATATATTAGCAATACGGTAATATTGGTGATATGCATTATTTCATTTTCTTTTTAAAAGATGAAGGTAAAATAAACAAGCAGGTTATTGTAATTTTCTTTTGTAACTTATTGATTTATTTATAATGTACATCATAAAACATTATTGTAAATTTGCTAACAATGTTAAACATGTGAAAGGCATCTAGCGGCACGTCACCCCATGTACCACTAGTAGGACTACGTATACAGTAGATTTCCTGTCCAACATCCCTTTTGCATTCTTCTAGGTGGATCGTAGTCGAATTGTTAACTTTGGCGAGATTTCTGGGGCAAGTCTAGGGTTTAAATCATTTTAAAAGTTTTAATTCGCCAGGTACATTTATTATCTTATCGGATAGCTGATTTCACTCTACCCGTATCCGTAACACTTATTCTTTTTACTTCTTCTTGGTATGAAAATACGCTCAAATGACTGTATTATTATATTGGATGATGCATTCAACATTGCCGTTGTTGGCTGATCGAAAGTTGTATCCCTTGGGTCTAGCTTTACAAATCAATCATTTATTTACTCTTATTAGTTGTATATTTATTATCCAACACATTTTAATGCCGTTTTATTTTCGTCAATATATAAGACGCGATCAAAACATTTCCGTTTGAGGACGTTGCTGCAGCGTATATCCAAAGTAGCACAACTCCGATGCGGGTATATAAGCACCGACATCAAGGTAAGAGATTAGTGTGGCATTCGTGTCTTTCCGACGTGCGTGCGTTAAATGCGGTAACGTGAACTATGGCGACGTTATTACCAAATGCATCCAAACAGGACCAACGTGCTGTTACTCTTTTCTTGGCTGCCTAAGAACAAACACCGGTAAACATCCATCGGAGAATAAAAAATGTGTATGGGGCAGCATGTCTGTCAAAAACCACCGTTGTGGAATGATGCTGGTCACAAGACGCAAGACACAAGACGCCGGTCGATCTGGGAGGCCAACCTCATCTACTATGGACAACAAGAAACGGGTGGTTGATGATACAATTAGGGCGGAACGTCCCATAACCATTCGTGCGCTAGCAAAGGATCTCGACATCAGCTTCGGTAGCGTGCAACACATTATCCGGCAGGAGTTAAGCTACCGTAAGATTTGCAGCTAGTGGATACCCCTGACGTTGAATGCCGAACAAAAAGCAAACCGGATGGCTGTTTTCCTGAAGCACCTGGTGCGTTTCAATGTTAAAGGCTGGTGCCACCACTGGAAAGCGGAGTCGAAAGCGTCAACGATGCAGTGGTGTGTCCATTGTCTCCTCGTCCCAAGAAGTTCAAGAGCCAGCCATCTGCTGGAAAGGTGATGCTCACCCTATCTTTTGATTACTGGGGGCAATTGCTTATTGATTTCAAGGATCCTGATGTCTCCTTCACTGGAGTACGGTAGTGCAAAACGCTGGAGAAATTACAGAGTGCAATTAAGGCAAAACGTCCGGGAAAACTGCGACAAAAGGTACTGCTGCTTTATGAAGATGCACGTCTCCATACCGCAAATGTCGTAACGTAGAAGGTACGCCAACTCAAGCGAGAGACACTCGAGCACCCGCCTTACAGTCCTCATCTCTCCCCATGTGATTATCACGCCTTCGGATCCTTTAAAAAGGCCTTGAGGGGTCGACAATTCCTGTCGAATGTGGATGTGCAGCAGGCAGTTACGGATTTTCTCACGCAGCAGGACACGGTGTTTTACCAGACGAGTATCTTCAACCTGATGCGTCGGTGGGATGATTGCCTTAATGCTCACGGCATATCGATTCTGGAATGGACGGGATTCGAACGAAAACTTTTTGATCGCCCCTTACATGTTTTTGCCAAGGTATTCACCAGGCTATGTGCCCAATCAGATATTTTGTATGTTTTTCGTTTTTTCGTTTTCACTTGTTTACCGTTTAATGTTACTGGAAAGTAGTTATCTTTTTTAATATGAAGGTTACTTGTATTAATTTATCTTCGTTTGTTTTCATTCTATACTTTTAGCCTTGTTCTTATTTTATCTAGGTTACGTTACATATTCCTCGTGTAATTTCTAGAATTAAAGTGATAAAACAGAAGAGCTCTATATACTATTAATTAAAATTTTGGTAGTTCTGCTATATGCAGCAAGTATGTCGAGCCCAGAAGGTTGCCTTCATGAACCCCAGATGTTATATAATGTAGATCGGTTAAAGCTTCTTGTTGTTATACTAGCAAAGTATATCAGTTAAATGTGATCGTAATACTTCACGTATCGGATATGGCAAAATCATTTTAATTTTGTAACAACCGTTTAAGTCATGGTTTATCAAACGCTTGACTAACATCAAAAAACATTGGTATTTTCTTTCAATACCATTATTAATTTTCTAGGTCATCCGATTAATTTGTGACTATTTTAGAAATTATACTGATGGTCTCGAATCAGTTGGCTGTCCTCTAATACTGTTTTCAGCTATCTTCAATGATATGTTCTTTGAAGATATCGGAAGTAGACTTATTGGTTGATATAATGTTACTTCATTAATATCTTACCCGGCTTGAGCGGCATAACTTCCAGAAAGTTAGATGGTATACCAAACTTAACAAAGCGTTACATATACACAATATGTATTTTATTCTTTTGGTTGTCAGTTCTTGGAGTAATTTTTCAATAATTAAATTAAAACGTGGCTTTTTTAAATTTCTTTTTTATAATGCTTTGAATTTTAGTTAACTTTCTTTTTTTAATAATAATATTTCATGTCATATAATACTCCAAGAAATTTTTTATTTCATTTTAATCCTTTTTTAGCTATGCCTCTATTTGTCTACTATATATCTTGTAAGTTGCTATTGTTTCCTTAGCTACCGCTTTTCAGCTTTCAATCTTATGCGTAATTTTGTTTTTTGAATTTTTTGGTTGTGTCAACTGCTTCATCTATTTTTATGCTATTTTAAGTAAAGCATTAATATCAATGGGTTTGTTTTCTCTTTCTCAATTTCCATAATTATTTTAGTGTAAAGAATTAGTTTTTGCGTCACGTACTGTATGTCAGAGTACATAGTGACTATTACTGACAAATAAATAGAAGACAGATCAAAACTAAAATTAACTTTTATTTTTCTACTCTTTTATGTATACTTAGTTTTCTTATTAACTTTTGCTAAACAAAAAACTCATTGATTAGAGTTTATCTAGAAAGTTTTCCACTTCAAAGTTCTGACCTGATACATCAAAAGTTTAAAAAAACTTCAGATAAGCAATTTGCAAAGACATTTGCTTTTATTTTGCTTAAGCAAACCGCTTCATTATTAGATTTTCAAATTGGTAATATATCAATCTACAGTTACTTAAACTATTTAATTGCCTTTCATAGCATGTTATCGTTATCAAAAAGATACTTAAATGATAATATTTAGATTTCTTTAAGTGTTGCCTTTAATTACATTCCTTGTTTACTGGTGTACTCTTCTAGCTCTACATTTTCGCTTATTAATTGTTGAATGTAGATAAGTACATTAACATTACCAGCATTTTTTGTGTGTGGACGACTGAGTGAAATATTATTTAAACTTATCGTGTTTTAAATAGATTTATCAGAAATATTGTAGAAGTATTTTACTTCCAAAAAATATCACTAAATTTTTCGTTTCATGCCCCCAGACCTCAAAATTATCTCACATTTAAAACTTTATTTATATATGGAATATAACAGATCTTATAGACACGATAACTAGTGCAATTCTAATGAAATTCCTCACGCACATTTATCGAATTAATGTCTTGACTAATATCGTTAATGAATAAAATCTGTCAAAGAATTGGGAGAAAATTGCCTTTAAAGATTTTTGAGTTTTTGTGACTTGTACAATTGTCGCCAGGTTTAGACCAAATGACATGTATATTCTTTTGACAAATATAATTATAAATATTTTTGATGTTAATGCGTCATTTGCATTAAATTCTGATTATATTGATATAAAATAACTACACTACAAATTCTATGTACCTCTTAATGGCTTTGCCATAAGAATTTTTTTGTATTAGACATACAGGTTGGTTTATTATTGTTGTGCTTATTGTTACAGTAACCGATGAACGATAGGATGACAAAGGCATATGTATATTCTGCTATTTTATTTTGTAGAAATACTTTTATAAAAAAGTCGAAAAAATCGGGAATATTTTCGAGTCCGTTAGCCAATTCGCTGATTGTAAGATAATTGTAGCGTTACCAGTTATCGTCCTTAATAGATTTTGAATCTTTGTAGTAATTTGCTTAAAACCTCAATGTGATATAATTTGTCCCTAGAGGTTTAGAATAATGTTTTATAGTCTTTAGAAGAAATTATATAAAGTAGGCAGCAGCAAATATTTTTATGTAGTTACTGGTTATTAACTTTTGAAAGTCTGTAAGGCGTAGACGAAAGTTAATGCGATCACGATCTTGTCTGCCTGTCTGTGTGTGTTTGTTTCTGTCGACATGACATCTTCGGAACTACTTGACCGATTTACTTCATATTTGTTTCGGAGATAGCCTGAAATAGTGTCTACATCGATATTAAATTTTTTATCTGTAGCTTTAATTTGACCCGAGATACGGGAGTTATAATAGCACGAGATGACCTCTCCGCTTTAGAAAGTTGCTTTTTTCAAGTTTTACATCCGTCTGGTTTTAATGTGAGAAGTTTTAAATTTAGACATTTTGTGGTGACAGAGTGACATTTAAAATATTGTTCGGTTGGTGAAGTAGGATTCTAATATGAGTAAAATGTCTATTTTCATATTGTTTAAAAATATTATTACTTCCTGCTTATAATTAAACAAGCCGCTCACATGTTCTATGTAACATAATTATTATAAACTGATTTGGTTTATCATAATTAACAAAATATGTAGTGTCATACTGTTTTAACTTAAGTGAGAAAACATATCTAAATAGAAGGCATAACTTTAATGTATCTTTTTACGTCATCTTGGCGACGGCATTTTATACAGTAATATGGTTTAATACAATACGTCTTTAGTGCACGTACTTACGGCATTTCGTACGTTATTTTATTTTACGATTTCCTCTGGGGAATCTTGTGGTTATTTTAACATAACAAACGTATTTTTGTTTGTTTACTTTCTTGTTGTTCTCTTAGAGTTCTAGATCTGCAAAGAACATTGATAGGATTTTTTAAATTTTTTACTGATTATCTCAAATTATATGCCTCGCCGTTTCTAATTTAGTTTTAATATTATCTACGAAGCAGATTAAGCATCGCGATTGCACGACATCCGCGCAATCACAGAAAAACGTTTTGAAAAGGCCAAAAATGTGTTATTCGCCTACATCAACTCGCCAACGCATTTAATCTGTATCTCTGTAGTTTTAAGCAAAAATAAATTTTGAAGTTTTTCTGTGTACACCGTACTCATGCGATTTAACCCCCTCGGAATGCCATTTGTCACTGAAACCCAAAACTTTATTGGTTTCCGCAAAGAAACGACGAGCTTTATTACAGATTTCTTAAACTCCCAGAAACGAAGTCGAAAAATAATATTTTATAACAATCAAATTGCTATCTTTAAACAAACCAAGTTACTGATTAGGATACCCTTGTTAAGACAATAAATTGTACAAGAAATATAATGAGTATTGTAAAGAGTATAAATGTTTCACCACACAACTCACTGTGCACGTGAAAAATTCTAGAAATTTTAGCAGTGCATAAATAGTTTGATGATTTTGAATAATTTGGATGGGGCACAACTTTTTTAATCGACAGCGTTTTTTAGAACAATTCATATCTATTGTTACCAAAAATCTATATATCCTGTTTTCTGCGTTATTAGTTTCTATTTAGTTTTAAGTTGAATGTGTAATCAAATATTATTTTCAACTTCAATTCCATTTTACAGAAATTATTTTTGTCAAACTTATTATATCTAATTATAAGGTTGCCTCAATTTTTTTTGTTTTATTTAGTAAGTTATTATACCCACAATATTGTAGGATTTAAGTTGAAATTTGTAGTTATATACAATCTATTCCTTTATCTATTTATCTGATACCTACATAATGTCTTTTTACCAAAACTTTTATAATAAACTAACAGAACACAGTTTCAAGTTTATTGTTATACTATTTTCTTGGCTATACTTTTACTATTATTTTAATACAATACTTAAATCATAATCATATGAAAAAATATCTGAGTACAGAAGATAAGGTAGAACATTCAATGTCAAATATTAGCTATTTATTTCTAATGGTTAAAAGCACGTGGGGCATGGCGTTATCGTGTTAGAAGACAATGCCTCACTGTTCATTAATTCTGTTTGAGATTAAAATTACTAACTCAATTTCCTGTTTTTTAAACCAATGCATTATTATATGTTGCAAATGCTTTCTTTGATCTTCCGTACTTGAAAAGGCATATATACCTTTATAATGAAATCAAAACATATTCTACGAGAGCTGAGCCACGACTAAAAGAGAGCGGTATCGACGCCTAAAAATAAAATTACATATTTAATTAATATTCTGATAAAGGATCCAAGTCATCCCCAGAACTAAATAGAAAATACAATCTGTATGAGAAGAATGTAACTACCGTCATTTGGCAAAGAAGTGCCGCAGCACCACTTATGTTAATTCATTTAAATCTCTATTTTGTAGTCTTTGGCACAGTATATAGTTTACTGACACAATGGGTTGTAGATGTTAAAAAACATCCTAAAGAGACACGAGGCAGTTTTTAGTAAAACATGTGAAAAGGCCGAAACTGGCGTATAAAACGGCTGCAAAATTTATGCAAAGTCGGAAAAATTCACTAAGAAGTGAGTAAAACGATATTTAGAGCTTTAAAATGTAGATAATTTGCCAAAAAGATAAATAGCCTGCCTTACAACAACAAAGCAGGATAAAGCGATCTTTCGTTACGCTGTGCCCAAATAAAACTCCACAGAAAATAAAATCAGGTCTCTTTAAATATTATTCGAAGACGCTTATGTAACAAAAAAGTTTCTCTGGATCAACTTTGAAGTAACCTTTATTGTCAGAAAAGCACGTAGTCTTCGTTATTGAAAGTATGGTCAGCAAAGAATAACACGGTTTTTTAGTGCACAGTAAAAACCCTGCAGAGTGCAGGTTTAGAGATGCTTCTGTAAACGTGGTTTTAGTTGTCTCTTTTGTGACAAGTTAGACTCTGGAAAAAATACACCATCAGAAATTCTTATTGAAGTCTGCAGAATAATATTTTGTTCCTGGAAGAGTATAATGATCCTAAACTTCGCAGCAAAGTGTACAGTACGTTAAAATAACAAAGTAACTCTACTACGATGGAATAGCCGGCAGTGTTCCCAGGTATTAATCCGATTAAAAATAAATGCAAAAAGTTATAGCGATCTTTGCCAAATGATAGTGCAGAAAACCTCATCGAAAACATGAAAAATATGTAAAGCTGTAAGCAGTAATAAAGGTGTTTGAAGCAAACATTAGGCAATTGCGAGATAGCTTATAATGTATATTTAAATCAAAGAAAAATAATATCTGCATTTCTATTTTTTAAGATTATAGCGGTCACTTTATTATTGAATATTCTCTAAATAACACGTAGAAACACGGTCGTGAGGCTTGCTCTCTGTCAACTGATGCGGAAAACATTCTTCGGAGCGACAGACATGCCATGATATCATTCTGTGTCGTTGTTTGGAGAACTCCTAAAGCATCCGTTAATTTCTAAACAGTATGTTGCTATTAACATGGCTATCCTAGCTTTATTGGCTGCTGTACGGAAAAGTTGAATTGTTGTTAAAGAGAACCATTTCCTTAGGTTCTGTAGCCATAATATTCTTCTACGTCCTGGGCCTCGTTTTCCGTACACTTTCCCCTGCAAGATGAGTTGCAGTAGGCCATATCGATGTTCGTTACGCATTATGTGCCCCACGTATTCCATTTTACGTTTTTTGACAGTGATGATTATTTCACAGTCTTTCTGCATTCTACGCAGTACTTCTCTATTTGTAATCCGGTCGACCCATGAGATTTTCAGAATGCGTCTATAACACCACATTTCGAACGCCTCTAACTTCTTGGTAGTAGCCTCGGTCAGCGTCCAAGATTCCACCCCGTACAGGAGCACTGCGAATACGTAGCATCTCAGTAAACGAATTTTTATTGGTATTAAGAGGTCGTGGCTCTTGAATATTGTGTTTATTTTAATGAAGTATGTTGCAATTTGTCATAATTCTTGAGATTTGTGTTTCTAGTGGATGAGCGGCTTCTACGGCCTGTATCTATCACATAAAAGTTACTAACTCTGAACTTTGTGTTGTTTAATTTCCTATGCTTGAAGACGTGCGAAATGCACTCTTCTCAATACCATCAACGTGTAAGAAATGAAGTTGCATATTTATTTAAATATTACCAGATTAAGCAGCTGCGAAAAAAACTTTTGAGACAGCCTCGTACTACATTGTAATTTCTTTCTATTGCTATTCTAAACGTTGTCATCTATAATAAATTAATTGTCTTTCTGGTTTTCTTAAAACTTATTAAATGCATAGGTTTTTTTCTGTGTTTTATTAATTCGAAACCCTAGACAGTATTTAAAAAAAAAGTTTTCAACTGGCATGTATTAAGCACATATTTATAATTTATAGTGCGCACTTGTTGTTATTGAAAACCAATTACTTCAACCCATCATTAAAGGTAACTTTATACATAAAAAGCCTTGTTGAAAAATTGCTTATTTTTATACGTAAACGGCTGTGAGAAATAGAATCAAATTGATCATAAGAAAACAATAAAGTGTATCGCTGTTCTAGCACTCCAAGTAGCTGATTGTTTCATTTCTTATAGCGAACGATCGTTTCCTTTTATTACTATTTTAACAAAGTGTTTTATTATCACTTACCAAACGCTGAATTGGCACATAAAACAGAAAGCCAGGCGTGCGTATAATATAATTATAGGGCCTGCAATAATTCACTTACTTACAAGCACATTAATAATATATGTTCATAAAATTGTCGTCATTTTCATTGCATTTTTATATTACAGTTATTAACCAATAAAACTCTGTCAAAACATTCTTGTTGCTGATTGTCCCAAGTTAACAGAAATTAATAATAATATGCGGCATTTTCAATTATTCAGAAGATAAGAATGAGTATAAGAAGTTCAGAGCTATTAAACCCCACCCCAGGGGCCGTGTCCTTTCACACCCTTCACAAACTTTGGTTATTAAATGATTCCGTGGTGACGGCCGCATTCTACCGCCGGATCCGAGTTTTAATCTAACTTGCATAACTTTTTTGCGAAAACGTAAATAACTTAGCAAGGCATGTTGATTAACTTTTCATGTGTTGAAGTGTTGTAACTACCAAAATAAATATATCTAAGTATTATTTAAAAAATCTATACCTCAAAACGAGTGTGGTAAAATAAAAATTGCCATCAAAAATCTACATTGAATATTTTTTGTAGGCTGCAATAAATGCATTAAGTTGTAAAATAATTTAAGCAAACTTAAAGATACAAGATATTGGAAGCGACGAAAATAATTAAATTAAACCTACAGAAAACAAATGATGTATAAAATTTTTATTGGTGCGGTGTGGTAATGTTACGATTCTCGAAGTTAATTTGTGCATTATTTTGGAAAGACTCTACTTATAAGACATTGTCAAATATTTACAGGCAGTAAACGCTCCATAATTTTAAAAATTACGATTTAAGCATAAAAACCAGTATTTGAATCCATCTGAATTGAAAAAATTGGGAAATAAACAAATTTAAATAGCAAGTCAAATAGAAGAACTGAAACGTTCACATTACATTTTGTTCAATATCTAAAGCCTCTTTTTTAACTTACAGTGCAACATTTAGATAAATGTCATTATTACTACCAAACATTAAATAGAGTTAAAACAATTAAACGCAAAAACTGCGCCAAATGGCAACACATACGTTTTATCGAAGGAAATATCCAAAATAATGTTTAGAGTTTTATCACAAATAAAATTGCAATTATGCGAGCCTTGGTGGATTGGGCCATACGCTTAAAATCGTCACAAAAATAATAAACTGAGAAATAAGAAAACCACAAAACCTTTTTTTTTCATCCATGTATGAAAACGACAAAGAAATAGGCATTATTTCTGCTAAATGTCTATGCTACCAAATAGGAAATATATAAAAATTGTCCTATTCAAACGATTCCAAACCCATGGTCGCCAAAAAACCAATCCACTTGCCGATTTGATCTGTAAGATCCTCTAAAAACCATAACAATGTAACGTACGCAAAAAATAAACACAAAGGTAAACCCGCAAGATGTATTGTATGTGACAAATCATTAATGTTGACAAATTTATACAAAAATACTAAAAAGGCAATGTTCTAACTGAAATACTATAAGAGTACAATCTTAAAAACAACAAATAACGTGCAACAAATCACATACACACATATCAAAACATTGACGAAGACTTCCCACACGTGACTAAAATAATATTGACATACAAAATATGCGAAGTTTGCCTAACATCGGACTAAACCGTTACACTTTCACATATACAAATTGTGGTCCAAATTTTTAACCAATTGGCTAAATTAAATTGCATCGTAATGTCTCTACAGCCGTTTACAAAGAACCAGAAAAAACGATAAACGATCTAATAGCAGATTACTCAAAAATGGTATAACGAAAGGTTAACAATGGCTCCAATATGTAAAACAACTTAGTAGAACTCTAGTGGTGCAAAATTACGATTGAGGTAATTACATTTCTTCGCCTTAATGAAATAAATATCCCACTTTAATCAAATACAGCCAACAGTGCGCCAAAGATGGGTCTGTTTAATCAAAATCAGATGTCAAATTAAACAGCACAAACTGTTTAAATTCAAGAAATATTACTTACAAGCAACAACTATAGTAGTTAGCGGAGGTCTTTAACAGTTTCAGCTATGTATTGTTCTCCCAATTGCCCACCTAATAAAAAAAACTTTCTGAACCACCTGATACTATTAAACGTAATTCTGAAACAACAATGGGGTATCTTTATATACATCATAATATTGGCCAATCGATATAGACAAAATCTATTTGGAATAAAACAAAAAGATATATCAATATTAAGCTTAGACTAAACTTAAAAGTTAAATCAAATTCTAGTAATAGCTATTGCCAGAACTACAACAATAAAGAAGAAAATATGAGAAATAATCTCAATTTGAAACATCATATGACGTCTGAAACGCAAGAGATGCGTTTACAAAACAAATTTACCAAGCAACTTTAGAACTCAAAAAACCTCAGGATTAGATAGAGTGTAAAAGTGTTTAATAATAATAAACCAAAAGGTAACAGAAAATAAATGTTTAAAAATAACATAATTCCAAACTAGAAATCCCACTGACAAATTAGAACTAAAATGTTATTCTACACTAAAAAATAATTTTTTTAAACTCTTTCAAACACCTGAACCCAATATCAGACACTACAAAAAACGTATATTGACCGGGATAATCAGTTCTACTGTTTAAAAAAAATCGTTCTTAGAAAAAACAAATCTAGAAAAACGGAAGTTTCTACTAGATACCTAAAAACAGTATTCCAACCATTGCCTGTGGAAGCTGAAGATAAGAAACTAAATAAATTTCTCTACTCATCTTTTTGGTTATTACTACCTATCTGACAGGTTTCTTCAAGGAAAATTAAAAGAACTCTAAACAAAAATTACACCCAAAAGAAAACTGGGTTTGATCTCATTACTAGTCGAATTTTAAGAGAACTGCTGAAAAAAGACCATTTATGATCTCTTGCATATCAAAACAATTCTAAGGCTAATTTGCTTAATAGTCCAATGAAAACTCTCACTGGTTATACCACTTCATAAGCCGGACAAACCAAACACAAAAGTTTCATCGTATGGGCATAAAAGTCTCCTACCAAGTCTATCGAAATTACTGAGAAAAACGCTGTTGAAGAGGCCAGTGCAAACAATAAACGAGTATGAATTGTTTGATGGTTTTTAATTTGAACAAAAAAGACGTCATTCTACTACAGGGCAAATACACAGATCAATCAACGTCATAAACACTATTTTGGAGGAAATAAACTATTCTTCCGCCATCTTCTCGAATATTAACCAGGCATTTGGTAAGGTAAAGCTCTACCACATACCTTCTATATGATGGAAAGATATTTTTAACTAAAATATAGTGTGAAGGTCATATCTTTGTACATTATCAAAACTAGAGTACTATATAGCAACACTTTAGGTCCTCCTTTCTACTTATTATTTACTGTCAACTTACACACCAATTATAAGTCAGTTAAAATATTTTTTACTAATTTTACAGCCGTCACAGCAAACTATAGCAACTCAATTGAAGCAGCATGTCTGCTCCAGGATAACCTCGAGAAGATACAGCGATAGTCAGACAAGTGATATATGAAGCCCAACCGAGTAAATCGGTACAAGTCACATTTCACAAATTCCGCGGAAATTCTCTACAAGTTTGCATTAAAGTCCTGCATTTGCCTCAAACAGACAATTTCAGATATGCATTCGAATAAAGGGTTCACATAACACTCGCATATATTGAGAAAACTGCATCGGCTGAATACTAAACTTAGAAAGTATTATATGCTAACAGAAAGAAAAATTAAATTATCTCTGAAAAATAAGCCATTAGCTTACAAGGTTACCCTGAAATCGATAAGACATCTAGTTATTAGAAACCACTTCTACTTCAAGTTCCTGAAAAATTCCAAGGTTTTTCAAGTCACAGTAAACGCTTTATACTTTATATGTAATAAGTACGCTCCAGTCAGTGAACAGTCCGGAACAACGCGCTGTAGTGCGTTTTCTGTGGACAGAAAGGATTAAATCTACAA
This sequence comes from Sinelater perroti, assembly GCA_036346155.1. NCBI lineage: Eukaryota > Metazoa > Arthropoda > Insecta > Coleoptera > Elateridae > Sinelater > Sinelater perroti. The sequence continues at coordinate 507,051 of JARFIY010000195.1, forward strand.
AATAAATCGCCAGATATTGGCAATCGCGAGTGCTTAAAACAATTTCAGCATCCAAAACTGCTTGCAAATCTCCTTTATCTAAAACAGATGGTCGATTGAAACATGATTAATCTTTCAGGCTAAGCCACCAGAATCAAACTGCTTGTATATTTTCGAAATAATCCATTAAGTCAGCGTTCCTTATTTTTAGCATCATAAATCTATTTTGCAGCATTTCTTGTCAGCAAATTCTGTTTCCAGCAACAAGGGATCAAAACTCTAAGTTGAATTTTATCGTTTGCCATCTGAAATCTTAAGATAAAATATTGTCATTGCACTATATACAAGAAATAACAAAAACAATAAAGGACTTTTTTACAGTCTAGTAATTAATTTATTAATCTTTACCTGTAACATTCCAGACAACTGTAAGTAATACGATTTTACAAATTATTGACGTGGATTTTTAACTCTATTTTATTAAGGTAACGAATATTCAGCAGCAATTCGATGCTCAGAATGATTATCTTTGCTTAGTCTGCAAAATGAGGCGAACATTAATTATCCTTTGATATGCTAAGAGCACACAAAACAAGTGTATCCATGTTAGAATCTTGCATCAGAAATGAGTTTTTTTGAGCTTACTTTTGATTTAGCTGTTACATTTTTTTACATTTTGATGCACTTTAAATGAGTATTTGCTTTCAAAATATCTGTAAACATTACATGCACGAATGCTCTGTCTTTAATATAATATACAAGAGGTTGCTTACAAAAAAGTATTTTTAGTGTCTCAGGCTGACAATTTTTTACCCGTCTTCCCTCAAGGTTTTGCGAGATGAAGCGTGGAACAATTTATTTACAAATAATAACAGTGACCTTACAAAAACATAATATGCAAAACGATCCTAAAGATAGGCAACCAAACGTACGCTCAGAGCTTAACCACGCCAAATTTTATATCAGCTGTCTTTGTTTACATTCTGTTCAAATATAGAGTAGATAATTATATTACGTATTTGTATTTAATTCTATATTAAAAATATAATAGACAACATAAGCAATTCTTACCTTGATAATACTGAAACGTGTCAGCTGCACATAATGAACAAAATTTGATTTCTATAATTATAAAATATTTAAAAAACTCGATGCACTATTTTCAAAAACGGTTTTTTTATTAAATTTTAATGATAAAGCTTACACTTAAATATAATTTTTTCTTGTAATGTTATTCACAAGAAATTAATTGTCTTTTCGTTTTATAGCGATATCTCACTTACGTAGGAATTAAAAAAAAATTTGTTTAAACACAAAAATGTAATAATTTTTATATAAAGTATTTTTTAAACAACTCGTATAGATGTCGGTGGTGACATCATAAAAAAGACAATATTTCCTAAAAGCGATTTTAGAACTTCCAAGGATTAGATATTTATATTCCACTGCCTCCAATCATCCCAGCAGTCAACGTGCAAATTCCTTTCACTCATTGTTTCACTTATACCGTTTTCCAGCTTTTTTTAAAGACAACCAATTTTCTCTCTTCCTTTAAGATTCCATTTAAATGTATTTTTTGGTAGTCGCGTTTAATTCAAGCTTTTGATATAACCATACCAGGTATGCTGCATTTGTGTTATTATATCTGAAACAACATTCTTGTGCATCCGTGACCTAACACGTTCATTTGATACCCTGTCGATTGCAGCAATTCCCTCTAATCTTCTTAATGCATTCTTTTCCTATAAATTTATTCTTTGTTTGTCGACTTCCAGTAAAGTCCAGGCTTCTGATTCATAAAACAAATGGAAACATGGGACAACGTTCCACAGATATCCCGGGCTTTTATACATTTTTATTATATCATGTTGTCAGGATGGCCGAGTGATCTAAGGTGCTGCGTTCAGGTCGTGGTCCACTCTGTGGGAGTGGGTTTGAATCCCACTTTCTGACAAGTCACTTTTTAATTTAAATAAAATGCTGAAAAAGCGAATCAGATGAATGAACAAACCGTACGCAATAGGCGTTTATTTGATACGTATAAAAGCCTAATAGAACACTCTTAACCATACTATTATATGTCATCTTTTTTATGTAGAACATACTTGATTAGATATCTCTTTGCATTGTTTATAATAATAATTCTAAAGTTTCAAGAAAAATATATTTTAATCAAAGAGCGCAACCGAGTGAAACTATTTTTAGAAGATTAGAGAAAAATAACTTACTTTGTGACATTTAACTAGCCAAGACCAAAAAACTATAATATTGAAAATACTGAAAAAGTTGCCATTAATATTATTGGAACAGCATTTGCATTAATTAAATTAATTGGGATCACCCATTTACTTCTCTACAAATTAGCGGTGGCATATGCAAAGTACAAGATAGTTTGAACGTAAATAAAACTGTTTATATCAAATTTGCAAACCATGTTTATTATTTGCAACCAATGGCGGCCTCTCTCTTCATTCTACGAGGATCAAAAGCACTCGTTGCAATCCATCAATAAGTTTGGATGGTTTCTTGTCAATTTGTAATTATGTATTCAAATAAGATTTTAATTTCTTTCTTGTTTTATAGAAAGGAAGTTAATTTAATAAATTACACGGAAAATATCTTATACCACAAGATGCAAGAATTGATGCAAATGAAAGAAAAGCAAACATAATACTTATAAATCATAATTATAAAATACATGAGCCTAACTAAAAACTATAAGCTAATATATAACAGGAACCTGAAAAAACTATCAACCTATTTACTTTTCACAAAAATCGTAAAACTCAAATAAAAAATCGTCTAGATTCCTACTAACCACCAGAACGATCCGATTTTTAAGAAGCTTGCAGTAGTTTAGATCATATACCATACATACTGTAACATTAAAATAACGCTGAACATTTTAACATATTTTTTTTACATGCTAAATTTTCTATTTGCAATCTGTATAGTACAACAAGCAAATGCGTGTTACGATTATATATGACATGAGGTAACAACTTAGTTAACTTATTTCTATATACACATACGTCTACAGAAGTAAATTGGAATATTAATTTACGATCTAAAAGGTAAATCTAAAACTTTGCGTCGTTTAAGTCTATGCATTTCTTCGCTATTGTCTAGGAGGTTAATAACTAACAGATTCGGGTGTGCATCTAACCGGGCGAGGTGTTTTACTTCGTCCTTAACGATATTAATATTTAGGTCAGCACGTATTTCATTATTAGGAATATACCACGGAGCATCACAAAGGGCACGTAGCACTTTAGATTGGAACCTTTCAAGTTTGTCTATATTAGAATTCGATGCAGTGCCCCAAAGTTCTATTCCGTACGTCCACACTGGTTTAAAACAAACTTTGTAAACTAGTAATTTTGTTTTTAAGATTTAGTGGAGATTTCCGTCCGAGTAGCCAGTAATGTTGTCTAAATTTATGACCTAATTGCTTCCTTTTATTGAAGATGCGTGACTTCCATGTTAATCCCTTATCTAAGTGCATACCCAGGTATTTGATTGAATCTGTCTGTGGCAGTGCTTGTCCATTGAGTGTGACTGAGGGCATGACTCCGCGACATTTTGTAAATTTTACGTGAGCAGATTTGTCTTGATTGAACTTGACACGCCATTTGTTAGCCCAATCTTGAAGTAGATTAAGGTATTGCTGAAGTAGATTTGCTGCTGCTGTTGGGTACTTGTGGACTGTCAGAATAGCTTTATCGTCAGCAAATGACATTATATGGGTGTATGTTTCTGCTGGAAGGTCGGCTGTGTGGAGTAAATACAGTATAGGTTCCAAGACGCTCCCTTGTGGTACCCCTCCTCGAAATACGATTTTATGATTGAGTATAATGCATGAGGCAAAATTGATTTAAGTTTAAAAAGTAATCCATCATGCCAGACTTTATCAAATGACTGACTTTCATCAAGAAACGCAGCGGAGCAATAAAGTTTATGTTCAAAAGTCAAAAACGGTACTGTGCTGCCTTCTGAAGCCAAATTGGTGCTCCGGTATCAGTTGGTTTTCTGTTATTACTTGCATTAATCGCTTATGTAACAACTTTTCTAAAAGTTTGCTTAGAATGGGAAGCAGGCTGATTGGTCTATATGACGTTACTAGATTTAATTGCTTTCCTGGTTTAGGTATAAGAATTACTTCAGCTGTTTTCCACTGAGCAGGAAAATGTCCCACTCTTAGAACGGCATTGAATATAATTGTTGATAATACTAGGCCTCTGCGTGGCAATTCTTTTAGGAGTTGACCAGTAATTTGGTCATATCCCGGAGCTCTCTTTGGGTTGATGTTGTTTTTTATTAGGGCTTTTACTTCTGTTACAGAGAATAATTCTGGTAGCGGAGACAGCTGGTATGGTGCCTCAAGATAATCCTTTATTTGTGTTGTGCGAATACATTTGCTTTTTCGATATCTGATCGATCCCATGTTCCATCTTCCTTTCGTATTGGAGGAATGGGATTTGAAGTCTTTTTAATTCGTTTAGTGGCTTTCTACAAGGAGTATTCGGTATCTTCTGTAGCAGAGAGGTTTTCTAAATAGTCGTTAAAGGATTCATTTTTAAGTTTTTGTATAAGTTGCCATATCCTCCTGAGCCTTCTTTTTTTCTCAATTTTTTGTTTGACAAGTGCTGGACAATTTTGGGCTGGTTTCGTAGTTGCTATTTTTGGAGTTGCCTCCCATGCCGACTGCTGAATTATAGCAGTTGTTTCACTGACAGCTTTTTCAATATCTTCTTTTGTTTGTAGTGGGATTTTTAAATCTATTCTGTTGTCAATGTGTTGTCTGTATTGGTTCCAATCTGTAGATTTAGTAGATAGCGTTTCGTTTTTCGATTTTAATAGAAATGTTGTACCTATAGTGACTATTACTAGAGTATGATCAGAATACAACTCATAACTTGATTCAATTGTCAGATAGTTTGCAGATATTCTTTTTGTAATAAAAAAGTCAAGCATATCAGGCATTTTGAGTGGATCTTAAGGCCAATATGTGGGAGAGTAGGTAATAAGTGACCAAGTTGTTTTTCGTCCATTACTTCGGATAGAACTTTCCCTCTGCCAGATGCTGTGAGCGTGCTGCCCCATCTAGTATTTTTAGCGTTATAGTCTTCTCCCGCTAAGAATCTATTGCCCAACGTGCTGAAGTATTTAATAAATCCTTCCTTATTTGCTCTGTAGTTTGGAGGGCAGTAAACTGCGGATACTATAAGGGTGCCACACCAGTCTTCTATTGATACGCTAGTGGCTTGGAAATAGCTTTCCTCGAATTTAGGAGTTTCGTGGCGTTTGATGTGATCCTTAATTAATATAGGCGAGCCACCTCTGGCAGTTATGTCAGCTTCAGGATGATTAATGTAATATAGATTGTAATTATTTATCTTAAAGTATGATTTGGATGAGAAATGGGTTTCTGATATTAGATATCGATTTTATTGTATGTCAAAAATATTTCTACTTCTTGTTTGTGCTGGGATAACCCATTAGCATTCCACAATGCTATTTTATATAGCTGGGCCATGTTTATATCCTTCTAACATTTTGAAGGTCTGCCCAATGGTCAACGTTTTGTTTTAGCCCATTTGGCTAATCGTTCTTTAGGCCTCCTTTCCGCGTAGTCTCTTCAAAATATCCTTGTTGCTCTAATCCACCTTCTTCTCTTGTTTGTTTACATCTTATCCGATTCTAAGTGTAACTTCTTTAATCGATCTTAAAATTTTTATTTCGGTTGTTCACGATATTCTTTTAGCAGCTGCTGTTTCTGTTTTTGTTTCGACGGCGTACGTAAACATCAGTCTCACACAGTCTTATAGATTTGTGTTTTACTCTCATTACTCACGGGTTTGTTGATTAAAATGATATCTCTGAAATAACTACCAAGTTCCGCTGCTTTGTTAGCTTGTCTGGATATCGTTCGCTTGATGTGATTACTCCTAGGTAGTTGAATACCTGTTGTGTTAGGTTGTGTTCTTTCGAGGTAACCATTGACTGAGATTTCTCGCAGGAAATACACGTTTTAATTATTTTTGTGCTTATTTTAAATTTGCATAGGAGACGCTGTAGGCTATTTTCATTATCTGGTATAAGAACAGCATCATCTGCATAACATAATATTTTAAAAGAGCGGTTTGGTTTCCCATTCTGTAACCTTCATTGACTTGGTTTACTGTGTTGATGATTTAGTCCATGATTATATTAAACAATATAGGACTAAAGCTATCTCTTTGTCGGATAGCTGTTGACATTTGGATCTCCTTTGATAGACCACAACCAGTTTTTATTCTCGTATTGTTTCCATTGTTAAGTTTTTTTTATAATTTCTTGGTATTTTCTGTCGATGTTGTTGAGTTTTAGAGTTTCAATTACATAGTTTAGACGTATTCTGGCGAAATCCTTTGTTAAATACGAGAAAACATATGAACATTGATATACTGAATTTTATTGATTTTTCTGTAAGTTACCCTTGTTGTTCTTCGAAGATGGTTATTTTGTTGTAAATTTTTTCTGCCAAAATTTTAGTAAATGGTTTGAAGATTGAATTCAATAGGATGATGTTTCTGTAGTTGTTAGTCTTTTTATCGCTTTTTTATGTATGGGTATAGATATCTTAGTCTTTCATTCATATGGTACTGTATCCGTTCTCATGATTATTTTAAAACAGTTTAGTTATTTCCTGTTGAATATTTAATGATATTTAATCATTTTGTTGGTGATATTGTCTATCCCAAGCGACTTACAATTCTTAAGTTTTCCTATTGTTGTCAACTTCTTCTATTATTAGATTATCTCTATCTTCCAACAAGTTATAGCTGTAATCCTACTTACGGAAAGTTGAACTAAATTTTCAAGGTGCTAGTGATCTCAGAACTAAAAGGCTTTAACAACAATTTAAGATATTTTTTTTATGGGATTAACATTTAAAATATTAATCTTACCATCAGCTTATAAAATCTCAAGTAGTCATTATTTGTAATTCAAAATTGCTCTATTGGCAGATATAATATTACACATACATAAAACTTACAGCCAAACAAAACCTTCTATGTATTCGCAAGTTGGTTTCCTTCGTTTTTTGAATAACTAAAATCAGATGTACTATTTAATATAAAAGAGTACTACGTGGCCCTTATTTTGTAATATGGTATATTTCTAAATTAACGCAAATTTTTTATAATTGCTTACAATATTATACTTTTCTTGACGTCCATCTCAAAATTTCCATTTTAAACAATATTCCTTAATACTCATGTTCTTAATATTATTTTATTTACAACAATGACTAAATGGCATATGCTACCGATTTAAGACAAACCCATCCAACAATGTTACTTCCAAACGAAAGTAAAATTATCCTAGTTTGGTTCTGAGACAAAATATTCGGAATTGCTGGTACATAGACTAGACGGTGTACCAAATTATTTTTAATTCTAACAATAAGATGCGTTTGCTATAGCTTGTAAGTTTTAAGACCGTAAACGCTAAAGAACTTTGGTATTGGGCAGCTTTATGCATTTCCAAAGTTAAATTTCGTATATCAAAATGAGTGCCCTTGTTCTTGCTGGCTCGTCCACCTAAAGCTGTTGGCCAGCAAAAGGAATCTGCTTATCCCGGCAGATAGTTGGTTGATAGAAACCATTAATTTCCATATGGAAAAGTTGCTTTCTATGCTGCTGGTTTAGATCCGCCCCTGTTGATACTCCCCGTATTTACTATATTTGGTAAGCGTTCCCCTATTCGCCACATGGGAAGGTGCCCGATGAAGGACCAGCAACCCCACACGGGTGCGAATGAACACGATACATTTATTGATAAACATAATAAGGCTTGATTTTTATTGTTAAGTGTCATTTTTCAAGCCATTTTTGGATTTTGAAATACTAATACAAGTAAATTGTTGTTATGTAATACCTCCGTGTGTGATTTTACCTGGAAAGTTCCCTCGTGCAAATATAATTTAATTTTTAAAAAGCAAATGTTAGATGTCTAAGAAAACTTAAGTACATAAGATTTCTTTGTTTTGACTTTAATTCAGCGTTTTTGTTATATTGCCAAATTGTGTTTCTAGAAATCGAATTGGTGTGTAGAAATTATTAAATTTAAATCGACAGCGACTTCCGCCATTTTAGTAGTAACCTTTCGAATATTTTCGACATGAGCGAGAACAGGCTTATTGGTAAATATAATGCTATTTATATAAGCTTAGATATCGTTATAATTAAGGCTTATTTCTGTTGAATGGAATAGCAGCACAGTTGTAACATATTGTCATAGATGGTAGTAAGCAATGCCAGTAGAATTATAGAATTTTATCAATAATAAAGCGATAATCAAGAAATTTATTGACATTTATGTACTTAATTCCTTGACTTATTCACCCATAAAACCCAATTTAAGCAAAAGAGACAATTGACATAGTACATCAAGAAACTTTTATAATTCTTCATCAAAGTTCACATGTGATTGTGAAGTTGTAAAAACGTGTACAAAATGTTGAACAAATACAATGACTTTGCCATTATCAAACCTGACCGTCAGTTTTGCTAATTCGAGGTATTGCTACATTTGGTTTTGTTAAAATCTCTTAATATTGTGTAATTGGTGAATAAATTGGTCGTCTTTCATTCAAAGCAACGTAAAGTCTATAAGTACGTTTATTGAATACCATTTTATCTTATTTCTCGTACTTTAGTATTAGCCTTGTAATCTACACTTCTCACTTACGTGGTTTCTTATATGACCAAGTGTGTTATTGGTTTTCTAATGACTGAAAAGAGCATCAGATTATTTTATTTCAATATTAAGATCTGTACAATTATATAATATTTTTTGAAATATCTATGTATTTGTTTGAATAGGTTTCCACTGTTAGTTATATCTGAATGACTTGGTTCACAAATTGAACCACGTTATTATTAAGATAGTCCTCGACGTTTCGATATTGCTTTAATGCTGTTTTCAAGATGTTTAGCTTTTCATAGCTCTTTAAAGAAAATTGACAAGTGTTAGAAGTGTATCTTCCACCTCATTAAACATATGTATAAGAAGAATAAAAGACAGCTGACCATTTTAAGTTGTTGCACGTTATTATTTTCTTGCAAGTTATAAAAAGTACATTCAATCCAGTTTAAGTGTTTGTAAAAACACATTGTTTAGTGAAATTAATTCCTGTTCATTTGCTGTTAACGATTCTTGATCTTTTATCTTATCGACAGAATTGTTTCCATGTAATTATTGTATTGCATTTTTATTTAATTAAAGTAAAGTTTGATCATTTATGTTTAACTGCGATTGATTAAATTCCCATTACAATGACTAATAGGTTTTGTGGAATTTTTAAATCGCCCAGAAGCCGAATAAAAAAATTTAAAGGAAATGTATGATTTCCAGTTGCAGACTATTTTTGCTGATAATTTTTTTTATTTGTTGGACGGGTGAAATTATATCCAAACATTGGGTTTGACATAATGGTGCACATAACGCACACGGCAAGAGATATCCGTAACAACACATCCCAATAAAACTAACCGCTATCGCTGTTATTAATATATTTAAACTTTTATTGGCTCAAGTATGAACTACTTATGTAGGTGTAAACCAGTTAGTTGTATTGTATGATTATAATAAAGCTATTTTAAAAATATCACTATGTTTAGTGTTTTTACAAATTACAAACTTATAGGAACAATACCTCAATGTTTGGGAGAATTCACAAAATTAAGTTTTCACTGCTACCTTAAGCTGTAGTGCTAACTTCTTACACTTATGCTTCATAGTTAAGCTTTATTGTCGTGAATAATTTAACCAACTATGGCAATTAAAATTTAACTTTCCCTAAATTTGAATACATTAAAGAAAGTTCCCTGTAATAGATTGACTGCTGTTTGCCAAGAAATCGGAACTAAATGCTACACTCTGAAATGGCATTGGCTGCGATATATATAACCTTATAATACAGCATTCAATTTTAATTTACATTCTTGCTTTTGTATTTAAAATGCAGAATAACTGTTGCTGCTACAGATTCTGTAAATTAGAAAATTCTGAAGTGGCAACATCAAAATGATGTGTATATAATGTCTATAAATTGGCTTGATTTAACTACATCGTACTTCAAACATTTAGACTTGCTAAACACAAAAATAATTAATAAAACTTATTTATTTATTAGCTCTTGATAATTATAGCACTGCTTAGTTTATCCTTATTATTAATAAATACAGTAATATGATTAAGTATAAAGATTGATAAAATAGTGATATACCGAACATAACAGTACACTGCACAAATCACTGCTCAAATGCCAGTATGCTAATTCAGCAATTTCATCCACGAGTAATTACGGTTCTAGGTAAATATTTACATATCTACAAATATTCAGAATTCTCATCCGCGCTCTAATGAATGTAAATTATGAACAGACTATTTTGTAAATGTTCATTAAATATAATAAAGTTAATAACGAGAACCCTTATAAAAAAATCCACAACAACATTTGATTGATGTTTTAGACATTTACAAAATAGTTTAAATAAACAAAGTAAAATGCTAATTTAAGAAACACTAAATCTTACGTTCCGGTTACTGTACAAGTAAGAAACACAAATGATGTTAAATTAGTAAAATATTTACTGTGCAGTAATGGCTAACGTTTCCTAATATCTTTAAAAATAATTTAAAATTACTAATAATTAAAAACATAAAATATCACTATCATGAATACCAAATTAGGCTTAACTTTTACAATACAGACGCACAGATTAATATTTAAGTTTTGCTATATAGTACTAATTATGGCCAACGTTGTAACTGTTGATCGGTGTTTTGTAAAAACCCTATGTTGAGAGATAATTGTTCTTATTGTACGATCACGTTCAGATAATTGAGAAAGTTTTGGAGAACAAATTTCAGTTTAAAAAGCACTTCAAAGTTAAAGTGATCGTCCTCATCTATCATGGAAAACATCAATGCTAGAACGTAAATGCTGGAGTTCGACAGAAATATGACTTGTTCTCAAATAGCAGAATATTTAAACATGGCTACGTCGGCAATTCATATCAGTCTACAAGATCACCTACAAGCGAAGAATTTTTGTTTTTTGGGTACTCCATGCTTTAACCGACGATCAGATAACACGTCATATTGTACTTAATAAATTTAAAAATGTGAATATTTTTGTACGTCAACGTTATCAAAATAGATTACTAAACCTAGCCTAGTTTTGATAAAACGAAAATCCTGTTTGGTGAGAAGACAATGATGGCAGTTCTCTTTACCATCAGGAAATATAAAAGAATTGATTTTACAACTAATTTAAAATAATGTAATAGTGTTTAGATGGTGGTGCAAAGTATTTTGGAAGATTATGAACATTAAAGGTGTGTTACAAAAATTTCATGATACTCTATATATTGCAGAACGTACCCACCAAAAACTAGTTTTAAATTTAGAAAATAATAAAGTTTTGGACGTCGTCAAACCATGTGTTACAATTTAAACTCAATATTATTCCTGAACTATAGGAAATTACGATCAAAGAACGTCAAATTGGGTTTTAAGATGAAGGCGTTTCCATCTCTCAGTTTTGTCCACATAACGTATTAATATTCGGTTGAAAAAGGCTTTATTTGAAAAACACTAATTCAACGATAAAAAATAGTAAATAACACATATTGACCTAACAATCAGTCTTTTTGAAAATCAAAGTTTAAATAGATTATTAATTTTAGAAACCTATCTTAACGGATAATAATTGTAAGGCTCTATGCCCCACATGGGAGCACGCTTGCGTACTGAGAGGTTTAAAAGGCTCTCATACGTTCGCTTTCTCTGCCCGGTCGTCGCGCACCATCTCTGATGCGGGGCGATGTGGCAAGCACCGCGCCTTAGACGACCGCCATTATTACCCCTTGTTCCAGTAAACTCACGTAGTCAATTATTTTTAGTGACTGAGTAGGCCACCCGCCAGGTATCAGAGACCTCGGGGAATTGAACCCGGGTCCGTCCGAATCGCAGCCCGCCCCTCAACCACAGGACCACGCTGGCTTATATCTTAACAAATTTTTTTTTTAATTATTAGGATTGCAAACTATATAATAATTACAAAATTTAACCACACTGGTATTTCTACGTTTGCAAATTAGTCAAATTTAATAAATAGTTAAATAAATTAAAGTTTTAATTGTAATTAATGTTCTTCCAATTCAATAATTCAATAATTTTGCCTGCACTTAAATTAAAAGCAATTAACGGTCATAAACTATCATAAAAATTCAAATCTTCTTTTTCAAGTCCATGTAGAATGTTATTCAAAATGTCAAACAAATACAGTAGTCAACGATAGCGTAGCTTCTGGGTTTAGATTTTAATTTTAATTTTATTTCACTGAATGCAAGCAACAGGAGTACAACGATTAATAACAGAATTGAAACATACATCCTTAGAAAAAGTGAGTAAGCAAATAATATTGTTGAAAAAGGGGTTACACACAGCCACAAATGAACCAACACAATTAAAAGTAAGAACAAAAAGTTATAAAGGGCATCTAAAGATTGAAGACGAGTTATCAACAGCAATGACATTAAAGGGAAAATTGTGCTAATGAATTAGAAAATGTGGAGGATAAAAATAAAGTGAAACAAAATAAGACAAAATTAAAAAACTGGAAACAGATACAGTATCTATCAATAACCGCCTTACAAAAGAAAATATAAAAGGATAAAAGCAAATAAGATTAATAAAAAAAAAATGTCTAAAGCCAACGATATCTAAATATAAGAAAATAACAACACACAATATACAATAATAACTAAATACAACTAAATCTCCAAAAAAACTAAATATAGGACATTTAAGATAGACCAGACTATAAACATAGAAACAAGAGTTAAATAAAAAATTAAATAATTTAAGTGGGAAATAAAATATAAATAAAAGGAACAGGAAAACAAATTAATTGAAGAATATGAAAAAGTAGGCATGTGCTTTAACATAGATTACATATATCAGGCAATCTTCACAAAATAATATTAGTAATAGAACGAAAACGGAAGAATAAAAAAGACAATATTATTTATATATGGGGTAAATAAAAATAAAATAGCCAAGAAAAGACGACTTTTGGAAGAAAGTAGCAGAAACAATAGAAAGTATTATATTGATATTGGAAGATTTTTGTGGAGATAAATAATTAAGAAACGGAAAAATCTACTGGTTCTCATAATCAAATAATTAAAATTAATACTTGTTTAAAGCATAAAATAATGTAAACAATAAGTAACAAACACTTTCTAAAGAAAATATTAAATTAAGATAAATAAAAAATTTAGGAAAAAGAGAAAAGACACGACGCTAGAAAGAGGTGTAAAAATGTACTTAGACCAATTCCCAATGGTATTAAAATTAGAAATATAAAGCAATGAAACAGAGTGTAACAAAATAAAAGCAGCAGAAGTGTGAGCATATAAACTACGTGAAGAAGAAATAAAAGAGTGAAACTGGAAATGCGTAAAACTAAAGAAAATATAAGTGATACATCCCTTGATCAAGAGAATTATTAAATACAAAATAATAAATATAGCAAAACAACTTTTAAAGTTATAAAAATAAACCATACGAAGGAACAAACCAGTTGATGGAATGAGGATATAAAAATAAAAGAAAAACTAAAAATAACAGAAGTGAAAAGCTTACTCGAGTCATATGGACTACAAAATTTATGACAGATATAAAGAACAAAAGAAAAATCGAAGAAATAGTAAAAAAATAACAAGCGAGACAAAAATTTAATGTAAAATTGCACATGGAAGCTACAGAAACTAAAAATAAGAAGATATCCGAAAGTGAAACGTTGAAAGAAATATTTTGAGAAATTGCTAAACATAGAAGAAGCGAACACAAGTGTGATACAAAATTAGAAAAATAAAAACAGAATATGGAAAATTAGTTAACCAGAAAAAATAAAACTCCAAAAAGTATGAGAAGCCGTCAAAATTTCAAAAAGGAGAAAATCAGCAGGACAGAATTACTTCTGAAATGATCAAGAACTTAATAAATAATAGTGTTGACAAATTTATATAATAAAGTATGGAAGAAAAAAAATATTCAAATTATGAAGAAATTGCCTTATTAAGTGTAATAACAAAATTACATAAACAAATGTTAGATGAGAAAATTGAAAGTAGCAATTTAAACTAAACTATAAAAAACGTAGAATGGATTTAGAAAAGGGAAAGGAGTTTAGTACCACATATTTGTAATAAAACAACTGATAGAGAAGAACATTAATATTTATTTTGAAAAAACTTCGATAGCATTTTTAGAAAGACTATACATAGAGAAATATAAAAAAACGAGTAAATAGAAAATTATCTAATAACATAATTCGCAAACCGAAGAACACATTAGAACAGTAAACACAATCGAAAGAATTTATAACTAAAGAAAAACAAAAACGATAGACCTATATTTCATCTCTTGTGACTGTCCTGCTCAAAAATTCTTCTCATTTATTTGTGTATAGTATGTTTGCGTTGTAGTAAGCTTAGTACATGTATGGCCTTGTTTACACTGAAACAAAAGAAAAGAAAGTAACGCTATCAAGGTTAAGCTTGGATAACGTGCATGCATAAAAGATAGTGTAACCAACCTGAAGATGTGTTATGGAAAAAATAGAAATAACTTTTAACTTTCTTCCGTAGATAGATTAAAAATAAAACAAAGATACATTACGCATTTAAACAATTCTTTCTTATAGATTAAAGAGATAACAAAAAAATCAAAAAGAAAAGTATATAAAACCTTTTTAACACCAAGTTTAACGTAAGAAAGTGAAAGTTTGACCCTAAATTAAAAAGCTAGAAGCAAAATACAAGCTATTTTTATTATTTTTGGCTCACTTACTGACACTGCAGCCACAATGGCTTATTGTGTGTACTAACATGCACACTTAAAGCTAGGACATCATATACACCCATGGGTTGAGTGAGACTCGAACTCGCCCGCGCCGGCTCAGGGCGAAGGAGCAATAATCTTGACCACCGAGCCATTACAGACAAAATACAAGCTATAGAAATGAAATATTTGAGAACTTTTAAAGGTATTACAAAAAGAACAAGATTCAAAAAATAATCACTAAGAGAGGAATTAAAGAACCGACACTGAAATACGTAGAAGGATAACAACTAAAATAGTTTGGACAACTAATAGAAATGATGGAAAAAAACAGTAGAAAAAAATATGGCACTCAAAACACAGAAAAGGAAGATTGGAGACAACATGGAACTATGTCATGGCAAGAGGTCTAAATAAACGAAGATCAACATCGATCAAATAAAGTAAAATGGCAAGAAATAATAAATAATAACATTAACACCTTAGGGTATACTTAAGGTTAACAATTTATTTCTAAAATAAGCCTTATATGCCATTTTTTTCTGTAAGCGGAAACGAAACTCGTAAAAATCGGGAAGCAACAAAATTTACATGCACTTTTAATGTAACCATATTCGTTATTCATGCTAATCAGCATGACTATTTTGATTTTCGATATAACTGCTCGGAATAATTCAGCTAAAGTGAGACCAAACCAGTCTTGTAGATTACGCAGCCAAGAGATTCTGCGTCATCTAACGTTTCTGTGGACCACAATTTTGCGTTATACAATGAGCTGCAATAGTTCGTATTATGAATTTCTTAAGATGTGACCCAAGAATTCTAGCTTCCTTTTTTAATCCTAAAGAGAGTTCTTCGCTCATTCTCAAAATTTGGTTTGTAACTCAATCCATCCGACAGATTTGCCGAGAGTCGTCTGTATATCCATAACTCAAAGGATTCAAATATCTTCAAAGTTCAATTATTTAAAGTCCAACTTTTTAGATCATGAAAAATACTGGAACCATTCTTCTCGAAGCTGACGATAGGTTCTAAGCAGTCAGTAATTTTTTTCATTTTCGTGAAAACCACCCTCTCTATCGTACCGAGCTATTTATGTTATCTATAACTAGTTGGAATCTACAGCGTGGTCCCGCGATTGAGGCGCGGGTTACGATGTGGATGGAGCTGGGTTCATTTCCGGAGCCTCGCGGTTGTCCTACTCACTCACTAAAAATAATTGTGTACCTGCGTTCACTTCAAACAAGGGTAATAATGGCGGTCGTCTAAGACGCGGTGTTTGTCACATCGCCCCGCATCAGAAATGCTGCGAGACGACCGGGCACAGTGACGAACATATGAGAGCCTTAATCCCTCAGTTCGTAGGCCGTGCTCCTACGCGAACCCTTAGAGCTTTACCATTATTATTATTAAGTGGCGAAGCGAAGCGGAGTCACTTACTAACTTCATGTCTGTCCGTTCGTCCGTCCGAGCAATAACTCAAGAACGGCTGCGAATTTCCAAATTCTGTTTTCACCAATCGACAGGTGACCAAAAAGGCTTATTTGCTAGTGATTTTCAAACTGATTGGTCAAAGGTCAACTAGAGGGTTTTAAATTTGGGAGACTGCTTCGCCACTTCGCTATGCGTTGCAAGCTTTGCAGGTTTATTTAATTTACTTACCACAATTAAATTATTTAATAATATTTATGTACACTAACACATATATTTACTGATATAAAGTCACACTCCTTAACTGTGTTTATCTACAACACGATTTATTTTGCAATAAAACAATTATCTTTGAACATCGCAACGTTAAGATGCCTTTACTGTGGCAGCGACTCTCACATCATAGGCGTTAGAGTCTTACCATTATAATTATTATCATTATTATTATATAACTATTTAACCATAAATGTTATTTCTTTTAGATACTACTAACATTTTCGATTTACTAGTGTTTACACTAAACTCTGACTACTAATCTTTATAGGTCTTATAGGTGACTTGTAATCAGAACAGTGTCATCGACGTATCGAATATTGATAATACGTCTTTTATTTATTATTAATGCTAGCTTCAGCAAATTATTATTATTAGATTATCTAAAAAGTTCGCGAGATAAACCAAAAATGCAATTTTAATTTAGTAAAACTATGTCAGTATTTAAAGGCATTATAAATTACCAACTCCTAATTACGTATAAAAAAAATTACATTTGATATAACATATTACCAAAAATCCGTTTACAACCTACAATGTTTTTATATATTGGTATCTACAGAAAAAATTTGAATAAACTTTTAGCCGTCCAACTATCTCAATAGTTACCAATTTAACAAATTATGTTCAAATAAATTACACAAATATTTTAAACTTTAAAACAATAACTTCTAATAAGACACCCAATGTATTTCTTAACTCAACCGCCATAATTGTTACAAAAAATTAAAAAGTAAAACATTCATTGTTTGGAATAAGCTAGCACGCCATTTTTATCCTGCCGCTGAAAGCTAATATTTCTTCTGCTTTAGTTAAAAAATTCTGAGCAGACGGAACAGAAGGACGCTTATTTTAAAATGATGTTTGAAAACGTCTCGAAAAAGCTAATGTACATGCAATAAAGCGTTTTCCCCGCTACTCCATTTCGCTTTTTTAAATTGCAGTTTTATTTACTCTTTTAGTAAAAATGATATGTGTACATATTTTACATTACTCTGCGTTGCTGACTACACAAATCACTTTTAAAATTTATTTTCAGTCAATCAATTGTAAAATTCGAATTTAATTTTTTAATTTCAACCAATTTCATCATACTAATATCAGACTATTTCACATAACAGGTCTTTTTATCTTAATATTTTACGAATGAAATTTAGCAACATCTTCTGGTTTCTTTGTTAATCCATATTATTAGCGTCGCAGTCGTAGCAGACTTATGCCTACTATGTAACATGCAAGCTTAAATCTAAAACGCCACAACATTCATGTAGGACCTGGCAGAAAATGATTTCTTATCTAATAAACTGCATCGACAAATTTTCTCGAGTATAGTGTATGTTAAAAATAATTTAAGAATTATTATAATAAACAAAAAGAAACATTTCTTAAATAAACAAAAAGCATTTCCATAATTTTTCTTTAACAGCAGTAACACTTGTTAGGGAATTATGATATAATCCCTATAAATATATAAATAATAAAGGACTTTTTAAAAAACAAAAGAGCAGCAAAGATAAATGGAAAATAACAACATAAAACATAAGAGGCATTGGAGGGAAATAACGAGAATTAATTAGAAAATGGAAATATAGGAATTGTAGCATTAACTGAAACAAAGAGGAAAGGCAAAGGGCAATATATTTTAAGTAATGGAGACATGTTAATTTATAGAGCGGATAGAAGGAAAGGAAAAGGCAAAAGCAGGAGTAGCATGTCTAACACAAAAAAGAAGGATAATAGAAGTGAAGAAATGGGAAGATGTAAACGAGCGAATATTATCTCTAGAAGTAGTAAGAGCAAATGAAATAAAAACTATAGTAGTAGCATATGGGCCAGAAGAGACTGAGAGTAAAAAAGGGAGTTACTACAAGAAATATGCAAAAACAAAAAAGAGATTAATTTTGGCAGGTGATCTTAACGCGAGAGTAGGAAGACGTAGATAAATGAAAAGCGGTAATAGGAAGACGAACAAAACAATAACGAATTCAGATTGCAAGAATTCTGTGTAGATAACAATTTGCTTAATAACAAATACAATATTCCAACATAAAGAGATAAATAAGTATATGAGGGAGATGAAAAGCAGAGAAGAGAAATAAAATAATAGATTATATTACTATAGAGCAAAAAAACAGAAAAGTTATAAAGGACTGGAAAGTGCGAAGAGAATACAAAATTGGAAGGGAGCACTACTTGGTACTCGCACGAATAAGAGAAAACAAAGCAAAGATACACAATAAAGTAGACGATACACAGAAAGTAAAAATTAAGTGTATAAGTTGAGAAATCCCAAAGTAAGAAAAAAATACGAAAGGAAAGTAACGGAACAAAATGAGATGATACTGAAAGTGATGATATAAATGAAAACTGAAACATACTTAAACAATTACTATTAAGTGCAACAAGCAAGGTATGTGGATGCAGTAAGACTAGCAACTACAAGAAAAGAACACCTTGATGGAGTTGTGAGATACAGGAAGAAATAAAAGAAACGAAGAAACTATGGAAAAATATATAAGAACTCAAGATGTATAAAATCCAAAGGAATATAGTAAAGAAAAAAGTAGGTAAGGCAAAGCAAAAATCATTGGAGGAATTTGGAAAACTAATGAAAAACAATACAAAGGAGAAACAAAAGATGTTCTATCTAGCCATAAAAACCTTAAGAAACAAAGCAGAGTACGTATTACAACAAATAAAATCATAAAAAAAAGAGTAAATACTGACAGACGAGGACCAAATATTAACTAGGCGAAAGAAATGTTTTGAAGAATTACTGAACACAGGAAATGAAATAAAAGAAAAAGATGAGGAAACAGCAGTAAAATAGAAGTAGCAGAATAGAAGATAAAATTAAAAGAGAAGAGCTCTAAAGCATATAAAAATAGCGACAGCGACAGAAATAAATAAAGTATCATCTGAGATAGTAAAGTTTATAGGGGGAAAAACTAAAAAAATTAATAACCATTTTTGGAATAAGAAAAGAATTTCTGATGAATGGACAGCAGGTGTAATATTACCAATACACAAAAGGGAGATACTGAGGTCTGCGGAAACTACAGAGGGATCACATTATGTGTACAACGCTCAAGATTTATAAAAAAATCCTCGACAACAAATTGAAATAGAGTGTAGAAGAGATATACAATGTGAATTTCGAACAATGCGCAGTATACAAGACCATATTTTACGGTGCACAAAGCAGTGTGCTAAGCCCATTATTATTTATATGTGCAATAGATGTTGCTGCTAAAGAAAGCCAACAAAACATCACGCATTTAGTAACAGGTTACAGAAACCTACAACCTATCCATACAGGAGCCTTTGCAGATGATATCCTTATAGTAACCAATACTGAGAGGAATCGAGAGAAAACCCTTAGCGGCTGGAAAACAT
Organism: Sinelater perroti; assembly: GCA_036346155.1. Classification (NCBI taxonomy): domain Eukaryota; kingdom Metazoa; phylum Arthropoda; class Insecta; order Coleoptera; family Elateridae; genus Sinelater; species Sinelater perroti. Next base: position 527,034 of record JARFIY010000195.1, read on the forward strand.
CTCTAGAAAAGGTAAACCTTAAATTAAACATAGATATCAGATAAATGTATGGTCGTAAGCAAACAAAAAAGAAAAATAAGAGTACAATAGAAGGAAAAAATATAGAACAAGTTAACAAATACAAATATTTAGGATGTACAATCAACAGTAAAGGAAACATAGACGACGAGTTAAATGAAAGTATCCAGGCCGTTAACAAGGTCTACTATGCTCTCCAAAAGAAATTCCTCAAACATAAACAAACATCTAGAAAATAAAAACGTTTTTGATACATTTTCTTAAAATTATTTTTTTATCTCTTAAGAGTTTTGAGAAATGAGATAAACTTGTATTTTTTAAATTGGAATCATAATTAACCGTGGCACCAAAAAATGTCTTATTTCTTGAGCTTTTTAAAAAAATATAGTTTGTTACCTTTATTTTGGATATTTATTAGTATTCTTAAATATTTTAGGTATCTCCCCGTAGTATAACAATAAAACTTTTTTTGTATTATAGTTTTAAAAACTGTTAACAATTTAACAAATGTGTGAGTATTTTAAAAAACCAGCATGGTAAAGTGCTCTCTAGAAGCAGGAAAAAATACAAAAGACTGCAAATTCATATTTAAATTTATATCCTAAAACGCGGAAGCTAAATATTAAAACATTCGAACGATTTAAAAGTAACTTCAAAAATGTTGGCTCATGTCAAAAACTAAGGACAAAAAATGTTAACACCATCGGTATCCCCATAAGAAACCGCGTCAAAAATGTTCTTACAGTTTTAAAAATATTTATAAACAACACACTTACGGCATTTTATAGAAATCTACCAAAATCTCCAAAATGGTTAGAGATATCGGGATGAGGTTTGCGCCAATCGATTTTTTTTAAAAACGGACCCATAGATGCGTAACTATTGTTTCTAATTCCTAAAGAAATATGTGTAACCCCCAAATCTCATCGAATCTGAGACACCCTGTACTTCATATACTTTTTTAATTCTTTAAAATTTATTTATAGCTCGTTTTGGCTTCTTGCTATTATAACTCTGTATTTTGTTGTCCTTTAGTTATTATTATAAGTTGGTAACATTTCTGTATTATTTTTCTCATCGTGTGAATCGCATCGATAGTTAAATTTTCCCGATCTAAATCCATTTTAGTAGTCCTCTATCTATAATTTTATGTGTTCTATTGCTTTACGATTTATTATTGATGTCGATAGTTTTTTATATTGTGTTCAAGAGATTAAGTATCAATACCAGTATTCTAAGCAAACAAAATTTATCCTCCATATTTTTTTAAGTTTTTATAATTCTTGTAGTTTTTCTCCTCCATGCTTTATTAGTTGCTACAGCTTATTTTGTTCAGAACATTGACTTATCTATGTGTTACTTCTGTTATTTTTAATTCTTTCTCTACTACTTAACTTCGGATATTATTTTTTATTTCCTTTATAACTTGCTCAATCCTCTTCTACCTTATTTTACAGAGTTTTATAGTTTTCTTTTTTGTGTAACTTCTCTTCTTCCTTTTTACTCTGCAAATCACTAGATTGATTGCACCTACAAAATCACATAATTTTCTTCCATTATAATTTGTTCTATTATGTTGTGTATATTTTCTAAAAACTTCTGAATAATATTCTCCTTTTTTTATTTGTACATTGGTATTATTAGAATACCGCACTTTGGCATTGCTTTGCTGACTCTCATTCTTCATAACATCCTTGTTTTTTATTTTCAAATACCTTTTCTGCTGGCGCATACACATTTATTTTTGTTTCCAGCTTGTCTTTTATTCTAATGACCTCAATACATATCTTTTGATTGCTTCATTATGAAGGATATCACATTGTACAATCTTTTTTCTTAATCTCTCCTCTTCCTTGTTCATTCAATATCTTTTTACTTTTGTCCTTATATTCCAAAAGTAGTTATTTTATTAGCATCTTTTTATTTTTTTTGTTTGTAGATTTTTATTTCTTGTGCATTCCTGTCTTATTTCTTTTGTTTCTTCTTTCGCTTATTTTCATTTCCATAGCTGGAATCATCATCTAATGTTCCTTTATTGTCTTCATCAGCTTTTGCTTTAATTCTGTCCAACAGCTTGATGTAAACCACATGTCTTTGCCATTATTCCATTTATATACTATATTGTCATTGGTTGTCGTATAATATCCAATTCTTTCTTTGTTTACTGCTATAACCTTTTCTTTTGCTATATCCTGTATTTTCTTTTGAATGTCTCTTTCCATTTTTGTCATACCATCCTAAGTCACTATTTTAAGTTTGCTTTTTCTTATTTTATGTGTCCCATTCTTTATTGTTATTGTTTGCTGTTTTGACATATTTAACTATATTCAATTAAACACTATTTTTTTCTTTTTTAAATGCTGACTTATCTTCTTTATATTCTCCGTTCTTTCAATTCTTGTGCCTTTTGTCGTTCCCACTCTTTTTTTATTTTTATAATTACTTTCTCTTCTTTCTGATCTGTACTCTATCAAAATCTAATTTTAATATTTTGATTAATTTTGTCTAGTTTTTTTTCATAATTGCTTTCATAATGCTTTATCTGTACCTTTATTTTGAGATGGTAAAATCTCTATTCTCTATCATTTTATTAACTAAGATGTTTGCAGTTGTACTCGTTGTCGTAATTCCTACTAGCTTGCTTGCACGCTATAAAGATCTATCTTTACAGTTTTTACGTTTTATTTGTGCTAATTATTAAATAAAACATAACTTTTTTAAAATAAAGTTTCAAAAATAATAAAAAAAAGTAATTCCATCCTTCCCAAAAGTCTTCTAAATAACCCAAGTAGTTTATTCGTACAAAATTTGCTATTGCTTGCATAACCATTAAAAATTTAACGATTGCACATTATGTGTGCTTCTTATTCATTAGCATCTGACTCATTTGTCAGTCAGTTAAGTCATCCTCATTCGCGCACGCGTATTGCAGTCCACGCTGATTGGCTGCCAAAACACCTAGCGACCACGCAAACTATTTTCATTAGTCACATTTTTGGGAACAGACCTCGAATGTAGTTAAGCTTCATTGCCTTCTTCAAATAGTTCTTTAATTAGGCTATATTTCGCGCACTATTCATTGTTTGATTAATTTTAATATATTTAATTGATTATATATACATATAAGAATCTAATACGTACCTTTTCCAGACAACTTTTTCTCAACTATGCCGGCCGGGATCTAGCAGACGATACGACAGCAAGATGTACTCGTCACTAGCAAGACATCCGCAGTACTTCCGAAGCTGCAGAACCCTATCGAACACAACGGAACGTTTCCAAGTCAAGAACGCGTCCTGCTCTTCGGAAACCAAAAACGACGCCTCGCCGCCCGACCAAAGCGCAACGAAAGAGACGCCTCTGTTGAGAGTCCATCCCGTCAACGGCAATTTCCGGCAGCGGATGTCTTCGGAAACCAGCCAGGCCACCATCATCACCACTCTGAGCAAGTCGATTTGCAACGACGCGAAGGCGGGTGCCAGGAAGCACGGCCCCTTGGGCAGAAGCGTCAGCTACTCGCAGCGGAGGTCCTTAAAGCACGAGCTCCAGGAAGCGAGCTACCTGAACAAGCACAAGAACGGCATCCTCACTTACGGTATGTTCAAACTATTCAACAGGCAAAACGCTCACTGCAAAAATAAATTTCCAAGGCAGAGGAGCGTAGATAGCGCGCATAGTACAAACACTATAAGTAATTCTAGTCTGCAGGATATGGACGAAAGCGAGTTTAATAGCTCCGAACTGGCGCAGTACATGGAGGAAGTTAACAATGAATTAGCATAGCTTAAGTGGGCACCACAACTGCACACAATATTCGAAATGTGATCTCATTTAGTTATTTGTTAAATGCACTTATTATTTTTTAGCTGCATCATACTATTTATATTGCTAATTATTATAAGATCATTAAACGAAATATTATTTCATTAGAGAATTGACTGGAAAGTAATTGAAATAATGTTCTTATATTACCTTATTCCAATCCATCCTAACCATTCCTAATCTAAAGTTGATACTTTCTGGTAGAGGTTAATTTAGCTCTATTTTTTAAGAATTGCTATATATTCCAAGAGAAGCTTTATGTTGTTTTTTTTATCTCTTTTACTCCTACGACATCTAAAGCTGCAAGGAGGGCAAAATTGAATAAATAGAAAACGACAGAAAATATATACTTACTCCTTAGTTTAGTATACCTTAAAGAACCATATCCTCCCATTAGGGTTACCAGGTCTAATTTTTACAGGGAGTATTGATCATCTGTTCTCTAATCCTCTTGAAACCAGTTACGATTTGCTTTAGATGCGATTTCATTCCATTTCTTAATTGCTTCTTTGCTTTCTTTTTAGTACCTTTTTTGCCATTCCTACCTCTTCCATACGACCTAGGTGTCCTAACCAATATGTTCCTTTGCTTCTAATTTTGCTGCTTATGCTTGGCCTCTTAAACATTGAGAGTAGTTTATGGTTTATCCTTATTTTCCATATTTCACTCTTGTTTACCGGTCCAGATATCCACCTCAGTATTTTCCGTTTCCAACTTTGAAACTGGCGCTCTTCTTTACTTGTGAGACACCACGTTTTTGCTGAATATATTAATGCCAGTCTATCGTCGATCTTCCTCTTCCAAATCCGCATTGACACTTTCCCACTACTTTCTCCATGTATATCTTTAATTATTTTTTTAATAATTCACTAAATATTTATGTCCAATATTTAACAGCGCTAATCGTGCGGCCCCGTGGTTGAAAGACTCAAATTCATTCCCGGAGTTCTTATGCCTGGCGGTTGGCCTACTCGGTAACTAAAAATAATCGAGTCCCTGCGTTCGCTCGAGAAAGGGGCAACAATGGCTGTCGTCTAAGGCACGGTGCTTGCCACATCGCCCCGCATGAGAGATGCAGTAAAGTCAGACATGGACATATGAGAACCTTAACCTCTCAGTTCGTAGGCCGTGCTCCCACGTGGGGCGTTAGAGCCTTACCATTATTGTTAACAGCCCTATCCCTATGTAATATTCACACTTTATCTTATCACCCTTCCTGTAAATTGCGAAAATAATACCGGCTTTCCAATTTTCTAGAAATTCTTCCCAAATTTTCTTTTTATATAATATAAAACTATTGTAATGACATACCCTCCATACTTTATCAATTCTATGGTTACTTCTTCATAACCCGATGATTTACAATTTTTCATTTCTTTTATTGCTTGTTCCATGTCTTTGTAAGTTGAGGAGGATATTTTAGGCTCCGTTATTTTTTCTATTGGTTCTCGAATCTCCTCTTGTTGTGTTATTATTGGAATTATTTGTGTATTTAGCAACTCCCCTATCTTTAAGCACTCAATCAAATTTCCTCCCGCATCTCTGCACATCATTTTTTTCTTATGGGAGCCTACTTCTTAATAAAATAATTTTACATTTCCATTTCGCATAGCCTTTTCTTCATTCGATATATTTTTTTGCTACTCTTCTTTTGATCTTATATTGTCCGTTCGATTGTGCTGTGTCATCTTTTAAAAACATCAGTCTAATTTTTTTTTCCTTTCTTCTGTTGCACGCTAACCGTTTCTATTCCCTTCTTTTTTGTTTTTTCATACTAATACTTCTTTCTTAACTTTTTCCACAATTCTTCTATTCTAGCTGTATCCTTCTATTCTTCAATTAATTCTTGTAATCAATTTAATTCTTGCCCCATATACCTATCTTTTTTCTACTATTTTCTATTAATTCTTTAGTATTACACCTTATATTTCGTGGTCCTTCCTGATTATTTCTTTCAAATAGTTCTCTGTTTATATTTTATTCTTACTACAAAATAATAATCGGTATTCGCGTTCGCTCCCTTTCAACTTCTGACATCTAATATATCTACTATATGTCCTACATTGATCGTTACATGATCAATTTGATTCTTATGCTCTAATTTGAATATTGCTATAGTTTAATCAATTAGTTCAAAATATAATATCGTATTTTTATTGCCTCCTACAGCTTCTCTCTAACACCATAACATACTATCATCCTCTTCCTGACTGGTAGTAGAGTAAAGAATCTTTCTTTTTGTGTTTTTTTTTTGTAAAATAAAGGTTAATCTACATTTATTACCTTTTTACATTTTCTGTAAGTTTTTACTTTACTAATTTAATCAAGACTGGTCTTTTTTATTTATCTTAAATCTCCCAATCTTCAAATTTTATCTATATCTATATTTGAACTGAAATTAACTTCGCTTTTACTTAATGCTTCCGGTTTTTCGTCTTTCTATCTACCATTCCGTATATAATTATATTTTTAGGTTTTGTGTTTTTTTATAGTATCTCTGTCCTTTTATTTTGTACCATCGCTTTTTTTAATTGCTTGTTTTCCTATCTTAGCATTTTTAATTCTTAAGCATTTGCATCTAATTTACTATTTCCTTGTACAAACACTCTACGTACTTCAGCCATGCCACCACTCTCGTAATTTTCTCTTATAGTACTATTTAATTGGTCTATTATAGTTTACTGCATTTCTTCGATAACTTCAACCGTCCTTTAATTTTCGTTTAGCGCTTACCCGATTCTCATGAACTATGCGTACATATAAGATTTTTAAAATTATTAATGTTATTTGAGTTTAGAAATCCCCTGCCTTTAAATATTTCTACCCACTACAGGAGCCCCGAGACGCAAGTTGATAGCGCATCCAAGAAACACATTGTGCGGCCACAACAGAATCATTGTTCCGAATATACGCTTCGACATCAAAAGCTCTCTATTTGTTCGTCCACAACATATAGGCTACTAAGGGCTTCTCTAGGTAAACCTTCCAGACTACTTGCATCTAATTAAATCACTTCCCTCACGCTTGGATCATTCTTTGATTCATAAAAGTCTTGAGATATCTTCATAAAAAGAGTACGCGGGGCGAGATCTGGTGAGCGACGACCCTTCGTTGAAGTATTAGATTCTCAGGAAAAAATTTCTCAAAATTTGGAACGCAATTCCTGTTGTGTGGCTCTATCCTGTTACAACCAAATGTTTTCCAGTTAGAGTGCATCGAGATTCGATGCGAAAAATTGTCGAACAGTTAGGTTCTCTCCTTACAAAAGTAAGGACCAATTACCCCAACTTCAGCCGTCGCACACCAAAAGTTGTTATCACTCTAATAACAAAAGTTTTGTTTATTGGCACATTCCAAAACGTAAAAATGGCCTTTGACAATAAAGAAATCAACTGGATTGCGTAGCACTTTTTCCAAGATTTGTCCTCACATTTCTAGGCGATTGTGCCAAACACGTTGAGAAAAGTCCTGCACAAAAACCATTTTGTATAGATAAAAACGAAAAGTTGAATACAAAATTCGCCAGGCAATACGACTAGATCACTGAAAAGCAATAGCATGATTGCGCGCAAATCGCCTCGGATGCAAAATATAACGTTTTTCTGCATCGATGTTTTTCAGTGTTGCCTACTCACTATACAACCAATACTTCTAAAAATCTTTACCCGAAACAAACCCGAATCGTAAGTTAAAAGAGCATCTGAATAGCACGTTGTGTATACTTCAACCACAACATGTTGGCTGGTAAGGACTCTTCTAGACAAATATTCTAGACTATCTGCATCTAATGAGAGCATTTCCCTCACCCCTCGGATCACCCTTTGATTCATAACCTTACTCTTTGAAATTAGGAAGATAATTTTGCGCTACCCTGTATAACAGGTTAACATTACCACACTACCAGTTTTCGTTTCATTTTGATGTAATACATTATCCAATATATTTCAAACACGTGATAGTACGACTTAGGAACTAAATTAGTTCTAAGTTAACATTACCATGCATCCCTAAATTATGTTACAAAACTCACTTCCAGAATCCGCAATTTAACTGCTTAGAGCTAATGCTGTACTGCTAGGCAAGTTATTTCTTGTAAGATGCGCACTAGAAACTATAACTTAATTAAAATTAAAATATGTACCTCCGAAACAGTTTGCAGCCGGGAATAACTAATAATTTCCATTACGCCGTAGAGATCGTATTTATTCGGTACGGCAGCACGAGAGCACCCGACAATTTAACCCAATTTCTCTTCAACCCCTGCGTTCATTTTTTATTCTGGGGTCCTGAAAAAATTTGCATCGCCGGAAAATCAACATCCTCCCGCTGGAACTAAATTGGGCGAGATTTATGATTAGCTGTTCTGGCTGAATATTCAAGTAACCCCGTTTCCTAAATATCCTTTGCCGACTTCAATTATGCGTTGACATCACCTCGCTACCCTATTAAGCGGAATTCTTTTTCTGGCAGTTTTTATGCTTACAGCTCAAGTCCGGTAGTTTCTTTGGCATTTGTTCTGCCTTGCAGCTTGAGGAAGCTTAAAAAGAGCGAATTTGTGGCACATTATAAAATAAAATGTGTAAAACGATGTAGTGTGTAATAGGTACACTCTCAATTTACTTCTGCCTACATTTTCTTCTGCAACAAACAACCCAAAACATATCCATACTTATCCAGTCAATTCTAGAGTGCGACACCAAATGATGATATAAATTATGTTTATTATTTACGCAAATAACAGTATACCTCTAAGCTATACAGCTATGATAAATTGAAATTGTGATTGGGATTCAGGCCTATATAAATCTAATATACGTAAGAATGAATATAAGCAAGAACGAAACAAATGCAGTGTGTCTTAAAGGTAGCTTTAGAACTTTGAAAGAGTAAGTTCGTCTTCATTTTAGCTGATTACAGTGTAACGCACAAACGTATCCTAACTGTAATCACTGCAGTTGAGGCAATCATTTTAAATTCATAATATTTGTAGATAAGAAATCTTTAACAAAATCACTAACAAACCATGACCAATTCAGCAAACTATGAAGGAGCTGCCATAATAATCTCATACTTTATAGTTTTGGAAAAAGTGGGATGGAATCCATGTTAGTTTTGACGCACAATCTTCAAATAATAATATCGACAACTTTTAATGTGTATACAACAAGAGCACTTGCTATTAAGAATATTGTTCCAAGTAACTTTAGAGTTAATTTACAACTTCTTCGATTTTAAATACAAAAGTCGGTCCTAGTTAGCATCATATCTTAAATAAATTCATACTCTTTAAAGTTCTAAAGTAAAACACCTCACCCTCACCTTACATTAATTCGGTAATCAGTTAAAACAGCTTTCCACCCAACGTAAGTCATACCTCATTGTATTATCGCTTAGATTTCTGTATTATGTCTTAGATTCCTAGTGGATCACGTGTGTAATGTACATTTTATTACTGTGATGCAAATAAATGTTTGCTATGTTTTTATACAATGGTTATAAGTTTTAAAGTAGACATAGTGTTAAGTGCACAGCACAAAATATGTATATTGATAATTAGTGTGTGTTAAATGGCCTACTGCGTAGCGTAGTATAGATTTGTTGTGAACATTTTTATAAAATACCACTGACTATATTAAAAATATATATTATAACATGCCTATTAATTTTTGGCCTTTGTACGATACCTCTGAATCTAAAGTTCTTCGCTGTATCATCTAAAACCATATACTGTTTTGATACAATGATAGAATTCAAAACCACTCTATATGCAGGCTCCACCAAAAAATAATTAGGTTGTTTTTTGCCCTATAAAAATATTAATGACGTTGATAAATGTAGTTATTTATTCTTTTATATATAACCATATCATTCAAATGACAACCGTTTCCCTGCACATATTTTTCCAGGTTGTTCAGAATCCGCTATACTCTGCACCATATTTCAAGAAATAACAACAACCTCCCAACAAGTGAAATCTTTCAGTTTTTCATTTGTCCTTACTTTTCTAAACTTAAAGTAACCGCAAAGAAAATTCTAGAAATGTTCGGACCAAAAAATGTATATCGTATCACGGCAAAATATTTGCTTTCAACAAAATAGTGCATCGAAAGCTACAATACAACTTGTAAAAACCACTTCCGGTTGCCGTTAACCGATTTCGCTGAAAATCAATCCCATGAAAGGTACTGACCTAAGTTTGAAGTGAATCCGTTGAATAGAATGGAAGTTATAGTGTCTCCAGACACACAGACAGACAGACAGGATGATAATCTCATTAACTGTCTACTATAAGAAAATTAATAATACAATAAGGAGATAATCAAAAAACAAACTATCTCAGGTTATGCGCGATTATGTTAATACTTCCAAACAAATACAGATAACTTATACAAATAATGCATGACAATGTTCAAAGCAAAAGTATTATTATTATTACTATTATTATTAATTCATGCTCTTCAACTGTTCAAAATTAGAATAATTTAAAAAATATCTACCTTTTACTTACTGCCAATGATCGCCAAGTTGACCAAAGCGAATACTAACATATATTCAAAACTCTCATTCAGTGGGGTCGGGTCTCCTCAAATGTCTGCGTCAGGGCGCTCTATCCTTTTGGACCACAAAGTCATAGGTGAGCGACCTCTTTTCTTATTCATCTCGGGTATATTTAAGGCAATTCGAACTACGTGGTCAATTTCACGTCTCATCATACGTCCATACCAGCGAAGACGGCGTACGGTCAATTTTTCGGCAATGGGGGCTACTTTGAAAGTCCCTCTAATATGGTCGTTACGGATTTTATCGATTCTCGTCACGCCTCCCGCCGATCTTAACATCCTCATTTTGTTAGCATGTAACTGCTGTTCATGAGATTTTTTAACCGTCCAGCACTCGCTACCATACAGCATTGCTGGTCTAACTTCCCCCTTTGGTTTTATAGGCATCGGTGGGTCACACAAGATACCAGTGAGTTTTCAACTAGGCGAAATTTATTCTATGGGCCACATCTTCATCTGTGTTAGCATCTTGAGTCGATATGGAGCCTATATATTTGAACTTAGGGACTTTTAGCACAGGTATTTGATCTATAGATAATAAATTGGTTATAGAGGACGTGATCCCGCTACAGTAGCACTCTATAGTAGATAAAGTGTCGTTAGCAATAACATGAGATGTTACATCAAAGTAGCTCTTATTATTTTTTACCATATATCAGCTGTTGTACATATGAATCCTGATTCGGAAAAAATATCTATAACTTTAGACTTACATTCTTTCATGCCAAACAAGAGACAAACAGGAGAAAATGTACCGCTGGAAACAGCTTCCAACATATTTCGAGATGAAGGCTTGTCGACTGTACACAACGGACGTCTTTCGTCAATTAATTTTAGTCGGCAACAAGCTGATTACATTGAAAAAAATTGATCATATTTATTTGCTAGATAGCTTTGAAAATAGCAGTTTTAAAAACTTACTTTCTCACTAGACATAGATGTTTTCCTTGCTAAAAATGGGGTGCTTATTACCACCACCTTATTCGAGTTTTTATCTTCGAAATCACAGGAAGATAATGTCCGTTTGACATCTTTTTTCGACAAAGAACATAATCCCAACCTTTCTGGATGCATTCGCTATAGCATTAAAGTTAATTAGTTGAGTTTCAAAAAGAACGTAGTACAAAAATTTTTACATAAAAAAAGAAATTGTTTACATACCTTTACATGCGTTAGTAAATTGGATGTTGCCTTGAGAGACGCACCTATTAAACCGATCTTTCCACCTCACATATTTGGCATTTTGCTACTATTTTGCCTTCATTACTTGAAACAACATTAAATATTCCGCAATTTAAAACCAATGGCAATTTTCCGTTGTTTATCCTGACTTGTCGAGTTCAGGAATTTTTTAGGAAATGAAAATGAAATGCTTATTATTTGAAAGATGAGACAAACATTCTAATCTTTAACGACTAACGGCTACCGAGAAAAATAATTAACTCTCCTATTGGATAGGTATCCACCTGGTGTTGTGGTAACTACGAATTACCTAAATGTAAAATTTGTAGACATTTTATTCCAGCAACTAGAAACTCAATTGTAATTTAGAAAATGTAATTAGATTAACTGTAATTAAACAAAAAAATGTAATTGAATTACTATCAAATTACAACAAACGATAGAGTAATTAATTACCAACCGAATTACTGTGGAAGTAATTGAAATACTTTTTCAAGTAATTATAATTAATTACTTAACAACACTGCCACCAATATAATAAAAATGCACCATTTGAGTATACCCTTTTACCGTGTATGGAGTATTAGCATTGAACGAGCAAACTAGTGCAGACACTATTTATAGATATTCCAAGCTACAAGGAAAAAATACCGACTGAAATTCCCAGAAAATCCATGCTGAAATCTTTCAATTAAAATTTGACTGGTAAAAAATCTATTCATATTACCAACATGGTGATATGTGTTTCCTGGGCCAGTTGTCAAATACCGTGTACACGAGTCGGTCACAATCGCCTATTTACAGCTGAATCAGACCAGTAGCCCCTCGTTGACCATTAAGACCACTCTGCTGATCGAACGCCTGTTTTTGCTTTTCCTCCAGTCGGCATCCGAATACGCGGCCAATTGATTAGTCAGCCGGCCAAACTGTAGGTACCCAAACTTCCTTTTAGATATTGGAAGACTCGTTTGGCAGTGTTCCAAATTAACAAATTAACTAATCGAATAAGCCAAGTCAGGTCGCGTGTCGTCGGCTAAATACATAAGTAAGTCGACGGCCTGACTTCGGACTGACTTTTCTCAACATTTGATTCAGTCAGCACCCTAACGGTGTTGCAATTACTCATACCAAATGTATCTAAGACATTCAGTTTCGAGACCAAGATAACAAGTGGCCAAACCGGTGGTGACGTTAAATTCACTTTTTAGCAGTTCATTTAATTTTAATGCGCGCCAAATGCAAGGTCATCATCCACATACAAAATGATCGACCTTCTTGTGGAAGCGGCCCTTGCTGGAGGCCGAACTGAATTTTATCATCACTGACTTCTCTCTATAAGTTCCAGTGGAAAAAGGTCATCTTTACGTGTTACATGTTTCCAGTCTTTGACCGTGCCGATGCTCAACACGCGCACAACTGACGCAAAAGTTTCTTTGTAGTCAATTCCTGCTTTTTGCAAGCAGCCTTCTAACACGAAACGCGCTATAGCACTGACCGCGCTGCCATCAGAAATTGTTTTGATGACAAATACCCACATGTATTTGATTGCATTTGGTCTAACTGGCAGAGACATAATATTCACTTTTTTAATTCAACTGGCGCCCTAATTTCTTCTATCGTGGCCTTTTTCTACTCTTTCCAAGTCGGGGGTGATTTGGTCTAATCTACTCGTCTACTAGTCGATGGTTCAGCAATTAACACGCAGATTTCCTGGTGTCTTTCTTCATTTTTACACGTGAATTTTGGGTTGGTTCGTCCATATACTATGTACGACACTGTAACTTCCTGATAAATTAAATTTTGCCGCGGATGCGCCTTAATTTCCCAGTTAATATCTTCTAGTATATTATCCAAATGTACGCGCTAAACCATACTTTTATGTACTTTGGCCGCTACCGCGTCAACTATTGCTCGGGATTTTTTACACATTCACCTTTGGACATCACTCAGTACGTAACCAAGTCACACATGCCAATCAACTAAATTAACCGCGACCACGAATGATCACAAATGCGTTTAGTCTTCCACGCACACGAAAATGTAGTTCAAAAATACCACTGGCATTCTTCTTATAGCTTTTGCCGACACATTATTTTTCGTCATTGATATACATTCATTATTTTTGGCCTATTGGGCAATTTTGCCACCGCTTTGCTGCCATTTCGACTTACCATTACTTTGGCTTTTGTACGAGGTGCGTCAAGTTCTAAGGTCGCCTATTTTTTTCTGTCTAGACGGACACATTGTTCACAACTTAGTGGCTGCTGAAAAAACTTCTTTATAGGGTTTTGCTCACTGGGAAATCGCTGATGCAACCTCGGCTCGATTGAAAAATGAGCGACTAAGGAGTGTCCTTCATAGTGGGAAATTCATAACGGCATCACGTGTTAACATCTCCTGAAACATTCCTAGCCGCACACTCTTGTATTCGTCGGTCGGCACTCCTTGAAGAAAATTTCCGCGTTTTCAGCTCATCATGCAAAATAGACTCCACAGATCCTATGGAAGTGTCAAGTTAAAGGCGATATCACACACACCTAATCGACAGTCTTCCATAACAACTTACTGTATTCGCGCAATCATGGTTTTGGTCTGGCTGGTTCGTAGCCTAGGCTGCTTCGGTTCATTGTCACAAAACTCTCAAGCTTCTCTAAACCTTCGCACTCATAAATGCAATTTTTTAACATCCATAACGCCTTCATCGCATGTCTCACTTAATTGGCGATAAATTTCGATGGGCTTTTCACCACACAAAAGAACAAAACAACACTAACTGCAATGGCAATAATTCAACCTGTGTACATTGTACGGTGCTGCCGTCTATATTACAAATTCAAAAATATTTCTCGAGTCTTAAAATTAACCGTATCTTTCTACTTACTCTCACTGAGAAAAAATTTGGAAACATCGCCTTTTTTCTCTGCAAAATTCAAGCCTCGATTCATCTTTATTTTTCTCTCTTTACAAGTTAACAGGTGTATAAATAAGTTCTCAACTTTAGATTTCACAGGACGCAAATCACCGTTTACATGTAACGTATTAGCCCGCCCTCTTGCGGTTTTAAAGCAATGGCATTTGGTCTTTCGAAACATCATGCGATTTGGCGTTTGATGCACATAACCTCAATAATCAGCTGTGTTCACGATGGCAATCACAAAAGAGCATATTCGATTTTCTATCCCCTTCGCGTTTCATCTTAAGAAAAACGCTGCTGAAGCCACCGAAATGATTTGTGCTGCATATGGTGAGAATGCTGTAAGTCATGCAACGTGCAAAAAGTGGTACCAAAGATTCAGCGGAGGAGAGTTTAGTCTTGAAGATCAACCACGCGCTGGACGCCCTCAAACATTTGACACGGATGAGCTGCAGACGCGTTAGGCTGGGAACTTCTCCCACATGCGGCGTATAGCCTAGACATGGCCCCTTCCGTTATCATTTATTCCGGTCGTTACAGCATCACTTGGCTGATACGCACTTCAAAATAGAAGAAGTCCGAAAATGCATCGATAACTTTATCATCTCGAAGCCGGTGAGCTTTTATCACCAGGGAATTCGCAAGCTACTCGAAAGATGGAAAAAGGTCATCGATTCCAACGGAGAATACTTTGATACTTAAGCTTTTTTTGTTTGTTTTTAAATAAAACTTTAATTTTGCAGAAAAAAGCTGAGAACTTATTTATACACCTATTATATTATGTTATATTGAAAGTTGTTTTATTTAATCTCTTCTTTGTGATATATTTGTAGAAAACTGATAGCCATCAGAACTCAACTGTTATAAATTAATGCATTGGACCTTTGCCGTATTTCGTAATCATCTGATTCGTCGCATTCACTCCATACTTTATATCGTTATAGGAAAGAACAATAACTTCATATTTCTTCATTGCTAATACCGTTACTAGCATAACTCTTTATATCGTCTAATATCTACTTGTGTATTTTGTTTTTATCAATTACGTTTTTGCTAAAGCCACAAATGGAGAAAATATGGTGCAAACACAATTTAAAAATTTGTATACATTTATAATGTAAGCCCATATCGGTTCGGTTTATTAACTATAAATTATGTGAATTCGTTTATCACAAAATCAGATGGTCACATCTAATAAACGGAAAAATAAAAACAGCTCTCAGAAATAATCGCGTGGTATTGTAAAACTGAAGAAAAACTCATCTAAGATATGCTTTTTGTTTGCATAATTTCCAGCATTTTACCTATTTATTAAAGTAAACCAAAAAAAAAATGGTGTACCTTGTTGGAAGCAAATCATCAAAAATAAGACAAAAAAAATTTAACATCTAAACTCTTCAATGTAGTTTTAGCAAACAAGATTTTTTTCTACATCCACAATATCCTTGATAAGTCATAGATATGTTGATAGCAATAATTTATTTATTAAATAATTTCATTGATCAGTTTTAAATTTAAAAATAATGGTACCATTGGAAAGCTGAGAAAAAAATACGCAGATTGTGTTCTCAAATCATTTTTTTAATAATGTTTTGAGGCCGAAACGACGAGATGAAAACGTTGTGGTTGGCGCTCGCGCGGTCGTCTGCGGTAAAGCTGGGGCAGTTGACGCGTTTTGCCCCGTATGCTTTGACTGGAGAAAAAATATTCAAAGAAATTTCAAGAACACGCAAAAGCATAGGCACAATTTACTATTTTTTTTTTTGAAAATTTAATTTAAGTACAAAATACATAATAAAAAATGTTTTGCAGTAAACATGCAAAAATGCAATATATACTAATTTTAATTGGCTTTAAATATTCTCACATTTGAAAATGTTAAATAAACTAATAATAAACAATGTTTTTTTGCATAAAATTTAATTTTCCTTTTTTTTTGAAAACATGCATCTCAATCTCCAATTAATTAAGGCTTCGCCAAATTTAGACAATAACTCTTACTTCATAAACAAAAAGTACATGAAACCAAAAAAAAAACAGTTAATTAATCACAGAAACAAGTATGTATTTGTTAAAACGGGTAGAAACTTTCAGCAACACTTCACTCTAAGCCCTAAAGCAAAATTAACATGTCCATAAGCAACATACAAAAAATATACATAAAAGCAAACTCATCCCAAGTTCACATTAATTTTATCTTTTGCTTAACTCTGGCCACTTAAAATATCACCTAAACCACACCCTAACAGAGAACAAACCATGATCACACAGTCCCAAAATAACTCTAATATATTATAAGCATTTTAACAATTGCTTGAATGGAGAGACATTTGGAAGGCACGTTTGGTTGGTTGCAACTACGAGCTCCTCATTCGGGCAATGGAAACGATCCAAATAGTCCAGGCGACCAGGCGACCAGGCGACCAGGCTGGATCTTCAATCCTGTCAACAGTTAACGCACACGCCTACAATGAACTGCCTAGACGTTATAGCTCCTTCTATACAGTTGATTGCTTAAGAACGGAAATAGTCTAGATGTTCCAGATGGCCCGGTCGTCATACGAAGTTATAGGCTGGATCTTCGGTTCCAACGATAGTTGATCGCACATGGGCGACGAATTATCTAGGCTTGGGAATAAGATTAACGTTGTCCCAAACTATTGAGACGTGATTGGAAACATAAAGCACTCTTAGCCCTGATGTGACAGCGTACGCCTCAGCTAAGAGGCCACATCCCATAGACATAGTTGCTAAGTAATAAAGTATTATAAACTCCCTTAAAATCTGTCCTTATATTCAACTCCATCCTTACAATATAATACCCTCGACAAAGATGACATCTGATACAAGCCACCAATTTACCTGTTGTGCAGCTTTTAAAATTCGAATTAAATCTCCAATACTTGTATCTGATCAACTGACAGTAGGTAATATATGTACAATGCAAATTGGGCCAAATATAACCCGTCCACTTTCATACAGAAACCATACTTAATTTATGGATGTATATGGTTTTGAGTTTTTTAATAGAAATATGTATGTAAGATTTTATGTAAGATCTATCCCCCAATGAAATATGCATAACGTAGTATAAACTTCTTGTATGTCTTCCTCATTCCTATACAGATTATAAGACAACTTTCCATACACTTCCAATCTCAAAACAACAGTCTCTAAACAATTCTTAAATTATTTTGCAATGTAAACAGTTATCGCTTGTTGTTTTTAACATGGTTTTCAATATGCTTTTCTTAACTATTCCATTTGCATTTTGCACAACACTGAGTCATTGAGTCTTCCGTTGCATTAACATTCTTAAAAAATTAATATTGCACTTGACTTCACCAAAGCACCATAATACAGAAGTCTGTGAGGAGCACTCTTACCCAGTACCATTAAACAAAATTGTAAATTAAGTAAAGGGAGAATAGTGTTACGCAAAATAACATTTAAATATTTGCGTTTATTAAAAATATATGCAACAAGAAATAAATTAACTATTACTGCATTTAAACAAACTAAATACATTTCAGGTACATAAAAAAAAAAGAAACTCTCATCAAAAAAGAAACAAAATAAACAGTTACGTAACTCTAGCTTCACTGAAGCCCTGCTCTAAAATTAACAAAACTAATAGAAAAATACGAGGTCATATTGCAAATGACAAAGGCAAATGTTCCATTGATAATTCAGTCACATTTTATAACACCGCAATGTGATCACAGGAAACTTTAAGACTAGTTATAAAAGTCGAAAATAACTATCACAGATTGTATAAATCCAGCATACATCACTAATTATCAATTTCATCACAGCTGAAAGAATTCGTTCTCATTCAAAGCACTTCAGATTCCAATAACAAATAAACGCAATTAAATGCATTTGAAGAGAATATTTACAGAATTCAGCTGCCACTTTTTTTTACAAGTATTCCCAATACAACTTTCAACATACCAAGCAATGTAATAACCAAATACAGAGTTTTCTTAATGCAAAAAACAAACATATGATCTCTACGAGACAGCATTACTTGAAATAAGATACATTATTGGAAATACCATCCATCTGAGAAACTGGCCTCATTACTGGCAGATCGCTCTTCTGCACAGAACCCACTGCGTCCCATTGATTGTATTCGATCACATGAGAGTTGCTGTCGGTGGAGTTCAACAGCTTGGAGAGAAGCTTCTCCATTTTATCGTCTTCCTCGGCGGCAGCCGACACTACCTGATCAGGAACGATCATATTGTTACCCTCGCTCCACTCCGCGCCAGGGTAATCTTTGGAAGCCACAGGCATGCTAATTGCAGCATTGTGTGCTGAAGCACTTGGTAAGTAAATACCCATATTTGATTCTTCGTAAAATGGGATCTTCTTTGTGGAAAATTTTAAGCCGTGATTTTTATTTTTCTTCCCCATAGTATGTTTAAGAATCTTTTTTGACCTACAAAATGATATTTTAGTTACTACTCTTATTAAGACTTTGTTCAATGTCAACATTATAAATTTAAGGACGCATTACATTCCTAATACACATTGAAAACTAACTAATCGCGTCTTTAGTTGAAAAGAGAATAGCCACAATCAAAGTGATTAACAGTGCCAACAATTGGGCATCATTATCGCTAACCAACTCGAGACAAACCATCATAAAAGATCTACATTAAAAGAATTTAGAAAAATCTTAGGTTTAATAACAAAGAGGCACAGGGATCTTCATTTAATCATGTGTGCCGTCAAAAAATAACTATTAATTAATATCAGTTTTTTATAGAATAATCTCAAATTATCGTGTACGTCCAATTATAAAACCTTCAAAATGAACAAAAATCTAACATAGTTACATTTTTCCATAAAAACCGATACCTATAAAGGCTAAATATACTTCTTGAGTTTATTAGATCATCCAAACGCCTCTTCATCAGATATAGTGAACAAATCAGTCAATCTATTTATTGAAGATAAATGACAGAATGATAGTAAATAAGCTCCGGGAAGAAGAATTTGTAGAAGGAAAACAAGTGATCGCTTTTGGTTCTTTGTACCTGCTGTAAGTAATTAGTTTTTCGTTTCGACTGTCTTTATCACTGAAAATACTTAATTTTCATGTTCTCTTGCGTTGTGAATATCAGCAGACCCTACAACAAAATTGCGAAATAAAACAGGCTGACCACAAAAATAATCCCTATCAAGATTTCAGTGCGAATCGGTATGTATTGATGCTGAAATGCAAGTCCTATTGTTACTTGAATAATAAATAAGCAGTTGTACAGCCTCACTACAATTATTCAATTTGTTCTGAATACAGGCTAAATCCTTTCATTCCAATTAGTTCCTGATTCAATTCTAGCTGAAGCAGATCTACCCTTAACAAACCTAGAAACCAAATTTCCATCAGTACTATCTCTGCTACCTCTACTTCAACATACCTAACAATAATTATAGTTTTCCAAATGAAAACCTTTCTACTTGAAACTCTCCCCTTGCTTTCATTTTCATTCAATTGAATTTGTAACTTTTTAACATCACATGTAACACCTTTGCGTTCTCTGCATAAACTGCGTTGGTCAAAACCTAGTGATGTTAAACTTCAGTGTTCCCTCACACTTCCTAATTTGTCACCAATTTCTATATCCTTCTTTGACCTTGAATGCACTTGAAATTATTTTAAATAACTAGATACGTGTGTTAAAATTTTTAAGGTTTAAACGTTTCAACATACATTAAACTCCTATTTTAAACATCTTTTGCAATTTTCATTTACATACTGTTTTGATGGAACCAATTGCCTGTGTAAATTATTTTGAAATATTCAATATTCAAATTATCATAAACGCATTATAATTATTCTTGGGGACGTAATAAAATCCGCAAACGTAAACAACTGGTCTGCGTTATTATAAAATACCTTTGTTATATATTTTTACAAGCAATTTAATCAATTATTGTAAATATCACAATTAAAACTGAAAAGTCACTTAAGCGGAAAAACGCACGATCGGATTTGCATAAAAAGTACATATATTTGTACGGAACAACACTCTCTATGCATTGGCATCAATTTCATGATGGAGTATTGTATGGGCAAATTTTCCACTAGACTAGTAGTGTCTCCTTATCAAACCTTTAACTAGAGTTCGCGTATAAGTTTCATTGATTAAAGTCGCAAGCGACACTAGGTGATCAAGTAACGTAACGAAGGGCCTGGTCTGTGATATTAATGATACAAATAAGACACTTCAAATCTTAAACTTCAATAATTCTAATCTATTACAATACAAATCAACGTATGATATTAGATAAACCCAAATGATTGCTTTTTCAGCAAATGCCAAATTGGTTTTCCGCGCCAATAATTTTGCAACGTCAACGCCAACAATGATGTACATATTGAGAACCACAAATATGCCCCCATTCGTCGTAAAATATATTCTGATAGCCGCTTCAACAAAATTTTCCAATAACCAATAGTTAAACCCATCTATAGAGCGAGCCAGTTACTGCTACATACAGCTCGGTGCTAATGAATTAGAATTAAACGGAACTTGAGCAAAAATGAGCTCCCTTAATACCAACTAACAATTTCACAGAAACAAAAACGAGGAAAAATAAACAACACTCAACTAAAACTAAAGACAATCTCTACCTATCTCTACAGGTAATAGACCAACTTCTAACAAATGCATACACAGTAAATGCAATCTAAAACAAAATAAATGAAAAAGTTGAGAGGATATCACCAATATTTATTCACTATATAACCAATATAGTTCCATTACAAAATCTTCTAGATCATTTAAAAAAAGAAGAATATCAATAGATAAATCATTCTACACACATCTGTACTGATCAGGCCATATTGCTGTGTAAAATGTGCCAAATAACACTAATTTCAGTCACTACACTCCAAGTTAGAAAAAAATAAAAATCAGATCCAATACATGTACTCAAGTTCTTCACTTTAACTCAAGCCAACCTACATATCCCTAACAAGAACCACAAAATCTCCTGCAGTACCCAAATAATATAGTGACTTTCATTCAACAAACTGTACAAGCAACGGCCCGGCAGGCCGCCGATATCGCCAAATGCCAGAGCGAGACGACCGCGAAAGCAAGATAGATGCTGCGCCTTGCTCCCGCCAGAATTATCCCCATCAGCGTTCGCCGCATGCCAGAGCGAGATGACCGCGAAAGCAAGATAGGTGCTGCGCCTTGCTCCCGCCAGAATTATCCCTACCAACGCTCGTGACGAGACGCGGCGCGGGTATAAAAACCGCAGCATTCCGATAGAACGCCATAGCTTGTCCTGTGCGTACCCATAGCCAGAACAGTTCTCCCCTCCTCTTGAGGAGCACCTGTGCGTACCCACAGCCGGGATAGCTTCTCTACTTCCTCCTGAGGAACGCCCGTGCGTAGACGGGTCCCTCAGGTGCACGGAAGGCGTTCTGTGCGTACCCTAGCCAGAACGAACTTCCGCCATCAGCGAACGCTCGCGCTCACCTAGCCGAGGCTTCGCGGCAAATCACGTACTTGCTACTCAGCCAAGTTACCCTACAACTGACTAGGACACTCGCGCGTACCTCAGCCGAGTTCCCCGGTCAAACGGGCCGCCATTCCCGCCAGAAGATTCCACCAGAAAATCGCCTCCACCTACGGCTCTCCGGAACTCGCCACTCACCGCTTTCGCCGTCGCCCGAGAAAAAGCTTCACCAGAGAACGTCCGCAGACGAAGACAAGGTCCCCCCCGGAAGGCGCTCCGGATTCCCTTCGCCAAGAAGCATCGGCCCGCTCCAAGTCGCTCTTGCAGACCCCAGGAGATTCGCCGTGCGACGGTCGCATAGGCGCACTCAAGCGCCCCCAACAACGTCTTTATAATTGTACATACATAGTTGTAAATAAAGCGTTATACCACCAGGAAATCTCGTCTCTCCGCGGCACGCCAGGACCTAACCGAGCTCCCCACAAAATTATAGACTGACAAAGAATCATAATCCGCTAAAACCATGACCCACTAAAACATTTAGTAAACTCTAACCAAAAACTATTCAAAATAGCCCAATAAAACACTAACGGTTAAGTAAACCACCGTTCCAGAAGAGGAAACCTTTATATTATATAATAAAATGGACATTCTGAATCCCAAGATATTGCTTAGAATTAATTCAAGCTACCAATATGACTAGAAAACTAGAGAGGACCACTAACTCTGCAGCTTATTATCCCTGTGGGCATCAATCTAGTGAAGATCATCTCGAAACAATATATTCAATCATTAGGTAGTTGATTCCTTGCTGGAGGCATTTTTAATGTCAAGCATCTTCACTGGGAATCCAGATTAATTGTCCCAAAAGGAAGAATGCTGCTATCCATTATGTAACAGTACTACCTAGATCACTTGTCTACATATCCATCTACTGGCAACCAGTCCAACAGAAATCTCTGAATTACTTGACTTTCTTGTAACTAAGGGAATTCCTCTGAGATATTCAACAATTGAATCGTATCTTGATTTATCTTGGGATCACAATCCCGTAACACACATGGTACCCACATCAATAATACATAAATCAAAATCCCAGATAATATCAAACTATAAAACGAACTAAGGCTATTTTAGAGATATATTAGATCGTCTAAAAGCGTATATCCCAGTAAAAACGACTATTAATATGGAAAATACAGTTATAATGCTAAATCAAATTATTCATATGGTGGTTACAAGGACTATGCTACAATTATACAAAAAAACATTAATATATGGTTGCTCGATAGAAGTAAAACAGAGGATTCCAAAAAACAATGCTTCCAAAGGATACGACATAATATTAGATCACCAATTAATAAATGTAGGCTTAATATAGCCACCAGAAAACTAAAAGTGAATCAAAAAACAAATTTTACAATGAATACGTTAAGGGACTGACAACTATAGAGAGCGGTCTGAAAAGCTGCCAACCGCCTCAATAGGCCCCAACAATAAATCCCTCTGATTCAAAGCGAAGATGGATCATGGCCACATATTAACAAAAATAAAGCAAAATCATTTGCTACTCATCTTCAGAATGTTTTTTAACCACTACCACCAAAACTAATAAAAATATGCTGTCACAAACTATTTTGTAGCTCCTTACCAGTTTTCTTTGCCTATTAAACCCTTCTCTTCTAATAAAGTCATAGAAATAGACACCAGCTGCAAAAAATCACCAAGGTATGATGTTGCCACTAGAAAAATAATCAATCAACTGCCTTGCAAACGCATCAAATTACTTTCATTAATGTTAAACAGTATGCTAAAACATTCTGTGACGTTTCCCTATTCAATAAAAAATTGCCTAAGTAGTCTTCATAACGACCCCACATCTTACAGATCTACTATCAACTTATTACTATTGTTCTGTAAGCTTTTTTAAAGCTTCCTCTAAAAAAGCAACTTATACCCAACCACCAATTCTGATTCAGGACTAAATACTCTACCATAAAACAAATATATAGGTTAGTAGATAACATCAATATGACCTTTGAAAACACAAGCTAGTACCCTTTTTTGGCCTAAACCAAACCGTTGACAAAGTTATGAAGGTGTATTATTTAAGTGAATAAAGATTATCCCAAATTCATACTATATGATTATCAAACCCTACCTCAATAAAGCATTCTTTCAAATGATGTTCGATGAAACGATCTCTGATCTTCACGCTATTAAATCTGGAGTCATGCAGAGAAATTTTAGGGTCCATTTTGTACTTATTACACATAACTGACATACCGGCAAATCCTGAACTTCAACATTAGCAAAACAAAATCCTCCCATATCACTTTTACTAAATGCAGAGCCACCATTCCTAGAGTCAGTATGACTGGTCAAGTATTACCTATGTTGACTGAATATCTGGGCTTATATCTTGATAAATTTTTAACTTGGAGAACCCACATCTGGACTAAAATAAAACAACTCAACTTAAAACTAAAAATCTATTATTGTTAAACCACAAGTCTAAACTCTTCCTTGCTAACAAACTTTTCATCTACAAAGCAGTGCTGAAATCAATATAAAACTATAATATTCAGTTGTAAAGTATTACATCATACTCAAATACAGAAATCCTAAAAGCAGGACCACGCATAAATAATAACCATCACACCAAACAAAGAAATTCATGACGATTTGAAAGTGGTATTAGTGAAAGAAGAAACAGCTAATAGCAGAATTAAATATCTTACAAGATTAGAAACACATCCAAACACGTTTGAGCTAAACCTATTAGATAATATTGAAGAACATAGACTCAAATGTTTCAAACTATTGAACCTTCTTTTCCATTTTGAACTATCTTATTAGTTGTTAAGTATATACTATAAATATTTATACAAATTAATTCATAAGCAGAGGTACTAAAGGGTGATTCCTCTCACATTTTATTCCCAAATTCTGTTTGTCAATATTTACGTAATCTGATTTTATTATTAATTATATAAAAATTGCAAATAAATAAAAAAAAAAATTTTAAGAAAGGATTATAAAAATCCATTAATAATATAGTTTAATAAAAGAAAGTATAAACACTAACATAATTACCTTTCGCCGTTTTTGTGTCCATTTTTGTAGTGATATTTAATGCCGTTGATGTTTTTGTACCTCTTTTTGCAGCCAGGTACGGAGCAGGCGAACGGCTTGTCTATGTAAGAAAGGCCAGCTGCCCCAATTTTTCTAAAACAAGTGGAGTAGGCATAGGTGGAAGTGGAAGAATACTTGAAGGAAAAGAATTCACTGCAAAAAAACTCGCACAAATTAAAGACATAAAAGCGCTGCTATAGAATGAAGTAAGTTAACAAAGACAAACAAAACTGTTAGATGCAAAAAATAAATATACAAAAAAGCTAGGCTGTACGAATACATGCTGCAAGCACAAGCTAACGCTTTTTACTTACTTTTCTAATACCACAGTCTCTTTTGAAGGCATCCATGAGTCGTTGCTACTTTCGGTATCGCTGTTCGAATCTTCATCGTCCAATTGACGTCCTGAAGCAATAACAACTAATTTTTAAATTATTTCATCAGACATCATATTTGAAACTAATAATTTATTTGTGGTAACTTATACAATAACCTCCTGTTAACCGACTTGAATGAGACCCACCGAATAATCAAAAAGTTGGTTAATGGAACGCTAGGTTATCTATAACCGTTGAAAAAAAAAGTTTGTAGCATAAACTTAAACTGCAATTTAAATTGCTTATAATAACTTACACTAGATATATGATTTTTTTCGGAAAATGAACAAAACTAAGAAATAAAGAGAAAATTGGATTAATCCAAAACAACAAGCATCATATCGCAAAAATAAAATGCAACGAGTAGGGTCCTTACAAAATATAGATATATGAAATACTATGTCATTAATACACATAGGTTGTTAAGCCTTCTTGCGAAAAAATCGGCTGACAAAATAATCTGTTAAGGGAACGTCGATTAAGACATAATCTGATTTATAAGAGTGAATTATTGCAATAGTAACCTACGTGCAATATATAGAGCCAGCTGAACATCAATTTATTCGACATTTATTAAAAATAAATAGTTCATAAAATTTCAAATAAATGCACTGTGGTTAAATATTCTTGTGACAACACTCGTGACAATGCATAAATTTTGTCTACGCAGTGAGTGAAGAACGTGATGTAGTTCGCAACCGCCAATATTTAATCAATGCGGCTGCTGTAAGTTACATCTTATTTTTTAAATTCCCAATCTTCTGTTATGGCTTTTGGTCATTGTGTAAATCTATCAAAAAACTATTGCCCTGTTTAGACAACCTACACAT
Source organism: Sinelater perroti (assembly GCA_036346155.1). Lineage (NCBI taxonomy): Eukaryota > Metazoa > Arthropoda > Insecta > Coleoptera > Elateridae > Sinelater > Sinelater perroti. Next base: position 553,354 of record JARFIY010000195.1, read on the forward strand.
AAAATGTTGGATTTTTAACCAGTCGTACTTGTAACATGTTACGAAAAGAAGAGTTAACACTTTAACTGTTATTTTAACATTGGCAAGAGAAACTAATCAAATGTTAAGCGAAGATACTACCGAAATGAAATCAAAAATCCAGAAAAAGGAATTTTGTTAGAAAATGAAACCGTCGAACAACCGACCCTAGTACTGATAAAGAGAAGCTACAGACAGAAATTGAGTGAAATCTATCGACTAATGTTTAGTCTCGCGCAGGGCTTCAACATATCCAAAGCGATCATAAGTTATCACCTACATAGTCTTAGAGAAGTTAGTTATATTCTGCATTAACTGACAGAATGCAACAAGAAGTACAAACTAAAGAGATCCTCTTCCTTGTTGTCGTTAAAAACTTGGAGTAAAATTTTGCAAGCATACGTATTAGATGAACATCTTGGCTAAGTTCGTAAAAATGTAAAATCGGCCACATATATTCCTTAGACATATACCTAAGTATGATATAAAAATAAAGAAAATCGGATACAAAAAGGGGAATATGGCTATAACTAACTATATATTGATTTTGGTTAAACTTATTTCAACACGATATTCACGAAATTTACCTCTTTCTTGAATGTTATGCCGCCACCAGAGATTTTTTAACACTAAATGTTTCTAAATAATAGAAATTTGTTTATTCCCCTAAATTGTTATTTGTATGCATTTATAAAAGTAAGTTTAAATTAATACTTAAAGACTATATTTTTATTGAATTGGTACACTTAATATGCCATTTTGTTTCCCCCAAAATACGAACTCCATTAACTGACTATTTACATAAACTTTGGTTTGGTTTGTGTAACATTAACGAGAAGGATGTAAATCCAAATTTGCAACCACCGAAAGAACATAAAAAAATGTTTGGCTAAAAATCAAAGTCATGCTTTGTTTTGATCTGAAGTACTTGTGTCCCAAATTTTGTGTCAATCAGAGCTTTAGTTTTTGAGTTATCGTGATGACAGACACACAGACGGGATTGTAATCTCATTAACTACCTCTTACGCGTTAGCACGCTTTCAGTAGTTAATAAAACATAAGAAAAAAAGACAATATCGATGTTCTGTATGACACCATTAAGCATATAAAAGCTTATTCGAGGGTTATTTGAAAAAACAGAACAATTATTTACCCTTCTTTATATGCGTTTACTTTGTATCTTATTTATTTTAAAAAAATAAAGTTTTGCATAAAAAATTACATACGAGACATTTTTAACTAAGGATAAATAACATATATCTTTCACTACTCATAAAATGTTCATACTTCAAACATTGGTTAAATTCATCCAAATAACTTGTATTACATTTTTTTTAGAAAATGGACAACTACGAAAGAAAAAGGAACTAAAGATAAATTCAGATTGCAACATATTATAAAAATAAAAAGCGGCAACTGAAATTTTTAAGGACTAAAAAAGAAAAACCTTAGATTCGGATCCAAAAATAACAAATAATAAAAACGTATTCAAAAAGAAGACACAATAATAAAAATACATATATAAATTTACCAATTTGACAAAACCTGAAATGAAATCGTACAAAAACAATGAATAAAATCAACAAGATGTTGCCTGACATTACCTCCAAAAAATGAACGGTGTTAAAACACTTATTCAAAGTTTTCCAGACTCCTAATAACATTTTAGGCTTCTATACCATAAAATGAGAAGCCTTATATAGAGAGTAATGTCGTTTGTCTGTTCGTCCATCCGACCTTTTATTTTTCAACTTTTGATTAAGGCAGCTTCCAAGCTGGAGACAAGTTTCTATTTCTGTCATTTCTGACATCTGTCAGGCCTTATGATTTCTGATCTGTGATAGAGAAATAAAGTTTTCAGTATTCAACTAAGGACCATAAGTCAAGTCCAGACGCCAAAAATTAGCCTGATCGGAAAATCTCAAGATCGGTTTAACCGGAAGTGGCCGAAGCTTTTTCTTTATGGGTATAAAAAATAAAACTAAAAATGCCATTATTTTGCACCTTTAAAATTGGAGACCTATAATTATTTGGAATTAAACCACTTTTTGAACCGCTGATCATTCGCTAGCTAAGTTAAAGTCAAAACGAAATAAAACATAAATGATATATTTAAAAAAGTTAAAATAATAATGTTATACTATTTCTGGGGTCAAAAACATAAAGCCATTAATAACACTCCTAAATTAAATTGCTAAAGACATTCTCAAAGCCCTAGGTAACGAACAAGTCAAGATACAGAGCAAGACAAGCGAACCATACTCTACTATTATCAAACAACTTGTTCAAAAAAACAGAATTCTATAAATATAAACCTAAACAAAAGAGAAACTTTAAAATAGTTATTATAAATCATACTTTCAATCCAAGGTAATACCAGGAACTTCATGCGCAGAGCAAATCAGGGACAATACGAACTCCATCAGACGTTCCAGAAAACACAACACAACATCAAACGATACCACAAACTCAACAAACTAATGACATGGAAGAGATGAAGAATATTATAAAAAACTTTATTACATAAATGAGGACCATTATAAATCTCCTCAAAACGTTACTCAATAAACTAACATAATGGCACAATTACTTAAAATTGTAGCTTAGACCGCCAATGGGCCTTTTTATCTTTTTATCTCTGAAACCCATTTCACCACTAAAGCTATATTAAATTTCTAAATTACAATATTTATACAACAAATCACCCTGACGGCACAGCTCACGGCGAAACGGCTGTAATTATCCGAAATAACATAAAAAGTCACAATTATCTCAATAGAAAATGCAATCGCCTCTCTAACAATCTCAGCAATTTATTGCCCACACAAACATATCACCTTAGCAGATACACTCAATTCTTCAAGACTCTGGGAAACAGATTTATGATTGCAGGTGATTACAATGCAAAACAAGAACACTGGGACTCCCGATTAACAATAACTGACAGACGTCGATTATATGCTGCTATATAAGAAAATAATCTCACTTGTTTATCCACGGGGGAACCCACTTACTGGCCAACAAACCGACAAAGAGTCCCAGACCTCTTAGACTTCGGTATCATAAAAGGCTTAAACGTAAGCCAGTGTACCATCACATCCTGCTTCGAACTAGCGGCAGATCACTCGGCTATTACGATAACTGTATATTCACACATAACTAAAATCCAACCACCCCTTTCACTTCACAACAAACGTATAAATTAAGAATACTTTCGGAACAGACTCGAGTATTTAATAGATCTACATGTCCTGCTAAAAACTGAACATGACATAAAACGGACAGTAGTGTTACTCACAGAACTTATCCAACAAGTTGCTTGGAAAGCTACTCCAGAACTGCTAACCACTCCACATACTAAAGACATTCCAATCATCCTAAAAGATCAAATAGATGAAAACGACGTCTCAGAAAACTTTGGCAACTTACCAGATCGGACCAAGATAACCGAGCCCTAAACTGAGGTACAAAACAATTAAAGAAACTTCTTTACCAACATACAAACAAAGAAATTCAGGGCTACCTAGAAAACCTCAGCGCAAATGAGAGAACAGACTACTCGCTATGGAAAGTAGTATGAAAAATAAAACAACCAATCATGCATATACCCCCTTATCAAGAAGGAAGATGGTCAGTGGACTCCCAGTAATAAATAAGAAACGAATGCTTCTGCCGAAGATCTCACCGAGGTCTTTACACCCTTCCCTTGTCAATGCCCAGATGATAAAGGAACAGAAATCATTGCTTTCCTGGATTCATCGTTCCAAATGAATCCACCCCTCAAATCCATAACCAACAAAGAGGTAAAAGAAGAAAATAAAGAAGACCAACACAAAAAAGGCTCAAGGTTACAATCAAATTATTGAAACGATCATCAAGCATCTGCCAAGTAAAATTGTACAAGCCCTTAGTCATCTGTATAATCCAATACTCACTACTTGGCATTTTCCAAGCCAATGGAAAACAGCACACATTATCATGCTACCGAAACCAGGTAAACCACCTGGTGAAATAACATCATACATAAACCTACTCCCAGTCCTGGCAAAGGTTTTTGAAAAACTGTTTTGCGTAGAATAGTGCGAATCCTGGAAAATCAAGAATTAATCCCTAAACACCAATTTGGCTTTCGGAATCAGCACGGCACTATTGAACAGAAGCACAGAATTGATAAAATATACAGAATCTGGAAAAAATACATTTTTGCGTCAATATTAAAAATTGTTCATAGGAAACCTAACAGATTTGAAGACTAAGTCTCTTAGTAAGTCTCTTAGTCGGTAGACTAAATACGCAGTGAAGTGTCAATTATTTTTCCTTGCGACAATTTTCATTAATTAATGTATAAGTTTTTCATTTAATATCATTAAAAACGTAGCAGTGTGTCTGTCCATCAAGCAGAAGCGTACAACAAGTAACATACAATTCTGTTAAAAGAAACTCAAAATCCTGAGTGATGAACTTTTCCAAGTTCACTTATAAGAAAGAATCATCTGTTTCAGAAACTTCCAAACGGCTTACCGCAAGAGTCTGTGTTTGGCCCCCTTACTTTTTAACATTTACATTTCTGATAATCCCTCGCAGAAATTCATGTATTCTAATGATATGGCTTTGACTAGCCAAACTAACAACTTTAAAGACACAGAATCAACACTTACAACTGACTTCGGATCAGGCACTCCTACCTCATTCAGCGGGGCCTATAACTAAATCTAGGGAAAACAAAAATATATATTTAGTAAAAATATTATAAGAAACAAGAAACACTGTGGGTAGCATCGGTTCCCATTCGAGTAAAATCTTGAGCTCTTACATACGTTCCCCAGCATCATTTCCACTGTTGAAAAACATTCTTTAAAGTCCTGCATTATAATTGCAAATAACTACGTCGTCATATTGGTCTAAATTTCGTACAGTCGGAGTCTCTTCTCTTTTAAAGATGATTTGAATTTTAAGACCATCCATAAAATTTCGCATACTTTAGGCTTTTGGAATCCCTAAATCATCTTCTAATTTTCAGACTCGCCGATCCTTGTTGATTGTAGCTGGTAAGCGTTCAACATTTTTCATTATTTTGCTCGTTGCTGCTCTTGATGAAAATGGATTGCTTTCAACAGATTCCTGGTCAGCTCTGAATTATTTGGACCGCCCCTTTTTCGTGTTGCATTCATTTCGTCATTCCCAAAAATCTCCTGAATCATCCGAATACTTTCCGAGGACGAATGTTCTAAATTCATACAATATACGATGCAAATGTAACGATCACACATTATATGAGCTCACTCATGGTATCTAGTTCCCAACTGGCCCAATCAATGATCGTCCTCACTCACGCATGCGCTCTACAAACAACTTCCATCGGCTGTCGGACTACATCGCGGTCACGCGAGCTGTTTTCATTATAGTAACAATGGCTCGATGCTCTCAAAACAAGCCACCTATTTATTCGGTTCTTACTAGAACAGTTTTTCTTTTATTTTTCAATAAAATAGTAATTGTAAACTTCAATGGTATTTTTATATTGACTTTACTTAAATGTATTTATCTTTCTTAGTCCAAATAAACGATAGTATACTATACTATGAAAAAGCTAAATTCAGTAATTAATATCAGTTGAAAGCCTTTTTTTTTAGTAATTTGTCTCCTAAAAAGCGCCCGAGTATTCCTTGCAGAACCTAAAATAGCTGACCTGCTTGATCATAAAGTACACTTTCTCCCTTTTTCCATACATTTTTATGGGATATTTTCCTTGTTTTAACGTAATAGAAACATTTTACAGTAGATTATAATAGAAATCATCGCACAAAACACTTTTAACTACCCAAAAAACAATTTATATGGTTAATTCTACCCTTTTACACTCAACCCAAGTACGAATAATATTCTCAGTCCAATTAATTGCCTTCATTTGTAGTCCCTTTTATTAGTCTTCCTCGTTTAACACTGCTATATTTCGTCGACGCACTTCTACTGGCCGGCATATATGCGTTGAAATTACATCGGTACAATAAGTATTGTCTGGAGTTGTTTTATTTAGATTTATTTGAGATGCCTCCCCAGTAAGAAATATGAGTGATACATTTGTTTTACACTTTGACCGTTTATTTATAAGTCAAATAGTTTTAAACGGAAGAAAATTAACTAAAACATCATTGTTTTTAACGAACCCCCGTAAATATGGTTAAAAAAGATTTAACTACCCTTTAACCAGTATGTTTTATATAAAAATGTAATATACTTCATCTTCAAGTAAAGCTATATACTACATAAGGAACTAACATAAGGAACATACATAAGAGTAACAGTAATCAATGTTTGTTGTGTATGTCGTACTCTAACCAATTTTACTACTCGTAATATTTATGGAAATCTAACATTATTCTAAAATATAAATATTAAGCATGTGCAAAAACTACTATTGAAAAAAATTGATACAGTACTAATCTTTGCAAGACATAAAAGTACCAAGTCAACCTGTAGAGTTTGAATTAAAAAAATTACATTTAAAAAATTATAGCTAGAAAAGAGACTGTTCTTTTAATGATTTCAGTAACATCAAAAACTTACACTACCTGATCTAAAGTATCCTGATACTGATCTCTAACTAGTAACCTGATGACTTGAGGTCGCTATGATCTAACCAAAAGCTATAAAAGGAAAACGGAACTATGCATTATTTAATGCTAAGCAGTACGAAGAAAATTAGTAAATCAATGGAATTCAACACATGAAATGAAAAATGATGAAAAACATTGCAGCTTTTCCAAATTTTCCCGACTCAACTGTTGGTAACATGATTGTGAAGTGCACACCTACAATTAAATTACGGTGGAATAAATCATGAGTTGATAGAAAAAGTACCGTCGTATATTGAAGAATGTAGTTTAAAAAAATCACCGTGTGAAAAAATTATCTGAGAGTTCCACAATGCAACTGATTATCCAGACAGCAACATGACCGCAAACCGAGAATTGAAAACTTAAAAATAGTGGGCAAGCAAAGAATGTCAATTGTAAATATTAAGCGTTGCCTTCAGTTGTATAAAGGACGACGCCACCGGATTGTAAAGGAATGAAAACTGGTGGTTTGAAGTAACAAATCACGCTTTACCATACAGTAGTTTGATTTAATTGTGACCAACAATAAATCTTGCATTACAATGTGAGGACGTCTTTCATAAAATGGAGTGTCCTCTCAAAAATGAATATAAATCTAAATACAAAAGGGTGCAAATACATTTTAATACATTTTTGCCCTTTCTACGATAAAAAACAATTCAGTGATGACGGTTACTTGTAATAGCATAATAACGCTCCCTTTCATAAAATGATTGGCCGATATTACTGAAATGGGTTGACCGCCTCAAAGTCTTGGCTAGAACTCCAGTGAACACCTTTATAATAAATTAGAACACTGGCTTTGCTTCAGACCTAACCACCAACATGAAATACTCTGGCTACAATTTTTCAAGAAGAAACATTTCTCCGGAAATATTCCAACACCTACCCTGCAATGCTATTATTGCTATTAATGCTATCATCAAAGCAAAGAGTACGCCGATTCGATGATAATATCAATTACTAGAACTAGTGCCCTAAATTTGATAAGTTGAGCGACAGTTTCAAATAAGTGTTGGGATACTTTTAATGAGATAGTTTACATCGCATAGCCTCCTGTTTTGGTTTAAGTTCATTTCAAATGTATAAAGTATAGTACCTTTTCATCAAAAATAGAAGCAGATCAGGTCAGTCACCTTCAATGCCTCGATACGTTTAGATTTTTGTCAAGCACCTCCAACCTTCGCAACCATCCTTTCAAATATCATATAAAGACACACGTGCTTAAAGTTTAAAAATATCTTGTGGCCCAAAAGATAGATTTAGTGCTGTACTTACAAATACGGAACAAAGCGGCAAAAAGTTTGTCCCAGATTTGGTGTCACAAAACATAAATACCAATCCCCCAGGCGTAAAAAACGCTGCGAGGTATGCCAAAACAAAACATAGCATGAATGTTGGAGTTTCTTTAGTTGAATGGTATACTCGCACATACAAATAATCCGATAAGGACAAAAACAAAGTCGTGCGAAGTATAAAAAGAGCAGCTTATATGAAAGAAGCAACTTTGAGTGAATTAAACCCATTTATGAGACTTTCATAAACAGCAGGTCTAAACCGGTACAACCTCAACAATGTGTGGCGTACAAATAACACTGAAAGTAGATATTTTCAGATCTACGACCCTCTGACGATTCTACTTGCTCTAGAACTGCCTCGAATTTAATTATAAGAAGACCTAAGAACTGGGAAACGGCTAACAATCTTGCAGCGATTAGAAATATTTTTGATAAATTTACTTAAAATTGTGAGATGCATTACGGCCTTCTGAAAACCTGATTATTGACGAGATACTCTTATGTTCATGGAAACGATGCCTTTTTGATTCTTGAAAAGCTTTGCCAAATACGGCATCAAAACATTCACAATATTTATTTGCTGGCAAGACATTCTACAAACTAAAATTAGAAAAAAATCTTCTGGTCCATACCAGACCAACTCGGTAACAAGGCATTGAAGATCGTGGATCGCTTAAACAGAAACCACACATTTGATAACTAGTTCATAGATTACCGACCCACTTGTGATGCACTTGTTAAATAATATAAACTGCCACAAAATAAGCCACGAGTACACGGAGTTTTCAAAAGAGCAAGTCAAGATGTACATAGTTCGCAATTTAGATTCCAGAAAGATGTAACTTTGGTGTCATAGGTACTCAAAAAACATAAATCGAATTGGTCTTGTCAACACTACTTTATGATAAAAATATCCACATATCTAGAGGTGATTTAAAAATCCTAAAATAATCACCTTTTATAATAGAACAAAGACAACTATAATTGAAATGAGTATTCTTACAAGAGACTAACATTATGAAGAACAGTATTGCCATATATCGAAAAATTAATTTTTCCAAATTCATAGCTTCTAGTGCAATAATGGATGATCAAGGTATTTAATATCTATATGTATACATATGTATATTTTTTTTACAATTATATCAAAAAAACAATACAATAATTCCTTTTTCTTCATTAAGCATAAAATTATACAAATTAATAAATTACAATGTAAAATAAATGCATATCCTCATCTACAAATTGGCTAAACTGTTTCTTTAACCACTAAAGTAATGCGAGTTTCTTCTATTTACACACATCAGCAAAAAGTAAAAAAAAAAACAGGAAACAATTTCGCATACTGGTAACAGAACAGCTTAAATCTGTCTAGAAACATCATCTATCACATATATAATTTCCCTTCATGTTGCTACTAAGCTGTAATACTCATTCGCGCCTGATGTTTGGGGAAATGTCATTGACTGTTCTAATAACAATGTCCATTTGCATATGCTGCACCCAATTGGGTGTACTTTAACAAGATATTCGTCATCACTCCTAATTAGGACGCTTACCAGATCTTTTTTAATGAAACACGTGTGAAAGTAAACCGAACAGAATGATTCTCACAGCCAACCACAAGTAATAAAACTAAACGGACATATATTTAGATCAAAAGGAAAATATTTAAATAAGAAGCTGTAGTCAATGCAACATAATAGTTTTAAAAGTCAAAATAAATATAAACACTTAAAAAATAGCTTTGAAAAAATAGGAAATCTGACGATCAACAATTTGTATTAATTTTTCAAAATACTCCTTATATGCTTTACGTTAATAAATGTGAAAAACACTACTGATCACCTTTCTGTACATTTTAATCTATCTTATAAGTCCAATCATTAAGCAAATACACAGACTGCAGAAGAGTAAGTATAGTAAATGACTGTCTCAACACTGGCAACGCTAAGATTCACTATTCGCCGTTTCTAAAGAATTATCTATTTAATATGTGCGATTACAACTAGACACACATACCTAATTCCACGCTGTCACAACAAATTTCACATACACATCATAAGTGATTAGCCACGCGCCAATTTGTCTAGTATTTGCTTATGGTATCAACTTTTTTAAATAAATGGTTATTCAGTGATATACACACAATTGTGCAACTTTATCGAATCATAGAAAACTTACTTTCAATTATGCATTGAAAATGTTATTAAAGACACGTTTATAAAAGCCCATATAAAATTACATTCAAAAACATAATTTATCGGCGCTCTTGTCTTCTGCAAACAATAATTTTCTCCTAGAAAAATCGTATTCCATACATTGTCCAAAAGGTAAATAACCATAACACGGCATTAATAAAGTGTTTACTAGTAGGACTAACACAATAGAACTGAAAAGGCTTTTATTTTCACCAAGGTCAGTTACCTTATTAAACAGTAATATTTTTAAAATTTTTATCTCTTTGTCTGTGTGTAGCATGTGAAAACCTCAAAGGCTTTTCAGTAACAAAAAGACGTACAAAATAAATTCCGTCAATTCTGAAGCAGATCGAGCTATTTTAGTTATAAGAAATCTCTTACTCTGGGAAAGTAAAGTTTCCCCTGTTTAACAAACGATGTATTCAGGCATGGCAAATCTATCTCCATTAAATGAAAAAGTTTACTATCTAAAGATAGCGTATCAGCAAAATCCATAAAACACAATGTCCTTATAGAATAAAACTTTCCAATGTAGACGTTAAGGAAATCTGTGGGGGGGGGGGGGGGGGTCGCAGCTCCTAGAGCCAGTAATGGGGATACTGAGAGACAAATCGTCAATTATAAGAATGCATTTAAAAAATTTGGTTATTTAATTTTTTAAACAAATGATTGTTCAATTAATTCGACGAGAATAAAACTGAAAGTTTTAAAATACATAAAAATCAAACTTGGAAATTAATCGCCTAATCGACTCATTTCCTGAAAAATCTGGACACATTCGTCATCCGTGCTATTAGAAATTTTTCTTATCATTAGAAGACTTTGTTTGAAAATTTAGCAAACAGGCCCTTAAAATAATACCTACTACAATGCTGTTAATACAGCGAGGTATTCTATTTTCAAATGTATTCTTGTATGATTCTAATAAACGATGTGTATTAACAGTGGATATAAAAATTTTTAAATAAAAGTATTAAAAATAAATAAGTATGTAGCAACATAACTAAGAAATTGCTTAAACTATCAATAGTATATTTAAGCAATTAGAAAACTCTGAATTAAGATTTAAAAAAACACTATCAATTTAATAGAGTAAATTAAATCTTTTCTATATAGTTTTTTTTTTCATATAGACCAATAAACATAACAAATCAAGCCAAATATGAATGAGCAAATTTTAAAAATTTTAAATTCCATAAAACAAGAGCTCAAGAAAGTTATACAAACAGTTAACAAAAACATGGAAAACACAGTGAAAGGAATTATCAGGATTCATAGTAAATTGTTTAAGCAAGAAAATGAAACTAAGTAGAAAGGTTGATAAGAACTAAATATTATAATTAATGGCTTAACTATGGGAGTTACAAACTCTGTGTTGTTAGAAATAATATTACAGCTCCTGAGAGTGAATCTCCAGTTTCAATTAACCAACATAGATCTAGACTGGATTCGAAAAATAAACAAAGAGAAGGCGACAAATCTGATAATTAATAGCTTTGTTTTCTTCAGAACGAAATGTCAAAATAGACTAATAAGCGAAATAAGAAAGGAACAAGAATAGAAAAGAAATGACTGGAGGCTACTGCTACCCAAACTAAGAAAAGCTAATACAAAAGGACACTATGTAGTGTTGAAATATAAAAAAAAAGGAACGAAGACAATGGACATGATGAAGACGAATTTGAGTCGTCAACAGATGAGGAGGATAAAAGATCTCGAAAAAATAGTATGGAGACAGAAAAGCATGACAAAATAAATACTTCATACTCAACAAAAGGAAAAAATAAAGGGTAATAAAATAAAAGGATTAAAATAATAAGAAGCACATAGTAGACATACAAACAATGAATAATGAAAAGATAGTTCAAAAATATAAATTTTAATTAACACTCCCCATAATGTTGGTCATTAGGAAAATAGGGGATAAAAAACACCCACACAAATCAAACAGTATAAACAAAAATTTTAAATATTACAAATTAAATATTGACTCAATAAACGTAAAAACTTTAAAACCAAATAAAAAATTCTAGAACTAGAGCAAGCAACAAGAAAAATATAATTTGATATAATACTAGCAAAAATTAGAAAAAAAATTATAGAAAGACAAAATTAAATACTATGCTATAACAGAATAAATGAAGGTTTATATGGAATAGGTTTTTACATTCAAGAAAGGTTGAAAAACTACATCAAAGAAAGAGGATACTAACAAAGAATAGCAATAAAAAATAGACTTAGGAAATAAAAGAAACTAGTAATAATCCATGTATATGCACCGACGAAAGCCTCATCAGACGAATATAGAGATAAATTCTATATAGACTTGGAGCAAATTTTAGAAAAAGCAAGGTTTGAGGTACAACAAGTTATGATTATAGAAACACATAAAAAAGACGACCCAAACACACCAGGAAAGTTTGGAAAAAAGACCAGGAATGAAAGAGGCAGATTGTTAGTAGACTTAATACAAAGACTTTATATTATGAACACATTTATTAAAACAAGACGAAAAAAAATATGCATAAAAAAATAAATTATATAATAAGCAATAAAAAGGAACTAATAACTAATGTAAACGTGTATAATCAGTTTGAAATTAGTTCATATCAGACTAGTCATAACAGCCCTAATTAAATTAGAAAATAATTTAAAAAAAAGATAGCAAGCAAAAAAGGACAATATCCTTTAGTCTTTAATAAATGAAAGAAAAAAATAGGCACAACAAACTAGGAATTTGAAAACTAAAAAAAAAAATCTCTTCAAGGGCCATAATCTCATACAAAAAAGAGAAAAGGCTAAAACATTCTCAGTAGTCAGAAACATAATAGAATATAGCAAACTGAACAAGCTGACAAAGAGAAAAAACATATTGGAAAAGAAAAAAATTGAACTGATATAAAAAAAACATTCAACGAAAAAAATGGAAAAAAAATGGGCGCAGGAAAAATTGGGCAACGGAAATGGGGACAGCCAGAGGGGGACAACACTAAAACAAGTACAGGCGTGGAACTCTGGTTTCACAGATATCCGGGGCTTCTATACAAAAATTTTCGGCCACTTCCGGTCAAACCGGTCTCGAGATTTTCTGATCAAACTGATTTTTGGGGTTTGGACTTGATTTATCGTTTTAGTTAAATACTGAAAACGTAATCACAGATCAAAAACATAAGGCTTGACAGATGTCAGAAATGAGAGAAATAAAAAATAACCTCCAGCTTGGAAGCTGCCTTGATCAAAAGTTATAAGGAGCAACATATTGGAAACTGGGTGCACTAAAAACCCTTATTCCATTGTTGTAGGACATCCCACCTATACCAGTTCGCGGATGTGAACCCCGTAGGCCATGGGTTTTCGAATGATATCCCCCTTATGTCTTTAGGTTCGGTAGTTCTCGAGTTGAAATTCACGACGGACAGATGGACAGACAGACGTCCGCACCGATTTCATGAGGCTTCCCTTTCAGGTATAGAAGGCTAAAAAGAAAGAAATCATAGCGGTAGCGACCACTTACTTTAAACAATCGTGCGTTTTGGTTGGACCACCCTATACATAAAAAAGGCAACGAACAACGATAAAAAAATACAGACCAATACATTTACTTGCAACCTTATATGAAGTATTTGCTACAATTATAAAAAAAAATAAATGAACAACTAAACAATAACACAACAGTTGAAGAAGTGTTAGAAAATTTTAAAGAATACAATAAAATAATACATGTTGCAATAACAGACTATAAAATACCCTTGACAACATCGACCAACCAAAAATGATAAAAGCCTTAATGAACCAGGGGGTTCTGCACAAATATGTAAAATCAATATCAGATATTTATAATTAGAATAAAGTGAGGAATTAAGATAGAAAAGAAGAATACTTCTGGATAAAAGAGTAAAACAAGGGGATCCAGTATCTTCCAGCCTGTTTAACTATATGCTAAAAGATATCTGTTAAGAATTGCTATGGGAAAAGAAAGGAGTACAAATGGTGGAAAGGAGGTTTTCAAACCTAAGATTTATGGACAAACTAAACTTATTAAGAGAAAATAGATCGTCATTAAAAATCATGCTACAAGAAAATGTATTGGCAAAGTTAAAAGTTAATTTTAATAAAACCAAATTAGTGTACAAACCCAAAATCTTTCATCAATTGAAAAATTACAGCAACTTATAGAATTTTATTCATTTCTTTATGAGAGAGGCAAACCCTATAACCCCCTGCATTATCAAATGTGGTTTTAAGGAAGCGTGAGGAAGTAAAAACTGATTTGCAAACAGAATTTAATAAAAACCATAAAAATCTAAAGACAGAAATAAAAAATAATAATGAGAAGTTCCAAACTGCAAAAACCAAATGACAAAAGAAAGCAAGAGAGTGGAAAACAAGAAAGAAAATAAAATTAAAAAAACTCGAAAATAAATTCGATAAACAAAACAGAGAAAGACGCAAAATAATGTAGTGATAAATGGAGCCAACATAAGAGAACAGCAATTAAAGGACGGAGTGGAACACCATTAAGGGGTAAACTTAAAATTGCCATGATGGTAAAGAAGGCACATTCGGTTAAAACTAAGGAAGATAAAAAAGAGAAGTACCAAAAAGGAAGAAACTACTAAAAGGTTCGAAAATATTATTGAAAATTACTTAAAATGGCTAAAGAAGAAAAAATTGAAGGAAAAAAATTAAAGTAGGATATCACAGAATTTTCATAAATCGAGAAAGACATCATTGGAATCCAGAAAAAGAACCTGTTTAAAAATAAAGCAAAAAACTAAGGGGATTGGATCTAATTCTGGAATAATTAGAAATACAAAAGTGGCAATAAATAAGGAATACCATTGAGGAAACTACTAAAGTTAAAAGGAAGAAGAACAAACGTACTAATATTAATAGCAAAGTAACAGAAATGAAAACAGTCACTTGCAATGTGCAAAGTCCTAATGGGAAAGAAATTGAACTATAGAGGGTAGCTTGAAAAAACAACTATATAAAAAAGCTGGCACTACCAAAAACAAAAAAGAAAAACATGGAGTACAAGGTTGTAAAATAAGCTCACTTGCTGCTATATAGCAAAATAGATGCAAGTCTGGACACAAGTAACAGATAAAGAATGTGACCAAGCTCAGTTACCTCCGAGCCTTGAGAGAGTGAAGATCGCGCCTCTTGCAAACCGTGTTTTGGTCACAAACTCAACATGCAGCGTACGTTAGAACGTTATGCGATGACCAAGCCTACGGGGAGGAAATCATGTCAAAAACGAGGATTTTTAATGGCACAAGATGTTTTGTGAGGGAAGAGAATTCGTGGAAGACGAAGAACGCAAAGGACGTCCGTGAACGAGCCGTAGTGATAAAAATTTGGTAAAAGTAGAACAATTTTTGGACTCTTTGACGTTTAAGTGTTCGATCGATAGCACAAAAGTTGAATTTACCAAAAATCCGGCCACATGTCACTGCTCGTGAGAAAACTTTTGGCCAAGCACCACGTGGTAACGTTGTCCCAACCATTGCACAGCCCGGACTTGGCCCCGCTCAACTCCTTTCTGTTCCCAAAACTCAAATCCAACCTGAAAGGAACCCGTTTTGGATCGGTGGGGAGGGTCCAAACCAGTATAACCAAGGCCATAAACAGCAGTTTTTGCATTGCAGGAAGCCTTCAAAACGTGGCAGGCACGCTGAAAACACTGTGTAGATGCAGGAAGAAAATATTTTGAAAAATTTTAAAGAAATAAACGATTGATTACCTACAATACTTTTGTTTTTATTGAATTATTCCCAATACTTTCCAGACAAACCCTATAAGTACTATCGACTTGGAACTTTGACAGTTTACCTAAGAAATTAATTTGGAAAACATTAATGTCAAGACATTTGAATTTATTAAAAGTAATCTAAAGAAACTAAAAACTGCATAAGTCAAACTAATACACAAAAATTTAGAAACTACAAAGGAGTATGACAATGAGGAACCCTAATACCTTTATTATTTATAGTGGCCATGGATGAAATAGCTAAATCAGTGAATAACAGAATGGGCAATAGAACTAAAAAAAATCTGGTGTGAACATCACACGACTTTCTTTATTCTATTATTTGGGTAATTCTGGCAAAAATCCTGGGCTTCAATTTTTTTTCAATTTCCTATTTTACCAACTTTTACTTTAAATTCATGTTTATCCCGTGATAACAAATCATTTTTATTCTCATGAATTTTTTGTATCTTCAACCGTTTAGACTAGCGACCGCTTTGCGACCTTGCGACCAAACGGCTTGGCTGATTTTTACCAAAAGTTTCACATTGTGTCCCCTACCTACAAGTAACTTACATACCAAATTTCAAGTGTCTAGCTCTTACGGTTCCGCCGATTACATTACTTTCCTTATCCTATAATAAGGAAAGTAAAAAACCTTAGGCATAATAACAGATAAGAATAAATAAGTTTATGTTTACAAACAATTTAATACTAATGGCCAATTTGAAGGAAACTATTCGGAATAGTACAGGAATTGACAGCAACTTACATGAAAAACAACATAAAGAAAAGTAAAACGACACTGATAGCAAAAGAGTAGGAAAAAATAGAGTTGAAGATGGATAATAAAAACATTAAACAGATCACGAAACTGAAGTACTTAGAGATCATGCTAGATTCCAAAGGTAACCTAAAACCAGAGTTAAACAACCGTTTATATAACATTAGAAAAAGCGTTCATAGGGAAAAAAGAAGTATCTAAAGCAACAAAGCTGAGAATCTACAAATCAGTATACATACCCACTATTATTTATGAAAGTCAGACATAGACATTAAAAGACAAAAAAGTAAAATACAAGCAGGTAAATATGCTATTTAGCGCAAGAATATGTGGAATAACAAGAAAGGGCAGGATAAGAAATAACGAAATAACAGACAATTCAAGAGTATAGAACCCTTATTAAATACTGTACAAAGAAAATAGTTAAATTAGTTTGACTACTTGTGTAGAATGGCTAACAACATAGTAAACAAAATATGTGAAACAGGAACCGACAAAATATGGGAGAGGCAGACCAACTACAATATGGATTGAACAAACAGCAAAATCACTAGAAGATAGAGGGACTACCTGGAAAGAAGCAAAAATATGAGCAATAGAACAGGATAGAAAAAATTCTACAATCTCAACACCTACATGTAGAAAAGAGCATATTAAGACAAAGCAGTGTGCACAAACTCAGACAGTGAAATTAAATTTTCAATTCAACATTAGGTACCTAACATTCAACAGTAACAAGGCTTTCATATGGCACATACTTGTAGGTTGCCTATGGTATCCATTTCAGGTCAAATTCAAAGTCAAACTTACTTATTTTTGAAAAATATATATAAATACTACATTTTAACCCGTTTAATAAATATGAATATGAAAAACAATTTTATTTTTTGCATGTCTATAACTTTATTGAATATGAACTATACCAGTAGTGCTACGATATGGTCACTTATAAAAAAAATTTAAATTCAAAACTTGGTCTAGAATATATTGACTGTCATAGATCTGAAAAGTTTTATTTTCTTTCTAATAGATTTATATTAAACGAAAGAAATGAAGTGAGGTTAATTTCTTAAAGCAACAGATTATTCGGAATCAACATATCAGTTATTATTTAACACAACAGACCCTCCACTAATGTGTCATGGTATGCTTCTGTAGTTGAACAAAAAGTGTAAATCCACACACAGAATAGTTAAACAAACTGCAACACTTCGAGTTAATTGATAGCAAGCTATACAAAACTACATCATGCATACACCTCCTGTATTGCATACCATTGTGGTGCCGCCCCACAAGTGATTTGCTTGCATGCTGAAATATTCGCATTCGAACATCAGCACTCGTGGTCTCCTGAATCTGCCTGCATTGCGACTGAGAATACCTAAGCACGTAGCTGAACGGAACACCAGACGAGGGCCGTCGGTCCTCCAGTTCCGCCGTGACCTTTGGGTCAAAATCTACAAGAACGTTATCATTGATACCTGCCTTAACAGCACCCAGATGACAAGCCGCACAAAACGCAATTGTTCGCTCTCCTACCTATATGCGAAGCTTCAATGTGTTCGATGAGGTTATTGAGGGTGGGGAAAGCCCTGCCACAGCCATTAAATTTGCAGTCATTTTTGAAGAACACAGCCATCCGCATTAGTCTAACAGAGCGAGGATGAGAGTTTGAGGTTAGGGAAAAACGCCGGTCGCTTGTACCAGGATCACGTGATGAACGTCGACAAAGCAGAGACCAACATTGTTGGCTGCTCGGTGGCTCGTCGGCTGGCATAGGTGGAGCCGACCCTGCACGAAATAGGTTGCTCGCCCCCTTTTGCAGCATAGCCGGTTCCGTAGTTGTGAGGCCCAGTCAGTCGCGCAATCACATTCCAGTCGCTTCGCCGGTTGTCCTCGTCCTGACACTGTTCTTCGGTAGGTTGGTGTCTGTGTTGTGTGAGTAGTTTCTGTTGATATTTCGGTTATTTGCAACCATCGGTTTCTTAAATTACATACTTTAAGTATAGTTTCGCGTAATAGAGGCACTTTAATAGATATTGTCGCCTGGAAAGTTCCGAGTTCTGCAGAAACCTTCGTAAAATTGGACAGCGGCCATTTTTCGCTTGACATAACTTTTTCTGTTTGGTATTCTCATTTTCTGTTTGTTAAACCGTTTAATTCATTTAACTGCCGCGCAGATCATAGACCGCAGTGATCTGGTTAGAATCTGTTATTTCAATAAGTGTCATTCGTATCGGCATTTGTAAGGGTGTCCTATTACGTAACGGTTTAACCGCAGTGCCAACTTGTGTGCTTGTGTGCTAGCTGAAGTCCTCAGTCAATTAATATCGGGATTCGTTGCAGGTTTCTAGAACCAGTCCCCCAAACAACACAACAATGTTCGCCTGCGCCCGAGTTGTTGCACCCCTTGCGAGAAGCGCTGTAAGTACCTGATGACATAACACTAAATTTGTGTTCCTGCAATAAATCGTTCTAACCGCACCCTAAAACCGGCGAATTTCAAAAAGATTACATAACCAATGTACTTTAATTCTTATGTACAGGTTACATAACAATTCTTTCTTTATGTATTCATTCTTTGCAGCTCATTTCCAGTTCGAAAACTTACTTACGACCTCTAAGCAGTACCCTTAGCCAAAGTAGCCAATTACTAGTTCAAAGTCCGGCCGTACAGCAACACACACAAAAACCCACCCTTTTGCCTGCGATACGTGGTTTCCAAACCTCTCCAGTGGCACGAGATATTGATTCCGCTGCCAAATTCATCGGCGCTGGAGCAGCCACAGTCGGTGTTGCTGGTTCAGGTCTGTGATTATTTTATATCTATATAAACCGATTGTGTGCTATCCATCTAATTTTAAATAACCTTAACTTGTTATGTAATAACTTTGTTTTGCTTGCATTTTCTATCTGTTACACAGAGCTATTGAGGAAAATCTATTGCACTACCAAAATTAATGTTTACTAACATTTTCAGGTGTTGGAATTGGTGCAGTGTTTGGCTGTTTAATAATCGGCTATGCTAGAAATCCATCGTTAAAGCAACAACTGTTTTCGTATGCGATTTTAGGTTTTGCTCTATCAGAAGCAATGGGCTTGTTTTGTCTTATGATTGCTTTCCTTATGTTGTTTGCATTGTAATAAGCATTTAAGATCGTGCATAGCTGTTTGAAGTTGATGTTTTATCAGTGTTCGATTGCTTTAACGTGGATTTTAAAAGCACTAACAGAATAATAGAAGTAATGTTCCCTGGTAGGTTTTATTTTACTTCATTTTTTCTAATATTGTTTTGTGGATATTTACTAAATTGTCTTGGTCTTACAGGAGCCGGAATTGGAACAGTGTTCGGATCGTTGATCATTGGTTATGCAAGGAACCCCTCACTGAAGCAACAGCTGTTCTCGTATGCCATCTTAGGATTTGCCTTGTCTGAGGCTATGGGGCTGTTCTGTCTGATGATGGCTTTCTTATTGCTGTTTGCATTCTAAACACTGCCAAAGGGGCCACATCGTCGACATTTAACTTCCACCATTACGTTACATTACCATCAGTAGCGAACTCATTTACTTGATTGGCAATAGGACTTTAATTAAACGTAGATTTACTTGCTCCGCTTAAATGTATGACAAAATATTTTCGAAAATCCGTGGACATCTGGTGACTTTGGGCAATGTGTCAAAGTATCTTGGCATATATTTAAAGGGGGGTCGGTTGTATTTGTTTTGTGTACTATGAAAAGAGCACTATTGCATATTGTACAGCATTAGAACTTAATAAATTCCTTAGTTGTCATACTGTCAATTAAGGCTCATTTTAATTTTTATTACAATTCAGCGTCCTGTCCCTTATTATATATTGCAATGTCTAGTGAGCTGATAATAAAATTGTTGTTACTACTCATGTGTGTTCTATGTTTAACCAGTAGAATCCATAAATTCATGCTTTCAAAAAATTGTTATATGCATTGTTGGATCAGCAACACCAAACTGATTCTTAATACTTATAACTTCAAGTTGATTCTGATTTTTACCAAACTAAAATTATACACTTGCAATACTAGTTGAACTTCTATCATTTTTAAGCTGCAATTATATAAATCAATAGCTTGAAGTTTATTATTATAGAGACCTAATTTACATTTTTTGATTTTCAAATACAATATGTCCATTTATTTAAAATTAGTTATATCTAATTTAAAACTTGCATTAAGCTGATTTGTGCACACCATTATTTTGCAGTAAAACATGATGAGTCATTACAAATTGCTTCAGTATTGATTACTCTATCAAAGTTATAACAAATGTGCCTTCTTCCAATAATCTATAATTATTGCGGCCATATTGAATATTTTATACTATCGGGCACATGCAAAACTTTCCATAGCTCTTCATAAATTATTTGTTGAGAATTTAGTGAATATAACGTTTCTAGAGTTTGATTAACAGGATCTTGTACTTTCAAATACCCTGAACAGTTATTTTCATATTTCAGTTGCCATTAATGTGTGATATAAGATATACAGTTTGTATAATTTTTGTAGTGTTAAGGACTGTGAGAAAAATGTTCATATAAAAATTCTTCACAGAGGTGTTTCAATGAAATTAAAATCGGGGCTCTGTGAAAACCAATTCAGTTTTTTAAAACCCATCTCAATCCACAGCAGAATAGCATTCGCTATGTGAACAGAAAAGTTATCCTATGGGTGCAGCAAAAATCCTTCCTTGAACTATTCCCGGAGAGTTCAAAGTACGAAGTTTTCAAGAAATTTAAAATACATTTCGGTATTCATCCTTCCAGTTAGAAGAACTAAACAACCCGTGGCTGAACCACAAAAAACGATTATAAACTGTGACGCGTCTACCACTAAACTTGTCTTTCGGCACAATACACTCGAATAAGCAGCATTTTGCTGACATTAATGGGAGTTCCAGATTATCTAGCAAGATTCATAACTTTACAGAAGTTGTTTTCATTATTCAACTATCCAATGACGGTGAGCTTTGCACCATTGGAAACTATGTTTGGCATTGATTGTGTTTATCTTAGGCTTTTGAGCTACGGATGATGCCAAAAACACAAGTGATAGTTACCACCAAGAGGACATTTAATTTTTCATTACTGTCCTATTCAAAGTTCAATGGCTATTATTAGGTTTATTCGGCCTACGACTTCGTTTTGCAACTGTTTCACATCCTAGACGCTTTCATTTTATAATGAATCTAGGCACCTGTATATTTTGTGAACTGATTTGTTGCAAAGATGCCACCCCAATGATCATACCATGTTCAGAAGTACTTAACTCTGTCAACACATGTCTATGACTTACATATGCTGCTAGCTGCACTCGTATCTTGTTCTATGACATTTTAGTACATATAAAGTCAGATCCGCTTCTCCCTTGGGGTATCTGGATACTTTTATAGTATATCTTCTAAATATACTAGGTGTCCCAGATTCGATAGGATTTGGGAGTCGCATATTTCCATAGGAATTTGAGAAAAACTAGTCGTGCATTGAAGGGGTTGTTTTTAAAAAAATTGATTGGTACAAACCCCATCCCGATATCTTCAACAGTTCAGGAGATGTAAACCAAGTCATTTTTTTACCACTTAAGAGTTGAGATATGAGGTAAACATATTTTTAAATAAGAACCATAGTTGGCTATGTCGCTAAAATATTTTTATTTTTTGAGCTTTCCAAAAATATAGTTTGTTTATTTTAAATATTCTGGCATTTGTAGCCATTTTATTAATCTAGGAAAAATCATACATTGCGTAACATTTGATATATGAAACTTTAAATACGAATTAAAAACGTTTAAAGTCGATGACCTTTGATTGTGACTATACATGTATATAATAGTTCCCCGTAACAGGCCTTGATGGCCCTTTGGGGTCGTAACAGGATAGATCTGCTACAATCTAGAGCCTACGGTACACAAGGGTAGTAATGTGGCTAGCGCTACGTACCGACCGTCTATTATTACCCCAGAGTTAGAGCTAAGCTGTAAAAATGTCAGCGATTGAATTAGCGATATATATGTATATATATAAATATAAAATTTCTACTTTAGGGCCATCTAGCATCAAAACTAAACTAACATGTTACATTCAAAATGATCATTACAATTGTTGGAAACCACAATTTAAACTTACATTGGATGGCGGAGTGGTTGATCCCGGCTGCAGTCAATCGTTAGTCACTCTTTCAATGGTCTCTGTTTTGAATTGAATGAAATTGTTGTTTACTTTTATCATAGCATAGCATTGCATTGCGTAACACTTATATGAAACCTATATCTGTCACAATAAAAGGTCATTGACTTTAAACGTTTTTAATTCATATTTAAGGTTTCATATATTAAGTGACCTTTGATTGTGACATATATGAATGCAAACAGTCGTATTAAATATGTCTAATGATAATGAACTTCAAAATAATTAAAAATAGTGTTTTCTGGTTATTATGTAATGGATAAACATGTAATCTAATTATATAATAAACCATTTGTCCTTGAATGACAAAACCTATGATATGGCCTTTGAAAATTGGAAGTTATCAGACAACCATAACGTCAACTTTGTAGATGGGGCATTAATCAATACAAAATGTAATTCTCTTCCAATTTTGTTTAGGTTTATTCGGATTTTTTTAGCAGCTTTTGAAATGTAATGATTTTATATTAAGAAATTTCAAAGGAACTCTGAAGTGAAGCATTGCATTTGCGGCGATCTGTATTTGTTTTTAATGAACCTCATTGTAGTTTTAAAATTATAATACTATTTATTTGCACTACTACAGAATAATTGTCTACATTGTATAAATGCGGAATTTTTTATAAAAGCAACTAATTAATATATCGGCAAGTGGTTAACATGTATGTAATACCACTCGAAAAATAGTCATCTGATCCTAGAACACAAATTAAGAATGTTGTTGCTGTTGGCAAAAATTCTGTTTCTTTAAATATTTTCAGTGCGGTCTCCAACAACAAATAAATCTCAGCAAATATTCAAAGCATATTATAGAAAAACTATAGGTGTTGAAGAGTGAAAATAGGAACACTCCCTCCAGCCTCGCATGGACCTTCTGTGCAACCACTTTACAGCCATTAAAGTGAAAGTCTGCAGTAAGCAAATTGACCACTATTCAAAAGCAATTTCAATAAGTAATTTGGTGAAGTTTAGGATCAAACATTAAATTCTACTAAATTAAAATGTCTCATAAGATTTATCTTTACATGTTTCCTAAATTTTTAGTAGTTACGCAATAGATAAACATAAGTAGTACTTCCTTATCATATGTATCTACTTCTCTTTAAAATGTCCCTATTAACAATAATATGAGTATTGATGATGTTCAGTGATGACCTGGTTGAGAAAAATATCTTGGGAATATTATTAATTTTTGTGTCTAAAATGCACAAAGTAATTTTTGTATTTGAATTGAAAAAGTATTCCATTTTTTTACCACGCTGCAATAATCTCACAAGATTGTTGGGCATTGTCATCTTTGTAAGAAGTGAGTTATATCAAGTCATGGTCTATTAAATATGAAAGTGTATACCACAACACAACCTTCACCATTTACATAACAAAATTCATCCTCCCCATCCATTTTGTTAGAATTGTAGTGAGCTTACCTTCAACAGACTAACAGGATTTGCGCCTTTAACTCTTAACTTTACCTTTTCTTGGTTTTATTTGCTTCAGACTATTAGATAATGAAGATTGGAAAACCTTTTTAATTTTTCTTTATTTCTATACTGGATAAAAATGATGACAAACTGACGAGAACATGATTGTAGGCAATCCCCATAAAGGAAATTGATGCGGGAGGACTAATAGTAAAGTTATCAAAGCAGGAGATTTCAAATCCCTCATTACTTTAGTGTTCAGGCAGGCCACCCCTGATTATCACCAGAAAATTGTTCAGTGCTCTAAGATAGCGACCAGGCCGGGATATTGATGGAGGATATTCAGACGTAGATTTTTTAAAAGTCCCTCCATGGAAAAAAATAGGAAACGTAATGCAATCCCAAGCAACCTGCCAAATACTTCTCTTTCCATTTTGATTAAAGCCTGACTAGTACCGTCTTTGCTTTTTTGCGATTTTTTGAGCCAGTTGCAAAATTCAAAATCGAAGTCCGTTTTATCGGTTTGTCGAAACGCTGTTCAATTGCGCATTCTTTAAAGAATTATTTTTTTCATGTCTCCTTTTTCTTCTATGCTCAAGAAAAAATCAGTTATATTGGATGATGCCCTACCAGTAACAATATTGCATAAGACGGTTGCCTCGATACTCGAACCGAAAGGATTGATGTGACTTTTTACGCTTTCGATAAAACTTTGCAGAGCTTTTCTATCTTTTCAAGTCTGGCCTAAATTTCATATGTAACATCATCCTTTTTTAACTCAAAATTAATTTAAGGTTGTAATTATAATTTTGAGTAATTTTAATAAAATAATTTGAATGAAAATGAATGTTTATTTCAACTGTATTTTTATATTCTTAAGCCAGACACCTTCAAATAATCGTCGGTTAGCAAGTAACTTTTTTTAAGAAACACTGCAGTCCAGGGTTGCCATATTTGGCAACCCTTTGTGCTTTTAAACTAGTGCAAACACTTATTTACAGTTAAAAAATATTTGTTTTATCTAATGAATAATATTATATGTAATATTAAAAAAAAAAGAAAAATCCAAACTTATAAATGAATTTATAGAAAACCTAATTCGAAAAAATGGTTCATTAACATTTGTTGTAATTGTAAGTGCGTCGGATAATAACGTGAGTCAATAAAATATTCGATTTCTTTAAAAAGCAAAACGATCCCGCCGCGTACAGAAGCGCGGTGATAAGCAAAATACGCGTGCTGACTTGCCCCACGGTGCCGGCGGTTTCCGGCAACGTGAGAGTTGGCACTCTTGGCACTTCTTATTCATCAGGTCCCTCCCTACAATTTTTATGAACAGTTTTTTTGTCTCGAAGGTAAAAAATAGTTAAATACGTTTTACCACCATAATTATTGCCACGGTGCTGAGGGTTGCGGCAGGATAGAAGCCGACACCGTGAGTTTTTCTCATCGTGTACATTGCAATGCACACTAGTGCTTTTTTATGTATCCGGGACAAAAACATATATATTTAAAAAAATGCGTACGATTATTAATTAATATAAAATGTTTTCGACAGGATTTGCGCTGGCACCGTTATCATTTTAGGGACATGTTATCATGACAAATCGATTAGAAAACATTAGAAGGTAGATTCAAGGTAGAAAAATCGACCGGGCTCTTGGACTACAAGGAAATAAATATAAATGACTATAAGGTAATCGGAAAAAGGTGAGTGAAGAGAAAAGCTAAAGTCTGATCGAAAAACGGGTAAAGTTATGACAAAAGGAAGTAAAATGATTTTCGACAAATTATTCTCGCTTATAATGAAAGTTGAAGACGAAAAAGATATGAAATTAGGGAAATAGATAAAAGATGAATTGAAAAAAGAAACTAAAGAGGAAAAAAGGACTATGACAATAGAACTCCAAATATATGAAAAGGACATCAAAGATGAAGTAAATAACTTGAAGGTTAAGCTGATGGAGAATATTGATAAGAGCTTTAAGGATAAGGATGATTTTGACAGTCTAGTAAATATCTAAATGAGTGGGCTGTAATGTATAACGTTGCAAATATAGAAAAAAGGAACCTAAACAAATCTAAAAAAGAAAGTAATATTGCAATATTTCTCATACAAAAAGGAGATAAAAAATCATAGGTTCTGAAGCAAATTATGTTAGTGGTTAGCTGGTAAAGGATCAAATTACAGACTAAGGTTACAAGCAGTAAAAGAAATAAGGAAAGAACTGACGAGCAGCCAAAATTTTGCGGTGTGGATAGCACAGCGACCATATATAAGTTGTACATAAAATTAATGCAGAAATGAATGAGTGAAAATTTATCAACACATATTACATAAGAAAATCTGCTGGACATTTTATAAAACGAATTACAAAATTAGTATACTAGATAATAGCAACAGAATAAGAGTCAAACAAAAATAATAGTATATGGGCCGAAAACCCTATAATAGCACAAGGCAAATCTTATGCAAAGCTTTTGAAGAATGTGAAAAATAGTATAAATATTATTCATACGAGAATTGCAAAAAAAAAGAAAGCTGCACTAAGAGAGTGATCAGAGAAAATGAATAGAAAAGAATAACGAAAATGTGAAAACAATCGGCGATAGGGGTGAAATAATCCATATAGATGCTGCCATCGAGGAAGATGAGTTAAAGCATGAGATACATAAGAACTAAGAGAATCTCCAGGAAAATCAGATGATATTATAATCTAGGCCAATGCATAATGGAAACCAAGTAGCCTCAACGGTGTTGTAAACGGATGCTACGACTGACTTTGCCAATAATGGCATGGCTATCATGCAGGGTCAGGAAGAGAGTAAATATTATCTAATATTTTAAGTCTCTGCGATTCGGACATTGTATAGATGATTGCTTTAGAAAAGACAAACGGGAAAACAGAACATACATCTAAGGAGTGTGGGAGCACCTCACATTACATAACACGTGAAACCGGTGAACGTAAGGTGGATCAAAACAGGTGTCTCATATAGGACAAGCAGGTATCATTACTACTGATGCTTTCTAACGACTTTTATGTAGCACTTCGTTACACCATCTCTCGTCAACAGTCTATATATACATGACTTTTACTTGTAGTTTCTTAAGCATTCTTTCTACTTCTCTCTCTCTCTCTCTTATACAAATATTATAATCTCGCCAGCAAACTTCAAGTTGTTAAGCCTTATTTCCTCATTTGGTTTTCAATCAGTTGTTTAATTGAAGGTATTTTGTCGTATTGTCCTTTTTTCTGAAGCATGTGAGCTTCTTTAGTTGATATACCTTTGTCGTTCTTTCTAATTTACTTGTTGGAGATGTAATTGGTGTCATGTTTGGGTTACGGCCATCCGACTACCATGGCTTTATAGTCTGGCCATGTTGAAGAAAATTAACTTAGTGATAATATAGCCACCTTGATTACTTTATAGTCAAGAGTCCTCAAAGTTGAAAAAAATTCGAGATCTTGGAAACAGTAACGGATAGCGAGATGTGTTTTCAGTACTATTTAGATCAACTCAATTCTACTAAAATAGCGTTATCGGTTTGACCACAGAAAAATGCGGAGTACGCCAGAAAACACCTTAAAATTCGTTTGTTCGGCTAGCCGCTTACCAATGAAGGCCTCTCTGGAAGTTTTTGTGATTTTGTAGACTCCATAGTAGAATTTCTTTCTGCAAAGTTTAATTAAAACAGATGTTCATGTAACGGGTCCAAGGCAAAGTGTATTTTGGTAGAGAGCGACTTCTAGTAAAGACCAAACTGTAGAACTACAAAATCAGTTCAAAAAACGCTCAATAACTTATGCCTTTACTCCCCGCCTCCTTGTTCAAAATGTCAATTTAAAAAAAGTTTTTCGCTTATATTTTCGAAACGGCTCCTTTACCAATTTATAAGGCCTAAAAAGAGGGGACACTTTTATTTTTCAATGAATTCTTCGAGCATTCTATGTAGGATGGCCGAAAAAAATACATTTCTGAAACCGGGAGCGGTGAAAAAATTCGTTTACTCCATATGGCGAGAAATCAGTTAATTTTCGCAAGTTAAAAGTTAAAAATTTGGCCCCTGGTTGTTCGCTGGCGAATTTTGATCATGTCCGCGTGATGTCTAGCCGTCACGAATTCGGCTGTACAAAATGGGATTCCGTTAGCAAAAACGCCTCAAACCTTTAGAATAGAACATACGATCTTTCGGGACAAAATTTTAGAGAAAGTTTCTGCTCTTTCTCTGAGCCACATAGGCTTCCACAGAATTCTGGGCATTCTGGAAAAAAATAGCGAAATGGATGTGATCACTGTATTTCCTGCGCCCTTAAAAACCTCAAGTTTATTTTCTTTCTTGGTAGGCGGGTACATAGATTATTCTTTTTTATGGCCACGTTTATAGATATGTCACAGGTGGTTCTTTCTATAAATCGAGAATTTTTCTTACCGCAGACCAGAAAATACTGCAGTGGAGAAAACCTTTAAAAATCGAAAACCATCACGGTAATGGTTTTACAATTCGGTCCGCCATCACCAATAGGCCAAAAAATCTAAATATGTAAACCGAACAAGATATTCTGTAACAAAAGCAAAAATGTAACTGTAGTTTTCTTCTGTAAAAGAAACTGCTGGCGAAGATTTCAACATCGCAGTCTATCTTCAATGTGGATACAATATATTTCGCTCTTACTACCAGGTGCAAACTGGTCCTGGCTCCCAAAGGCAGATATGTGTATATATAGAATTAACCAAGTCTAACAAAGAAGATGTCACTATTCTTATTACCGGCAGCGCCGTCTTTTGCCCTGTCTAGAGAAACCAATTGTGTTCCTCCGCGGCCATAAGTCGCACATCATGATACATTTAAGCAAGTTATGCAGGGAAAATCTTTAAGAAGCCAAATGAACTCGCATACTTTTTCAGCCTTCAAACCATGTGGGGGGAAATCAAAGCTGAATGGAGAACGCAAAATGAAGGAAATTTTGGAAATTGATGTTCCAGAAACCCTCAAATTGCTTTTTAATAAGCCTAAATGTGACTTACGATCTATCATGATAAATGGGTTTAGAGCCTTTGGATTGTTTCTCTTCGATACTCATGCTGTCGACTGCAATAAAATAATCGAACACAAAAATTTCTTAGATAAATACAAATTTAAAGAGAAACTTTTCTCAGCCATCTGCGACCTCTAGGATTCAAAATGGTTATTACTCTTTTATGTCAATTTAAGAAAGCAAAAGAAGGTGAGTATAACTGAAATGAAAAAGAGGCTGTGGCTATGCTTTTCCACGTACGAAAAGCCATGATCGATGAAAATTATACGTAAAGTCAAACCATTCTTTGTGCTACTGAGTATCCCAAAATAAAGTTACGATTTGATTGGCTCATTGGCTGAACCCAAAGAATCAAAGGGGCGCAAGGTACATGTCAATCGGTAGTGTGACTTTCGGGAATGTAGTTGCTATTTTACAAAAACAATGATTTCGCGAAAGTTCAGTAATCATTATGATTTGCGTAACATAAATCAAGTGCCAGAAAACGGGTGCGTAAGTTTGAAGAAACCAGTTCAACTATTAATTAAGTCATGAAGTACTGGCGAAAACGAAGAGAGCGTACGACAGTCCGTTCGTGAAACTCCTGACCTATCTGTTCATAAACGGGTAAGTATTTTGATTGTGCCTAGATTACCATTACAAATATCCAAATATTTGTATTTGCACTCCTATAAAATTTAATTTGTACAAGAATTAAAAGTCAATGATGCCAGTCAGAGACTTTAACTTGTATAAGTGTGTAACTGAACATTTTAATTTATTCAACATTTCGTTTTCGGCGAGACACATTTTCACCTCAATGGCCACGTTAACAAACAGAATTGCCGTTACTGGAGCGTTACGAACCTACAATGCAAGCATGAGAAAACCCTTCATTTACCAAAAGTGACTGTATGGACTGCAATGTCAGCGAGAGGAATAATCGGCTAGTACTTCTTTGAAGATGAAAGGAACCGCGCGTTAACAGTGACTTCAGAGCGTTATGTGGATATCCTGTGCACTTTCTTGGTGCCTAAACTGCAAAATTTTGCTGGTTATAATCAAAGAACGTGGTTTCAGCAGTATGGAGCAACATCGCACACTTCTAACATGTCTCTGCTACGAGTTTGTGAATTTTTTCTCCAAAATTTGATTTCCAGAAAAGATGACCTCCACGCAACCTTTATTTAACTCTTAGGGATTTTTTCTTGTGGGGATATCTAAAATCAAGAGTATGCAGCAGCCATCCAGGCTCTCTGGTTCAATTGAAAGAAAATATCCAGCGATCAATGGCACCCGTTATGGAGACCACGTGCCGCGCAGTGCTCAGAAATGATGCTTCTTGTTTTAAAGAGTCGCGAATATGCAGGAACACACTTAAATGACATTATTTTTAATAAATAATTTTCCAAAGTCAGTATTTTTATAACAACTAAAAGTTTATCTAATATGCTTTTCCTTTGTTTTTTTATAACGGCCTTAAAAAAACTTTCTTTTGGAAGACCTTGTATGTATAATTGGAAGTTTTCATAATAATGTGGTATTTTTGTGATAGGCTATACTAACATTTTTGCTCAGGTCTCTTTTTATTTTTTTTATTGATATCAAATTGTCTATACAAATATTTTAAAGTACTTTTTGAAAATAAGTTACAGATTGCAATATTTTAGTTTTTTAAACCAAAACTCTACAATCTGAATGATAAATCATATTGAGACAAAAATTTTTGCTTGATGTGATTTTTCGTAAATAATAACCAATCTATTAAAATGTTTAATAGTTTAAACAAACAATCCGAGGCGTGTTCTGAAAGCAAGTTCCGTTTGGCTGTAACAAAAATAACAACAGCTTATTTTTCAACAATTTTTTATTAAATGAAAGAATAATCCTTAAACCATTTTTCTACATAATTTCCACCAATATTGAAACACTTATCGTAACGCAGAGCCAAGTTCTTTATACCTTTTGATTAAAATTACGCCGCTTGTGAACACAGTTGATGCTGCACAATTTCGTTAAGAACCGTTCTCAAAATTTGAAGACATTTGTCTGTTCTCGCGATTTATTTTGCGAAGAAACTACAGCTAATCATCAGTAACGACAGATGGCCGCCCATTTCATTTCTCGTCACACACATTTTCTTGTTCTTCATTTAAACTGTCTAACCCTCGTCTCGCTAGTCCATCACTCACTGCTTTATCACCATGGAAACCAAACGAAAGTTCAGGAAAAAAAAGAAGATGCTTAACCATAAAGAAACTTTCATAAAACCTGTATTTTCAGGTAAATGCTGTTTAGACATACCATTGGACACCATAACTTCCAAATAGAGATTTAAAAAATGTAAAAAAATACAGAAAGGAAAGATTAAAAGAGAGAGTCATCAGTCAACGCAAACTCCATTTGGTTTACAGATGATTCCAAAATGCAACCTAGCGGAAGAGCATGAAGGAGAATAAAGAATTTCATAGCATATAAATATGCTATGGTTTTCGAACTTAAACTACACATATAGAACATTGTGATAAGTTTAATAAATAAAAACATGGCAAAAGAATGGTTATTTACACTTAAGTTATTGATTTCATCTATAATAAAGTCGTAGATAACGTGGAACTATGTGGAAGTCTTGACAAACATTGTGATAACTAATAAAATATCGCTGGTTTGAATCCCAAAACACATAGGCCCTAAGAAGCTAGCTAAAGAAAGGTTCTGAAAAAGGTTTGAAAATTCATGAACCGGATTTTTTTTAATCTATCTATATTTAACAAAGTAATGAATATAACTCGTAACTTGTTAAATATTCGATACTACACTCAATAAACAACCGTACAACGCACAAATTGGAAATGATACCTCATCATGCTTAATGTAAATGACAAAAAAATAAATTTTACTGCTTTGTAATAGATGGCGCTAGTAATAAATATACCAATTGAGCTGTTTGATTACATATGTTTGTCAGACAATTGGCCTTGCAGCCACTGTTTTATTAAAAATAAAGTTGAATATAACAAGAGCCGGAGGGAACGTTTACGAAAACTTATTTACTTGATTAAAAAATGTTCGGGAATTTTGTACGAAAAAATGGTTGACTTTTTCATGTTCTACAAATTGAAATCAATATTGAAAGGAAGACGTTTAGATAGATATGAGAAAATTAAAACAAATTCGACATAGACTAAAAAATAACAACCAATTAAAAAAATGTTCTGTTACTTTTTGAACAGACCTTCTATTCTTCGTTACTGTGACAACTCAGGCAGATAGAGTTTTCTAATATTAGTTGAGAAAACAAAACCAAAAAACTATAACAAGCAGCTGCCTTTGAGGGTTTGAATATTAATTAAACTATACTTTGAATGTAAACTGTATAGTTTGCTACAGGAGCACAATAGATTTATTGGGATTACAATATCCGGGACATTATGGCCAACCTCATATAACCCTTATTTCTTTTATATATTAATTGTTTCAATTGCACTTTTGAAAACAGGTACATCTGGTCGTTAATACCCAGATTAGAATTCTTTAACACAGACAATATGTTGCATGAGGAAGATACTAACAATAAATTATGTACAGAATGAAGACTATTCAACTGTGTCAAAGTTTGATTTTAATTACAATTATAATTTTAATTATTTATATTGTTATTTATTTTGTCAGTATATTTCAAAACCAACCTTTGGTGTTTTTCATTGAAAATAGCTTAAGTTACAATCAGTGTCACTATTAATGCCAAGAATGTATTTGTCTTATTCCAGTCGTCATGCACCTTTGAGGTTGGACAAATAATTACTATACATAAGAAAGGGCGCCGACAGGAATTTAAGGAAGACAACAGAAATGTAATACTGCAATCTTATAATATAATAGCAAGAGTTCGTATATTCCCCAATAAATGAAGAACAGAGCACTAGCTATTGTAACCTGTATGTAGCTTCCAGTAAGCAGATTCTTGTATATTTCAACCAGCGGTTTGTTTTTTAATAATGCAATATTAATTATAAAGAGCAGGGTAAAAGAATGCTGGTTTTCGATGACGGGATTCTAGTATCATTAATAAAATAAAATAAGTAAATGCATGTACTTAAGCAAAAAACAGTAAAAACACTAGAAAACTGTTATTTATAGATTTTGAACAGGTTTTTCACTTCACTAGTAGAGAACTATGGAAAAATTAAGAAAAGCTGTGAAAAAAACTCATAAGAATAATATTGGATTCTACAAATGGTAGTGTCAGAATGCAGAAAGGAGAAACGGATTAGTTTAAAATAATGAATAATGAAAATAAATAAGAAGACTCGCTGTCTGTCACATTTTAAAATAAAAAACTTAGAATTAAAAAATAAACAAAGATATAATAACAACAGGAAGACAATTAATAGCATAAGAGACAAAAATATTAACTAAAATTATTGTAACACTAATAATTGAGGCAATGAAATTGGGGTAAAAAGAAATAAAGATAAAACAATTAGGAGTGTACGAAAAAATAGGGACGAGAGAGATTGAAATATTAAATCAAGATTACGAAGAAGTTGACAAATTATAATACCTAATGGTGGAAAAAGGGGCAAATTAAAAGATAAATTAGTAACAAGAAATCGAACTTTTCATCCTAACAAGAATTTATTAAAGAACAAAATCAAATTCAAGAAAACCAAATTGTGAATATATAACACTTTAATAAGACTTACATTAATTACGGTGCAGAAATTATGACAATAACAAAAAAAGAAGAGAAAAACTTAAGAGTAATGGAAAGGATTCCTTGGAGTTAATAAGAATATAAAAAAATGAGTACTGGATGAGAAATAACTAAGAGATAGGACGAGAAATAAGAGAATAGTATTAAGAAAATAAAACAACAGATAGCAACATTATTAGGGCATGTTATGGAAACTGACCAACAAAAAGCAATAAATATTATATTAAAATGAATACTAGTAGAGAAAAGGAAAGAGAAAAAGAGACATAACGCACTAAAATTACTTACTCTTGCAGAAGATAGTGTAAAAACAAGAATTACACTTAAAAGAGTATTTAAATATTACTGTTGAAATAACTTGTATATAAACAACTTGCAACCTCCGGTATAATTTTGTCATCCATAATAGACATAAATGTTACAATAGCTGTAGTGATATTGTATTTAATAAATTATAAATAATATAATAATAAATATACGTAAACAACAAAATGATTTAATACATTATAAATTTTAATTTCTTTCTCCCATGTGTTATGTTTCAATTTTACCGCCAAAGTTAGAAGTTAGTAAAATTGCCACCAGGTGAATTTAGGCTGCCGCTTCCTTTTCCTTCTGTGTTTGACGAGCAAGGTACGATCATGATAGTTTAGTATAACTTTTAGCTCATTTCATTTTTAGCCATCCATGTGAGAATTTTTTATTTATGCTACCTATACTTATGTCTTTCCAACCGTAATCATTTTTAATGAATATTTCTAACATCAAAACGTATCGGACAGTATTTTACGGTTTTAGTGGTTATGTTTTCTTCGTGCCATAAACAACATGATTGCTTCCAGATCGTGAAACATGGGGGCTTACAAGTACATACAGGAATTATATCGTAAGAAGCAGAGTGATGTCCTGAGGTTTTTATTGAGGGTGCGTGTTTGGCAGTATCGTCAATTGACGAAGTTGCACCGGGCGCCCAGACCGTCCAGGCCTGACAAAGCTCGCCGGCTGGGATATCGAGCTAAACAAGGTGAATTCTTTAATTAGTGCTCTAGTTGGGATCTTTAAAAATATTTTTGTTAGCACAGGTTATGTGATTTACCGCATTAGAGTCCGACGTGGAGGCCGCAAGCGCCCGGTACCAAAGGGTGCAACATACGGAAAACCCAAGAGCCATGGCGTCAATCAGTTGAAACCCACCCGGAACTTGCAATCCATTGCCGAGGTATGTTAATTAAGTGTATTTTTTTTATTTTAAAGTAATTATGATGATACCATAATTGTGTATGAAACATAAGCTGATTTATTTTAACTTCCTTGGATGTCTGAAATGTTATTATTGTAATAAATTATAATTGTGTAATAATTCAGATTTTAATAGCGCACAAACTTTACAGGAACGTGTGGGTAGGCGATGTGGTGGTCTTCGGGTCCTGAATTCCTATTGGGTTGGACAGGACTCTTCATATAAGTATTATGAAGTCATCCTTATTGACCCCGCACACAATGTGAGTCTTTTACTCTAACTAGTCCTTCATACAAGATGTTTTAATATGATGATTGGCATGCACCACTCTTAGAGTTTGTGCTGAAAAAAACAGCCTTAAATAAACTGATAGAAAGGAAAACGGATGTTTTTCCTTGCAGTACATTTGTATCGCTAACTGTGTGTTTCTGCAGGCCATCCGTCGTGACCCGAAGATCAACTGGATAGTTAAAGCTGTGCAAAAGCACCGTGAGTTGCGTGGCAAGACTTCTGCAGGACGGTCATCCCGCGGACTGGGTAAGGGTCACAGATACTCCCAGACTATTGGTGGGTCACGCAGAGCAGCATGGCGCAGGAGGAACTCATTGCAGCTGCGCAGGAAGCGATAAATTTAATTTTGTTGGTACATTTTTCATTGTGCTGGACTTTCAATAAACCATTTATTATTTAAGGTGTTTGTGGTTTTTGTTATTTGATTTAATAAAAATTGTACTTTTTTGATCTATTATTGTATTCATGACTTTGTTAGATTAATTTGCTGAAGTGTACATTTCTACCAATTTTTTAAAAATTGTGATCTTGTTGAAGTGTACAGAAATTTTGCATATTTTACAAAAAAGTAATGCAAGTAGTTATTTGCATTTTGTGCATGACAGATTTTAGAAACATCGAACTGATGTATTTTCAATTTGATTTATAAAATTAAACCAAAAATAAAATTGTGCAGCTTCAAGCAGGATTAATTGCAACATTCAATTTATTTTTGGAATTATATTGGCTACACATTTTTTAAAACTTACAAAAAAAATTGCAATATTAAGCCTTTTGTCTTCATATCTACAGATGTGTTGCACATTTACAATTTATTTTATGGTTTTATTGAATTTGTACTGTGCATTCTAAGGCTAAATATAAAATTTATTTTATTTTACAGTTTATGATGAGTCTACACTTTTGGTTTCAAAATTGAATGCAAAGCATATACAAGAATGTTTAAATTTCTCTTTAGAATAAATCTAAAACCTTTTTTACAAATTGCACCAATTATTATTCAATGAACTGGTGTGAAGCAATGGTCTGTTTGTGTTGTCAAAATATTCTTTTCAACAGCCTTTTATTGAAAATGAGATCTGAGCTTGAGTAGAGTGTAAGTGACAAGCTGAACACGCATTTGTGGATGTGCATATTCATTTCACATTCATCTGCAGCTGCTTTTTTGTTTAGTTTCTTTTATTATTCACTCGCATAAAGTTATTAGTATGATTTTATAAATAATACATTTATCTTTGAGATAATATTTTAATGGTTCCAAGTATTTTATTTCTTTGATGATTCTTACTTTCTCTTGTTATAGTAACCTTGAGGTAATTCAACATTTCTATATACAAAGTTGTATTTTTATCTTCAGCATTGTTTGAGTATTTAAAAAGTGCGTATGTTAAATGTGTCCTATGTTATCATATTGTAAGCCTCTCGAGTGTGACTACAGTTTAACTTTCCAACTCTAAGACAAAAATAACAGCTCCCTAGAAAAGAAATAGTACTAATTACTATAATATTTAATGTGATGAAGTTTACTCTATTATCCTATATCTCCTTCTGTTAACAACAAAGTCTTGTTTTTTTTTAATCAAAATTAAATCAGTATTTGCCCACTGCTTTTAAAGTCTTACCGGAATCATCATTGCTTTTCTGTATAACATTAATTCTAGTGTACCATAAGGAAATGCGATAAGCTCAGTTTTCTATCTCTTCTACCACTGATAACATACCTACCAGTAATGCAAGAAACAATTAGAACTTTTGTAGATTGTAAAAATCCTGTAGTAGTTGCTTAACTTATTCAATTACATGTTTACTTAGTTGAAAATTGGTTAGAGAAATGGAAGATTAAAGCCAATAAAACAAGTCAGTGTACTTGAAGTTTTTGCAAAGGCGACAACAGTGCCCTGTAAAAATATAATGGTGTCACAAACTAAAGAAATCCAGTAACTTGGTATTTAGACTCCAGATTAAATTAAAAAACACATACTAAAGAAGAGGAAAGAAACGGAGCTTAATATCGGTATTTCTTATTGGGCAGAAAAGCATCATTCTTGATTGAGAATAAGGTGTTGATCTAAAAGTAATTATAAAACTAGTATGGCATTAAGCTTTGGAAGTGTTTAAGTCAATCAAATGTAGCTATCATTCAGAACTCTGTAATATACATTACTGTTTATTGAAATTGCAGCCCAAAGAAATTAGGGACATTGATAACTTGAAACCTTTAAGTTGTATTTAAGAGTATAAGACAAACAAATGTTTAAAATTGTGAAACATTGGCCATATATATTCACATTTATTCAATAATACATAGCCCCACCCTGGACATTATCAAACAATGACCAAATGGACAGCGTTCCATTCATTATTAACGCGCTCCCGTAATTTCGACAGATTTCTTGGTGCTCATAGATGCTATTATATTTTTCCCATAATGATGTTCCAAACAAATTCGATTGGTAAAAGATCAGGCAATCGGGCCTACCATGAAACAGTTTTTACCTTGTTATATTGGAGGAAGTTTAATGTGTCATGTATGATTGAGCGGTATCTTATTGAAAGATTGATTAGGACACCCTTTAAAGGAAAGAAAGTACTATGGATTTTAAGACTGAATATTGCTTCTAACTCTGACTAGATATAATAATTGATAAATCCTTCCACCATAATATTGATAATTGGCGTTGTATGCCTTGTATGGATGAAGTCTTCTTGCTTTATTTTTCCGTGTCTTTGTCATATTAATATTCGACTATCGTTTCTCTTTAAACAAAATCTGAA
This sequence comes from Sinelater perroti, assembly GCA_036346155.1. NCBI lineage: Eukaryota > Metazoa > Arthropoda > Insecta > Coleoptera > Elateridae > Sinelater > Sinelater perroti. The sequence continues at coordinate 591,707 of JARFIY010000195.1, forward strand.
TTCATCAAAAACCATTCTATGCCACTCGGGTGGTCACAGGCGCGTATTGTAACCTTAGTTGCTACTGCAGAGAAGTCAGTGAACGTCGTGTTGTTAGTCCCATTACGAGTAATCGACATTGAGTAGAGAGGGTAGACAATCAGTACTGTGTAATGGTCTACTATTGTTGCGCAAGCCTTTGAAGATGTCAATTCTCCCAGTTGGTTATCTTGCGTACTATTTCAGACCACAGTCTACGCGAATAAACATCTTCTTCGACCCACTGGTTCCGTATTCGCACCACCGTACTATAGCGATTAATTTTTCGACCTGTTTCTCTTAAAGAAACATTAAGTCCTCTTTCAAATCCATTAACTTATTAATACTCTTTAATATTCTTTGTGGAGTAAGTTACACGTATCTAATTTGAATAGCTGAGAATACTTTTATGCCTATTTTACAAGTGATTTCGTGAAGCGAAGCGGAGTCACTTACTAACTTCTTGTTGTCCGTCCGAGCAAAAACTCTAGAACGGCTGGAAATTTCCAAATTCTGTTTTCGCCAATCGACAGGTGACCAAAAGGTTTGTTTGCTAGTGATTTTGAAACTGATTGGTCAAAGGTCGGCGTTAGTTTGGGAGACTGCTTCGCCACTTCGCTATGCGTTGCAAGCTTATAGACTTCCTTACATGAGCAAAGGTATGCAGTATACCCCTGGTGTATCCTGTGGGTTTCTATGGCTGGTCTAAGCAAATCCAGTATCTTGATGGTGGTAGTGTAGATGGTTTCCACCTTGCGTTTATTGAGAATTTTTCCTATCCGGTCCGTAACCCTGTTGATGTAAGATAAAAAAGCTTTGCCTACCGTAGCCGATTTTGGTTGTGTTTTTCTTGCACAATTGTTAGGTTTGATTTATCTCTATTTATCTCCGTCCTCGAATATCCATTCCCTTCTAAGGCTTGTTCCAAATGTTTGAATTCTTTATTTAAAACTGGTTGGCATATACGTCGTGCTCGATCTAACAATGTTTTCACAACCGTTCTTTTTTTACTTGGGTGGTGATGCGACTACTTATGAAGGTATCTGTCCGTATGCGTGGGTTTTCTCTACACTGTGTGTTGTAAATGTCTGTTCTCCGATCTCAACACCTGTACGTCTAATAAAGTAATCCTATCTTCCGATTCCAGTTCCATGGTAAACTGTATGCTAGGGTGTATAGAATTCAAGTGCATAAGAAATTGTGGTAGGGTCTCCTTTCCGTGTCTCCATATTACAAAGATGTCATCGACGTATCTCAGCGACATCACGGGTTTTAAAGGTGCTGTATTGATGGCGATCTCTTCAAATTTGTCCATGTAGTAATTGGCGATTACAGGGCTAAGTGGCCTACCCATTGCTACTCCGTCTTTTTGTTCGTAATATACGCCCTGCCAAACAAAGTAACTGGATGTAAGGCACTGCTGAAGTAGCTATAAGATATCGTTAGGAAAAATTTTCTTCAGATGATCCAGGGCATCTTGAATCGGTACTTTGGTAAATAGGGAAGTTACGTCGAAGCTAACCATTAGATCTCCCCCCTGTAGTTGGATATCTTGAAGCTGGTTGACAAAATGTACAGAGTCCTTGATGTAACTGCTGGTATGTCCAATGTACGGTTGTAACAGACTGGATAAGTATTTGGCCAACTTGTAGGTAGGACCCTTGATGGCACTGACATCGTCTTTGTGTATTTTGGGGAGCTCGTATATTCTTGGGGGCAGCGCCTCTGATGTTATTAGTCTCTTTTTGGTGGTGTCATCCAGAGAGGAACTCTTTATCAGTTTACTCGTATCGCGTAGTATCCGCGATATGAGATCACGTTTGAGCACGGTGTAAGTGTTCGCATCGAGCAGTTTGGTCATCTTCGTGTAGTCCTCGTGTGCTACTACAACAGTAGCGTTACCTTTATCTGTTGGTAAAACAATTATGGTATCATCATTCTTGAGTTCACGTAAAGCCTTTAATTCCGCCCTGGATAAATTCTTCTTAGGTGGCTTAGCACGGCGTAGGATGCGTGAAGTCTCGACTCGTACTTCCTCTGCTTCATCTGTTGCAATGTTCCATATGGCTGCTTCTACGTTAGCTCTAATGTCTTCTACTGGAATTGATTTGGGTGTTACGGCAAACTTTTCACCTTTGCTAAGAACTGATGGCTTCCTGGCTAAGCTCGTGTTTGGAAAGGTTTATTACAGTTTGCTTATAATCCAGTTGTGTGGGAGCGCTTTTGTTCTGTAAACTCTGAAACTTAGAAGATTATCTAACGGTGGGGGCTGCTCCGTGTTTCTCCGCAGAGTGGAAAGTGATGCGGTCTACAGTATCCCAGTCATCTTTATGGATTCTGCTGGCTATGGACATGGACTTGCATCAGTTCTAGCGAACACAGAGCGAGGGTTTTTCTAGTAGCGTGCACTTGTTCTCTGACTGAGGCAGCTTCCATTTCCCGATAAATTCGTTGGGCTTGATGAGTGCCCAGGTGGTGTTTGACCTGTAAATACTTCGGAACTACCTTTAGATCTCGACAACGCAGTAAGAAACCAAGGCTGGACAGTAGCTAGAATTTCTTCTTGCGAAAGGTCTCGAGTTGTCTTACAGACTTGTAAACCTCCTCCCCGTAGAGGCGTGTCAAATAGATGCAAAGGGTTTCACGGCCAGTGTTATGGTGCATCGTGTGGTTGGTTCTCGGATTATAAGGCCGTGGTCGGAGTTCAGAAACTCTAAAAATTTTGAGAAGATTTTCTTCTGAAGATGTCTGCCGCAGTTGTGGACGAAACGTCAAGAGAAGACTACAATTGATGCGCTTAAGCCGTGCATTGAAAGAAAAACGGCCGGAATATTCCGAAAGACACGTCAAAGTCATTTTGGTGCACTACATTGCTCGTTCGCACGTAGTAAAACCTGTACAAACATACCTGGAAACACTTAAATGGGAAGTCCTACCCTACCCGCCTTATTTCCAGATGTTGCTCTTTTGATTAACATTTGTTTCGTTCTATGGGTCATAGCCTGTCTGAGCAGAAGTTCACTTCTTACGAAGATTATGTCGATTCGTGGATTGCATCTAAAGACGAAGCGTTCTTCAGACACGGTAGTTGTTCCCTTCCCTAAAGATGGTCAAAGTAGTAGAAAACGATGGGTGATACTTTAATTAATGTATTTTTTGATTTTCATTTAAAATAAATTTTTTTTCACTAAAAACGCTACGAATTAATTCCAACACCTTATATGTTAAATAAACCTTCAATTTCATGCAAAAATAATAGATTTCCTTTTACTAGACCTATTATAAGTAGTGTATAAATATAATATTTATTACTAAATAATATAATAATTAAAAAACCAGGTAAGACAACTTTATTCTGCTCTACTTTGTGTATAACTTTCGAAACCCGCATGACGTAGGAATTTTAACTTTCTAGTGGTGGCTGCACAGAGATTACATTATTGGTCATTCCACTTTTTGCCGGATATCCCAACATGGCTTCGTCAGGTTAGTGTGGTTACATATTTGTCATCCGTAGACTAGCATTTAGGTTTTTCGCTGTAACTTCAGTCATTCCAAATTTTCACAGTAGTTTTGTAGATCGTACTGCATCGTCCGACACACGTTTAGTAGTTTCATTTGCACGTTTGCTCGTTTTAATCCGCGAAGATTGCCGTTCGGCCATGAAGTTACCGCGTGGCCGCAATGTGGTCACGAAACCGTCGTTCCGCAGTATCGATCAATCGCAGCTGCACTTGCCGCAACTGCGGTTGCGGGGCCGCGATGCGGGCCCGAGCCTGCGGATTGCGTCTGCCCGTGCCGTTACTAACGCCTTGCAATATTGCAGGGAAAAAGGGCAAAAAGACCAAAGGCAAGACCCTCGCCTTGAACGACTTTCTTCAGGAAACGCCCGGAGCCACGCCGACCATTCCAATACGTAAAACCAACATCAACTGGGCTGATGAAGTAGAGGATATCAGTGGTAAGAGTTGCTTGTTGCTCTAGCACAGCCAATATTTTTGTCAGCTTGCATTTTATTTTGCGAATGAAATTATTACAGCCAGAAAGGTGCAACATATTGCATGGCACAATTAGCGCGACTGTTGAGAAATTTTTCTCTGCAGAGCTTTTGCTTATGGCATTTTATTTGAAACTTGGAAAAATTAGTTTGGAACAGTACGAGTATAAATGATTCAAGTGCATTTAGTTTTATTTAAAGATTAAGTGTCTACACAAATTAGTGTAAGAAAATCTTATGGTATGAGGGCATTATCTGAGACTAGCATAATAGAAAAAAATTATATTTTGATGTTTTTAAGTTTGGTACTTGTCTTTAAAAAAAATTATGTAATCAATTTCTTTTTGAAATCTTCCAAAAAAATGTTCAATTAAAACTACATAAAATCACAGGACTATGTGCGTAAAATGATCAAAGGCGGTTGAGAATTTAAATTTGAATTAGCAGAGCATGATTATGAAAAAATGCATGCTGTTAATCCAGGCGTTTCTGTATGTGCTTTAAAAAATTATAAAGATTAAACAGATATGAGCTAGTGCAACATTAAAAATAATCAGCCAAATGTTTTAAAAGTGATTGTGCTTAGATTAGCTGAAATGTATTCTTTATACAGCTATGAAAAATTATAAAATTTCATGGACAAAATCTAGAAATGTATGGTTGCATAATGCATTGCTGAAATACCACGCCTTTATGATTTGCAAGTTTACAGAAGAAAAGACTAGGAGATGGAGCTACCATCCAACTGGTTTATAAAATACTAAGAACTAGGATTCTAATAAACCCAAATTATTCATGTGAGTCGCATTAAAGGCAGCAATTTTTTCATCAATATGAACACTAAGATGCTGTGATGAGGTTGGAGTTTGTTAGTGTATGCATAGGCTACTTTGACATGGGTTATCATTTCATATTATACACAGGATCATACAAATACATTATAAGGGGGGAAGTATTAAAGCAACCAAAATTCTATTTAGATTAAGTCAACAGTGTGTAATAGAGACAAATTACAAAAAATCCAGGTGGCGTACGATGTTTCCTATGGAACGAAGCTAAGTTAAAAACTGCGTTAGTAACTGAGATGAACCCCACTCGCGATTTTATTTTGAGAGAAATGTGCAGTATAGCAGGTATGTGTCTTTGTTACACCTAGTCAATTAAAAACTTGTTAAAATTTGGAAATGTGCTCTCAAGATAGCTCCTTTGCCTTTTTAATGCTGAACAAAAGATTATACAACTTGAGATCTTGCTCTGTCATCGTGAATAGGGTGGAGATGGTTATTAACTTGTAGTGAAACTTAAGTTAATCATTACATCCCTGAATGAAAATCATAAGTGCACCAACCAAAGCCAAAACAAAGCTCTTTGTGGGAAAGGCTTTTACAACTGTTTTCAGGTTGGAAGGCCTAGTTTTCACTAATTAAACGAAATACAATGTTTTCAATACTATAGTGATCTGCTAGTGAATATGAAACCTCTCCACGTCACCGCCATAACTCAAATCAAAATGGAGCTAATGCATTGAACGACAATGCACTATCCCTACAGGCCCAACTTTTTTCTGTTTGGATTCCTAAAAGTTATTTCAGAAGGGAGGGGTGTGTGCATTGTCGTATCATTAACCATTACAACAAAAGTCGTTTACATTTGCCTTGCCGACAAAAATATGCTATAGTGTTTCAAACAGAAAGTGTAACTGTGGAATATTGTGCTAAATTTGTATGATAGAATGATCGCTTCTTCAGTCAGTCAGGCTGCACTCAAAGCATCGACTTCACTTGTAGTAAGTTGAAGACGGTGTGGGATTTCATGGAAATTCTACTATATCTACCTATACATTTGAACAGAAAGTAAGCAAAAAAAAACGTGGCATAGCTTGAGATCTTGATTTACGAAGAGATTCCGTGCACGCATTTCTGGGCCGCTCTCGCTCCTTGCCGAATGAGCCGTCGATCCGCGGTGCATCTGGAGCCGGGCCGCTACTTTTTATCGTTTTACATTATATAAGAAACGCGTGTTATTTGAGGGGCTCAGGTGGATACACATTTTTTTTGGTTCGCACAATACAATTGCGCAGCTTGCGAATTGGGAACGCACACGCAATTATTGCCAAATGCAAAAAGCGCCATGGCTATTCGGTTTGCTTTCGCCGGGCGGAGCTTCGATTGTAAGTTAAGTGTTCCACGTTCCCGATCCAGTTAAAAATTTATACGTTCCCACCTCGCAAAAATTTGTGTCAAGCGAAATGAGCGATCAATGAATGAATGGCCAATAACGTTATGGCATGATAAGTGAGGACAGAAGTAGACAACATTGTTCATTAAAGGATCTTCGCCAAATTGGCAGGTTTTATGCAGCACAGTTATAATAGGCTACGGTAAATTGTAGGGTTGCTAGCACGACACTGCAAATTTTGCCAAAAATAAGAGGAAGCTTCAGATGGTAGCGGTTTCTAATGTTAGGTTGAGGAAAAAACCAAGATCAGAAAGAAATAAGAAGTAGCAGCAGTCTTAGAGTATTAGATGTTAATTAAAGCCTAAACCTTGTGAGTGAGCTATAGATAATTTGTTAAAAGAGTATAATAGACCTCATATAACTTAAACGAATTGCTAATGTTTAGTAGTGCTGCACAAATTGTCGTCTTTTTAAATTAAAATTTGAATACTGATAACTGATTTTCAACTGTTATAAGAGCTGGAACTATATGATGACTCATCATAAATATAATAATCCTTATCATTGATGAGGTTATTATTATATACGACGTAAACTAGAATTTGTGACCTTTACAGGATTTTTTTAATGTACTTTGGTACAGCAATTTTAACGTCGTTAAACACTGTAACTATCACTTCTTGGCGAAACGTTTTCACTTATCACATTCTTCTTTGCTTTTTACAACACATATTGTGTCATTTTGTCAATGTTGTCTTAATTGTGTACAGGAAGCAGCGAATACCGTTGCACAGCATAAAATAACCCCTGATAGAGGTGAACCCATTTAGACTAATTTAGAAAAACACTGAGCAGATTTTGATGCAATTTAACCACTTTATAGAACATTTTGGGTGTACGAAACATTAACGTATGTTTACGAGAGCAAAGTAATTAATGATAATTCAAAATTGTTTCGTGTGAGGTCAAAGCAGATCACTGGTACAAGAAAAAACAGATCAATAAGTAAGTTTCTCTCCTTCCTCATTTCCAAATAAATTCTAGAAGACATTGGGCAAAATGTGTAAATATATATGTTAACTAATTGTTGATGCCGTCGCAATTAATTTCCAAACACTTCGTATTGTGACCAGATTGTAGATCCTGTGTGCCTAAAAATTCGTCAATTTTTTTCCTTGGGTAATTTCCTTTCATTTCATCGTCTGTGACAAACGGTTGTCTCTTAAGTCTTGTTGCGACAACTCCAGACTATAGAAATTTTCGTGAAAACTTGCGTAACCCCAGGTGAATGGAGGTAACGTTGTCGTGAACAAGAACAATTTTACAAAATTCCGGATCGTCGATTTATTACGACTTTCGCAACTCCTAAAGTCTAACAGTAGCACAATGTCGTATTTATTGTTTGTCAGTACCTAAAAACTCAAACATTATGACCTTTTGAGACATTGAACAAGTTTTGACATTTTCTTGAATGCCCGTTTTGTTTTAGGAATGTTTGTAGAAAGAATTATTACGCCATTTTCATGTGCATTTAATATAATTTATCGATGCAGTCAAACAATTAAAGGGGTAGTTATGATGGGAATACGACTGTTCAATTATAGTGTATGGATTGCAGGTTGATGGGTGTGGCTACTAAATTCAAATGAAATATGACAAAGGAGCGCGACAAATAGATTAAGAGCAAATTTACAACGTTATGTTCACATATTCTGTTAACTTGGTCTGTCTCTTGGTACTATTCGAATTATAATATGATTATTTCTTCCATATTCTAAATTATCCATTACCAGGCTTTTTAATTATGTCTATTTATATTTATTATTAAACAGTGGAAAAGGTATAACAAAGGTATAAACACATCCATCTTAATCAATATACATATTTTTATCAAAAGGGTCATGTATATAAGTAGAGGCAAATATACTCTCGCTCCAATAAAATGTTTGTGTTCTGTGTTGATTTCATCTAATCCTGAGCTTTTGCTGCTTTTCATGTTTTGGATGGCATCTTGTACTTCTGTAGGTTTTCTTGTTGTTTGCTCATCTGTTTATGATTTTTTGTTCGACTGGTCTATATTTCATGGTTGCCCTGTTAATAACTTTTCCAAAATGTTTTGCTCGTGCTTCTAAAATTTTATTTCCGTCAATATACATTTTTTATTGCCATTGGTTGAACTTTATCTTTCTTGTCTTAAATCTTTATAGAACTTTCTTATTTTTTGTTTATTGTGTGGTTCTTCTAGTTTCCTTATATATTTTTGTTTCTTCCGTCTATATATATCGTGCAAAATTTCTTGCTTTTTGTAGCGCTCTTCCCATTCCTTTGAATAGCTTTGGAGTAATCCAAGTCTTGCTAGATTCCTTTTCGTTACAGCTTCCTTCATTCTTCAACATACCATTCTTTATTATCTTTTAGTGTTTTGGTTTCGAATGTCTGCCTCAATTATGAGCATGTCTTCTTTTCTTGTTCTATTAATTTTCTTTAACTTTCTTTACTCCATCTGTTTCTTCCCTTATAATTCTTTTTCAGCTGTGGTACTTGCTGCCTAATCTGTGCTTTAACCAAAAAATGATCAGTTCCTCTACAGGTTCTTACATTTTCGACATATTGTATTTGTTCTATTACTAGATGGTCTATCTGGTTATACATTTTTTATTCAAGTTTTCGAGGTTGCTTTTTATTATCATCTCTATCAATGCCGCGAAATTGACAAGTTTCTATCGATTCTCGTTGGTTTTGTTGTGTAGACTTTCTTTTCTTATAATGGTCCTATTTCTCTTCTTTTCCGATTTTAGGATAAAGGTCCCCTATTCTCAAATTTTCAGATGCTGTCTATTACTGTTTTTATTTCTTCATTTTGTTTTTGGTTTCTTCATTGTATCCCCTATGAGTACATTCTTAGGTAAGTAGCTTATTTTATTTATAGCTTATAGTCCATAACTACATTTCCTAGTTCTTCCTTTAAAAGAAACTATTCAAAATCTATTCTTTATCCCCCATCTCTCTCCAACAAAAGCATAGTGTGCTAAAATATCTAATTCGTATTTGTTTTGCTTCATTCGCCAACTTTTAGTTTTCCTTCTTTATTCCAGAATCCTATTTTATTATTACCTTCTTGCTTCAGTTTCATCTTCATGAATCTTTTTTTTAGCATTTTTTTTTTGAAGGTGTTAACTTATTTCTGTGTATCCAAAAAGTATGTTGTATCATTTATCATTATCTTTCGATATCCTGTTTTCACAAACTACTTCATCTCATTTATGGTTTGGAATCTCTGAACTTCACTTGGATCTGTCGTTCCTGTTGCGTTAAGTTAATCTCTATTGCCATTTTCATTCTCTTTAAACAATGTTTCTTTCTCATGGCTGCTGTTTCTTTCCACTTTTCATTTTTACTATAGTGATCTTGTTTGATTCGTTCTTTCTTGCTTTGAATACTTCCTTGATTTGTGGCTAAATTATTTTCTCACGTGCAAAGATTTTGTTTTGTCTTGTAACTCTTTTATTACTGCATTATTCTTCTATTTCCCCTCTCGCTTTTTTCTGGTTTCTATTTCCATTGGTTTTCTTTCTTTTGTAGTTCTTTTTTGAAGTTCTTCACTTCCGCTTGGTTTTTAATTTCAGCTTTTAGTGCCTCTTTGCTCTTTTTTATTTTTTATAACGGCTTCGTTATATTTTCGATTTCTCTGTATTTTTTTAATGTTAGATTTTGTGCTTTTACTAGTTTTACTTTTTCTCTGTGGGATTCATTGTATTTTATAACTTTTTTGTTTCCCATTTTTCAAATTCTTCGGGTGTTTCTGTCATTTTTTTCTTTTTTACATAATTGGTCCTTGGTTTACTTCTCTTCTTGTGATGTATTCATCAATAGTTTATTTTTGTCATTCCGTGCAAATCTTACATTGGGCAGCACCGGGTTTTCTTTTGTGCAGTTCTGTTTGTACTCGTTTGTTGTCATCGGCGATAAACAACTGATTTATGGCACTTACCACACCAATCTGTATAATTTAATGGTAGATTGAGCCTCCTTTAGGATTATATTTGCTTTGACACGTATCTCCTGTCCATTCTATTTTGCGACTGTAAAACTTCTCGTTATTTATAATAGAGTACTTCTTCAGTAAAAATATTTTAATTGTACTACGTAGCGGCGGATCCATTTTTATCCCACTTTTTTTACTATGCTTTGTTCTTACAAATAAGAATTTCTTGTACCACAATCCTTACGTTCTCGACGAGTTCAAACTATTTATACTGTGAAGAAAACGACTGATATAAGTAATAATCTGGTGGTGAAAGATCGGAGAAACTATAGGCAGGTTCTTGGATGGCGGTACTGCTTTTTGGATTATATTTGGAGAAAGGTTACTTTGTTATACCAATATCTATTTTCTGTTTACAAATATAGGACAGCATTGGTAAACGCGAAGGAAATATTTTAATTAATAGAACAAATTCAAAATGTACGAATCTTCGAACATCAATTTGTGACCAAATTGTTTACACGTGTCTAAATTACAGAAAAAAGATACGCTTTTTGTTGCACGCAACAATTCCTTTGATGTGATAATCACGAGAATATGTAAGAAGTTGGCAACAAACTTCTACTTTCTTTCGTGATGTACATTAGGCACAACTCTTTTTCACCTCTCCAAGTGAATAAGGCAACACAGATTATTTTGAAGCCCTCAAGTTAGTGATCAACTGAACAACTCCACTTCTGAATCAACTGCACTAGGTCTTTCTGAACGAGTCTGTTTTTTAAGTTTGCAGTCACTACGTTTACATTTTTGGTATAATGCTCCTAAAAGGAGAACCATATTGTAAGCCAGATTTAAATTTTACATAAAGACTACTTTTAAATTAATTTAAATGATTGGATTTTTATTGGGTATTAAAGTACACAATTTCCGATTAAATATGGAAATGATTATGTATGTCTGGTAACCTCGACTTCGTCTACAAACCTTGGTTTTTTCACAAAATTTTCGAACTCAATGTTATTGATAACAAATCTGATTTTGTTTTTGAAGTTGTTAACTGTTTTTGAAATGTTGACATAGACTTTGGATTTCAAATTACCTCATAAAAAAAAGTAGTACACAGTGTTAAATAGCAAGGTATTGGCCAATTGATGGCATTTCGTGAAATACCATCAAATATGCGACCAGGAAATTGTTGCTGCAGTAACTCTAACTGTATGACAGGTAGCACCGTTTTGATAAAACCACATTTAGTTCAGATTCATTCAATGCCAAAGCAACTAGATTATCGTGTGGTAGTAACGATCGCCATTCACAATTACAGTATCATCTTCGAATAAACATGAGCACACCGCCTGCCCAAAATCCACATCTAATGACTCACTGGAGGTACATTTTGAGTTTAATGAGGATTTCGGAATCCAAAATGTGAAAATTTTTGTTTGCGAACACGTCGAGTTGAAAATGCGCCTCGGCACTAAACATGATTTTTCGAATAAACAGAATCTACTTCATGATGTTCCAAAAACCGATTGACAAATTGAGGGTAAGAATGGTTAGCAAGCTTAAGCTCTTGTGTCAGTTGACTTTTGTATGCATGAGGTTTGTAGTGAGTACTCGCTGAATGCATCTTTTCTAAATGTCCAATGGTTATTGAGATTTTCGAATTTACAGCAACACTGACTAACTATGCCAATATTCATACGAGACCTTACCCCACGTTAATACTCGCAAAATCTCTTACATCCATTACAAATCCAGTTTTATCAATTTATTCCACGGAATTTTGGTTCCCGCAAAATTTTTACCTAATTGCAATGCATTCTTTCGCATAGAGTTTCATATTTATTATTCGGTGCCTCGTAAATACCTCTCAATGTATGAGAGTTGCCGACCGCAAGACAAAAAAGCACGTGTTTAAATCCTGCATTCAATTTGCGTCACCCTTGAACTTATTTTAACATAGTAAATGTTTTTTGCTCTTCTGTCGTTTTGTGAGTTTGAATTCATATAGTAAATGTTTGCCTGATTAGATTAATTTGTCATTTCATTATTGGGACTTCAAAATAGACTAATAGTTTCTAAATTATTATGTTCTAGTGATTAAATTTGACCTTGAGAAAGTAAATTTTAGCAAATGAGTATCTAATTTGCGAAGTGATTGCAATAGTTATGGCATTTAATTTTGTGAGTGCCAAATTGACTTTAGCTACCTTATACTTTTATATGTATTGGCTATATATAGTGCGTTCTGAAGCAATAAAAGAAATTTGAAATATTTAAGTAGCAAACGAGGTTTTTAACTTCTATCGATAGCCGTGATGACGTTATTGCACGTACAATTTACTTGTTTCAGACACAACGCTATAATAAAGTTACTGGTTACCGTATTTAAATTCTGTCAAGACGAAATTACTTGTCGTATTTTTTAAATGAATGTGAATTTCAAAGATTCCTTATAAGGGAACCAATCGTTACATTATGAACGAATTATACAGTTACGTTCATTAAATCGATTAATTTATCAATTTTTACCAATGAATCTGTAGCAAACTTTCCATTAGTTATTTTCTACTGTATTTCTATTTATAATTATTGCAATGAAGAGAAATTCGAATTGTTTGCGTCAAATTAAAAGTAGATTAAAATTCCTGTAGTCATCGTGTTTAAATGCGATTAAGGGTAAATTTAGAAACTGCTTATTTATGGACTTTCCATTCTATATTTGAAGTATTATTGTGTTGTTGGATTCTTTTTGTACTCTGTTCATAGGTTGTTGTAAGTTGGTGCTGTTTTACTATTAAAATTAACTGAAATATCTGAATTTTAATGCTTGAAAATCATTTGATAAAATACAGGGTTAATGTATATTGAAAAAGTAAGGTTGTCACAGCTTGTACATGGGGGGTTTGCAAACTCAGAAAATGACTGCAAAGCATATATATTTTCTGGTTCTAAATTATTCTGATGCTTATTCGTTTGTTTTATGATTTAACACAAACGTTTTAAGCGGCAGTGCAAAATGGATAAAACCGAGATTCATAATGTGATTAAATTCTTTTTTTTTTTGTATAAGAAAATATAGAAACGATTTTGCCTACATCGGGCGAATTTTATTCTTTACGACTTTCTGGGGGTCTAAAAGTAGCTTGCATTATCAACAAAGTCTATGATGTGGTTTTGTCCGAAAAAAGAAAGTACGCGAATGTTAGTAGAGACCACGAACATCTTTGGGCGAGTTTACTTTTTTCGCTGCTGCAATATGAGGAAAATTTGCGCATAACCGAGCATCTGTTCACTCTAAAATAAAATCGAATTCGTATGTGAATATCACTTGACTGTTTAAGTGGTATGAACTGAACACTGTAAAATTTTCAAAAAATCAAAAAAAAATTCACAAATTTCAATATTCAATATATATATATTCAATACTTTATACCGTAACGAACATGTATTTCAAGTTGCAAGTAAAAATTCGAGCTCTAAGTATTCAACAAGCGAAATGGGAGTTCGCATCGAACCAAATCTATTTGACTTTTGTCAAAAGATCGACGAAGAGCGCGTTAATCACGCAAATCTTCAGGCACAGGCTAACACGCATGAAGGACGTCTGCATGCCCAGCAATCATTCCAGGAATCTATGGACGATGAAGAGCTGCTATACGGTCCAGGGATAGCAGACTAGCAGAATAAATTAACTCATTCGATTTTCCTCTTCTAAAACTTAAAACGCTGTTTACTCGAAATCACTTTTTTTACTTTCGTTGACAGCACAACTAGGACAGTTTTTGTCCGACCGACTTGATTCAAAATGGATTTTGTAGAGGAAACGTGTATTTATGGCATGACGTAGCCGTTTTTTCTTTTATCGTAATTGGTTAATTTACACATGTACCATTAGGAGGAGTACCCGTAATTTTGTAACCATTACCATCATGATTTTCTTTAGAGAGAATAATGTAGTAATTGTCACTGCGTCGTTTTAATATTTAAATGGTGACTATATCGATTACATTTGGCTTATCATCAGTATTGAAAAGCCAGTTGCCTTTTCTGACCTTTCATTTTAAGGTTGAGTTGCCTAGAATAAGAGCTTTCACCACAGCTATGTTGTTTTTTTCACCAGGTCAAAATATAGAAATGAGAAGTATTGGTGTGGTATTAGGGTTGACATATAATTTCCTCAATTTGTTAAGGGATGAGTGAAACTATGAGCTTGTGTAAGCAAGTTTTGCTAGTCTTGAGATATTTTCTACCAGGATCACAGAGGAGTATTTATCCACTATCTCATCAAGAGTACTATGTGAAAAAATAAAATTCTTTGTGAAACTCAAATTGTTTTCTTTAATATCAAACAAAGCTCGTCAATTTGACTTTGTAGTAAAAGAACATATGAGCAAGTAAACGAGTCCTTAACCTGCCACCCTGGTGCGCGACGCATTATTTAATGTTGTTTTTTTATCTATTAGGAAGGAGCTTTTTTATTCTGTTGGATTCCTCTCTGAAACGATATTGGTCTTATGTACATTTATAGATTCGTAAGGACAGAATATTTCTAATTCTTATTCTCAAGAGGTCGCCCAACTTAGTATGACTAAAATTTCAAAACTAATAACATTTTTTAAACTAATGTCTATATAAAGTAACGCCAGAGTGGTCCAAGTGGTTGTGGCGCGGGCTGTAATGTAGACGGACCCGGGTTCCATCCCGGAGTTCTCTGATGCCTGGCGGGTGGCCTTACTCAGTCACTAAAAATAATTGAGTACCTGCGTTCATTCGAACAAGGGGTAATAATGGCGGTCGTCTTAGGCGCGGTGCTTGCCACATCGCCCGGCATCAGAGATGGTGCGCGACGACCGGCCAGAGAGAGCTAACGTATGAGAGCCTTAACCTCTCACTTCGCAGATCGTGCTCCCACACGGAGAGTTAAAACCGTGGAAAAAAATGTAAAGTAGAATAAATAACAAAAAAAAAGGAAACGCAAGAGATTGTGATAGTACCGATGCATGCTAAAGAACTTTTAAAAGTGATTTCTTGTTTACATAAAAAAAATTGCAAATATTATCAGTTTGGCTGTTGTGATTTATTGAAAATAAAATTTGTACGTTTAAAACGATCTTATCATTAGCTGATCTTTAAATGATTGTGTTCCCATGAAAGAGAGGCAACATGGGCGATATTTTGGATGAATGAAAACGTTGAGAGTACTTTTTGCTTTCGGTAGCTTGCCAAACAGTAATAGTACTGATATTTTGCCCCATTTAGCAACAGCCCTTCTTTGCATATTTATTTCCTCGGAAATTGCAATTTCTGCTAACTTTTACTTACTACACATTTATCCATGCACTGAGGTTTATAGGAACCTGTGTGATTCATGCAAAAAATTGTGTTTTCTTACAGTAATGTTCATTTTGATGAATGTGTTTACCCATTCCCATTCCTTTGAAGAATATTCAACCGGGTTCAAAATTTAATTTTTAAACATTGCTAATATTCTTGGAAAGAATGGTGGCAGATTCAACTACTATATGATTTACATTAAAACCTGTCTCAACTTGAGACCTTGGTTTCCAAAATTTGTATTTGCCATAAATTCACCATAATTTCAAAAATAGTCGCTTTGTTTATGTCAAACTGTTTAAACCTGACGTTAAAATTTTATATAGTTTTTAATTATTATTAATTCATTTTATTTTCCTGTGTTACTCAAACCAAAATGTATCTATTGATTTTCTTTCTGTTACTCATATTTGCGTCAACCATATTAGTAATTTGTGTTTTTGATTTTTTTTAATATACCAGGTGTACCGGAAAGTTTTTACCGGTTTTTCCAATAGGTGTCGCTAGGCTTAATATACAATATTATGATTTTATTCTACAGGCATCAAGCTTCAACGTCGTAAGTTATATTTTGTGAAAGTACTACAGTCATATATTTATACCTCTTCAAAAAAGTTATGTGCCTGAAAACGTGCATTTGCGGCATGCATTACTTTTTTTATTTAGCCGCTGAAAGTCATCGTTTGCTAGTTGAAACATACGGCGAACATGCTCCAACCATAAAAACTTGTGAGGTGTGGTTTCGACAATTCAAAAGTGGTGTCTTCGATGTGCAAGACAAAGTACGTTCTGGCAGACCGAAAAAGTTTGAAGATGCGAAACTGCAGGAGTTATTGGATGAAGACCCAACACAAACTCAAAAACAATTGGCAGAAGCGTTAAATGTGGCCCAAGAAACTATTAGCGACCGATTACGATGGATGGGGAAAATACAAAAGATGGGAATATGGGTGCCACATCAATTGAATGACAGGCAAATGGAAAATCGAAAAATCGTCTGTGAAATACTGCTTCAAAGGTTTGATCGAAAGTCATTTCTGCATCGAATACTGACGGGTGATGAAAAGTGGATTTATTTCGAAAACCCTAAGCGCAAAAAATCATGGTTATCACCTGGAGAAGCTGGCCCATCAACCGCGAGACCGAATCTCTTTGGCAGGAAAATGATGCTCTGTGTTTGGTCGGACCAGAGTGGCGTGGTGTAGTATGAACTGTTGAAACCTGGTGAAACAGTTAATAGTGATCACTACCGACAACAAATGATCAACTTGAACCATGCATTGATCGAAAAACGTCCAAAATGGGCCCGAAGACACGGTAAAGTGATTTTACAGCGCGATAACGCGCCGCCTCATACAACAAAACCGGTCAAGGAAGCATTGAAAGCGCTTGGGTGGGAAATATTGCAGCCGCCGTGCTCTCCAGACCTTGCCCCGCCCGACTATCACCTTTTCGCATCAATGGGCCTCTGCATTAGCAGGTTTCGCTCAAAGGAAAAACAATTTTTTTGGAATGGGACTCATAAATTGCCGGAAATATTGGCAAGATGTGCAGAATTAAATGGTCAATATTTTGAATAAATAAATTTTTCCATTATATTGAAAATTATGCATTTTTTTTTTTCAAAAAACCGGTGAAGACTTTCCGATACACCTGGTATGTGTATTATATTAATTATTGTATAAATTATAAGCTTTTAAAGTTACATCGCAACATTCAAAAATGTTTTGCGTGGAAAAGTCGTGCAATAACTACCATAATGTTTAGCAGAAATTAACTTGTTAATTTGGTGATGTAACAGGTTGCCTAGTGTATGTAAATTAAGTATTAAGACTGTTTTATATTCCTTAAATCATTCGTTTCGTTACATTTATGAGCTGTAGTGATTTTTTATTTGCTTGAAATATTACTGATTTAAATTATTTTCTACATTCTAAACTACATTAATTACAAAACATTTTTTATGAAATGAAAGGCTGTAATAATTTCATAATTTTCCCTTTGTGTAACTTATTGTTGTTACTAGTATGAATGATGGACAGTTTATTTCCATCTTTTACAACCAAATTGCAATTGCAATTGTGTTAGTAAATTATCACATGATGAGACAATGCTCAACTGTGAGATAAATATAAATTAGGGTCTGTGGCAATCTTGCATTTGGGGCTTCCAAACTGGGTACTTGTTACCACTCTGCCTCGGGAAGGTCTGAGTCAGGCTCTACCACTCTAGCCGGGTGTCTGCGTATTTGCAGAGCAGGAGGACCAGAAATATGCAGGCAGGATTTGGAGCTTAGGATCGTTAAAAACGGGAGGCGTTGTTTTCTGCCTGTTGAAATCTCCTGTGGCCAGCCGTTTGAGTGCGATGTGCAAGCTGGCAGCTCTGCCAGAACTCAATTCAGACTAGTCTGCCACAGACCCATTTATCTTGCTGCTGTTGAGCATTTCTGATTGTTACCTAAAGAGTTTTTTTATGAATCTAATTTGGGATATTGCACTAAATCGATTTTAATTGTCATTTTTAAGATCAATATGAAAGCAGAACAAAGGCTAATGTCGTGCTGCCCACGGCTCCCAAAGCTTCAAGAGGCTTTGATGAATTCACAGAGAAGATACCTCACCAACCTCCTTACATTGCATATCTTTCTAATTTACCATACGATGTCAATGAAGATGAAATCGCGGATTTCTTTAGAGAATTAAAGGTAAAATAAAAATCGATATTTATTTTCAAATCTTTCTAATGAATTACTTTTCTTAGATCATCAACATGAGAATCCCAAAGGAGGATCGTGCCGGAGAAGCTCCTAGATTGAAAGGCTTTGGTTATATAGAGTTTGATGACCGAGAAAGTTTAGTTGGAGCCTTAAGCATTATTGATTGTGTAAGTCTTTTGGTATGTTTATGGTGTTATTGTTTAACAGTTTTTTCAAATTGTAGACTCTAAAAAACCGAAGGATTAGAATTGAAGTTGCAACAAACTCGGACAATGATAGG
Organism: Sinelater perroti; assembly: GCA_036346155.1. Taxonomy (NCBI): domain Eukaryota; kingdom Metazoa; phylum Arthropoda; class Insecta; order Coleoptera; family Elateridae; genus Sinelater; species Sinelater perroti. The sequence continues at coordinate 610,221 of JARFIY010000195.1, forward strand.
AGGCGTGGTGGTCGCATGGATAGCAACCGTGATCGCATGGATAGACCTGAAATCACTTCTGGTGATTGGCGATCTGGGCCTCGAGCTGAGCCATCTGAACCAGAACGTAACAGAGGTGGTTTCAATAGAGATCGTGAGGGTGGTTTTAATAGAGATCGTGAAGGTGGTTTCAATAGAGATCGTGAGGGTGGTAAGTTAATTTTGAATATTAATCGGCCTTATTTAAACAGTGATGAAAATGCAGAAGTCTGATTTTATTTTAATTTTTTACCGGTAAAATAATAAATATTGCTTTTTTCTAGTGTTGCAATTGCTTGAATTAAAATAAAATTTGGAACTCGTCTACGTAAAATTATTTATTTACAATAGAAAATATTTAAGAATTTATATAAAAACGATTAATGCTGACAAGAACTACTGCTGAAATGTAGCAAATGCAAAATAATGATTTTTACAATTTACCTCACCAATTCTATCACTGGCATTTTTACGGCCCAATTCAACTTAGGCTACAATAAATGAGTACCTGGAGGTCAAAGTCTGGGGTAATAATAGGCGGTCGGTACGTAGCGATAGCGATAGCCATGTTACTACCCTTGTGTACAGTAGGCTCTAGATTGTAGCAGACCTATCATGTAATGACCCCCAAAGAAGTGCCTTTGGTGGCCTATTGTGGGGAACTATTATTATCTCGTTATTTATTAGAATTTTGTGACACTGCTTCTAATTGGGAGATGCTATATAATCTGCACATGGGAATACATCAAGACGTAAATACCATAACACACACTCATTGTCTCCTTGAAAGACTTTGAATAAATACATAAAATTTAAATTATTACAAGGACAACATATGTATTTCTAACTACTATTTAAACAATACATAAGATAAACAGATGACACCAATAACAACTTATATTAGCTTTCAATTTGTAAGACTCGTAACTGGACTGCTGGTCTTTTAATAAGTCCACTACTCTTTGAACCCCGAACCTGTGTAACATTAAAAAATGACTCCGATTTCAAATTAATTACTAATTTTGTATTGCAGTTTATTGCAAAATAAAGAACGCACACTCTTTGCCAATCATTTTTTGGTCTAATTGATGCTAAAAGACCTACAATAATCTATCCCAGAGGTATCGGATGGTTTGTTAAGGTGAATTCAAGACGGCAGAAGATCTGCTATAATTTCAATATGGCCGAGATTATTTTTAAAACAAATCACATATTTGTGAATTATTTGATGCTTAATTTTTTAAATAGCCCTTACATCTTATTTATGTTTATTTGAGGGTGCAATTATCTCATTTACTTCTTCACTTTTTCGGAAACTTCAATAAAGTTTCCTTACCAGCCATGTAATAATACAAAGTTTCTTGGCGTTCATAATCCATCCATCCCAAATGCGTTTTATTAATAAAATCATAACTGGTTCTCCTGTATACTTTCCCATCACAAATCCCAGAATAATGGGGCTCCAAACTGTGTTAATTGGTTGGCTTTTATTAAATCGAGTCTGCTACAATTCTTTTGAACTTTAGGTCAATTTTGTCAAAATTTAATGGTAAATTTTTTTATAAACAAATTATATTTGGACTTGAAAGTAATTTTTGCTCAATAATTGGTAAGCATTTGTGTCATGTTGATGGTTTATTTTCACTAATGAAAGTTAAATTTAATTTGTTATACAATTTGAAACTATAGCATCTGATTATCATATTATAAGATTCCACAGTAGTAGTTGCTAAAAGTACACCCCATTTTTACTGACGTGTGAGGACTGATATTTAGACTCGTAGGTAAACTAAACAATTTATGGCTCTATTTTAAAAATGAGTTATTAAAGGTTCACTACTACTAGTGACATATTCAAAATCGATCTCTTTTTTTTTACACGAAATGAAATTATGCTTTTTCTTACAAATTATTTCATAAAACAATAGGTAGAGATTTGACGTTTTTAAGTAGTTCCAGTACAAATTAATTGAGCTCTAAATTTTAAGCATTTTGAAATTTGATAGTCTTCTCAGTAAAGTTAAAATTTCTAATATTAAGACTTTAAAGGGGCTATAAAATGACATCCAAACCTGGATATTTCAGTCACTATAGAATTTTAATAAATAAGTGAAGAAATGGTTATTTCCCCCCCTTTGTTTACTTGACACAGTGACATGGTAAAAAATAGAAAAGCTAAGTTACAGAGTAGAAAATCGTTGCTAGGATAAAGGAGTGTAGAAATTTGAGTTCAATAACAAATACGGCAAGGTAGGTAGATACACGAGAAAATCCTTCTGGCATTCAGTTGTACTCTGTACCTGTTCTGAACAAACGGCTTGGCCTTAATTAGTTTAGATCTCACAACTTTTATAGACTGAAAGTTTTTGGATAGGAACTTGGCTTTATTTTTAATATTTGTTTTCTGGGAAGATCTCATTCCTCTCTCAGTTTTAAGTTTTGTTTTTATTTATTTATTCACACTCATATGTATTTAGGAGATTAGGACTTAAAGTTATGACTTGCAGTGATGGAGAAAATTTATTGAGGATGAGGATTATCTCAGTCTGAATTATTATGTAGGTATCTTGGGTTTTGTGCGTGGTATAACTAAGATGTATATAGAAAATAAGATGTATAAGAAAAGGTGTGTAGAAAGATATAAATCACAAATCAGCAATATTTTCAAATCAACTACGTAAGCTGGGATGTTAAAGATAAACGAGAATTAAACGCTAGTGCTGTTATTATAATTACATGTTTTGACTTTGCCACTGCCATAGCATTAAAACATTCCTGATTTTAAGCCTTTGAGGCAAAAATTGGGGGTTTCTGATTTTTTCCTTTATTTGTATACTAAGACCTATCACCATGCCAAATTTCATGTCTCTATCCTCCACGGAAAGTGCCTCATAATTTTGATGAGTGAGTGAATAAGTCAGTGATTAGTAAAATTTGCAACATTTAACACCTTTTATTTTTGTCACAGTTTATTATAGAACTTAGAAATTTCACATGTAATATTGTAAGATGATTCTTAAACTAGGTTCCAAATTTCATAATTTTATCATAAAGGAAAGCAAAATTATGAGGAGGTTAAAATTGGCGCAAATGAGTTTATGTAATGTACACACTGCATGCATTAAGCCGGAACTTGGCCTGGCTCACTCCTTAATCAGAACTTGACTATATACAACTATTTATTTTCAACATCGAAAATTTAACAATTATAATAAGTCAACTTAACAAACGGCTAATAACTAAATCTAGAATATATAATAATTTTTGCTACAATTTTTTTTAACTCTTGCAGCAGCATCCCTAAGTGGAGAATGTTTATAAAACAGCATGCACAGTCAGATGCCAAGACATATGCAGTGTATCAAATATTGTGACAAATTAAGCATATCATAAATGAAATAGTAAAGGAAGTTTTTGGAAATATTTAACCTAGAATGGAGGAGGAAATTATTGATCTCTTATATGTAATGTTGACAATATAATCATTAAAAATTTATGCGAGGAGGTTTTTTATACATTTATGTTTGTGTTTCTTTTCTCTGTCAAATCAACAGTCCTGTTTGTGTTGATGCATGCTAACAAAAATTATAAATTTACAGTCAGCTCTTTATGTGTAGCAATTAAAGGATTTTCAAATACTATATTATATTTTACATATTTTACTATACTTAATGTATTATGGTCACGCAGTTGAGGCGCGGACAGACCCAGATTCATTCCTGGTGTTCTCTGATACCTGATGGGTGACCTACTCAGTCACTAAAAATAATTGAGTGCCTGCATTCAATTCGAACAAGGGGTAATAATGGCGATTGTCTAAGAAGCTATGTTTGCCACATTAGCGACTGGCCACAATGGCAGTTTGCTTTTATGCGGGACGTTAGAGATTTACTATTATTATTAATATATTATGATTTTGTAGTTTTACAAATGAATTTTTTTCTTGAAACATTTTGTATTGTATTTCCAATTAAGTGTTTGATAATTTTAGTTGCTTATAGTCTAAAAAATGTATAAAATGATTTTCTTTAATCTTTATTAATGTTGTTTTCAGGTGGATTTGATCGTGACCGAGGGTCATGGCGTGATGCAGGTGATAGACCTAGCTTTAGGGACTCGGATAGGGACAGGGGTTTCCAAAGGGATATGGATAGAGGTAGTGGATACAGAGATGGATATGGTGATAAAAGTCGTGGTTTTGGTTCACGGAGGAATGATGATCGTGAATTTACTCGAGGTGGTGGTCGTGATGACATGGGATCAGATAGATGTAAGAATACTTTCTTAATTATGAATTTGTGATGCATGCTGCACTGTATAATATTTTGTTCAGCTGAGGCACGGACAAGGCCAAAGCTGGTTTTGGCCCCACGAACCAGACCAATTGAAGCTCCTTCTGTGTCTGACTCAGATAAAGAAACTACATCCAATGCAATACCAATTTCAGTGCCTCCTCCTTCTAGTTGTATTTTTGGTAACGCTAGGCCTGTAGACACTAGTGCTCGAGAAAGAGAAATAGAAGATAGGCTGGCTAAAACATATGAAAAACCTGCTGATAGTTCTCGCGATAGTCGACAAGATATTGATCGCAGAGGCTGGGGTCGAAGAGATGTTTGTATTAAATTTTTACTTTCATTGGGCTTAAATTACATGTTTCTTTTTGCAGGAAAGGCGTGACTCGCCAAAGCGTTATTCTCCACGGCGGGGTTCACCTGAATACCGGCGGGATTATTCACCACCGAATCGTTCTAGGAACTATGATCGTAGAGCAGACTCCCCAAGTTGCAGGAGGGGTTCTCCAGACAGAGACGGTTCTCCAAATTATCAACGAAAGTCGCCTGAACCTAGAAGAAGTTCTTTTGATCGAGGATCTCCTCGTCAAAGAGGACAGTCGCCTGATAACAGAAATTATTCTCCTGAAAACAGAAGAGGTTCGTCAGATCGTAGATGGAACTCTCCCAACAATAGGAAGTCATCACCAGAGAGATCTTCACCAGATAGAGAATCACCAGAACCGCCAAGGGGTTCACCAGAACGTGAACGGAATTCTCTTGATCGTAAGAGGGGATCCATTGATCGATCTCAATCTAGTAGAGGTTCATATCAAGGAAAAAGTGGTCAGTATTGAGCAATTTGTTTATTGTGATTAACATATTAATTTGTTAATGATAATTGTTATGTTAGAAGAAAACTTTAAAAAAGTTAACATTATATATGCCACTTTAAGTAACTAAATTTGTTTAATACCCAAATTTATATATATATATAAAATCTAAAAACCTTTCACCTTAAGGTGTAAGGTAATTATTAATTACAATGTATTATATTTTTATAATGGCCACAAAGAAAAAATTGAGGTTTTGGCTATTTAGTAAACAAGGCATTTCTTACTTTTTGCCTCCTTTCAAAATCTGAATTATTCTCTACAGTTTGATCAATGATTTTGATTATCATGAACAAACTGTTACTAAGGAAATCTGTAGCAAGTTCTTTGGGATCTTCATTATCAAAATCACTTCAAGTTCTACACAAATTAACGATGTAGAATCAGAATGCAAGTGCTTATGTTGGACAAGTTGGTGGGATGGTTTATGTCATTATCCATCAATAATGGCACCTTTGATTGTTTTGTTTTTTAATTCACAGTAAGGTTTTATGGATGGACAAAGACGTATGGTATAAAGCAATTTTGAAAAATATCTAGTCATACAAAGATTCCTTATTAAATTTCCAAATCACAGGTAAACTCGCTTTTAAAATTCTCTATACGACTCTTGGCGTTTTGAAATGATACACAAGTAATTGTTTTAATTTAAAACCACCATTGCCGTTACCACCCAGAAGAAGAATGAGGCTTTTGTAGCTTTGAATCCCAGTGCTTGCTTTTGTTCATGCAATAATAAATATGCACTTCAACATGCTCTTCTAGAAAAGTCCCGTTTTGTCACCATTAAAAGGTAGTTCTGGAGGATAATTTTCCCTTTCACTTATTGTTGTTAAAATTGCTAGAAAAGCTGAAGCAGCAGCAACAGTATCTGTACTTGCTGCTTCTCCAGTGATTTGCATGCTGTGGAGGTTGCTTTTTTATATTTGTTGAATCAGCTTCTGTTAGCTGTAAAGCTTTTGCTCATATCACTTCTTAGATTTGGAAAGTGATTAAAAATACTTATGGCTTTTACATAACTATTGCCTGGCTTAGTGACGTATGGTGTTGAATTTCATCATCAGCCTAAATGCAAAGACGTGTCTCCATTTTCTCTAAAACATTGCTTCTAAATCTGGTTATTTTTAATGTAAAAGATGTGGTTGTAGTTACTGATAATTTAATTGTGTCTTATTTTTATAAATTGTATAGTACAAATTTAAAGCGGTTTCAATGTCGAATGAAATGTTTTTTGTGTTATTTTTGTTTTATTATCCTTGCACCCACTTATTTTAAATAGTATAAAAAATTATAAGGTTAATTTTTAATGAATGAATGGAATTTTTATTAATTTTGTTATACAATAGCAATGATTACAGCACATACCTGTAAATGAACAGCGTTTCACGCAGCACTCAAATCGTATTAATACTGTGGACATTGTTTTACTGCTAATGAAGACAATGCACCAAACACAAACAGATTTAAAGGAGTTACATAGTTACAATGAATTGCCACCATTTATATCAAATCAGCGTTAATTGAAGAAGCACTACATGAGGTGTTACTATATTTGGATGTCTCATGATTATAATCCATAATGTGTTATAAAAATTTAAGCATACACGTGGTTAAAAATTTCAGGCAATAGGAAAATCCAGCTATTGCAAGTAATATATACATTTTTGTATAATCATTTGTTTTCAGATGAAAAAGATGGAAAACGGGGATCAGCTAAAACTGACCGATCGCTTCAAAGAAATGAGAAAGATAAGCACAAGCGCGATGAGAAGCTGCCAAGGTAAATCAAATTGTTAGCGATTTATGTAACTTTATATAACGTTTGTAAAGAGTGTAAGAGAAATGGTTTGCTTAACTGAAAGCATCGATTGTAATATTTCTTCTGTGACTTATTTGCAGAGATAATCACGATCGAGAGATGCCCAAGTTGAAGGAACCGGAACCTCCCAACTTTGCTGCTTCTAATAAATTTGCTTTTCTGTCAGCAGAAGGTGATTCTGATTAAGTATTTGCAAATTGGCAAGCTACACTTGTTCTTTGATAGTCTTACGACTATCATTTGGCAGGTGAATTTTTGGAAATGAAGTATTGTTATTGCGTATGTTGTGCCAACTTGCAAGCAAACTCTTGTACTGCGACAGAAAATATTGTTAACATATTTTATATCTATTATAATTGCATTCGGTGTCCTGGCCCAGTACGACTCTTGTTAAGGGCGACCTGCCTGCCAGATGCACTTCCCCTTTAACAAAGTGTTGTACTGGGCTGGAAATTTCATGATATATATAATTAAAAACCTATTGTAAATTGCTTTATTATTAGTTACTTTTTGTGTGTATGGTTTGTTTGGCATCTGTATATTTATAAATAAAGAGGGTATAATTTGGATATTTTCTTTCAAGTTCGAGTAACCCCATCATCACTTTAACTTTGCAATTAAAAAAAAATAATTTTTGCATTAGTAAAAGATGAGAGCTTTTGATTATGTCAAAAAAGGGGCAGATATTTTTAAAATTGTATTATCATTATCAAAGTAATTAAAATATGCAGAGGAAGTTATAGAGGCGACTTTTCTTTTTCAATTTGCAGATTAATTGGCAATTTTCAATTGATTCAGTCGTTTTTTCATTTAACTGTCAACTCTTGTATTTTGTATTTTTAATATTGTAATTGTGAAGATCATAATATTTTTTTGGATATTGCTCCATTAGATATATATATATATATATATATATATATATATATATTGAATATAGATATAATATATATATATATATATATATGTATCTTTGGATTTCGTCTTCCAATCTGTTAAACCGTACGTTCTGATATCTTGTTGCACATCATTTCACCAGGCCGTTCTTGGTCTTCCCCTCTTGTTTCTTCCTTCTGCTTCTCTTTCTAGGCATATTCTTACTGAATCTTCTTTCTTCATCCTGTTTATGTGTTTAATGACTGTAATTAATTTTGTTTTTTGATATAGCTCTTCTATTTCTTGGTTGGTTGTTCTTTTCTTCCATTCTTCATTCACTTTTATTCCTCCAAATATTTTCCTCAGTATTCTTCTTTCCCATATACCTATCTTACTTTCATATGCTTTTGTAATCACCCAGGTTTCTGCACCAAAAGTTACTACTGGCCTTATTATTGTTTTATACAGCTTTATTTTCGCTTTTCTTTGTATGTTTTTGTAGTATTTTTAGTATTTGTAGTATTTAGTTTAGTATTTTATCTAAGGCTGCTGCACATCTCGTTCCCAGCATTAGTCTTCTGTCTGTCAGCACCTTGTTGACCGTTGCTTGCTAGTTCCACCCCCCCAGAAACACTACTTTGTTGACTAATTTGAAATTGTATGTTTTTCTCGTGCTTGTTTGGAATGACGGTAGTTGTTTCTCTTCTTGTATTCTATTTCTGAGTATTATATAATTGGTTTTATCTTCATTTACTTCGTCCTGCTTTCCTTGCTTTTTCTCGATGCCTTTGACTATTCTTTTTAGTTCTTCTTTTGTTCTAGTTAGCACTGCTAAATCATCGGCAGAGGCTAATATTTGGTGAGGCCCCGATATAATTTTTTGTTTCTTTTAATATGTTCTCTAATACTATATTGAAAATTGTTGATAAAAGATCTTGTTTCAGGCCTAAGTTGTTTTGGAATTCGTTTGATAATATATTTTTGTATCTGATTGTGTTCTTTGTAACTTTTTAGAGTCATTTTTACTAAATTTATTGTTTCTTCCGAGATTCTTGGATTTTCCAATGCTTTAAAAAATTTTTGTATTAATGATATTAAATATAAGAAATGTTAACATTTCTTTATTTGCTGATGTAATTATAACGAGATTAGTGTATTCAAATCATACAACAGAAAGTTATTGTTTAACCATTCTTCACACCACATTCAATCCCACCCGAATTTATATTTATTCCAATGTGCCCCAAAAGCAATAGACTATTTTATATCTTAAATGTTTAACGTTTGCTATGAAGCCATTAGATTAAACTTTTTGAATATAAATACTGACGCCAAGATTTCGAAATACTATACAAAAACTTTAATATAAATGTGCAAAACAAATCAAGTTTTGAAGTCCAAAATCAATGTCGAGGGATGGCACGATGAGGTTTCGTCCATCAGCGACACCTCAGGTTCTTACATCAAGTCGATTGGCCGTTTTCTCTTGAGTTCATTCACAAATTTGATTTTAAGGTCATTATGTATTGTGTTATTGGAAACGAACCACGGGGCATCTAGTATTGATCTCAACAATTTGGACTACCATCTTTGGATTATGGAAATGGTGTTGCTGATACATCCCCAGAGTTTTATACCATAAGTCCAAATTGGTATGATTATGGATTTATAAATCAGGATTTTGTTTTCTATAGCTAACTTCGATTTTCTACCTACTAACCAATTTAGCTGTTTGGTGATTAGATCTATTTGCTTCCGTTTCTTTAGTAAATGGGGTTTCCAAGTTAGTTTGGCATCTATGATCATTCCTAAACATTTTACTTTGACTTGCTTGGGTATTAGAATGTTGTTAAGATGTATATCAGGGGTTGGGGTTTTTCGTAGAGTGAACATAATATGACTCGATTTGCTATCGTTTATTTGTATTCTCTATTTGTTAACCCAGTTTTATAATATGTTGAGGTGGTCTTGTAGGATTTACTGATAATATGGCGGTATCATCGGCGAATGTACCAATTTTTGTCTTCCTAGAGGTTGGTATGTCTGACGTGAAGAGAACATAGAGCACTGGACCCAGGACACTGCCCTGGGGTAGCCCTGCTTTGATTGGATGCAATTTTGATCTTTCATTCCCTACTTTGACTTGAAACTGTCGGTCGCTAAGATAGGATTGGAGAAGGGTAAAGTAAGAAGGAAGGATTTGCTTGACCTTAGAGAGGAGACCAGTATGCCAAACTTGGTCAAAAGCCTGAGTTACGTCGAGGAATACTGCTGAACAGTAGCATCTCCAAGGCTTTTTGAATGAGATCATTTAATCGATGGATCTGTTTTATTGTTAAATGTCCTGACCGAAATCCAAATTGATGGTGTGGTATCAAGTCTGCTGGCAAGTCGATTTTGATTCTATGTAATAGAAGCTTTTCGAATACTTTAGAAATCACTGGGAGAAGACTTATAGGACGGCAGGGATTAGCATCTGAAGGTTCTTTCCCTGGTTTGACTATGGTTATTATTTCTGACAATTTGAGGTGCTTTGGCCAATATTGCAGTTTTAGGCTTCCATTGAATATGTATGTTAGTAGCACTAGTGATTTTTTAGGAAGCTCTTTTAACATTTTTGGTGTGATTTTGTCTATTCAGGAGCTTTTTTGAGCCCTAAAAGTTTGATCTCTTTTTGTATTTCTCTTGGAATAGTAAGTGTTATTTGTTGCCGTGTTTCTGTAATTCGTGCGAAGTTTTGTTCCATTTCGTAGTCTACGTCATCGGTGTGCGGAGTAAAGATATTAGAAAAATGTGCAAATAATTCGGATTTTTCTGCGTCACTCTGCCCATGGTCCTAAGTGTGGAGTTGTTTGTCTAATAGGTAGTACGGATGCTTTGGGTTTTCTTGCATTTTTAACATATTTCCATATTTATTGATCATATCTGTTTAGGTTCAAGTATTCTTTAAAAGAGTCTTCTCTCATTTGCTTGAGTTTAGTTTTCAGTTTGTGTGTTAGATGGTTAAATTTGGTTTTGTCAGCTGGGATTCGCGTACAGTGCCAAATTGCTCTAGCTTTCCTTTTTTTTCTTTTAGAAGTTGTTTAATTTCTAACGGAAGATCATTGACGTATTCTTGTGGATGTTGAGGTGGGGTGGATTTTAGTGCAGCTTCTTGTAGTAGGTGCATCAGTTTGGACATTGTTGAGTTCAGATCATTCGGTGTTTGCAATTTTACTTTTAGGTTTTTTCTGTTTGTAAGTCTTGTCCTGAACTCATTCCAGTAAGTTTTATCATTATGGAGTTTTATATCTTGTTTTGGAAGAATTGGGGAATGGTCAGACGATAGGTCATAGGACTTACATTTGTATAAGCTGGTGGGAGCCCTTTTGTTACAAAAAAATCTGAGATGGTTAAACATTTGCCTGAATTCTTCTAAGAATTTAAGAAGTGGGATATCTTGTGTTGCATTATTATCACTTTTAACTGTGTTAGCATAGCTTGCGGTGTTATTCAAAGGGTCTGTAGGAGTTAATTGTATGTGAGGTACATTACTGTGGATATTTTGGGTGTATTGAGGTCTTTGTGTGATACTTCTATTTTTAGTGAGATTATGATAGTAGCTACGGCCTTTGTAGTTGGCGGGATGTGGCCCATCACATAGCGCGCATGTAGCAGGAGTGTCTACTCTTTTTGCAAGCTGTTGTGTTATGTTGACCCCCACATTTTTCGCAGAGATAGGTTCTGTTGCAGTAGCTCTTTTAATGGCCATGTAGTTAGCATTGAATGTAGTCGTGCATTGAATTATGGTTTTGGTTTGTTGGGGGGTTCTACTGCAACTATTTTGTTTTGTAGAGTTTTTATGTTGTATACGTCCTTGTTGTCTGAAGGTTCTAAATCAACGAAAAACAAATTTAGAGGTTCTTTAGTTTGATACTTTTTCGCATTAATTATGTTTCTGACTACGTGGGGTTTGGCAGTTAATTCATCCTTTATGTCATAACTTTACAGTGTGGTGAAGATGTTTTATGACGTTGTTTGCCATTGATCTGGTGGTATATTCTTCTTTAGTAACCATTTCCGTTAGCTGTTCTATCATTATTGGGTAATTTATGACATCATATATGAAAATTGGCGGTGGTTTTATGTTGTTTTTGATTACAACTTCTTCCGCGTTCTCTTTATTACTGTCTTCATTTGTAAGTAGTATTTGTTATTAGTTTTTATTTTGGATTCATTTCATTGTTTTTTGATGTATTTTTAGCACGTTTCCTTCATGTTGTTCTTCTAGCTAATTGCCAGGGTACTGAACTGCCTTGAGTGGAGTCATCGTCCATTTCTGTTTCATCATCTGATGTGGAAAGAATTCTGTATGATTTTTGGTTTGTATTTGATAGAGAATTTGATGTTTGTTGACTGGTTTGTGGTATATTATGTAATTGTTGATTGTATGCAGGATTTGGGGGAAGGGGATGTTGTTGGGAGGGTATGTTAATGTTTGTAGTGGTTGTGGATGGTACGTTTGCATTTGGGTCGTTTGAGTGTTAGTATGTGGATAATTCCGTATAAAATTATTTTGTGGTAAAGTCATTTGTAGCTGTGGGATTTGATTATTGGGTATTGGTTGACCCTATACATATACTGGTTGCCCATCGATATCAAAACCTGCTAAGTTCCCCGGAGGGAACATTTTTAAAATGTTTAATACTTGTTATCAATAATTTGTATTGCTTGGCTGACAAATAAGAGAAATTATTTTATTATTATGAATATTATTGAGTTGATTTATTTTTAAACACTTTTCATATCACATCACATTGCACTTACAGAGATAATAGAGCATTTTCAAACAAGTTTACTCTTTGAAAGTCAAATGGATACTTAGTATTTAGGTGAGTCGATTTCGCATAGATTCAGCTCAGTTTGGCGAAAAAAGAAAAAGTAAGTGAGCTAAGAGAACTAGTCTGTTTGACAAGTGCAGTAATACATGGTGCCGTAATAAAACCTTGTTATATAAGTTAAATAATTTTTTTTCAATTATCGTTAGAAAACGTACCAACAAATTATGTGACTGATATTTATGTTTATATCTCAAATATTTTGACTTTTATACCCATTTATGCTTAGGTGGTCGCCATTATCCCACAGTCCCCTAAAGTAAAAAAACAGAGCTTGGAAATAATAAAAGAGTATGTAATGGAGACCTAAAAGCCAAGTCAAATAAATGAAAACATCTGATAGAAGAATGAGACAAAGACCTATAGGAATGGGGTATAAAAATTACATTGAACGATAAGAAAACGAAAAACATAGTTAACAAACTCTTCTCTAACGTTGAAAAGAATAAATGGAAGCGACATAACATAACAAAAATGAAAAATATGAGTCAAAGAAGCTATAAATAAAACAAAATAAAAAAGCTTTTGGTCCAGATATAATAACTAATTAAATAGTACACATAGCATATGATATAAAAAGAAATATTTCCTGATATCTGGAAAATAAACTGTTTAGTAGAAAAGCTAAAGGATAACACAAAAATACAGACCAATATGCTAGGAAGAGTTTTTGAAAGAATAATATACAATAGACTAATTAACAAAATTAAAATTTGCCGTCAAAAATAAACTTAACGATATTCAGAAGAAACATAAAAAAAGAGAATATTGAATTATTGTAACTTTGGATATCAAAAATGTTTTTAATCATGCAAGGTGACCATTAACAAGAAAAAAACTACATCATAGAAAAGTTCGTGAATATCTAATAAGTAGTTTATCTCCGAAATAGAATCTTAATTATGGAGGATGGAAAACAATATAATATTTCATGTGGAATCCCGCAAAGGTCGACTCTTGGGCCACTACTCTGGAACAGTTACTATAATAAAATACTACAAATGGGTCTACCAAAAGAAACAAAAATAATATTTTATGGCGATGACTTAGCAAAATGCAAAAAACTAAAAAAATTCGTGCGAGGACCGCAATAAATAATATAAAAAGGCAATAGAAGAACCTCACTTTGAGTTAGCCATGGAAAGCACAAACGTGGTTATATTAAACTAAAAAATCTTCAAATGGCATGATATTACAATAGAAGCAAACAGTCAATTAAAATATCAAGATTAGTCTTTGACAGAAACTTCCAAATTGAAAAACATATATATCACATCACATATAAAGTAGGGGAAAGTATTATGGCCCTAATGCGACTGATACCAAAGGTGAACGGTCTAAGGTGGTACAAAAGAATAGCTCAGTGGCCTACTCAATAATCATCTGCGAAAGGGTACTGAAATATAAAAAATATAACTTCTAATAGGCTTACTAACGAAAGAAAAAATCAAAATATTTCAAGCAAACAAGAAACAAAAAACCAAATATTTCGAAAATGGCAAGACTAATCCAAAGAGAACATGAATGAAGGAAACATGGATATACTGCAACGATATAAGAGAATACACTTTCTTCAAATGTCTTGAATGGGAAAACATGACAAATGATACAAATATAAATATGAGAGCAAACTTGGACAAAGAAATTATTGAGATAATACTATAGAAAATTGGAGAGCAGTACAAATATGATAGAAAATACTTTAAAAAATAAGGCTAAAATTTTTGTAATGTATTTTTGATAGGCACGGACAAAATTTTTGAACACATGTATTTCCAACAAAAAAATTTTTTTTGCCCCGGAAGTTTCCTAATGTTGGAATGGGTGTCAATAGGCTCAGGTCGTCGGTACAAATCGATTGACACCAAAATCGGCTGATTTCATCACTTCCGCTAAAGCAAAAATTAGCCGTCTATGAGGATGCTATTTGAAGATAGAAACAGACACACGCGCAAGGAACGTCCAGGGTCATAAAAATTTTATACCCCTGGAAACGCCGATCTTATGCGTGGCCACAAAAATAACCCGACCTTAAGTTTATATGAATTAGGTATACCTTTAGAGATTTATTTCAGTATAAAAAACGTCACTGGCAAATTAATTGCTACTATTGCCGCAAGATGGCAGACCGGGCGAAATTTCCGGCCACGTTAGTTGGAAAAATGACTGATTATGAGCTTAGCGGCATATCTTAACAACTAACTCTTCGAAAGCAAACCGAAAATATTGTTCTGGGTCTGGTTACGGGAAATACGGCGAACATGGAACTTTGGTTTTACGCGCTCGCGGTGGCCGCTTACCTGGCATATTTTTGTGAGACGACCGAGCTAACCTTTGAATTGCCCGACAGCGCTAGGGAATGTTTTCACCAAGAGATCAAGAAGAACACCTCAGCCACCTTAGAGTTTCAGGTATCACTGCAGCCTTAGTGCCGGCGGTGTTTGCTGAATCGCATTTTTCAGGTAGTCACAGGTGGTCAGTACGATGTCGATGTAACTTTGGAGGATCCAAGGAAGCAAGTTATTTACAAGCAGGTCAAGATGCAGTTTGATTCGCACACCTTCACAGCACAGCATACTGGTGTATATGCTGTATGTTTTAGTAACGAATTTTCAACGTTTTCACACAAGTTGATCTACTTTGATTTCCAAGTGGGCGATGAGCAACCGTTGCCTGGAGTAGGCGAACATGTAACTGTTATGACGCAGGTAAGTCTGATTGTCTAATGAGATCTTTATTACATGAGATCTTACAAATTAATTTGTAATGCAATGTAATTTTAGATGGAATCATCTGCTCAAGATATACATAAAGCCTTGAACACAATAATAGATTTCCAAACACACCATCGTTTGAGGGAAGCTCAGAGCAGAAAGCGGGCTGAAGATCTGAATGAAAGGGTTCTGTGGTGGTCGGTCCTCGAGAGTTTGGCAATTCTGGTAATAGGCGTGGGGCAGGTTTTCATTCTAAAGAACTTCTTCACAGAGAAGAAGCCGTACATGTCTATGACAAACTCAAAATAACAGCAACGGCGGCAACCAGCCAGTAGAAAATTGTGTTTGAATGTGTGCAGTGTCAATGTGATAAGTACTTACCTGTTGTCCTCTTGATTTGAACAATAAAGGTACTATTTTCGTTTTTCGATTTTGTTGAAGTTCAGATCCTGCAACAGTGATGCCAGTATCGATGCAAGTTTGGGGTGGGTGAATGGGTGATTAGATTTTACAGTGTAACATGTACATAGAGTATCATTTTATAGTTTAAGTAAGAATACGTGGGCAAATTTACAGCTGTTGGCAATTGGAAGTGCTGTTCTACATTCTGTGAGAGTTCTAACAATAAATCGATTATTGTACATTCTTTTTATGTATTAAAAATTAGCGCATTGAGCACTGTAGCTGTTTTTTTAATTTATTGATGTACGTTAGAAATACATTTTATGTACAGTTTTATCATTTTTATTCTGTAAACAGTTGATTGGCCATGCTTTGATTATTGGGTTGGTGTTTTATGGGAAAATGTTTATTGAAGAACGTATTATTTATATGGCTACACCACCTATTGTTTTATTGAAGATAAAATTTTATGAATTATGTTGATGCTAAATGACGTATTTTACTTTACAAACATTTAAACAAATTGTATTGCTAAAAATATTTGTTTTTCACGGTGTTGGCAGTCTATTTAAATCATCCTACGGATGCCTATTTAAAGACTCCCTACGCACATTTGTGACAATATATATGATTGCCTTAAACATTTGGCTGATTCAGCTTTTTAAACAGTTAAGAGGTTATTACATAGAATTAATTTTATGTAGGTCAAACAGAATCCACTATCAGATTGCTTCTCATAGAGATTTAAAGAAAAATTGACCCATTATTCTTCTGGTACCTAATCGAAATGTTGACTATAATAACTTTGTTTACAGCTCCTTAAAAGAGTGTAGCTATTGTTAACCCAAAACAATTCTCTGAAATTCTTTATGCACAATGTTCCCCTTCTCACTACACTGTTTTGCTGTTTTCTTCCCTTACATAATAAAATGTAATAATAATAATAATAGTTCCCCGTAACAGGCCTTGAAGGCCCTTTGGGGTCGTAACAGAATAGATCTAGAGCCTACGGTACACAAGGGTAGTAACGTGGCTGGCGCTACGTACCGACCGCCTATTATTACCCCAGAGTTTGACCTCCAGGTACTCATTTATTGCAGCCTGAGTTGAGTTTGCCTTAAAAATTCCAGTGATTGAATTAGCGAGAGCGGGATTCGAACCCGCAACTCTTGGTTTCGTAGTCTAGCGATCTATCCACTAAACCACCACGGCTCTTATGATGTAATACACCATATTATTCTGGCGTCTTATAATTTGATCAAAGTCTTGTAAAGTTTGTGGATTTTAGTTGTTTGGACTATTTTTTTATGCAGTTTAAAATCTTATTTTTTATGCGGTTCATTCAGCTTATTTTAGGTACACCCACATCTCTAACCCTTCCAATTTTTTCATTAACCCCGTTTCAAAGTCCAAACGTTGGTATTATACAATAGAACTTGGAATGCACAACATCATACTATTTAGTCTTAATTTGCACTTCAAATTTAGGCTGTGACTGACTACACAATATATTCTTTGGGTTTATGAAAATAGCTCGTGCTTTCTCACTCTATTTTTAATTTCTAGTGAATGATCCTAGCTGTTGTTATGCAAGTTTCCAAGATTTTATTTGATGTTTGCTCAGGATCATATAATTCGTACTTTTGTGTTTAGGTTTAAGCCATATCTGTTGCACACTTCTGTAACATGGTTCAAGAGAAACTCATAAAAGTACTAGCATACTTTTATAACTCCATTTTCTTTGTCACCATTTAATTTATTTATCAACCCGACACCCGTCTAGGGTAAAAGGGTTAAAAAGCAGAAGAAGAAGAAGAATTTATTTATCTTATTGGAGATGGTTTTAGAGCATTCATTAAAGAGAATACAGTCCTGTTTTCCACTTCTTATTATATTGTATTCTTTCCTAGTTTCTCCATCCACTCAACTGTTTCTGTCTAATTCCATTATAAATTACGTTTAATATTATATCCACAAATACTAGCCAAATTACTACTGCAAATCAATTACCTACCCTTGGTCAACATCACGATTTATCACACCAAACTACTGGAAACTCCCTCGACGACTCCCAAAGTACAACTGACTTAATCACAGCTATAAGGAAACTCGTCCCACATTTAGATAAATTAACGCCATTATTAACAATTTTGCTTTCAACCTGCTAACTAATGGATCCAAATAACAATCAAACATTTATTAAATTAACCTTTCGTTAACGTTTCGTTTTCAGAATTCCAAATATATCGTAAAGACCGAGAAGCTGATAAGGTGTCGGAGGTGTCGTGATCCTAATTAATAAAAAAATAAAACACCACCACAGCAATTTAACAAACGTTAAAACCGTTGCTATACAATTATACACTAAAAATAACCGCCCACTGAACCTCTGTACATACAAACAATCCAACAAAAAACTACTCGAAACTGACGTTACCACTTTATTCCATAGCACTGAGGCTACGATTTCTTCATGTACTTCAGCTGTTTGTTCTAGTATAATTCTTAAGGTATTTATGTGATCTATACATGCCCTGTTAGGTCTGAACCCTGCTTGGTTGTCTCTTAGCTTTATGTTGATAGGGTTTCTTAAACTTTCTAAAATTATTCTGGCCATTATTTTACTAGTTATGCTAAGCAGAGTGATCAGTCTCCAATTTTCACAGATTGTTTGATTTCCTTTTTTTGGTAATTTAATTATTATGCCTTCTGTCCAGTCCCTTGGGATTTGTTCTTGTGTCCATATCTTATTAAGTAGTATATAAAGCATCTCGGTAGAGTAATTTAGATGTATTTTTATTAATTCTGCTTGGATTCCGTCTATTCCTGCTGCTTTGTTATTTTTGAGTTTTTGTATTGCATCTCTTATTTCTGTTTTGGAAAATTGTAATGTTTCATTTATGTCTATTATATCTTCTATTTCTCTGTTCGTCTTTGTATTTGCTTTATAAATTTCAGTGAAATATTCCACCCATCTGGTTCTAATTTCTTCTTGTGTGAAGAGTGTTTCCCCATTTTTCCTTTTAATTTGGTCGACAACTTTTTATTTGATCCCACTAGCTTTTTTGTTATCTTGTATAATGTTTTTGAGTCATGTTTTCTGGTTGCCTCTTCTCCCATGCTAGTCATTCTGTTGATGTAATTTCTTTTATCTTGTCTGGCGCTCTATTTTACTTCGTTGTTAGTTTTCTTCTTTCTATTTTCGTTTTTGTTTCAGTTGAAATCCACGTTTTATCATATCTTTCCTTGTAACCTATTATTTCTGTTGGACTTTCGTTTAGAGTATTTTTGTAGGTATTTATATCTCCCCAATAGATAACGTCGATAGGTCCATCATGATTTTAGTTTTTCTTTCTAGCACTTCTTTGAATTTTTCTTTTATTTCTGGGATGTCTAATTTATTTATATTGAATTTCCTTCCTTTTAGATTTGGTTTGTAATTGGCTGAATGATGATAAGGTGGCAGTTGTGTGGCTGCTCTTCTTTATGATCACCATTTCCATTCATTAGCTGGTTGTTTCTATTTTTATAGTTTACTGAAGAAAAGGAAGTTGGTGGCAATGGCGGTGCTTCTGAAGAAGGCACAGCAGGCGAGTATTTTTTTGTAAAGGTGGATGGCGAGGCTCTTGGAGAAGCAATCGATTCAAATGTTGACAGTTGTGTTAACCCATCATCGGGCATGGTTGAATAAGGAGGTGGTGGAACAGGTGGATGGGCTATTACTCTCTGGACTGCCTTAGCTTTGTTTCCATTTTCCCTGTTCCTTACTATTTTTTGCTTCGTTCCAATTTAAGTCCACCTGCTTTAGTTCTTCTGTGATTGTTCTTTTCCAAGTATTATTTGGTCTGCCTCTCTTTCTTTTCCCTATCCTATTATACTCGAAAGCTTGTCTTGTTATGTTTCCTGCCGGTTTTCTGAGAGTGTGGCCGATCTATCTCCACTTGCGCTTCTTTATTGTTATTTCTATCTTTTCTTCTTCTGTCATTTTCCATAGGCCCTCGTTCCTAATTACTTCTGGCCAGAAAATTCCACAAATAGTTCTAAGGCATTTATTGATAAATTCTTCTTTCCAAGTTTCTGCTCAATAGAGTAGTGTGCTTTTTACATTACTGTGAAAGAGTCGGGAGTTTTGTTTTCGTGCTAATGTTGTTTGACTTCCAAATTTTGAATAATGAATTAAAAGCGTTCTGTGCTAGTCGTATCATTCACTGCCTCAATATCTATTCCCTCTATTTGAATTCCTGCATTTCCCGTATCGTTTTTTTGAATTTATTTGTAATCCTGCTTTTCTGGCATTATTGTTTAATTTGGTCAATTTTTCCTGCATGTGTTTTCTGTTTGTTGTTATTAGGCAAATATCGTCCGCAAATTCCAAGTCCTCTAGCTTGTTGAATACATTGCAATTTATGCCTGTTATTTTGTTCTCAGTTCTCCTCATTAACCAATCGATCACTATTATGAATAAAAGGGGAGAGAGGATGCAACCTTGTCTTACTCCTCTTTGTATTTCGATTTTTTGAGTGAGCTGTCCTTCGTGTTCTATATATGCAGTGGATTTGTTATAAAACAGTTTTATTATTGTGATGTATTTGGATGGTATGCCATATTGTTCTAATATCTTCCACATGACTTCCCTGTCTATTGAGTCAAAGGCCTTTTGGAAATCTATGAAGGTAATGAGGATTTCTTCATCTACTTCAGCTTTTAAACCTATGTCACTTGCCTCGGCACTCCCTGCTAGACCTCCTCCTGCTGTACCAGTCTACAGTTCACCGGCTTCACAGCAGAGAGGAATCAGCCCTATTAGTAGCGTCTCTTCTGCATCGAGGCGACAACCTATGGTAGTCCAAAATGGGCCACAAGTGCAACAGCAATTGTCCCAACAAATGCAACAAACGGAACGGACCCCAGACAGTGCGTGAGAATAGCACTCTCATCACTAAAAGTCTATAAGCTAACGAAACGCCCTAATACTGCGCCCTTTGCTCCAACTGAGAAGCTATATGATATATGATGATGACTGAGGCTACGATGCTGTTACGTGATATTAACTCAAAAAACACTATATGAGGATGCTAAGCAACAAATCCAGAGAGTACAAAACTACACAACATTACCACAAACTGTAGCATTTTAATTACTGCTCAAAATCAGTATAGATATTTCTGGTACAGAGCAGATTAACAGCCTGACATATTAGACATTGTTCTTCATAGGAACCTACAAAAACCAATTCAACAGATAGTGATAGATGAAATGGATTCGGATCATCTCCCATGTATACTAACAATCAGGCATCTATCCTAAAATTGACAAACGAAATAACTGACTATACTACTTTCTAAAATATCTTGGACCAAAAACTCAGATGAACTGGCCCACTCCAAACCACCATGGACATTGATGAATTTTGAACAAAATACACTACAGCTATACAACAGAGCGCACAACAGGCTACAGTGCCGCTTAAATGTAGAAGTTCTTCGTCATACAGTTGGACACCTAGATAACACTAATTAAATAAATATAGGAGAGAATGACAAAGGACTTGACTACTCAAAACGTTATATAGTATAATAAATTAAATCACCGCTGAATACGAAGATACAACGGTTACCTTGAAAAAATTTGTCTTGGAGACTCAATTATGTGGCAAGCCACTAAAAGACTGTTAAAGCAGCTTAGCATTATTTATATAATTATATAATTGATAACTTAACATACACTTTTGAAGAAGAAAATCAGAAATCATAGCCACGCATCTAGAGCAGGTCTTCACACGAAACCAAGTTGAAACTGATCCCATTCTCAATGCTCAAATAACAAATAGCCATACAAAACCTCCACCAGCATGAGATTGTAGACATAATCCTTGTATCATTCCAAGAACTCAGGCAGCACATGTAACGTCTTCCTAAGCCGCAAATCCTAAGGTCCTGACTTCATTAACAACGAAATACTAAAAGACCTATCCAATAAAACATTAGCATAACTAACTTCAATCTTCACCTGCTGTTTGAGACTCCGATACTTCCCTTCATCATGCAAAATCGCAAATGTACTCTCACTACAAATTTGGGAAGGACAAGAAAAACCCAGACAGCTATAGGCCCGTTAGCTTATTACCCATTCTAGCCAAACTATTAGAAAAGTCAATTCTCACTCTTCTATAAAATGAGGTCATCCCGTCTCATGAGAATAACTGAACTAATGGAGAAGGAGTACGAAGATAGGACATACACCGCAACAATATTTCTGGATCTTCAAAGGTCCTTTGACAAGGTCTGGTTAGAAGGATACCTATATAAGATGATGGCGTTACATATACCAACCTACATAATTAAAATCATATACTCCTTCTTGAGTAACAGAACCTTCAGAGTCAGGATCGGTGCTATGTTATCCAGTGTAAAAATAATAAAACCAGGATTTCCCCAAGGAAACATACTCGGACCTACCTTATTCAGCATATACGTTTATAATCTTCCTGTAGTTATGAATTCAATATTGGTAGTGTACGTAGATGACACTGCAATCCTTATCAAGAGCATCACAATTGAAATAGTAATTGAACATCTATAGAACGCAATAAACATAACCTGCGAATGGTTCTAAAAATGGAAAGTACAAATAAATTCTACCAAATCAAAACCTAAAATATTTACTCTTAAGCTCAATAAGCACTCTTAAATAATGCATACTAGATTCAACTGGGGATATCATATTAACAGAAAGCTTAATGAATGCCATACTAGACTTAACATATTGTACCCATTAATCAACCGAAGATCCCATCTTAAATCAGAATGCTCACTAATTAATTTATAAGTCGATCTATTTTAATTTACACATTCCTGGTATGCAGTAATGCAACCAAAACAACACTCAAGATTCTTGAGTCAAAAAACTGCAAACTACACAGAACAAAATACTACGTTTTGCATTTAACTGCCCTTGGTTCATGCAAAATACACAAATACAATAAGGACGAAGTGTTAGTGCAACTCAAAACTAAATCTCAAAAGAACTTGCATACGAGACTGAAGCAAAAGCTTCCCCAAGACCTACTGGATATATCTTAACTTTATAATATTAGAACTAAACTACTATTAGACAGAGGTGTGTATGTATTCGCTTAAGCCTCCTTCTATATATGATGTAACTCGTAGACGTAAACTTCAATCATGTAGCTAAGGCATGTATTGCAACAAGAATTGCAGACAGCTAAATAAATTTAAAAAAAAGACTCACTAAGTATCTCGTCAGGATCTGTAACTTTTTTCTTTGGTTGTTTGATTATACTCTGAACTTCTTGTATTGTTATTGAGTGCCGCTTTGTTGGCAAACAGCTCAGTTTTTTGCCTTCTTCTTATAATTTTTGTTTAGACTCGTTTATAGCATTGGCTGCTTTGTCCAATAATTATATTTTTTTTACATCTTGTCGTATTTCTTTTATGCAAATTAAAATTGTCATCTTGGTTTTCATATTTTTTATTTCCTTACACACCTTTGTGATCCATTAGTCCTTTTTTCCTATTTCTAGTGGTTTTAGATTTTGTTTTTATAATTCCATCCCCTTCAATTTATTGTAAAATTTCTTCTGCCATTCACTACTTTTTTTCCCTTCGTTTGTGTTTGGTTCAGTGTCGTTTTTCGTACTCAATTCACTTGTTTTTTGTCAATAAACAATTGGCTTAGTGGATTTTTTAACGATTGTATTACCTTACTGATTTTAGAGTTAATGTTTTTTATTTTGTATCTTTTTCAATACTTTATGGCCTTATTCGTACTTTTGCTGGTAGTAAATAATAGTGAGATGATATATTTGTACTTGGGTACGTTTTGACAAATGTTCTCAAATCAAATAGATATCATTACGTTATTTGATTGTAGTTATTTTTCGTGTTTTTTTTGCTTTTTAACACTTTTTGGTCTTATTTGCATTTTTGCTACTAAAAGATTACGATCAGACGGTATACGTGCAGCTGAGTACATTTTGATAGATATCACTGTTGACTGGAATTTTTTATTAACTGTAATATAGTCTATTTGGTTATGAACAATATATTGGGGTGCTTTTTTGGCTCTTTAAATATTAATTTAATCTTTATTAGTCTTGTTCCCTTTTTGTGTTATTTGGTTCATAGTCTTCTTGATATACCCCTTCATTATTAGCCAACCAGTATCTAAGATTGAAAATCTTGATAAGGGGAGGCTATAGCATTTACACTGTATGTAACATTAGTACAGGCCAAACGGTAAGAGTTTCTCCCCAAGGAGCTGTGAGACCGTGTCGTTGGTGGGGGGGCTCAGTACCCTCAATAACCCAGAGAGCGATGCTGGCGGGGGACTATAGTCCCCCTCAGGGTTACTCGTGCCAGTAAGGTCGAGGGGGAGAGGGGAAGCTAAGGACAACTCGCCCTTCAGTGAGGCTTTTAAGCAACGGGAATTGGCGCTCCCGGAGGGTTACCAGCTACGGGAACCTGAACGCCAGGTTCTCGCTTAAAACCGTAACCGCAGCCCACGCTCCAACAACCGCTGGAGGGCGTACCAGCGGTACGCTGCGTGGGGACCTGCGGCCGGGGGGCTTGCCTTAATCGGCCGGCCTGCGAGGACAACACCTCTATAAAAAAGGAGGAGAGCACCTCTAAACCCTATGGGGCACCTGGCGCACCCCATAGCATATAATGCCTTCCCCCAGCCAAACAAGAAGAGGGAAACTAACAACGAAAATCAATAAAAACCGGAAAGAGATAACAGCAAACTAGATATAGAGAGAGAGCGCGAAAAAATCCGAGAGGAATGGGAGAGTATTGAAAAAAGACAGAAGAAACTGGACGTTCTAGAAGTCCAGCTACTGTGGTACAAAATAATACGCTCCCTTGAAGGAGTGGAGGACTACGAAACATGGATAAAGATAGCAGAGTTAAGATGGGATGACCAAATACAGAAACACGGAAATCATACAAGGAAACCCCTTGAATACCAAGGACGAAGTGGTTAAGGTAGTCGTTGTCGACCCAACAGACCAGGGCATGAATAGGGGTATTCAAAAGCTGTATAAGGAAAGGTATCCTGAACTGGCAAGTATCGAGGAGAGTTTTGAAGTGATAGAACAGGCGACGTACATTCGAGGTAGCAACAGGGACGTACCTCCCCGAAGCATCAGGCAGGTCGTAAAGATAAGCCATGACGGAACCGAGAAAGATATTTGGGAGAAATTAACTAAATTGATACACGCCGACTAGTACTCCCAATTTCGGTTCCTTCCCTGGTCTAGTTAGCCTGTCTAATACGTCGCCTGTTCTATCATAATATCAGTTCAGATTCATATATATATATATATATATATATATTATATATACAGACGAAGTTAAAGAAGGTGTGAACAGAGCAGGAAATACATATGCGATGGTGGTGCATAGCCAAGGAAAGAATTATAGGGAAGTTCTACATAGTTTTAAAGAAAGTATCAAAGGAGAGGGTGCTAGCGACATTGTTAGATCAATGCGCAGCACCAAGGAAGGGAACTTGCTAATTACATGCAACAAACAAGCTAGCAAGTTTAAGCAGTTAGAAGAAGTTATAAAAAAAGACACGAATATGAATGTTAGGAGACTAAACCTAGCAAGAGATTCTGATACGGTATATATAAGAGGGATGGAAGCAGAAGTCACAGAGGAAGATATTATAGAGGCAGTATCAGTGCTATAAGACCGACAGCAGAGGCACAGCTACAGTTAGTGTTCGAGTACCTAAAGAACTAACACCAAAGCTCATGCAGGACAAGACAATCAGGGTAGGAATGGTGCTGTGCACCTTACAGAAGCGCATTGAGGTTAACAGATGCGTAAGGTGCTGGAGCTACGAACATAGGGTAAACGTATGCCAGGGAACAGACCGCATGGGCTGCTGTTATAAATGCGGCCAAAAGGGACATATCAGTGCAACATGTCCAAATCTTCCTGCATGCCCGCTATGTCAAGTAGAGGGACATTCTGCGGGCACACTAAACTGCGAAATGTATAAGAATGCCTTAATACAGATAAAGGAGAACGAGAAAACAAGAACAACGGGAGACAATTACAGAGGTATCAGAAGAAGATTACCTAGTAATGAAACAAACAGGGAAAAACAACGAGACAAAGTGCAGATGGGAACGAAAAGGAGAAAGGGGCAAGTAATGAAATCACGAATAAAGAAGACAGACCTGGAAACATAAACAATACAACAATTGAAAGTGATACAAATAAGTGTTAATAGGAGCAGGGTGGCTCATGACGCCTGGAGTCAACTCTGCAGTAAACTAGATGTAGATATAATTATAGTATCGGAACCGAATAAAAAATATGTGAATAAAAGACATGGATGGGTCGTGGGACAGCAAGTGGATGTAGCTATATTTAGCAAAAGTAAAAATATTGTAGAAATAGGGAAAATTAATGGAGCAGTCTGGGGGAAAGCGGACGGGATTTACATCATGTCATGCTATATAACCCCAAACTGCAGCATAGATACTTACTCTAATTATTTAGACGATTTGACTGATAATATAAAGAATATAAGATCCAAAGATTTAGGAGCTAAGTATATAATAGGGGGGGACTTTAATGCCAAGAGTCAGCTATGGGGCTCATCAGTGAGGGATGAGAGAGGAAAACAATTAGAGGAACGGGCGGCCCAAAATAATTTAGTTGCCATGAACATCGGCGACCAACCAACACTAGTAAGGAAGAATTCGAGTAGCATTATAGACGTAACATTTACCAGTAAAAATTTGGCACATAATATGAATGGATGGAGAGTACTGGATGAGGAAACTTTCAGTGACCACAGGGCTGTAACTTATACAATAACAGACCAAAGAACTGAAATCCAGCTAGGATGCAAATCCTTCGGGAGCAACTAAAAACGGAGTTTGAAAAATCTCTTATACATAATAGTCCGGAAGAATTGCTTAGGATAATGGCGACAAAGTATTCAGGAAACCCACGAGATCACGAAGGAAACCAGTGTACTGGTGGAATAACGAGGTCGCCGAACATAGAAGGAAGTGCATCCTAGCTAGAAGACAATGGTTAAGGGTAAAAAGGAAAGGGGATAGTTATACGGAGAACAGCGACATATAGAATATCGTAACGTTAGGAAAATATATAAAAATAAAATCTATGAAAGTAAACAACGGAAATGGGACGAGGTTATCGAAGAAATAGACAAAAACTAATGGGGTAATGGATACCAAATAGTGATGGGTAAAATAGGAAGAAGAGCTCCTATATTGAGAGACAAAGAGATTATGAGGACAATCAACCTGTTCCCGACAAGATGTGTGACACAGTGGGAAAGGGAAGAAGCCAAGGAGGAGATACGTCTATTGACCAACGAGGAGATACAAGCCGTGGCTAAAAAGATTAAAAATCGAAAGGCGCCGGGGCCCGACGATATACCCCCTGAGGTCCTAAAGCTGGTGGTGGAAGTAAGTCAAGACAGCTTTAGGGAAACACTTAATAAGCTATGGCTTGCAAATACCTTTCCAACAAGTTGGAAGACAGCTTGGTTAGTATTAATCCCGAAACTTGGCAGGACATCAGATAGGACACATAGGCCTATCTGTCTCCTTAACACAATAGCGAAGCTATATGAATCAATCATCAAGAATAGACTCAATCGAGAGCTTGAAGACGGAATCAATCTTTCCGAAAATCAATTCGGGTTTCGCGCTGAGCGATCCACGGTCGAGGCTATTGGGAGGTCGTGGGCTACGCCAAAAGCGCAAGCGAAGGCAACTGGCGGCAGAGAGAACTATGCCTAATTGTCACCTTGGACGTTAAGAACGCTTTTAATACGGTTTCTTGGGTACAGATAATTAGAAGTCTGAAGGAAAGGCAGATCTCGGGGTATCTTATTAACATAATTAAGAGTTACTTAAAAGACAGGCAGTTAACGTACCAGAACAGCAGGTATACAATAACGGGTGGTGTGCCACAGGGATCTGTTTTAGGTCCGTTACTCTGGAATGTACTGTATGATGGTGTATTAAAAGTGAATCTACCTTCCGGGTGTAAATCAGTCGCCTATGCGGATGACCTTATAGTAATTATAACGGGAAGAGACGAGGGAAGCATAAAAAGTAAAAAAGACGTGGCAATCCATAGGATTTTTGAATGGATGGGAGAGCACGAGTTAGAGTTAGCCGTGCAAAAGGCGGAGGCTATGTTTTTAACCGACAGGAAAACAGTTGAAATGCAGAAAATTAATATCATGGAGGAGTAAAGAAACTAAAGTACCTTGGGGTTACTTTGGACCGCAATATGTCCTGGACAAACCACATCGCAACGGCTACGAGGAAGGCGCAAGCAGTTACTAAAAGCTTGCTAGGCTGATGCCAAGAGTAAAGGGACCGAGGACGACAGCTAGAAAAATCCTGAACAACGTTGCAATGTCGATACTATTGTACGCAGTGCCGGTCTGGATACACGGCTTAAGGTTTCAAAAGAATATAAATATGTTAATATCGTTACAAAGACCGGCACTGATTAGAGTAGCCTGTGCATATCGGACAGTGTCTACAGCGGCGTTGCAGGTTATAACTGCAGTACCGCCGATAGACCTAATTGCAAAACAAAGGGCTTATGACTTTAGGGCCACTGACCAAGATAAAGTAGTAAATGACGATATAATGATAAATAATTGACAAGCAAGATGGGACAATAGCGAAGCAGGCAAATGGACCAAAAGGCTTATTCCAGATATTAGGACATGGAAAAATAGAAAGCATGGCCAGTTAAACTATTATTTAACACAAATGCTTACAGGACATGGGGTTTTTAAGGCATATCTTAAGAAGGTCCACAGAGCGATAGATGAAAATTGTAGATTCTGCGGTAGTATAGAGGACATAGAACATGTCGTATTCCATTGCGAACACTAGAAGGAATTGAGGAAGAATATTGAAAGAAATACAAGCACTAAAATTACTCCCGAAAATGTATGCACTATAATGCTTAACAACGAACACGCCTGGAATGAAATCGCACAAATGTGCACTAATATGATAACTGAAATGGTGACTCTTGAAGATAGATAATGAAACAATGTAGACATGTCGAGAGAAAGTGTTAATAAGTAAGATCGTTAAGTAAGAATGAGATACCGCCCCCCACCTGAAGTAATGCATATGTGGTCCCGGGGGGGGGGGGTCATGGGCGAAGAGAGCGAGGTATATGGGTTTGAGCTGGGAGACAGACTCTTGTAGCCAGTAGTCCGGGGTGCTCCATCTAGGCTCCATTAGGCCCCTAATCCTCGCTCTATAATATATTAAAAAAAAAACCGGTAAGAGTTATGTCAAAATTCATTTACCATTAGATTCGGGAGCCTACAAAAGTGACCACTTTTTTTTGGACCCAGATCACTTCCGGTATAACCGGAAATATTTGTATCCATTAGCATAATGATTTTTCTAAGAGAGTGTAGTGATTCTCCTTTGTATTCTACAGCAATGTGTAAAGTCGTTTATGTGGTTTCCACTGCATCGGTTAGTGTCTAAATGGTAACCATGCTGATTTCTTTGTACTCTGCTTAGCACCAATATTGAAAAAGCCGCTGCCCCTTTCCAACGTTTAGATGTAGGGTTAGATTTCCTGGAAGGATAGCTTTTGCGACAGCTACAATGTCCTTCCTAGCAAGTCAAGATATAAGAATAAGTATTGGTGTATATAGGAATTAGGGTTGGGATATGATTTCCTCAATTTTTTAGGGATGAGTGAAACCATAAGCTTGCATAAGCAGAATTGCTAGTCCTTAGGTAGATTTATTCTTTATTGGTATTATAAAGATCCTTAAAGGCCACTACTCGATAAACATGTTTAGTTTTTTTTTGTTTTAGGTAATTTTTCTGCTAGAAAGCATTCGTCTGATGTTATAGATACAAACTAATTACTGTATATTTAGATATGTGGGGAATTATTAATAGGATTTATTTTAGCTTCCAAACATTCCGTATATCAAAGTAAACTTTCGTGATTAGTATTCATTGGCCTTTTTATTTTTATTTCTATTTCATGTTTATCTTCTACCTTTTCTTATAACATTTTTTATTAGTAAGTTTATTATTAACTCTCGCCCTCTTTTTTAATCCTTAAATGCGTAGGTGTAAAAAGATCCGCAAATGCATAAGTAGTCCTTTATGGACCCCATGAGAGAAATTATATTTTATGAGGTTTATTATAGAAGTAAAAACAAACATTTTTATTCAAAACATATAACCTGTAAGCCATAACTGCAAAAGAAAGCGCTATTTCTTATTATGGCACTCACTGCACATAAATCCTTCAACCTTTCGCAAACAAAATTAGCACAAAGTTTGAAGATAATGCGTGTTTTTTTGTTTTCCTTTCGAGGACACAAATAGTATCTTTTCCGCTTTTTTAAGCTTGTTTCTTGTTGGTGATTGTTCCGATTCAACTCCACAATCCCTGAGTGCATCTTCCATATATTTTGGCATATTCGAAACTTTAGCGCGGCTCTCCATATTTTTCTGGGTGAGCTGCTGTCCTAGTTGCAAAAGAAACATTCGACGTCTGCGTTGGTGACTCTTCAACCAATCGGGATGCTTCAATTTATAATCAATAAATGCATTATGAGCAGCAATATTTATGATATTTATAAGTAATCTATAGAGCCACCGCTTAGTTCTTTTGGCACAAGAATATTCCGTTACCAGTTTATCGACATTATCAACTGCCTCCTTTGTTTTACTATAGTCCAGTATCATAATAGGCTTCTTTTCATCTGCCTCGCTGACAGCATCATCATCGTGCTGAGTGAAGAGTACATAAACCATCTTGCCCTTCTTTCGTATGTATGAAACCATAGCCATAGAAGATTTCTCGGGTCTGGATCTTATGCTTATTTCAGCAAGTGTGTCTGGCTTATTCTATCGCTTAGTCCCTAACAGTGTCAACTTAGATTCTAGCAAGTATTTTGCCAAACTAATACTGGTAAAAAATTGTCTGTGGTTATTTCTCGCCAACTGCCTTTATATGGTTGAGTAAGATCTTCGACAACTCGAAGTCCCTGGCCTTTTTCTCTAATGTTGTCCAATCTTTTGCCAGTATACGCTTGTAAATTGCATAAATAACTTGTTTTGACATCTGCTGCTGTCCAAATCTTTATTTCATATTTTGCTTGCTTTGATTTCATAAATTGACGGAAAGGGCACTTACCTCTAAAGGCTACTAGTTGTTCATCAACTGTTATATGTTCATAAGGTACAAAATTCTTGATGCAGTTTTTAACGAAAAATTTCCAAACCTTTCGTATTGCAGCAAGTTTGTCATTTGCCTTCCTCTCTGCACGCGTTGTTTTATCGTCAAATCTTATGATTTTGAAATGGATTTAAATCTCTTTAGACATAGAAACTGTAAAACTGCGTCGGATCGATGCATCTCTTGCCCACATTTTACGTGTAAATTCCCTTCGACATCGCAAAGCGTCTGCTTTGATAAGGATTGCTATGAAACAATCCAATTCTTCAGTTCATAATAATTTCTACTCATTGTTTGAATTTTGATGTGTTACTTTCCATTCCGCATAGAATCTACTAGCCTCCTCATTTGATGACAGATGACTTGTTTCATGTCGAGAGTTATAAAAAGATTGCAAGTTTCTAATATTGTGTCGGCAGCAATGGCACATTGTAGTAAATCAGGTTTTGTATTTACATATGAGACCGCTTAGATGTACGAAATGGACAACTAAACCATTTCATTCGTGATTTGGCTACATATTGACTACCCGCAGATATATTAACATTATCAGTATCTGGTTTCATGTCTGAGTCTTTCTCGGAATTGTCCTCCAAATTGTCTTCTGATTCCGAAATTATTTCTTCCAAAATCTCTGCATTGTCATCGATTTCAGAGTTGTCGCCACGATATTCCACTTCCGAGTTAGATTTATTAATGCTTTCAGCTAATTTTCTTAGCTCTTCTTCTGTTAGAGCTTTACTCTTCTCCCAGTCAGCCATTTTGTGCGAAATCTGCAAAAATATGTGTTCAATAAGATACTGACATGGGGTCCACCGTGGACCACTTACTTAATTCTTTGCTAACTTCGTTCACAGCAACAATTTATTTCTGTAAACACACTAAACATAATCTAAAAACTGACAGAAGCAAATAGCTGAACTCTCAGTTCATATATGGCGCAACTGAAAAGGTCAAATCAAAAAATCCAACACTGGGGTCCTTTGCGGACCCCCCTCATGCATTTAAGGGTTAATGTGTCTATATCTCGATAATCTTTATTGATAATTAATTCTTTGCTATTTAATTTAGTGACAGCTTGACCTTCATCTGTTAATTTTTTTGCACACTGTCGCAGTCACATTACTTGCAGCTCTTAAACTTGGTTTCTTTGAATCGTATTTATTTTAGATTTTTCAGTATTTTTAATTTTTTCCCAAAATTCTCAATTTGGATAACGCCTACCTTCGTTCTTATTTTGCAAACTTCTTTAATCTCCAATTTGGTAATAAATAGATTAATGGGTGTACAAATAAGTTTCCGCCGTTTTCAAAAGATGGCGCCACCGATAAGATAACATCGAAATTGTCAGCTGTAAAAGTCGTATAGTATATGTTGACATCTGGCAACAGTATAACCTTTTAATACCTCTGACTTTTTGCTAGCATCACTTAGTTTTCATCGTGTTAAGATGTCAAGTTTTGAGCCAAATAAGCGTCATTTGCGGGAATTGCTAATTTACTTCTTTAATTTAAAGAAATCTGCAGCTGAGGCGCATAAGCTACTCGTAGAAGCATACGGTAATGTTAATTTGAGTGAGAGAAGGTCGGGAGTGGTTCCAGAAAGTGGTGATTTTGACGTGGAGGACAAAACACGTAGTGGAAGGCCCAAAGTGTATGATGACACAGAATTGGAAGGTTTACTGGAGGAAGATCCGTGCCAAACGCAAGAAGAACTTGCACAAGTGTTAGGAGTGACTCAGCAAGCTATTTTACAACGTCTCAAGGCCCTGGGTATGGTCCAAAAGCAAGGGTTTCTTACGAACTGAAGCCAAGAGACGTCGAGCGTCGCTTATTAGCTTGCTAACAATTGCTCAAAAGGCAAAATCGCAAAGGATTTCTGCATCGAATCGTGACGGGAGACGAAAAATGGAACCACTACGACAACCCAAAGCGTAGGAAGTCATGGGGTAAGCCCGGGCATGCCTCTACTTCGATGGCCAAGCCAAACATTCATGGCAAGAAGCTAATGCTGTGCATTTGGTGGGATCAGCTTGGAGTAATGTATTACGAACTACTCCACTTAAATCAAACCGTCACCGGGGAACGTTACCAACAACAACTGATGCAATTGAGCCGAGCATTGAAGATTAAACGTCCACAATATGCCAAAAGGCATGATAAAGTCATTTTTCAGCATGAAAACGCTCGGCCACACGTTGCAAAAATCGTAAAGGAAACGTTGGAAGGACTGAATTGGGACGTCCTACCCCACCCGCCGTATTCACCAGACATTGCTCCTTCAGATTACCACCTATTCCGGTCGATGACTCATGGTCTGGCTGAGCAGCACTTCACTTCTTACGAGGAATTGAAGAAATGGGTCGATTCCTGGATCGCCTCAAAAGACGAGCAATTTTTTAGACGGGCTATCCACTTGCTGCCCGAAAGATGGTCAAAGTAGTAGAAAGCGATGGGCAATATTTTGAATGACATTATTTGTACCTTTTTTTACAATAAATTCTTAATTGTTTATAAAAAAACGGCGGAAACTTATTTGTACACATATATATTTTTCTTCTGTAGAATATCCAACCCATCAATTGATTTTTATATTTATTAAGCCGTTTTTGTTTTAAATTTTGTAAGCCTCGCATCATCATTTTTATCAGGTTTTTAATTTCTGAGTTTTTATTATCTTTTGCTGTTTTGATGGCGTTATTTAGTGTGTTTTTATTTTTTTCTCTCAAAGGTAGGCATTTCTTGATTGCACTAGCACACCCACTTTTGTTATTATAAAACTTTGCACTATTATCTGAGTATTTATGTCAAAGTAAAAATATTTAGATATAAATGTTATATAACGGTGATCATTATGTGATTGCAATTATCACCCTTGAATGAGCATATCTGATTATCAGGTTGCACAAGCGGAACTATCGGACAAAGCAAAGTGAAAAATATTTAAAAAAGAATAATAAAAACTAAAAAAACACTCAGAATATAATTAAGTTCACAGGATGAAGAAAATGTGTTTGATGTAAATAAGCCACATTTTCATTGCAGCATGTAGTAATTGCAGAAACTAAATTTAAAATTAGTAACTAAGTAATTACACCACTGGTGTTTTTTAAATCCCACAATTTCAATTAAAAATAATATTTTTTTAAACACCACCAATAAAATTTCCTTTTAAAAGCAAAAAATTGTACAATGTAGACTTGCGGTTATTCAATTTCAGGCGAAGTTAATTGGGGCGAACTTTTATTTAGTTCAACGTATATTAAATCATATTTGGAAATCTATCTGTAAGCAATAATTTTCAATATTCGGTATGTGGCGATGACAATATATGTCATTTGCAGATGTCAAACTGAATTTTTTCATCTTAGGATATTAATAGGCATACCCTAAAATATCATACATGGGAAGAAGGAAATTAATTTTTCCAGATTTTTATAGAGAAGCAAATGGAAATTTGATAACAACGCTATTGGTAAATGCAATATTTTTCTTAAAGCATTTAAATAGTTTTTTCACTAAAATAAATAATTAAAAACATGTCCTCATTAAAATCTCTGTTAAGCATCACCCAAGTTAGCACTTAATGGAGAGAGTAAGGTAAGAAAGTGAGGGTGGGGAGGTAGAGGAGGAGAATAGATTGACGTGTTTGGTATTTTAATATCTTTTCAGGAGAGTTAGATTAAAAGTTGGGCTAAGCTAAGTAATTCATGTTGTTCAACCTGATATAAACCTACTTATGTTGTAGTCTACGTATATGTTCACCTATGTGTATATTTCTTAGTTGGGAAAGCTTATTTTAAATTTAGATTCACTATTAAAATCAGTAGTTTGGTTTTACGTCGAAAATATTATACATGGATAAGCTTTTTCACCCAAGGCTTTGTTGTAGATTTTTTTTACTGAAGTGTTCAATGTCACTCAGCTAGTACATATTTCTCTTAGAATGCTATACTTAAAACTACTCATGATTTTGGGAAAAATATTGTCGAAATCGCGAAGATATTGATATCAAACAGGGTCTGACTAAAGAGATTGGTTAATATAATTATGTATCGTTCTACGGTGGATAGATTGAAGACAGGAACTGATTAATTTAATAATAAGCACTTCATATTTAAGTAGATTTGTTAAAAATTAGTTGTTCAGACACTGTGGGGATATTAAGAGATCTCCAGCATTTGCCACTCTAAATGCTATTCTCCAAAGATTAAAAGTATTCAATAAGTACTTTAGTAGCATAGCATACCAAAACAGGAATAGACGCAATAACCACTTTTTGGGTCAAACAATGTGGAAGATTCACCCTTCAACTGGCAAAATTTATTCAGATGCGTCTGGATATAAAGCAACAAAGGCAGGCCAGAAAATTGCCAAGAAAGTGGTAACTCTGTTTAAGATAAAATTGACAGTGAACTCGTTTAAGTTATTTAAATCGTTAGGAAGCGATGAGACGCTTCTAGCCATGCTACAGAAGGGATTGGACCTTCTACTTAGAAGAATGTTTGGTTTTAAAATAAGCATAACTTTTAATTAATTATCGAGGATATGGAGGTTAATTAAAATGATGTTTACACTAAAAACTGGTAAGTTGCAGTATTCTCCAACTAAAAGCTACTGACCATCAGTCTTAGATCATTTATACTTAAAGTAATAGGCGCATTACATACATCAAACAAGTATATCTATAAAGCAGAGCCATTAAAAGAAATGACAGTGCACCAGTTTACTTTGAGAACGGAGAAAGCGCTAAGTAATAAAGAGGTTATTTTGGGTCTCTTTACAAGGGTCCTTTGATAATACATCCTTCAATAACTTCGCTATTAGAAGGCTGGGGTAGAGGATATTTGCTACAGATAGATTGATTGCATGCTAAGAGGAAAGATGGTATATACATTGCTATTGAATAAGACACTGGCGGTCCTTATGGCGGAAGGATATCTTCAAGGAGGAATTTTTTCACTTCTCTTGGGAGTAAAAATTAGTAGTGAACGTATGCAGGGGTCCCTGTATATAGTAGCTACGTGAACTAAAAAAGAAAAAGATTATAATAGTATCATTTACGCCAAAGGAAACTATAAGGGATTTTGAACTATTCTACCTCAATGAAAAAAAAAAACATTTGTTTGGCGAGGTAAAGTATTTGGAGTTACCTTAGGTTTAAAACTTACATAGAACCAATATATACATAAACTTAGTCAGAAATTGCTCTGACGATACTTACAGAAACTTGTGGCAAATAAACTTGCAAAGCTGAAGCATGCGTAAGTGGAAAGTCTCAGGTCACTAATGACCTTTAAGCAATCAGTTTCAAAATCACTAGCAAACAAGCTTTTGGTCACCTGTCGATTGGTGAAAACGAATTTGAAATTTCAGCCGTTCTCGAGTTTTGCTCGGACGACAAGACGGACGGACGGATAGACAGACAACATGTAGTTAGTAAGTGACTCCGCTTTGCTTCGCCACTTAATAATGAGACCAAGAACAGTATACTGGTTGTACACCAGGGTGGTCAAATCAGCTGTAACATAATGTGACCCTGGTACGGAGATCCAACATTAAGCAGAAGAGCATTAAACTAAAATTAACCAAGATTCAAAGACTTGTTTGTCTTAGTGCATTAGGGGTAATAAAGATAACACCCACCACTGGAATAGAAACTCTTCCGGATCTCTCTTCTCTTGATGTTGTGATCAGAGAAGAAGATAGACTAGAATTACAGAGATTACAAACATTTTTGTACAAAGTTAGATTAAGTATAGAGCATACAAAATTAATGGGTAGCATTCTAAAAATAAAGATAAATCGTATGACTCCAAACTTAATAATTTCTTAACTGGGATAATATGAGATCAAAAACAATGAAAAGAACTCGAGCTAGAGTTGCTTCTTGGCAGTCTGATGTGGTATATAAACGATTCAGTATCTGAGACAGGTGCAGAAAAACCAAAGGAAACGCGTTCCTT
Organism: Sinelater perroti; assembly: GCA_036346155.1. Taxonomy (NCBI): domain Eukaryota; kingdom Metazoa; phylum Arthropoda; class Insecta; order Coleoptera; family Elateridae; genus Sinelater; species Sinelater perroti. The sequence continues at coordinate 647,319 of JARFIY010000195.1, forward strand.
TCCTTTACGGGAATATATATTCATATTTCAAAAGAAAATATATTCTATACCACAGTTTGCGCCGGAAAGTAATATAAGAGCATACAGAGATAAACTCATCTATATGCTCTTTTGAGGTCAAAATTCATATTAAGACTTGTTTGGGAACTCAATGATCTAGCAAAACAGAACAAAGTGAAACTGTTTTGGATTTTGGGTTATTGTCAAATTGAAGGTAATAAAGAAGTTGATGAAATAACGAGGCAGGGAGCAACTAAAAATTATTACAGACCAGAAGCAGCTCTGGGAGTGCCAAGAATCATAACTTGTTAATATATTGGAAATTGGGTTCACATTCAGCAAAATCTTACCGAATGAGTAGACTAAAGCAAATTATAGTAAAGTATTTATAAACGAAAGAGAACAGTAAGATCTACTATTCTTAAGTCAGGAGCATCTTAGGGTTATCACCAATATCTTAATAGAAAACATGGTTATTAAAGATCTGTGGAAAATTAAGAAATAATAATGACCTAAACTGGAGATTTTGTAGTAAGGAACCAGAAACAATTATGCATATTTTGTGCAATAGTGTTGACAAAAAAACAATATTGCATATTCAGATCTCATATCGATACAAAGGATTTTGTTTTATACCCAGTGAAAGATTTTTGTTTTTTATTACATGGAGAAAAGATCACTAATTAGGTGTGAATAATTCTTATGGCAAGTACAATAAGCCTTTATAGCAGAGCTACTTCCCGAGATGGACAGATAGAACCTGAAGGAAAAAAGCCTTATGAACTTTTAAGAAAGTCAATACTATCAGTAATAAATTTTATTAGCTCCACATTGGCACAATTTTGCTTTAAAAACATGACTAGTAAAAATAAGCACTTTCATTTGTATTTATAAACAATTTGATAATAATTTCTATGACAAGTAAACAAGTTAAACTCATCTTGAGATGCATCTCATTTTAAAATGCAAGGTTGGAAATTTTATATAATCAAGATAAAGTGGGCTGGTGGTAGAATTAACTGTACCACATAACTTACGACCTGATAAGAAACTACGAATGTGATTTGTCGCTGCTTTTCCAACTTTAACTAGTTGCTAAAATTAATTATGCAAATTCAAACAATTTTTTATTATCATAAATTACATCTATTTGAGCTTCACAGATTCTAGTAGGATAAAATGACGTTGCTAATTTAAATTAAACTACACATTAAGAATTTAAATAGGATAAATATTACATACACATGAATATACATTTTATTTCATAATTAGCAACTAATTCTGCTCATGGAGTATTTTATAAATAACAATCTAAATTTTACAAACACTAATTAACAGTGCTAACGATTTTGTTATTTAATTATTCTCACAACTATACGTCAATGTATAATCTTGAGTGCTAAAAATCATAAAATTGTTATAACGCACAAAATACTGACTAATAAAAGTAAATGCATGTGGAAAGTTATTCGATTATAATTAGAACACGACTAATAAAGCAAATATTCCGCAAATCAGTGCACATGGGTATGCAATTAAAGGTCTTTGGTCGCCATCTCCTGAAATTGCAATGAATAAACGGGAGGCAGACAAGCTTGCCCAAACTACTGACACAGTAGCTACTAGTATGCCAAGAGGCCCATGTAATGTCACAAATACACCTAGCACAGACAGGATTACTATGGGCAGCAAACTGTAGCCCAAGATGCTTGTAACGCTGGCTAGAGTGAACGCATTGCTCGTCGTTGTCATAAGAGACAGCAAGCAGTACATCATCAAACAGGACATCACGGATAACCCATAGATGTATCCAAAATACACCTTGCTACCAGAAATAAATAAGCACAAAGCCAATATAACGCAAAAGGTCAGCGGCCCTGCTAAGTCGGTGCCTTGAGTTAGGAAGTCTGAATCGTCTGCCAGGCTGTGTGCACGGAATGGGTTGAGAACTGCCACCATCTTCTCCACTATTCGGTCAGGGTAGATCTCCAGCTCTTCTAGTAGGGGCGGCTCGTCAAAGTCGATTATGTCGCAGCCCTGGCCAAGAAAATCGGGTTGTTGGTCGATTGTGTTGTCGTCAAATTCAGAAGGAAATAACTGCTGATATGACACGTGTTCCTCATCAAAGGTGGTAAAATTAACTGAAAATAAGCAATTTTATTAAAAAAAAGTCAATCTACAGTTAAGTACTTACAACCCGGCATTGCTTGGGTTTTGTACACCATCGAACCTTCGGGGTGGCCGAATAATGCTTCATTATTAGGTGGGCAATGGCCAGACATTGTGAAGAAGTTAGTGTCTTTTATGACTTCTACGCTACAATTGGAATAAAAATTCTTAACTATGTTGACTAGAATTTTATAGGTTATGTTTGACAGGATTTTGTAGTATTCTATCAAATTAAGCCGTGTCTATTGTGTCGCTTGAGTGGTACTATGTTATTTTTATTAGTTACCTATCGAATTTCAACAAGCTTTAAAACAAACATAATGCTTTATAGTTCAGTTAGTTTTTGATTAACGTGTAATTAATTTATTTTATCTCTTTCTGTATTACTCTTTGGCTAGTCTTGTCTTCATTCAGCTTGCTTCGACTTGTAATTTATACAAACATTTTCTGAGGTGTAGGCATAAAAGGCTAATAATGTTGTTCAGTATGTAGTCTCTAATTTAGAATAAATTAACTACCATTTGATATGTAGGGTTTAACGGAAATACTTAAACACGGTATGTGAGCCACTACAAAATTGGCGTGTGCCGTCTACTGCAAAAGTTGCGGTAACCTAAAAACGTTTTATGATACTTCAGTTTTGTTGCTTAAATTTGAGTTATAAATCTATTTGTGTACCTAAAAATGGTATGGCCTTTTCAAGAGAATTCACATTATTGCTTTTAAACCCGAAGTTTTTAAATTTCAGTATTCTTTGCTTCACAAGAAGGAGAATGCCCATAATGATAGCATTTGGAGCTGCACCTGGGGGAGGCACACGAAGAAAAAGAGTTCAAACGATCAGGACGGCGAGCACTCTAGGTAGACAGTTGTGAAATGCAACCGGATGAGAATTGTGGCAGTTATGTGTGTGCTTTTAGAGACTCCGTTGCGTCTGATGATGGATACAGTGACTATATAGTTACGGGCGGTGTTGATGATATAGTGAAAGTATGGGAATTGGAAGATGACCATTTGAAAACGAAGTACCAGTTGGAAGGGCACTCTTTGGGAGTTGTCTCTGTTGCTATTAGTAATGATGGCAGATGTAAGAATTGAATTTAAAACACTATGGTCTTTTAGATATTGCAATTTGTTTTAGAAATGAAAAAAAAAATAAAACATGCTTTTTTAAAAAGAAGTATTTAAGCTCGCCCTACAAGGGATGAATATGGTGGCAAGTCTACTCTTTATCAAAAATTCATGCCTGATGATATTTTGTAGACACATAAGTTGTTGTATAGTGAGCACCGACTGGTAGCCCTCTTATTATTTTTAATGAATATTTCATGTTGATAAAACTGAATTTTAAGACATGAAGTTTGAAAAGTAAAAGGCCCATACAGGCTAAAAAATAACATTACAAAAACTATTTTTTTTGTTAGAAGTATTTTGTATTAATTTTGCAAAATCATAATTTAGATTTTGAGAAATTTCTCATGATTTAATATGCTCCCGTATTCTCTGTTAATTTTGGTATTAATGCAATTCGACTTTAATAGGTAATTTGTACGGACATCATCAGAGATATCTATATCACGTATATCGCCTATCAAAAAGCATTCTTAATCCAAATACCTTTTTCCTGTTAGGTGTAAGGCTTGTTAGTGATCACTCTGGGAGTTATGAATCTATCGAAGGCTCTTCTATATAAATATATTTGTGCTCTCTTCTAGTATTATTCCAATCCTTTTTCCAATATCTCTTGTTTTATATGCTCTTTTTGTTATATAATTCTTCAGGTGTAATACATGGCACAACCAACCTAATTGCTTCTATTGAATTATTGTTGTCACTGCTTTTGTATTCAAGCAATCTTTGAATACTTAATTTCTTATTTGATCTTTTATAATTTTTTAAGAACCCCATTTCTGTACTAGTGACCCTGGATTTGTGTTTGTTAAAGTCCATGACTCACTACTGTAGATTGGAGTTGGTACTGCTACTTTTTTGGAAACTATTATTTTTGCTTTTTTCCAGAAAAATGTATTGTTTGTTGTATTGAATAATCTTTCTATATTTCCTACTCTGTCATTAATTTTATGTTTTAGTTTTTTGTATTTTTAGATATTTAAATTTGATTGCTTGTTCAATTGGGCTTCTTTGTCGATTCTTTTGTTATGTCTCTTCATCTCCTATTTAACATTTTTTCTTTACCATCATTCGTGTCTTTTATTAGTTTTGTTTTATTGTATTGAGCTTCTTGGCTTGTTATTTTTTGCTTGCTTCACCATTCTTTCTTTCTTTTTGTGCCAAATGTATTTCTCTTCATTGATTCTGATTTTCTGGCTTTTCTCTTTTTTATGCTTCTCCATTTTTCTGATTTCCATCTGTATGTTCTTCTTTCATCATTTTTGATGTAAATTTTTGTTTCTTTTAACTTGTAGTTCTTACTCATTACTTGTTGTTTTCTTGTGTAGTTTTCTATTTTTTATATATTTATTGTTATGCTAGTTTCGTTTTTAAATGAATTTACTCTATTTATTCCCGAGTCTATTTCAACTTTCTGCTTAAACATTTTTTCGTCGCTTGTTTTTTGTTTTGTTAGCCAATTTAATTTTTTTACTACTATATTACCTCTTTTTTGAAGCATGAAGGATGTTCAAGGTATTATGGTATGGGTAAGCATATCCATATGGCGTCAAATGCCAATTGAGGAAGATACATTAGACACAAAAAAATATCAAGTATGTGTATTAGAAGCTCACATGGCTCCTTTGGTTTTTAAGTTCTTTTTTGAAAATAGAAGACATGATTGCATATTTTAACAAATAAGGGCTCCATGTCATACGACAAAAACTGCTATGGAATAGTATAAAAATTAAAACATTGAAATGTTCGACTGGCTAGATAATAGTTCATTTTAATTAATTAACTTTAACCTGTTTTCATAAAACATTAGAACATCTTTAATGTGCCTCTAAAAAAATTACAGAAATCCGGTTATAATGAAATCAAGTTTCTGCGCAAGAAGCAACTCTCTACAACAGGAATTTAATAACGAAATGGAGCTCCATCTGCGGATAGACAGTTTTTTTTTTGCATCAAAGTCAGCGACGTTCTGTCTGAACGTTGGCAACATTTGCTAAAGAAGAAAAGCGTCTTATTAAAGTAGATTATAATCTTTTCTCAGGATTTTTTGCTTAGCCAATAGGGCGAATTTAATTTTAATGGATGCATTTGCATAAGAAATTTTATAACTGGCGGTATCTTCAGAAATATAGAACTTTTTATCTTTTTACACTTTTAGGTGCGACTGAAATATTTTAATATATACTCTTATGGGATAAACTTCATTTTTTTGGATTAATTTAAGCTTAGTAGCTTTTAAGTTCTGGAACACTTCGTCAGCATTCTTTTCGAGAACGATAACTTTAATGAGATATAAAATATAGAGTATCCAATGTGAATTTATAAACATTGCTTCCATCAAATGTTTGAAGGTAGCTGATATATATTGCAAAGATTGAAAGTTGAACATTGAAGTGCCATAAATTATTATAAGGGATGGTTGTTGCTTTTCTTGTTGCACTTGTCATATTGTCTATGGAATTCATTAGCAAAAGCTATTTGTTCCAGTTAATATATTATTGTGTCATGTAATTTAATTTCCTGTAATCAATGCAAAATTTGTTGGTGGTACCTTTTTAGTCATGCCATAATATTATATTATTACCCATAATGCGAATTAATTATAAGTACTCGTCATTGAATTTGTACTGATATTTTATATTTGACTAAATTAGTTTTACAAGGCTGCACTTTTTCTGTTATGTGTTTTTGTTTATTATACTGCCAATTTATACCATCAGTGACTCAGAGAGGAAATGACTTACTTATTGGAAAGAGTTTAGCTTGGCCTTAGCCTTTAGCGGAAAAACTTATGTCTGTTTTTATATTCATAGTTTTCCATGAGTCAATATTTATCATTGTTCTTTTGTCTTTTTTAATTGTTGACGACTGAATATTTTATTATCCTATCTTGACAATCTTCTTCTTCTTTATCTATTGGCTTATGCCTTATGGCGTCGGCTGTGTTGGAGTGTCCACTTTTTCCTATCTTCTGTCATTTGCCTTAGTTGATTGGCTGTTTCCCCCCTGTTCTTTGCCAATTCTTCCATTCTTTGTTCCATATTTTTGCTTGGTCTTCCAACCTTTCGTTTCCCCTGTCTTTTGGATTCTGCTACTTTCCTGGTCAGTACGTCCTTCTGCATTCTCTGTACATGTCCAAACCATTTTAGTTGTTTTTCTTCTATTATTTGGGTAATTGGTTTTTGTTGTATGCTTTTTCTTATGCCTTCGTTTCTGCATCTGTCTCTTTTTGTTTTTCCTGTTATCTTTCTGAGAAATTTCATTTCTGATGCTGTTAATTTACTTTCATGTTTTGTTGTTATTGGCCAGGTCTCACTTCCATATGTCAGGACAGGTACTGCTACTGTGTTGTAAATTGTTGTTTTGTTTTTGTACCAATTTCCCTCTTTCCTAGAATTGTTTTGTTAATTTGATAGAATACTTGTGTGGCTTTTCTTCCATTATCGCTTATTTTTGTTCCTAAATAGTGTATTATGAAAACTTGTTCTAGTTCATCTTTGCCACAATTGATTTTTTGTTGATCCTGTTTTCCATTTATTATCATGACTTTTGTTTTTCCTGCATTTATTTCCATGCCCATTTGTGTTATTGTTTTGTCCCATTGGTTTAGGGTCTTTTGTGTGTTCGTCCGGTTGTTTCCCATAATTATTATATCATCTGCGTATAACAGGCTCTGTAGTTGAACAGGGTGCAGCTCACTATACCCAACTGTTATTTTGGGCGTGTTTTTCTTGCACATTTTCAAGATTTTGTCCATGTAAATGTTAAAAAGCAGAGGACTAAAACTGTCTCCCTGATTAACACCCCTTTGAATCTCAAATTTTCCTTTTATTCTGACCTCTCCTCTGACCGTTTTGTATATACTTTTGATCACTCTTCTGAGTTTTTCTTGGACTTCCATTTCTTCTAAGCAGTGCCATAACTTACCTTTGGGTACTGTGTCGAAAGCAGCTTTCAGGTCAACAAATACTAAATATAGTTCCTTCACTTGTTCAGTTGCGTTTTCTATTACCTTCCTTACTATACTTATATGGTCTTGTGTTTGTTTTCCTTTCATGTATGCTGCTTGTTCTTCTTCTAGTTTCGTAGCTATTTTATTTCTTAGTCTGCTTTCTATTATTTTTGTATACATTTTGAATAGCATTGATGTTAGGCAAATAGCTCTATAATTTTTACATTGACACTTCTTTTCCTTTTTGTATAAAGGTAGCTTTTCTAAATATCAGTGTTATCCATTTTATCATTTCTTTTCCTCCCCATTTGATTAATTCTGGTGTTATTTCATCCCTCCCTGCTGCTTTTCCAGTTTTCAGTGTTTTGATTGTCTGTATTATTTCTTCTTGCGATATTTCGTTTTCAGGCTTTTCTGTGTGCATATTTTCTTTTGTTGTCTCGTTTTCATATTGGTTTTTATCTTTCTGAAACTTCTCTTCATAAAATCTTGACAATGTAACACTTAATTCAGATTTTAGATTTTCTCTAACATGGTAATTGAGTGATTCATATCATTGTCTTAATCTAAAAAGAGTTAGAATACTTGTTATGCCTATGACAATTACGATTGCTACTTCAACTCTGTTCAGAAACTCACTGACATACTGAATCTTTATTCATGGTGGTTTATATGGGCTAGAATTTATTGTCTATATTTATTACTTCTTTCTATATCTTCTATAGCTTCCTGACAAATGTTGTGTTAGATATATAGACATTAGTAGGAGGGGCGGTTTAAGTATTTTGCAAGGAAAAATAAGCAAAGTGATACTGCAGTACACTGAAATATAGTAGCTGAGAAATATATAGAGCACCAAAATCTTGATATGATAAAACAATATTGAAAGATAAGTAGCATTTTTGTGGAAGGTCAAAGCTCACTTGGATATTGCTTATATTTATGTATTTTATGAAACAAACTATGGTGTAGCTTGAATATCATGAGCATGTGTTGTAACACTGACTTAAGCCTCTCAACACAACAAATCCAATTGCATCCATTGTATCATGTTTAGCAGCACAACGGATGCTTCTAATTAAAATCATTTAGTGCCTTTTAGGTTGTTGCGGATGGTTATTTGCCAACTTTCAAAATTTAAGGACAGCTATATCACAACTTTTCTGATGCAAATTATGATTAATCGTTTAATTAAAAGGAATGCTATTTTACGCCATCTACATGAAGGAGTTGAAATTTGCTTTAATACTGCATTTAACAGAACTCTCAAGTATTATGAGTAACTGTAATAATATATATTATAATAAACACCCCTGGTATTTAAAATATTAACATTGTTTTGATATTTCAGCCATTCTAGCTTAAAACTAAACACTTAACAACTACAATCTATCTAACGATGTCCTTTAGATTTTTCTAACTAATATCTACATTCTCACCCGCTTATTATGCTCTGCTTTTACACACAACACTACACAGACTCGAATGGTTTGCCCCTCTTTAGTTTTTGGATAAGATGTTGGTTGTCTAGTAGTTGAAGAATTTCTGAATTTTTATGAAGGTGAAGTCTGGCTTTATGTTTACCAACAAATTTTTTTGATCCCATCTTTAACCATTGAAATGCTAATATCTTGATATGAGTTAGAGTTTCTTATGTATGTCTGTATGGATTTGATGTTGCTCTCTCTGACACAACCCCAAAGCTGAATATTATATACCCACACTGGTTTCATGGTCTGATTGTATATTAAGATCTTATTGTGCATTTACAGCTTGAAGTTACTTTCAATAAGTCAATAATATTATTTGTATTTTAACCCAAGTTTGGCTCTTTTTTTATTTATGTGCTCTTTACATTGGCGCTTGGCATCCAGAGTCATGTCTAGATATTTAGCATTAGCGTTATTCTCATGGGGTACGATAGTATCATTGATATTTAAAGTTGGGGGATTAACTAGCTTTTTGTTGGTGAAGATAACATGAATAGATTCAAGCTCGTTTAGCTTTATCTTCAATTGTTTGGTCCAATCAAGTATCATGTTACTAACTGCTCGCAGTCTTCTAGTGGATATATCTTTAGCTTTATCTACTGTAAATAATGCAGAGTTGTCTGCGAATGTGACTACAGTAATCCCAATGCTGGTACATCACTGATACATAGGGTGTCCCAAAAATCAACGTCAAGCCGGAAACGGGTGATAGACCAGGTAGTGACAGTTACCAGAAAAATAATAAAAAAATCTTAATCGTGTATTTTTAAAAGTATAGGCACTCAAAAAAAAAATGAAAATATTGACACCCTGTGATGATCTTACATGCATTGTGACTACAAATCTTTATTGTTCTTCATTTTTTTTTGTGTGTGATGTAACCCTGAATAACCCTTCTGTAATTGCAGTCTAAAATTAAAACACAACTGCCAAATATCACTTTGTTACCCAACCGTGCACTAACAATTATTACATCGCCCAACTTTAACTGACCGTACTGAAAGAAAATGTACAACGCTATTTTGGCAAGTGACTTTAAAAGATGGCGCATTTAGTCCAGATTCCAAAATGGTATAACAATTGCTAAATTAATTCTTAAATAAGGAAAAAAAATTTTCTAAAGAAACCGGATCTCAAGCTAATTCTTTTTACTCAGTTAACATGCTTCTAATGCTCGCTAGGCTTTCTCTAAGTCCCCAGTTTTAAAGTACAAGTTTGAGTGAGACGGATAGTGACGCTATTGTACCAAGTGTGAGCGAGATAGATAGTGACGCCACTTTCACCAAGTACATTTAAGATCACCACAGGGTGTCAATATTCTCGATTTTTTTTTAATGCTTATACTTTTAAAATTACGCGACTGAGATTTTTTTTATTATTTTGCTGATAACTGTCACTAGCTGGTCTATCACCCGTTTCCGGCTTGTCGTTGATTTTTGGGACACCCTGTATAACAGATGTAGGATAGGACTAAGGACACTCCCCTGAGGTACACTCACTCTTATTTCTTTCAGATCAGAATATTTATCGTAGCAATTCTGAAAAGTCTGTCTGAGATGCATATATTAGTGTCTCCACATATTGCTTTAGGAGCATTTTTTTTTTTAATTTAGGTATCAGACCTTCCTACCATACTTTATCGAAAACCTGTGCTACGTCCAGGAAGATTACAGAACAAATTTGCTTTTCTTCAAGAGCACGTTTTGTTATGTCAGTAATATGATGCACTTGATCGATGGCTGAATTGCCCAAAGCCAAATTGGAAAACCGTAATTAGGTTCTCTTTCTATTAGTGGTTTTAATCTCTCGAGTAGTAATTTGTAATAATTTGGAATGATTAGTAGCAAAGAGAAAGGCTTTTAGGACTTAACATCATTAGGCGGCTGATCTGTTTTAGACAGGAACATGTTTCAGTCTAAAGGGTAGGTGGGCACGACTCTACTTTTTCTAGGCAATTGCTTCAGGATTTTCCTAGTGTTCAACATATTCTGGTGATTTTTGTCGGTTTAGTTTTATTTTTATTTCCTCAGCTACTTCTTTTGGATGATATTTTCAGTTCTTAGATTAGCAAAAGTAGTCAAACTAATTACCTACTTGAATTTAATTAGGTGTAAAGATATCAGCCAAATGTTCAAAAAGAAGTCAGTTTTTTGTTTATTATCTTCACTTCATGGACCATTATCCTTTCTGATTTGAAGAATCAAAGTTATAGGCCTCTTGATGTCCTTAGCTACTTTTCAAAGAGACTAATCAGTCTTTTCATCTGCAGTTAAATTTTACAGGTAAGGACTGATTGATTTATCTTTGAGTTTTGTATTTCTCTTTTGAGTGGTTGTGTTTTATAATTAAGCTTCATGTTGTCCGTCTGCCCGTCCGTCCGTCTGTCCGAGCAAAAACTCGAGAACGGCTGGGAATTTCCAAATTCTGTTTTCACCAATCGACAGGTGACCAAAAAGGCTTGTTTGCTAGTGATTTTGAAACTGATTGGTCAAAGGTCAACTAGAGGGTTCTCAAATTTGGGAGACTGCTTCGCCACTTCGCTATGCGTTGCAAGCTTTGCAGGTTTATTTAAGTTGGTCTTATGAGAAGGCTTTCTCATCTATTACCATCTTTTCCAGGCTCTTCTTTTCTCTTTGATATTTAATGAGTAATTTTATCCTTTGATGAGATTTAAAAACATTATGGACGTTACGTGCAATTTTATATTAATAATGAAGTAAGACAATGAAAGGTTTTACATATAAATATACTACATTTGTTATTATTTCTTACTGACAGATCTACACAAAAAGTGAGAGGAGGGAGAGGGTGGTGGGGGATAAGGAGAGAATTAGAAGGGGATAATGAAATACAAGGTGAAAGATTATACTGTGAATATTTTTCTTAAGAGTAATCTGATGTGGGTAGTTTTGGTTTACTAACAACTTATTATGAAGAGAAAAATTTGTCTTACAATTAATTTGACCTTGATTGACCCAAAGTTTAATCGAGATTTCTTTATTGATCACATATTGTTTATATTCAATTATGTAATAATTGTATTTACAGTTATTGATTATGTTATTTGTAATTTACAATTTCTTTTCTGTAGTATGTGCGTCAACTTCATTAGACTCCAGTATGAGGATATGGGACTTGCAGAAAGGAGAGAAATTAGCGACTGTAGACTGCGGACCTGTTGATTTATGGACAGTTGTGTTTAGCCCAGATGATAAGTTTATCATTTCGGGTTCACATGCTGGAAAATTACCCTCTACAGTGTAGAAGCTGCCAAGCCCGAGCAGTCTTTTAACACAACCAGTGGAAAATTCACATTGAGTGTAGCATATGTGCGTTTGTCAATTTTAGGAGGGAAAGCATGTTTACTAATTAAAAGTTTTAGAGTCCTGATGGAAAATACATAGCTAGTGGTGCTGCTGATGGCACCATTGACATATTTGATGTTGCGGCCAATAAGCTGCGGCAGTCATTGGAGGGACATGCTATGGCTGTTCGATCTTTGTCGTTTTCTCCCGACTCGCAGTTTTTATTAACAGCCTCAGATGATGGTCATATGAAGCTCTATGATGTGTAAAGTAATTTTCATTGTCTTATATGGATTTAATTGTTTTGTAATTTGTAGGCAACATGCAACTGATAATGTGATGGGCACGTTATCAGGGCACGCTTCTTGGGTTTTGAGTGTTGCCTTTGCTCCTGATGGTACACATTTTGTTTCTGGTAGTTCCGATACGAGCGTTAAGGTGTGGGAACTGGCAACAAGACAATGCATACATACATTTAATGAACATACTGATCAGGTAAGTCAACTAAAATAAACCAAGGGTTTAACGGTATTTTTTATCGTTCCATTAAATTATGTAGCTGTTGGCCCATATGTTAATAACATGGAAGTGTATAGAATTTAATATTTTAATTCAGAATTGGCGGTAAAAAAATATTACAAAAATTCTTTCAGATACAAATTTAGTATTATTCAAAGGTGTGACCCTTATGTGACTATATAATCATGTGATCACTTCTAATCTGGTTCTTGTTTTTCTTTTTTACACTGATATTACAATGTTTGTGATATTAGGATCTATCAAGATGTAATTGAGGAAAATTTTAGTACAACATAAAAAGTGTTAGCTGAGTGTTTATTGCTCTTTCATTTATTGTTTAATTACAAGTGAGCTATGAAATTTTGTAGAATTTTTAAATGTCAGTATACAATAACATAACAATTATAAGATTTTAGTGCATCACATGGGAACATGGTTTGTGAGCTGAAAGGTTAAGATCTTCACTGCCCAGGTATTACACACAATCTTTGATATGCAGCTATGTGGCAAGCATCACACCTAAGGCTAACGCATTATTACCTACCTCTTCTTTGAAGTGAACACAGGCGCTCAATTATTTTTAGTGACTGAGTAGGCCACCCGCTAGGCATCTGAATCAACATAATTTAAAATATTTCCACAAAACATTTGAAGAGCAGATTTAATCATTTACTCTGAAATAGTGTTGAATAATGAATAAAGTGATGTGATTAGGAATGCTACTAACAGGTCTGCCAGAGATGAAGCAAAAATTTTGAAACGTTTTGGACTCTGTTCTTGAGGTATGCTACTTTTAGAGTTTAAAAACTATTAACATTTTTCTGACAGCTGTGCTATCGGCTGTGAATATCTTTAGAAGAAAAATGTAATGTGTTAGCCAATTTTGGGGGAAGACTGTTGTCGTCGTTTTTTGAGTTCTGCTTTGCTGACGTTTGGTTTTATAATCTTTAAAAGTAAATAAATTAAGGTGTAGGTTTTATTTAGTCATTAATGCATTAATCAGGGTTTGGTGTAGTGTCAAGGTGATGTTGGGTCTTTTATTCCCTTCTGTTACAGTATCTACCTTTCAACGAAGGTTTTTTATGAATTTGTGGTAAATTTTGATAGGAATTTTCGTATTCAGTATAATTAACATCTCTGTGATGTTTGATTTGACTTTTAATCAGTGTTCCAATTTATCTCAAAGATGTTTAAGATTGGTGTTAAATTTATCTACTCTCATATCTTTAAATCAGTTGATTATGTGTGTTGCTTTATAGATGAGTGTACTTGTGCTGAAAATGTATTAATTTCAAATTGTCATAGTATGGGTAGTAGTCCAAATTGCGTTATAGTCTTTGATGTTCATGGAGTCAAGAACAAAAACTAAAAAATAAAAATCATACAATGAAAAACAATGACCATATCGTTATTTCACAATTTTCTAAGCAAAATTTATCAGAAGTTTGCCATAATTATATGCGCCTATTGGATTGCCGGAATTAATGGCGTGATTTTACATTATACAAGATACTCTTGTTTTAGAGTCTGATGAATGTTTTTTGCACTAATCAAGTTTGAATTGATATGCTGCAATACCCTTTACCATTGTCTTATCCAGTGTTGCACGGAGTGTCTGCAACTCGTCTGAAATTTTATAGATAATATAATGAAATTTGTAACCGTATAATAATCATATTGCATTTAACATCACCATGCTCACAGCATGTGTTCATATTAACGTCTTTAATTGTTAAATATATATGTTAACTTGAAGTTGAAAGTACATTTATATGGATTTGATGAATCATGGATGATATTACAACTTTTAGATAATGTATTTTGAATTGAGTATAGATATTTTACTATTTGATTATTGGCATTGCCGATTATAGCCAGAATACCTAGGTATAGAACAGCTCTTATATTACAAATTTATAATTGAATATTATGTAGTACAATAACCAGTTATATAGAAGTCAATCTTCAATTGCAGAGGCTAAGAAAATTACAAAAGATGAAGTAACAAATTGACAAGCAAAATACATCATGTATGTTTAATAATACTGTGGTATCTTTTTGTTAAATAATAGAAGTGAGAATATATATATATATATTTTCATTTTGTTTCAATGATTTTTGTAATGTTACCTTATACTGCAGTGTAAAATAAATTATCTAAAAATTATTTTTTTTTACCCTAACATGTTTAAAAATACTTTTGCAAGTAATAGTTTGAATTAAGTACAATACATATGCTATTTGTTTAGACAAATGCAGGAATCAAATGATTAATAATTTTTTTATTTGCAGGTGTGGGGAGTGAAGTACAATCCAGATAGCAACAAGATCGTTTCTGTTTCTGAAGATAAAACCGTGAACGTTTACAGCTGTCCAGTGTGATACGAGCTTGTGTTTTACGTATATTTTAATTGAAAAGTGATTATAGTAGGGCCTCAATTACCTGAGATTATGCAGATCTGGGGAATGATCACCGATAATATTAAGTTTTGTATTCAAAGACAGAAACACTGTTATAACTTCATGCCTTTGATTTATGCTAAACTTATGATATTCATGCCTGTTCGATGCAAAAAAGTTTATTTTTAGCATCTACTCGATAATTCAGATTAAAAATAAGAACTTAACATGTAAAAGCTTTTATTGGAGAATACAGTATGGAAAACATACATCAAATAAAGAGAAATAAAATATCTATTACAAGGATCTCTGTTAGTTGAGTCTCTTCCTTATATATTTTGAATATCTGCATTTGCTTTCAATGTATTTTTCTATTGAGCCGATTTTTACTATATCATAAAATTTGTGAATAATTTGCGCTTTCCAAAATAAAGCTGGGATAGACTAAATTATTTTTTTTTTGTTAAATTGTATTTAAGGTGGATTGTATCTTTTTATTGGATAATTTTATGATGTTTTCAACCAAATGATGTAAAAGGGGAGTCACCTTCTAGGAACATATTAGATAGCCGTTTTTAATTTCTTTCTCTCTGCATTTTTTTTTACTTTCCTTATCCTACAATAAGGAAAGTAATGTAATCGGCGGAAATTTGACCTACCCAGTTTTTCACATTTCTGGACGAAATATAGCCCCAGGACACCAAAAAAGTTGGTTTGAGCCATTGGTTCATGTGTGTGTGTGTCTGTCTGTCTGTTTGTCAGTAAACAGAATATCTCGAGAACCGTAAGAGGTAGAGACTTGAAATTTGGTATGCAAGTTACTTGTAGGTAGGGGACGCAGTGCTAAGCTCTTGGTAAAAATCGGCCGAGTCGTTTGGTCGCAAGGTGGCAAAAGCGGTCGCGAATCTAAACGGTTGAAGATACAAAAAATTCGTGAGAATAAAAATGATTTGTTATCACGAGATAAACATTAAATTAAAATGAAAGTTGGTAAAATAGGAACTCGAAAAAAAATTGATGCTCGGGATTTTTAATATACCGGGTGTTCATAAAATGTTTCGGGAAATTTATATTACCGGATAGGTCAGACCGAGACGAACAAAAAATTACAATGAAATTTTTTGATCTGAGGTCAAATAAATAAGTTACAGCCGATTAAAAATTAATTAAACGGACCAATCACAGCGCGCTCGGAGAGCTTCCCGGCCGACTGCGGGAGGACGGGCGGAAGCGCTTGGCCGCTAGGAGGGAGCACGCAGGCGATAATGGAGAAGGCTGTGCGACCGAGCTTGTACGGTTACCTTCAGTGACGTAGCCAAATTTTAAGTACGAGTCAATGATTGTCTTGTACTGTTTATTTTAATCAGCTTTCGAGTGTTGGACTCGCGCCTCGTCCTTTTTTAAAATAACAAGTTCCGGGACAAGAGCAGCGCAGGGCCGAGACGATGGACCCGGTATAAGATGTAATAATAGGATAAAGAAAGTCGTGTGATGTTCACACTAGATTTTTTTATATTGGAATATACCCAAGATTGGGAAGCTAATTGGACTTGCTATTTTTCTTAAAACCTATATGTTGCATGTACTTTAGATGGTTTCAAAATATTTCTAAAACAGTTAACATCGTTCTTGAACAGGTTCATGTCACTTTTTCAACAATTTCTGTGGTTTGTTTTAATGGTAGTAATTTTTATAAATTTCTATGATGGAAATGCTTATTTAAGCTTTGAAGAAAGCAATGCCTTTTTGATCATTCTATTTTGAAATTTCGTTGATTTTGTTAATTATCAAGTCTTCGAGTATGTTTATTATTATTATTATTATTAAAGACTTCATTGATAGGTTTAAACTCCAGATTCTGTCAGAGTTGAAACTGATAGATCCAATAGTTTTGGATACCAATTTGAGAAAGATAAGTGACAATAAAACCCAAGGATCCAGCGGGATCAAAATAGTTTACTGGAAAACTTGTATTTTTAGGTGATATCTGTTTACTTGCTTGTAGGTTCTCAGATATAAGACTTAAGTCAACGGCGCTGAGTGAGGTAGTAGAGGTAATAAGCTTTAAAATAAATACTACAAAGAGCAGGGAAGAAGTTGTTGACCTGTTTTCTCGGTTGACTTTAATCCCGGTACACATTCCATAATTGTTTACTATCTCTCTTACTCTCTCTCTGTCTCTTTCTCTCTCTCCACACACACACACACACGATACAAAATTTTTCAATTCTAATTTGAGATATGGATACTTTCAGACGTTCATGTACTTATATGATTTCTAGGGCGAACATGGTTTTAAGGAATTTATTTGGTGATCATTAACTATGAAGTTATCGTTCTTATCTCAATATTTACTTTAAAGATGAATAATGTCTGATGAAAAAACAGTTTAAATAAAATACTTTAATTTTAAACAAGAACGGTGTAATACCGTAAAGGAAACTTTCTACAGTGGTGTGATGAAATTAGGATAAAAACTTTTAAAAGGAATTAAGATGTTGGTTAATGTCTCCATAATGATCAGCGTCAAAAATTCTGTCGAATGATATGCTGCATGACATATGTGAGTATAATGAATTTTCGAAATCGTAACGGTCACTTCCGGTTGCCGTTAACCGATTTGGCTGAAAATCAATTCTATGAAAGCTACTGACCTAAGATGTGTGTATGCCAAGTTTGAAGTGAATCCGTTAAATAGAACGGAAGTTATAGTGTCTCCAGGCACACAGACAGACAGACAGGATGATAATCTCATTAACTTTCTACAAGCTCCGCTGTGGAAAGTTAATAAGCTGATGAAATTTAGTTAGCAAGAGAGATTGTCTATGTAGAACTAATTTAGCTTTTATCAGTGAAATTCGTGAGCGTTAGTTTTGACCGAAACCTTATTTGGAGTTATGGTTTACGTATTTTTGTAAGTCCGACGATTACAAAGAATCTAAAGCTTGTGGCAAACCAAAATCACTGCAAAAATTTATGAATTTGAAAATTGCACCAAAAAGCCTATTACATTTTGGCAAGCCATTGTACCTACCCACTGTGGAGGTGTGAAGATGAGGTCTTTCGTTAGCATATTTTGTGCCGTTTTTCGTAATCAACTTGTCTTAGTAATTATTACGCATTCATCGACGAAGCATTCATTCAAAATAACGATTCTGGGATCCTTATGTAAAGAGCTTTTCTATATCATTAAACCATTGGATTTATTTTAAATCAATAAAATATTTCGAACGCCGTTAAGTCTTTTGATAGTGTGGGAGTATTTTTCAAGCTACTTAATGATACATGGGAAGAAGAATTTCTTCCAATGCATTAATTTGTTTTTCCAAGTTAATGTCGATATATATTTCATCAAGTGTTTGCTTTATCTCATTTCTTACGACTTTTTATTGGATTTGAAATTCTAATATATATATATATATATATATATATATATAGCCTCAGAAAATTGCCCGACACTGTTTTCGTCCATTGTTTCGTATTTTACTTTTAAATTTGGACTTTACCCGCTTTGGTGTTGCATAGAAGCAGAGGTGACGTTGCGCAGGTTGATTTTACCTCCGTTATCGCGGCAGTGTCGCTGCAGACTTGCAAAAGGTCGTCAACCAATTGTAGTATTCAAATTGGAGTGTTATATTCCGCATTAACTTGTTCACTCACTCTCTACTGGAACTAACATCCTTTTGTAAAATCGCATTTTCGTTTAATGCGTTTACACCCTGGACGTGCCTTTGACAAAGCTGTCCTTCTGTCTGCTAGCTTTGACAGTGAGTCTAAAAATACTGTCGAGCCCGAAAGGAAGAACGCTTTCCACGAGTCGCCCTAAGTGTTCCCATTAATCGGTAAAGAACTCAAGCAACAGGTGCGTATCCTATATTTTCCCTATTAACTGATCCGTTTGTGGGGCGCTGGGTGGCACCACACCGAGGAAAAACTGTGACTGGAGGCGAGGAAGACCTAGAAAAATGATGAGTGTGATTTCCCTCTTTTTCTTCAAACGCAACTATTTGTGTTTTGCAATCGGCGCCTATTGTGAGTTCTTACGTCGCGTAAAAACAGAAAGTTTTTACGAAGAACTAATATAATGTCTTCAACAGAACCAAACCACTTATTCGTTAATAATTGGAGATTTTAATACGAAAGTAGGCAAAGAAGAACCAGAAACCATAAAGGAGATGTGTTAGTAAATTTTGCAGTCAAGCAACTTTTACATAATGAATGTTTATTCAAAAAAAAAACAACGAAAATGGACATGACCATGCGATAAACAATGAGATAAAACTTTATAATTTCCACACAGAAAAATATAACAAGTATCAGTCCTAAGCAAATTAACAGTTGATAGTGATCATATAATGGTCCGGGCAAAGCTGTGTATTGATTTCCAATTATTTAGAACTAAGAAATTTAAAAATAGAAAGAAACCAATCGACACTAACAAACTGGCGGAAAATAAGTTACTTTTTTAGGAAGAACTAACAAAGAGGCTGACACTAGATAAAATAGATGATGCACAAGATATAAATAAACGTAATGAGCTTATCTCGTCGGCAATAATAGAAACACGAGTACAAAACAAGAACACAAAAATTAGCCAAGAAACAGAAAACCTCATGAAAAGTCGAAGAAGCTTTAAAATAGAAAATGACTTGAATAATATAGAATTAGCAGAATTGAATAAATTGATTAAAAAAGAAAAACGAAAAGGTATAAGAAAGTTTAAAATGAAGATTATAGTAGAAACATTGGAAGAAAATGAAGGACCTAAAACTTTAAAGAAGAATAGAACAAATAAAAAATGTAATAATCAGAAATAAAGAAATTACATCAACAAAGAGAGATGCCATACAAAACGAAATAGAAAGGTATTATACTGAACTCTACGAATCAAAAATAAACCCAAACGAGAGAAAATTGCAATCTTAAAAAGGATAATTTTAAATGTAGGTTGGTAGGAAATATCGGACATATAGTAACAACAGATGAAATTGAAAACGTCCTAAGAACAATAGATCTCCAGGTCCAGACAGTATTATTGTTGAAAAGCTGAAAGATGCGGAAGAGAAGCTATACCAACAACTTGTAAAAATATATAATAAATACCTGGAAACTTAAAAAATGTCTAAGACGTGGCAAATAGCGGAAGTCATAATCGTCCATAAGAAAGGAGATATTGCAGACTTACATAATTACAGATCAATAAGTCTTTTGTCGCAACTCTATAAGCTATTCACAAGAATAATCACCAATAGACTGACGATCTAAGTTGATGCTAATTAGCCAATAAAGCAAGCGGGATTTAGATCAGCATCCAACACATGCGACCACCTTCCAACAATTACTAGAAAAGAGCAAAGAATATAACATCCATCTATACATAGTTTTTTTAGACTACGAGAAGGCATTTATTTGCTCCGTAGAAATCTGAGAAATAAGTACTCAACTCGTTGCTCAACTGCGGAATATACAACAGATACAACTAATGAATACAGAACATCTACATGCGAGTACGTATATAAAAACAGACCCAACTACAAATATAGACAACATAACTATACAGACAGGAATAAGATAAGGGGATGTGATCTGACCGAAGTTACTTACCAGCGTGCTAGATGTCTTTCGTCAAATGGATTGATCGAATAAAGATATAAATATTGACGGATTGAAGTTGAGCTTTGTTGACGACATCACTATACTTAGTAAAGACCAACGAGAACTACAGGAAATGATTAATGAACCGCTCAACAGAAGTGGGACTGAAAATAACTAAGACGAAGACTAACGCAAAGCAAAAATAAAACATCATTTTAGAAGGCACACCGTTGTTGATAAACATATATACTTAGGTCAACAAATCTCAATAGATAAAGAAAACATATCTGAAGAAATAAGAAGAAGAATACGAATAGGCTGGTCTACATTTGGAAAGTTCAGCTACATTCTAAAAGACAAAGAAATTTCAAATAATTTAAAAGCAAAGGTCTACAACCAATGTGTCATTCCTGCAATCACGTAAGGCTGTGAAACCTGGAAACTCACATAAAGAACTCTCAGTGGTTGGCGATAACACAAAGGGCATATGAAAGGCAAATGCTCGGAATAAAACTAATAGATAAGAAACAAAACACTTGGATACGCCAACAAACAAAAGTGAACGATATTATGGAAAGAATTGCACAGTTAAAATGGCAATGGGTTGGCCATTTGGCACAGATAATAGATGGACTAAACTACATTACAGTGGAGACGGTGAAGTTACAAAAAGGAAAAGGAAGACCAAATAAATTGTGGATGAATAGCAATGGACAGAAAAGGGAAAAGGGAAGGCCTACGTCCAATAATGGATGGAAAAAGGCTAATCGTGATCGTGAAGTTTATATTCATTGACTACGAACTATCAATGCTTTCAGGGACTCTATTCGACAAGAAGTTGTTGTTATTCTGCTTGAAATGACCTGTCAAGTTATAGCGGAATTTAGAGCTCAGTTTCAGGTGTGCTTTAAGAACAAAATAAAACAGACAATAAATGAAAAAAAGGTATTAAGTACGGTTTTTGTTGATATATGTAGAATATTACAAAACCAACATTTTGTTATAAATCTTCGAAATGTGATAGGTAATATTTTATCAGATTCTAAATCTAACATTTACTACTTTAGTAGCCTTAAATTACAGACTGAAAAGTATCATTGTGCTTTTAGTGTATAACATATCAAATTTTGTTCAGAAGCCTTGTACCTACATAAAGTAAAAAATGTGGAAAAATTAAGTTCTACTTTAATTACAGCACTGTACTAGAATTGCACGTGCTGTTTTAAATTGCCGCATAAAATGTTAATAGCAAATATTCATCTTGCTTCGCATACGTCATAAATTTTCTATAGCCACTAAACTTAAACTAAGTGCAGAATAAAACTCGCATTTTGGTGTCGTTACGCAAACATTAGATCGTGCCAGATAAGGACATTTATTGATCATAGAACTTTTAATATTTAACAACATTAGAGTTACTCATTTCGGAAATTGCATCACTGTAGCTTAGCTCAATGCATAAATGCGTCACAGCAAGAGAATCCAACAAATCATTTCTCGACAATGGCAGTGAGCGAAACATGGCCGGCAGAGGCAGTTATGGCGGATCAAGTACCGCTTTGTATTCACCCCAGGCTGGGGTGCCATCGAGCCGTCCTATCTAGGATGAAATTTATAGCGCTCTCTGCTGCCCCTTTCTCATTTATCCCATTATTCCTCTTGTTCTCTTTGGGGCAGCGCGCCAATGGAACGGCCGATCCCGCCGTAAAAGCTTTACTGCCCTGAGAAAGCACATGGCGCTCTCGTACGGTTAATACGATCCCGTAATATTCTTGATAATTTTCAGCTGATATATAACTTTCATTAATTTTACGGTTAGACCCTCGTATAAATTACGGTCTGCCAACATCGCAAAATGCCTATGGATTGGGGCAAGACCGCGCGGCTTTCAGCAGCGGGGAGTTGCTGCAGATGAGGGCTCTAAGGGGCCTTTTATATGTGTTCTTATAACAAATTTTTATAGCATGTAAATTCAAGCTGAAAGCTGAGTGCTCTAGTAAAGCTTTGTGCGTTGTTTTGATACTAAAGTAAACATTTTTTGTATTGACAGTTGTAAAAATCACCCTGAAATCTGTAAATCAAATATAAACGAAATTAGTAAAGCTGTAACTTTTTTTTAAGTTAGGTCATGTAGTAAGATTAATAGTAAAATAGAGAAAACCAAGATGTAATTTTTATAACAAATAAATAAAATTAAATATAATTGTATATAATAGATAAATAATGTATTTAAAGAGTTAAAAAATAATGAATAAATAAAAATAAAAAATAATAATGGATGTTGCAGAACTAGAAATATTAATAGTGCAAATACACTAAAGAGTTCGGTATCATCATGATATAAGTGGAATTTGGGAAAAGTACTAAAATACACTTGAGAGCAAAAGAATTGACTTAGTAACATGCTTGAACTTTGAGAAAATATGTATCCACTCCGATAGCATTCCAAGTAAGGTTCAGTGTACTGTTTGGAAATTTAAAAACTGTGGTTTCAAATAATATCACTTTGATTGGAATCGGATCTGTTTTGGCAAAGTTATGTGCTTAAGAATATGTGTAACACAAAATAGTTGAAAGGGAAAAGGTGATTATGAAAGGGAAAAAATGAAATCCTCAGATGAAATTAATTTAATGTTTTTTTCAATACATGGTGTTATCAACTATACTTCTAATTGCACTTTTCGAACAATTACGCATGGATCGAACGACTTTTCCTATGTTGTCTTGAGGGATTGCTTCCCACTTTTCAATCAACGCCGCTTTCAGTTTCATCACGTTCCTTGGTGCAAGATTTCCGGTTCGGACTTTTTGTTTAAGCTCATCCCAAATATGCTCAATTGAATTCAAGTCTGAGCTACACGGAAGCCAGTCCATTTTCGGTTACCGACGTCAACTAGGCAGGTAGTGGTCACTCGCGCGGTGTGGCATCGCGCATTGTCATGCATTAGCACATGAAGCCCTCACTAACAAATCCCGCAAACGGAACAACATGTTTCTCTAAAATGTTCCTGTTGTAGCGGTCCGCTGTTAAACCTCCTCCGCATCCTTCACTAGGCATAAAAAGCAAATAAGTTTTTCCGTGCATGGAAAAGGCCATCCAGAACATGCAAGAGCCACCTCCATATGCGACAGTTTCTTGAATACAGCAATAAGCAAATCGCTTTCCTGACATTCTATAGACTCGTCGTCTTCTGTCGTTGCTATGTAGGCACATCCTAGAGTCGTCGGTGAATAATATCTGACTGCAATGGCCGAGGTCCCAATCGAGATGTTCACGAGTAAATTCCAGTCGCCTTTGCTTTTGGATTGCGGTCAGTTTGGGACCCGTAGCTGCCTTTTTAGAGACAGTTTAGCTGCCTTCAGTTTTCTTCTCATTGTCCAAGCGCTGGCAACCACACCTCTGAACGCACCCAGCTTTTGCTTGAGGTCAACTCCAGTTATATGTCGTTTTCTGAGGGATATTGAGACGGCTCTCTCCGTTGTTATGCGCCTATGGCCGCTTCCTTGTCGGCGGTCGTAGCTACCGGTTTCCCAGTACCGACGTCACACTCTCTACACAGCTGATTAACTCAGATTTAGTCGATTTGCTAAGGCCATCTGACAGAGGGCCTCTCTCAACAATGCAACTGCCTGGGCTGCTTCGGCGGCTATGGTATCTATTTTCTTGCGAATTACTCGAGCACTTACGCCACTTATTTAATTTCGCCAACTTCGGGTAAGTGAATGAGGCGAATTACCGAAATTCAAGCGTACTGTAAGCTAATCTCAGTCGCACGTGCGATCCAATTAGCAGATTCGCAAAACCCCGTTTGTGGTGCATATTTTTTTGAATACCTCAACAGTTTTTTAAAGCTGAATAATAAAGATACTCCTTGCACGATAATGTTTTTATTTTTATATTCCTTAGACTGAAAGAGAAGACGAAAATGTGCGTGCAGCTAGTGAGTCGATTGTTTTGCTCTCAAGTGTAGATTAGAAACAAAGATATCTAAAAGTTTATAAATGAGCAAAAATACAAAGTATAAAAAATATAAAACAAAACTATAGGGATAAATTTTACAAGGCAATTCTTGAAACAAAGAAACCCAAAGTCCGAAAATCCACAGTGAGTCTGTAATATTGAATCTTTACACTACACAGCACTATTCCGCTTATTTCTGACAATTTTAGAATAGGTGTTCCAAGTTCTCCTAATGGGTATAGATTGACACACCTCTTTAAAATTTTCTGATTATAACTGAATACCGTCACAGGTTATGACACGTTGTTTAAGTGCACATTAGAAACTGGTTTAGCATATATGATGTTTTTAAACTGGGTCTACAAGTAATTCTGATGACTGGGTGAGATATACAGTAGGACCATTTCATCCGATCTATATGTCAGGAAAACATGAAGTGCTGGTCCTCTATGATCATGTCTTACAAAAGTATTTTATGATTTAGATGGCGCCTGCGAGGGTAGGTTTCCTGGTAAATGAGTGAAACCATTTTATTTGTTTTTTCATACATGTAAATAATTTCTGCTATGTTTACAATTGTTATTTTAATAACACTTTATAATTTCATATCCACTTATAAGCAGATCTGCAAGCGAAAAGAAAGATAAATATCTGGTAACTGAGATAAATGTTCTTACGAGGGTTAATGTTTTAACTTTTTTGTTTCTGTTCTTATCAGGAATCATTCCTTGAAGTTTGTTTCAATATAATAAAACTGTATAAAGTAAACGATTGGTCATAAATAGATGGTCCGCCTCATTTTGTATGTCCTGAAATTAAAACTAAATTAATCAAATATAATAAATAATGAAAGTAACGAAGTGTTTATCTATCCAAACACCTTATACATTTTGACTGGGTTATAAATACATGTATCATTTGCCCAAATTCTGGTATTACTTTTGGCTTTTTCATTAGTACGAGTATCCTATGCATACATTTTTTCAAATATTTCAATAAATAAAAAAATTAAATGTTACGAGTCAGATGGGACAATGAATGCAACAGATTATAATATGATACTTTCAGACCAAGTAAGTGGGTGTAAATGTCTGGCACGATGTGGTTGGCTGTTTTTCATGTCCAATTAAGTAACGACAAAAGAATAAAAATTTTCAAATACAATTTTAGAATATATAAGAAAAACATGGGGCCGGCGAAGAGATTGCTCTGTAAGCAATCCCAGAACGAACTTAAAAAGACCTTTCGATTTCGATTTCGAATTTCGAGAAAATTCGAAATCGAATATCTCGAAAATTATTTGACATAAAATTTTTTCGAATTCAGTTTCGAATTCACCGTAAAATTTCCAATAATAATCACAATTAAAATCGTAATGTCGAAAATTTTCCCGAAATTCAAAGTCGAATATCTCGAAAATTATTCGACATAGAATTTTTTCGATTTCATTATTGAAATCAGCGTAAAATTTCCTTTAAGAATTACTCATAACATCGCAATGTCGAAATTTTCCCGAAATTCGAAGTCGAATATCTCGAAAACTATTCGAGATAGAAACTTTTTGATTTCGATTTTGAAATCAGCGTAAAATTTCCTATAAGAATCCATTTTAAAATTTTAAAAGATCTCAAATTTTGTGACGGACCGACAGACCGACAGACAGACATATAGAATTCAGTAACGAACTTTTTAAGTTCGTTGAAAATATGTAGAAATGTGAATAAAGCTAAAGAAATTATCTAAGTAAAATTATAGAGGAAAATTCAAAGGAAAAAGAATACTGGACTCTTAATAAAGCTTTCTTGATAAAAAATTTGATAATTTAGCTTGGAATATTCCCAAGTCAAAGAATTTAGAGGAACAGTTAAAGAATATTCATTCCCCAAACAAGAAACAAGTATGCCACAAACATTAAAACATGGAATGTAAAAACACTTTTTAAAACTGAAAAACTGGAGAACTTGCAATTCTCAATGAAGAGGTTAAAAATGGGAATCCTAGGCATTAGTGAACATAGGTGGCCACCCTACACAATGAAAGAATTATTATGGTAAAACTAGAAAATTAACAAACTCAGTAATAATACAAGTATATATGTTAACATCTAACTACGAAGGATTTAGAAATTAAATCAGCGTCTGGAGAAATTATCTAGGTGCAGACATAAACCACAATGTGGTTATGATGAAAACAAAACATACATTTAAATAAGCAAGGCATAAAAAGTAGCTGACTGAAATACTGCAAAGTTAAAAACCAATGACGTATGAAAAAGACTAGAGGTCGTGGATGACGAAATTATATTAACAGAAACACTAAGAAAAAGATAATGAAAGTATGTGGAATAACTTAGAACAAACTGCAATACAAGCTGCAAATGTAGGCCCAAAAATGAGACGAAATAGAAAACCATGGAGTGTACAGTATACTACTGTATACTATACGCGTACAGGGTGTCTTTTTGAGCCCATAATTTGTACGTAATTTGTAATTAGTAGGCCAATTCACTGCTGTTAGAAAACGAGGGACATTGTTGCTCAGACAAATTTGAGTTGACCGTACTTTGTGAGCGAGTGAGGAATCTTGCTGAAAAATCCAAGGTTTACCCTTTCCTACCTTTTTTTTAAAGCATCTGTCAGCAAATGTCCTAGGTCTTCCTTAATAATACGAGACATCGAAAATTTGGAAATTTGCATCTTCCCAGACATAATTTTCTGCTTCTGAAGAGGATTGCGTTAAGTTTTGACATACAAGGCTTTGAACGTGGCCTTTCAGATCTTTATAGTCCTATATACAAACATACGGTTAAAGCCGAAAGGATGGAGAGTCTTAAAGACTACACTTCTTCCAGTTTCACACTGATATAAAGCTATTTCAGCAATACTATTTCTTTTATCACTTCTCTTTGTTGGTAAATATACAAACTTTATAACAAACACATTACAACTTTAAAACTTGATAATTGCAGCCATATGCTAACATCACAGATATCTTGCTGCTGTGTAACGCAAGGGTAGGTTTGATTTTGTAGCAGTACTATGGATACTAAGTACATACAGCAAAAGGTAATTAAATCGTTTGTATAAGGATCATCAACGGTGGAAGTCTGAAACAAACCAATAACTAAGAGAAAGAGAAAGGGGGGAGAGGGAGAGATATTTTGATTTAATCGCACTTTAAACAGAGAAGTTTAGATGGTTTAGTAAACAGCAATTATCTTTTCTAGCGTGTCCAGTGTAATTATATGATCATCAAATATTTATTAAATGAGTATAAAGCTTTCTTAATTACCATGCATTTTGCCCGAAAGAGAAATTGTAAACCCAACCTTTATAAACAATTCTTTTGGAAAATTTTGTTAACAACCGCTCATTGCAAATATTTTTAATAATAGTTTTGTTCGAGAAGGAAGCACGACTATTAAGTTATAGCTAATAGATAATGAAATAGTGCTTTTTTGGTGTACTGCAACAAATATGAGTTGCTAGAACTTCACATGTTATAATTAAGGTCATAATAACATTTATAGTTGAACTACATTTTTTGAGAGTAGTGTGAGCAAAATGAAATATTTTTCCATTACTTGTTTGGGTCTTTGCCGTTGGAACAGGATTTTGTAAGGATATAAGTTTAAATTTTCTTTACATTGGAAGAGTTATAATTGGCATTAGAGTTTTTCTTTGTTTAATTGATTTACAAATTTCGTTGTAGTCTCGTTATATACTGTTGTATGTAAAACATGGGGTAAAAACTAACATTGCAACTCCTCCTACAGTTATGAGCCGATTTCAAAGCTCAATATCTCATTCGAACGGGTTTGTTGCCAAAGCTCGCATAAAGGTTTTAGATTTTAATTTAGGCCGCGGTTAACCTCTTACAGGTCAAAATATAAATTATAATAAAGTAATTAGACAGTTTGCACCACCTATCGGTGTTTCATATATTACGTGGCCAATTCTTGCAGTTAGTAGGCGCATACGGCACAACTTTTATTTATATGAAACCGAATATAACCGAACGAATGTCATCATGCTTAGATATGGCCCATACAACGATTATTGGCCTGTCTTTGGGATGAGTCTTTTTATCAGTTTAAGAATAAAACTTCAAAGTTCAAATTTTTTAGTTGTATAATTTTTATTTTTGTATATAGTACTTTTGTATAGTTTATATGTATGTATAATTGATTTACTTTTAACGCTTACCTTTATTGTTCGATTATATCAAAAATTCAAACTATTTCAAGCTTAAATTCGGATTATTAGCCCATATTTAGACTACATTATGAAAATACTTGAATTGGTCGGCAGCTGTCCATTTTACTTTGTCGCATGTAGATTTTTTAAATTTTGCGTAATTCTCCGCACAAGCATTCTTTATTACTTGCTTCATAAATCGAGGCAAAGTCTACCTCTGACTTTTTTACCCGTTATCAATCCTTCTATAATGTTTATTACAAATTGATTGTTTCTATACAGATGTCCAATCTATCTGCGTTTTTATTATGCTTCTTTACTCTGCTATTCGATTCACTACCTCTTTTTTCGTCATTCGGCCCGTCCATTTAATTTTCAATAACCTTTTCCATAGCCACATCTCTAATACCTCCGGTGCCTTTTCTTCTCTCTTTCCCAATGTCCCCGCCTCAGACCCATAGAGTGCTACGCTCCAGATGCATGTTTTTACTAGCCCAATTATTGTTTTCAGACTTATGTTCCTTGATGTCTACTTTTGTTAGCAAACATTATTTTTGCTTCTCTAATTCTGCTTTTGACATCTTCTATACTCTCCTATCTTCTGAGATTTTACTACCTAAGTATTTATAAGATTTAGCCTGTTTTAGAGTTTCGTCTTTTATTTTAATTCTTATTTCCTCAGGTTCTTTAGAGCATACCATTACTATCCGTTTTGTTTTATTTATTTCTAGTTTATATTGCTTTTTTAGAATACTTTCCATATACTCTGGTGTCCTTTTAAGTTTCGTTCATCTGGGACCAAAACAGCAATGTCATCTGCGAATCTCAACATTTGTATTCTTTCTCCGTTGACTTTAATGCCGGTAGACATCCGTCCAAAAAATTGTTGGTGAATTTTTTAAATTTTGATGTTTTCTCTAACAAAAAATTGAAAAAAAATATTTGCTCTCAAAAATCATCATTTTGACGTAAAAAATGTGGATCGATTGCAAATTTTCCGTAGAACACGAATTTCGTTTTTTCGTTTGACGTTATTTCATGACTTTCGCATCAAAAATTGGATAAAGGTGCATGGCAATTTCATTGATCTGTTTTTTTGTTTTTCAATTTTTTTAGTGACCAGAAATGGTTTTCTTGTTGCAAAAAAAATTCACCTGTATTCAATACACGGTTTTTGAAGTTTTGCCAAGGTATGTACATATAAATTGAGCGTTTAAAGACGATTTTCCCATATTAATCAAATGGGAAATTTGATTTGCCTGCAGGTACGCAAAAATAAGGGTTACCAATGAGGTTTTTATTTCAAAATAGTTATTTACCATAACAAATTCGATAATATATATATATATATATATATATATATATATATATATATATACATATACTCTTTGGCTCTACCTTTTAGTCTTCTCAATGATCTTCTTCTATTCCTCTCTGCCTGGTGCTTTTTTCTTAGTTTCTTTAAATTATTTTCTACATCTCTGCTCTATTTTTTCTTTAGTCGTTCACTACATCGTCTGCAAATGCTAAGTATTGGAAGTTTCTATTGTATATGTTTTCTCTTGGATTTACGTCTATTTTCCGTTTGTATCTTTCTAATATTAAATTGAACAAGGTGGAGGATAGGGGGTCATCTTGCCTTAAATCCTTTTATACTTCCAATTTATTGGAAAGATTTCCTTGATTTTTTACTTTGTTTGTAGTTTGTGATATTGTTATTTTCACTAGGCTAATTAGTTTTTCTGGGATTCTAAAATTCTTCATTGCTTTTTATGTATTTTCTATTTATTCTATCGTATGCTTGTTTATAATGTGTATATATTTGGTATATATCTATATTACGTTTATAGCATTGTTCTGATTGTGAATATATGATCGGTAGTCGACCTTCCATTTCTGAATCTTAATTTTTATTCGCCTAGTATTTCTTAAGTATATGGCTTAATTCTGTTTGCTATGATTGCCCTTAGGATTTTATATATAACTCCTAATAAAGATATTCCTCTGCAACTACTAATTTTTCTCCTTTCTTCTTATAAATAGGGCAGATTATTGCTTGTGTCCATTCTTTTAATCCCCTGTTCTTTTATTTAGCAGTTTTTGAAAGTATTCTTTCATCTATCTATTATTTCGTCGTCATTTGTTATTAACTTGCTTTCTTTGCTTTTGCATATGCTTGTTCTGGTTCGGCAGCTCTTTTTTGTTTTTAACTTTTTGATAGAACCTTGCGTGTTCTTTTTTGTACTTTTGTTCTATTTTCTATTTTTTTTCGTTTTTCTCTTTCGGTTTCTACACAAGTTTTGGGAATATCTACTCTTGGCTTGGTATTCTTCAGTACTGGCCCTTGTTTTTCTTTGGATCATTGTTATTCTAGCTTTATTTTTTTCTTTGTGTGCTATTTTACATTCTTCATCGTACCATTTGCTTCGTTTTGGTTTTGTTTTTTCTCGCATGGTTTCGTTTGCCGCGGTATACACTGCTGTCAAAATACTTTCCCATTTTTCTTAGGTGCTTGTGTTAATACCGTATTTACTCGAAAATAAGACCCCCTTTTTATCAGATTTTTCTCATTAAAGTTGGGAGGGTCTTATATTCGCGTCGGGTTTTAAAGTCGGATATGAAAATGCGTTCTGAGGAGTTACCTAGGCTGTAACTAAGTAAACATCATTGTATTGTACATAACAAGGTTTGTATTTAATAAAACAAATCACAGGTTCATGATTACAATGTAAATAAATTAATCAAAATCATTTATATTATCGGTAAGCCCAAAAGTAGAACATATCAGTCCGATTCATAGGTGTGCCAGAAAACAAAAGAACAGTCAGCCTTAATTCGAGTTACCGGTACTTTAAAGCAAGAAACTATACTAGGCCTATCAATGACTCAAATTTTCAAGCTTGCGATTTTGAACCACAACTAAATGTAACTACATAATACGCTTGATTAAAATAACCAATTTATAGATAATTGACTAATGTATGCATTTACACATTTATCATGAATTCCTAGTCAGAGTCGCTGCTCTTGCCATCGTTATCATCATCACCATCATAATCACTTGCCTCAGCTGGATCGTTGCTGTGCTCGTAAACCAGATGATCTTCAGTTCTGTTCAGTGCATTGGAGATGCCAGTTTTCTTGATGCTTTTCTGGATGATTTTAGATAAAATTTGGCCTCAAGCTTTGACAATCTAAAAGCACATAATTTCAATGGAGGGCTTTTGAATTTTACCTGTCTTCGCGAGTGAATGTCCAATCTGTGTATATTGTTTTCACTTGATCTTTGAATGGCTTATTTACACTCATATCCAGGGGTTGTAGTACTGAATCCCCCAGGAATCATTGCTGGATGTGTATTTAATTCCTTTATTTTGTTGTTTACTGATTTCTTAATATGACTAGAACTAGTAGACATCGTTTCTTAACAATCCACCAGGGCGACATTTCCATACTACCTCTTACCAATCATGCATAAGTTTAGAGTCCATCCAACATTTGTCTTGTATACGGATCTGGATAGCTGTCGGTAAAGGTTCCTTGGGAAGAGTTTTCTTTAAAATCACATATGGTGGCAATTTCTAACCGTCTACAGTGATAGCGAGCATAACTGCGCCCCTCATTTTTTATACCTGTTGTTTTTACAAGTACACTTCGTTCACCTACTTTATTCACAGCTGTGTTACGCATTTTGAAGTACAGTGGCGTTTCATCAGCATTACTGATTTGTGAGAACATGTGCTGATGCAACACGAAACTGCAACTTTTTATCAGTGTAGTCTGCTGGACATCTTTGACACAATGATGTTCTCCTCAAACTGAAATTCTTCCATCTCATCAGTCTTACCATCCAACCTCGACTGGCCTTGAAGTCACTTGCATTGTTGTCTTGTCTTGCGATTTCTCGGGCTTTCATTTGAATCATTTTGCATGTAACGCCACTATCTTGTTTTTTTTTTCCATTCAATTCATAACCGCTTCGTCCACCATAGAGGCATTCTTGTTTCGGACTTCGAAAAGAGCGAGTTCCTTTCTTCACAGCTCGAATTTTTTCTGTCTAGTTTCTCCAATATCTAACTATATTCGGTTGCACTAAGAACTTACGACTCGCAGCCCTCACTTCATTTTTCTCGGCAAATGCAAGGACATCTAACTTAAAAGCTGCAGCGTAACTTTTCCGGGAATTTATTTTCTCACGCAGTATTGATTCACAAAAGGTACTAAACACTATGCTACCCAGCACTCAGGCAAAAGACTGACTACCGATTTTAGGAAATCGAGCTGTAATGCTGAATGGCATGAGCAGGTACAGGTCCTAAGGGGCTCGGGGTGACGCCGTCTTAGGCTGAACCCAGGGGCTGCAGATGCGCAACCCTAACAAGTCACTAGCCTCTCTGCAGCCCAAGACTGTCGTGCGTGGTGAAGAACCACATCCTCCTCGAGGTGAGCCCTGGGTAACGCTAAACACGACGGATCTAGAGGAGTAAACCTCGAAAATAAATCCTGCCCCGAGATCGGGTAATAAACCCCGGTGGAGGAGCAGTACCGCGACGAGACGCCAAAGCCGGAAGGAAAGGAATAACTGCCGGAACTCCCCACCCTTGAAGCGTGATCATGCTGCCGTAAACCCGGATCACAACATGGAATAGTAGGAGTCGCCACCCGAAGCTTGGGGTGGGAAGGGAAGGCGCGGACGCCGGACCAGAAAGGGGAAGCCATGGACGCCGTGTCTCGCACCAGCGCGGACCCTGCTGCGAGGGAAAATAGGCCGTTCTAGGACGAACGTCCAAAAAACCGGAAAAAGCGAAATAGGATATAAAGAAGTTATCAAGAATTTATAGAAGCGCAGAGGCTGGCTACCTCTTAAAATTTTCTATGGACCGAGACAAGACAGACACAAATGTACCCACGGTAGGGAACCAGGCCGATGGAGAAACTGGAACAAAAAGGACAGAACAGATAGAACTGCCCGCCAGAAGGCGGACACTATCGGAAACACCTACAGAGATGCTCGCCTATCGGGAAAGAGGTGGGGAAAAGGAAGGCGACGAAGAAACCGAAATCGAGGAACACGAAGAGAACGAGGGGCGACTAAGAAGCCAACCAACTGCGACAACCGAAGACCCACTAAAAAAGGAAAATAAAAGATTAAGGGACACATTGGAAGCACTACAGAAAGAAATCGGCAATCTAGGAATAGCGGTAGCTTCAAATAGAAACATGCAGAGAGACATCAAACACGCAACGGAAAAACTAACAAGACTGGCAACAAAGATAAAGGAAAGGAAGGATAGGTGGATTATACCCTATAACACACAGATAAATACTAGAGAACAAACGGAATGTGAAACAAAGGAGAAACAAAAACACACAAAAGATTGTGCCACGCAGACCAGTACAGAGAAACATGAAATGCAAAAAAGAGTAGAAGAAAAAATAGAAGAAGAGTTTGACTGGGAGTTGCACAAAACATACAAGAATACGGTACAAACAGGCAGCCCTCTGCATGCCCCCAGCGAAAGTGACGTAGCAATAATCATAGAGGGAGATACACAGTACGACAAAGGAATTATTAGAAAACTACGAAAGAAAAACCCTATAATAGAAGAAAGCTTCAAGGAAAACAAGGTAAAACAAAGCAAAATAATAAGTATAATAAACACAATGGTGACGGAAGAGGACGAAGGTGCAGAACCGAAAACACACAATAGATACATATATCTAGCATTCATAGAAGAGGAAAAAGAAGAGGGAAAAAGAGCAACGAAAGTATACGAAACGATAAAGAGAATTAAGGAAAGAGTGAAAGCAAAAAATAGAACTAGAATAATACTTGCAAGGAAACGAAACAAATGACTGGATACAAAAGTATCTTAGAAACATAACAGAATGGGGGGTATACAAAAGTGGAATAAAAGTAGAGGTACATAAAATAGAAAAAGAAAATTTAGATGGGAACTATAACAAACCGAAACAGAGATGGGAGACACTAATAGTAACACCCGCAGAAGGAAACGCGTATGCAGACGTGGTCAGAAGTATGAGGAAAAACGTCAACGTAAAAGACGAAGGGATAAACGTGAAAGCAGTAGAAAAAACCAGGACCGGTAACATCAAGATTAAATATCAAGGCGAAGAGGAAAGTGGGCAGAAATTAATCCAAAAGATTAAAGAAAACGTAAAAGAGGCACGAACCACATATATAGCGGGAAAACGAACGCAAGAAATAATAATCAAGAACATGGACATAGCTACTACACGAGAAGAAATAGAGATGGCAATTAAAGACGAATACGGAAGAGTAGAAGAAACACAGCTGAAGGTAAAGAGAATAAGGGATACACAAAACGAAACAATGATAGCAACGGTAACCGTAGATGCAGACCAAGCCAGACGAACAATAACAAGAGGGAAAATAAAAATAGGCTGGAACGTGTGCAGAGTGGAAGAAAAAATAAACATAGTCAAGTGCTACAGGTGCCAAGAACATGGACACGTGGCAAGTAGATGCACGGGACCAGACAGGACAAATACCTGCCTAAGGTGCAGCCAAGAAGGGCATAAAATAGAAGAATGTACAAACGAGGAAAGATGTATTGAATGCAAACAAAAAGGACATAAGCAAGGTACGTTCAAATGCAAGAAATACAAGGAACTGATAGAGAGGAGCAGGAAATATAGAAGCAGCGGCAGAAATCACCATGGTTATTAAAACAAGACATACAACAGCAAATCGACGCAGAAAATATAATAGAATTAATGATAACCGGATAATGAAAAAAAACATCGCAGAATACAACGAGAAGATAATGAAGGAAAGGAAAGGAGAGAAAGGGAAAATGACCAAGAACAGGAGTAATAAACCGACACGCCAGAAGTAATGTGGAAGCGGATACCTGGCGCGGCGGTGGAAAAGAAGGAGGGGTTTTAGTGGGTAGTGCCTACACAGATAAGAGAGTCCCACACTCCTGTGCTATAGACTCAAGCACAGGGACGGTACATAAAGTATTTCCCCTCCTGCTAAAATAAATAAAAAAAAGGTACAGGTCCTAAAGTCAAGCAGACCTACCTGTTACCATCCTCGTGCGACCTCATTGCTTCTGCTAAAAGTTACTGCTAGAGGGTGAAGTGTGATATATCCTTGGGCAGAGCCTAATCCTTCTATTGACTTAGACATATATTGTATTTTTTCGACAAGGAATTTCCGAAAACTTAGTTTAACTTTGAATACGGCTCTAAAATTCCGTTACTTTTATTTTTTTCTGGGTCTAATATTTTAATATTTGCAAAATATTATTCTACAAAAATATAAAAATTAGGAGGGTCTTATAATAGAAGGGGTCTTATTTTCGAGTAAATACGGTATTTGATGTTTTTCGCAGCAGTGATGCTGTTTATATCTTTCTTGCACTAGAATGTAGTCCGATTTACAATCTGTTTCCTGATAGCTTCTCACATCGATAATGCTTGATTCATGTCTTCTGTCTTTGAGGAAATGATCTAGCTAATTACTAGTTCTTTCATTAGGATGTACCCAAGTTTCCTTGTGTATGTTTTATGTGGGAATTGTGTGCTGGAAATTGTCATATTTTTTCCCATTGCAAAATCTATGAGCCTCAGCCCAATTTTATTACTAGTATCATACTTGATGTCTGTCCTATTGTTGGTTTGTATGCTATTTCCTTACCTATTTGTGCATTTAAATCTCAGGATTATTTTGGCGTTGTGCTTTGGTGTTGATTTGTATATTCTTTCTTGTGTCATAGAAGTTGTCTTTTTCTTTTTCATTTGCTTCGTTTGTTGGTGCGTGGCAGTTTATGTACGTGGTGTTATAGAACTTGTCTTTCATTTATAGGATGCTAATTCGTTCGTTTATTGCTTTAAAAACTAGGAATCTTGTAGGTAGCGTGTTGTTTTTATTGCTACTGTTGAACAGTGTAAAATCTATGAGGTCTGTTATCTCCTTTCCTTTTCATCGAATTTCTTGTAGCGTTGCTACGCGTGTTTTATATCTTATTAGTTCATTTTTGGGTTCCTGCACAGCTTCGACTCGTTACAAGCTTATCACATTCCATGTTGCTAATGCTGTATCGGGTTTTCCTATTCTTTTTCGCAGCTGAGGTTTTTTCCATTGATCAGTCCAGCTTTCTGAACTATAGTTTTCTTTCAGGATATAGGTTTTTACACCCAAGGGTAGTGAGCTTTTGCCCAACCCCCTTTTCGAAGGACCTCTTCTTCCACCGAGGTTGGTTACTCGATCTCCGTGGGGGTTGCTGGAATTTTCAGGGTTCACCACTTCTATCTTAATATAGGGGCTTCTTAGAGGTGAGAGTCGTAATTGGGTAAGAGAAGCTTAGTAATGTTATCTGGATTCGGGATCATGTATTGCGTGTACACTATCGCATTGAACCCAAAAGAGTATTAAGTAAAACTAATATTAGTGCTGTCATGTACGGTTCTCATTCAGCATTATGTTCTAGGGAATATATTGCGTAAAAGGTCTGTACGCCGTTGTTTTTAATAATTCGCGTTGGTAATAGATATAATAGTTGCTTAATGGACTTATTTTTATATTCAGTTATTCTTTCAAAGTAGCTGGTGACTTTTGCATTTTATCTTATCTCCAAATGGTACATTAAGTTTAATATGTATAGTTATATTTTTAATGAACCAAGGCACATTTATCAGAGCTTGGAGCACTTTTTGAAAGAAGTTTATTCTCATTTTCTTGGCAAGCATTGTCTTGTATATAAAACTTTATTTTCTATTTTGAGTTTTTATTTCGGCTTAAGAAACCAGTATATTTATTTAAATTTTAAATTTATTTATATTATTTTTTTTAATGTTGGTGTTAGGTTAACCGTTTATTAATCCAAAATCCAAAATATTTGGTGTCTATACTAGTTGGATCAGTTCGACTTTTTTGTTACCGAAGGACACGTAGTAGTTTTGTCATAAATGTTATTCGTATATAATTATTTTCGTTTACTGTAATTCACTAAATGTCAGTCTATTGGGTTAGTTTGGTTAGGTAAATTTATATATGCTGAGAAGATTCAGCAGCAGTGTTGCCAACGGACAATATCGCAGCACCATCAATGAATGTGGCAATGTAGGTGTTTTTTGTTTAAGAATATTAGAGGTATAAAGGATGCTTAAAAGGGTGTTAGAATACTGTTCTGTAGTACCTCTGATTCTATTAATTAACTCGTTGATATTTTATTATTGTCTTTCATAGTAAAATAACTATGGGCTGAGTTTGACCTTATCAGAAGAGAGTAGCTGTTTGGAAGTAGTTGCTTTAACTTGTATAATAGGCTATATGCCACACTTTATCAAAAATCTGGTTTGCTCTGGGGCTGACTTGTTAAAAATTTAGTAGGTTTATTAAATGCAGAGTGATATTCAGGAAAACCAAATTAGTGCTTTGATATACAGTAGTCATATCGATATCTTTT
This sequence comes from Sinelater perroti, assembly GCA_036346155.1. Lineage (NCBI taxonomy): Eukaryota > Metazoa > Arthropoda > Insecta > Coleoptera > Elateridae > Sinelater > Sinelater perroti. The sequence goes on from JARFIY010000195.1 coordinate 685,495, forward strand.
TTAAGCTTTTTCTAGGAATTAAAAAAGCTTGCTTAGTAGTGGTATCTGATTAACCGGTATATAAGAATTCGGTAAAAATGTGACTTGCACAGCCTTGATATCGTGATAACATTTGCATATTTCCATTCTATACGAAAGTACAACCTTAGTAGCCGATTGTACATAGTAGTTATTAAGTCAATTGTTTTTCGCAGTTTCTTTAGTACAAGTACAGGTATTGAATCGTATCCTAGTGGTTTATGAGTTTTTGATTCTTTAGTACTAGAGTCCGCATAGAAGATATCAAAAACATTTTATTTTATTATTATTTATAATAGTTATTGTTTCGAGAGGTTTAAAAATATCTCATAAATGTTCTTAATGCATCGGCTTTTTCGTTGTCAGGTCGCGCCTAAAGGCCGTCTGCTTTTTAGACTGGTGGCATGTCGACTTGACGCGTTTTAAATTTTTGTGCAGTCCTGTAGAATAATCTTTCTTATTTAGCCTGCTAATATATTTTTAAAAAGATGCAATTTGATGCTTTTTCGGTACTACTAAGCCTTTTAGCTATTATTATATATATATATACGTTTGTTTTCTGGATTTCACGATTGATTTATGTAATCCTTGCCTGTTTTTTCTTAGCAATTAATTTTTAGATTTGAATTATAACAGTGTTATTTATTTCATGCATTACAGTTGGTTATATAGAATTAATGTAGCCCTTTGGATTAGTTTTGTGATATTTTGTAAAAAGACGGCAAATTCTAAAATACACGTTTCTTCAGAAAAGTTAGATATTAATTGATTTTAATATTGCTCTCTTTGAATTAGTTTTGCACCATGGTACAATGCATTATAGTGATATAATAGCAAACCTTATGGTTGTACCAATGTGCTGTTTTCATGTTGTAATAATTTATTCTAACATATTTTTCATCATTTCTGTATATCTAAAGAACCCAGCAAACATTAACTGCTCAATTTTTTTTTGGTGTTGTAGGAGTTGAGTCATTATATATTTCTATTTTATTGCTACTGTTTGCTGATTATACTTACCACAATAGTGGTAAATTTTCTTTGTAGTCTAAATGTTATTGTTTTAGTTTGTATTTTGGTAACTAAGCTTCTTAATTTTTTCTGCATTATTGCCACTATTGTAACATCGTTCGCAAAAGCTTAGTCAGTAAACATTATTAATATACTATTTTTGCTTTTTATATTTTAGTTTTTTATTTTTATTTTTAGTTCTATAATAAAATTGGCGAAATTAAACCTTTTTGGCTTATTACATTTTTATTGTAAATTTCTTTGATAGGATGCCTTAAATTTTGATTAACTGTGTTGCTTAATACAATTTTTTCTAACTCGATTAACTCTTTAGGGAAGTTAAATTTTTAAGCCCGTGAATCATTTTCTTATATTTATTATGAATTTATTTAATATCTATGGATAGCATATGGGTGTTAATTTTCTTTCTTAGACATTTTCATTGCATGCATTTATCTGATAATATGTATTTCCTCTGTTACTGTTCTATCACTATAACTGTAACAAATCGCATTGATACTCTCTTAAATTTTTATATGATTTTCGTTTTAATCTTTTGTTTAGCAATATTGCTAAAACTTTATAAGCCTTGTGTACCAAGACGGATCTATGAATTTTACAACATAATCCATTTTTTTGTAGACAGGATTTATAACTGCCTCACCTCATTCTTTTGGCAGCTTTTCATTTATCTAAATATTCTTTACTAAGTTAACACATCAGTGTTGTACCTCAGGTTTTAACAGTTCTGTTTGAATCCCACTGCTGTTGCTATTTTTATTATTTTTTATAAATATGTAAATATTACTGCCTCCTCTTGAATATCCTCTTCTACTTTTTTTCTTTATTGTTTATTGTTTCATATCTGCCAGTAATTGGTTATATTAGTGCAGCCACGTATTTATTATTTTTTTCTTCTCCTACAATGTTGCCATTCTCTACTTTGTTTTTGTTATTTTATTTTCGCCTGGTCCTATAATTAGTTGCGGCTATAAAGTGATTTTAATCTACTTACGCACCTCTACAATTCTGAATATTTATAACGGCTGTATACTTTTTTACACTAATATATGATCTAGTAGTATTTGATTCATGACTATTTCGTTGGGCATCGTCAAGTTTCTTTGTGCTTTTTCTGTGCTTTAGATAAATAGGCTTTACCACCACTTTTACTCAGTAGTAAAATTAATCATTGGTTGGTTAAGTGGACCATTCTTGTATGTTGTTTCATGATTGTTATACAGCTTCTAACATTTTTTTATATTACACATCGGTAGTTTTTATAGTATTGCACTTTTGTTTTGTTCCTGGCGTTGTCCGTCGGAGCGTGTATATTTACTAAGCTTGCTTTTAGTTATTTAGCTTTAAGACTTAGGCAACATAATTTATCATTCAATTTTTAATGATTTATTATGAGAAAATGGTTAGCCAAATTATTTTATTCTGTGCTAGTATTCAGGAAAGTATAATTTTAGAGACGCGGCGGTGTAAAATAGCGCGCCATAATATTCTGCAAATTTCATTGTGAAGTGTTAATAAGTGGGAAGTTTCTTAGGAAATGCCATTGAAAGAGACGTCTTACATGTATTAACAAGAAGTAAGAAGAGTAAGCAGAACCAAAAAGCCCATTAATAATAAACAATTCCTAAAAGAAAAGTTAGGCGATAAAGACAAATGCTAATAGAGAGTACATTTAAATATTGCCATCCGACCGGGGGAAAATGACTATAAATAAAAAGTTGTTAAGAAATAGAATAGTCTGTGATAATACAGGTGTTTCCAGTAACACAAAAACCTGGTGTGAACATCACACGACTTTCCTTATCCTATTATTATATATTATACCGGGTCCATCGTCTCGGCCCTGCGCTGCTCTCGTCCCGGAACTTGTTATTTTAAAAAAGGACGAGGCGCGAGTCCAACACTCGAAAGCTGATTAAAATAAACAGTACAAGACAATAATTGACTCGTACTTAAAATTTTGCTACGTCACTGAAGGTAACCGTGCGAGCTCGGCCGCACGGCCTTCGCCATTATCGCCTGCGTGCTCCCTCCTAGCGGCCAAGCGCTCCCCCCGTCCTCCCGCAGTCGGCCCGGTAGCTCTCCGAGCGCGCTGTGATTGGTCCGTTTAATTAATTTTTAATCGGCTATAACTTATTTATTTGACCTCGGATCAAAAAATTTCATTAATTTTTTGTTCGTCTCGGTTTGATCTATCCGGTAATATAAATTTCCCAAAAATTTTATGAACACCCGGTATATTAAAAATCCTGAGCTTCAATTTTTTTTCGAGTTCCTATTTTACCAACTTTTATTTTAAATTCATGTTTATCTCGTGATAACAAATCATTTTTATTCTCATAAATTTTTTGTATCTTCAACCGTTTAGATTCGCGGCCGCTTTGCGACCGATTTTGCGATCAAACGGCTAGGCCGATTTTTACCAAAAGCTTCGCACTGCGTCCCCTACCTACAAGTAATTTTCATACCAAATTTCAAGTCTCTAGCTTTTACGGTTCTCAAGATATCTTGTTTACTGACAGACCGACAGACACACACACACACACGAACCAATGGCTAAAACCAACTTTTTTGGTATCCTGAGGCTATATTTCGTCCAGAAATGTGAAAAACTCGGTAGGTCAAATTTCCGCCGATTACATTACTTTCTTTATTATAGGATAAGGAAAGTAAAAAGACAGCAACAAAAAAAGCTCCAAAAAAGAAGGAAGAACTTAAAATTTCTGAAAAGCAAAATCATAATAACATTACCACTATTATTAGAATTAAATACGGCACAGCAAGAAAAAGAGATATTGTCTAGCATGAAAAATTTAGAAACGCAAAAAAAAATAAAAATTAATGAAATTAAGGATCAAATGAAAATTATGGAGAAGAAATAAAAACGTTCAAAAAAATTAAAAAAAATAGTTAAATATAATTTATATACTCCATATCTAATTCTTTGCTGTAATTGTTTTACTAGCATGCAAAAACTCTTCGCGAAACAATGTAGTTGATGGATTTTGTTCAACTACACCATCAATGCTAGGAGTTCAACTACGAATTTTATTTAGTAACTTAATACTTCGTTTAACGAAATTTTGGTATCAATTTTGTACTCTTTGTTTGTTCAAGACATTTTCGTCCAACATTTGATTAATTTTTTTGCCGTTACTGTTGGATTTAATTCTCAGCAAGAGAGAAAAAACAAATATATCAGCACTACAGGTAGTCAAAGGTTAGAAACAATGTCGAATATTTAGATAGTCTTTAAATAGCGTTTTATAGTTATATACATTAAATATCTTATATTTTATGTGAAACTATCTACTGTAAGTAGAATAGAAATGAACATGACATTTTTGTGGGCTATTTTATAATAATATTACGTTACAACTGAATTTTATTTTAATAAAGGTAGATATTCGATTTTGATAACGATCTGTTCTAAATAAAAAATAATAAGCAAGTTAATGTTTCATTTTTCAATTTTTTTAAAGATCATGTAGTATAGAAATAATTTGACGGCAATAGTTAAAACATTAAAGTAATTATTATTTTTATGGTTTCACCACATTCAATCTTATATGTAGTCTTATTTGCAATGCAACAATGTTTCTCTTTTTATTATATCCTCTATCATGTTTTTAAGTTATAACAAAAATTATGGCATTAATGTTTACACAATTTAATTTTATTGTATTGATATAAGTGTAAGGTAATAGTTTTTCAGTTTTCTGTAAATATGAAGGTGGATTGTTACTCTTAACCCTTTTTCAGGCAGCACCTGAATGATTGTTAAGGCGCAAACCACGTTCATCCATTTGAAAAGAGGTAGCTATATTAAAAAAAAGTAATACAGAAAAATATTGCTTTATTTTAATTTATATGTTGCATGTCTACATAAAAATAGCTTTGCAATTGTGTATAGAAATATATAAATGTTTGCCGAGACTAAAATAACTATGACTAATCATACAACATAATTTGGTCCTCTTGTACTTGTAGTTGTCCTTGGATAGTTTTATTAATAAATCTGTTTCATTGCTTCTTGTCTTCAACCATATTTGTTGCTTCGTTCTATGTTATCCTTAGGTTCTTACCTAGTCCTTCGAGGTCTTTCCACTCGATTTCTAACCCACGCTTTCACTTCCTATATTTTGGACTTGTCTGTTACTGTTCATTCTTATAATATGTCCTAACAACTTTAACTGTTGATCATTCAATATTTCTTCCACAGCTTTCACTTCAAGTTGTTATTTTATAACTTTATTTCTCGTTCTGTTTTCTCTTTTGTACCTCGTTATCCCTCTTAAACATTTTATCTGTATGCCTGTAGACGTTGTTTTTTACTTTTCGTCAAGACCCACGTTCCTTCTTCATATAATATTATTGAGCAACCATTTTGTACACCTTCATCTTCGTTTTCCGATTTAATTCCTTTTTGATTAAGAATATATGCTGTCGCTGTTTTATTATCTAATTTCCGGTCAAATGTTCCGCGAGAATTAATAATACTACCCAGATATTTGTAATTATTTACTTGTTCTGGGTCTTAATTTTTAATTTTTTATTTGTTATTAGTGCAACTTTGAAAATTGTATTGTTTCGTCTTCATTCCAGTATTTTAGATTACGTTGAAGATTTTTCTTTAAGTTTACACATAGAATAATGTCGATGACAAAAATGCAGACTTTTAAGTTTCTATTTTGTGAGTTCTCGTAGCCGATTTTATATTTTATTATTTATTCGCAGTACTCTATAATGATTTTGTACCTAACTCATATAAAAAGTAAAGGATTAATTGCCGTTTCTTACCTCACGCTTTCGTTTGTAGCAAATGTTTTAGAAATCATACTTTCAGTTTTTGCTATATTAATAGTTTTTATATATGTGCTTTTAATTGCTTCTGTTGTAGATCAACATTCGTCTTTTCTAGGTATTTTTACATGATATCTATTTTAATAGCATCAAATGATTTTCTTAAATCGGTAAAGTATGCGAAGGCTTTTCTGCCTTTTTAATAACTACTGTAAAGTAAATGTGTGGTATTCTGTATTACGTGTGTTCGGAGTATTTTGATGTTCTAGGCTTTGTTGAGTATGTGATGTAGTTTTGTATTTTAACATCTCGGTTGCTAGTTCATCGTAAACTGTCGCAACTTTTACTTTTCTAGTATTTCTTCAGAAGAAACACTATTAAATGCGGCAAGAAAAATATGCGGGACGAGAAAAATAAGGAAAGGATCAAAAAGCACCAAATGGTGGAGGGAGGAATTAAGGGAAGCAGTTAGACAGAAAAAAAACAGCATGGAAAAGATATCAAATATCAAAACAAAACGACGACAAAATACGATAGGCTGAAGAAAAAAACGAAAGAAATGGTTAAAAGAGCAAAACAGAAAGCTTGGGAAGATTTCGGGAAAGAACTTAGCGAAGACTTCAAAAACAACAACAGAATTTTCTGGAACAAAATTAAATAACTTAGGGGTAAAAGTAAAAAGGAACTAAGCGAAATAAAAGACGCAAACAATATACTGCTAACAAAGACGGAAGAAATTACCGAAAGATGGAGAAAGTTCTTCTCCAAAAAGTTCGATTCCGATGACTAATATGATGAAAATAAAGAAACGAGAGAGGCAGAAATACCGGAAGAAGATTTAGAGCAACATAGTATAAGTAAAAAAGAAGTATTAGATGCAGTAGCAAAAATTAAAATAGGAAAAGCTTGCGGAGAGGATAATATAGAGCCAGAGATGGTCAAGTATCTGGGAGATATTGGATTGGACTGGATATGGGGGATATTTATGGAGGCATACAAGACAAACAAAATTCCGGAGGACTGGGATAAAAATCTAATACTTCCCATACACAAAAAAGAAGAAAAAACAAATTGCGAGGACTACAGAGGAATTTGTCTATCATCAGTGATATACAAAACATATACAAGAATAATAGAACTAAAAATCAGAGCTTTCATTGAAAACAATTTAGCAGAGGAACAAGCAGCCTTTAGACCGGTCAGGCAAACAAACGATAACATGTACATTCTAAGAAATATAATAGAGAAAAAGATGCAAACAGGGGAGGAACTATTCATAGCCTTCATAGATCACCATGCAGTATTTGATACCATACATAGAACAATAATTGAAGATTGCCTGGAAAAAATACAAACGCCCAGAAAATTAATAAATCTGGTCAACTCTGTGTATGAAAATGCCAAAGCCCAAATACAAATAAACGGTAACCGATCCAACGAACTTAAAATAAAAATAGGAATCAAGCAAGGGGACAGCCTGAGCCCCCTTCTATTCATAATTGTCATGGATAGAATTCTAAAGAATGCCAGGAATAAAAGCAAAGGTTTAGAAACTACAATAGAGTATAACGATTTGAGGCCAGTGCAATTGGATGTCTTATTATACGCGGATGATATACTGTTAGTGGCGGATAACAAAAAGAAAATGCAAGAACTAATTAATATATGGATAGAATAAATTGAAAACCTCAAGATGAAAGTAAATATAAAGAAAAGTAAAATAATGATACTCAACAAAATGAATATAAACGATACATATACTTTTAATTACAAAGGAAGAGGATTGGAAGAAGTAACAACTATGGAATACCTAGGAAGCACATTCACCGACGATGGTAAAATCGACTTAGAAATAACCAATAAAATTAGGAAAACCAACATGGTATACTACTCATTAAATAAAACTATCTTTGGAAAAAAGATATAAATAGTAGAAATAAACTGAAAATTTATAATACCATCTTATCCTCAATACTGACATACTCTAGTGAAACTTGGACTATACTTAGTAAGCATAAACCCAAACTGACTGCCAGCGAAATGAGAGTACTGAGAAAAATTGCAAACATATCTAAAATAGACCACTTAAGAAATGAAGATATAAGAGAAATGCTACAGCAGGAATCAATCTGTACGAAAATAGAAAATAAGCAGTTAGAATGGTTTGGACATCTTAGCAGAATGCCGAATGAAAGAATACCTAGGAAAGTAATGGATGCCAAAATAGCAGAAAAGAAAGAGAGGACGACCCAGGCAAACGTGGCTAGAACAAATTACCAAAATAGGAAAAAGCAGGGGCAAAACACTAATTGAAATGAAAGAGGACGCGAGAGACCGGAAGAAATGGAAATTATGGATAAGAAACTAACCGAAGGACAACCCGACACCCGTCTAGGGTAAAAGGGTTAAAAAGAAGAAGAAGAGAAGAAGAAGTATTTCTTCAGTCTCGTTTATTTTTATGTAACCATCTCGTAATTACTTAATTTTGCATTATTAAAGTTATTTTTCTCAGAGCTTAACAGCACTTCAAAGTATTTCTTCCACCTGGCTAATATACCTCTATCTTCAGTTAATATGTCACCATTTTGTCTTTTATCTGTTTTAGTGTTACTATTTTTTTTATTTCTAAATGATTTTAGTGTCTTGTAAAACAGTTCGTCGGCCCTTATATGCTTTATATATTTCTTCATTTCTTTTCAGTGGCTACTTCTTTTAGTTTTTTAACACTATAAGTCCATTATGTTTCATGTTTTTTCTCTTGATTTTATTTGTGGCACATATTTGTTTTGCTGTTTGGGTTAGTATTGCCTTAAATCTTTTCCATCTCTTTTCACTATTATCACTATCTTTGTTACGGTTGGGAATTCATTACTTGTTTCTTAAACTCTATATTTTTAAAGTTTTATTATTGTAGTCTGTTGCTCGGGTATTTTCCTATCCTTTTCTTTTATTCTGAATATGCGCTTTTAGTAGGTAGTGATCCGTTCTTAATTCAAATTCTTTATTCTTACATCAATTGTAGTTCTTTTATTTTGTTGTTTTTTTTTTTTAGGCTGATTATTGCTTTCTCTGCTTTATTGATCATTTCCCTCGTTTTATTATTTCTTTGTAAATGTAAAATATATTAGCGATAATAAGAACTCTAATAATCTTTTATTAATACTGTTAATTGAGTCTTCGCATCTTTTGTGTTTACTTCCAACTGTGGAATTAAAGTATTAGTATTAAATCACTTTTGGAGTCTTCTATTGCGCTTTGCAGTTTATTTTGAAAGGATTTTCTACAGCGATCGCGTCGTTATCATTGGATTAATAAAATTTATTATTGCTAGCATTTTTGATTCTACAGATTTGTAATGACACTTTTAATATTTTTTCTGTAACATATTTCTATTCCCTTGTTTGTGCCTTTCTGTTCTTTCCACTCCTCTATATAGTAATAAATTTCCACTACCAATAGTTTGAGTACTGTTTTCCTTTCACTTTGTTTCCATTCAAGTCCATCAAAGTTAAATTAGATCTTTTCCTGTTAGCCTTCTAATATTCTACGTCCCTATCTTCCTAATTACGTAATCATTATACATTATTCATATTTACTACTGTTGTCATCTAGGTTGTATTTTTCTTTCTTCGGCGTATTAGTTTTTTGAGTACACTACTTTCATTCTCACGTGCATTTCTCCTTCTATGGTAACTTTTTTATATCTAGTCTTTATTCCTTTTATTATTTTCTTTTTTGGCTACCTTCCTGATTTCTGCTTGAATATTGCTTTTAAGGTCAGATTATTTACCAAATACATTGTGGATCCCATTGTGCTTGATTTAGTTCTTAATATTTCTTGTTTTGTATCCCAATTTTTCAATTATATGATTTCATTTTGTTGGTTATATTGTTAAACCCCTGTTGACACATGTAATTTATTCTTAAAAAAATGTATTGCTGCTTTTTTTTAAAGGCCTTTATTTTTATTCCTTTGATTGCTACATTGTTGCTTTTTCAATTTATTGTAATTTTCAAGTCTGTTTTTAAGTTCGTAAATCTTGTCTCTCCTTCTAGTTACTTTAGCATTCTGCTTCATCTCTTCAGTTATCGTCATTAACAGGCTTTTATTTTCTTTCAAGTCTTCCATATCTAACTCCAAAATTTTGAAGGTTTGTAGTTCTTCCTCTTTACTACTATTTAAACCTCTATGTCTTTTATTATTTGTGATCATACGTGTTTTCATTTTGTACTTCTAATTATTTTTAACAAGCAGAACTTATTTATTTTAATATGGTGCTTACATACAAATCCTGTGTCTATTTATTGTCTTATACAGATGCACTATCCTACGACCGGGAACGGCTAAAAGTCTTGATCGCTTTACACTGCAGCTGCACTTTGTATACTATATGTTATTAGCAATTTTTTAAATGCCGCCTTATTGCACTGCAATTGCAACTTTTTAGTAATTTCAAGGTTTAACTTCAGTGTGACAAGACTCAAAAATATACTTAACCAATTCATATGACCAATCATATGCAGTCTTCTAAATTGATTTCTCGATTTAGCTTTGTTATATTTGTATACCTTTGGGGTATTTCTTTTTTAACAGTTTTTCTCGAGTTGTCAAATTTTAATTATCGCGGCGTGACAAATAATTGTTTAATCACATTTCATTAGTTCAATAATAATTTCTTCAGATACAAAAGCACATACATAGTTTTATTGCCATTATAATTTGAATTTTTATCTTATTTTGTTAAGTGTTCTTGAATATTACCATCATTTTCTTAACTTTTAAGGTATATGTGTTTTAATTATGATATTACGTTAATTATATTTGTCTAGTGCTCATTTGGGTTTATAAAACGAAGTATCAAATATTAAATAAACTAACGCAAAAAAGTCTATGAATAAAGTTTTTAAATGTTGACAGGAATTTTGTATTTTTATTTTCAGTCATTTCCTGTTTTTCTACGAATGAGATGAGGTATATAGAAGTAATATTTGTTTTGATGTCTAACAGTTGCAGCGTGACACCGACCTTTAGGTTGAAATTTATTTCTCCAAAACGACACATAAAATCTCTTCCAATGGCAAATATTTATGAATCTTAGGAGAGCTTTCAGTTTCGTTTAACTACTGGTAATTTAGTGTCTGACGTTTGTCGAAGCTGCGAGTCAACGGCGAGCATTCCGAGGCGCAAGGACATTGTAACAAAATGACGTGGTTTTATGGTTGGAGGAAGAGTTTGGTTTTGTTAAAAAAGGCACTGCACAGCGTGCTTTTTATGGGCGACCTTACAGAAAAGGCTGCGCGCTGGCCCGCAAGCCCCAGAATTTTATTTGCTCGCCGTATATTGCGGCTTCCTTTCACGACATTTTTATGTTTAGTGGCAACGTGACATGGCGGCCGCGTCGTAAATTAGGGGAGCGCAATTCCGTTATGCGAAGCTCCTGATAAAATACCACGGCGGTGGGATCCGAACGGAAACATGGCTGCCAGCGCTTTGAAAGACCAAAGCCTGAAATTTATTAATATTTTTAACTGCATTATTATTCTGCATTTTAAAAGTTAATATAAACCACAACCAACTATTATTTACCTGATAGATTTATATGTTCACACAGTTTTAGTTGCAATATCCGGACAGCTTGACACATTTATATTTTTCATTTTTCTTGTTTTCTCATTTTGTAACATGCGTATAGAGAACTGTCAATTATGTCGGACATCAGAGCGATCAGTCTATTGCCGGTACTATCCAACCTATTTGAAAAACTACTTCTTAAAAGGCTCAGGACAATATTGGAAAAAAGAAAAGTCATACTTAATCACTAGTTTGGATTTCGGAATCAACATGGTACGACGGAGCTGATACATAGGATTGTTAACACTATAAACACTGTTCTGGAATCTAAAAAGTATTGTTTGTCTGTTTTCCTGTCTGACAAAGTTTGGCACGAGGACCTATGCTATAAACTTAAAAAAGTTTTGCCGCATCATTTCTACTAAATTATTGTATCCTATCTAGAAAGCAGATTATTATTAGTCATACAGGGAAAAGAAATCTCATATTTGCATCCTAGTACTTCTGGAGTGCTTCAAGGGGGAGTGTATTGGATTCAATTTTATATACGTTGTACACAGCTGACATTCCCACAATCAATCCAACAACTATTGCTACCATTGCGAATGATACAGCTATCCTAGCCTTAGATGCCAACCTACCGTTCCATCTAAACTCCTCTAGGATAATCTAACTTTGGTCAAGGATTGGCAGGAAAGGTGAAAGGTCCAGGTTAACACTTCCAAATCGACACATTTTATATTTACCATGAGAAGAACTACCTGGTCAGCCGTAACCTTTAATAATATCCCGATTCCACAAAATAAAAACGTTAAATATCTCAGTATGCGTATCGATCAACACATTTTTGCAAAAAGGAAGCAACTTGGCATAACATTTAGCCAAATTTATTGGTTACTTGGCAGAAAACCGCAACTGAAATTGGAAAACAAGGCCATTCTTCGTTTAATCTAGACGCATGGTATTTAGCTGTGGGTACTGCAGTACCTCTAACATAGAAATCTCTAAAAGGTTCTAAAATAAAGTGCTTAGGTGTATTGGGCCTAATTATGTACTACAAAACGACCTTAGTATCGAGTCAGTGCGGGTAATATTAAGCTAGGAGCACTAGCAGCCGAACTTTTGGATAACAATTCTGCGCCAAGAAGACTGAAACGTTTCAAATAGAGATGGGCGATCCTCTCATGAGTTACTCAAAAGAACCAGCTTTTGGTAGAGGGTGAGTGAGTTATAACTCACAAAATAAGAGCGGCAGCTCTTCGATCTTCTTCCCTGTCGTGCGGTCTGCGCATGTGCGAGCAGCTCTTGGTTCTTCCGTCTCGATCTGACTCACTGATCTGATTCAACCCGGAAACTTTATCTCGACTTGTTTCTGATTCCGATAACTCCTCAGTTTTTTGAGACTTTGCTTATTCTCTCTATCAGGCGTCGCCTTTATAAAGCTTGGTATGTAATATTTATCTATAACATTTATAATATAATATTTAAACGATTTACGTTATTTATAATATTTTGTTGTTATTTTAGCGGTCGGTGAAGCTATAGTCGAGGAATTTTACGAGGAAATGCCGCTATTGTTAGAAAAAAATAAAATTAAAATAAAACGTTATTGAATTAAACAGTTCATTACAATTGCTTTTTATAATGGTAGCAGTAATAGCCTAACTGATATAGCCAGTAGGCACAAATGTAACAGAAAATGAGTATAAAAGAGCTAGCTCTTTTTGGTGAGTGAGCGATCTGGATATGATCCCAGAGATGAGTCACTTTAGTCTTCACTCGATGTCTACGTTTCATAATTCTCAGAGGCGCTATGTCTACCGGAAAAGATTTAGTATTTTAATGACATTGATTTTAGAGTGTGGTAAAATTTCTAAGTCAATATAATTAAAGAATTTTTTTAGATCTTAATTGTTCTGCAGTTGATTCTAACACTGACTTAGAGTGGCCTATTCTTTGTTTTTGCGAGACAAAGTTGTAATGTATTAAATTGCTTTTCCTTGATAAGATAATAAAAGTCTGTACTATTTTTTAAAATAGTTTATTAAAGAAACAAATATCGATTACAAATAGAAACATTATTAAACTGTAAAGTAGACAACACTAATTGCCCTCATTTAGCTACTTTCCTAAAAAGTCGTTTAAAATATTTTTGGTTAAATTTCTTCAGGTTCAAATAGATCTTACCTTTTAGTGCCTATATGTTGATGCTAATCAGTTTTAACTATACAGTATTTTTTCAAGTACTACGAATATATTCTATTTAGTGCAATTGGGGCATATTCCATAAATTTCCACTTTGTAGAACACATTTTTTATTCAATTCTTGAAGTTATACACCTCGAATGAAATATTTTTCAATATTTAATCTGCGTTTTATACGTTCTTTGGCATACAATTTTAAGTTCAGAGTACAATCAGCAGTTTACAAAATAAACTTTCTTTGCAGGCATCCTATGGTAACAGTGTGATCCATAAGGAAAACTTATTTTTGATTTTTTAATTTGATTGTACTTTATCATTTCCAAACGGGAAATAGGACTAATCACAATAAATTATTTTTGACGTCTGGTTTAAATGATTTAAAATTAGGCCATTGCTTTTGTTCTAGTGTTGGTTTGTTACCAATGGTCTTTTTGAAACGTTTAATCTGTCTTGTTTCAAAATGTTAGATACACGACATATTAAATTGACTTACAATTTTTGATATGGAGGCGTTGTTTCTTTTACACAAATTCAATATTTTGTATTTGGTAACGTTAAAGTATTTTTTGCTCATCCGAATCTTTTTTCTTTATCAATTTCAAATCCTTTTTCCATATGTCTTATACTGATCTATTTCCTATTCCATACGTTTAAATATGTTTAGTTGCAGCACGTACAGCAAATTTCGACTGCCTGTAAAACATCCCAAATGAACTATTGCTCTTCATGCTCTTCATTTAAAGAAATTTTAACATTTTGTTTCTAAAGCAAGAAGTTAGAGAAAATAAACACTTAAACTCAATAAGTAATTATAAAGGCATACCGAACATTAAAGTTTTTAGTTCGTCTATTGTAGTTCCAAATTCGCCTGAAATTTTTCTAGACCGATGCTTTAAAATTGTAAGTAGCATTAATTTTATTATAAACTTTTAGACAGATCAGCGCATTTACAAATTGCTAAAGACATTGTATGAAAGCTGCGCCTCTTGGTAGCTAAGATAGGGAGTAAAAATATGATTTGTTCTAAAGAATTTTATATCTTGCGAAATATAAGGTGCGACCACTTGTTGTGCCTCCTAATACGCAACCTTACATACTAGAACGTCACATACATTCATAAATTTCAGCGAAACTGGAACTCACCCGCGTGCTGGGTTTGCCTCCAGCGGAGCAACGCTAATGACCGCTAGGCCAAGCCGCAGCCCTTGGACAAGTGACTTTTGATATGTAGGAGTATATTTAGTAATACATTTTTGAAACAATTAAACTCGAGAATATTTTGTAATTTTTGGGTACAAGATGAAACTTACAAACTAAATCTCAAAATTTGTAACTAAATCTAAATATAATTTTTATAGGGAATCTGTTCAGACCATTTGGCAGAAATTTTTGGAGTCTCCTATTTTGAATTCGAGGGTCATAAGATTCACTGTTAAGTTGTTGGGATGTGCTCTAAGCCGGTCTTTATAATTTAAGCTATATCGGCATCTGGAGGTCCAGGCATATGCAATACTTTTGATTGGAAGCGTTCAAAAATATTGTTGAAATTGGCAGCTGTTACCTAAAGCTGTATGACATCCTGGTTTGCGTATTGCCTCATATAAGAGGAGTTTATTGCCTATTAAAAACTTGATTCTACGTCCCTGTAACTAGTGTATTTTTGAGAAAGTTAATCCTAGTTGCTTTCGTTTTGTAATAATATACTTGTACTTGCAAACTTTTTTTTTGAGAAAGTTAATTACTCTTTATCTGTATCGACGCGCATGGTAAAGGTTGTATAGATAGGCACACTCGTTGACATTAATTCTCCACCTTTTTAACCATTTTTCAAAGACAGTTAAGCTGATTTGTACTTATAAGGCTATGGATGGATCACTAGCGAATGTTCATAGATCAACGAAGTGTAAAAGGTATAGCAATGGTCCGAGGACACTGGCTGACATACTCCAGTATTCACTGAAAACAGACTTGTATACTCTGTTTAGTATTTTACTAGGAAGTGCCGGTTAGGATAATGAAATAGATTATGGCGAGAAATAATCATAATTTGCATACAAGTCCCATGTGCGACGCTTTATTGAATGCATCGAGGATCCCGCACAACAATATTACTCGCTTTCAAAAGTTTAATTTATTTTTTGTACTACTCGATAAATGTATTTGTTCTGTTGTAGTGCGCATCATTTTGAAGTCACACCGACGGATAGATACTAATTTATATTATAATACAGGAGCTTTTAGAGAACTTCAGCGACAATAGGTGAAATACTTATTGACCGGCAAGATTTGGTTCATTGAGGAATTTGCCTGGTTTTAAGTATTATCTAGGCTATTTTTCATTAAGAAGGAAAATATCCAGTATGTAAAACTGCGTTGAATAGCTGTGTTACATATTGCATGCCAATAGTAGGTAGGTTTGAGAATTAATATCAATTCGTAATCTGGTGTTTCTTTAGGATTTAAAGTATTAATTACTTCTCTAAGATCAGTAGCTTTGAAAGTTTGCGGAGGAAGTCAAGTTAGTACGAGATTTGTAATAATTTGAGTGTGGTTGTCTTCTTTATGCGATTTGTTGTCAGAAAGAGGTAAATGGCAGATTTTGTATTCTGCTAAAATACATATCTTTTTATTGTAGCTTCTTGTCCAAGTTTCTTGAGAGTTCTAATAGGCAGAGAAGTTTTCTTAACCTGTTTTAGTTACTTAGAAGACTTGAAGCACATGTTTCTAACAGGGCTTTCTAATTGCGCACGAACGCGTCCCAGTCACATAGTTTTCAAGTGCTTCTTATAGTGTAGTCTAAACAAATGATAACAGCAGGGAGTCTGAACTGTAGAGAGTGTGTCCTAATGTAGTCCAGAACAAATTCTCAGTTTTTTTTAGATTTTGGCCGCTGTATTGGTAAGGGCTCCATGATCGTCAATAACGAGTATCTGAGTACTGGTATAGCATATTTGGGCTTCAAAAGAAAGTGTTGGTCGGCGGTTATCCATCTCAAAATTTCAGATTACTTTACACTTTCCTGATAAACTTGATACTAATCTATTGGGCAACGGACGAAGGTACTTCTTGCTCTGACATCATAATACTGCCAAAAGAAGCGGTAGTATGACTACCTATGAGAAGAATCCCTTTTAGGCATTTTTATTTAAAAGCTCAGAAGCCGTGTGCGTTTTTCTTTACCACACGTTGATTAAAAAAGAATTTTTAGTTTATATTTAATTCTTTCACATACAAAATCTATAAACGCTCCAAGTCAGTCTTTTTATGTTGTACTAAAATATTCTCCATTGTCAATTGCCCCTACGCGGTTGCTTTTGGTCGGAATGGAAGTGATTATATTGTTACACAAAAGATCCGGTGTGCATGTTTAGATCATGTTGATTCCACATCCAAAGAATGTGATTTGATATATCTTACTATTCGGTGCTGTGAATCGTCTTTGTATTATGTTAATAATTGCTTTAGCTTTCCTGATTATAACATGTTTTTAATGCATATACAATGTAATTAAAACTGTAGTAATTACAACAACTATTATGTTCTGAAAGCATATAACTGACAAGAATAAATAGAACATATAAGATGAAAAACTAATTATTTTATACTACAGATAAAGCTATTAAAATTTAATACTATTTTAGCATTTAATTGTTGGGAATTTTTTTCTTTTTTTATTGTTGTCAGTTTGGTATTATAAACCTTTTTTAAATATTCTTAGAGAAAATTGAGAACGGTGGTAGTTGAAGATCTTGTTTGGAAATTCTAGCTAAAATTATGTAAATAGATGATTTGGGAGCGCTTTTTACAAGACTTGTGTATTATGGCTAGTTGAATCTTCTTGATAAAATCAATTATCATTTTTTTATTTAAGATATTTGATAATAATTTTCACAATAAAGGTTTTTCATTAATTTCAGAAGCGTTTTTGTTATAATTTAATATCAGTAGTTTTGTTTGTCTGTTTTTTCATATATAAATATATATAATCTAAAACCTTTTACCCTAAAGTGTAGGGTGACTGCTTTTTCATATAAATAAAAATGACCTTTGCTAATTATGTAATACTACAACTTTAAATATTCGTTCTATGCTTGGTATATCTGTATCACTTGAGGCTACGAAGAAACGCTTCTCTTCTCTCTTAAAATTTTCTGGGTTACATAATGACTTAAGACTTTCAATTGAGTATAAATTGAAATTATTATTGTTTTATTTCTCACCTTAGTTTAAAAATCTGTTGGATAAATAGGAAAAATACGAAAATGGTTAAAAGCTATAAAGTGAAATCTATTCTGAAACAATGCTACAATTTTAGAACTATAAAAAATAATAAAACAAGGTGTGTAGTAAAAATAATGGTACAGAATTATTGTTAGCCAGCTTGTAGGTAGCGGATTTTTAACAGCTCTGTTTTTTGCATAATGTTCAGTTTTTATCTTTTAAGAGCATGATACAAAGATTTTCCTCTTTTTCTTTTACTTTCACCCCTTCTTTGTACCATTGTAGATGTCGGATTTGGGTTAAGTTTTTTTTATCCATCCATCAATTTTTTCCAAAGCTGTCTATTTAGTGCCATTTTTTCATAGCTTCTATTGTTTTGCCCCTTTGGTTTCCACATACATAATTTGTTCTTACCATGTTTTTGGCTTTTATTTTCCTCATTTCTTGTGATTTTGCTCCATCACCCGCTGGTCAGTCTGCTTGGTGTTATGTGGCTTAACTATTTTAGATGTCTGTATTTTTCTCATTATTGGTTCTTGCTTAATCATCACTACGATTGCTTTGTTAGTAATTTATCCCATTTTGTTTTCACGCAGTCTTCCTTGGGTGTTTTATCTCTATTGTACCGATTTTTAATACCTTTCTTCTGTAAAGTCCAATTTTCGGTCGCATATAATAGTGTTCGGATAGTTATGATATTAAAAATGCTTAGTTTTATTTCTTGATTGAATTCCGTTTTCTCTAGTATTACATTTAGTCCCTAGTAGAGTTTAGTTGTTTTTTTGTCCTGTTTGTTATTTTTACTATCCCATCATTCGTTATAAGGCTTCCTAGGTTGGTTGTTACTTTCTCAATTGTGCCTTTACACTTTATTTTTATTTTATTTAGCTCCTTCTTATTATTTTTATTTTATTATTTTTTGCTGTATATTTATTTGCAATCTTATTAATTTGATTTTTCCTCCCTTATGTTTATTTGTTTCTGCATACTCTTTTTTAAATCCTTTATTAGCACAATGTCGTCTGCGTACATTAGTATGTCTATTATTTTAGAGTTTGGTATCCTATTGTTGTGTGAAGCTTTTTTGTTTATTTCCTAGTATATTTCGGGCATTGGCCAAAATGCTTTAAGGCTGCACAAATCATAATGGTCGGAAAACCCGGAAAAGAACCAACCGACGTTACATCTTATCGACCTATCAGCCTCCTCCCGATGACCTCAAAGCTGTTAGAAAAACTCATACTTCGTCGAATTAATGAAGACTTACTGCCCCAACATTGGATACCTTCTCATCAGTTTGGGTTTCGACAGGCTCATTCTACCGTGCAACAAGTACACCGCATTACACAAACCATAAATAAAGCACTAGAAAACAAAGAGTACTGTTCAGCTGTCTTTCTCGACATTAGTCAAGCATTTAACAAAGTGTGGCACCCCGGATTACTTTTCAAAATTAAGCAAACGTTCCCTTTGGCATACTATAATTTACTAAAATCATATCTAAGCGATAGAACATTTCAGATAAAAATTAATGAAGTAACATCAGATTACCACCCTATCAACTCAGGCGTTCCACAAGGCAGTGTTCTGGGGCCTTTGCTCTATGTCCTATATACATCGGATCTACCAACGACACAATATACAACAATAGGAACATTCGCAGACGACACTGCTATACTGTCCAGACATGAAAATCCTGCAACTGCATCGGCCAACCTACAAAACCACTTAGTACTCCTTCAACAATGGTTACACAGATGGAAAATCAAAGTTAACGAAAACAAGTCGGTACACACAACATTTACGCACAAAAAACAGATATGCCCACCAGTCGTAATAAATAATGTGCAAATACCACAACTGGAAACGGTAAAATATCTAGGCTTACACCTAGATCATAAGCTAAATTGGAAGGAACACCTCAAGAAGAAAAAAAAACAAATAGATCTAAAAGTAAAGGAACTCAACTGGCTAATTGGAAGACATCCAAAATTATCGGTTGCAAACAAAACCCTAATCTATAAGACTGTTATAAAACCAATCTGGATGTATGAAGTAGAGTTATGGGGCTGTGCATCCAAATCAAACATCGCATTAATCCAACGTATTCAATCAAAAATATTACGTCAGATTACAAATGCGCCGTGGTATGTATCCAACAACACGTTGCATATGGACTTACATCTCCCAACGGTCCAGGAAGTAATCCAGGAGAGAGCTATCAAGTACCATGCAACCCTAGAAACTTACTCAAACCCCTTACTGGAGCAGATGCTGGAACCCAGGGTCAACTAAAGACTAAAGAAACTATGGCCAATAAACCTAGTGTGAGTGTCGTGGTATGGCCAACAAACTCGTGTGTGTGTGTAGTGTATTCCTAATATCTATTAGACTCTAATACTCTCGAAGTACAAAACTGTAATTACGTAGGTTGTATCGTAGGATGCAAGCCTCATCATGTTATTCTTATAGTTAGTATCTATAATGATTGTTAACCATTTAGCTTATAGAATGTAACCTTGTTCTGATTGCTAAATAATTACATAATAAAAAAAAAATTTCGGGGCTAAATAGCGTGTCTTTATTTCATAATTTAATAAACATGGGATTCCATCTTATTTAAAAAAGTTTTTAAAGAGCTTAGTAATTTTTCTACAAACATTGTCAAATATTTGGACATTATTTATTAAAATATGTATTGATTTTTATAAAAGCTTTAAAAATCTGAATCTTACAGATTTTGCATAGCTATGGACAAAATTTAAAAGGGTCCATCCATTAGTCAGACGACTTGTTAGGCTTCTATACATTAAAATGAGAAGCCTTATGTAGAGAGTAATGTCTGTCTGTCCTTTTATTTTTCAACTTTTGATCAAGGCAGCTCCAAATTGGAGATTATTTTTTATTTTTGTCATTTCTGACATTTATCAAGCTCTATAATTTTTGATGTGTGGTAGACAGAGACATAACGTTTTCAGTATTCAACTAAGCACCGTAAGTCAAGTGCAGACGCCAAATATCAGCCTGATCGAAAAATTTCGAGACCAGTTTGAACGAAAGTGGCCGCTAAGTTTTGTTTATGTATAGAAGCCCCCGGCATCTGTGGAACCGGAGTTCCACGTCCGTACTTGTTTTTAGTAAGGAATGAAGTATAAATTCTGTAAAGAAAATTCGACTAATTTGAGTCTAGGATTAAAGATAATGATTCGATAAACGTTTCTTCAAATACATGGTACTCAAATAATTAATAACGCAGTTAAGAAGGGCTTGAAAGTTGTTTATTTTAAGAACTCTAAGAAATAAGATAAAAATAATTCAACAATAGGCCATTATAATATAGGGGAAACAATTTAAGTATGATTTTAATTATAAAATGTTTAATAGGAAACCTGACTTTTCTTATCGTTAGTTTCAGTTGTTTATATGAACAAGAAATAGTCATATTACAATTCCAACTTGTGCTATTAGAAAAAGAATATGTTTGCCAGCCGCTATACCCACACACTTCTTGATAATTGTTTTTTGGTCTTTTAAAATAATTTTATACTCAAGAAACTCAAACATAAATAATTAGTTATTTTAACAGGAATCACTCTCGGTAACAAACAAATAAAATAATAAGCAAAGTTTGGATTTGTGCATCCGTACCACCAAATGCTATTATTTCAGATTTAAAAACTACAAGGGGTTGCCCGTCAAAAGGTATTTTTAGCGTCCTAGGCTGAGATAATTCAACTGATGGAAATGCGCAAACAATACAAAAACAGAAATGAATTGAAATGGAAAAAGTTAATAAGAAAATTACAATCAAAATAAAGCTAGCAAAAGAAAATTGGCCAAATATTATATATAACAACACAGAAACAGAAAAAATATTTACAATAGCTTTAACGTTCATAAGAAAGTGAAGTATTTGAAGGTAAACAAATATTTCAGTAAAGTACTATCAGAATACTAAAAAAAAAAATAATATAGTGTCAGATACAGACAGTAAAATCTCACTAGAGAAAAGATACTTGTAAGATCGATTTGACGATAATCGTCCACCGTTCATTTTAGAAGAAGTCAGAAAGGCAATTGTATTATTAAACAATAGTGGTATTAAAATATTAATCGAGCTATATAATAACATACGCAACAGCGGAATAATTCACACACGATTGCTTGTTCGACTTTTATAATTCCGTCTAAAACCAAAAACGCAAAAATGTGATTACAGAATAATAATATTTAATGACTCACACTTTAAGAATATTACTGAAACTCATTTACAAGCGAATAATATATATATTCGGTGTAAAGGTATATATTTTCTCCTATACTGTTCAATCTCTATTCGAAGAATATATTGAAAGAAGCTCTGCATGAAGTCGGGGTAAGTCTCAATATTTTGAATAATTTGAAATGTCGACCATATCGTATTACTTCTCAAAACTGAAAAAGATATGCAGGTCCTAGTAAAGCATGTTACAGGAACTAGTAAAATATGGATTAACAATAAACATTGAGTTATAAAAATCATAACGGTTTTCAAGCAACCACGTATCTCAATTGTTAACGCCACTCTCAACAATGTTTATAAAATTAAATATCTAGAATACATAGTAAATAGTCAGTGTGGCTGCACAGTAGATAAACGTTTGTTAAAATGCGGAACATGCTGAGTAATAGAACTCTATAACAAAGACTTATTACTGTTATATATTTTCTATTTTATTACACGGAGTTGAGGCCTGATGAGCACAGAAAAGTTAGAAACATTTGAAATATGGGTATGCACGAAGATGTTGATAATATCATGGGCGAAATAAAACTGGTGAACAAAATCAAGAAAGAATCAGAAATGGTAGTGCACATCAACAGAGCAAAATTATAATACCTTAACATGATAGATCGGAGGCAAAGAATTGTTGGCCGTAGACAAATATTAAGAAATCTTAGTCAATGCTATGGAGTGTCTAGTAGCTAATTGTTTCGGTTAGCTGCGGACAAGATGAAAATTATATGATAATCGTCAATTTTGCTTAAGAAAGACACTGAAAGGACACCGCTAAGCAGGTATTATTAAATTGAAATTGACATGGCTGTTGTGGGCACTTTGGTTCTGAGTAGAAATGTATTTTCTAAGTTTGGTCTTCTTTTTCAGCCCCTGAGAGCACAATAATTGCAAAAAATAATAATTTACAAGCAAAAAATCTAAAAGTTGCACCAGAAAAATTTCAAAGGAAAAAATACCATCACACTAAATGAGTTTTTTTTTATAGAATACGCGTAAAGAGCCATAAATTTCTGTGGTATTGCCAAATAAAAAACAGCGAAACAAAATGTATCAAAAATGTTTTTTGGGACAGAAAATAAAGCAACTTAAAAATATTAAAATGAAAAAGAAAAAACAAGAACACAAGAAAAGAAAGAGATAACAAAGAAAACATAATAATAAGAAATCTTTTTGGCGAATAAAGTTTTGTTATGTTTAATGTCTTGAAGAATATCACAATGAATATATTTAATTTTATAACTGTGCATAATGCATAATGTATAATAATACGTATAATTAATACATAAGAAATCATTTGAAAGAGAAAAATTTTAATTTAGTTGCGTGGCATCTTTTCTCCTTACCTTAGAAACGTTTTCCATGCATTAAGGATAGACACTGGAGGCAATTATAAGTAAATATGACATAATTTAAGTTTAAATAATTTATGAAAACTATTTTTGTTATTTTAGAGAAGGGACAGATTAAGAAATAAACACACTGAGACAACCCGTAAGTAAATAGACACCTGTAATAGTATGTACACTTTTGTGTCGCATAGTAATGACTGTGCTAATTTATTTTTTCTTTTACAGATTGGTATGCAGTGATGTATTTTCAAAGACAATAAGGATGTCCTAAATGCCTAACGCTGAAGAATTTAATGATTTCCAAAGAAAGCGTATTGTTGGACAATAAGAGGGTGGTCGAAGCCAGAATCAAACTCCCCGAAACCTGCGTATTCTGCTATCCACCGTCAATTTCGTGAGTGTGCAGAAAATAAGGAAACTGTTTGGTCACGTTCAGGTCGACCGAGCCCAACCGCATGATAAGTGAGGTCTGCAAAACAAATAGTGAAAAGAAATTTCCATTGCACAGCTCCAAATGGGGCAGAACACCGAAAAATGTGTCGTAATTTAACTGTCAGGTACTTGCATCAGCTAGGCTATCATGGCAGAGCTGCCAGATGGAAACAACTTCTCAGCGTAGCCAATGTTGTGAAAAGAAAACAGTGGGCAACCATTATGGTGAGTCGCCTGTTGAGCTTTTGGCATCGTGTCATCTCAGATGAGTTTTTTTGCCCAATTTTTATTGCGAACACATATGAGTCTGAAAAGCCCAGTCAGAAATTCTATATGAACTGTCTGTAACCAACCGTGAAGCATGGGGAATGTTCCGTTATCGTATGGAGCATCATATGGAACATAGGATGATTAGAGCTATGGGTAATATTAATGTTGAAAAATATATGGCCATATTGCAAACCTAGGCTTCTATAAATATTCTCTGGTGGGGTGTTAAACAAACCTTCCACTCTATTCATGGAAGATGAAGCTCCTTGCTGCATTGGCATAAGCTTGGCAGGTACAAAACGACATTCAAAAGCTTTTGTGGGCCAGTTAGTCACACGACTTGAATCCCAGGGAGCATGTATGGCATATGCTTGATATTGTAATATAATGGCAACTACGAAAAGCTGCCTTCCACGGAGAGCTGAAAGAATATTTGCGTGTTGAGTGGGTCAACATTCTACAAGTTAAGGTGGCAGAACTCGTTGATTCAAGACCAACCGGGTTAATGTTTTAAAGACAGCAAAGAATGCGTCAACCAAGTTTTAATATGCTTGTTTGACATTTGTATCACTTGCGTACTGTGAAATAAAAGTCAATGTTTGAAAAGCAGGGTGCCTATTTACTTATAGGTTGTCTCAGTGTAAGACAACAGTGCCAAATACAAGCAATTAACGAGTGGGTACTTCAAAAAGGAACATAATTCGATGAAAATGTCTTAAGTACGGAAGAGGATAAAATAGTCCGAATAATACAAGATAAATCACCTAAGGTAAAAAGAGTGTTGGGAGACCTCAGAAATGATGGAAATATTTCTTATCATAGTAGATAAATTTGACAAGAACAGACATTAGCCTAACGAAGAAGATAAAAGGAGGAGAAATATTTAACGTTGTTTAATTTTATGTAAAATAATTTTAATTAAAATGTGCGTCACCTCTTCTTTTTTTATTATAATACTGTGAGGGTGATTCAAATATAAATGGAAATTGTTTTCTATATATTTTATTTGCAGTATCATTCCTTCAGATTGCAATGCAGCTATTGCATATTTCTGAAAATTTTTCTTAACTGCTCATCAAACTAGCTTTGTACAGTTTTGATAACCGCCTATATTGTTAATGTATTGTGAAAACTTTTTAAATTACCCAAATAATTCTTAATTTATTGTTTTTTTAAGACGCTGAAGAAGTTCTCTAATCGTCGTTGTTTGTGTTTGGACTTCGGACTCATCATGCATTTACTTTGTGGTTTTGAAACTGCCTATGCAATGTTTCCTCAATGTTTCTTACAATAATTCTTATATTTTACAATAATTGATAAACAACCTAAACAATATAATTAATTTTTGTACTGTTAGAGTTTACAAACTTTCTCGGTTTTTGAATAGGTTTAATTTTAACACCGTATCTTCCCTCTTATAATACAAAGAGAATCTTATAAATCTTCTTTAGAAATTAGAATCAACTCTATATCCATATTTTAGTTAGTTTTGTGTTTGGATAAGATATTTTGTTCTTAGAAACAAAAAGTTCTGTTGCCGCCATTTCTAATTTTTCTGTTTTCAAATTCAACTGCTCATCATTGATACGAATACGGTCAGGTAAAGTAAGAGTTCAAATGCATTATATTTCCAGATTTTGTTTTTTCCTTTAAGATAGCATGAGAGGAGTGTTTTGTTGTGCAACTACTCTTTTTTGTTTATAAGGCCTGAATAGCATATACAATCCAGTAGAAAAGAATAAAGTTTTGCAGTTATATCACGTCCATCTGGAATAAATTTACACAAAAGTATAAGAGATTTCCGAAGCTGCAACAAATGCAGATGTCAATTTGAGTTCAAATTTGTCACGTTTAGTTAATATTTGAACTGGGTTCTGCTATTAGTTGCGGCTATGTGTATTACGTCACAAGTAACAATTCTTTTGATGAAGGGATACCTAACGGAAAACTAAAACAAGATAAAAAATCACCCATAAAAATATTACAAATAAAGAAAACAGATCATAACCGGATATGAGGAAAAAATAGAAAGATAGAAAGCGGATTATAAGGAACTAGTAGAAAACAAAAATGAGACCAACACACAGACGAAACGGACATAATTGAGGTGCAAGAAGGAGAGGAAGAAATAGTAATAAAAGAAGTAAGGGAAGTAATTAAGAGACTGAAGATAGGAAAAGCTCTTGGAATGGACGAGATAAAACTAGAGATGTTAAAATACATGGGAGAAGAGGGTATAAGATGGCTACATAGGATAATAAATCAGATCTGGTAAACAAATAAGATACTACTGTAATGGAGAAAGTCGATAATATTTCATGTAGAATGTAATAATTATAGAGGAATATTTTTGCTGTGCACTACTTTCAAAATATACGAGAGAATATTTGAAGAAAGGCCTAGAAGAAAGATAAAAAGCACAATAAATGACAACCAAGCGGCTTTTAGAACAAAAAATTCACAAACAACTGGATATTTGTAATCAGACAGATAGCGGAGAAAATAATAGATACTAAAAGAAAAATATTTGTAGAGGCTATCGACCTGGAAAAGGCGTTTGGCAGTATAAACAGAAATAAGTTGTGAAGGATTTAAAAAAGGAAAAGGGTAAGCACAAAGATAATCGAAATCTTAAAGAATATGTATAAAAACACAGAAATTATAGTCAGCTTCTTTATATACAGGGGAGAAAGGCAAGGAAGTATTCTAAGTCCACTACTATTTATAATAATAATGGACAACATAGCAGAAGAGGTAGACAATCAAGCAAGGGAGATGATGGGGCACAGAAACCTTAAGTAAATATAGATAAAAGAACTATTATACGCAAATGATTTAATAATCTTTCCAATAATAAAGAAGACCTAAAAAACATAGATAAATAGAAAAATTGGCAAAGTAATGAAGAAGTACGATCACAGTAATCTGTGAGCAAGAAGAAAGAGCCCACTAGGAAAGTGAAAAAAAATACCTTGGAACTAAAAAATAACAAACGGAATAAAGAAAGTAATAACTTTATACAGACGTTTGTACAAACCATTTTTTAATAAAAAATATTTATTTACGGGAGCGAATCATAGGTCCTGATTATCTAAGGAATAAATTAACATTATGTAAAATGAAGATATTAACGAAAATAACAAGAGTGACTAAAATCGATACACCAAGAAGTGGTATAATACGAAACATCGAAAAATAAAAAGTACAACAGAAAAGATTGAAATGCAATAATTGAGGTGGTTCGGGCATATTATGCGAATGGATGACAATAAAATAGTAAAAATCACATGCGAGACAGATCAGAGAAACAAAGAAGAGGAAAACCAAAAAGAAAGTGGAACCAAGAAATAACTGATGCACTAAGGAAAAGAGGAATGGACTGGGGCCAGGCAAAGAAAGAGACTAAGGACAAGAAAAAATGGAGAAAAATGATCACCTCGACACCTAGGGTAGAAGAGGGACTGGATAAGTAAGTTCACCTGATATATCTTACATGCATTTGTGGCTAGATTAATTTGATTTAAATTTAGTAATAAGAATGTTTCTTCGCTTTTCTGTTGTTTTCTGTAAAGCTAGAATTTATATAGTAAAAGTTTCTTAATTAGTTTATTTTTCCATTTTAAAGTCTTATGTAATGCGATTGAGTGTTGTTTGCTTTATTTAAAAAATGTAGTATAATTGCACATTGCTAATATTGAGAAGCTTTTTTTGAACTATACTTGCAGTTTAGTAAAATTACTTAAATTTGTTTAGATGGGAATATTACCAATAACTTTAAATGTGCGCCACCGTAGTATTAAATGAGTTAATAAATTGAATTTTTATTTTGGTTACAATAAGCGTAATTTTATTTTAATTTTGTGAAGGTGCTTTTTTATTTGTTTCTTTTACACACTTTCTTAGTAGTTACATTCATAATTTCTTTAGTTTACTTTTTTACATTTTATGTTCACTGTATAAGTGGGTACTGTTTCATATTTTCTTCTCATTTTTCTTTCGAAGCTTATTTTTTTAATTAAATGCACAAAATTAATTTTATTTCTAGTCTATTGATTTAGTGAATAAAAATTAACATTAAACCGGATGAATAACTTTATTTAGAATATTTAACAAAACATTTATTAATTCAACGTTTTACGTTAAACTGTTTTACTATTGCTAGCATATTATACTATTTTTATATTAATTTGCTTAGCTTTATATTTTACAAAAAATAAGGGATAGGATTTTATACACTGCAATTATTAACAGTGTTAATTTTATTATTTTTAATAATAAGAATAATTACAATTATGCATTTTCATTTATGAATTGAAGATGAATTAAAAACAACTTCTGTAAATATTTTGAATTTTCCAAAATATACAATTCAAAAATGGAACGTTTAGTGTACGAAAATCCATATTGACGTTTTAATAGAGCTGCGGTCTACCAATAGCGAGATAACATTCGTCAGCAACCATAGCAAAATAGGTGTGTCTATTGATCTTGCTTTCTGACCCTGCGCGCGTTTCCATTTTTACGAATAACTGTGACCTGATGGTCCAATGAATCTAACGGAACTCTCTATACTAACGGTTTTGTACACTAGGTGTTTTAAGTTTTAAGCCACTGTTCTACATGCCAAAAAAATACTTATAATTTGATCTAAATTAAAATTAAATATTTATATGACGTTTATATAATATATAAATATTTTATATATATTTTTTAAATTGTACTTTGGTTGGCTATTTTTTAATAGCAGATTAAATGTTAATAATTAGTTAAGTTAAGAAGTATTTTTTTTATATGTGTCGATATATAAAAATTCACACTAACAAAAGAGATTCAAATTAGTTTTACTTGGAGTTTCAATCTTCCTACTTTCTAAGAAAAATTATTGGCCATAGAAAAAAACTTTTCGACAGTTTCTTTACTTGTTTTAACAGCTGTAACCTCACTAACTATCCAAAGCTTATTCTACGAAAGGTTAGACTTTTATGTGTCCTGGTGTTTTTAAAGTCCTGCAGAGACAAATTAGCCATGTAGGATTACAACCTTTTCTATCTTCCGTATCACCAAAACAGCAAAACTGCTTCCATTCTCAACATGAAAAAACCTTGATCAAACAAATTCTAAACTGCATTTCACTAGTGATAATCTTAGCTCTTTCTATATTCATCTTGATCATTTGGGCTTCATTCATTAGGATATTTTACGAAATAGCATCATATACATTGAAAGAGAAAACCGAAACAGAACAAGAACTTTTCAAATTATACTGGAACTATTTATCTACATCCATCAATTTTATTATTGTGCCTAACTTCTATAACTATCCATTAAGTCAACTGGCTATCCAAGCTCTTAAAAAGATTGTAATCGCATCAAACATATCGTATACTCTATTAGCAAACCAGGCAAGATGTAGTCAAAACTACTACGCGTTCTACATCTAGACAAAGGGCAACGCTACAGTTATTCTTAACAACTCAGACCACATCAGTAAGATGGACGATTTATTAAAATCATACGACTATCGTCAGGTACTCAACAAGTTGAGACTTTCATTATAACTGAAACCTATCCCTCGATACCAAAAAATTCCTAAAACTCGAAAAAGATCTTTAGGAATCTTAAAATTGCAGAATGTTTCTAAAAGTAACCACAATATATTGTCGGCGCCTTTGGGTTGCTTATACACAAATTAATCAAATACTTAACCAAAATCTTCCAGCCTTTTACAGAATAAGCTTTATCATACATCTGAAATGAAGTTTTATCATCGACATCAGTAGTGATGTATCAAAAAATATGAAAAAATATACTTAAAAAGTGGAAGAAGATGTAGTAGTGTCGTGAAAAAAAGAGCAGAAGGAATGTTAAAAAAAATTAAAAAATTTAGATCTCCAGAGAAGTTATTTATTTTGCAACGAATTTTTTTAGCCAAATTAAGTGAAGTAATAGCGATGTTGTTCAAGTGTGAGGGCGCGGAACATAAAAAATTTGCTTATTCCAATCTTAATAAGAATACCCATACGTTTTTTTTGTAGTTTTCCGGATTTTATCTTAGTTTTATGATAAAAACACTTTGTTTTGATTAAATATTATGGAAGAATTATTTTAAAGGTCAAAGGAAACTCTTAAAGCTTTGGTTGCTATGCTTTTTGTTTTGTTGAGTTACGAAACATTTGTCTAGGAATTTTTTTAGGAGCAAAGAGTTTTATTAACAATCAGAACATACAGTCTGTAAATTAATTAGATAATGTTACAAGACACAATATACTCTAGTAAGAAAAAAAAACACATCCGATGACATGGCTAGATGTTTATACAACGATGTTACCTCAGTTTTCTAGGATGTGCTCTCAATTTTGTGTTCCAGTTTTGTGTGCGTCTTTGTCTTCTGATACGTATGGAACTTTGATGTATATGCAATTGTTCCCAGTATTTTGGATTGACATATCTGTAAAGATGTTTACGTTGGCTTTACTAGTTTATACCCAGAGTTCTATCCCGTAGGTCCATATAGGCATAATTAAGGCTTAATGGATGTTTATTCTGTATGTGTTAATGTTGATAAGTCATAACTCTCATATTTGACATGTGTCAAGCTGATTTATTAACAATTATTTAGTATGGTCCATGACAATTCTAAGCATAGAGCTATATACGCCAGAAGAACATTTATTAATTGTTAAAACATTCTGTGATTATTTTGGTAATTTTCCTAATTGTCCTAAAGGGAGCGCAATTCGTAGTCTAATTTTGAGAGAAATTATATTATATTGTTTTTAATCAGACACACACATGTTTGTACTGGCATACTGCCCCCGCAATTGCAGCTCTTCCAGAAAATGTTGAGCAAAATCCAACCATATCAACTCGTCGCCGCGATCACCAATAAAATTTGTCTCATACCACTCTTTACAACATTCTTTATTTAATCGCCCACAAGGTTATGCAACATCTACAGCTAATTGATCATGCTTCTCGTCGTCAATTCGTTTCTAGATGCTTGAACTATTGAATGAAGGTGATGATTTTTCATACAGATTTTCTTCAGTTATGAAACGCATTTTCAACTCAATTGTCAAAAAGCAAAATTGTCGAAGTTGGGGTTCCAAAGATCCTCAAATGGTTCATCAGGCGGAAAAACATACAAGAAAAGTAAATTTTTTGTAGTTTTATTAGTCGGAAGGTGTAATTGGAGCTTATTTTTTTAAAAAGAAACCGAGAAAATTCACTAACAACAATCGGAATTCATTATCGTAGCATTATTAAAAACGTTTTGTGGTCCGAATTGCTTGGTTCCAATCTAAATAACTTTTACTTTTAACCCCACACGCGGCCTTGGAAATAATTGACATTTTAATCAAAATTTAAATACTGCGATTTCGTGCAACGGGCCGTGTAGTTGGGTTACATTAAGTTGCGATTTGACACTGTTTGATTTTTTTCTGTGGGCTACTGAAAGACAGTGTCTATAGCAACAAGTCAGAAACAATTGAAGCATTGAAAGACAACATTCGTACCGAAATTGCCCAGATATGCCAGAAATGGATTAAAAATTGTCGAATGCCGTTCGTGATGGTCATATGCTGGACATTCTGTTTCACGCGTAATTTTCATAGACCAAATTTTCAAATGCAATAAAGAAGTTGCCTTCATTTCATAAAAAATATGTGTTTTTTATTTGTTTCAAATATACTCCTAACAAAAAAATAGTAGTTATTGAATTTATTTTTAGTTGAAAGATGATATCTAGAGTCCCTGAAGCCAATTGATTTGTTTAGATTTCAGGTCGGTTTGTTTTCTTGTCTTGACTATCAAGATGGAGTTCAAGATGAACTACTTCTGTCTGTGGTACGACTATTTGACAGAGACTGATTGGAGGACAGTGGTTTTTTCTAAGAGTGAAGGTTATATGTGATGTTTTAATCTCGTTAACCTTCCGTGAAGAACCCTAGAGTGTATTAAAAATCTGAAACTTCTTCATTCATTTTAACCTTGAAATTACGTTAACTAAGATGTGACTTCAAAAGATTAGAATACCCTCTTGATTTTTATTGGCAATCCTGGATACCAGACTTTATCTAAGACTTGGCTTGTGTTTCATCCATTTTTTAGTTTAGTTATTGCCGAACTTATTTATTCATTTGAAAAAGTGTTCTTTTAATATAATAATTACTTTTAGTCCGATATATAGATATAATAAATTCTTTTGTATTACTTACTTTTTCTTATAAATTTCAGTAAAATATAATTTTATTTTCTCTTGATTATTATATATTTGTTCTTTATGTCTTAGTAATTTCTGTAATTATATGTATTTTTTCCGTGTAATGTTTTGCATTTCTCGTATAACATCTTCATATCTTGTGCAGAATGATCACTGGTAGTATTTGGGATATACAACTCGCAAACTTTGGTTGGCCATCTACCACTGTAACGTCACAAAATATCGAAAAGATTGGAGATCTTTTCGAAGATCAGCTGATTCGGCGAGCAGCTCCACAAGCGAGAATTAGCTATGTGAGCGTCCAGACTATCATGGCAAAACACTTGAAAATGTTCCTATACACGATATCGTGAGCAGATTCTAATTTGGCCAATTGATTATTGAAAAGTGATGTTTTGAATATCCGATTTACTAATAAGGCTTATTTTTACTTGCAAGGTTTTGTTAGCAAGCAAAACATGCGCCATTGAGGAACCAAACTTCTCACCTTGCAATTGTAAAGCCTCTTCATTCAGCGAAAGTGTATTCATTTGGCGGCAATGTGAACTCTAAAAATTACCGCCTGATGCTCGAAGAGAAGTTTCTAGGAGAGCAAAGAGAGCCAAAACGCTCAAAGGTTACTGGTTTTTTCAGAACGGTGAAAAGCATCCCGGAAGTTTTTTTCTGGATAATTTCGCTGGTGATATAATTGGTCACCGTATTCCCCTGATATAAAACTATGTGACTTTTTACTACAATAATACATGAAGAATGTGGTTTATAAAGGGTATTTAGGGACACACGAAGATCTCAAAACAGCCTTAGACAAAGAAATATTAGTCATTGGAAGAGACATCCTTCAAGCAGTAAATGAGGTTTTCGAAAGTAGGCTGCGCCATTTTTTGCTAGTCAAGGTTTACATTTTGAAAAATTATTAACATAACTTCAAACTATGCTGAATAATACCATTTTTAAATTTTAAAAATCAGTCAGCCACGTGAGAAGTTATAAGCAAATAAATACTTTCCGACACGTATTATTGATCACCCTGTAAGTGACATTTATATTATTTTTTTTTGTTTTATTAACTTTCTACAGCGAAGCTTATATTAGAAAGTTAATGAGATTGTCATCCTGCCTGTCTGTCTGTGTGTCTGGAGACAAGATAACTTCCGTTCTATCCAACGGATTCACCTCAAACTTGGCATACACACATCTTAGGTCAGTACCTTTCATGGGATTGATTCAGCCAAATCGGTTAACAGCTAACGGAAGTGGCCCTTATGATTTTGCACCGCTGTAGAAAGTTTCCTTTACGGTATTACACCATTCTTGTTTAGTCTGAAATTAATTCTTCTATTCTTTTCTTTGTATTGACTGTTACACTGATTTTATTTTACGCTGTGGTAAATCATTTTTGTGCAAATATGCACTACGCATCAATTAAGATAAAACCAAATACGCGGTGATAAAAAAAGTATAAAAAATAAAAAATTGGCTCAATTTTAAAAGCAGCCTTTTCTACCAGTCAAAGAAAGCTAAAGTTGCTTTCTTGGTGATAAAACAGTGCTGATTTCTTTCTGTAGCCACCATAGAGTGTAGTTAAACGTAAAGGTCTACTGTGAACTCCAGGTATTGGGTAAAAATTACTCGATGTTTTTCAAGATTGTTACCAAGTACATCTGATAAAAATACCTACCCTGCTGGGGTCCATCCCTCTGTAACGCATATTTTTCGTTTTCTTCATTAATGCCTAATACTTAGTTTGAATCTTCTTTATTTAACTTTTTTATTTCTTGAAATTAGAGATAAAACGCAATTGTTTTGATTCGTAATAGCAGTAATGGTTTTAAAGATTATGTTAAAGGATGGGTTTTAACATGAGCACCAGGCACACATTAGACTAAATGTATACAGCTTGATAGGAATTACTTAAAAATACTACGTTGATTTATCAATATTGATGTGACACCAACCATTGTTTTTATTTCAAATGGCAAATGAATTCATTTCTATCAAATTTACCAAAAATCGATTGCTGCTCTTGAGCTTTTATGTCAACCATAAAGCACAGGTTTGCCTATTTATCACTACTCATTACCGAAGTGCAGAAAAAATATTAATACACACTTAAAACTCTGAAGAAGATTGATTATTTGTCTTAAATCAATCGTCCAAACCCAGATATACAAAGACACTTGATAACATACAAGCTTACTTCGATATAAATCTAAATCACAAGTCATACGCTAACTCTAAGTAAGTTTACAACTATATTTTCTTTTAGATGTATAAATAAGTTCTCAGCTTTTTTCTGCAAAATTAAAGTTTTATTTAAAAACAAGCCAGCATGGTCCTGTGGTTGAGGGACGGGCTGCGATGCTGACGGACCCGGGTTCAATTCCCGGTGCTCTCTGATGCTTGACGGATGGCCATGGTTTACTCAGTCACTAAAAATAATTGAGTACCTGCGTTCATTCGAACAAGGGGTAATAATGGCGGTAGTCTTAGGCGCGGTGCTTGCCAAATCGCCCCGCATCAGAGAAGGTGCGCGACGACCGGGCAGAGAGAGCGAACGTATAAGAGCTTTAACCTCTCAGTTTGCAGCCGTGTTCCCACGCGGGGCGTAGAGCCTTACCTTTATTATTATTTAAAAACAAACAAAAAAAGCTTAAGTATCAAAGTATTCTCCCTTGGCATCGATGACCTTTTGCCATCTTTCGGGTAGTTTGCGAATTCCCTGGTGATAGAAGCTCACCGGCTTCGAGACGATAAAGTTATCAATGCATTTTCGGGCTTCTTCTTCTGTTTTGAAGTACGTATCAGCCAAGTGATGCTGTAACAACTGGAATAAATGATAATCGGAAGGGGCCATGTCTTGGCTATACGCCGCATGTGGGAGAAGTTCCCAGCCTAACGCATCAGCAGCTCATCCGTGTCAAATGTTTGAGGGCGTCCAGCGCGTGGTTGATCTTCAAGACTAAATTCTCTTCCCGAAATCTTTGGTACCACTTTTTGCACGTTGCATGACTTACAGCATTCTCACCATATGCAGCACAAATCATTTCGGTGGCTTCAGCAGCGTTTTTCTTAAGATGAAACGCGAAGTAGATAGAAAATCGAAAATGCTCTTTTGTGACTGCCATCGTGAACACAGCTGATTATTGAGGTTATGTGCATCAAACGCCAATTCGCGTTTCGAAAGACCAAATGTCATTGCTTTAAAAACGCAAGAGGGCGGACTAATACGTTACATGTAAACGGTGATTTGTGTCCTGAAATCTAAAGCTGAGAACTTATTTATAAATCTAATAATAATATGCTAAAAACTAAACGGACTATAGATATCTTTTTCTAAAACATGTAGATAATAAAATTGAATATTATATCTATTTTCTTTCTTTAATCATAACCCTTTGCGCCTTATGGCATTGGGTTTTGTAGCTATTTCTTGTATTCTGTATTGGCGGTTAGTTTCCTTAATTCTTGCTCCGTCTTTCCTCTATTTCTTCCAAGTTTGTAGATATAATCCATCCATTGCATACGTGGTCGTCCTCTTTCTTTTTTCCCTTCTGGTCTTGCCTCCATAATTTGTTTTGTTATTCTTGTTTCGTCCATCCTGTAGACATGTCCAAACCATTGCAGCTGTTTTTGCTCTATTAGTTTTTCTAGTGGTGTGATATCCAGTGTATCTCTAATTCTTGTGTTTCTGATCCGGTCTATCCTTGTTTTTCCTGCTACATTTCTAAGGTACCTCATTTCTGTTGCTTGGATCTTGCTCTTGTGTTTTTCTTTGATTGTCCAGCTCTCTCATGCATATGTTAAGGTAGGTATAAAAACTTGTTTATATATATTTATTTTGGTCTTCTTTTCAATTTCTCTTTCCCTACTATTGTTTCATTTAGTTTGTAATATACGTTATTTGCTTTCGTGATTCTATTATTTATTTCATTATTTATCTTGCCATCTTAACTTATTGTTGTGCCCAGGTATTCGAATTTATTTACTTTTTCTAGTATTTTTCCGTTACATTTTATATCTTCTTGGGCGTCTTCTTGGACATCTTTACTTATATACATTATCTTACTTTTCTCTTTGTTTATTGTCATACCCTGTTTCTTTATGAGATTGTTCCACATATTGATTGATTCTTGTAGTTTTCGTTTCTAGTCTGCGATTAGGACAATATCATCTGCATAGATCAGAGAATGGACTTTCCAGGTCTCATTTTCCAGTTTCCGATTTTAGTTGTTTTTGTTCTTCTTTTACTCTCTTTTATTACTGTATTCATTACTACGTTAAAAAGTAAAGGACTGAAGCTATCCCCTTGTTTGATTCCTCTTTCTATGAGGAAAGTGTCCTATGTTTGCCCATTTAATCTTACTTCTGCTTTCACTTTCTTAAAAACTCCTTTAATGGCTTCGATAAGTTCTCTGGGTGTGTTTAATTTTTCTAGTGCTTTCCATATGCTTTGTCTCGGGACCGTGTCGAAAGCCTGTGTTAGGTCGAGGAAGGCTAGTTATATTGGTTTGTTCACTTCTAAAAGTTTATCTATTATTCTTCTTAGTATGAATATTTGATCTTATGTTTGCCTGTTCTACCTAAAAGCTCCTTGTTCCTCTTCTAGTTTGTCATCTATTAGATCTCTTAGTTTATTTTCCAGTATTCTTGTATATGATTTTAAAACTACTGATGCTAGGCATATGGCTCTGTAATTATTAGGATCTGCTGTACTTCCTTTTTTGTGGATTGGGACAATAATATTTTGCTGTCATTCATCTGGGATTGTCTTTTCTTTCCATACCTGGTTGTATATTTTTAATAGCCAATTTCCTAATACTTCTCCACCGTATTTCATTCATTTAGGAGCTATTTCATCTTTTCCAGCTGCCTTTCCTATTTTTATCCTTCGTATAGTATTTTTCATCTCTATCTCTGTTGTTAAGTTTATTTTTTCTTCTTCCTCTTTCTCTAGGTCTCTATTTATTTCTATTTCTTCATTTTCTTGTTCTTCTTTTCTAAATTTTCTTTCGTAGAAATTTTTCCAAGTCCTTAGTATATTTCCTGTATCTGTTTGTAGCTTATTATTTTCATCTTTGATGTTCCGGACTGGTTTGCTATATTCCCTCTTAGGCCTTTGGTGGTTTTCCAGAATTTCCTGTTGTTATTTCTGTAATTCTCTTGTAGTTGTGCTCCAAATCCCCCCATGTTCTTCTTTTGGCCTCCTTTACAATCTGTTTTGCTTCATCTCTTTTTCTATTATACTCTTGTTTGTTTTCTTCATTTTTTTGATTGATATATCTTCGCCAGGCATCTTTCTTTTCTTTCACCTTTCCTTTCACCTCTTCATTCCACCATCTTGTTCTTTTCATTCTACTGGTAGTATTTATTCTTTTTAGACCACACACTTCCTTGGCTGTATTAAGAATGATTTCTTTCAGAACTTTCTATCTCTTATTTAGGTCCCATAATTCGGTTTCTAGTTCTTCTTGTTTATTTGTCAGTTTTTGAGCTATTTTTTCTTCATATAGTTGTGTAACTTCTGTATTATATTCTGTATTATATCTATAAAAAATAAAATTCAAAGTATCTCCCGTATTAATGGAAAAAGTTCTTCCATCGTCATCTGAAAAAAAATATGGGGGGAGCTAGAGAAATATGATCTTTCAATAATTAAATTACAAAGCTATATAACAAAGATAAACTCCAGATACCAACTTACAGTTAACGAATAAGGAAACGAAATTTATAAACTCAACATGCCCCAATATTTTATAATTATCCACATCACAACGCACATATTCACGTAATACTTATTAATTTATAAGTGATCATTTTTATCAAAATTGCAAAAAAATAAGGACGACTCTCTTACAATGCGTAAATTGCGACAAAGGATACCCTGCACAACAAGAACTTTAAAAACAGTATAACAAAAAATATTTATATTGGTCAAAAATAATTTACCTACAACTAAAACGATAATACTTCTCCTTTGAGTAGCATTGTTAATCAGATCTTCCTATTTCTCCTTAACCTAATAAAACCTCATATTTAACAAATTAAGATCTTTCTCTTTACAAACCTCTTATTTCTGTTCCACAATGCCCCATAACTAAATGCTTATCCACAACATATAATTTTCCAACTGAAACACCAATAGAGTTAAAAGCTATTGTGTCTTGTTAATTAGCTCCTTAGTCAGATACTAAATAAACATGGTTTGTATTTGAATGAGTTACTGGTCACCAAATAAACGATTGTTAATATCAGCATATAAAATATACAGAGGAGAGAAATGACTTTTGCAACTGAAAGTGTGGCAATTTTACAAAATAATGTTGTATTTGTATACATTTAGACACTGTAAAAATCTTAATTAACACAAATTACTAGCACACTTATTCTTATTTGGGTTGATGAACAACCAAACAAGCCGCTACTCAAGGTAGACGTGACTGATCTTTAATTAATTTTGTTTAACCTCTCTCTCGCAGCAAACATACTTCTTGGAGTGTTTCCAGTCCATCAGAAATTGTTATAAAAAATATTATTTACCAAACCACCATTATTGTATTAAACTTTGACTATCTACCTGTAATGATCACGTTTGAAGAAGCATCTATTAAATATCAAACTGCATCGATATTAGTCGATTAGAGTTTCCCACAAAATTTGACTATACACACAACTCTAAATACCTTAACAGATAATGACAATAGAGTACTCCAGGTAACAACAGCTATCTAATCCAGTACACAGCAAGCAACTGTGGCAATAAGGAAAATATCAACCAACCTGTACCTATTTTTATATTATACATTAAAGCCAATAATATAATAAAGTATATCACATTGTAGAATACAGCAACGAAAACCTATTAAACCACTTATTTTGCAGAATAGAAAAATGATACGCTTTGGATAAACTCCAAACAAGTATTTTATTAGTACTCCGAGATTTTGAAATGTGGAAGACAACTCGGAAAATAATTCACTCACCACAAAAACTTCCGACTGTAATAATAAACATAGACCGTATTTTTGTACACCATCTACAAATAAACTTTAACCTGTTGCATTGTAATATATCGTCATTCATTAATGTAGTAACCAATTCTGCAAAGACGCATATCATTTCCAAACATTAACATCAAATTTACTACTGAAAAAGGAATTTTGAACATTACTAAAGCTCTTGCAAGAAAGAAATCAATTGGGCCACATTAAATTTTTAATTTTATGCTTAAATATCTACCCTAAATATATGGCTAAGTCGGGTGAGAACATTTTCACAAAGATGAAAAACGTAAAAATGAGTTTTCTATTTACAGGCCGATCAGCCTCCTCTCGGCTGTATCTAAGCTTCTGGAAATCGTGAGCTAATATTTAAGCCTATACAAGGAATAATAATTCCTCCCGAGAGCTGGTAGGGCTTGGACGTTTTTTTATTGCTTTGTTTTTACTTTATAAGTAGTGTGAGCCTAATTCACTGCTAAATATGCTAAGCATAAATATGCTAAACTTTAACATTAAGACTAGATAAAAAAATGTGAGAGGCTAATGAAAGTTTTAGGAAATTAACGGAAATAATGCAAAAGAAACACTAAAGTGTGAATCCTGAAAACACCGTACACAAATAAAGGAAAATTGGCGAACACTAAGCAAGCATCTATCAAAGCTATGGTCGCAATTACTGATGAACAAGGAGGAGCAAGTGCAAACATTATGAGAGCTCATAGTACTGGGAGCACCGTAAGCATCTATAAGCAATCACCAACAGCGTTAGGATCCAGCAGTGACGCGGCCACCGAATTCGATGTTGCGAATGTTAAAACTCCGGGGACATGTTCGATTCACGAGAATAAGATGTAGATTTTACCGTCGAATCGGTGCGCAAACAAGTAGCTTGTAGTCACACCGCCGATGGTTCTTCGGGACAATGCTAACCGGAATTACTGAAAGAAACTGACGAAAAGGAGAATCAAGTACTAAAAAAGCAAACAGCCTCGCAGATTCGATGAATATTGCGCCGGCGACAGAAGAAGGCTGTAGAGAATTGACGCGAATAATGAATATTCCATAATTCTCATACCACACATCCATTGTGTTCTAAGAAACCGATCTGGATAGTATTTTAAGGAACTCTGGAGAACTTTACTAACAAGTGGATTAACAAAGATCTGCGGGCCCAAACATCGCCAACTACCATTAAACAGATGTCAAGTTTGGAAGATAAATAGCCCGTGCTTCTCTTGTTTGTCGAAACAACAAAGGGCAAGAAGTATTTTCTAGTTTAAGGAGATACAGAAGATGTATATTATAGCAGAGTAACCGAAGTGAAGGAAATAGGTAGGACAGTACCATTGCTGCTAAAAAATTTGCAATGGATAGAGGTGCTATCACATAGCAACTAAGTGTGTGGAAGGTCAATATTTTCATCTACAGAGGCTGCCCGGTGAGGTCGTAGTAGAAGCCAGTAAATCATATATAAATAACGACGGCAGCTTGTTACAACAAGCACAAAATATTCTTCCTGATAGTCAATACATTGTTGCATACGCCGGAACTAATTTTTGTAGCATTACAACTAATTAGGTATCTTTAAAACATGGATTTTGAAAGCATCAAGCGCATCTTCCAGCGTCGAAAATAGTTATCTACGCAGTTTGTTCTTCACGTGTGAAAGCAAAAAGAAATCGTTAGGTGCCAAATCAGGACTGTATGATGATCCATAAATTTAACGTTTTGAGTCCTCAAAAGCCAGTTGTTTGTGTCGATGTATGTGAGATCGTATTGCTATGATGGAGAATGATCTTTTTTATTTCTCCGAAGATCTTTGGCAAAGAAATGATTGTTTTATGATTATGAATTGACCGTTTTATGATTCTCTGAGACCAGAGTTTCGACATGTCCAGTTTG
Organism: Sinelater perroti; assembly: GCA_036346155.1. Taxonomy (NCBI): domain Eukaryota; kingdom Metazoa; phylum Arthropoda; class Insecta; order Coleoptera; family Elateridae; genus Sinelater; species Sinelater perroti. Next base: position 726,800 of record JARFIY010000195.1, read on the forward strand.
GAAGACCCAAACTGTGGACTGCTATTTATTTTCGAGCTGATACCCATATATCCAAGTATCGACACCTGTGACGATGTGGTAAACGGTTTTTGAAGCACTGCGATCGTATTTCTTGAGCATTTTCTTCGAATAATCGATACGAGCTTGTTTTTGAGCGATCGTCAACTTATGCGGGATCCAACACGCATATAGCTTTTTCATGGTTAAATGTTTATACAATATCTAATGTATGCCTAAGTATGTTTAAATTTTACGATATGTTACATGACGATGTTTGCCGATATTGGACGGCCTTCTTTAAATTATCCACCATCGAACTACGACCATGATTAAATTCATTGAACCAACGATATACAGTGGCTCTACATGAGGTTTTATCGGCAAAAGTCAAAGTGAGTTGATTGATGATACTGTTGTTTAGATAATCTACGTCGAAATCATCACACGACAATATCCATGAGTTAATTTGATTTTTAGCCGAGAGGTAATTTTTAATTTAATGACAACAAAATAGCGTCCGCATGACAAAACATTCTGTGGATGTATACCATCAAAAATGTTAAACTGTATGATGCAAACGTCAGATCGCACCTAGCACACGCGGAATTGTCAATCTGCGGTAGATATTGGGCAGCCCACGTTATTTTTAATGTTAGAATATCTGGAAGAAGTTATTAATTCATTGGAAATTCTTCATAGGCTTCTGTTTACGTACCAAATTTTGCGTCGCTATTTAGCCTAATTGGACAAAAGCATCCGAAGCGAACACAAAAGAGGATGCCATTTATCGAAAACTGATAAACCAAGCACCTTCAACACATTAGTGGCAAAAACGGTGCACTTCTAACACAATATCTTTTCGTAGGAGATTATAATAGTGTCTTGTGCGGTTTACCATTTTCCATACGTGCCACCAGAGAGCGAGAAAAAAGGTTAAGGTGCCCTGTTAAGGATGCTTGGGTATCTGAAATAAAATGAGAACGATACGTGTGTGGTAAAGCAGATATGGTAGTTGCAGCCAGTTGCGGTTAGACACAATCAGCGTGGCAACGCAAGTGGGGGTACAGATCGACCAGTGTAAATAAATAATTAGTATCAGTGGGTTAATAAATTAGTGGTTGACTAGCCGTTAAATAAATAGTGTCTGTACATTGAAAATAATGAAAATAAATAACCGAACTTATAAAACCATGTTCATTACAATTGGTATGAGGATTACGATTCGTAACAACTCGAATAACTATTTAATTAAATTGTTATGCCCAAGCAAACCAAGTTGCATAAATTGCAGTAAAAAGTAAATTAAAACTGCGAGATTTATAAACGGTAGGGATAAAAAACATGCTGCAGCAACAAAGGACGAGAATTTAATCACATATCTATTCAAAACTACGGATTCAAATGTATTAACACTTGTTTCAACCCTTTTTTAACCTTGAATTTTTCAGATAGCCTCCTTTCTATTGCAACTCTATTTTCCGTTGTTCTAAGCGTCGTTTCTGCCAGCTTAATTGTCTTACAGGAATTTGAATTTTATTGCTAGAATTATTTTTTCAAAAATTATTTTCTAGCATTTTTTTGCTGTAAAGGACCTAATATTTTTTGCAATAGATGTTTTATTTTCTATTATTGGAGTTCTTTTGAATCGGCTCTTGGTAGCAAAAGTCCATATACCAATTTTTCATCAAAAATTGTTTTTTATGTGGATCGTAATGTGGCATAGCTACATCTGACATAAACATTACTTTTGTAATAAAAAGTTTGATTTTGTAGTTTCTATAGGTTGTTCCTTCATCCAACATAAGGTAGCACGAACGTTTAGCGAGAGTTAAATAGAACCATTTTTGGAATAAATTTTTACTCTGCTTAAGTGTTAGTTGCTTTTATTTGGAACTTCTTATTTGCAATTCAACACAATTTTGGTTAAAATTGGTCATTCTGCAAGTACGGCCGTCGCTTTAATTTATATAAAATACACTTTTTGTTTTCTGTGAATTAGTTTTGACATATGCAAAACTATTTCCGCGTTATTTGTTTATTAGTTGTCTAGCAATATAGAAATACAAACAAAAAAGAGGGAGGGGAGTAAGATTTAACAGAACCCCAAATGACAGACAAAGAGCAATAATTAGAGAAATAAATCTGATAAACACAACATTGGAAATGAACAACAAAAATAATAGCAAATAAAATAAATGAAACAATACAATTGTAAGAGGAACAGAAGGGATTCAGAATAGGTCTATCATGTAATGATGCCATATTTATAGTAAGACAGATAAAAAGCCATTAAATTATAACTTACCAGTATAACTATGGCTAATAGACCCCAGGAGGCGTTTGACAGGGTTTAAATAAAAAACGTAATACATGCAAGTGTTATCATAGAAACAATTTCATATTACGCCACAAAAATATAACATCATAATATCCTGTGAAAAACGAAAACAATAGTGATAATTAAAGAACCAATACGATGTAAGCTAGTAGTCGAAAATAAAATAATTGAACAGGTAAAAGAAGTTGAGTATTTAGTCATCAACACATCCTTGCTTTCTAAGGTAATTTTTTAATTATCTATTGTGTTTCAAAAGTTTTGTAATAGGTGGTAGAACTACAATGCGAGTTTCTGTATTGTCTTTATTTTTGGTTTTATTTTCCGTTTTTTTCTTTTTGATTTAGAATTATTAATGGGACTCTCGTCAAGAACAATGCAGTCATGCATTTCTTTGGGAAATGGATAGTCAGCAACTTATTTATTTAGTGGCTTATAGTTCTTTGGGTCCGGTCCTGTGCGTGGACATATTGGCTACAAATTATTTTGCGGCGAATAATATCGGTAAAAACGAGTGTTTAAATGCGAAATAAGTATAAAGTGGCAAGTAGATAAGTAAAACAAGAGTGACAAGAAACAATATACTAGTAGAAATTAAGGTAGGATTAGAATTAATAGCAGGGAAATAAACTTTGAATCGAGGAGAGAGATAAGAGAAGGCAAACTTCGAGCGAGGTGAAGTGATAAGAGCGGTCACGGACGCGTATTATCCGCGCCAAACGTAAACAACACACAGCGTTGGATTAAGGCAAATTTAAATAGCAGAGAAATAAAATAAAAATACATAAACATAGTGTTTAAAATTAGTGGAAACCAAATAAAACTCATACTACCATAAAAATAAAAGTGAAAAATAAAACAAAAACGTAAAATAAAACACGGAAGGGACACATAAATTCGCGCGTAAATACGAAATACAAAGTACAGAATAGAAGAACACAAAATGGAAAAAATACTAGAAGATATAAATTCTAAACTAAAGGCAATAGAAAAAGTGGAAACGAAACTTGATAAAATACACAAGGATATAATAGAAGTAAAGAAGGAAAACAACCAACTGAAGATAGAGAACCACCAACAAAAGACTAGAATAGACCAACAAGAGAAGAAAATAGCTATGCTAGAAAAAGAATCAAGAAAGAAAAATATAATTATACACGGAGTTGAAGAAAGTTCAGAAGAAAGCGAGCTCATACTAAAAGAAAAAACAAGAATGGTTCTAAGGGACATGGATCTGCCAACATCTATGGAAGACGAGGTAATGGATATTCGAAGAATTGGGAAACCACATGACAAAATAAAGTCCGTCCAATCTTAGTTGAACTAAAAGCTGGACCAAGAAATTGGCAATCCTAAGAGCAACAAAAAAACTAAAGGGAACGAGAATTTATATAGAAGAAGACTACTCCAAAGAAATGCAAGAAATACGCAGGAAATTGAAGAACTACATGAAAGAAATCAGAAACAAAGGACATCATGTTATTATGAAAAATGATACATTAATAATAAATGGAGACCAATTCACACTACAACAGTTACAAATGGTAGAATCACCTGAACAGTCAGACGGAGATAACGCAAACAGGCCAAAAACAACAATACAAACACTGGGAAACATGGAAGGAATACAGACAAACACTGACTTAGATAAGAAGAAAGGAAGAACTGCCAGCGAGAGATCCCCAGAAGGCCAGAACCAAGCCCTAAGAAACGAAGGTACGTCAGCGGAAGAGAAACTGTTGATGATCACACAAGTCAAAAGAACAAAAAACTAATAGAGCAAAATACAAGGGATAAACTGACGACAACAAAGGCAAATAACAAGGATAACGAGTATAAGGCAAATGTAGAAAAAAAGTTAGGTTTAGTTTATAAAGACACATTAAAAATAAAAAAGAATAAAAATAAAAAGAAGAAAAAAAGGAAAGCAAATACTAGCGCAACAACCCTAGACATAAGAACCAGAACCTTTATAAGCTGCTGGAACGTTAAAACTATGGCAGAAGTAACAAAAACGTACCAAATAGCAAACGAAATGGAAAAATACAAAATCAGTATATTAGGCATAGCCGAATCAAGATGGAATGGGATGGGTCAGAGAAAGTTAGCAGGCAACATTTCCATTATTTACTCAGGCTACGAAGATGAACAGGCACACAAAGAACGTGGGGTAGCAATAATGTTAAATAAAGAATCAACAAAAGCATTGTTAGAATGGGAAGGGGTATCAGAAAGGATCATATGAGCAAGATTTAGAGCAAAATTTAGGAACATAATCATAATAAATGTGTATGCCCCAACAAACCAGCAAGAAGAGGAAGTGAAGATATGTTCTATAACCAAATATACACAATTATAACGAAACTAAAAACTAAATATACCCAAGATATTGTAATCATGATAGGTGACATGAACGCAAAAGTAGGAAGAGACTACGAGGGAAAGGAGAATGTAATGGGAAGACATGGAATAGGTGAGGCAAACGATAATGGCACAAGTTTAACAGAATTCTGCGCCCTAAACAACCTCATAATAGGAGGAACTTTATTTCAACATAAGGACATCAACAAAACAACTTGGACCTCACCAGATGGAACAACTCACAACCAAATTGACCATATCCTCATGGAAAAGAAATGGAGAAACACATTGCAAGATGTAAAAGCTATGAGAGGAGCAGACTGCGCATCAGATCACACGCTAGTGCGAGCAAAAATTAAAATCAGTATAAAAGCCAAGTATAAACTCAACCCAAAAGAAGAAAACTTAACGTAAATAAATTAGACGCCCCAGAAATAAAAGAGAAGTTTAAAGAAGCGATAGAAAGAAAAGCCAGCACTATGATGGACCCATCGATACTATCTATTGAAGAGATATGGAACGCTTATAAAACACATTAAATGAAACAGCAATAGAAATAATAGGTTATAATGAAAGACACGATAAACATGGATCTCAAATGAAACAAAAATGAAACTGGAAAGAAGAAAACAACAAGAGCAAAACTCCTAATAGAGAAAAACCAAGACCAGAGGAAAATATGGCAAGAAAACTATACCAAAGAAAACAATGAAGTAAAAAGAGCGCAAGACAAGAAAGAGAAATTACATAAACAGCATGACTAGAGCAGCGGAAGAGGCAGCCAGGAAGCATGATTCCAAAACACTATACAAAATAACAAAAAACTAGTGGGACCAAACAAAATGACGTCAACCAAATTAAAGGAAAAATGGAAGTACTCCACACAAGAGAAATTAAAAACAGATGGTAGAACACTTCACCGAAATATACAAAGCATACGCAAAGACTAATAGAGAAATAGAAGACATAATAGACATACATGGAACACTGGAATTGCCTACAGAAGAAATTTCTAAAACCGAAATAAGGAATGCAATACAAACACTGAAAAATAATAAACCAGCAGGGATAGACGGAGTCCAAGCAGAATTAATAAAAATACATCCAAATTACTCAACCGAACTACTTTATATACTACTAAACAAGATATGGACACAAGAACAAATATCAAAGGAATGGACAGAAGGTATAATAATAAAAATACCCAAAAAATGAAATAGAACAATGTGCGAAAACTGGAGACCGATCACCCTGCTCAGCACAACAAGTAAAATAATGACCAGAATAATTCTAGAAAGATTAAGAAACCCTATAAATATAAAACTGAGAGACAATCAAGCAGGGTTTAGACCAAATAGAACATGTATCGATCACATCAACACCCTAAGAATTATTCTAGAACAAACAGCCGAAGTTGAAGAAGAAATCCTCATAAATTTCATCGATTTTCAAAAGGCCTTCGATACAATAGACAGAGAAGTAATGTGGAAAATATTGGAACAATACGGCATACCAGTCAAATACATTAAAATAATAAAACTATTTTACGACAACTCCACGGCATACATACAGCATGAAGGACAACTCACCCAAAAGTTGAAATACAAAGAGGAGTGAGACAAGGCTGCATCCTCTCCTCTCCTTTTTATAATAGTAATCGATTGGGTAATGAGGAGGACTGAAGCCAAAGGAACAGGGATAAACTGGAATGTATTTGGGAAACTGGAGGACTTAGAGTTTGCGGACGACATCTGCCTAATAACAACAAATAAAAAACACATGCAACAAAAACTGATCAAACTAAACAACAATGCTAGGAAAGTAGGATTACAAATAAACTCAAACAAAACTAAACTATTAACCAAAAACAACATGGAGAATACAAGAATACAATTAGAGGGAAGAGAGATAGAGGAAATAGACGAATTCTGCTACCTAGGAAGCATAATAAGCATTAAAGGAGGCACAGAGAGGGATATAGAAAGACGCATAGGACAAGCACAGAAAGCCTTCAATTCACTATTTAAAATTTGGACGTCAAACAATATCAGCAGAAAAACAAAACTCCGACTTTTCCACAGTAACGTAAAAAGTACACTACTATATGGAGCAGAAACCTGGAAAGAAGACAGAAAACACTATAAGAAACTGCAAACATTTATAAATAAATGCCTTAGAATTATTTGCGGAATCTTCTGGCCAGAAGTAATCAGTAATGAGGACCTTTGGGAAATGACAAAAGAGGAAAGAATAGAGATAACCATAAAAAAGCGCAAGTGGAGATGGATTGGTCACACCCTTAGAAAACCGATAGGAAATATAACCAGGCAAGCCTTGGAGTACAATAGGACAGGGAAAAGAAGGAGAGGCAGACCAACTAATACTTGTAAAAAAACAATTACAGAAGAACTAAAACAAGTAGACCTAAATTGGAACCAAGCAAAAAGAATAGCAAAAGATAGGAAAAAATGGAAGGAACTAATGGAAAGAATTGTGACAACGGAACGGACCCCAGACAGTGCGTGAGACTGGCTATCTCACCACAAGAAGTCTAAAGCTAAAGCAAATGAAACGCCCCAACAAGGGCGCCCTTTGCTCCAACAAAGGAGCTATATGATATATGATGATGATAGTTCTTTGGCTTGAGTTTGTCCACTAATAATTTTTGTATGATTGAAGCAATTTTTAATACCTACATATGGTGCTTACAACAGAGCATCTAGTAACTAAACATTCTGTAAATCACAGTTTATTGTTGATCTTATAACGTTCTTAATATGAGCTAATTTTTCAAAAAAAAAATTTAAAACTACTATAAAAAGGAAATTTAATAAAATAAAACTAAAAATAGTATATAATCTGTAATTTACTAATCTATTTTTCAAACAGTAAACGACACCTTGATCTGAAGGTTGCAAATAAATCTTATTTACCGTAACATTGAAGATATTTAATTGTAAGTCAACAATTTTATTTGTTGTCAGAAAATGAAATATTACAAATATACATATTTATCAAATATCTTCTACACTTCAGTACGAAAGTGAATGCAATCTGATGTTATAATTAATAATAAACATTCATTTTGTTTTCGATAGGTGAATCCCTTTTACCAAGTTGACCAGGTATTCCAAAAAGTATCTAAAGGCACAAATGAGTTACTAATAAATTGGTTAAAATATAAACATAAAACGAATGAAAAACAAACTTAAACAAATTAAAAAAAATTAAAATAGAATAAGTTAAATGCGCACTTAGAAGATTGTTGGCATAAAGTATTCAATTATTTTAAACTATTTGTCACCTTAAAATCACCTAACACTGATCTTTATGAAATGTTATATATAATCAATTTTATTGTACATGTGTGAAACATGGACAAAAAAATCACAACAGATCGCTTGACAGCCTTTAAAATGTAAACATAAAAGAATGTTAAAAATTCCTTAGATATAGAGTGAGTAATGAGGAAGTTTTTAAACAAATTTGAAAGTAGAGAAAACTAGTAGACTATATAAGAAAAGAAAATTATCTTACTTTATACACATAATACAACACAAAAATACATCATATTACAATATATAATAAAAGGAACATCGTGAATGAGTAACATAGGAAAGTGATTGGGGATGTACAGAGCAACTCCTATACATACAGCGCGTTATAAATGGAGATATGTTATGGCGATCGCCAACCTCAGAAATTGAGACGGTGTCAGGAGAGAGATAACTCAATATCCGTGCTATTTTTGATTATAAAGTTAACATCAATGATGTTCTTCTAGTTCATGTTTTTTTTTTATTTTGATACTCCAAGTTGGCTCCCCAATATTTTTTATATTTATTTCTAGTACAAACGTTATCAAATCTTACGGGAGCTTATAATATAGGTAGTCATAATTATATAAGGAGGGTAAGGGGTAACACCAACATCCAGTCACCCAAATGTCAACCTCACCTGCACGTGGTACCCTCTGCTAGATAACGAACGAGGCTCTGACGACCCAGCGCCGGGGGGTATAACCTGGTACCAGTTGTCCCGAGGTAACGGGGCCTCTGTCGTTGGGCCAATCACCCACACGGAGTACAACGATTCAGAGTATTCAGGGGAGCCTCGAAAACGGACGGAAATCAGACAACGGAAATGCCAGGAAAAGGTTAAGATTCGGAACGTGGAACATTAAGACACTTACTGGAAAAGAGGAAGAAATAGTTGAAGAAATGGAAAAATATAAATTAGGAATACTTGGTATCAGCGAGATCAAGAAGAAAGGGCAGGGCTATAAAAATTTATCAAAAAATTATACACTGAGATATGCAGGAATTCCGGTGGGAAGTCGGGCCAAAGGAGTAGGAATAATAACGAATGCTGAGATCGAAAGTAGAATAGTAAACTGGGAAGCGGTAAATTCCAGAATTATTACCATGAGCCTAGAATTAGAAGAAAAAAATAGGACTAATACAGATATATGCCCCAACAGAAGATGCGGATGCAAGAGATAAAGATAAATTCTATGAAGACTTACAAATATCAGTGGAAAAAATGCAAAACAAAAATAAACTTGTAATGATAATAGGAGATTGGAATGCTCGAACCGGATGGAAAGAAGAGGGTGGATATGGAACGATAGGCAAGTTTGGAGGAGAAGAAACTTTAAATAACAATGGACAACGAATGATCGACTTCTGTATTGTAAACCAGCTTTTAATAGGTAACTCTTTTTACAACCACAAAACGATACACAAAATAACATATGAAGCTGAAGGGAGAGCACAAAAATCAATAATAGACTATATAACATATGCAAGATCAATGAGATATGCAGTACGGGATATTAAAGTCATTAGAGGAGCAAAACTTATTACAGATCATAGACTATTGATAACCGATACAACTTTTAAAACACCAAAAAAACAAACCCCTAGGAAACGCAGACGACTTAAGTTAGAAGAACTAGAAAAGATAGAAAAACAAGAAGAGTACCAAAAGAAATTAACGGAAAACCTAAGTACATTAGAATAACAAAAGAATAGCCAATACTGGAACATACACATAAAATGGCAAAAACTAAAACCATAATCAAAACAGCGGAAGAGACATGTGGTACAAAAATCGTTAACCATAACGAAAACAAACAAGTTGGTGGATCGACACAGTGAAAGAAAAAGTACAGGGGAAAAAACGAGCATGGATTAGATACAACCAATCTAGAACAGAAGAAACTAAGGAAGACTGTCACCAAAAACGAAATGAGGCAAAGGAAACAATAAAGCAAGCAAAAGCAGATTCATGGGAAAAATGTGGCAAAAGAATTGAAGAAGATTTTACAAGCAATCAGAAACAATTCTGGAATGCAATAAAAAGATTAAAAGGCAATCAAAGAAAACAGATAAGGAACATTAAAGAGCAGAATGGTGAATTAAAAACATCAAATAAAGAAATACTAAACGCATGGAAAGAACACTACAGGGAAAATTTTAAAGAACAAGAAAGAACACAAACTCAGCATTAAAATGAAGAAAGCGAAGAAGAAGAAGCACAAGATGAGAAAGAAGAAGGTGAAATAAGAATAGAAGAAGTAGAAGAAGTCCTAAAGACAATGAGAAATGAAAAGCAGCAGGAGAGGATAATATTGCACCAGAATTACTAAAGAAAGGAGGAGATAAACTGAAAAAAACGGATATGGGAAATATGCAAGGAGGCATGGCATACGGAAACAATACCAAATGAACGGGAAAACAATGTTATTGTCCCAATATATAAGAAAGGAGAAACTACCAAATGTGAAAACTATCGAGCAATTTTCCTCTCGACAGTAGCTCTTAAACTAAACACAAAAATATTAGAAAAACGTTTAAGAGAAGAAGATGAAGAAAATTTAGAAGAGCAAGCAGCGTTCAGACCGGGTAGGCAGACACAAGATCACATTTATACAATTAGAACAATAATGAAAAAGACACCAGAAATGGGAAAAGACCTATACCTGGCGTTTGTGGATCTATCAGCAGCCTTGATACGGTGTTGAAAGAAGAAATATGGAAAGCACTAGGAGCGTTAAATATAAAAGAAAAATTACAAAGAACAATTAAAAGTGTGTATAATAAGGTAAAAGGTTGTGTCAGACTAAATGGAGAAATGTCAGAAAGCTTCAATATGGAAAAAGGTATGAAACAGGAGGACAGCGTAAGTCCACTACTATTTGTCATATTCATGGACCAACTAATCAAGAAATATAAAACAAAACAAGACCCTCTACTATAGGTCACTACAGACTAACACCAATAAAAACATTTGACCTAGTATATGCGGACGACATAATGCTGATAGCAAGTACGAAAACTGAAGTACAACGAAAACTTAACATCTGGAAAGCCTGCTTAGAAGAAAAGGGAATGCAAATAAATATAGGAAAACCAAGATTATGTATATAACAAAAGGAGAAGAATATGAAAACATAAATATACAAATAAATGGGGAGAGATTGGAAACAGTAAACAAATATGAGCATCTGGGTACCATCATTACCAAAAATGGAACAATAGATAATGAAATACAAAATAGAATACAAAAAGCAAGCAACATATACTATCAAATCAATAACACAATCATAGGCAAAAGGGAAATAAGAACAAATACAAAAATAAGAATCTAGAAAACCATATATACACCGACCCTTACATATGGATCTGAAACATGATCGATGAGAGATAAACATATGTTAAGTCAAAAATTACAGCGGCAGAAATGAAATATTTAAGAAAGATCAAAGGGAAAACTAGAAGAGATCGAATAAATACCATTAGTGAGCAAAATCGAAAACAAACAACTGAGCTGGTATGGACATCTACTTAAAATGCCAGAAGAAAGAATTCCCGGAAAAATAATGGAGATAGGAATAATCGGAAAACGAAAGAGAGGCAGGCCAAGGATAAAGTGGGAAGAGAATCAAAAAGAAATAATATACAACAGAGGAAAAAACATACAAGAAATAAGAAACATGGTAAGGAACAGAAACAACTTTAGAAGATGGATAGAGGATCTCAACTACACCTCAACGCTATAATGGCATGTACGGGGAAAGATAATTATATCAGTAACTTCTCTTACAACTTTTATATAAAATTTGATTTATTCCCGTATTCCCCTTATTCTGATTGTCGTTGAAAACCAAATATTTACATAAAGCAGCACATATTGCTTTGTTATGTTGAAGGTTTACTGGAGCAATGACCAGGACTGATTTTTTTTACGATAAAAAACCCATATTCCCAAACGATTACTTGCATATGTCAGTTTTCAACGTACTCCCCCCAGAGTTAACACATTATTATTAACGTTCTGAAAGCATCCTGATGCTTTTTTGGTTGGCGGAGTATCCACTCCCGAATAGTCTGGATGACAGCGTCGTTGTTCGCAAACCGCATGCCTTGCAAGTTTGATTTGAGCTTTCCGAACAGATAGAAATCATTTGGAGTCCGAATCGGGACTGTGCAGCGGATGTGCCAGTTCATTTCAATTTCCTAAGGATTCCGGAGAACTTCCATTGTTGTTTTAGCCCTAAGAATGCGTGCATTGTCTTGAAGGAAGGCTATCCGCTCTACACCTATTTTCCGCTTGGATTGGATATTTTTTACGTCTGTTGACATCTGTCAGAAAGTCTACATGCACAACTTTCTGTTAATATTAGAAAAACATTTGTTGAACGGCTTCTCCGCGCTCTCTTGGGTTTGGAAGAACTAATATGCCACCACTCGTGTGATGACTGTTGGGACTAGAGAATGAAGTAGTGCCCCCACGATTTATTAGTGGTCACTATAGACTTCAAAAATGCATTACCTGTTGTAGGAGACGAATGGCAGCTTGCATGCGCACAATTTTGTTCACGTCTGTCAAAGTGCGTCGTACCTATCTTCTGCACTACCAACACTGATGGATAGCATTGTTTCAAGTTACTTGATAGTCCTGCGCCTATTCTCACCAATAAGCGTGTTTGCTCTATCAATGTTTGGCTTGGTGACGGGTGTTCGCGGCCGACGATCACGCGGTTCAGTCTCCACGCGTTTTCTGTCCTCTCTGATGTACTTATACAACTCAAACACACGAGTCCGTAAGTGACATTCTTCCGATAGTGTTGTTGGAGTCTGTGGTGAATTTAAGTGGATGGGACGTCTCTAACGAGAAATTTGATTATAATACGTTGTTTCACACTCCGCGGTAAGTACATTTCTGTTCCCTCACCATTCTAACAACTCCCAAACAGGACTGGACAGGTTCTAACCTGAGTAGGAGGGAGGATGGAGATTGTGACTTCACTCGCTCTAAGTCGCACAGTTATTGCGCAGTGCGCCTTGTTTACACACAAATCAGTCTAGGTCATATTTGAACCACCCCGTATTCTTTAGTTTATCGGATATCTTTGAAATCTTAAAAGTGGTGTCAGTTAAACCTAGACAGACTTTAAATTCTACATTGTACAGTTCTTTCAGTAAAGCTGGATTTTTTGAATATTACTAAATTGTGTATATCCCCAAAAACACAACTCCACATGCATGTTTCCAAGGTTTTGTTATTTATGAAGAATAACATTGATAAGGCTTGTCCAACATTTTAATTTATAAACAATTATCTTAAAAAAATTAACACTAATATGAATCAAAACAATACAAACATTTCTATATAATAACTCTGCATAGATTCCAATTTTTGTCTAGCATGTGCAAATGTTTGTAAAATTCCTTTATTTGCAATTATGCGACTGGTTTTGAAGGTATTCCGTTTTAAGATAAAAATACATATGTAAATGTCTACGTTAATTATAACGTATGTTAAAAAATTTTATCTAATAAAATAAATTCAAATTATAAAAATTAAAAATTTTTGAGTCATAAACTAGTTTATTTCCATTTGATATATCTTAGGGTTACCATTAATAGGGGTTTTTTATTAATAATACCGCTTATTATTTGCAAGTAACTATTAAATGTTATCTTGGCACTGAAAATATTTAGTTATATAACAGACTAAACGATTTGTTTATGTAAGATCAATATTTTTCTTTAAATTTGGTAAAACTTAGCGTATTTTTTTTGTGTTACAATGGTCCTTTTTTGTAATAAGGGGTTTATAGAAATACTTTTTCATAAAACAGGTTTTCTATCTTCAAAATTTAGCTCGTCTGTTTCTTCTGCTGCAGGAAGTTGCGTAGAGTACTAGGAAAGTTTTTCAACAAATTTGTAATTTTGCTAATAATTTATAATATTTTCTACTACTGTTCATGTATTTTTGTAAACTTTGAAAACAGTCGTCCAACTAACTCTTTCACTTTCCTTCAGTCGGGCGCATCCATTGTCCTCTGTCATTAGAAGGTTCCCGTTATTGTAAATGGTCTGTATTTTAGTTTGTTATTTGCATAAAGAAACACCGTGAAGTTGCATGGAGCGAGGCCTGTGAGGATAGTGAGCAGACGTATTGTCGTAGTGGAAAAACTACTTGTTGGTCCTTGCAAGTGGAAGGATATTTTGACTGTTTTAACAATTCTGGACAGGAATTTATTGGTGCACCGCTTTTACGGTTTCCTTGACAATAAAGTAAACGGAATTTTCGCATTAACAAATCCGTGTGTTCAGTATATGTTTATATTTTGCTTTGGACTTTAGTGGACATCTTATAAAATAAAGCTAGGTTACGTCATCTGTTACTATGCTTTTGACACAGTGTAATATTTTATTTTTAAACTTATTTAGCATCTTGTGGCACTAGAAAATGCATCGAACTATTTGTGTATTGGTTAAAGCAAGGAGTATACCAAGAAAGCCAGTATTTGTCACTTGAAAGTGGTCGAACAGAATTATATGAATTCCATAATTCATACCTATAGTGGAAAAATGACAAAACTCTTTCTATCTCACGATAGGTGAGAGCAGCGATGTTCTCTTGCGTAACAGACGAACATCCTGACTTTAGAACGTTTTCAGACTGAAATGTTTTCTCTAAAACCCTAAATGCCACTAAAACATAGTCATATGATTATCTTTCAGCATAAAAGCCATTTTATCCAAATACTGATAAACACCAAAACTTGTCTGGTATTTCGTCCTCACAGTGTCACAGTTGGTTGACATTGTAAGAACAATTTGGAAGAAATTCTCAGAAGTTGTCCTGATAACTACAATGCAGTTTTGAACCTGTATCAACACGCTTGAAAGTAGTTGCAGAATTTCAGAATTTAATGTATTTTTTAATTTTATAGTAGCTTATATCTATAAGAAAGGGTGCTGATGACTAAAAAGTAAAATTTGTTGGCGGTAGCTGGTGCAATGTATACTATTCTTCAAAAGTATCTGAACACATTTAATTTTATTCATATAAAATAAAATATATTATTTAATATTATTTATTATCAACATATTTATAGTATCCCTCTTTATGGCATCAATTAACACCATTTAAAAAAAATTGGTATACAAAACTGGTACATAACGTGTTTTTGGTTACAATGATTATAATTAGTGTTTTATGGTATACTGTGTGTATTTATAATTATATATTTATTATTATTATTATTATATATTTTATAACTTTAGGTGTTTTATGTAGTATTGATATTCTGTGTTGTTTTAAAGTTGTTCTACGTCAAATGAAAGCTTACTTCGAAAATACACAAAGGAAATATTGGTGATAGTAACACATTAAATTATAAATCTATTATAGGCTTTGTCATGCTAATGTTAGCAACTCTTATACACGCTATTACAATATTATCAAAAAATATTATTGCACATTAAGATGTTAAACAAATCGAGTATTTATCAAATAATTCTAGAACGAGTATATAAAGGTTGCTGAATATATAAAGGATTTAGCAATTTTGTAAGGGTACTTTCGAAACCATAAAATAAGAGATCTGTACTTAAATGAAGGTACGAGGTAATAATAGAAACAAAATAGTGGTAGTTTCAGATAGTGTCATCTTTGGTTAAACGTTCGTAAGAATTTCAGCATCTGATTTTTTCTGATTGCACAGCAATAGTTACTTCAATTGGTAGTGCCGATTATTTTGTGCAATGTTGAATATCATAAAGAAGATTTTAATCCCAGTGATATTAACCAATGTTTGGTTGGTATGCATGGTGAATCTTTGCCTTTACATTTTACTGTAAAACAATGGGCAAAACAATTTCGTTTGATCCAAGAAAACTTTGAAGACGAATCATATGTAGCTTAACCAATTGAAGTACTTTCGGAAGAAAATGTTGTTCTCATCTAGTGTGATGTGCTGTAAGATTATCAGCGAACTTATAACTTTCTGATGCAGTTATATGATATATTCTCCATCAGCAGATTCATATAAATATATTTCGACTCAATGGCGACTGTCATGAACAATTTTTAAACCTCTGTTGCAACAAGGTAGAAGATTTTCAATTTATTGTTATAAAAAAAAAATTATGATCTTGTATTGTGACCTACTAGCAAAACAATAGCCAATAGAATAGGGCGGAGCAGATGAAAAACGACCAATAAAGAAAAAAGTGGCTTAATCGACAAAAAAGATTATGAAAATTATTTTTTGAAAATTTTGCTAATTGATTTTAAGGAACTTTAAGAAAACTGATAAACGGCGAGTATTGCACTAGCTTGCTGCACAACTTGAGCAAACGATGTCAAGGAAAAGAGAAATGGTAGGCTGAGTCAAACCATCCGCCTTCTGTACAATAGTGTTCCTGTCTATAAGAAGTAATTGCCTAGGTTGCTGCAAAGTAGAATTAGTCCCCGGTAACTACTATCTACTTTTAAAACTGAAAAAACCCTTCCAAATAGAAGAGTTGGAACAGACAGTTTTGAAAAATTTTGCAGATAAAACTTTTTCGGGGGTATCGAAATGCTAATTTCGAGATATAAGAAGTGTGTTGGGGACTATATTAAAAGAGAACCACACTGGTTTTAATCTTATCATTCCTGGAGGCACAGTTAGAAAAGTTTTGGCGCTTACCTCGCACTTTCAGAAAACAACGTATAAAAAAGTAAATAAAAGAAAAATGATGCATCCTGTGGATAATTAATTAAATCTTGCAGTCTTTAGTCTTCATTTCAGTGAAGCAACATGGAATAAATCAGATCAAAAGGAAAAAGAAAAAATTATTTGTAATTCAAAAGTACCTATTGGATATCACTTAGAAAGCAAGAAGCAAATAGAACAAGACATAAAGGTTTGTAAAACTCAAAATTTTATGAATATATTACACATTGTATGTAACTGTTTGTCACTTTATTGTCGCCATTACTTGAAATTGCATTTATATAATAAATGTGATTAAATTTTTTATTATAGTTTTGACTACTCCTGAGTAGTAATGTACATATAAGGATGACCAGTTCCAAAATGATTCAGTTAATAGTCTCTAGTACATCTACCAGATATCTTAAAATTTATTTTCCAAGATACAGTAACTGGTCTTTTTCATAACTTCTTTTACCTAGTATTCTCATAAATATTGATGCAAAATTACACTCGTTCTTGCTTTATGCAGCATAGAGATATCCGTAACTTTAACATATGGTTGAAATTGTCTTGTTTTAAAGTTTTAAGTTACATTGTCTCTTGTCAGGTTGATTATTTAACAACGGAGTGGGGTAACAAAGAAAACCGTATTGCTGTTATAGCATTACATAAGTGTTGAACTGAAAAAAGTATAACCTTTAAGACCCTGAGTTCTCTTAGCATTAGCCGTATGTTTGTGTATCGGGCCATAAATTTTTTTAAATAGAGTGGCAGATGGTCCAAAATCTGAAAGACCATGTTCAGTTCGGATCCTCTGTATGACTATTTTTTATCCTATTTCTCTTATTTATATATTTTTTTCTATCTTCCGCTCTTTTGGAGTTCAGCTGCCTTAAATGCGCTTTCTTTTTGTGTTGTTTCATATTCTAATTCTTTGTTCCACTAGATGTTCTTGGTTAATTTCTCTTTTTCCTAACGCTTTAAATGTCGCTTGCTTGACATTTTCATACAGCGCCTCTGTTTCGACATATTCTACTTCTTCCAGTTTTTGCTTGTAACAACAAAGGTACTTAATAAAGCTTTGAAAGCATTATGCAAAAATAGTTAATTGTTTTATTTTGACGTACTAATCAGTTTGTAGCAGTATTTAGGGGCACGCTGTGTACTAATGAAACATGCCACACATTTAAGAACAATTTGAGGGTAAAGTTTATAATGTGAGAACTTGTCTCAACAAAAATCTAATAAATAGATAAATTTGAAGAAGAGGTAGTAAAGTAGGTATGTTTTTAGCACAAAATTCTCAAAAATCAGTTAATTGATAACAGCAATTTAAAGACCCAGTAGTTGTTTGAGGTCGGTGAACTTTTCAAATGTGAACCATTTGCGAACCGCTGACAGTGCACACCATAGACCGAGACAAAATATACTAATTAATTTGTCAGGCTCAGTGTGGGTAGATCGGTTTTTCTTTGGATTACAAAAAATAGTTTAACGTGCTCAATTTAAATTGCAGGTCAATCTTTACTGTGATAGATTATGTTTTTCGGTAAATTGTGACCTCAGTTTTCTTTGAAGGGAATAGTACCTATTAACCTAACAGCTTGGTCTCACACGCAGACTTAAACTATAATTTAGTGATGGTTCTTACCTGCCGTTGAAGTCTTCACACAAATCAAGTCGCGCCGACACAGGGCCGCCTTTGAGCACTTCTCACGCTTAATTTATTTTTTAACTTACATTTTGATTTATGCTTTCTGTGATAAGGTTTGTTATGTTAATCTGGAGAGCTATAAACGTTTCCGATTTTACTGCCCCCATTTGAATTGCAGATGAGCGCAATCGGGATGAGTTTCCGAAACTGTCGCGATGTCATTTGTTCGTGCTGCTCGCGGAAGGAACATCCCCATGCCACACGCGCGATTCCGCGAGGCGAGCTGGAAACGGGCACTAAGGGAGCGCTTGAAATTCGACACTTTTAACCCGTTCGCCGCCCGGCTCGAAAACGGCGCGGTGAACCAGGAAATGCGCGCTTTTGTGCCGGACTGTAAAAAGGGCCGTATAAAGCGCATAAACTTTAAAATACCGGCACACAAAATAGAACTTTGGAGTTCACAATGCAGTTTGTTGCAAAATTAAATGTCTACGAGGCCGTTTCGGTCGTAAACCGGTTTAGTGCTTGTAAAATTAAAAAAGGACGATTGAAAGGGGCCAGTTTAAGTGGATTACTTCGGCGGGGTGGAAGAATTAGTCCGAAACTGCAAATTGCAGTGGGAAGAGTTCCATACGTTGCCAACATACGAAACCTGAAACAAATATGTAATTAACACAATATTGGTAACTACCTGTATGAGGACAAAAGAAAAGTAAAACTGCAAACAATTTCTATTTATGTCACTTCTTATCTATTAAAAGTACAACAGCTTTAAACTTATACATATATATTTAAAGAAGTTGTAATAATTTTTTGTACACAATAAGTGATTGTCAAAAAATATATTTTCTTTCGTATTTTTTTAGTGTTGCATTATTTTATTAATTAAATTTTCAACATTTGTGTTTTTATTAACAATCGAACTAGGAATAATTAACAACTTGTATTAGGAAAAATAAAAATTTATTTTTTGTAGCATCTTTTAATGGCAGGTGGGTATTATCAGTAGAATTACAATTGCTTGATAAAAGCAAATTTGTACATTTCCCGCCTTGCCACACCCACTCTACTGAGGCGATCTGCCGTTTTTAGTTGAACAGGGTTTCGTACAGAGGACGCCACCATATAGTACATATTCAAATGTTTGTTGATGGTCCAGCGCCTGCGAACTAGCGAGCCAGTAACGCAGATGCGATCAATAGCAGTTTTATTACCAAGTTGTTATTTTATTACAGCTGAAAGTATAAGAACCAATTTCTTGCATAAGATTTTACTTTATATGTAATATATAATACTACAGTAGTATACATTTAACGACTTATATAGCATTAAAATTCAGTAAGTGGACAGATATTTCTATTATTTATGTAGGTAAATTGCAACAGACACAAAGAATAAGATTTATAAAATTACGTTTTGATTCCCACGGATTTTTTTATTTTCAGGCATATAAAGTTTGAAATATTAGTACTAAATAATAAACGATGTAAGAAACAATTCAATATAATACAATTTATTAAAATAATATTAAATGACCTAAATTTTACTTTAGAATGTTTTTCTTGGATAAAACAAAAAATTGGGGCAATCCGAATTTTATTACTTTGGTGTAAAGTTAAACAAATCTATGCACAAATAAAAGAACTAATCAAAAGCATAAGAAGAAATAAAGTCATTATTATTACGGGCGACTTCAATTCCAAAGTGGGTCCAGGCAAGATAACAGATATCGTGGAAGAATACGGTCTAGGCGAACAAAATGACATCATGATCTCGATTACATAGTTTAAACTACCATCTAGGAGACTTTGCACTTGGACATCTCTACAGCATACCACTGATAATATTGTACGTAATGAAATAGATTACATATTAATACATAAGAGATTAGGAACAGGTTAACGTGAGTAACAACGTACCCTGGAAGCGATGTAAGCTCAGACCATAACCAGGTCATAGGCTACATTAACATACGCCTTAAAAAGATTCAGACCCGACAAGGTGCAAAGCTTAATATACAAAATGAAAGATTTAATACAAAATCAAAAATTAAAATGTGAAAGTAAATGAAAATGTAAAGCTAAACGGGATAGAAGAAATAATAAACAGTAACATTATTAACTATACAACCGATAAAGAATATATAGAATCCGTTTGGGTCAAGCTAAAACCAGTGATCATCAAAATACAAACCACAATTCTTACCCATGACTCTAATAACAGCAAAAAAACGTTGGATGATTCCAGAAATATTGACATTAATGGAAAAGAGGTGAGGCTACCAAAACAAAAATGAACACCGATACCGACGAATACATCACCAAATACAGAGAAAAATTAAATTAGTGATACGCGCTCCTAAAACATGTAAGGGTAGGAATATTAAAAACGAAAAGAATCAACTAATTACAAACAAAGAAGAACTACAACAAATATGCAAACGATACATAAAAAACTTTTTGATGGTCATCAACGGTTAATCCCTGCAGAAAATGGACCAGAAGAAAATGGTAAACCTTTTTGACCAGACCAGATCTACAAACTTTTGGATGAAGAAAATATTGATTTACTCACGAAGCTCTTTAACTTAATCTATTAAACTGGCTGACATCAGAATTCGCCACCTTGGCGAAAAAAGCAAATGCAAACAATTGCGAATTTACAATCTACTTTTGGTATAAAGTAATAAGTAAATTAGTTGAAATTGACGTATTTGGCACGAGTAGGGCACCATTCACTGACGGGTGTCCACAATTTACTCAATAAGATCTTCTGGCCATTGTCTCTTCAATCTTCTATCCAAGGACTGGCGAGGGTAGAGGTTGGTAATGAGCGGGTTGAAATGATTTAAGGTGCGCATCCTGCTCTTGGCTGCATAACTCTTGATGACTTCCGAAATGAATGGTATTTTGAGATCGTGGTGGAGTGTTTGATTGCTGACATACCAAGGTGCATCAGTTAGAATGCGCAGTGTCTTCGATTAGAAGGACTGCAGTACTTTGATGTTGGATGGCTTACTGCATCCCCACAGCTCAATCCCGTAGGACCATATAGGTGTTAGGATGACTTTATACAGTAATAGCTTGTTTTCTATTGTAAGCTTAGAGGATCGTCCGATTAGCCAGTGCATATTTCTGATTTTAGATTGAGTTGTTGACTTTTAGAGATGATTTATGTCTTATAAGCCTCATGCACTTAAATTACTTTTTAAAGTTCTTTATCGAAGAATATATCAGAAATGTGAACAAGATGTGAGTGACTCACAATTCGGATTCCGAAAGGGGTTTTGAATCAAAGAAGCGTTATTTAGTCTATTAGTTTTATAACAAAAACGTAGAGACCGACAGATAAATATCTTCATATGATTTTTGACTACGTGAAAGAATTTGAACGCGTTAGGTGTGAGAAATTAATAAGAATTTTGGCAGAACAAATATCGACTATGGAGACATGCAAGCTATCAAAAACAATCAGAATGCCGCAGTAAGACAATAACAAGACAATGACTGGACAATTAAAAGAGGTGTTAGACAGGGGTGTGTCCTTCCCCTCTGTTATTTAACATCTACTCAGAGTGGATTTTCAGAAAAGGCTTAGAAAATGCCGAAGGCATAAAAGTAAAATAAATGGTGTCTTTATTAATAAGATACGATAAGACGACGACACGGCCATAATAGCAAACAGCCTGCAGGGCTTGCAACGATTGATGGACGTTGTAACTCGAGAGGGCGATACAGTCGGACTGAGAATAAATATAAAAAAACAAAACTATGATATTCAAAACTTCGGAAACACAAACAGAATTGATAATATACAACCAACAAATTTAAAAGGTACCAAAATTCAAATATCTTGGGTGCTGGCCGACAGAGGACGGCGATGCGGAGTTGGAGACAAAAACAAGAATAGAGGTAGCAAGATCGTCTCATATAAGAATAAGACAGCCACTTACCAACTGTAGCCTTAAATTAGCAACGAGGTACAGATTTGTGTAGTGCTACATATACTCAGTGCTGATGTACGGTGTTGAGGCTTGGACACTCAAGACTAATACTGAAAAAAGATTACAGGCTTTTGAGTTCTAGGTGTTTAAAAAACGATTACGCATATTATGAACAGAACTGCAAATGAAGAAGTGTTGAGAGGAATGTACAAAGAAAAAAAACTTTAGTAAATATCAAGAAAAGGAAAGCAGTATACTTTGGCCACATATACCGCAACGACAAATATGATATTCTACAGCTCACTACAGAAGGGAAATCGATAGAAAAAGAGGGCGTGGTCATAGAAAATGCTTCTGGTTGAAAAAGATTGGAGACTGGACACATATGAGTACCCACAAACTAATTAGAGTTGCTAAAAACCAAATAAAATTTGGCGAAATTGTTGCCAACATTCATTAATGAATACGGCACTCTAAAAAGAAGATAGCGTACAGCATTGACAGTAATCGCATTGCCACCTTCTTTCTCAAAAAAGTACAGACCATGATTCTTCTAGCCCACAAGGCACACCAAGCAGTACATTTTTGTAGATGCATTGGTATTTCGTGAATAGCACTTGGATATTTACTGACATGCGAAAATTTTAACGATTTGCAAAACTAAAGCTCAACGTTAGCTTTTTGAAAAAAGCTGCATTAACTGCTATGTTTTTTAAAACCCAGATCACAAACATATGGCGTATCTAGTGGGCCTTCAAACATTCAAGGAACATAAACAGCGCGTACTTCAATCCTAAAGCTCACGTTGGATCTTACTATAGAAATGAAGTAAAATAATTAATTGTAGTGAGGTAATAGGTAATAGTATTTTGCAAAAAAGTTTATAATTTGTGGACCGCAACAATTCATTACGAGATTTTGTATTTAAAAGATCAGTTAAATTGTAAAATGTGTTGTAAAAACATAATACAAATAAAAAAATAATGAATACGTGAGAATACAGAAATATTTTTTATATTAATAAACTAATTGTGTCGCAACAAACATTATTTCATTTTATATAATATTTAAAGTCTTTAAAATATTGACTATATTATAAAATTGCTGTACGAACTATAAAATGCCCAAACTAGATTTTTAAATATTCTTTACAGCTTATTATTTATATTTATCTAATAAGTTAATTAAACGGTTAATATTTAATGGTCTGAATTAGTAAAAATAAATAAACCCTTTAATTAGTTTCACTAAGCGTCTAGTTTGACATTTTAAAATACAGGCCTAATGTTTAAATCTTTCTTGTCAAAGAATAATTTTTAGAATTTTTATTTTACAGCAAATGCGTATTTCTTTTTATGGCTGGTTATAAAACACGATTGCTTTCTGTATTTTGATCGTTTTTCAGCCCCAACATTATTAATGAAGTATAGATAGGGATGCGAAGTAAAAAAATAAAGGGTAATGTGTTTGTGATTATATGTGAGATCAAAAAATCATTTGATCGAAGAGATTGTCACTGAACGTAGGTAACAAACAATGGTGTTTAATTAGTCATAATGTGCTGGGAGTTGAATAAACATCAAATTAGGGGATGCAAAATGAAAGACTTAATAACTTACCGAAACATTTTATAATTATCGCCCGACAATCAAACTGGTGCTAAAAGTATTAAAGAGAATTTATAGTAAAACGTAGAAGTAAAAAAATTAAGGTTACCAAAGTGCGTGGGAAATAGAGCACTGTTTAATGAAACTGCAACAACAAGAAAAAGTGCAAATTAATAACTGAAACCTTGCAGATATTTTAATAGTATAAGACAAATAAATTATTAAATTTACACATTTGTCCATAAAATTGCATTTATGCAATCATGCATTGTCCCACCTCGAGCTCTTCTGACCGCCCCCATTCCTCTTGGCATCGAGTCAAATTATAAACGAATAGTGTTTTCATGGACGGTGTTTACTTCATTATTTATAGGCTCCGATAATTCCTGCAGATACCTAGGAAGTCGTGGTTAATGCTGTACTCTTCGCGCAGTGGTATTTTATATATTGTTGATCGGTGAAAGATCAGGTGACTGGACCATCCATGAGAGAGTTTGGCTCCGTTTTGTTGAAGAAAATTTATTAGGTGATGTGTCACACAAGGGAAAACATTATCTTGATAAAAGATTGCTTGGGACACCATCTGAAGAAAAAGGAGTACTACGGGTTATAAGACCGAGTTGATGTAAGTCTTAGTAGCAATGTTGCCTCTAACTCTGATTAAAGGTGACATGTTATCATAACTGATAGCTCTCCGTGCTACCTTAGTCGACGTTGTATACCTTGTTCAAATGCATTTTTCTTGTTTTTCTTTTCTTATTTACAGTTTATTAATATCTAATCATTTTTTTTGGTTTAAACAAAATCTAAATCTATTAGCAAAGACGATTCTTTTCTACTCACGTCTATAAACATTATAATCTGCGTTGATGGTGCAGAAAAGTCGTGCTGTTGATCCCATTGAGGAAATAGAAGAGTAGACGATTGGTATCGTGCAATAGTCTGTAATTGTAAGCCACTGAAAATGACAATCTATTGATTTTATAATTGAACTACGGCATTGCTATGGCGATCAATTCTTTGGCTTTATGCTCATGAAGAAACCCGCTGTGGTCTAAAAATTCGCTAATTTGTTGATAATGCACTCTTTATCGATGATCAGGCATTTTACATTTTGCTAAATTTAAATGAACGAGAACACTTTTATGCTTGCCATTAGTTCCCTAGACCTCATATATACAGGGTTGTATCCAGAAGTAGTAGGACTGTTTTTTTTCCGCGCGCGCGGAGCGATGGAGGGGAGTCTGCAAGGCCGGATGTTATGGAAGGGAGCCTTGGGAACAGGTTTCGACCTGCGACAGTCGCCTGCGTGCGTTAGTTGAGTGTGGACCATTGTTTTAGTGACCTCCTATTGTGACGCCTCGTCGTCAGTTGCGATGGAGCAAAATTTGGACCAGCGGCACGCCATCAAGTTTTGCTACAAATACGACCCGGAAACAAAACGTCAGAGCAAAGAGTGGCACACCGCACAATCACCCCGTAAAAAGAAGGCCAGAATGTCGAAATCGAAAGTGAAATCGACGTTGATTGCATTTTTTGACCGTCGTGGCATTGCCCATAAGGCGTTTGTACCTCCTGGACAGACTGTAAATGCAAGATTTTACGTGGAAGTGCTCACACGGCTGCGAAATCGGCATACACGCGTGCGACCAGACCTAGTGGGGAAGTGGAAGCTCCACCATGACAACACGCCGTGCAACGGCGCGTGGATTGTGAGGGATCTCCTGGCCAAATTCGGCGTTTCCACGTTGCCTCACCCCCCCCCCCCTACAGCCCTGATGTAGCGCCGCCAGACTTCTTCTTGTTCCTCCGGATCAAGAGGCAGCTCAAGGGGCATAGTTTCGACTCGGTGGAGGCAGTCCAAGCGGCAACGACGAGGGCGCTGAACAGCATCCCGGAGGACTACTTCCAGAAGGCCTTCGCGACCTGGAATCAGTCCTACTACTTTTGGATACCACCCTGTAAGAAACGACATAACCAAATCTCGGACAGACAAACATATGGTTTTCAAGCTTCAATCGTTATGTAATTATAGAATTTTTAATTTTATATAAACGTTTTAATTTAACACAATTTGTGTTTAATGTTATTGCATTTATAATAAATAGTAGTGTAGATAAAACTAAACAAAATTTATAAAAAGAACAATAACTTAGATATTACAAAACAAAAAGGTAACGTTATACACTTAGTAATAATATTTAATACAGAAACGTATAAAACGCAAAAATTTAGCATTGATTCACTCCTTTAAATATTTTTTTGCAAAATTCTAAATATCTTGTCATAAATTATTGTTTATTGAAATATTATTTATTATTTGCAAGTATCAGTTAGCGTTCTCCATTTTGTATGATTAAAACTAAATTAATATGCACTTCAAAACTATAAATAACAATTAACATACGCAATCAACGATGATGTGCATATAAGTAGTATCAAGGAAAACGCGTATTCTAATCAGCATAAGTACCATTATTACTTCAGCATTAGTGCCGACGCTTACGTTTGATTAGCATAAACGTTGGTAGATGACTATCACCGTTTACAACTACTACCAATGCCTGCGTGTTCGCCGCAAAACCGTTAGAGGAAGCAGTTTGGTGCATACTTAACTACCGTATCAATCTTTTGACGTTTATTTGTTAATAGAGTTTTTATTCTGCGTTTACGTAGTGTGGCCATAAAACGGCAATAATCATAAACTAAAGGAACACGAAATAGGTTGTAATTATGAGGGTTAAGGTGTTGTAAATAAGGCAAATATTAATCTGCAGTTTGCTGTACAAAAAAATTATGGGGAATAAAAGTGAGCGCGATAAAGACGTTTCCATTGCTTTGCCCACATTTTGAAAATATTTATTAATAATTGATTTGAAATATGTTTAATTTATTTTATAGCATTTAACTTTATATGCAAAATTGTATGATATTAACAGGCACAATGCAAAGTTGGATTATAAAGTTTTTGAACTGATTGGATAATTTATATAAAATTATCTTGTATTTTGTACTAAGCTAAAAATGCTTTCAATAAGTAAACTTAATAAACGACTGTAAGGTAAAAGTAAAAGCTGAAACCAAATTATTGAACAGCAATCGCGTGTTTATCAGTCGTATTAAAAGTTTCTGCCGTTTTTTCTAAAAAAAAACAACAAACTTTATAAGTAAAATGAAAAATCAAATCAATGAAAATATTAGTCTTAGTTATAGCATCCTCTTATTTTTTTAGAATTATTCGTCTTTTGAGGTGATCCATCAAGAGATTTAATTTTGGACATTTTTATATATGAGGAAGTTTTGGTCCGCAAGCACGTGTAATATCAATTTAAATAAGTGACGGTCGGAAGGAGAAATGCCCGATAAATATGGCGGATGGCGTAAGACAATCTAACGAAACACTTCCAACGTGTTTCTGACTTTCCTTGACCTTTGGCGATTTCTGAGCGTGTAGCTTTTAATGCTTATTTCAAAGGGATCAATTGTTATTCGTATAGGTCACTAGTCATTGTTTGACTCGGTTTTAGCAGATCAAAGTACAGTACGCTTTTTTAGTCGTACTAAATACAGAGGTACCCATTGTCCTTTTTTGTAAAACTTCTTCATTATTTTCAACCGTTTGAAAACTTTAGATTGACTAACAGTCAATGCCTCTGCAAGTTTTTTATGTCACACCTAAAACTTAATCTAATAATTCCTGCAGTTATTTGTCTTCAAATTTTTTGTGCGTCTTGACCTTTATGTCTTTTGCATTAACATCACCACAATTAAAGCGAAACTAGTGTTTGTGTTTTGTTTCTTATTAAGCTTGTTCTTCATGTGTTTCCAGAAGTATTCGGTCAGATCCAGCAGTTTTTTAACTGAAGTGATAAAGCAAAAGCTTAGTTGCTGAGTTTTTTTTTGTATGAGAATATTGAGAGTATCTGATATTTCACAAAACAGATTGGGTTTTTGTTTGGGCCTCAAAAACTAAACAATTGAATATTGGCCAAACAAATATTTTGGTTTCGCAAAGGACCACATTCAAATTGGACCTGAGGCCTCCATCGACTAATCCTAAGCAAATTTATAGACCATAGGACACTGATGAAAAGTGTCATTATGGATATTGACCCAGACATGACTCAAAATAATATCAACCTATGATCTTCAAGGTGCAAAGCAATGTCAATGCATAAGGCACTAGAAATCCTTGTGGCTTTTACTATGCTGGATTGTATGTTTACGGAGACCGGTTTGCGTTAACCAAGATACACCACGTAGAGGTCAGGTTGATTTACATCGCTAGCATCGATTATGCCTAAGAATGGAAATATAGCAGTTGTATCTCCTAGTTGTTTTTGCTTTCAGCCTCTTCCTGCTGATGTGTTAACAGTTTCATGATGAAGGTTACACAAATAGCACATATTATTTGATCACAAATACCAACATTACGATAACTAGCAATACAACTACAATAATACTAGGCAACATATACCGGACCCTACAAGGCTATATCAACAAGAATTTACACGTAATATTGTTTCCTGTTTTTATGACAAGACTGAATTCGTATACCAATCAATAATGGTGTCTCACAGGTAATACAATATTACTGGAGATTCCTAAATCTTTAAAGTTAGTTATGCTGCTTAGCAACCCACAATCAGCAATGAACCTTTTTGGTTCTGCTTCTGCTACGGATTTAGAAAAAATGCTTTCGGAATATTGCCATCACAATTGTGGTTTTTGTAGTCGTAGGCTTTTCTCG
The DNA here is from genome assembly GCA_036346155.1 of Sinelater perroti. Lineage (NCBI taxonomy): Eukaryota > Metazoa > Arthropoda > Insecta > Coleoptera > Elateridae > Sinelater > Sinelater perroti. The sequence continues at coordinate 755,451 of JARFIY010000195.1, forward strand.
AGATCTCAAGGTACAAAATCTTGTGAATATAAATATAAGTTATATCCCAGATGATTAAACACTTACCTGCACCACTAAACAGTGCGTTTACAATTGTTATGGTATTCTGTTGAATGCGCGAAGTAGACCAAGAAATAACCTTATGTGTCGTCGAACGAATTATCTTTACCCATTAAATTAAGACTACTGAGATGTTATGTCTTCAGCGTATTGCTGTATGGAGCAGAGACGTGGACACTGACAGAGGCATCAAGACGAAAAATAGAGGCCTTCGAGATGTGGTTGTACCGCAGAATCCTCCGTATATCTTGGGCAGAGCATGTAACCAATCACACCGTGCTGAGGAAAATGGGGAAACAAGAAACAGAACTCCTCACAACAATAAAAGTTCGTAAGCTGGAGTATCTAGGGCACATCATGCGCAACAATCAGAGATATGGGCTCCTACAATTGGTCCTCCAGGGTAAGATCGAAGGAAAAAGAAGCATCGGCAGAAGACGCATATCGTGGCTGAAAAACCTGCGAGTATGGTTCAATACAACAACAACTGGACTGTTTCGTGCCGCTGTTGATAAAGTCCGTATTGCCATCATGGTTTCCAACATCCGAAACGGATCGGAACTTTAAGAAGAAGTCGTCGAACGAACTGTGTGTGACATCAGATCTTCTGTAGTAGAGCGTGAAAGACTAAAGATATCTATTAGGAGTAGCTTATAGTTTGTCTCATTAGTCCTTAAAGGAAAGGCATAGATCCAGACCGGTTTTAATGATGTTTCTTAGCTGCTTATGCAGCGATACAATGTTGCCCAAGCTAAGGCTTGACCGAAGCTTAACTTCATGATCACTAGCTTCTTCTGCGTAATCAAAGTTAATTACATCATTACTGTTTTTGTGCAGCTTTCTAATAGCAAATCAAGCATATCCTCAATTTGGCGATCACTAAAATAATTTCTAGGTTCTGATTCTTTTTCTCAGCCAATTCTATGGTTTTTGTAATGTCGTGAATCTGGAATGTATATCTTCTTTTTTTTCAGAATTATTTCTTTTGAAAAGCGAAGTAAAATGGAAATTGAATATAAAGTGTGATGTTATTCACTTTTTCCATCTAGGAAACGATAATTGTTAAATGCATATCGTCTACAACTTTTTCTTGTAGTGGTTTTGTTAAAGAAAGCATGGGCAACATATGTAACTCTAACAGTAGATTCCCTATATTTGCTACATTCTTTGCCTTTCATAGTTCTCTAGCACGTTCTGTAAAATAGATTCACTAATACTCGCATTTATCTTTTTCTTCCTATAACAAGGGCAGTGTAACGCCTTTGTACTAGTTTCCAGTTGATTCATGTTTTTCGTGTTAATATTAATAAGCATAAGCAGTACAGAATAATATTAATAACAAATCTTTTCTACTAATCTATCAAATACGTCCCTAGTTCTGATTAACCTATTGTAAGCTATTTTTTTGTAAACTAATTTGTAAACCTAACAAGCACATACTATTCAAATAAACATCTATGTTGGGGCTGTGTGTTGTAACAAATTTCTGAACAGCGTCGCATAGACATATGTAGTCGAAGATTTTTATTGTTGTTTTTACACAACTTTTCTGAAATGCAGCTGTATATATGCAAGGATTCGAACAAGGCGAACATTTCAGATGTGTCCAGGATGGCGTTTCCAAAAGTTTTCCAGTCTCTTCTGGTAGACCACAAATACAGTAACATCCCACAGCAGTATGGCCGTAAGGAATTGAAGTGGCGAAAGCGAACTGAGTTTAAGCGCTAGTGTAACATAAATAGTGTTACAGGTAAATGCAACGTGATTTTTCGTTATCTATTGTATGTGTTGTGCACATAAACAGTATTTAGTGATTTTGAATGGATGTAAGTGAAATAAATAAGCTTAAGTAAATTTGGGTAGTTTATTTACCACCAAGAGCGAAAACGTTACAGTATTAACATAACTAAAGGTTAAAACTAAAATGTAGCTAAGCTAATCTTTTTCTAATAATGTGTAGTTCCTAAGAAGCCCTTTATCTCGATGACTTGCCAGTTTAACGATTTGGCCTTTTTTGTGTATAGTGTAAAGTGCAACGACCTTTACTAACATTAAAATACAAACTGATAAATATTTCTTTAAGCTAAGCAGAGAAGAAAGACAAAACTCAAAGAGAGGGAGGGTGAGAGAAAAAGCAAGCAATAAGATGAGTCGAAACATTACTAGCCCATTTCAATAAAGCTGTAGTTTTACTACTTACCAAAATGCGAATATGTAATATAGACACTCGTTCAGTGACTTTACTTATTCGTTGTTAAATTATAAGCTCTAAGTGGTTAATAGATCTGAAATACCTTATCACATGCGAAATCTGGATATACCACATAGCTGAAATTCTAAGGTCTGTACTCTCAACCTAGCAACGACCTGCGAAGTTGAGCCTATTGACACTTTTGGCTAGTGTCCTATGCTCTGTAAGTCGGCTGAGGACTCATCGGCGAAAGCTTTGTATCTAGAAGAATAGTATATGAATAAGATTGAAAAACAGAGTCTTAACGAAGCAGAGATGGTTAAAACATCGTATGATAAGACAACAAATGTAGTAAGAATGAGAAATTAATAATCAGGCGATTTCAAAACAATGTGTGTTGAGTTCAATACCGTTTACACTTATCATGGACAAAGTAGTGAAATAAAGCAAAAATCAAATATAAAATATAACACAGGGAAGGGAAAAATAGAAATTGTGAAAGTACCGGCATTGTGATCTTAGAAAAAACAGAAAGAAAATTATAACAACCTAAATACGTACAATAAAGTAAATTAAAAAGCGAATATAAAAATTAATAGAGTAGATAAAGGAGATGGCTACAGCAACAAATGGAGTAAGCTACATCACAATACAAGGGAAAGAAATAGGTCAAGTAAATATATTTAAATATTTCGGAACACATATGAGCAGCCATACGAAGATAGACGATGAAATAAAGAAACGTATAGTCGTTTTAGGAACAACTTTTAATCTTTCTAGAAAAAGTAGAAATACTGAAAGAAACGAAAGTGAAAGTTGCGAAAAATCAACTTACTCGTTGATGACTTAAAGAAGTAAATTGTGAGCGGTTATAAATAAACAACATGACAAACGAGTACAGAAATAAATTTTGGAGGAAAATTGAAGAAAAAAAGTATAGCAACACATCATAAGGAGAGAAATTAGGAAAAAAGTGTTACAAGAAAAGCAATTAGGATGTCAGGACGACAAAATGGTAAAACGGGCAATTTAAATAAAACCAGAGAGAAATACAAGAGTAGAAAGACCAAGGAAAACATGGATAGAAAGGGTGAGAAAAGCGTTGCTGCAGAGAGGCACAGAGAATAATTTACTGAGATTATGTTAAATTTAAAGGTATATATTCACCTCTCTATTAAAGACAAACTAGGCAAAATCGTAATTTATTAGACCAAACACAATGTGAAAGTTCTTAATAGAGCTAATTATATTTATTTCCGACCAAATTATTTATCTATAAATAATTTAAATATTCTCACCTCACTGCGTATATATAATTTATGCCAAAATGGACGGGAAATATAGTAAAACATTTCTCTTTCTTACGGTCGTGAATATAAGAGATTAGAGGATAAGTTATAAACATTTTTATTTTTTATTATTGAGTTTTCTATTAATGTAATATAAGAGGAAAACAAAAATTGATGATTTTTTCTATTGATACTTTGAGCTAATGAAATTAAACTGACAAGCTTTTGTGATTGCGAAACGCTCGTTAACTATAGATGGTGCTCATAGTTCTAATTCAACTAGACTAGTATTGACATCCAAAGTTTTTATAAACTATTTATAAAGCTATTGATGACTTTAGTATTTTTGAAAAACGTCTTTTCTAAAGTTGATCAGGAAGATACTTCAACGCGTTTAGTTTTTTTCTTTGGTGGTACTAGCAACTTTGTTAACTCTACTTAACATCTGAACATTCACAAGTCAAATTGGTTTTTTGTTCAAATTTCTCTCATTGATAATCAAGTGTAAATATTTGGCTTTGTTTTTCTTTATCACATGATTCATTTATTACGCCATGTTCTTTTTTAACGTTTAATTGAGTTCTTCAAAATATTATGAATGATTCTTATAATGCATTTGAATTGTAGCTATTGTTATAAAACAAAATATTTTTTTATTAAATGTTATTTAAAATGCAGACAACCTTCAGGAGTGTTGGAGAATTTTAGTTAATTATGAGGGATCAAAAGCAATCGCATTAGAAATTGATGGGTTTAAAAAAAAGTTTATAATAATTTTAGTCAAATTTCAATCGCATTCATCCTGGTAGATGTCTATGTAATTATCTGGAGTTGACTATGATTCCACTATAGCACATTACTATTTTAAATATTCACATAGTTTAAATTTTTTGGTGCTTTATGTTTTTGTTTTATTTTGATTGACAAAACTTCTTTATTGCTATACAACTGTTTTCAATCGTCAAAAATTACACTTGTTAATTGTAATTATATCTTGTTTTAATTCTTCTTCTTCTACTCTTATATATAGGCTATTAGTCTGTTTCTAACCACACATTTTGTGTAGTACTATGAGACGTGTTGGGCGTACCCCGGGCAGGTGGCTAGTCTAACCTGTTATAAGAAAAAGAATATACTTTACGACCACCAAAGGTGTTGTGTATGACGGCCGGAGCATTTGATGTTTGCCATTGCTTTTGACCTGGGAGTTGAACCCAGGCTTACCTCGCGCCTGTGTGGTAGGCCAACTCCTTTACCTCGCAGCTGTCATAATCTCATTATTAATTATAAGGTAGATAAATGCAACACAACAAGTGAACAACGGCAATTGCTCGTACTATTAAATTATAAACATCATATAGTTGTCTTTTCACGATGTTTATGAGATTGGGTAGCTTTGATTGGTATGCTACAAGATTCAGTAGTATGACAAAAGCTTATTGTTTTACCGAGTTAGAAAATTATATGATAATAATTTTATTCCGTTACAAATTGAATTTTCTTTAAACTTTGTCTATATACGGTTTGTTTAAAAATTTATTCTCCCATAGTCGAGACTCTTGAATGACTTTTTATAACAAGAGTTTAAAATTTTAGCAGTACCAGTTGCTTTCCCTCTTGCTGTTAATGTTTTTATTCGTGGAACTGGTTATACTTTGTCCAAGACTTTTGTAGGATCTTGGTCTTTACTTTAATTTGCTAGGGCTTGTTTCTCGGTCAAAGTGCTAGGCTCTGCTGTTGCATTTGCTTTGGGACTTAAAACCAGTAGATTTTTATTTGATGGCCTCGGAGTTTGATTTATTCAAAGGATTAAGGCTGTTGATTGTTTTCTTTTGAGGATTTTCTATAGCTGAAACACTTTCAGTGTTAATTATATATGTTAAAAGAATATGATCTGATATCTGATCATATCTATTAAGTGACAGAGACACCATTCTTTGCTGTTGTTGCCTTCAATCAAGTTGTGTTTGTCAAAGCACAAAATAAAAGTTTTGTTATGCTCCTCTTGGGGTTATTTATATTTTATAAATTAGTTTCAGGCACCATAAAAATGCGATTTGAATTAGTTAAAAAAATTTTTATTCAGGAATTCAACTGGCTTGAACCCGAGCAAAATAATATAGTTTTTGCAAATTAAAGCATTTTAACGAAGCTAATATGAGGCGTACATTCAGAAAGAATAATCAGAACCGTACCTGTAGGTTTTTCGGGGTAAAATAATTTAGATACCACAAAAATATGTATAAATATTTTGTTTAAATAGTTTTACACACAAATTTATCACATTATCAGGTATGTTAGTTAACTAAAAATAGTTCTTATACATCTTAAATGTGCAAATTGTTAGGCTATTTTTCGCCATGGTATCACTAAGCAATTCAAAATAAAGCGTGATAACATTAACTTTCCTCTTTTCCTATTTGAAAGTTATGCTTAACGTTAAGACTTTCAGACAAATTGTCTAGACGACGTGTTTTACAATTTTTTATGTGCAACCATCTTCTATTTTCTTCTCGTATTCTATTTTCCCGAAATTTTGATTTGTTAGATCCCGTAATAAAATTGGTTTTTAAAACTAGTGATATTAATAAATCTTTAACCTGCCAATTATTTATTGTTAATTTTGTTTCTTTTGTTATTTCGTAGGGATTTTTCTAAAAAACTTTTTTTAATGTTTTGTTTAAGATAAACAGAATAAGCAATGGCAAGTTAATGCATAATTTTACCATATTGTCGAAGGAATACGTTAACTTTAAACTAAAAATAAACTATTTCTCTAGATATACTGGCCATATGGAAAAGATGAGCAAGACTCTCATGGTATGTACAAAAACTAAAAATACATACTATAGTTTACATACGTACATTTGTGGCCAAAAGTATTACATATTAACAATTATAATACAGAAATGCCTGCTTTTATTGCTGTTATTTTGTTGTATATAACTATAAACCAAAATGTAAGTGGTGTATGCTTCAATTCATAGTTAATAAAAGATCGGCAAAAACTTAAAAGTGTGTATTTCTGTATAAATATTTTAATAATAAAAAGTTATTTTTGGTGCAAGCATGTGTTACGTTCTCACCTATATGTAAACAGAGTTTAAAGTGCCGGTTATTATACAATGAAAACGCCTAAAAGAACGAAACATAGAGTGGAGAAACGCTTATGAATACACTTTTTATATGAATAGGTTGAAATCGCAGATTATGCCAAATTTCCCCGTTGAGTTGTTTAAAATGCCATAGAACGTATTAAACACACTGAATCACATAAATTAGAAGATAGCATATGGAAAAGCACATGCATAGAAAAATGATTCAGGAATCTTTAAAAACCAAAAAGTTCCCTTTTGAACTCGCTATCATAATTTTTACAGAAATTTACTAGTTAGGATTGTGAATAGAAGAGTAGAGCGTAGAAGAACTGGAAATCTGCAAAGCCAACAAGAAGAAAAAAAAGGTTCGTTTACAGTGGGCTCTACAAGAGCAAAAAATAAAAGAGAAAGATTTGTCTAATGTTCTATGATCAGGCGAGTCTCAATTTAAGGTAAGCTTCATGAGGCACTTTATTAATAACCTTAACATTTATATCAGAACCATAAGGTGATTACGTGACCACACAATAAAATGTTTAATTTTGACAATTGTTCTGGTGTTTAACAGACCCGGCGTTACTTACGTGAAGCGACTAGTGGGCAAAAATTACCTTCCCCCGTGTGTGGTGTCTACAATTAAACACGGATGAGTTAACGAGATAGTCTAGTCTTGCGTGGCGTAAGAAAAATGGTTGTTTGCGAAAAGCTAAATAATATATTTTTGTTCTGCACGCACCTTGTACAAAGATTTTTGATAACACCAACATGGACAACATTGAATTTCATTAAGATAACGTGCCTTAAAAGCAACATGCAGTGCTTTTAAAGCAATGAAGATTCAAACCTCGTTGAGTATCTTTGGAGCACACTAAAGTAGAAAACAAAGAAGAAAAACGTCCCAAAAAATTATGTAGGAAGAATAGAATGTTATTACTCCTGAAGGGTATCGGAAGCTACAGGGTGGTATTCAAAAGTAGTAGGACTGATTTAAACAAAAAATTATTGAACATTTTGGTACATCGACTTAATACTCTTCAAAATAGCCCCTTGGGCATCCACACACTTCTGGTAGCGAGCCTTCCAGGTCGCGAAGGCCTTCTGGAAGTCGTCCTCCGGGATGCTGTTCAGCGCCCTCGTCGTTGCCGCTTGGACTTCTTCCACAGAGTCGAAACGATGCCCCTTGAACTGCCTCTTGATCCGGGGGAACAGGAAGAAGTCCGACGGTGCCACATCAGGACTGTAGGGGGGGGGGGGGTGAGTCAACGTGGAAACGCCGAATTTAGCCAGGAGATCTTTCGACACCATTTTCGCGCACACTTTTCTCATCGACAAATCCTCTATGATGATGCGTTGGACTGTCCCGCACGAAAGATTCAGCTCATCACTAATTAATTTAATGGCCAGCCGTCGGTCAGAGTTCAAAAGTTGCTTAACTTTCAGCACATTGTCGTCCGTTCGTGAGGTTGACAGACGCCCGTCGTCCTCGACGAGCTCCCTCCCCTCCCGAAACAACTTGTGCCACTCAAATATCGAGGAACGGCTCATGGTATCCTTCTTGTAGGCCTGCGTAAGCATGTCCTTGGTTTCGGTCGCTGATTTTCCAAGTTTGTAGCAAAACTTGATGGCGTACCGCTGCTCCAAATTTCGCTCCATCGCAACTGACGACGAGGCGTCACAACAGGAGGTCACTAAAACAGTGGTCCACACTCAACTAACGCACGCAGGCGACTGCCACAGGTCGAAACCTGTTCCCAAGGCTCCCCTCCATAACATCCGGCCTTGCAGACCCCCCTCCATCGCTCCGCGCGCGGAAAAAACAGTCCTACTACTTCTGGATACAACCCTGTAGTTAGGAGTTTACCCCAAAAAATAGCTCCTATTATTAAATCTAAATATAGACTAATAAAACATTGCTTGCCTAACAATAGTTAATGAATAGCAAAGAAAAACGGGTGTGCTTTTTCCCAATACGCACAAATAAATTTGAGATAATGATTTTTATAGGGTGCCTCGTGCTTTTGGCCATGGGTGTATCTTAACTGTCTTTGATTCATCTTTCCTAGAATTGCATATATTTAGTACAGTGTGCGCCTGTACTCAAAATAAACAAAACAAATAAATAATTTTGCTGCTTTTTCACTCTTTAGTCCGTTGAGTTTTTTATTTTAATTGTAATGCTTATCTGTTAAGCATCACTGAGTCTTTCTAGATTGTTCTGGAGGTCTGCAGTATTCTCCATTTTTAAGAGCAATTTGTTTACTTTGTGCTGATATTAAAAACGTGTTTAAAGATAACGTCGAATTTTAATAAAGGACATCAGAAAAAAGGCAATTAAGAATCAAACCTTGTAAAGGTAAATAGGCAAAGTCTAAGAAAGAAGAAGTATACGTTTCATTAATTTAGAAAATATTCTCTTTACCTATTTTGATATTTCCAACTTTACAAAAAAATTTTTGCATTATCCATGACTAATTATGTGTGCAATAAATTTAAGTGTTTTTGTTTTTTAGTGTTTGATTATTACTTCTTGCTTTTTCACTTTGTTAGTTGTCATACCTGAGACAAATTAAGTAATCTAAGTTAATATTAGCAAATGCTTTTTTGCTGGCGATGTTTAAAGTTTCCTTCTGATGGTAATTTAATGACCTAGGATTATTATGTTTATCAAATGATTTTACAGTTTGATTGTATATTTACATATTAATAGAGCAACCAAACGATAAAGAAATTTTTATCATAAACTATTAAACGGTTGTTTTGTATTCTTTCGTGTTATCGATCCTAGTAGTGATCACATAGCCGCTGTATTTGTATCGGTAGGAAAATTTTGCCATCCCGGCTGCATTGTATACACTTCATGGACTATTAAGTTCCAGCCGCTTATCAGTGTTTGCGGTACATCGTTTCAAATGCGGCCGTTAAAGCGCCGAAGTTATTTTGCCGCAAAACTATTTGGCTTTCGGATGGGAATAGAGGCCGTGTGCGCCATCGGGCCCGTTTTATTTTCGTACTTCCTAATAAATGCGGCGCAACAAAGAAGAGAAGGGAATGAATAGCTCAGCGGAAAGCGTGTTTTTATTTACATCGCATGATGGACGGCTGAAGTGGTGATAAAATTTTGCTGATGAAGGGGGCTCAACTGTCATAAAGAAGTTGATGGACAAACTAGCTCTGTCGGGCTATTCTCCTTCTGGAATGGTCGCCACTTATTCTAAGTACCATGTTTATTGTTATGGATCGCGTTTTATAGAACCTGCAGAATCCATTAATCATGTTTGTTAATTTTCCACCCGGTTAATTGCGGAATAATTGCCTACGAGAACCTATAACTGCAACAAATAGGCTTGTAAGTGGTTTACGTACTTGCTCGTGCATATTTAATCTGAATTTAATTAATTACATGCTGCAGCTCGCAGCAGCAAGACGGAAACCTGAAGCTAAATAGTCCTGCATACGTACGCGGCGGCGTGCGCAGAGTGCGCGAGTGCGGTTCTTTGGAAACGGAAGCGTCAATTAAATTAAACGGCATTGTTCGGTAAACAGAGGATGTGGTTTTACTGGAAACGTTAATTACATCTACCTACTTCATCTGCTTTAGGTTTGTTAAATTATCTGTACACTTATTTGCGCAGTAAATTTGTGCCGCGCGGCTTATTTAAACTTTACAGAAGCAATTACTGGAATTGTTCTGTTTTGTGGTGGTTTTAAACAAATACGCCATTATCTGCTCGGTCGTTTCCAAGTAGTTTAAAGGTTATGGCTTTAGACAGTTCAAATATGTAATCTCGCTTTAAAACTCTACTACCGTTCTCCATTCGTCACATGGAAAAGTAATGTAAGAACTTCAAATTATTATCCAAAACAGCTTCTTTATTTTTTAAACCTTGATTAAAAACGCACCGCAAAAATTCAGTGAAGATATTATACCATATCTATACAATTAAAATTTTTGGTAGCCAAATAAATAATAGTTGAAAGGGATATTATAAAAACATTTCTTAACCCAATCATTCCGATCTTTAAAGAATAGGTAGTTCAAAGTATGGCCTTATAAATTTACCGATATAGAGACTTATTTGTATCTCTGTCAATTTTTCGGCACTTTCCATTTTATGTGATTAGTAAAGTTGTAGAAATATTACAATATAACATTTTACATTTTTACTTTTTAAATCGAAATTTGATTGAAGTATTTGAAATGTGGATATGAAGACGAATATTAAGAATTCCTTGGGCAGCTCATCGTACTATTTCAGTTTTAAATAAAATTTACCCTGAAAAACATTCGGCAAAAATATATACTAAGTGAAAGCTGGGCTTTCGCTGTAGTCTAGTGATCATGGACAATGCTTCTCTGTCTGAGGACCCAACGCATGGACTAGTTAGAGTCTCGCTGGAAACTCGTGAATGTACTTGACGTCCTAGTATTTAAGTTGCACGTTAGTAAGCATAATAAGCCTTTGAGATCGCGGTGCTGGTGAGTGCGCCCAAAAAATAGTCTTCTTCTTCTACTATTATATAGGCTATTAGCCTGTTTCTGATCATACATTTTGTGTAGTACTATGAGCTATGTTGGGCGTACCCCGGGCAGGTGGCTAGTCTGACCCGTTAGAAGAAGGAGAATGTACTTTACGACCGCCAGAGGAGTTCGTATGACGACCGAAGAGCATTTAATGTTTGCCGTTGCTTTTGTCTTGGGAGTCGAACCCTGGCTCGCCGTGCACAAGTGTGGCAGGTCGACGCCTTTTATCTAGCTGCTGTCATGTTTAAAAAAAAGTAAAAGCTGGTAATTCAATGTAAAAGAGGGTAAACTACCTGAAGCTAATTACATTATTAAAATCTTCAGGCAGTTCAGTGTTGTTTGGATCATGTCACGTATATATTGATGCAAAGATTTAAATGATAAATAAGTGTATTTAAAAATATTCTGAACAGTAATTTGGGTTATTACTTAATTTAATGAAACGCTATTAATGCCGGATCTTTTAGAGTCCCCAGAAGAAACAAAACAAGCAACTGTTAAGGACTCCTAAAAACAGTGGCTAAATGGACGATACATTTCATAATGGTGTGGGATGTTATTTGCTGTAGTGGCATATTATGTTTAGTTTTGTGTGTTAGTACAGTAAATACTACCAACTACCTCGCAATTTTGAGTGATGGACTTCTGTTTTTAATAATAGCATTATTGTTAAAAAAAAAAGCTTTAGTCTCTTGGAGGATACAATTAGTGAGTGAAAAGAGAAGCAAAAATTGTCCAATCTTCACATTTGAACCAGATTAAACGAAACATGGTCAGAAGGCTATATCCACCTAACAACAAAGCCGAGTTAGAGCCAAAAGAACGGTAGAAAATACCAGAAAACGATACCATATCAGGGAATTATATACCGGTAAAGAAGATTCGATCAAGTATTAATTATATGTTTTAGTGGAGTATTTTAGGAGATATTGTATTAATAAAGTTATTGTTTAAATGTTATATTTTTTATTTTATTCTTATACCTTAGTGAATACACACAAATTAATAGTATAGAAGACACCATTACAAGTTTAATAGTAAAGAACAAACTAAGATCAATTGGGATCTACAATCATATATGTATATATTCACAGATTTTTTAAACAGGGTTTTTACAATACATAAATGTATATTTCCAAAGAAAAATAAAGACGGGAAAAATTGCTAGTATAAGAAATATTTTAAAAGGCTTTTGAGAAGAACTTGGCACGAAGTACCTGCAAAAAACCGACATCTTCAATGAGAACAGTAGGATTTATTTAAGCACGAGATGATAAATAATTTTGTAATAATTAGTAGCAACAACGTGTTTTTTCTTACCTAAATTAATTGTAATTTAACGTCGGAACAGGGCACTCGACTTTCATAAATCTTACTTTCTTTTCTGAAAATTATTACGTAAAATACATTAGTTTAATTTTTTTAAAGAAATAGTAAAATTATTGCAGATTTAAGTTTTTGAACCATACGTCCTTATTTTCTATTTATAAATAATTTTACGATAAACAGTAATGCCGGTCGGTTTTTAGGTTTAATTTAAGATTCTCTGAATTTCAACTAAATAAATTACTAACAAAATTTTTAAATACATTAAATTAATTTTTTAATTTTTTCTGAAGTGGGACTTCTCAAAATTCTATAAATAAGGGACGTTTATTATAAATTGGTTATAATAGGATATTTAATTATATAACTAATTGTTTAGTTTATTATTTGAACAATACTTTAATTAAAATAGTCAAGACAGTAATGCAGTGACTCACATAGAGTCTTTGTAATAGAAACTTTACTGTTATGTCGTTTACTAAATTTATTTAATGTTAAAGAAAATATAAAGAATAATAATTTCTTGATGTACTTAAAGGGTAAAATTTAAATAATAATAGTCAATAAATAATTGTTTAAAAATTTCACATTTCATGAATTACATCAGCAATTTTAATTAATTTAGTTAAAAACCATCAATTTATCCTTTCTCCAACATTTTTTAAAATATTGAGTGTTATGAACAAGTGATAAATATATAAAAAATTTTCATTATAAAGGTTTTTTTAATTTTTAGGAAAAGTCTTTTTGTACTAAATATAATGTGCTGCCTAACACGTAGAACTTTCGTTTTCTTTGCACGAAAAAAAATTTATCAGCATTTTGGCCTTAATAAGAAAGCTTTAACTAATAATAAAGTTACCAGATAAATTTTTTGTTTATTCTCTTAAATCAGTCGTTCGATGTAGCTCAAATCAAACTCCTTCAAATGGAGTTGATAAAATAATTCACTCCCCTGCCAAATCTTAGTTTTAATTACACTCATAATACTTCTGTTGGACTATTTCATGTACATTTAGAAGACTAATAACTTTTGTTGGATTCATATTTTGGTGATTCGGTTTTAGCTGTCTGTCCGTCACAAAATTAATGGATTTTAAATTTTAAAATGGATTTTATAGGAAATTTTACGCTGATTTCAATAATGAAATCAAATTCTATGTCGAATAGTTTTGAGATATTCGACTTCCAATTTAAATTCGACAATTAGATTTATTGATTCTTATAGGAAATTTTACGCTGAATTCAAATGAAGTCGAAAAAATTCTATGTCGAATAATTTTCGAGATATTCGATTTCGAATTTTCCCGAAATTCGAAATCGAAATCGAAAGGTTTTTTAAGTTCGTTCTGGGATTGCTTACAGAACAATCTCTTCGCCGGCCCCATGTTTTCTTTTGGGACATATTTTATGGATGATTCAAGGTTTTTAAGCGTTGCCCGTGCATAATAACGCAACACATTACCTGGTTACAAAATGTAACGGTTTATATGATAATTTTAATGTATTTTGACAATCTCTCCCAATTTTTGCCATACGTTATTTATTGCACAATTTATTGAAACGAAATATAGCTGAGAATATTTTTTTAATCCACATACATATTTTCCTTTTCAATCCCTTTATCGTCTTTAAACGTACATTTTCATTAAATATGCTGGGTTGTAATGCATATTCCCCCAGTGTATTTGCTTGGTAGAGGGAAATGTGATTCATTAATGTAAATTGTTTTTTGCCAGGTTTTTAGTCGATGGGCAATTGTGTAATATGGTGCCAGTGTTTTTTGTAAACTTTGTCTTGTTTTTATTCAATAGTTCAGAGAGGTGCCTAAGTTCAATTTTAAATTTTTATGCCAATCGTTGCTGGGTTTTTCCCATACCCAGCTAATTTTTAAAATTTAGTTTTTTAAGAGCATTGGTATGCTTTTATAAAGAAACAAAGGATCATTTTTAGAAAACATTAGTTTCTTATTTTTAAATTGCCATCTTTGATGTATTCCGAAGGATTCTTGAAACTAGTTTTTCTTTTGATCACCAAAATGTCTTTAGTGTTGTACAAAATTGACACCATCAGCTTTCCAGCAGATTAAATAAACTTTATCTTTCAGATGTATTTTAATTCAATATTATTCTGAAAATCTGCATTGATTATAGTTAATGAAATGTTTTAAGTTACAATTGTTTTTAATTTGATATAAGAGCTAATAGAGCCATGGTGGCTTAGTGGATAGGTCGCTAGACTACGAAACCAAGAGTTGCGGGGTCAAATTCCGCTTTCCCCAATTGGATCACTGGAATTTTTACGGCCCAAATCGACTCAGACTGGGGTAATAATAGGCGGTCGGTACCTAGCGCTAGCCACGTTACTACCCTTGTGTACCGTAGGTTCTAGATTGTAGCAGACCTATCCTGTTACGACCCCAAAGGGCATTCAAGGCCTATTACAGAGAATTATTATTATTATTATTATTATTATTATTATAAGAGCTAATGTTAAATGACGCTGTGATAGTGGAGAATGACAGACAGAAAGTGTAGATCTTAAATAAGAGATTAAAAGAAAAGTGGTTGATATTCTTAAAGTGAGCACTAAGATTGTCCAAAAATGATTAAATTGAAATATGTACAAAAAAAAAAAAATATGAAATTGAAGCATGAGTTAAGAATTGAAGAATTGCTCAAAAATCCTGTCATTCATCTAGTGTCCAGAATTACATTGTCTTCATTCATACAAAGACGTAGAATAAAATTAAATGTAATTACTTTATTGAGTAACCCCAATGTTGACGACAGACCGTAATTTACTTTGTAGTATCTACTCTATAAAACAGCAAAAATGTCACTATGTGGGTTTGTTCATAACTAATATTCCAACTCCTCCTACAGTTATAAACCGATTTCAAAATACCTCATTCGAACCGGTTTGCTGGCAAACCTCGCATAAACGTTTGATTTTGACTTAGGTCACGATTGACTTGTTGCAAATCAACACATAAATTATCATCACTTTGCGCCACCTATCGTTGTTTCATGCACTACATGGTCAATTCTTGCTGTTAGTAGGTATATGCGGCACAACTTTGATTTGTGTGAAATCGTATATAGCCGAACGAATGTCATCATGCTTATGTATGGCTAATAAAACGATTATTGGCTCATTTCTTTTTCAATTGTCTACAAATTTTTAAATCAAAAATTTAACTTGGATTATCCGTCCCTAGAATAGGCCTTTTTACTAGTGGTAATAAATTTGGCAAAGCAGAAAACATTTGAAAACATATTTCAAACCAACGAATCTTCTATTCATTTAAATCGATTAATTGTAAATTGTTGGGTTAAGGTCGACAAATAAAATCATAGTGTGTACACCCAAAAAATTAATATACAAGGATCATTTCAAAAATATAGTATCCAAATCGCTGAGGCCACAAGAAAACTTTTCAGGCGACTATTAGCCACACTGCCTTGTTTACTGCTTTTCCTACTCTCAAGCAAACTATCATTTACTCTGCGAAAACGCTTAGTTTTGGCTCGGCAGCCGTTTTTGAACACAAAAGTGTTAAACCAATCGAAATTCATAAGGAAGGAAAAAGCAGGAGACTATCAATTCCATATGAGACAGTCGCAATAATCTTTGCTTTTTGGTTCCTGAGGTTTCTCGAAGCAGAATTCATAGAACTTTGACTAAAAAGTTGAAATGCGCTTTAGCGACGATGACGAGCTGAAAGAAGCGCTTCCTTAACGATATGGCGGCGAGATAGTGACAAGGGCATACAAAACTTATAAAACAACGCTTATAAAAATGCATCAACCAAAATCGCAAAAAACAGAGGAATATCAAGCTTTAAAATGATGTATATTATTTAAAATAAACTTTTTTTTCTATTTCTAAAAACTAGAAGACCTTGTTTTTGTGAGTACCCTCGTATATTACGGTTGTTATAATCACAGGAAAAAACAGCAGAATTGCAAATCGCATAGCGAAGTGGCGAAGCAGTCTCCCAAATTTGAGAACCCTCTAGTTGACCTTTGACCAATCAGTTTCAAAATCACTAGCAAACAAGCCTTTTTGGTCACCTGTCGATTGATGAAAACAGAATTTGGAAATTCCCAGCCGTTCTCGAGTTATTGCTCGGACGGACGGACAGACAGACAGACGGACAACATGAAGTTAGTGACTCTGCTTCGCTTCGCCACTTAATAATATGTTCCACCTGTAAACACAAAAAATTTGGTTGTTTATAAAACTCAGAGTAAATTTTTATATTCGCAAGCAAAAAATAAAGAAAAGTACACACTTAAATGATTATTTGTTACTTTAAAATTTTTCTTTAGCACTAGCACATATATAAAACTCGAGGACACCATTATTTATTAACGTAGCAAATAAAAAGTACTCCTATTTATTAAGTTGTGATTTGTTATCATTAATTATTATTATACTCAAATTTTATTTCCTTTGATTTTGCATACTCTAGAAAATGAATAATTCATAAGTGTTGTTATTATGATTTATGTCATTTTTTGCTTATTCTTCTTCAGTAATCTAATATTCAGCATATACAGGGTGTTTGAAAATTGTTTCAGAAAACCCATGCCACTATGTTGGATGGAAAATCCGAAACAACCAAGGCTGGTGCGATAATTTGGCCAAATGCATAATTACTTTGTAATCACAGATAATAAGCCGGCCAATGGTGCTCGTGGTTCGTTTTTAAAGGGGCGGGGCTTACTGCTATAAACTTCAGTATTGCCGAGAAAAATTCCATGTTGCATGTTAATTGGACATACATGGCATCGTCGACTTCTCTGCATGCACATCAGATTTAATCAGCTTTCGAATTCTCACTAGATGGACTGAAAGTTGCCATGTCCTGTGATATGCTGGACGATATGCTAGTTAGAAAACTTCGCAGTGTGTTGGACCATATCAACCGTGGGAAGGATATCTAAGTATATTGCGTCGTCTTCGCTGCTTGCCATCTTTCCTCCCTACTTTCTCTCGTCCTAGCTAGAAGTTAATTTTTTAGGAGCCCCACTGGAACGATCTCGAATATCGGCGGTTCTGGTTCTGCCGCTGTCTCTTTGGTCAGTTGGTCGGCACGCTCGTTACCTGGAAGTCCGGCGAGTACCTTGGTCTAGTGGAATCGGATTTCGATATCGACCGACAACATCTTTGTAAGGCTCCATACTTTGACTTACAAATACGTCGACGCTCTAATACCCTGAAAGCAAGTATCTCTGACTTGGTGTCAGATATTACAATGTATCTTAAGATAACTGATTTGTGCCTGTTCATGTATTTCAGGCACTTTCGGATGGCTACTAACTCGCAATAGAAGATACTGTTCTAGTCTGTAAATTTTGCTCGTTTACACTAAATCTTCTCTTTTCCTCGCATGAGCACGAACGCGACTTCCGCTCTTTTGTTCGCATAGTAACACAGTTATCGCGCCTCAGCTTCCCCTCGGTGAATAGAATGCCATCTCGCTCGGGTGGGTGACTCATCTACTCCCTGCCGCAGCCCCAGCTCCTCTCGAATTTTGCTCCGGCCCGGTTGTCAGCCTGTGCGATCTGCCACCTCCTGCAAAATAAAATGCAAAGCCACTAACTAGCTCAACACTAACGCTGTTTCGATGGCTGCTTCTTAAACTATGTTTTACAAAGGGACTTATTTCATTTTATAAAAAAAATACCTTTACACTGTAATGGTACTTGCTTCAAATTTCATCGTTGATACTACATATCTAGCAGGTATTGTTGTATAGATATTTGTTAAACTACCCTACGTAAAGTTTAATTTTTTAATTAAAATCGTACGTCTCCAGTCGTTCATATTCCAATGATGTTGTTTTACCCACTGCAAGCGAAATGTTTGTCTCGTGAACAGCTCTGCCAATCTCTACACATAATCATGATAATGATTGGTAATATTGCGGAATTTTTGCCTCTTTTTTTTCTTCTTCCATCTCCCTCCACAAGCACCCTTTTCATGTGCCTTGTTGTAGCATTTGGCTAACGGTCCAATCACCTTTACTCTGTGAGGTTTAATGCAATTAATTATATCTGGGTGTCCATATATCTCTTTTATTTCCTGGTTTGATCGTTTTCTCCAGTTTCCTTCTGCTGTTTTAGTCCCGCTTAGAATTTAACTGAGTACCTTTCTTTCCAAAATCTCTGGCCTAATTTTATTATTAATATCTAAGTTTCACATACGTAGATCTAATTATCGTTGTATAGTTTCTAAATCTGGTTGACCTTTGATATCGTCTTTGTTCTTAATACATTATTTAGTAATCTTAATGCCTTATTTCTCTTTATCAATTCCTGCACTTTCTTAGTTATTGCATGTTACAGTTGCTCTTAAATACTCGAAGTGACTGACCGTTATTCATTTCTTTAAACTGAATGTGATTCGTTACTCCTTAATAGCTAACCCATGTTCTTCTGATGCTCTCCCTAGCTTTTTGAAAATCCTTTCGAGCTAGTGTATATAACGGATTTTCTTGCTTAAAATCCTTTCTTCCTGTAAAACTATTAGAGAATTTTCCATCACTCACTACTTTGTTAGAGTTTTTTTGATAACGTTAGCTTAACTAAATTAATTGACTTTCTGGGGATACCCAGACTAACCAATGCTTTGTATAATTTAATTCTAGCGACAGAATCATACGTTTGTTAGTAATCTATTGCTCATCATCATTTTTAGAGTGAGTTTTGGTCTAAAGTTTCTCTGTCTCTCTAAATTCACCTTGATACTTTCCTACTTCTTGGTCATGGACGTTACTGACCCTTTTCTAGAGAAGTCTGGTAACTACTTTATAGATAACGCCCAGTAATGCTATGCCTCTATAATTTGAACACAGGTATTTATTCCTTTTTTTATAAATCGGATAAATGATTGTATTGCTCCATTGCTATGATTCACCATATTCTTCTGATTAACTCAAAAATTCTTTCTTGTTATTTTTTCTCTCCATACTTCAAAGCTTCTGTTGGTATTTCATTTTCTGCTCATTTATTGTTTCTCAGTTTCATGATTTCATCCTTGATCTCCATATCTGATGGTTCCGCCATCTCCTGTCTTTATCTAACTTCATAGTTTCTTGATTTCTTAATATGTTTTTCTCATAAAATATTCCACTCATCTATCTAGTTTACTTGCAGTGGTGCCTTTATTTCTGCAAAAGGTTGAATTAACGCTGCCTTTATGAGTAGATCTATTTAACTCTTGATAACTTTTTTTTTCTTTTTGCTAACATATTGCTTGTAGTTTATTTTGCATGTAGTCTCTTTTCTTCTGTTTACATATAGTTTTTGCTTTCTGTCGTAGTTCTTTGTAAGTATCATTATTCTCCTCTGTGTCGTTTTTGAGTGCCCCCATTCATGCGTTGTTTGGTTCTGTTAACGCCTCCTTGTACTGTTTGTCATACCAATTCTTTGTTTTACGTTTTTCTATATTCCTTAAACAATTTTCTAGGCCTATTTGTTGTTCATTTTTTTTATTTGTACCTATTCGTCTTTCGTGTCTTCTGCTGCTTCTTTCTCTTCCAAGCATGCTGTTATTGCGTTTTCTAGCTTGATGACCATTTCTTCGTCGTATAGTTTTTTCTACGTTGTATTTCCTTATAATTGCATTGTTTGCATTCTCGATTGTTGGAAATCAGGTGGTTATATAGTTCATTTAATATTAATTATCTTTTTAAATGTATTGTTTTTATCTTAAACATTTGGCTTTATACATTTTATTGGTTTTATGTATTAATTTATACGTAGGTTATTACATTCTTTTGATATGGTATAAATAATATTAATCAGGATAATTTGGTATGTACATATAGATTTTATTTTATTCAAAAAATTATCAAAACTAACATTAAATTATCTGAAGCAATACAATATTTTTTTCTTAATGGGAACAATAATATTTAAATGAACAAATAATAATTATATAAAGATCTTATAGTAATTTTTTTTTACTTAATTAGTAGCAAGAAATATAAGAAAGAGCAATAATAAGAAGGAATTATTTTAATAATTTTTGATTCTGTAAATAGAAACAATTCAGGGTTAAATTTGTTTTATTTGCTTTTTATTTTATGTAAGCTTCTTAAGAAAATGTTTAATTTTTTTTAACTTAATGTAGTATACATTTTTTGTTACAATAAACTACTGAGTAATATTAAAAAAAGTTAAAAAATAGCTTTATTTTTATGTACGACCACATGTTTTTGATGAGATTAACATCTGGGGACCATGGTATGACAGACCTGTGATGTCACATTGGTATTGTCAGAACTAAAAAACTTTTTAGCATTTATATCTGGTAGATGGTGCATTTTTTCAGCATTTAAATTCAGAACGTTATGTGACTATCTTGGAAGGCTTTGTTGAACAAAACTTGGCATTGACCCTAAAAACCTATATTTCCAGCAGGATAGAGCAACAGCCCACACCGCGCGAAACAGTGTGGCTGTAGTTCGTAAAATTTTTGGAACTTTTTTCTATCGTTTTGGCGAAATTGCTTGGCCAACTCGGTCGCTCGATCTCAGTGCGCCAGACTTTTTCCTGAAAGACCGTGTGTTCCAGAAGCATATCATGAGTATTCAAAAACTCAAGCAAGCCATTGGTGACGAAGTTGCAGCTATTGATGAGGAGCTACGTAGGCGCGAGTACAACAACTTTAAAAAACGTTTGCAACAATGCGTTGATGTAAATGGAGGCCATCTGCCTGATGTAGTTTTCAGAAAATAACCTTGTAATCGGTGGTAAATAAATGGTGTACTTGGTCGTATTTATAGACACTTTTACTTATTTTCCCCCTGCTTCCGTATATAATATATGGCTAGTTGAAAAATGTCAGTTGGCTTTGCGCCACCCTGTATATAGTGAGTAATACATTTTTTCCTCAAAATATATAGTTATTATTATTATGGTTAACTACATTCGTAGCATGTAATATAAATATTTAGAGTTAATTCAAATGTTTCAAATCAGTACAAAAAGGTCTTATAATTTCGAATTGTTTGAAAATTGCCGTAATCTACTTTAATAATTTTTTTACTAGATTGTTTTAATCGTAAACTACAAGCGTGCGTAAAGTTCCTCTTCGTGATTTCTATCAGCCCTTGGCCACACGTACGGCGATCCCCTAAGTATATTTTACGCATGTATAATTCATGGAACTACTGCGGAATTAACATGAGAATGCGTTTTCCACGAGCAACCATATTTACGGCTGTTTTACACCTCTGTTACGAGCTCGTCATATCATATAACTCCCCATGAATACGGGATCACCTCGCTTAATACACGACTTTCCACTTTTTGGTGGCATATTTCATACCCCGGCCGTCATTAAAGCGGAGTCTGCGGTATCAGCGGCAAAGTTTTATACATATTTTCGTGGGCTGCTCGCGAACAAAGGAGCCTTCTTATGCTAATGCAGGAAAGCATTTATTTGTGTTAAAAAAATCATATTTTTATTCCAAGGAGCTTGCATGAGTTGCATAAGCATCTTTTCTACTCAATTTTTGTGGCAGGAGTTTCTTCTTCTGATTAAATTATTTAATTATTGTAAAAATAGGCGGGGGTATTCTAAATATAGCTACTAAATAGTTTATTGTGACACGTAGCAGTTTTTTAGAAGGTATTAAAATGTGAACCTTGAAACTTGGATGCTCAATTGAAGATAAAAGATGAGAGGCAAAGGTTTAACATAAATATGTGCTAAACGTATGCGGAATGTTTACAGCTAATGTAAGTACAATAAGACAGTGAGTAATGCATCCACACAGTAATAACAGTGATGTGATAAACAAGTTTTATTTTATAGAGCTCTACAAAATGAAAAGCACCTCAATTAGTTTATTCTGGTGAATCGGTAGATTACCACCAAGAAAATATGTTTGAGAACAATGGCAGTAATGAATCCAATTAAATATGCAAAAATCTGCTTAATATATCAAGCTGATGATGTTTAACTATGTTATCATTAGCAAAAAAATGTAGGGTCATTGTTAAGAATCGGTATCCAAGCAATAGCACTGGAAACGACGGCATACATTTTTGCGCATTACGTTGATCGTTATGCTAGTTAAAATACTTATTTAATTTTTTTATTATTACAGGAAAATGGTAAAATAATGCTAAAATCTATACCACTTTTAATATTGATTCTTGTTACTTAATTATACCAAAATGTAATCGTAATTTAGCGTATTTAAATACCCATTTACTTGCAGCAAAGAAAAGATTACAAATGTGATATTGAAAAATAGTCTACGGTAATACAAATCGTTAGAAACAGGGTTAATAGAATTTCGTGGTAATAATTACTTCAAATAATTGTGTATAAAAATTAAATTGAATACATTTACCTTATAATATAGATAAGTGCTTACGAAATTACATTTTTAACAACAAAAGATTGAGTTGATGCCTTTGATCTTAATTACTTGGGAATACGTAAGTGAAGATATATTTTAGAAGAAACACGTTATTTATACTAATAGATTTACATACACTGATGTTACAAATTATTAAACAAAATGATGAAGTAGTGGAAACTGTTTGATTTGGAAGAATTTAATTTTAAAAAATTGGGTGAAAAGATTGTTGCCTGTAACGAGAAATCATTACAATTCATCTGTGCAAGTTACTAGCTGTGAACGCAATAATGCATGTGTAAAAGCACTTTCTATTTTTTATAACTATAAAACATCTTTACAGTGATCTAATAAGCCCTGATTTCGTTTATAAGTATGACTTTTGAGCTGATTTAAATCAAGGAAGTTAATTTGCGTAATTTAAAAAAGTCATAACAGAATTGACCTTAAATATATTTATTTTCTAAAAAAAATTTTTTTTAGCTATAGTTATAACTTGTGGCTGTTGTTTCGTATTTATCATTTACTTAAATAGAAGTGTATTACACCAAACAATAAACTTTGTATTTTCTTTTTCACATCTAAATGGATATAATATATAATCATTACACGTTTATTTTTAAGAACGTTTGCTATGCTTACTTTAACTTTTTACTACATTTTTAATTTGTTAATTATATCTGAATTAAGATGCTTTATTTTTGCAATTTATTTGTCATTTCATCTTATAAATATTTAAATCTTTTAATGCTTATTTTATCTTTATTATATTTGACTTTTCAAAATTCTTTTATTATTGTTTTATATGTAAACCAGTCACAAAGAAACAAATAAACAATCAACGTTTTTATTTCTAAATATATAAAATTTTTCTACATAACGCAGTTACGAGGCTCCTTTAAATTTATGACAGAGTAGTTCCCAAACTGTTCTAAAGCGGGGCTCTCTTTTGGCAAGAATTATGCTAGCGACAATCTCCCTCGCCTCTTGCCCTACTCAACTTTATTCATAATAAAACAGCAAATGCATAGCTGATTGACCGAAAATATCTGTTATCAATTAGCTTAATTTGCTTGTTGCTGCCGCTACCTATCGCCAAATAGTGAAATTTTGTTTTGTTATTTCCACCATATCTCACTAAGTGGCGCAACGTCTATTTTTATGTTTCCGCAACTCTCCACTATAAGTACGTGAGTACAAGATGGAAACCTTAGTTTGGCTTTATATGAGCAACAAAATAACATAATGCATCATTTTCAGCTTGTACGCTATACTGTTGACTACTAAGATACGTTCCAAAGTATGTTCTTTGATTTGTTAGATAAAGATACATTTTAAAAAGATGAGTAAAACTTTCTATGCCTGAAAGTGAGAAGAATAAAAGAAAGAATTACACTGCAACGGTTGTTATATATATATATATATATATATATATATATATATATATATATATATATATATATATATATATACATTCAAATAAAAAAGATAAGTCTGTAGAATTTATTGAAAGAAAGCTAAATTTTCTTTACCAGTAGCCAACCGCAGTACATCAGCAACTACCATGAATAAAAAAAGCCTTAATAGCAAGTTATTGAGTTGCTTTACAAAAACCAATAAAACACATATATGCATTTGCTGAAGATCTTATTTTACCAGCAGCTATTAAAGTAGTGCAATTTACAGTTGGAAAAAAAGACTACAACGTAAAACAATATGTCTATCCAATAAAGTTATCCACAGAAGAATAAGTAACCTGGCAGAAAATATTTGAACACAAATTGTTGAATATATAAAGAACTTCTCATTATGAATAGACAAGCCGATAGATACCTATAACTATGTTTATAGCATTTAAATGAAATCGCAGAAATGTTATTTTGTAAGACATTAGAGCCCAACACGACTGGAAAATGTATATTCTGCATTTTCCTGAAAACCACTAATGGTAAGTGCACCGATGGCCTCAAGGTTATGACGGGGTATCGATCTGGTTACATCCTCAAATTACAAGAAGTAATGCCAAATGCTGTGTGACTGCAATGTTTTTCATAGAACTCTTGTATCAAAATCATTACCTTCTGAAATGGATTGTATTATGAAAAGTATTATTAAACTAAATTAAACAACGAAAAGAGAAAAGCTTTGCAATTCGTATTTTTAAAAACATTTTTTAAGATATAGGTTCTTTGTACCTATGTATTATAAAACTTCTTTGTCATACAGAAGTAAGATGGATTTTTAGGGGTGACGTCTTAAAAAGAGTTTTCAGTTACAATCAGAACGTGTAAAGTGAGAAATCGAAGTTTGACAACTTATTTTTCAATTCTCTTTGACTTCTTACTGATATTTTCGGATACTTAAATATTTTGAATAATAGTTTGTAAGGTGATATTAATTTAATAATAGCCACGAATTCCTTCTACGATGATGTAACAACAGCTATAAACTCACATAAACCAACTACGACTATAGTGATGGGAGACTTTAATGCTAAGCTTGGTAAAAAACTATAAACCAGTGAGGATAAAATAGGTAACTATGGATACGGCACACGAAATGAGAGAGGAGAAAGATTGGTAAATTATTTAAAGCAAGAGGGGTTATATACAATGAATACTTTCTTTAAGAAGAAAACTTAGAGGAAGTAGACATGGATGGCCCCAAACGGAATAACAACGAACGAGATAGATTATATACTAACGACAGATAAATCGGTAGTTAAAGACGTAACCGTGCTAAATAAATTTACCACCGGTAGCGACCATCGTCTTGTCAGAGCCGAAATACACTTAAATAGAAAAATACAAAGATTGAAATGTATAAGAAGATTAGCGTTAATAAGCCGATATTCACTTAAAGAGCAAAATAACACATACAACGGGTTGTTAAAACAAGAAGTCGACGAGATCAGTACAGACATGAACCTTGCCAATACAAAACTGACAAATGCTACTTTAAAAGCAGCCTTAACAGCAGGAAAGAAAACGCGAATAAAAAGGAAAATTTAAGAAACGACATAAAAATACTGTTACAAGAGAGGTGAAGAATGTTATCAGAAGAAAAACAAAAAACTATAGAGTTCACAGAACTTAACTAAACCATTCGTAAAAAAATTAAAGAACATATCAGAAACTATAACAACAAGAAAATAGAAAAGGTTATAGAAAATAACCGAGGAATGAAATGTCTTAGGCCAACCTTAGGTAAAATACAAATTACATCTCTAAAAGATGAAAAAGGTGTGGAACGAAAGGGTAGCGAAGATCACTGAACGATTTTACGAAGACCTATATGCATCAAAAAGGAACCAAGCCAAGTAACTGTACAAAAATTTAAAAAAAGAGTGACAAATGTAAATTCTGAAGAAATATCAGATATAGAAGAGGATGAAATTGTACATGCACTAAGTAACACAAAAAACAATAAAGCACCAGGCAAAGACGAAATCTTGATTGAGATGATAAAAGAAGGTAAAGAGGCCTTAGTAAAATCGCTTAAACATATATTTAATACGTGCTTACACAATGGAGCTATCCCTAAAAATTGGAACGATGCCCTCACAATTTTAATATACAAAAAGGGAGATAAACAAAACCTAAAAAATTATAGTCCCATTTCGCTATTGTCCTATATAAATTGTTTATTAGAATAATAACCAACCGTCTAGCCAATAAATTTGATGCCTATCAACCTATAGAACAGGCGGGCTTTCGCAAAAGCTTTAGTACGTGTGACCATCTATTAACTGTCAGAACCCTAATTGAGAAATCCTGCGAATACAACTTGCCTGTCTATCTCACATTTGTAGATTATGAAAAGGCCTTTGACACTATCGAACTATGGGCAGTCGAACAGGCCTAAATAACTGTAGAGTAGATTCTCGTTATCGAGACCTGATACACAACATATACAAGAATGCTACCATGACAGTACAGTTAGAAGAAAATACAAACACAATAAAAGTTAAAAGAAGTGTGAGACAGGGAGATGTTATCTCTCCAAAATTGTTCACTCTGACACTGGAAGATGTTTTTAAAAATCTATCGTGGGAAAACGTAGATATAAACATAAATGGTAGAAAACTAAGTCACCTGAGATTTGCGGACGACATTCTCCTGATAAGCGAAAACTACGACAAAATGAAAATGATGCTCGAAGAACTAGCAAACGAATCTGCGAAAGTGGGACTGAAAATGAACATGGAAAAAACCAAAATGATGACAAATACAAACGACACAAGAAATATAGTGGTACAAGGGAAGACGACAGAACAAGTTCTAGAATATATATATATATATATATATATATATATATATATATATATATATATATATATATATATATATACTGGCACAAGTAGTAAGACCGAACAAAGAAAACCAAACTGCTGAAATAGCTAGAAGAGTGAGACTATCCTGGGCGGGCTTCGGGAAACTATCATACATACTAAAAAATAAGAAAATACCGCAACACTTAAAAAGCAATGTGTTTAATCAGTGTATCTTACCAATTATGACATATGGTTCACAAACCTGGACACTGACTAAAAGCAATATGGACAAACTGATAAAAACACAAAGAGCCATGGAGCGAGGTATGCTAAATATACGATTAAGCGACAGGAAAACAAATGCTTGGATAAGAGGAGTCACGAAACTTAAAGATGTAGCAACACATATTGCACAATTGAAATGGTCGTTTGCGGGACACAACGCCAGACAAAGAGATGGTAGATGGAATGCTATCATACAACAGTGGAGATCATGGGAAGGAAAAAGACAACGTGGGCGGCCACAAATGAGATGGAAGGACGATATTGTGAGAACTGCTGGATTTGGATGGATGCAAAGTGCACAAAACAGACAAAGATGGAGGGAGTTAGAGAGGCCTATATCCAAAAATGGACGATACCAGGCTAAAAGAAGAAGAAGCCACGAATAACAGATTTAAGAAAAACTTGATTCTTGTTTGACTCTAAGTTTGATTCATTCTAGTACATTCAAGAATCCATGGAAGATTTAGCTACTTGTAATGTGATAAATTTTAAGTACGTTTTTGTGACATACAAGGCTGTGTGTGCAATTTAAAATAATAATTAACTCTGTAACTATTTCCCCCCAAAAATTTAAAACAGTTGTGACCTTTACAGAGGGATATCCATTTCTAAACAATTTTTTTCAAAATGTTGATATTCGAGCAAAGAAAAGAAAAACATTTAAATACCAAGTAGTGGAATACTAAGGTTAGAATTTTCCCACAAAATCCAAATCAGTTTTGGACCAATAGAATACAAGAATATCCTGAACTGCGCTAAGAAGATATCAAGTGTTTGGTTCTATTTGCAACATCACATTTATGCGAGTTAAGTATTTCGTTTACGACTACTATCTACACAAAAGTGAAAAATCGCTTCAAAATTGAAAATATCATTGTGTATTAAATACAGAGCACAGATTTGAGAAGAATAAGCACATAAGTTGCATTAATATTTTCTATTTTACAATTTCTTTTTATTTGTTTTCTATTTTTAATGCTTTTATTGTGTTGGTCAAGATAGTGTTCCTGTTTCTTAATTATTTTTTTTATATAATTTTTATTTACATTGCCAGAGAACCACTGTAATATAAAGTGTTTATTTGTTATTACGAGGTGCATTAAAGTTATAATTTCAATTTTTTTGTCAGGATTGAAGCAGATAGAAACATGCGGTTTGCTTCAAAATATGCGCGCACTCTTTGTGAATACGTGACAGAGATGGCTGCACTGCATGGCACACAAGACTTTTGCGACAGAGGCGGGAGTGAGGAGTGTTTTTGATAATTAAAATGGCAATGTTTTTATTACAAGAACAACGTGTAATCATTCGTTTTCTCCTTTTGCGTGGTGTGTCACCGATTGAAATTCATCGCCAGTTGAGTGAGACAGTGGTGATGGTATTATGGATGTGTCTTTATGCATTTGTGGGTGCGACAGTTCAAAAAAGATAGAACGTCGTGATAACAAATCAACAATATCGGGCTTGCACCAGCTTGTCTAATGACATGATCAAACAAGTGGAGAAACTTGTTTTGGAATGTGGAATGAGTGAATGAATGTGGAACACATCGTTTCCAAAGTTGGCATCTCCATGGGATCTGTGCTCACAATTCTTCATGAAGACCTGAAAAAAAATGCTGACAACTTTGAACTTATTTCTCATGCTCCCTACTCACCTGACCTTGTTCCTAGCGACTTTTTCCAACGATGAAAGACCCTGTCCGTGGTCGCAAAATCACTAGTCGTTCCGTTATTGCATCAGCGATTTTCCAGTAATCAAAAAAGACTCCTTAAAAAGCATTCGCAGCGGCAATCGGATAATGGCGTCGATGTAAAAAATGTGTAGACTGCAGGGAGAAAAGTGACACAAGTTTCACAGTTTTTGTGTGATTAGTTTGTGACAAAAAAAATTGAATGCATTTTGTAGTTCCCAAGAAGTAGATATACTATTATACAAAAACCTAAAATATAAGAGAAGTAAGCATACTAATTTAAAATTTGTATAGTTATCTTTAAAATCATATAATTCCTGTAAAACTACAATAACTAAAATAAAGTAACAGCTAAGTTAATATCTAAATAGCATGATATAAGAAATGAAAAAGTTGTTACAATCGTAAATAACTTATACTGACTCTGAATTTCCACTTTCCAGTTGGCTAGTTGGTTAAAGAAATAAACTGCACAACAATCACTATAACAGGATTCAAGGATTAAGACTAAAGAACTTATTTACAAACGCAACAGCATTGTATACGATTTTTATTGCGAAGCTCGTATCTAGTAAAGTTGTACGTTTCTAAAAAAAAACTATATTAAGATATAATCTAACGAAAAGGCAAATAACAGAATTTTAATAATTTAATAACCATGATATTTTGCATTTTCATATTAATAGAATAGCTCTTTCTATTAAGAACATTTGGGAACAAAATATAAGCTGCACAGCTTCTGACTTAATTTCTTTTAGTAGAAAGAATGAAGGCTCTTTTATTTTTAAGCGATAAGTGGCAACTGTTTCTACATTTTATTGGTTTTTTAAACGACATTTAACAGACTAATAAATTAGGTCTAGTAGTAGTAATTATCGGAAAATTCTCTAACATTTTTTGAGCACTTGAACATCAAAGCATCCGCTAAATAGTAGAGAGTAGCAAACAAGGCATTGAAAATTTATTAAATCGGATTTTTGCTAACATGCGGTATGCGCTTGCGACGAGCAAGCCCAGCTTTGCGCGCAGAGTTGCAATTTGTTGCACATTACGGTCAGTAATAATTTAAAAGCTAAATTGCGCCGAGGCGGCTTTGTTACACCCTGACCTGAAGTGCGCCGCAACCAGACAACAGAGCTGAAAGTTTATTGCAGAATTTATAATGGGCGATAATTTATTGGTGTTTTATGATTGCTGTAAGGCTGGGTACTAGTTAAAGGTGCAAACCTGTGGCGACTAAAAAGTTCCTCAAATTTGGCGTAGACGTGGCATTGCAGTTGACGAATCTTTAGTGGAATTAAAAAAACAAACCGTCTGGCTATTATTTAAAAAATAACTGAAGATAAGACTTGGAGAACAAAATAAGTTTTATAAATTTTTAAATAAATTAAAGTAAAAATTTTATATTTATTAAAGATTTCTACACTTGTACAGAATCCGGCAGGGATTTTTGAACGAATTTCAATATTTATTGTTTTCGTACATTACTAGTACATTGCCACTTGAGAATACATAACGAAACATAAGAAAAAATAACCAGCTGTGAAAAATCACATCAGTTAGCTGCTGTCCATTTTTGTCGAGGCATTCTTTTAGATGGGCGGCAAAATTGTCCATATCCTTTGAATTTCTTGCGTTAGGGTTTTGGAAAGGGCTTCAAGATTACAAGGTTTGTCTATGTAAACTTTAGCTTGTAGGTAGCCCTATCAGAAGTAGTCACAAGCTGATAGGTTTGGTAACCGAGGCAGGAATTCCACATCCCTACTCAATGAAATCAAGCGTCCAGGTAAACGTTGTCTTAAAAAACCCATTGTTACTTGATACATAGCAAGTTGCCCCATCTTGCTGAAACCAAACTTTGTTGAGGTTAATGCGTCGTCTTTTTAATTCCGACAGGAAATTATCACGCACCATTGCAAGGCAGCGATCTGTGTTAACAGACATTGTTCGACCGTTTTTATAAAAAAAATAAGGTTTAATAAAGCAGGTTTGAGATACCCCGCACCAAACAGTTACTCTCTCGCAGTGGAAAAGTTGTTGAATGCGGGTTTTCGAGTGCCCAGTACCGAAAATTATGTTTGTTTACCGTCCTCAATAAATGGAAGTGGACCTCGTTACTCACGATCAAAACGATATCGTTGTAGACAAGTCCAACATCGTTTCTACAACTCTATGGCGTCTTATAAAGTCAGCTTGACGCAGTTCCTGGGGTTTAAGTATAAGATTCTGCCAACTGACCTGTCTGACATCCTAAGAGCGCGAACGTGACGTACCTCTGAACGACGAGGGCTAGTTTTTACCCATTATCGCACCCTATCAATGTTTTCCGATCACCTCTCCGTGTAGTCCGCGATCTCAAAGATCCTGTTGTTTGAAAACTATTCACCCACTGTGTAATAGTGTCTTGTTTTGGAACGCGATCATGCGACCAACATTAAAAAGGGTTTCGAAATCGTCGTTGTGAGAACACTGTGGCAGTCTTTTCAAGAACACCATACCTCCCTGCCGGACCCTGCACAAAAAAATCTGCAACGAATAATTTTAAGGTTTGAAAGCACTGCTGAAAATCATTTCTTTTAGTTTTCTAATACATTCCGCGAAAATATTTGAATTTCTTTTGCTATATATTTTCGCTTTGCTTTTTTATTTTATTTTTCTTATTATACCTAGAATTTCTTTTGTATCTTATCTTATTTTTTTTTATTTAACTCCTTTGTTATACAATCTGTCCTAATTACAAGGGACAATAAGTACACATATAATAATAATGAATGCAAGCAGCAGTAGAAACTGCCAATTGCTTAAGGCATGTAGAGTAGGGCTACAATAAGCCACTCTTTATAAATTTCACTAGGCATAATATACAAGTGAGTGGTAGAGCTTACAACAATTTAGATTATGGGTTAAAGCGTGTTAGAAGTTCGTTAGGTTTAAATCGTTTTAAATGTTTTGGTTTATGAGGTTCGTCTATCAAAGTGTTCACTAATTGATTGGGATGTGTCAGTAGTCGGTCTTTATATCTTTGGGCACTTTTTTCTATTTCTTCTCTGATAGTGGGTATACGCAAATCACTTGAGATAACTTTATTTGGCACATACCACGGAGCACTAACTATATCACGCAACACTTTATTTTGGAATCGTTCAATGATGGCTAGGTTGGATTGCTGGCTGTTCCCCACAGAAAAGACCATACGTCCAGATAGGCTTTAACGTGACTTTATAGAGCAAGAGTTTGTTCTCCAATGATAGTTTCCCCTTCCGATCATCCAATAGATTTTCCTGTATTGTAATCCAAGTTGTTTCGTTTGTTGAATATATGGGTTTTCCAGGTTAAGCGTCGGTCCAAATGGAGTCCTAGATATTTTACGGAATCGCCATGTTTCAGTTGTTGTCCATTGAGCGTAACCGCCGGACAGTTGTCACGGTTCATGGTAAAAGTGACGTGTTGGGATTTGCTTTCATTCACCTTAATTCTCCATATTTTTAACCATTGTTGGATTTTCTTGAGGGAGACTTGCAGGTTGTGCGATGCAGCGGTAGGGTTAGTATGTGATGCCAGGACAGCTGTGTCATCAGCAAAGGTGGCGGTTGTTGTATTCGTGGTGGGAATGTCAGCCGTGAACAGCAAGTACAATATAAGTCCCAGAACACTGCCTTGGGGAACTCCAGATACAGCGTGCTGTAGATCCGTGAATTCGCCATGGTGGTTCTCGTAGAAATACCGGTCTGATAGGTAAAATTTTAGTACTTTGTAGAATTGGTATGGCAGAAGCTTTTTTAGTTTATATAATAGTCCCAAGTGCCAGACCTTGTCAAAGGCCTGGGATACGCAGCGGAGCAATATCTATATTCATCAAAGTCGTTGTATATTTGATCTACTATTCGGTGGATTTGTTCTACAGTTGCGTGTTGTCGTCGAAAACCGAATTGGTGATTGGGTATTAATTCTTTTTTGTCCAGTATTGATTGGAGTCTTTTTAGAAGTAGCTTTTCAAAAACCTTAGAGAGGATTGGAAGAAGGCTAATTGGTCTATAGGAAGCGGGATAAGTAGGTGTTTTGCAGGCTTCTGTATCATTGTTATTTGGGCCACTTTCCAAGAAACTGGATAGTATCTAACAGTGAGGATGGCGTTGAATATTTGGGTAAAAAGGTTTGAAAACATTAGCTAAAGTGCTCAGCTAAGGTTTCGGCTTTCTGTTTATTGCTGCGAGCTCATTGACCATTTGGTTTGATAATGGGTGATTTGTGCGTTATGGGCCTTTTAATTTTTTTAACCGCTTTCCAGAGCGAGTAATCAGGGATTTCCGTAGCTGTGAGATTTGCTAGATAATTTTCGACGCCATGATTTTTGTGTTGCATCAGTAGTTCTGTTAATTGTTTCGAGGACCTATTCAGTGCACGTTTGTCTGCTTCTGATCGAATAGTTTGCCATCGTTTCCTCAGGCGTCTTTTTTCGGTTATTTTATCCATTAGAATTAAGGGGCAGTTGTTGGTGCTGAGGTTTTTCTTGGTTATCTTATATTTATAAAGCGGATCATATTTATGAATAAAATATAATTTTAGTAGTCTGTGTCACAAAATTCCTAAAATAGAATTAAGTGGGTATATTCCAAATCTTTTATCAATTCTATTATAAAATATGTAACAACATAATCTTTTCTAAATTTTAATTTCAAAAATTTATATATTATACTTTGAGTATTATAAGATTATTTTTATTTGAAAGCGAAATATATTAAAATAGTTATTAATTAAATAAAGTCGTTTGAAAAATTTACTATGTAATACAAAATGTAAAATATAAGGAATCTTGCAATATATATTTTAAATTATATTAACCTAAATATTAGAGTACTTCTGGTAGAAAAATCTAACACTAGGATAGATACACCACATCAATTACACTTCCAAATCCATCAACAGTAGACGAAACTTCTTTTTCTTTAGCAGCTATCGCACTGGAATATAAAAGAATAACTGAGGGTTAACATGCGTTAAACAAGTTTGCTTTAAAGAAAGTTTTCTAAAATAGTATTAGCGTATTACAAAGTAATAACAAGTTCTCATATAAAAAGGACTGATTAATGGCAATAAATCTGGTGATTTTTCTGAGAAAGTCCACATAATTATTACTATTCTTCTTTACGTTTACATAAATAATAAGTAGTGTACTGCCCATTAATTACACTATAAATAAATGTTTAATGCCAAATGCTTGATATTCTGTGATTATTGCCAATTTTATAATATTGTGGTGTAATATTTTAAATTAATTTTTAGTATTGTTGTTTTTTAAAACAAATACCGTAAAGTTCTACGTGTATATAAACAAAAATCAGGCAGAGATTAGTGAACAAAGGAAAGAAGGTAAAATAGGACTTACAAAAGCACTAACATTTTATGGAGTATCCACGAGAACATTAATAAGAAGAATAGCATCAGGGAAGATAAAAAGTGAAGTTTTAGACCACAAGTATTTTTTAAGATTTATTTATTTGCCCGTAAATTGAGTGACAACTATAATATAGGGCATTTCCAAATGATTTAAATGATTTAAATTTCAGTAGTTTGTACTGGCGTAGTAATGCGATCTTGCAGTTCACGCACATATTGGGAGAGTCGGAGTTAAATCATGTAATTAAATCCGAGAACATTGGTGTCTAGCGCAAAAAATGTCGATCATTATAAGTTACAAGCCCTATCAATCGATGTGACGATCTCTCATTAAGAAAATGATAAATGGGTAGTGGCATGCTGCAAAATAACTTCAGCACTTTCATTTTCCAGCTATAGCATAAATCACTCGTTAGCATGCTTAAGAATGTTTTACCTTTTACAGTTTTGTAAGTAAATAAGTATCGGACTATCTACTTTTGTTATAAAAAAGGTAAATAAAAAGAAAGTATGCTTAGACAGACTTTTTCATGGTCTTGATATTTACATAAATAAAAATTTAACATACATAAAATTCTTTTTACCACTAAAATACACACACATCTTATTTGAGATGTTAAAACTTGCTGATTATAATGACGTCAAAATACTTATGTTTATCCAATCACGTTTTAAATCTTAGATTAATTATTTTTTCATTTACTAAAAGCATATTGCAACCAGAAAGCAAAGACATGGATGCAAACGCATGGTAGTAAAAATATCACCAGGTTTAAAACTGGGTACTTAATTAAGAGAGCAAGGAAACGAACTACATTGGTTGATTATACTATTTTAGGATTTCAGGGAACAGGAATATTTTCCCTTAATTCTAGTACCACTCCATAAATTTTTATGCAGTAGCAAATGCAGTTTTGCTCATTCACTCACTGATGTTCCTTGGCCTGATCTCCAACCGTCTGCAGTTCGAATTATAACCTTTCCATTTGTTGCCAGTGTTAGAACAACTACAGTCAATTTTTTTACTTTTCTAACACTAAACATTACCAAAAAATTAACTCTATTCGTAAACTGCTCATTTCTCTCCCAACGACAAACATTGTACAATTAAAAATTTCCCAAAAAAGGAGTTCTAGAAAATTAAGATAAAAACACAACTTTACAGAAGAGGAAAGCATGACAATGAGACAGAAGGAATTGAGGACGACAGCAATAACTGCGCTGAGCTCTGGGAAAATAATTAAACTACCAAATAAAAAAAAGGCTGCGAAAATTGGATGCGTGGGAATTTTACTATAGACAGAGACTTATTTAAGAAAAAGTTAGTAAAACAACTTTTTCGACGTCTTTCCTATGCATTGTATTTTTTGTGAAATAACTATTGTGTTTACCAAAATGACGGAGACTAGTTTTAGCCACTTGTATATTGTCTATCTACTATCACTACAAAAAAGGCATAATGTAAAATTATAAAAATATGTTTACATTAATTATATATTATATTAAATTAGAAAAAATGTATATTTCTAAAATTTTTAATAGTGGACATGTCTTATACTATCCCAACATAAAATAACACCATCGTCTTTAAAGAAATTTGTAATCAAGAATCTTTTTGCTCGCTATTTTATGTGGCCAACTTGCTAGTAGTCACTTATATTTGTTTGTTTTTTGTGAACAACTTAAGCAAGGAGTGAATACAATTATTCTTTAATAGCACAATTTTTCTTATTTGCAATAACTACCCTACAAAAATCTCTAGCAAGAGTTTTTTCATTTCTAATATATTGTCTTAAAGTGTTTTTTTTTTCAGAAGCGGCGCTTGAAAAGTTTTGTAGGCAGGCAAATATCGGGTTTTCTCCCGACGCAAAATCTTTTTTACTGTTTCAAGTAAACAAGGGTAATAGAGAAGCGAAACATAAGAATAAATATATCTTAAAAAGCAGACCTTAGTAAAGTCTTTAAAGTGGTTTTCAATCAAGTACTTAACACACTGTAGGGCAGAATACTTGAATAGTGATATTGTTCGCCATTTTTATTGTATAATATTGAAAATTTATATAACATACACTACTAATATTTGTTAGTTAAAATATTGTTTTTAATCAGGTTATCAGAGAACGTTACATTTTCTATGTTGCCGGGAGACTTGTCTGAGGTATTGAAGGCACTAAATAGGCAATATTACTCTCTTCCATTGCTCTAAAATAAGCAATTGTGCAGGGGTAGATACTTATAAAGTCTATGGAATACTGTACAGAGTTCAGATGTTTTTTTCTAAACTTCATTAAAAGCTCTTACCCGTACCGTGCATGCCAAGTGGCACTCTCGTAAAAAATGTTTGTTTAAAACAATCAATTCATTATTAAACTCAAAATGTTTTTTTATCTATTTTTAACGCATTTTATCCTTTTTGCAACCAGCGCCTACTACGCGTCCCATATCATCGCGTATTTAAAATTTTGGTGTTTCAAGCCTCACTAAGACTTCCTTATTCGCTGAGGAGCGCATCAGAACCACCATATGGATTGTTAATTAAAGTACCAAGGGCAGGTAGCCCTTCTTTGAGTGATATAATTTGTATAGTGTAACAGTGACGTCAACTATTCTATTGCTTTTTACATTTATTAATTTATGCTACTGAAAATTTAGTAAATATGCGATGGATACGGTCATCGCTTTGGTAACGTATAAAGCATTTAGTATTGTAAAAGCCCAACTGTTTATAATTGTTTACAAGGTAACAAATACAAGACGGTAAACTGTAATAAACTTAAAATAAATTATGCATTATTACCAAAACTAAGTCATTTTTACCATAGAATTAAGTACCATTCCATTAACCTCGTGCTAATAGAAAAATCATAAATTCGAGAATGTTTAGAAGGCCGTAATATTGTTTAAGAAAAGCAATTTTGATTAATTTGTGAATTTTTTATTGGAGATTACTATTGAAGGATTTAACAAAATTCAGTATGTTTCTGCTACTGGCGCCATTAATCGTAACATACCTCAAGGAAGAAACTTTTGTATTAAGCAAAAGTAGATCATCTATCTAGAAATATTGCTAACAGTGTATCTCCA
Organism: Sinelater perroti; assembly: GCA_036346155.1. Classification (NCBI taxonomy): domain Eukaryota; kingdom Metazoa; phylum Arthropoda; class Insecta; order Coleoptera; family Elateridae; genus Sinelater; species Sinelater perroti. The sequence continues at coordinate 793,056 of JARFIY010000195.1, forward strand.
AGTCTTTTTTAGTACCTTTAGGAGTGACTCAGGTTAACAGTTGTAAGCCTAAAATAGCATCATACATAAGAGTGCCGATAATAAATCATTGCTGAGGATAAAAGATGGTTTTGTAGTTAAAGAAGCGAAATTAATCGAAATACATTGTGTCCACAAAGAGTCCTTGCGCAATAACCTGAAGATATTTAACTTAATATTATATCGTTTCCTACATTCACGCGTTTGGTCTTAAAGCTTTGAAGTTATTACGTACCATTTTAAAGTCAAAGGTGACTAGACTGCTTATTAACTATACATTTGACTACTTGACCTAGGGAGAAAATGGACTCCACAAGCAGTGCTTGGAGAAGTTTGCTATAAGAATTAATTCGGCATCTACCTTTATCTCTATCTGCCAAGTTTCTTCACTTTAAAATTAAGGTTAATGTTGCTTCAAATCTTTGAGCGCTGAGGTAACTGTCTCGACTAGGCGCCAAATATTATTTTAATTTCTTTTTTTCTAGTTGTGTTTCACAGAAGATTATTTTTTACTTTCTTCATTTTCAAGTATTTCAAAATTTAATTTTACTTTTCCCTTTAGATAATTTTAACAACTTGTAATATCTTCTATAAAGTAATTTAATATTCGCAGTAAACTCTGTGGTTACTTATCACGGTAATTAACTAGTCGCCCTACAATTTGATATTACATAATAATAAACCTATTATCTTGACTTTCTTTGGATATAAAAATAAGAAGAGTTTTACTGCTAACTAGATTCCATTATACACTAGAACAGATGATGCACTCTAAAGATGCGTAAGCACGTCAGATTTACAATCTATAAACTGTCTTTCGAAAGACATTAAGAATACAAACAACGCCGCACTGGCGATAATAACATTGCGACTATCTGATAATTGTGGATTCACATAAAACAAAAACTACCTAAGTTTGTAGTAGAACTCATATAATTTTTTCCTGTGCCAACCCGGACAACATTGTTGGCAAATTAGTGCATTCATCATGTGTTTAACGTAGAATTGTCTATCACTTGGATAGGATTTCAGTAAATTATGTTATGCGGTAAATGCCGTTTGATTTTATACAGCAGCCCTGTATGAATACCTAAGAGATAGCTGAACAAAATCGTTTGCATTCTTCTTCAAGGTCCGAATTTGTTTGTCGTACTACTACTCTGTGTGCTTCCTCTATCGTCCTATGCTAGTCTCTAATGCCACATTGATGGTTGGGTATTAGTTTTCTTTGTTTTCACACTGGATTTAATTTTGTTAGTATAACTTTCTCAAATAGCGTAGACATGATTGACAACAAGTTGATTGGTCGCTAGGAATATATGGTCTCAGGAGTTTTACCAGGTTTTACTGTTAATATTGGGGCCACCGTTCATGACGTTGGGAAACATTCTAATATTAGTACTGCGTTAAATTATTTTGATAATGTTTTCAGACAGTTCTTTGAGAGTATTGCCTGTTATGAGATCCCATCCTGGTTCCTTTTTTTTCTGTTAATGTTATTATGAATTACATATTTTATTAATAGCTATTTGCTATTTTATTATCCTGGTGCTGACATCAGCAGTGACCATAACCCAGTTGTAATGGACTTTAAAATCAAGAGGTTTAAAAGTTAAACGAGGAAAACTGGATAAACGTCAGGATTGCAAACTAAAGATTCCTGAAAAAGAAAAATAAGCTGTAGAATGAAGCAATTGCGGCCTAGAGACACGTATAAGACCTGAAGAAGAGATACAGACTACGTGGAAAGCAAAAACATATAGGTCCAGAGTCAGGATATTGGATTTTAAGAAATTATAAAAACAAGAATGGATGACATAGAAATCTTAAATCTCATGAGTGAACGGATAACACAACCAATTGATATAAAAAATAAATAAAGTCATCAGAAAATGCAGATAAAATTTTATTTTGTCGGAAAAATGCCAAGAAATAGAACTGCTGCAAGAAAAATACATAAGTTCAACATGTATAAAAAGTAAAAGAAATGACAGGCAAAACCAGAAACACCAAACAGCAACTTTAAGAGATTAAAATATTAATTCTAGGTATAGAAGTTAAACTCAAAAGGAAATATATTGAGAACTTTCGATGTACCAATCAACCCCATTAGAAGACCAAGCAAAATTGAAAAGTCCTGAAATATCTAAAAGCGAAGTAATCCACGCTATAAAAACACTTAAAAACAGAAAAGCTACTGGCCCTGACAAAATCCATGCAGAAATTCTTAAAATAATATTGCTAAAAAGTAAACCTAGATCTTATAACATCGCTATTTAACAAAATATACGAAACAGGCAGGATACCCTCCGATTGGCTAAGATCCACGTATATTTTTGTAAATCAAACTTTCACATTGTGACGAGTATCGTATAAGTCTCATGTCCCACGGTTAAAACCTTTTAAGAATTAATTAACATATCTATAGAAAAGGAATACCAACTGGACAACACACAATTTCGTTAATGATAAGACCGATATTTTTATGCCGTTAACGTAATGACCCAAAGATGTAAAGATATGAATGTATTTTACGCGTGCTTCATCGATTACCGTAAGGCATTTGACTTATCAATCCCAAAACATGGAAATCTTAGTGACGGATGTCAAGAATCGCATATCGACTATTCAAACGTCTTATGTTTAAAAGCAAGTGAGAACTCTAAGTTTGTTCGTATTGTTTATTTATTTTTTCTATTGAAATAATGCCCGGGATTTTTTTAACTTTTATTGAAATTTGATTAATAATTTTTGGAATTTCTGTAAATTCTTCTAAAAAGAATGTAAAGTTGGACTTAAAATGAGAGTATTAGGTTGCGCATTACGTAATGATTATAATATTTTTTTTTGCTTTTACAATATTTACTTATTTTTTTAACATCTCTTTCATCCGTTGCAAGCGGTTTGAAAACTGCAATAACTAGTACTGGTAAGAGATCAAAGTTATTCTCTTGATACTGTATAAAGTAGTATTTCTTGGTTTTAGGGTTGTTTAAATTTCTCTTTGCTTACTCTAGTGACAGAAAATTAACTTAATGAGCAAACTTTTATTGCGTTTGTTGAACTGCTAATTAATATTAAAAATCGTTGTTATATCACAAACATTCCCCAAAATAATTCCTTTTTTCTAAATGATTGAATGACCTCTAATATAATTTGAATCAAGATAATTCTTTATTAAATATATTTTTAAATATTTTTTAAACAACTGTTATTACGATTGAAAAATCCTTTACGTTTTAACAATCGCTCTGGTGCTATTATTATCATGAGATTAGAGTTACTTTTTTAGTCAGTGTCTGAATCTGCCTACTCGTCAAGAATGAGACAAGTCTTTTACATCACCTAATTTGCTATTTATTGAATAGAAAGTGAAAATTTGAATTGACGAAAGTTTGGGCAAGACATGTAATCGATAATGTAGGATAATCAATGGCTTATAAATAATGGGTAAGCTGTGATAATCGTCTTTACGAATGATTCTGGTTTTATGGTCAGTGCCTTTATTACATGTATTTGGATAATGTCAAAAAATGAATGTTAGAATATACTGCTTAATAGTTATTTGTTTGTTTGGCCTAGGTTCTGTCAGAGTCTCTACAATATATGTCGTAAACTCGTTGGGTAAAGTTCCTTAGCTGAGCGAATGTTGTCAGCTATTTTATTGTTAGTCGTTCGTATATTTTGTATGTTTAGTATGAAGTCTATTCCGTCATTATTAGACGTATCACTTAAATAAGATTGATCTTATATGTGTCATGTTTTAGTATTTATAGTAGAAAGTTGATAACAAATGCATTCCGCAACTAATGATTTAGGGTAATAAGGGGTTATCTCATAAAAGCGTTTTTTTAAATTTAAATTGCCTTACGAATAATTTTGCTGATAAGATGGAAAATGGAAATGATGTTTTTTGTATAGATAAAGTCAATTTTGTAAACTGTTTTTTTATTATGTTTGGCAAGTGCTGAATAGTCATCTCCTTTTTAACTTTAACTTACGTAGATTTTTTGGCAGTCTTCATAAGGTATTCCATATATTCCTTAGGATTTATTATGGCAGTAATGTTTGTCTGAACGAATAAAATCAGCTATTTTATTACTGGTCGTGTGGATACTATGTATGTTAAGCCTTATTAATATGCTTTTTATTTTATTAATAATACCTCTGTTAGACAAGAATGTTTTTTGTTGATCGAGGTTTTAAGATTGAAAGTTTGTATTTTTGTTAATATTTTTAACTATGTGAAACAAGGATTTATTGGAATATCCGTTGTTTAGTAACTGCTAGGTAATTGTTATTATTATTTTTCGGTTATTCATGTCGGATAGTTTGATTGATTTGGTGATGTGAGACTTTTTAAATAAATGGAGTTGGGCAAGATAATGATGGAGACTTGGGGTTTGGGTAGCGGTGAGTATAGGTAGGTTTTTCATAGGCAGTGTGATGAAAGCTGTAGTTGAAAGTATTTTTTTATAAGAGTGTCTAAGAAAAGGAGGGACTTATTTTGTTTACATTGCATGGCTCTGGTTTCGATAGGAAAGGAATTTAGCTAGATCGTGGGTGAAAGAACCAAAAACTAATTATTTATGATATTTTGGAGAATGTTAGATATAGATAGAATTAGTTATTTTAAGTTATAAATTGTTTGGGTTTTTACTCCCTCTAGTCGTGTATTTCCTAAATGGGAACTTATAAATTTTCTCTGTTGTCGTTTTTATTGCTGCTTTAATTCTTGTATTTTGCAACACAATTCTAGTTCTCGACAAGAGAAGACGTAGTACAAGTACTTTAGACATACCAATTGATTATACTGGTTAAAAATTAATTTTTTTTGTTACACGAAAACTCATATCAAATTTTGAATATACTAGGGCCATTAAGCAATAATATATTAAGGAAAAAAAATTGGCACATCAGGTATCGAAACATATATTATTGTAAAAATTAGAAAAATTAGCTGCACTTAAAGAAATTATTGTTAAATTTACACTAAATAATTATCATTTTCGTGAATGTTTAGCTTCTGGTAGGTCTCTTTTAAGTTTCCAACAATAATCTGCTAGCATCCCATGGTAGCGCTTCTCCATTAAGGAAATGTCCTGATGAAACCTCTCGCCTTGTTTATCACTCACAGCACCCATATTTGCAGGAAAGAAATCCAGATGGGAGTCCAACATGTGTATTTTTAAGGACATATTACACTTCAAAGCTTTATATGACATTAGTTCATTTATTAAGTCTTTGTAATTTTTCGCTTTATGGTTTCCTAGAAAATTTTGGACAACGTTCACAAAACTTTTCCAGGCAAGTTTTTTCTGATCATTCAATTTCTCTTCAAAACCCTTATCTTTTATCAGTTCCCGTGTTTGTGGACCTACAAATACTCCCTCTTTAATTTTTGCCTCGCTGAGTTTGGGGAATTTTTCTTTTAGGTATAAAAATCCACTGCCATCTTTGGGCATAGCCTTCACAAAATTTTTCATCAAGCCGAGTTTTATATGCAACGGTGGTAAAAGTATGTCATCAGGGTTCACTAAATGTTTAACATTTTTATGGCCTGGAGAAAGTGATTCACGTTTGGGCCACACATTCTTTATGTAGTGACTTTTCTGTCTCTACTGCCCCATTCTCAAATAAAACAGCAAAATTTTGTGTAACCTAGTTGTAGTCCAAGCAAAAGAGCAATAACTTTAAAATCTCCACAAATTTTCCAAGCGTGTTCACTGTATTCAATTTTTTCAAGAAGAAATCTCATATTTTCGTAGGTCTCTTTCATATCAGAACCATGAGCAACCGGTACTGAAGGAAGCTTGTTTCCGTTATGCAACAGCACTGCTTTCGAACTAGATTTTGAAGAGTCAATGAATAATCGCCAGTAACTTGGATCATATTCAAAATTTAATAAATTCACCACAACAGGAACATTATTGCAATAGACTAAATCATCTACTTTAGAAAAGTATCAGAAAAAAGTAAATTCCAGTAATTTAATATAAACCCCAAAAGTTCAGCCTGTTTTTTTGATAGATTCAAATCACGTACTAAATCATTTAAATCATTTTGTGTCAATAAATGAGGCTCCTTTGAGGTTGACGGTTCATAACTTGAGTCACTTTTATGCTGACTGAGAACAAATTCCGCACTAGAATCAGAATCCTGACTTTCTGGTTGATTTGGAGGCTTTGGAACAGGCAGTTCAGCACTGTGTGGGATGGGTCTGAAGGCCGACGATAAGTTTAGGTACTGGATATTGTGTTTAGACTTGGTTGTAATGCTTTTTGTTTGAGTTAAACAAAAATAACAATTACTTATATGATCTTTTAGTTCTGTCCAAATCATTGGTATAGCAAAGGGCAAATGTCTAGGTTCTTGTTTAGCCCAATCTAATAAAAGTCGCAGACACGTTACACAACATATATGTGGAGCCCAGGATTTCTCTTGATGCGACACAGGAAATACAAAATAATCTAAATAACACTGTTCAATTAATAGCGTGAAATTTGGACGCTCAGATGTAAAAGTTAATTCTCCACACACATAACAAAAACTGTCGGGGTTGTTAAAACACTTTCGTGGCATATTTACGATATAACTAACATAAATAAAATGTAAGTTAATCAAATACAGTGGTTATACAGTTGACGAAATGAGGTTATTCAAACAAAAACGTGTATTGAGGTTAGAAATGAATATATAACTGTCACAAAAACTGGACGTGACTGGAACGAAACTAAATAATAATAATGGTAAGTCTACGCGCTAGACACGGCCTGCGAACTGAGAGGTTAAGGCTATCATAGTTCGTTCTGCCCGGTCGTCGCGCACCATCTCTGATGCGGGGCGATGTGCAGCGCCTAAGACGACCACCAATATTATTTGTTAATGAACGCAGGTACTCAATTATTTTTTAGTGACTGAGTAGGCCACCCGCCAGGCATCAGAGAGCACCGGGAATTGAACCTGGGTCCGTCAGCATCGCAGCCCGTCCCTCAACCACGGGACCACGCTGGTACATGGAACTAAACTATACTTTTTTTTAATGCAGGTGTGCTAACATAAACAAAAATCATTACTAAGTTCATGTGACATAAATAGTGTTTACCAATGTTATTAATGTATTATTCCGGATTTTCCTAATTGTTGGCTAAAATAAACTAGTAACCTGAAACAAGTTGACAGGAGTTTGTCTTAAGTCATTTTGTCAATCAACTACTTTAATTATTCAGGGAAAGTAATTGATCTCTGGTTAGTTAAATAGTCAGACAGTTAGACATTCATATCCTAGGCCCGCATTTTCTGGAGGAAGACCTTTGTCAAGTAGGGAAGGATACTTTTTTGCTTTTACAATATTTTATTTTGTCTGGGTTATTTTTTTGTTTTCGGAAGAGTTATAGATAACAAAATGGGTAAATAAATGTAACTAAAATTATATAAAACATGGTTTTACACGTATTATTTTAAAAACATGCACTTTGTTTTTAAACTTCTAACTTACAGAATGAAATAAAGGTGGGAGTTTTGGTTTGCTAATAAACGAAAACATAAGATAAGAATTAAATATCTTCTCATTAGCAGAGTAACTAAAAACACACATAAACAACGTAAATCAAAATAGAAGAGAGATAATTGAATCATGTTTTATTGTTGTCAACTTGTCCATTAGTTAAATTTTTTTCTTGTTGATGAAAAGATTGGAAGGATTCATACTAAATGTTACAAAGATGCTTGTTAAGTACCATTGGATGTATTAGAATATAAGTGATAATAATTGTACGCATTAATTTGTTTGGCTCTCTACGGACTTGCATGATTGCTAAAGCAGTATCGGATTACATTATAAAAGGTGTCCCAAAAGAACCGTATAATTTAAATTGTGCACTAATTTTTTTCCTAAAGGTTTGTAGCGTTATCCTTAATGACATTTTGTAATAAATACATTGCGGTTACTCAATAGAAAAACGAGTGATGATTGTTAAAATTCGTTACAAAGACGAAGAATTACGCGCAAATTACGTGGTCTTTTCGGAAGGACAAATGCACCAAATTAAACAGCTGTGAAAATACTAATTAGACATTTTGAAGAAAAAGGTTTGGTTGCAGAAAATAAAAAAAAAAACATACTGACCTTGTACTAGGCGTTCAGCTAAAAGCACCGCCGCTGCGAAGGATAGTATGACGGATCGTTCAGCGTTGTTCACTACAATTGAACATTAAAAAAAACAATACAGTGAATTTTAAGAAAAGATCTGTATCTGCACCCATTCAAGATTTAACACAGAAACTGAAGCCAGACGATCATCTGAAACGCTAGATATTTGTCGGTTGAATGCTAGAGAATCAGGAAGTTGACAGCAACTTTCATAAAAAATCATCTGTAGCGACGAAGCGTATTTCCACCTTAGTGGGTATGTCAGAAAGCAAATTGTTACATTTGGGGCACAGAAAATACTCGGGTCATTCAAGAACGGCTTGTGCATACCCACAGAGTAATGGTTTTGTATTGATTTTAGGCTAGTGGTGTGATTGGTTAGTTCTTTTTTTGAAAATGAGGCCGGAAACGTAGTGAATATTAATGGTGAACGTTATCATGAGATGATAATGAATTTTTTGTTACCTCACTTGGACGGGATAGATTTAAATGACCTATGGTTTTAGTAGGACGGCACTACTTGTCATACGACGCGCGAAATAATTATTGGAGCAAAAACTTAACGGGAGACTTATCTCCTAAAATAGCGAAGTGAATCTGAAGATTCATAAAGACAAAATTTTGCGCAACGGAACGATTCCTGAATTAAAAGCAAAAGTCTGAGGAGTTATTGGCCAAATTGAGTCACATTTATGCGAAAAAGTGATTCTTTTGGGACACTAGTTATACAATTAAGAATACAAATAATCATTGTCCATTCAGCTTTAGCAATCTTGTAGCTTTTGTTACTGTTAATACATTGATCGATGGGGCCTTATTTCGCGACGCATTTTTTCAATGCTTCAACTCTTTCGCGACATTTTATTGCGCCGCTACGAAATGAAATAGCGCTGGATAGGAGGGGTACTCGCGGGTGATTTTGAAAATGCGCGATTGTGTGCGGCTTTATGGGCGCGATAAGTGCGATAAGAAGAGAAGCCTTCGCTCAATCGATTCAATTTCAGGAAAAAGTCTGATCCATTTGGAAGCTGTATTAACTTGAATAAAACTCCGTTATAGATCAATAAACGTTACTTATGCCCCATTAAAACTTGAAATGATCGCATAAAGCTACCAAGATAAACTTGCGATTTGCATTTATATGCGTTCTTTTGTTTTCGAACTGGGGCTGTAAAATATTTTAATAAGACGATAATAGGAATTTTAATTTTATATTTTCAGTAAAAATTTTAATTAAAATCTATTTTACGTCCGCTTTAGAGCCCAGATTATTGTTTCGCTTTAGTCGGGAATAAAGGCGGCTATCTGCGAGCATTTTTTGTTATTTTTAGCCGGGCTGAGTGGAACTCGTATAAGCTCTTTCAATTTCCCGGTTTACGACAGGCGTCCCTCGATGTCGTTTGCGTTTCGGATATCGCCTTTCCTGTTTTCTTTGCTAGACGTGATGCGATTCTGGGCCGCTCAGACTGTGAGGCGGCGGAACTGGGGGCTCTAGCGGCATCAATAAGGCATGAGCCGGCGGCCGCGGCCCAATGGGACGGCTGGCGAACCGCGCTGAAACTGGCGGCTGACGCAGCCCGGCGGCGCGCACGGGAACAATTGGAATTCGGCCGGGCTCCCAGGATTCGCCCGCTGAAATATTCAGCGGATGCGCACGTTCTAAGGGAACGCAATTTTAGGAATCCGAAAGGGGATGAAGCAGAATAAGCCGAGCTGTGGTTTACTGCTTCCTTTGGCGGCTTGCTAAATTCCACCCCGGCCGGGCCCATCATCATTAGTTCCCGCTCTGATGGTTTCATAGCCATCCCTGAAACAGCCATTAACTGGGCTGAAGCAAACGCTCTCAGAAAATTAACCGCCGCAGAAGTTTTTCGGAAGTTGTAACTCGCCCTAGCAAGTTTATTGGAGAAATTGTGAAACTTCAGAAAGTGTTAGTCTGTAAAGTTTCATCTGCACAGACTTCCTTTATGTAATACAGAAAATAATTGTTTTAAAATTTGCCGTTTGTTTTTATTATAGTTATTTTCGTATTAATCTTCTAGTATGCCAGAAATATTGTGTAATAAAATATGTGCTTTGTACTTTTTTATTGCGCACTGTAATTAAAGATGTACTTCTACTTTTTGAAATATTCACAACAATGTATTTCAATCAAAGGCATTCTTCTATTAGAGTAGCAGTAGTAGTTACATTCTTTAAGATTAAGAAGTACTTAGTACCAATGGTATATTAAGAAGAGTTAATTGGCCGGACCAATTTTTCTTTTTCTTAGTTATAATTATACGCAAAGAATTTGTATTATAGCGCTAGTAAAAAGGTCTATTCCAAGGACGGGCAACCCAAGCTAAATATTTGGTTCAGAGTTTCATCGACAATTGAAGAAAAAATAAGCCAATCATCGTTTTATCAGCCATATCTAAGCAAAATGACATTTTCACATAAATCAAAGTTGTGCCGTATACGCCTACTAACAACAAGAATTGGTCACGTAGTTCCTGAAACACCGATAGGTGACGCAAACTGTCTAATTACATCCTGATAATTTATGTATTGATCTATAACAGGCCAACCGTGACCTAAATATGTTATGCGAGGTTTGACAACAAACCGGTTCGAATTAAGTATTGAGGAGGAGTTGCAATGCTAGTTACAAACATAGTCACATTTTTTTAATTTTATAGAGTAGATAGTAAGACGAGTCCACAATTTTATTAAGAATAAAAATTATTCTTTTTTTGTTACTGAAAATTTATGATCCACTCTAAAATTATGTTGTATAGAATGTTAATAAATGTTGCGAGGAGGGTTGACGGTTCACTATTCCTCACTTAATTCACTAGTCTTCCGTCTTCCTACTGGAGGTCAGTTTTAGAGTTCTCTTACTAGCTTACTATCATTTTTTTCTTGAAATTGTTGGTAAACAGAGCGATTACATAGTTTACGAAGGAAATTTGAAGGTCTGTATAGAGTTTAATTAGATACATACTAGGATTCATCTGCTAATGACTTAATATGGCATATCCAAGTAAAGTTTTGGTCTAGGTGACGCACGAGATATTTTAATATTGTTCTTCAGTACACTCCAAGTTAACACTCCAATACCCAAGTCATTTTGTTGTAAAGGACATATGTGGTGATTTCTCATTTTTTACTTCAATTTTTCACTGGTGCAGATTTTGCAGCATTTTTCAGATTCTGTTAGGATTGGTAACTGAAGATAGGATTGTTGTGTCGTTGGAAAATTTAACTACTATAGTCTTTTTTGTAATAGATATATCGGCTTTAAAGATTAGATAGAGGAATGGTCTATGGATACTGTCTTGATAGACAGATTTGATAAGGTTGCATCTAAATTTTACACTGCCAACCTTAACTTGGAAATATCGTTCAGTAAGATTTTAGTATTAGGTGTATTTGGCTGGACAAATGCCTCTTAATTGTAAATAATAATCTTTTACGCCAAATATTGTTGAATGCTTTCTGTATACTAAGAAAGACTGCATCATAAATTTTTTTCCTTCAAAACTCTTTGATCTTATTAGGGTTAGTCAGCTTATCAGCCGATAAGGCGCTGTTTCCGTGTGTGACTTTTCAGACTTTGTAATTATCATTTTTTATTTAATCAAGAACCCTTCTACCAATTGGGGTAGGGTGTTACAGTGTTTACTTAAGTTAACTAACTATTTTGTCAGAATGTTTACTAATATTTAAATAATCAGAATTTTTATCTTAATCACTCACTTGGGTGTTTTCATCTATCTCTATTAGATATCTCACTCGCGATGTACATGATACACAAATTTCCGCCACTCTTTTCTCTTGGGCTAACACTTTTGCTTCCGTTTATGTTTTGCCTCTTTTTTCCAATATCTTCTCTATCGTTTTGTCCCACTTCTCTTATAGCCTACACCCCTATTTCTTCTTCCAATGGTCTTTGCCTCCCATATTTGTTTCAGCTTACTCTTTTCATCCATTCTCTGCCCCACCAGATGAGTTGTCGGTTTTCTATAAATTCTGTCACCGGGTTTATTTTCAGCTCTTCTCTAATTTGCGTACTCCTTACCCTATCTCTAAGTGTCACTCCTCTTACTCTCCTCAAAAATTTCATTTCAACTGCTTCCACTTTTCTCTTCATCCTTTCCGACATTACCCATGATTCGACTCCATATGTTAATATTGGTCTGAATATTGTTTTAAACACTATCACTTTTGTTCCTCATGACACACCCTTCTTACTTATAAACGACTTGTTCATCATTTGGAGTAGTTTGTTTGTTTTCTCCATTCTTTCTGTTATTTCTACTTCTTGTTTGTCCTGTTCGTCTATAGTCACTCCCAGATAGTTAAATTTCTGTGTTTGTTCTATTTGTCTGTCATTAAGTTTTATCTCTGCGTTTTGCCTTTCTTTGCTTATAACTAGTATTTTTGTTTTATCCGTATTTATTTCCATCTTGTTTTCTGTCAGTATTTTATTCCATATGTTTAGGTTTCTCTGTAGGTTTACTTCATTTTCCGTTATGAGTACCACGTCGTCTGCGAATGCGTACTCCGCTCGTAGACTTTGAGTGGGGTACTAAGCACTGTTATGCCCCTGTTTGTTGTCACACTGTTTGTTATCACCTTGTTAGTGTATGAACTATTTGACCTATTTCCCAGTCTTGCGGTATTTTTTCCACTCTCCAAGCTTTGTTATATATTTTCAGCAGCCATTTCTTCCTTTTTCACCCATTTCTTTAACCATTTCCGGGTCTTTTCCATTATTCAACTATTTTATGGGCTCTTCCATCTCTTCTCTAGTGATCATGTTTTTGTCTTTGATCTGTTCATATCTGTAGCTCTTCAAAGTACTCTTTTCATCTTTCCATCGTTTCTTTACTGGTATTCGTTAGTTCCTCCTGCTTATTTTTCTCTCTTGTTATTCTTTTTGTTTTCCCTTTTCTAATGTTTTTAGTACTTTGTAAAAATTTTTGGTTTTGTCTGCTCTCTTCTTCCATCTTCCTGTTTGCCAAGTATTCTTTTTTCTTTATTTGGGATCCTGTTAGCACAGGTTACCAGCTTTAAGTACCTGGGGCATTGGGTCACGGAATTGCTGAAGGATGACATGGACATGGAACGGGAGCGCAGGGCCCTGTGCATTCGGGCTAATATGCTTTCACGCAGGTTCGCACGTTGTTCTAAACAAGTTAAAATCACGCTTTTCAAAGCATTCTGTCACTCCTTGTACACGTGCAGCCTGTGAGTGAATTATACTCAGGGAGCATATAGGACCCTGCGCACCCAATATAATAATGCCTTCAGGGCGCTGTTGGGGTTGTGGCGGCACTGTAGTGCCTCAGGGATGTTTGCCACAGCTGGGGTTGATAGCTTTTCAGCCATCATTAGAACCCGAATTGCATCCCTGCTACAGCGGGTTCGTGGCAGTTCCAACAGCCTCCTGAAGACTGTGGCCAACAGACTTGATGTGGACAGTGGTATTATGCAGCACTGGACACACGTCCATTTAACCAAGGATACCGCAATTACATATAATCGATATGTGTAGTGGCGGTGTCCTGCATATGGACTTCTTTAGATCTTTTATTTTTGTTTACTAACATAGTTTTTAAGATTATTGTTACTAATACTATGAATTCCGGTTCGAAATAAACAAATTTTATTTTATTTTATTTTATTTTATTTTATTTATTTATTTTATTTGTACCTGTGTTTTTATTTCTTCGGTCCTTTTGTGTTGACCATTTCTTTGTTTACTAGTTCCACATATTTTTATCATTCCTTGTGTCAGTATTTCTTCAAGTTGCTGCCATGAATGTTCTACTGTCTTCTGTTTCGTATTTGTCATTTTCTCATCTATTCGTCTGTCTACCATCTGTGCATATTATCGTGCCACCTCTTTGTCCCTCAATTTGTACATTCTTAATATTTCTTGGTTTCGGTTGCTTTCTCCTTGATCTTATAAGTTTTCAGTCCTCGAATTTTTAATTTTTGCTTTCAGTAGAAAGTGATCACTGTATATTTCCACCCCTCTGTGGTTACCATAATTTGTGCAAATTTTGTATTGCTTGGGTTAGTATCACAGGCGTATCTAGCTATTATAAATTGTTATTAGTATTGCAAATGCTTCTTTGGGAAGGTTTTTCAATATTTTTCCAACCACTAAACCGTAACCAGCAGGTTTGAATAAGTTTGTCCTATTAATTTCTTTGCGAACTTTGACTAGTAAAAGACAATTAATGAGTAATAACAATTGATAGGAAATATCTGGAAAGTATTTGATTTATTTATCTTTAACATTGTTAGCTGATATGGGTATTTATACGTTTGTTAGATATTATGTTAGCAATTTTTTTTTTACTTTCCTTATCCTATAATCAGGAAAGTAATGTAGTCGGCGGAAATTTGATCTACCCAGTTTTTCACATTTCTGGACGAATTATAGCCTCAGGACACCAAAAAAGTTGGTTTGGGCCATTGGTTCATGTGTGTGTGTGTTTGTCTGTCTGTCTGTCGGTCTGTAAGTAAACAGAATATCTCGAGAACCATAAGAGATAGAGACTTGAAATTTGGTATGCACGTTACTGATAGGTAGGAACGCAGTGCGAAGCTTTTGGTAAAAATCGGCCGAGTCGTTTGGTCGCAAGGTCGCAAAATCGGTCGCAAAGCGGTCGCAAATCTAAACGGTTGAAGATACAAAAAATTCATGAGAATAAAAATGATTTGTTATCACGAGATAAACATGAATTTAAAGTAAAAGTTGGTAAAATAGGAACTCAAAAAAAATTAAAGTCCAGGATTTAAGGAAAGTCGTGTGATGTTCACACCAGACTTTTTTATTTGTGCCTAGATAGTATCCGATTTCTTTAATTGTGGAATTAATTTTTTTGGTCGCCCTTTATAATAAGTGATCTGGACATAAGTTAGTTATATAATATTTAAAGGAATTATTACGAACTTGTAATAGTGAGTGAAGTTAGTGAGTTAGCTTATTAAGTTGTTTTTTATCTTGAGGTCTTTTCGTTCTTTGTCATTCTCTACGTGCTCTCCTTTCTGCTGTTACTAATTCTTTTGTATGCAAAGGTTTGATATGATTTTCTAGTAGTATTTTATTTTTACTAGGCGTAACTTTCCGTGCTGCTTCTTGAATTATGTCCTTTAGGTGTACTTTAGAAGTAGTAAATACTTCTATAATTTCGTTTATGTTAACTGATTTTATTTATACATCGTTTAGGTAACGGGTTTCTCCATATTATGTTTGGGTTTAGTGTTATTATTATCGCAGTATTATCAGTATGATCTTAAGGTCAGGATTATATATACCTTTGATTATGGCAAAATATAGCAAATCCAGTATCTTATCTGGATCCGTATGCCAATAGGTAGGTTCACCAGTGGATAAGAAATTTAAATTATTGCCTTGTATTGATTGAATTAGTTGACGTTCTTTTAACGTGGTGCGGCTACGATTCCACGTAATTTGCTTGTTATTCCAATGCTGGCCACAAGAAAACTAAAAAGTCAAAAACAGGTATTACATTCCTCTGAAGAGACATTGTAATGCGGGGGAGAACAGAGACTTGGAATAGTTAAAGGCATGTTTGGTGTTTCTGATTTCAGTATTGCACTTTGCATTTTATTTATCTGATGGTAGTATATAATGAGTTATGGTAGATTTAATAACTTTGGCTAAACTTGCATGGGCCGTTTCGCCAGGATGGTGCACATAGTATATGGTGTAACGTGTTAAATCCTTTATTGTCCAGTTTTCCTATGACTGTGGTTAGCATAGTTAAAATCGTGCTGTTTTTATCGAGGAAGTTTTTAAATTCATCGAGGAAATGTTATAGTTACTCTGTTGTGTTTTTTTCTCTTGATTTTAATGGGTTTGATTATTTGTTGTGCTTATTTTATTATTTACTCTTGTAATTTGTGCATAGGCAAGACTTGAATTTGAAAGAGAGTCTTGCCTACGTTTGTTTTTTTATTATTTGATCCAGTTGTTTTTCGAGTAGATTTGACTTCAGTTAATGGTTAACATGTGTTTGTTATTTTAATTTATATATTGTTTTCATAATTACTCATTTACGTTTGTTTAAACAAGTTGCCAAGCATTGTTTATTTACTTTTGGATTGATTTCGTTGATTATAAATTCACTCATACTTGCTTTATTTTTCGTGTGTAAATTCATTTATATATTTGTATATTATTATATATTTTATATATTGTGGTTATATCTTCATGATGATGTTAAATATCGGCATATCTTCTATTGGAACTTGATTTTAATATATTTGTAATAAATCCATATTTATGGGATAGCTAATCAGTTTAAGTAATGGTGCTTCCATATTAGATGGTTGCATAGGCTGGTTATATACATATATTATCCCTTTTTCCGACTCCCTTATTGATTAGTGGCACCAAACCAGGGAAATTCCCAGTTAAAAACATAAAATAAAATTAAATGTAGTTGTATTACTAAGCACAGCTGACTTCAAATTATACTTATGAAGCGACTTTTTAATAACTGATATTAGATAATGTAGGCCCGACCGATCAATAAGTAGAATTCTGAAACTTCTCAGCCACTGATACCGAAGCACGGCACATGTTCTCTCGCTTTGAAATCACAGTTGCAATTTTTTAAGAGGAACAGCACGAATGTGTTGTTAAGTAGTTATTTTATTTATATATTTCTCCTATTAAACTATTTTGATTAATTTTTATCATAATTTTTTTTATTGCAAGCGAAAGCTGATGGGGAAGAAATTTTGGCTTCGTCGCTGTGGTTTTGAGTTTGACTAAAATGTTGTGAAGTTGCTGAAATAATCTATTGTACGCAGCTTTATGTGCTAGATTTTTTTAAATTTTCTCTTTTCTTTTTTTTATCAAGTTCGCACAAAAATTGGGGTATGTTGCATCCCATATGGTTGCATCTTGAAGAAGTCCTGTAAAGCATTATGGATCGCTTGTTGCTTTAGTGGAATATTTATGGTTTTAATTTATTTTGTAAATTTTCAATTGATTTTTCAGAGTACAAGTTAGAAATCGTAGTTTCTTCAGTTTTATTTGGACCCTAAATTGCTATTGTTGAAATATAATCCAAAGATGTTTAGCTTAACAGATCGGACATTTTATTTGGTTCTTTGGGACAATAAGTTAGATTACCAATCGCAAGATGGTTAGAACTGTAAAGATGCAGTGCTTGTAGCAATTTCTACTTTTTGTAGTAATTATTTTAGCAGCCTCATTCTCTGCTTGGCGTCCTTATATTTTCAGCTAAGGCTTTGTTTTCTTCGGGAAATGATTGTATTCTTCAGATTCTATTATATGTTTTAATATTTTTTTTTGAAATCTCAATATATTTGAAAAAATGTAAGTTAAATTTTTTTTCCATAAATTTATTAGTAATTTGAAATACTTCCATTGGTGTTCTGTTTAACCAGTTAGATTAGCAAGATAACTTTTTTCAAATGTAAGCTATGTTCTTCTGGTAGCGGATAAAAGAAAATGTTGGTCCTTCCCGTCAACCAGCACATTTTTTTCATTATAAATTCAGTTAGTTTAAGGTCTAAGTAAAGACTTAGGTACATAACTATAACCATAGATAGTAATGGGAAAATATTTTGATTATTATTCTTTGTAACTTTGTATCTTTTCAATAAAGTTGAATTTGACCAAACAAAGCAGAGTTTCTACTTGCACACCTATTATATAACACTCAGAGAAGTGGTTGTGGCACGCTGCCCTGAGAAACTTCTGCGTTAATGGAACGTAGTTCTGACATTTCTTGATTTAGACATGCACAAAGTACATGATCATTTAAATAAGATTTGAGAAGTTTGAAGTAATATAGAAACAAATAATGTTTGATTTTGAATAGTAACTTTGTCAAAAACTAATACCTAAGAAAGTTTATGCAGAGTTCTTTGTTTTTAACAGGCTTTTTATTAATAATATGAATTTTATTAACAGTTAAAAGACCACTTTTATAACTAAACTGCAGAGACATTCTAACTTCTGATACTAGTTCTTTGAAGTAAAAGTTACACCAAGACTTTTAATATTAAAGGTGTATGGTACAATATATGCTTTCCTATGTCTGCACTCTTGACATCTTATGTGTATGCTATACTGTTTTGGAGTTTATTTACCTTATATACGTTTTTACTATTATATAAAGCTTTTAGGCTAGTGCAGAATAAATTTGAAAGAGTCTTTTTTTTTGTTTAACATTAATTATATTTTGTACTTTATTAGTTAGTTATTCTTTGATATCGACTATGTAAAGTAAATGGCTTCCTTTGGCTGGTAGGTGCGACGAATATTGTTGTACTTCGTGTACATACTTAATCATTTTTCGATAAGATGAAGTATTGTAGTTAAGTTTTATTACATTGTCTGTATATTATTTAATTCGTATAATGACAAATAACTACGTTATATACAAAGATTAATGGGGGTACTAATACCCGTATTATTTGTGTTTGTAGTTTGATTAGTATTATTACTGTTTATGCGAGGGCTATATTTGGTAATACATTGTATGGTTGGATTTTGAATTACAAGCTGTACATTGCATTTCCTTTTTTGTTATTTATTTGGATACACACTGTACTCTTTGTCACTTGTAGATGATATTCTATATAGGATTTAATTACTATTCCGTTGCATAATATTATATTTAGCTTGGTTTATACGTGTGTATTGAGATAAATAATAGTTATTGTCTATTATAACTAATTGATTTAATGGTTAGAAATGATTTGATCTATTTTTGGATTAATTCGGCTTGTATATTAGAGGATACACTAAGTTGAATGTAAGGCATACCTAGTTTATTACCTATCGGTAATATTTTACTGCTAATTTTGATCTAAATTATTGTTAGATTTTTATTTTAGTGTTTTATTACTATGCCGTACTGTAGCTTACACCAAGTAATGTCACTTATCTTGTTTATCAAAAATAAACAAAATATTCGCACACAAACTAAATACAATGACTCTGACAGTACAGAAACCGGAGTACGTTATGGTTTGGATTAGTGTGAGCTGAAGAGTAAAAGTTTGACACAGAAACTATACCGATGGAACATTTCTTAAAAATCGCTGTCAGGTTTCCGAGTTTTCTAGACGAGCAGCACTCCGTTTGGTCGCAAAAAAGCAAAAGTCGGTTAGCAGTAGTTAAAAGATAATGTACCTCATTTTATTTCAAAAGTTAAACGGCCGTTTGTGTCGCTTCACCTAAACTCCTTGGATTATGCCATATGGCATAAACTTGAGATGAAAGTACACAGTTCCTTACGTAAATATGGGTGACCTAAAAAATTCCTTAAAAAATAATGGTGCAATTTAAGTAATTCAACAGACAGTCTTGTACACAAACAAGAAGAGAAAATTTGAGTAGTAGCCATGTTGTAAATAAAATATAAGCAAATTTTAAAAAAGAATGTTTATATCCCGGATTTTAATTTTCTGCCCAACAAAAAAAATACTACCATATAATAGGTGTGCAAGTAGACACCCGGCTTTGTTTGGTCAAATTCAACTTTATTGGAAATATACTTGTTACAAACATTAATAATCGAAATATTCACCATTACCATCTATGGTATTTTGCCATTTATCAGGTAGATGATGAATGCCTTTGCAATAGAAACTTGGTTTTGAAGCAAAATAATCATCGAGCAATTTCCGCACATCTTCAACTTTCGTGAACCGCTAGTCTTTCAAATATGACGACATCGATCTGAATAAGTGGCAATTAGAAAGAGCCAAGTTTAGAGAATACACGGCATGCCGGACAACTTTTCTGTCTAAGGAAAAGATGAGTTCCTGGGTTGGTTTTGCTGTATGTGGACGAGCGTTCTCATGCAGAAATACCACTTTCCACCTTCCTTGATCCGTAAATGGTCTTTTTTCTCCAGAGTATCACTTATATTGATGCATTGGGTCTGATAACGTTCAGCTGTAACAATTTGACCAGATTCCAAAAGTTCGTAGTAAATGACTCTTTTCCAGCCACACAGTAACACTTTCTTCACATGAATATTCGTTTTTGCAACTGACGTTGATGGTTGGCCTGAATCAACTCATGCTTTTCTAACTTTAGAATTGTCCTACAAAATTCACTTTTTATCATTTATAATAATTTTGTGAAATAAATTCTTTTTTTTTGTACTGAGAAAGCAAATTCATGCAAATGTCAACTCTTCGGTTTTTGTTTTTTTTCCGTCAGTTTTTGAGGAACCCATTTCCCTCCTTCTGTATCTTTCCCATTGCATGAAATTAAAATGATATTGCTTGGTGAGTAACTCCTAACTGTTCTGCAAGCTCTTCTTGAGTTTGACATGGGTTTTAATCCAGTAAAACTTGAAGTTTTTTGCTTCAAATTTTTTTACTGCACCTGGACGGTAGATTGTTCTCAAGACTAAAATTTCTATCAAGAAATCTTGAAAACCACTTTTTTACTGTTAAGTGACTTACAGAATGTGTACCCAAAGTCGAATTAATCAATTCCGTAGTTTGAGCAGCATTTTTTTTCATTTTAAAACAGAATAGAATGTCATGGCGTAAATGTTGCTTAACGACATCTATCTCTTGTAAAATTAATACACACAGAATGATTAAGCTACATATATCCAAAATGGCGGTCGAATTGGCTGCGTTCAATATGTCTTTTAATGCAACTAACTTCAGAACCGAGTTTATACTTACACACCTATTATTTTGTTCTTGCAGGGACTTTTTGGCGCCTTCGGTAATCACATTCCATATAATAGTTACTATAAGAGCAAAGATCATTTTCAAGGAATCTAATTAGTTCTTCCTAATACAGAAACTGAGTGGGACATGTTTCAAACATATATTAAGAAACATTCTAATACGAACTAATAAAAAAATAGGGAGGAAGATGACGCTACAAATCACCTACTTAAAATAATGCAGTACCTAAAAATTTCGCTTCAGTTTTTACTCTCAATTTGTAATTTTATCATCATGAAATTTAAATCAAAATTAAACAATTAAATAATATTATAATAATAATAGTCTTAAAAAGAGTCTTGAGAAAAGAGTGCGCTTTCTGAAAATTTATTTAAATTAGGAACGACATATTGTTGATTAGCTCAAATCTGATAAACCGTGAAATTATCTCCTCTATTGCCTACTATCCATTCAGCACCAGAAGCTATAATGTGCGTAGTGCATTCGATAAAATGTGGAATGGACGATTGCTTCACCAACTATAGACACTATTTTTTGATAGTTATTATTTAGTCTGACGTTCTTACTTAGTACATGGTACTCTTTTACATAATAAGACAACTTTTACCTGTTACATATGATCCACCAATCACAGCTGAAGAATATCAATGGAGAGTTAGAGCATCTTATTACTCTACAATCACAGTTTGTTGAAAATATGGTTAACCAAACAGAAAATTAAAGTTAATAAAGACAAATTAGCGCATAGCACATTCATAACTAACATTTAATATGCTTTCCAGAAATTCTCAATAGCGTCATCATACTTTAAGGTAGAGAAGTGAAATAATTTGGCTTACATCTAGATAGGTACCTGTAAAACTTGGATCTTAATGAAAGCGCAAGCAAATTAATTTAAAACTAAAAAAAAGTATTGGAAAATATATTTAGAAAATAAATTGTTATTATACAAAAATATAACCCTGTTAATTTGTTTATATGGATGCGAACTTTGCGGATCTGCCAATGAGTTTGATTATATTAGCCAGTGCTCTTTGCTTTGTGTTAAATCAAACATTTTACAATGACTCGAACATCCCGTATATAATGATACGTAACTAGATAAAAACAATAAATCTTCACGACACCTTAAGAGGACATCCCGATATTTCTGTCTTCTGTCTTTTGATGTAACAATCTAAAGTAAAGATATGAAAAAGAAAGTGGGCTACAAACTTAACATATTGAACATAAGATGACATCAACTTTAGTAAATTTATGAAGGTAGCTCAACAAATTTCTTGCATAATTCTGATTGTTAATAAAGTCATATTAAAAAAGAGCTATGCTCCTGTCAAACTAAGGCAGAAACCATGTTCCAAGTACTTTGTGGGCAGCAAAAAGTAAAGCATTTCTGTGTTACCATGCTCTACAGCGTCATTTAAAACTTCCCCGCGATTTAACCGCGGAAAGACTAAATGTATGTATAATACTTAACATTTTTTAATGAAATTAATTTTACATTGTTAAATTTACCCAAAATATTTTAGAAGTAATTAAATTCAAATCTCATATAAATCAAAACGATCCTAAACCGTACTTTTCTCAAAGAATTAAGTTATAGATGTATTTGTGTTATACACAACTATTTATTGAAATTGTGGCACCACCAAAACCAAATTATATTTTATTGGAACTTTTACATTAAACTAATAATAAGTATATTACAATCAAAAATAGATTAAAATTTATGTTTGTTCGAAATTTGTTTATGTCGTTTCTTAGATATGAGATCTTGAAATTGATATCATGTGTAAAATAGGCCTCAAAATCTGGATTTTCGACATGTAAGACTGCATTCTCATTGACAACGGGTAGATTATCAAGTTAGCGAATTTGAAGGAAGACATATTGTTGGCCTACATGAAGTGGGAATTTCTTTACAGAAAATAGGTCAAAAAATTGATCACTGTAACAGTATGATGTATTTTCTTGCAAATATTACTAACTTTTCTAAATCGGCAACGAGGTTTACAAGGAACAATGAAAAGTCATCTGTGGTTACATGAATATCATAGGATTGCCTTTTTTGATAAATCCAGGTTTTGTTCATGCCGAAATCATAGTCCGATATTAATAAACCAGAGACGCTAAGATGCAAGCGAGAAAACCACATCGTACGAAGCATACAACGCTAACTATGAGCATTATGGTATAGTCAGAGTTAGAGACAAAATTACAATTCAAACCTTCACCAATGCAGTTTTATTGCCCTTGGTACTTTTCCTCCAGGAGCTACTTCAAGCAATTTTTAAGCAAGATAACGCTTGACCATAACACGTAACAAATTAAACTTCCCAATTACCCTCTCCATAAAATATCATTGCGCTATTGGTACCGTGGTATCCACGATCTCCAAAGAATCCGGCTGAATTATGGAAGCGTGTCAATAATAAATGGAATGTAGTCTATCAAAACAACATTCGATTTCAAAAGAATGAAAGTGGCCACAAGAACATGAGATGGGGTTATACATTATTGAATAAATGAAAATGTGCAAAACAAATATTTAGAAAATTTAATCATTTTGTCTTATACTATTAAATAAATATGCAATGTTTTAGTTGTTAACTTACATTTTTGCTGCAATTTTAATAAACAATATATTTAGTAACTATAAGAGTTACATTAAAGTTAAATTTTAATTAGTTAGATTACTTTTTCACACGGAAATGAACGTATTGTAGCTACACTTTCAAGCAATTTAACAAAATATTCAGTCATTCTTTAACTGCAACAACTAGCTTTTGGTGAATCGATACTTTAATTAAATTTTTGTCTGCGTAAACATGTCAATACATTAAATTCGAATAATAAAAGAAGCATTTCAAAATAAACCTCTAACTTTATTATGATAAGCAATAAAATTTCCTTGTGCTACTAGATTTCTGTAGCCACCGCTTTATGGTTAACTTTTTATTTATTTATTTAGATTTTAACTTTTTTATTCAAAAATGTCTACTTTTATTGTTCAAATTGTTTTTTTATATGCATATACGATTTAAATAATTTTTTTTGCTTTTTAAGGTTAAATTTATTATTTAAACACTATAAATGTCGGCCAACTATTTTGATATCCACCGTGCAAAAATTTCAGTTAATCAAATCTCTGAGTAACCGCTAAAAGCAAGATAATTTTGTAATCACAAAACGACGTTTTTCACATGTAAGTTCACAATTAAATGTTTCTTATATTTTTTGGTAAAGATATCTGCTTCTAACTGCCCCCTCACAGCAATATTATCTATAGCAAATAAGCAACGATAGTAGCGTTGAATTTACTACGCGTGTACAACTAAGCGAAATCGATAAATAGTTAGTAAAATGACATTTGATTGATTATTACTAATTATAGTTGATTTTCAAATCTTCTTCGTAATAAACACGTGTATTAATTTTTACATAAAGTTGCCGCACTTTTAATTCATTAAATATTTTATTATTTACGGGACGATCTGTGGTCCCGTACACCCATACACTATAATTTCCCAAAGGTGCCGTACTATAAATATTTCCCCCTTTTGTTCTACTGCCTTACATACCTAATTGTAACAAGAGAGAATTGCATTTATGATTAAACCTTGCTTCGACTGATTTATTATTTTTCGTAACTCTATAATATTTTAATTAAAACAACTCGCCACATTGTACTTTATATAAACAATAAATCTATAATTGTCATTTAATTATTACAAAAGAGATAAATCAACTTTGATTTGGTTCACTTTAGCAAAAAATGTACCGCTGCAAATAAGATCATTGCGCAAGTGTTAAAATTAGCCCCTTTTCGTTCAACGCCCTGTAATTGCCCCAACCAGCCAAACAAAATACCTCAGGACCTGACTCATGTATATTCATACAGATTCATTATCCGCTGAAATAATGGTTACTTATTGCTGTTAGTAAAATCAGTAGCTAAGTGGTTAATATTCATAAAACGCTTTATGGCCTATTTTACATCTAATTATTCTTACACAATAGCAACTTACGGGAGGTAACGGCAGTCGTGTTCCATGATTTGCTTTTGAAATTTCAGTTCCGTTTATAAAGGCCCACAATTGATTTATAATTATACGTGCACGTTTGTTTAGTAAACTTCGCTCGCATGTGAGAATGTGCTTCTCAGTGATTTACAGGGAGGCATTTACTGTGCAAAACATCTGTGAAGGCAGAGCTGGACACGCATCGGGTTGACTGCGTTTTTAATGCGCACACCGGCATTTTCATTTTGTGATATACTAAAAGCGATTGAGGTGCAAATAAAATAAAACAAATTTAAAAGTTAATAATTTAATTACCTGCAATTATTGTAAAAATTTTATCACAATGCTGTTAATCCAAATTATATTATTTTTATGCGCTTTTGTTGAAAAAAGTACGATAGTTATAGCACCATAGACTTAAACAAAGGAATAGGGCGACGAGTAATCATATTTTTTGAGGCTTTATTGGTCAAACTTAATCCAAGTCTTGAAAGCATATTTATTTAATTTATTGTACACAGCTTTGAATAATTTTCTGCTTGTTACTTTTGCTACTATTTAGATTAAAGATAATTTTCTCAGAACTTTTGAATGGTGTAGCATTAAGCCTTTTTTAAATAAAAACAGCCTATAGCCTAAAAAATTATAATTCGATTTAGAAAGAGCAAATTTTTAAACGTTTGGTGTTTAAATGGTTGCTGAGAGAACGCAGCTTTTGTGCTTTTGTATTAATAGTGTTATCAAAGTATTAGTTAAAGTGGCATAAGATTGGTGGTAAGCTTATACTGAATCTGAGAGAACGATTGTCCTTTTTCAAAACAACAATAAAAACAGATTTTATTCAATGATCTATTAAACAATATTTGCCATTTATTCATAACCAATTTTGAAAATGATATCGTCCAAACGTTTGCCCGTATGAACGTACATTTTACCCCGTGTGCAGTAGCGCCATCTTATTGAAACCACAGTCATGCATTTCCATGTTTGTTGAGTCTCGACTCCAGAAAATTACGGCCATAGGATGCCAAAAATTCTAATTATAGACAATAGCGCAATAAATAAAAATGAGCTATGTCACTACTGAGCACAACATCAGCCGAAACATTTACTAATTGCAAGCAGTCTGCCAGACCTACTAGACACATTCTTTAAGTTTCTGAATCACCATCAGTTTGTAAGGATGGAACATAAGATCGCAGTGTAGAATTGTCTGCACGTTCTAGTGGAATATTCTCAAGACGGGAGCATGCTTAATAGCGGAACACTGTGGCGATGTGACAACAACCTAGCTCACTATTGCTATATTCTCGGGTGTCCGACCGTTACGAGGTCTACGGGTGATTTTCGTTTTAATACCGAACTAGTTTGTGCATCACAACATTGGTTTTCTTGGTCAGAACTCTTCCATGACGGCCTATGCAATAGTAACTGCATCAGAATCAGAGAATCACCATTTTCAAAATAAGTCCCCAATGCAAACTACGATGTTCACCACTTTATCCCATAATGAGAACTAAAATGGTATGCCTAGGGCTGCTCAAAAATGTACGACTCAAACGGCTTCTGTGGAACCTTGTAAGCAACTACACTCTTGTATTGTAAAATTTTGGTTTATTTCGAGGTTTCTTAAAATATTTCTATAAATATTCTCGATAATGAGTAATCGCACTTATGTAAAGGTCCTATTTATGTGTTTGTGTTTTTGTTAATTGTTTTAAGGGTTATTAAGCTAAAGATAGTATTGGTGAAATAGTTAAAGACACTGCAAAACTAAAAAAATTTTTTAAAAGGTTTGGAGTAATTTTAAGTTCAAATTAATTATTGTATATAAAAAAACTTAGTATTCAAACATATCAAGCTTTAAAAAAGAAAATGCACACCATTTCTAGCAAAAAATATTGACAGAGCGTAAAACATAAACAATTACGATGGAATTATAATTAACCATAACTGTCACTCAGCTCATAACTGTCACTTATTTGCCGTTTGATGTTTCTTTAATGTCCATTAAATGTGTCTTACAAACGCTACCGCGCCTGTCTTTCTAACCGGTCTATTTTGGCATATTTAAAGTTAGAATGTTGTGCATTATTTTAGGCACCTTAATTCTGTCCTACAAAACATTCCGAAAACACGCCAAAGAAAAACCAGCTCGATACAATGGTCTTTCTGCACACCTGTACGTCACCACAAGTACATAGTAATAAAAGGCCGAAGTGTGTTAAGAGCCACAAAGTATTTAAGAGCCTATAACATTTATTCCTTACGACCATCTCTTCGCCGACAGTTGTTGCCTCTGCTCTACATATTATTACACTGTTATTGTCGGTTAATATGAAGACCTGCCCGCGCTCCGCCGGACGTTACTTCGGCTACGAGCTCTGAAGTGTCATAACATCGCTGTTGACTTTGACCAACTCGTAACCAGCGAAAACACCGGGGCTGTTCCTAACAGCATTTTTCAGTTGTATTTGCCAGTGCGTGGCTGCAAGTAGGAAGTCGCGAGAGTTAAAAATAGCTTTATCAACTCCACCTGATATTACACACAAGTTATTTTCCGCCATGGTGCCACCATAAAAGAAAATTGATTAAAGCGAATCTAATTTGTGCTCGTATGCAAACTTAGTCACACTCATGCCAGCGCAGTATATAGAAAATCCACGGTTTATTGCTCGCTTCCGTTAGCGTGTTTGCAAGGCAAATGCGTTTTGCAGATTGAAAGTAAATAATTTTAATTAAAACTGCCCGCTAACAATGTCTGCTGCCTCTGAGGTGGTACAATAGCACAATAGTGAGTCCACTCTTGCGCTTGCGCGCGATTCATTTACTCAACTGCAATAATTTCTCTGCGAACATAAATGTTAATTATCAAATTAGAATTCCTTGCGATATTGCAAGTTTAGTTCAGTTGAAATTAAATTTTGCTTAGTTGAATAGGGGACTATCAGTTAAATTATTTACGCATTACTTATAGTTTATAACCGTTTCCTATGTTTTTCATATTATCGCCTTAACGATGATTTTTTATATTGCAGAAATATTTTAGAAATAAATGGAAATCAAATGTAACATTAACAATCTTTACTTAATATAATGTTAGATTATTTGTAAGTTAGCAAATTGCACACTTTCAATAAGGAAAGTATCCTAAAAATTCTTGGGTTAAAAATTATATCAATAAAAAAACAAATAAATATAATTTTAAAATATAATCTGCTAAGATTTAACGTTTGTTTTTAAAAGGAAGAAATTCTTGTACCCCAATCTACACTTTCTCAAGTCTTAAGGCTCCAAAATTTAAGATTTGCTTTAAAGTAAAATTATTGTAATAAATTGACAATATATAAAAACAAAGTTGACTCTAACCCCTAACTTAATCAATATAGGGAACTTGCAGTAGTTTGGTTGGTTAGTCGGAAAGTATCCTTCGTTGAAATCCGTTTTTCGGTAGTTCGAAAAGTAAAATGTCACCCAAGTTTGAAAAGCCAACCGCGTCCGAAATTTGAAATTTTTTGGATTTAAATTTCAGAAAGGTAACAAGTGATTTGATTATAGAATGAGTCTGGAGATCCATGACAAGATACCTGGGACATTAAAAAGCAATGAAGTTGTTAACTGCTAAAAACGATCGGTAAAAGAGCTACTGGAAGACACAATGCTTATTTTTAAGAAAAAAATAATTTTTATAATTTTTTGTTAAATATCGTAATCGTAGTAATCCTAACGTTTTTTCTTGTAGAGTCAAAATCTGATACATGGTCGAACATGTAACCCTGGAACTTTTGTGATACTTAATCAATTAACTTAAAATTTGGAAGAACACCTCCCAACAAAAAGTGGCTTGGGTGGACAAGCAGATGGATGGACGGACGGTTATACAATTTATTGGTTAAAAGCATACAATAATATTACAGGTTATATGTTAACACATTGGTGCTCCGTCTTACGACACTAATACTCCTAAACATGTTTTTCTAGAACCTCATATTCATTATATTTATCATTGTCGCAAGTTCACTTGCTAAATCGCTCGCTTTAGCGTGGAAAAACCGTGAAATTTATTTATCATTCAGTCATTGAAACGCTCGCTTTAGCGTGAACCGTGAAATTAATTTAACAATTTTGAATCATCTACCAAAATATTAACATTAATACAGATGACAAACACCCAATTTAAACAATGACTGAATAACATATTAACATTATACAGTAACAAAACAGAAATAACAGATATTGAATGCACGATATTAACATCATTATGGGTTATCGCAATGCCATATTTGGTCAGTAAAAACAGAAAGTAGACAAGTCTGATTAGGTAGTAGGAATTATTGTGGTATTAAATTTTCCCCCAAAAAAGATTATCATTATGAATACATGATTATAATTTAGTATCCCATACAAGTTGTAGTTTTCCTAGAATAACGAAAATGTAGTAGTATGAAATTACAATAATTTTAATTGTAATGAAAAAATGATTCAGAAATTGTATTAAAAATACCAAAACCTACCCTGAAACAAATACCTACTTTAATTCTAAAGGTGTGGTCAAAACTGTGGGACACCCTATAAAATCACTATCTAGAAATCATTTGTGCGTGCTGGAATAACAGCATTCCATTCTTCAGATATAATTTGTTGATACCTTTTTTAAAGTCACGTATTGTTTTCTTATCTTCTGCTTTATCGTGCCCTCAATGAAGTTTAGATCTGGCGATTGTGCTGGCCAGTCTAACAGCTGTACTTGATTGTTTTGAAAATGAAAATATTTGTATAAGATTGGTGAAAAATTGTTTGCAGGATACTAATATATTATTCAGTGTTTATGCGTCCTTTGTAAATAACTGTTTCTTCCACTCCGTTGATCGCCATGCAACCTCAGGTCACCAAGCTGCTCCATGGTTTAACAGTAACCACCATTAGAGAAGGCAATCTTCACCTACTCGTTGCTTCATATATGTAGCTTCAGGAGTGCCAAACACTTAAACAGTTAAGATTAAACATTATTTTATTACACATATGTACACATGTTTATGATTTAAACGTTAAGAATAATAGTAAAGTATCTCATTAAGCCTACCTCAAAGTTAAGCTCGTCTAACCATAGAATATTTTGGCCAATTTCTCTCTCTCTCTCTCTCTCTCTCTCTTTCTCTTTGTCTCTCCCTCCCTCTCTCTCTCTCTTTTCCCTCCTTTCTTCTCTTTCCCTTTTCTCTTTCATTATCTCCTTTTCTCTCCTTCTACCCCATTCCTCTTTATAGGTTAAGCGTTCTCAACGTCCACAATTGCTTGTCTTTCACATTTTCTTCTTGGAGGCCATTCTTTATCATTATCTTCTTGATATTTATTTTTATTTAACTGCAGGTAGACTCCTCCTTTTACCTCTAGGTGACCTATCCGTAACTGCCTTCGGTCATAATTAATTATTTGGACATAGGTATACCATATCAACGTTTTCTTTTCCATAAACGTTTCTACTTACATTTCTCCTCATATCGCTTCTATTCTTTTTCTATTTTTTCGTATATATTGTAAACTTCTGGAGGCAGTGACAGAACTGAAGTGGGGTTACGCAGGACATGTTGCTAGATACCAAGATGGAAGATGGTCTAACACTTTATTAAAATGGAGACCATATCTAGGAAGAAGAAACAGAGGACGATCCCCAATGCGCTGGACCGACGACCTTAAGAAAACGGTGGGTTAGCATGGATCAGAGAGGCTCAAAATCGTGAACACTGGAGAAACATGAAAGAGGCCTATGTTCAGAAATGGACCGAAGATGGCTAATGATGATGATGATGATGATGATTGTAAACTTAATTTCACATAATCCAGCTCCATTGCTCTTATCTTATCCCTTATTATGTTCGTCATGGGCCACATTTCTCCTCCATACGTTATAACATTTTACGATTGCGGCAAAAAAAATTTATATTTTTCTTAAGCTCTTTATTCCAGATTAGTCTTTGTAGTGCTTTTGTTGCTCTTTTCCTATCACTATTTTATCTTCTACATCTGCCATTATATTATTACTATACAACCTAAATACTTGTATTCTGCATAGATTCTTATTATTTCGTGTGCTACCTGTAAGTTATGCGCGATTTCCTTAACACACATGTATTCAATTTTCACAAAATTTATTGTAAGGCCCCGCTTGTCGCATTCTTTTTGTAATTTTTGTAGTATATATATTATGCCTTCCTTATATTGTTTCAGAAATAACTAGTCATTGACAACATTAGTGAGTGTAATGTTTTGTGTCCTATCGGTATTCTCATTCTCTAGCATTTTTTATACCATTATTATAATGTTTGTTTAACGTATATATTTGAAAGGCAAGAGTAACATCGTGCAACATTATTTTAATCCTCTAGACGCTTCTACTGATTTTATTAGTTTATTCCCCGTTTTAATGTGAGCTTCTGTGTTTTGGTATGCGTTTTAATTACCTTGACCCATTTAATATTTGATCTTTATTTTCTTTATTGTCCCACAGTTTTTTTTTAACATTATCGTAGGGCTTCTCTAAGTCTACAAAATTTATATAAGTTTCAAGATTTTTTGCTCAGTTTTTTTTGTATTGGTTGTCTGGCAGAGAAGATATTGTCCATATATAATTTTCTCGATCTAAATCCACTTTGTTTTTCACTAAATTCTTCCATCTTATTTTTAAAACTCTTTTTAGTAGCCTTGCCAGCGTTCCTCTATAGTTTTACCTGCTTGTCCTTCTTTTATGTATCGATACAATATATAACTTTTCCATTCTATCGGCGTATTTTCTTTTCTTGAAATATTTTAGTTGTCTAACGCACTTTATTAATTGTATTCTAAAGTTTTCGGACTGCTAAATTATTATTTTTACTATCCTTAAAGCATTTCTCACATCCTGTACTGTTATATATAATTCTGATTCTGATATAACTGCCTGATGGCATTCTTGAATTGTCATATACTGTGTTCTTTTCTCTTGTAGGAGTGTTTTATAGAGTTTTACCCATTTTCAGGTGTTATTAAACTTTCTTGTATTTATTGAATCTCATTATACTACTTATGTTTCTATATACATTGTCCCAGTGTCCATTCTACTATTGTTTTACTTGTTGTTTACCCTGTTCTACATTCCATATACTTTTGTCTGGAATTTGGTGTTTTTTCCCTTAGCAATTCCAAATAACTATTCTGCTTATTTTTGATCTTCTCTTCTAATACGTCGCTAAACGTTTTGTTTCTATTGTTTTTCTTTATTTTTATTCCCAGAACTTTATATGCTGCCTTGTGAATGCTTGTTTTTATATACTCATATCTTTCTTCTACTGTTCTCCAATTTAACCGCATTTACAATCTTAATATTGTTTTTTTGATATTTTGTCTTCTAACTGCTCTGTTCAGTTTATTCCCGGTGTCAGGTTATTGCTGTTCTCTTGCAAAGGTTTCTACAACTATATGCTACTACAAACTGCACTCTGATTAGGAGTGTACTCTTACATCTTTTATAGTCATTTTCCAGTCCTGTCTCACTATTTTCATATTAATAGTAGATTTGAGCCCTTGTGTTCAGTAGACCCAAGTATATTTGTAGATGTTTTTACCTT
Organism: Sinelater perroti; assembly: GCA_036346155.1. Lineage (NCBI taxonomy): Eukaryota > Metazoa > Arthropoda > Insecta > Coleoptera > Elateridae > Sinelater > Sinelater perroti. The sequence goes on from JARFIY010000195.1 coordinate 825,575, forward strand.
GAAAGAAGGAGTTGGTTATCATTAATCTATGTTTTTTGCATAAGTAAGTAACCGCATTCTAGTTTCATTTATCTTTTTTTCTTTCCCATTCTGCTACTCAAGTCTCCGACTACTATCAGCTCACTCTAGTTGCTAATACTTTCTTTTTTAGTTTAGGATATTAAAAACATTTACATCTGATTTACCCCTGCATCGTTGTTTACAACATATACTCCTATAATTGTCGTATTTTGTCTACTAATTTGTATTATTCTTTCATTTACTTGATCGCACGTTTGTAACGCGTTTGTTCAATTCTTTTTTGTTGATATCCCACTTTTGCTCCTTCAATTTTAGCTACTTCCTAAGTGTATGTATATCTCATAGTTTACTGCCTTCTACTTCTTAGTTTCTATTACTATAACTATACTGAGATCTATTTTCCCTATTTCCATTATTACTTGTTTTCTTCTTGTCGCTAACTCTAACACATTCCTTATCTTTATGTTCAAGGTCCTTTTTCTTCCTCGTTTCTTCTTCATTTTATTTTTTTTCCTATTTTCTGTTCTTAGTTGAGATTTATGGCCGATTTCAGGGAACTTTGGGCAGAATTGACCCTTTTTTTTTACCGTATCTTATAGAGTTCATTTCTTTTAAGAAGTGGATTTCAAACCTGCATTTTTTATATTATTAGGATTTTCTATTCTGGCCCTCCTTTATTTTTACATGTCTTAAAATGTTAATTCCCAACCTTTTCACTTATGGTCCTATGGAATCAGTTTTCCACTTTAGGTTAGATAATGTTGGTAACCGTACGTTCTGAATTAAACGTAGCCAAGTTCTATCATATCCTCACTTAGTTCAGTCTACACGTCAATGTAGTTGCTTGGGATATGGTAAAGGAATTTACAAATGAGAGCTGGGTATCCTTTCATTTCCATTTATCGTCCCACTGTAAACGAGCTTTTTTGTTCTTATCTTAGAGCCATGACTTCTTTCTGGCTGGATAATTTCTGTAGGCATAGTAATAGCGAGCTCGAAAGGCATTAAAGAAACCTTAGTATCTACGTTTAGAAGTTACCCTTTCTAGCCTGTTCTCTTCCGTTTTACGTGGCCCAGTGTCCTTAATACGTTTTATACTATTTTCAGCAACCTAACGAGAACAATTAATATGATTGGCGATTTTAACCTCAGACTTGCCTAGTTATGTAAAAAGTAAATTTTTAAATGTTCCTGCCTAATGAATTTTTTTTATTTTAGACATTTTCACTGTATAATAACCAATATTTTAAAACCCATTTACATACTGACAATAACGAAAAAAGTGCTTGCACTAAGAGTAATTTTTGTCATTTAAAATATTCGTATACAAAATACATATTTACAGCTTTATTGATCAGCTGCAAGCACTATTCACATTTTGGCTTACAGTTATTAGCAACCTAATCACAAAAACAGAGGAGTCTCTATCCTTGAATTATTAAGATAACCTACATATGTACGTATATGAGCAGGCTTTATACTTTTGCCCAAAGCTATAATTTCAACAATAGTCAATAAAAATGCAAAGAAGAATAAAAGAAAGGCTAAAATAAAAAACCCCATCAAACAATAAAAATAAAGAAATAATTTTCTAGTTGCGGGAAAATCTTAAAAGTCTAAGTAATGCAAAATGCAGATAATAAATGGGAAGAAATCAAGAAAACTATCTGTAGACTCTCATCGGGGGTATTAGAAGCACATAAAAAAGAACGGACAACAACTTAATGAATAGAATAGAAAACTCGAAAACAGAGATCGTTATATATATATATATATATATATATATATATATAATCAAATAAGGAAATAGAAAAAAGCATTTAAAAAAGATGGATGCATTTAAGTAAGTAAAAAGAGAGGAATTACAGAACAAACTTTATTTATATCCAAGATTAAGAATAGTAAACGGAAATATAAAATGAAAGATGCCTTACATGTTAAAAAATCAAAATAATAAGTGGACTTGTGATAAATTTGGAAAAATATACATAAACTTTATTTGATAATGCTAGAAAAGAACTGAAGTTAAAAGATTTTATAGGCATGGAAAAGCCGGTTAATCTGTGGTCCGAAGCCGAGCACGCCTTAAATGGCCGAATTCAGTATTTATCCCATACTAAAGGAAAGAACACAAACTCTTACAATGGCTTTAAATTTATTAGTATCATGAATCATCATATATTAAGAATATTATTAAAAATTCATCAAAATAGATTGTACAAGAAATGTGATACTTTAGAAATGGAATAAGAACTCGAAAAATATTGTTTAATGTAAATATTAGTTTACTGAAAAAATGCAGGGAATTCAAAAAAACTGTCTTTGTTACATTGATCTTGAAATGCCATTTGACTGAGTGAACATTATAAACTATCAAAATTAGTAAAAAACATATATATATATTGGTGATAATGTAATAGTAAATAAAATATCGAAGATCTACAAAAAAAATACAGAAAGTAGAACTAACTATAGTTGATCAAACATCAGATATAGCTGATTCTAAACAATAAAATCACTGAGTGAATGCATCCTAATGCTGGACTAACGATTAATTATAACCAGATAAAAAAATGTAAAAGAGAAAATAGTCCAAAACCTCTTCATTAAATTCAAAGCCATTATCTAACAAAAACTTGGATTTATCGACCACAAGGAAGTTTGTTACTTATGGTCGATTTTATTATGAGTAGAAAACGAACCATCAAATAAAAATATAATAAAAAAATCATTGGAAATGTGGACAACAAATAAAAAGAGAAAATTATTTATCATTGTCAAAAGGAGAAAAACAGCTTACTTTAAACATATATTAAAAATTATCAACTACTTGATATTATTAATTTAATGTGAGAGGAGAAATTGGTAGGAAACGATTTTTATAGCTTCGAAACATAAGAATGTCGTTTGCTTTAAAATATTGAACAACTTTTTTAGACAGCTATGAGTCATACAAGAAGAATGACGGAATAAGTAGTAATTTGATGGTGAAGGATCAAAGCTATATGTAGAATAAAGCAAGGGTTCAGATAGAAGAAGTTCCTACGTTTTGGTTTTCGTTCTTTGAACTACATGTAGAGTGGAAGTATTTTCTAGTAGCATTACCCATTTATATTCAATGGAATTTCAATGGTTTCACCAAATGCTGAATATTAATTTATGTTCTGTCACGTTTAGGAGTGAGTTTTGGTCTGTGGTTTGAGTTTAACCATTGCTTACGCATGTTTTAGTTGTGAAAGAAGGTTCACGGTAAGTCACAATTCATTTGATGCATTGATTGTTACACGAATTTGTAAGAAATTGATAATTCTGTGTTTACATTTAAATTAAATTGTCCAGTACAATTGTAAAGACATTTTTACTTTTCTAAGTGTGATAAGATGGAAATGTTTGACTGATAACTTATTTGCTTTTTTAGCAGGTTGGCTTAAATAGTTTGAGATATGGCAATGTGATTCCCTCAAACAATGTTAATATTTCTTTGCACCTTCGCCACCGTATAATCAAGTTATAATTCATACAGTAATAGTATTTAATGATTTTAATTTGTCTTTTAAAATTTCTTAACAATGCATCTGGCTAAAACTTAGTATAAACAAATAAGTGATATACACAAAGCGATGGTAGTAAAACTTGAAATAAAAAATAACAGGACATTTATGGTGTATACTTCGTAATGTTGACAGTAGTGTAAGTAAAAATTACTAATCGTTAATGTGTTTTTAACCACGTTTTTAATTTAAAGTCAAAACTATGCAATTTAACGTTTTGCTTCGTAAAGCTGACATTTTATCTGTAGGTTTAGCAGGTAAAACTAAATCGGTGCATTCTTCTTGGTTTATCTGTTAATACTAAAGTAAAATAATGGCACTCATAATGAGCTCGTAAGGTATGAAAAATAATGACCGAGTAATGATAGTGGTGTAATAAAGTGCGGTAATAACATTATTAGTGAACGTGTAATGTCTACATGTATGTAGTTATGCTTCCCAATCAAGTTGTACAGGCAAGTATCTTATTGTTAGTGAAATAAGTGGGGAGAAAAAGTTAAATTACATATAAACAAGAGCAAAATAATTTACCATTTTCATATCGGCAAACAAAATATTTTCACTAAAATAGTACTCGAGTGGGGCTTAAATTCTATTTTCAAGTACTGAGCAGGTGTTAGATCATAACAAATGTTGGCAACCGACACTCTATATCTGTGAAAGCGCTTAGAGCAGATAAGGACATCAACGATAATAGTGATTTATTGTTAGTTACTTAAGTTATCGATAGACATACATATCTCAAGAGATACCTAAAAATTAAGATCTAAAAATCTTGATGGTGATGTTTCTTTAAAAGTTATGAAATGTTCCAAAGAAGTATAAATAAAATATTACAGTCTAATAATGCAAATCAAAGAACGAATATAGTAAGATAAAAAATATTCACGCTAAATAAATACTGATAATGTCTATAGAGAGAATTAAATGTAATGTATATTATTACTATTATTTGTAACTCTACAAGTAATAAAACTAATATAAGAGTAAACTGAAAGAAAATGATTTAACAATAATGCGTGACAGTAGAATAGTACATCGGTAATACGAATGGAATGTGCCAAGGTGTTTTCAGAAATATTCCACAAAGGTTATTAAAAACAAACCAAGCAAATCTTAAACACAACGCAATATTCTGCTCTATGTCACTTAAATTTGCGGATATGTGGTATTTAAAAAATTTGGTGAATGGTCCGATATCTGAATGGTAACATAGACCACGTGCGTATGCATGCACATGCTTACTCAGACTCACTTTGAGAAGCGCTACCTAGCGTGGAGTATACGTAAGTGTTAAGGTAAACCCACTGCAGGCAGTCCAACGTAATTAGTATAAGACATAAGGTAACGATGTAACAGACCAATGAGTGGAAATCAAGTTCCGTTACAAATTAGAGTAAAGCACATAGAATATTGGTGCAAGGTACGACGCAGCAGCTGTGAGTTGAAAATATGGTTAAGACTTCAAACGCTTTTTTGCTCTAAAAAGAATGAGCTACATCGTTGACAAGTAGAATTCCAAACATGATAAAGCGAGTGAGATAAATGCTGATATGAGATCAACGACTAATAGCGGAGGAATTAGGTATTAGCAAGAACAGGGTGGATAATCAAAAGATTTGTTCCTGTATTGTACTGCACAATTGACAGATAAACAAAAGCAAAACAGATCACGCGTGATCAGGATCAATCCTTTTTGGAAATCATTGTCAAAGAGGGTAACACCTGGAGCTTCCGGTTCGATCAGAAATCAAAGAAAGAATTGATCGTCTTTATCCAAATAGAATGACAGCGATTCTACAATTGATTCCAAAGAGTGTTTGCATTTTTAGTTTCGAGGTCTTCTTTTAATTATGCTTTTGGTTGTTTTCTATATCTCACTTCTTAACCAAATAATCTTTTAAACGATCTGCTCTGCTCCATTCTTGTGAGATGTTCCAGCCAGTGCAATCTTCCTTGTTTAATGACTATTGGTGTGGCGGCCTTTTCGCCCTTGAACCGCTTTATATCGCGGCGGCTTGCGGGCCTTTGATACCTGCCACGTTTTGCCATCGCACACAGAACGGCATGGGCTTTTGCTCAGCCGACATATTCACGCATCGCAGCTCGGCCAATTTGGTCGTGTCTCAACACCCCGCAAATATTCACGCACCGCAGCTCGGCCAATTCGGTCGTGTCTTAATACCCCGCATATATACGTTCCGCAGCGCGGCCAAATTTGGTCGTGCTTATCATCCCGCAAATACCAGATCCGCAGCGCGGCAAGGTGGCCACCGAGGAACCATCGCCTACGAAGCAGAAGCCGATTCAGGTGAGCGATTTGGCATTACTCGTTGGTTGATATCGGTAGCCGCCCCCATCCGCTTACGCGACGGCGGTTTAAGGGACGATTTGGGCCTTATCGGTTGACGTTCCAATACGGGCCGTACTACGTTTCCACACCGCACCACGAGAGCGGCTATTTACACGCCTGCCTCTCCATCTTTTTTGGTCCTTACGAGCCGGATCGGTATCAGTTACAATACTTGTAGAAACCGCTTGATAACTTGGCGTCGTCACAGACTTACGTAGGTTTTTGGTAAGGTGACCGCCATAAATTACATACATATTTATTACGCTTTATTCAAGTAAAGTTCCCTTATAATGGATAAGCTTGAATTAAAATTAGTTCAGTTAACTGCCAAAAAAGAGGCGATTTTCGAACGATTTAATCGTTTATATAACATATCAAAAAATATTTCAAATTATGAATTACGCTCAAACGAATTATTTTTATCTCAAACAGAAGCTATTAGTGAATTATACAGCAGGTTTGAAACAATAATTGAAGAAATTAACAATTTGCAGTTTGAAATTGATCAGACTCCTCCAGACTACTCATGTTTAAATTCTATTGAAGATTTATATTCGAGTATTAAATATAAACGCAACCTTATATTGTCAAACAGCAAAACATTTACATTAGATCAAAAAAGAGGTATCGTAAAATTACCGCCAATTGAACTGCCTTCTTTCGATGGCAAGACTGAGAGCTGGCCAATATTTTACGAAATATTTCGTAGCAATGTGCATTTAAATACAAATTTGACTGACGCGCAGCGTGTGCAGTATTTGATTAGTAAATTAACTCATGACGCTTTAAAATTAACCGCAGGTATTATTCCTACAGGGGATACTTATAATATTATATGGGATAGTCTTGTTAAAAGTATCAAGATAAACGTAGTTTAGGCAGTCATTATCTAAATAACATTCTGGACATCAAACGATGCGTCGGTAATGCTGTTAGTTTGAATACATATATAGAAAAATATTCCGCGTCCATCGCCGCATTAAAACAGTTAGACATTCCCGACCTATTAGATTTTGTCTTGTTACATTGTGGTTTAAGAAAACTTGATCCCCAAACGCTTCAAGAATTCGAAAATAGGCTGAGCGGAATAGAATTACCCTCCTGTAAACAATTTATTTCATTTACGCAAGATTATGTCAAAGTACTCGAGCGCTCGAATGCTAATAATTCGCAGACCAAGCCGCGCGCAAATTTCAGTTTACCTTATCACAGCCTTGGCCGTGGCGCACAAGGTGCCTGCAAGTCGTTTGTGTCGAGTAAACAGATTTTTAATACGCGTTGTCCGCTATGCGATAGAGAACACCAGCTATTTCGCTGCATTGAATTTAAAAATATAAAATCACCGCAAGCGCGTTTCGAGTTAATTAAAGCGAAACGCGGCTGTATAAACTGTTTAAGTCTATCTCACTCGTTAACCAAATGTAAATCACGGAACGTTTGTAAAATTTGTAAAAAACCGCATCATTCTTTACTGCATTTTTCGAACTTAAAGGATGATCGCCCTATTAAGCCGTCTGTAGCGGCTGGACCGCAAGCAGGTGACCGTGCGCCCATATCAACGCATTCAGTATCGCAACCTCACCACACGTCTTCTGTATTGCTTAGTGCGGCTTTGAGTTCGGCTATATTGTTATCGACCGCACAGATCTATGCACATGGTAAAAACGGAAATACGCTCGTCGTCAGGTGTTTAATAGACAACGGGTCGCAAAATAACTTAATTACTATGGATTGTTGTAAACGCTTGAAAATTCCCATAATTAAATTACGCAATTCATCTTTACAAGGTGTTGGTATGACCTCGCGACCTGTACACGGTTTTATTAATTTCGCAATAGAATCACGAATTAATCCTAACAACAAATATTACATTCGTGCTTTAGTAGTTGACTGTATTACAGACAAACTTCCCGCAAATTTCATTACATTAAATGAAGATATGTCATATTTAAATAATTTACCGCTTGCCGATTGATCCTGGAATGTACCGGGAGAAATTGACGTTGTTCTTGGTGGTCAACTGTTTCCTTATATTTATTTGGGAGATAGGGTCGATTCTGGTAACCGCGCACCACCCGCTATATTAACCAGCTTTGGTTACGTGCTTATGGGAGATATTGCATGTCATTATGATGCAACCTGCCTACATAGTACTACATCTTCGTTTACCGCGCTTGCTAACGTTGACATTGAGTCAAGTTTACGGAAGTTCTTTGAGTTAGAGGAAATTCCATCTCAACGTTTTATTAGTCCAGATGAATTAGATTGCGAAAATAACTTTAACTCTTCGATTTTATTTAAAGACGGCAGATATTTTGTTGATTTACCCTTTTCTCGAAACCCCTCGGAGTTGGGTAATTCACGCGGTCTGGCTCACCGTCGTCTACTTGCGCTCGAGCGTAAATTCGATTGCGTGCCAACCCTACGAGAAAATTATAATAAAACTATCGCCGATTATATAACGCAGGGTATTTGTCCCAGGTGCCTGACTCTGAATTGACAGAGGAGGGTTACTACATACCGCATCACGCCGTTGTCAGACCAGATAAGGACAGCATCCGTATCGTTTTAGACGCTAGTGCTAAAACGCACTCAGGGCTGTCACTTAATGACATTTTGCATGTCGGACCTAATTTGCAGGCCGACTTGTTCTCGTTGTTACTCGACTTTCGTACATTCCCAATAGCAATGACCGCTGATATAAAACAAATGTTTTTGCGCATCGGAGTAAACGAGCACCATCGTAAATACTTACGAATTTTATTTCGTTTCAGTAGGAACGAACCTATTCGCACTTACAATTTTGACCGCGTACCCTTCGGGCTAAAGCCTAGCCCTTACCTAGCTATGCGTACGTTACGCAACTTAGCGTGCGAGCATAGTGACCGCTTCCTGAGGCTTCTAAACTGGTAGAAACTCAGTTTTACATGGATGATTATGTCGATTCGGTTCCCGATGAACAGACTGCCATGCGATTGTCTCGCGAATTAATCGATTTATTTAAATTAGGCTCTTTCGACCTTGTCAAATGGGCCACTAATTCACCCGCTTTATTGGAGGTTCTTCCCGAGTCTCACCGCTTACCAGTAAATTTTTCTGGCATGGGTAACGATATTTACAATTTTAAAATCCTTGGTTTAACCTGGGATCCTGCTGACGATTACTTTTCTTTAACAACAATCGCTGTAGAAGATAAATGCACAAAGCGCACGATTCTATCGCTAGTTGCCCGCTTATTCGACGTACTTGGCGTTGTAGCTCCAGTTGTGCTGTACGCCAAAATTCTTATTAAGGAACTATGGCTAGCTAAAATAGACTGGGATGAGGTTCCTCCGGAATCCATCATCAGTCGCTTTTCAGCTTTTGCACGCGATTTTTCCGCACTCTCTTCTAAAAATTCCGCGCCATATTGGCATTGTGGGAAAAGCTGTAGTGAACATCGTAGCCTTTTGTGACGCGAGCTTCAGTGGTTACGGTTGTTGTGTTTATTTACACATCACTGATCCTGAAGGTAATATCACCGTCCGGCTTTTATGTGCAAAGTCAAAGGTTTCTCCAGTTAAAATAACAACGCTAGCTCGATTAGAACTTGTCGCCGCTTTGCTGCTGTCCAAGCTTGTTCGCGTGGTCCGCGATAAACTTTCCGCTCGTCTACCTATTACAGGTGTTTACGCCTTCTCGGATTCTACAATAGCGCTTTCGTGGATCCACTCATCGCCACATAGGTGGTCTATTTTTGTCAGCAATCGTATTGCTAAAATACACGATAATTTACCTGCCGCTTGCTTTAATCATGTGTCCGGGAAAGAGAATCCCAGCGATTGCCTTTCACACGGCATGCTGCCTTCTGATTTAATTAAACACTCGCTGTGGTGGAATGGCCCTGCTTGGCTTCATCAGTCAAATAGCGAATGGCCTTTAAAATTCATTCCAACTGAGTGTGAAACTCTACCGGAGTTCAAATCGAGAGCGTTTGTTGTTAAAGCTGCGAATTTCGAACCACGTGTTTTTGACTCTATAGTCACCCGTGTTTGTTCGTGGAATAAACTGTTGCGCATATTCATGTATAAACGTCCTGTCACCAAGCTATATCCTTTGCCAACCCAATAAACAATATTCTAGCTGACTCATGTATATATAGATAGTGTATTAATAGGGCATTTATATATAGTTTGTTACGATATAAATCTAACCGCAATTTAACGCACCTGAAATATAATAGTTAATTTCAGGAATTTAATGACAATATTGTTTCAAACCGCTGTTAATAGCTCCTTGATAAAGTAGTAATCTTTTTGAAAGCTCAGGACCTTTCAAGGCGGGGAGTATGGTGTGGCGGCCTTTTCGCCCTTGAACCGCTTTATATCGCGGCGGCATGCGGGCCTTTGATATCTGCCACGTTTTGCCATCGCACACAGAACGGCATGGGCTTTTGCTCAGCAGACATATTCACGCATCGCAGCTCGGCCAATTTGGTTGTGTCTCAACACCCCGCAAATATTCACGCACCGCAGCTCGGCCAATTCGGTCGTGTCTTAATACCCCGCATATATACGTTCCGCAGCGCGGCCAATTTGGTCGTGCTTATCATCCCACAATCCAGATCCGCAGCGCGGCAGGTCCACCGAGAACCATCGCCTACGAAGCGAAGCCGATTCAGGTGAGCGATTTTGCATTACTCGTTGGTTGATATCGGTAGCCGCCCCCATCCGCTTACGCGACGGCCGTTTAAGGGACGATTTTGGCCTTATCGGTTGACCTTCCAATACGGGCCGTACTACGTTTCCACACCGCACCACGAGAGCGGATATTTACACGCCTGCCTCTCCAACTATTATTAGTTCTGTCTTCTAAAAGATTTTTATTCTTGTTATCGATATGTTTTAAGAATTGACTCCTTCATAAATTTTCTGTAATAGATTTTTCTCTCATTTAGCAACATCATTTTTAATTAAACTTATCATTACCCACTTATCTAAATATTTGTCTTATAAACCATCACTTTAACTAACTGTAACACTTTCTATCACTTATCACTGCATGTTAACTCAGTATTCACATGCGTGGCGTTTTATTTCGTCAAAACTTTAGGCATTATTATTTAGACCCTCAATCCTTAAGGTACATTTTCTAAATTATATTTGTTTAATACTACATATTTGTCTTCGGTTAATTAATATTCTGCTTTCTAACTTTTTTCTCTCATTATTTTTAAGTACTTTTTGTACTTTTCTTTATTCTAGCTAGAATCATGAGGTCACCCTCATATGCTAGCAACTAATGCTTTAAAACGATCTTATTTGCTTTATCCCCAAGTTTCTAGAATCACTTTCAGTGCAATATTGAATAGAGTAGGAGACAGAAAATCACTTTAAGGTAACCTTTTTGTGATAATATTTTTTAACAGATGAGTCCTTATCTTTATTTTACTCTCCGTAAGCCTATACACATATAGTTGTATTTAAATTTTCTTTCTTCTCTTTTTTTATTGTCTGTTACCGATCTCTGGAACCTACATGCATTCACTCAACTGTTCTATTTTGCTCTTTAAAACCCCGATTACTAATGTAGATAATATTATATATAAAGCGTTTAAGAATAACATATAAAAACAAAAAGTAGGTTAAACAGCAACGAATGAGAATTTTTATGTTTTATAAGTAATTAAATGCAAAGAAAAGTTACACCTAAGGTAAACAAAAAGAGTTAGTGAAGTATACATCTATGAGGTGATAGAGAGGTGGCAAAAATACTTTAGAAAAATATGTAGGAGATAAAATTGAAATTAAATTAGCAGAAATGGATAATAGTAAAAACATATGAATATTCTTTTGCTAGAATGATTAAGCATCCCCAAAGACCCCTAACTTGCGTCATCGATATCTTAAAAACAGTTGAGAATTAGATCAATGTTTATTGGATTTTTATTGTTTAAAACTAGGTTTTGGAATATTCTCGTGGGACACCCTGTATATATGCTTAAACTGACACCGCCACGATAGTTTAACTCTAGAACGTGCTGGTGTCGAAACGCCTTAATCTCTAAATAGTAGCACCAAAATAGTGACGCCAACAAATTTAGATCATTAATAACGCTAGTATAGTGATAAATGTTGCTGCACAGCAGTTAGGGTTTGATTTTTCGCGTAGATTTCAGATTAACCGGCGATCTTTTTTAACTATTAACAAAAGCTGAGGATCGTAAAAGTTATTGCACTTTTTATTGGAGTATTTCAGTGCTTAAGTTAGTTTATGTCTTAATTTGCTAATGGCGTTCTTACCAGGGTCAACATAAAGGAAAACAGGCGCAAAGTTTTTATAAATAAGTTTGAACCAAGTAGTAGTTTTTTCTGGATTTCACGTAAATATTAAGTGTGTTGTAAATTTAGTAGGGTTCTCCAAACTATTATTAGACTAACACAAATACAACAGTTATAACAGATAACTAACAGTAATAACATAACCTTTTTCGACTATTTTTTGATCATTACAATTACATGGTTATCCCGCCAATACTGGGTCGTCAGAGGCTAATTAGTAAAAACAGGGTGCACCACTGGAAGATGAGGACGATATTTGGAATATAGAGGCTGTATGTTGCACATATCTACCTTCACACCCCGAAATTTTAGTAGAAAAACAAATCTAAAGCATTTTAAAATCATACAAGTATTGCATTTTTTTTTGTCAGCCTTTTGGCGCCCAGTGTTGAGCATAGGCCTCCCTTTTTGAGGGGTTTGGCAATTAAACGCCACGCTTGCCGGGCAGGTTGGCGAGTGGATAGGGCAGAATGTACTTTTTACGACCGTCAAAGGTGTTTGTATGACGGCCGGAGAGCATTAGATGTTTGTTATTGCCGGGGTTCGAACCCGGGGTCGCTGCGCGCCAGTTTGGCAGGTCCAGGCCTTTACCTCGCGGCTGTCTAAGTATTGCATTGGTGTTGTTAAATTATCTAGAATTGATTTAATCAATGAAAAATCTATTCTGCCAGTCGTCCGACGGAAATCAGAGGGGAATGAAATTCCCAGACTACCTTTTGGCTCTCAGAGTGTCACTCACTGAGCCTCGCTGGTTGTAGCCCATGCATGTTTAACATTTTCCGAGGGTTTTGCTCATTATTAGTCTGCAAAAACGTGGAATTGTTTATACCGAATCTTTATATATGCTGTACTCACTAGATCGTATATGAAAGCCTAGTGAATCATCGGAATAGTTCCTGTGATCGAATATTCCTGATTTGCTAACGAAGTCAGATGGAAGTTTGTTGCTCTACTTAGACACCGACGTGCAATTCCCACCTAATTGGGCCAGTAAAGTTGTTTTCATTCACATTTACATTACAGTCAAATTTTATGGTCTACCAGCTTACAAGGCGAACGCGCAGGGTTGTATATTTTTGGGACAGATGTTACCACTGGTCAAACCATTGCGCAAAATCTTCTTTTGGAATTGAATCTCTTGGATAGTCTCAATCTCTACCTTTTTAAATACGATTTAAGTATTGGCAACAGCCAGAAGTCTCAGGATGATAAATCTGAATCGTAATATGGTATATCTCCTAGTGCTCAGACTGTAACTAGTACTCTGCTCGTTTCTGGTCTTTTAAAACGCGGATCACTTTTAATAGATATCCGAAAATCTCTGAGTCTTTTATACTAAACTTTTATTTGTGCTGCCCTCATTGCAACGTACCCAAACAATTTCTGACTCACTCACATAGTTGTTGCTATGATAACACTACATGTGCTTTATCAGTAAAATTTGATAACATTCGTTGCTTTACTTACTCACTTAGTGCGACGATCACACACTAGATGTGCTCACTCACCGTCGTCTAATTCTTAACTGGCCCGACCAGTAAAATCGTCCTCATTAACGCGTGCGCATTATAGTGCACTTTTATCGCCTATCAGATTGTATCGCGGCCATGTAACCTATTTTATTATCTTAACATTGGTTAGATATATGTTCACCACTTGTGCATTTACATTCAGCAAAGCATGAGGTGACAACATTTTCAATTGATTTATTATATGAATCGTAAATATAATACTATATTAGTATTATAATTATTACAAAATTGTTTTGATGTTAATGGCTCGTAAAATTATCAAATTTTTTTTGTAAATGTTTGCCTTTGATGATAGTATAATATATTTTTGTGGCAGACTTTTATTTGAGTTGGATAAACAGCTGCATTGTGTGAGAGTTAAGACAGATTCATGGTGTTCCATTAACAGAGTAATTATCTTCTACTTGTATGTTAAACGGTTGGCTTTGTAAATAAAAACATTATTTTTTTATTAAACGTTTTTATTAAACGTCTGTCGCTTCTGTTCATTTGCTTAAGTAAGATGTAAAGTTACTAGATTATAAAGTGTGACGTTTTTTAAGAAGCTAAAAATGCTGGTTATAAGATTTTTTAGTAAGCCCTTGGCGATAGACTTTATGATCTGTGATTTTGACCTTCTTATTTTAGGTTGTCAGATGTAATTTGGCCCTTCTTTGGTATTGTTGTGTATTTAAAACTCATATGTACAATAAAAGTTTAGAAACGATTTTAATTCTTCATTTCAGTAATCGATGAAAAACAATAATACCAATGCTTTTTATTGGTTTGAAGAATCTAACATGGGGATTTCTTGTCACCAACTTAGCGAATTACAACGTGATTTTAAAATCTCACTATTGCATAGATTTTAAACAATGGGGAAATTTAAAACTCTCAGGTAATGTTTGAATATGATACGAAGGTCTTTGTTGAATTATCTTGACTGCGTGAAATTGACCACTATAAATTTTTTAATTCTTTGGTTATAATGCGTTCTAGTTGTCAGTGACTTAGTAAAATCTTGACATACTGGTCCCTTCTTTATTTATGTAATTGACTTGAATATTAATAGGATATGTCTAGAGGTCAAGATTATGTTGCTCATCTGTGTTATGAAATTAAGTTTAAAAGAAAAAGAAATATATAACTGAAATTACATTGCAACAACCACATTTACAGAACTAAACAGTTCATATCAATTATAAAAAAGGTTTTTAGGTGATTATCACATGGAGGGCCGCCACAGTATAACAATATTACGTTTTATTTTGGATATCAAGAGAGATAATTGCTCAAGCCTATTGATTAAACTATGATTTGTAATTTGGGTTTAGTATATTAATCCTCTTAGACTGTAATTTATTTAAAATGCTTTTACCTTGTCTATAGGCGCTTGTAATAAAAAAACATCCAGGGTAAAGCACATATTAATTTACAACTTATAAAATAATATCAAATATTAATATTTGGCATGTACACAAGTACAGATTGTGGTTTAGTCTTTTTAAAGCTTTTGATAACCTTTGAAACTGGTTTAATGCTTGTTTCTGATGTTTTTATTTATTTAGCACTTCAGCAGTGTTTCTTACATTCTCAAATTTTGAGTTTAAATTTATGTGTAGCGTCAAAATTCTGTTTTGCTGTTTTATGATTTATCGTGCATATATGAAGCACATTCAAATAAAACTTGTTAGCCATTAGACGAAGAAAAAGAACAGACAAACATAAATAACTGAAAAATTGCTGCACACAACTTTTACGCAGAAGAAATCGCTCACTTCTCATGGTAACAAATGCTATACGGGATCTGTCGTTTTATCTTGATCTTCGTGGAATATTCGCAACCAATAAATAACAGTCGTCTTCCACATTTGCTTTTCTGTGAACAGGAATTTTTCACTGACGAATCTCTGGTGACTTAAATCCGTCAGTTGTAAAAATTTGACTTGTCACTCTTTGAACTGGGACGCGCTTTAGATTATACCAGTCACCTTCAATAATACTAAGCGCTAAAAATGAAGACAGTATAGATAGAGCATAATAAGTATTAATTATTTTAGTAATTTGATGATGATTTATATTTACGGTAGAGGGATTATTCGTACATGTTTCTATAGAGATTCTTTATTTTTAATATTTACTTCTTGTGTAGTTGATCGAACAGAACAAAGATAATGCAAATTAAAACTTGTAGTTGATAAAACTCTATCATTATGTTACATGTATATTATATAATTTACTATGCAATTCAAATTTCAACTAAGTTAATTTTTAAACTGCATTTCAGCTTTATGTGCTGTACATTCTTTATTCGTAAGAGCCGCACACCTTGCATAATGTTCTAGTTTACTATCCAAGTTTCAGACAAGTTCAGCGTCTGGAGGCTGCCCCGAGCCGGCGTCTTGTTCTTGTCTTCGCAAAATTTATTTCTTTTATCGTGGCCATACGATATGCAAATGAACGGCGTTAACTCGGCTCGTGTTTTATGCGGCGCTCGCTCGTCACGGAGCGAGATGTCAAGGTATAAAACTATCACCTGATATAACTACCTGTCCAATACGCCTTCGCGCACCCGTAATGCTTCTTTTGGGCATTTATTCTCCGCGCGCTGGAACGAGCGCCCGGTATAAATTTCACCCATCACGGCTGCGAGGCGAACCTGCACATAAATTAGGGGCTTTATCAGTGCTCACCATTTTTATATTTAATAAACACATATTTTACCCGTATTATTATGTTATCTGATCCCACCGGAGCCTGACGTTTAGTGGGCATATTTCAGGAATTTTATTTGCCTCCTCCAATAGGGCTCGGCCGCAGTTTGCGCCTCGAGATTGGTTTCGGAATTCCAAGTGGAACCTGTTTCCGTCGTCCTTTGAATATTTATTCCTGGCCTGCCCACGGAGCCCGGCATCTTCGGAACTCCGCACAAACGATGTCTTGGAGTTCGAGCTAACGCACTGGAAATGTATTAACATAAATTTTATTAAGAGACACAAACACAAACATTGAGTGCGCGCAATTTACATATGTTTTAAAATCGGAATAAAAATTGTTTGTTATATACTTTCGAATGCATTTTAATGGCTCTGAAGCTATAGACAATATGGAGAAAAACACGGGAGGCCATAAAAATGGTGTGTAATTTATGGCTTCTACATAGGCAGAGAGAACCTTAAATGGTCTTCAGAAAGAGCGCTTTATGCTTCAAAATTATATATTGCGTCTTAGGTTTTGTGAAAGGATAACTATCGCGCGGAAAACATTTAATTATTATACAAATGGTTAACGGTACCTGCAGCTTGTATTGTTACCAACTCAAATGGTAATCTCTTCTCCTTTGCATAATTTATTTATATGTTTATCTAGTAATTTGAGTTTAGAAAACAGTAATAAAATAATTGAGTTGCTATTTATTGATGACAAAAGGCCGTAATACATTTATCAAAATTTTCTTGCAGAAAATTATGTTACCATCCATTACGTTTTTGAAGAAATAAGACATGTATGTGTACTTAATTTTAAATCGCCATTTTTGGACTAAAAAGCATTTGATATTTTTTGTAACTATAACTGCAACTGTTATAAAGTAATTAGGTCTAATTCATTTTAAACGTGGTTGTGTGCAAGCTTTGTCGTCTAAACGATTGCAAATTTTTCAGTTCTCTTTCTCATAGCAAAGCCTTTTTTAGGCGTTTTATCTTACAATAAATATTTAAAATGGTTCCCATTTGTATTTCAATACAATTTGCAAAGTTGTATTAAACCACAAGAAACTTTCCGCAAAGCAATGGGTAAAATTGTCTTTCTGATTACAGTTTTGAAGGTATAGTTTCATATAGTTCAAATTTTAAACAGGTACAGGAAGATCTCGGTTCCTCCAAGGTAGTCAAAATGTCATTAAAATCAAGTGATTGTCAAAAAATTCTCTTGTGAATTTAAAACTTTCCCGTATTGTGTTATGAAACGCCTTCTTTTTCAGGGAGTAGTGTGCCTTCACGCTGCTTATTCGGTTTATCTACGTTCTACAGTTTGTAATTTTGAATATTTACCTACCCGAATGTGGGAAACCAAAAAAAATTGTTTACTATTTTAATATTATTTTCATAATTAGCGAAACAAACTATTCATTTGTAGAAACTAAATTTTTCTGATGTATCTGGAAGCTTTCACTACAGTAACTCGATTACAGGATAATTCTAATTTGCACTTGAGATATTAGTTTTCTGGATAGAATATTTGAAGTATTTTCTACTACCCGTTGGTTTTCGCCACAATTGTCGGGAGTCAATTAATAGTTGTCAGTTTTTCAGTTTATTACAAACTGTTTAAGTTGTTCGAATTTTTTTTTTAATTGTGTAAATACATTTTCAAATTCTTTTCAAAATAATTTATGCAAAATAATGTTTAATAATGTTATTCTAAATGTGGCCATCAAAATAAGTTTACAACAGCAGTCTGAAATCTCTTATATTGACTTTGTAAGATTCAACTTACAATCCTTAAGGTGAATAGCAAATAAACCCTTTAAAATATAGTTTTATTTTGATTATAAGATTTAAAAAGCTTATGATGTCGACAAATAAATACAAAACTAACGTGCCCAATTTCATACATAAGTATCTTGTGCACCAAGTGGTTTATATCGCGTTGAAAAAGTTGAGTTGTACTATTATAGAATGTTTTATTTAAGTTATATCTGCATAAATAAATTAATAAATTGCAAAGTGAGCGAAAATACTTTTTGTTTACTTTATATTAGTTATCGTTTCGTTTACAATGTCATATTCTCTCCCGGTTGCTGGAAGTGAACTGATTATCTACTTAATTGGGATTAAAGAGTCTTTTCATGAATTGTAACGAGCAATATTTTTAGGTAAAAAACTAAACTTTTAAACATACATAAACTAAAAAAGAGAAATTCTTCTAGAATTTTAAGAAACTTAAGAAAAACTAGAGAAGGATGATACCATACTGCACATAAGAAACAACAAAGGGAGGCTTATGCCTGTAAGTGAATTAAAAGAAATAACGTTGAGCTTTGTTAAAGGTGCAAAGTTTAAATAAATAAATAGAAACTTAAAAATGTCAATCTAGTCAACAAAATACTATTATCTTTTTCGCTTCTTAATCTACGTTTTGTATTTTAAGGCTTGCAGGTGGCACTAATCTATATTTTTCTCTCTTTTCTTGCAATTTGGATGTTTCTTTCTACGAGAGTACGACAGCTGCTAGGTGAAAGTCTCGAGCTGCCGGGTTCGAACCCTAGTAATGACAAACATCTAATGCTCTCGGCCACCATACAAACACCTTTGGTGGTCGTGAAGTATATTCTTCTTCTTCTAACCAGGTACACTAGTCACCTGACTGGGGTGCGCCTAACATGGCTTGCAGTACCGCACAACTGTGTGCGGTACTGCAAGCCTTGTTAGACACAACTGCGTGCGGTTAGAAACAAGCTAAATAGCCTACTTAAGAGAAGGAAGAACAATATATTTTCTGAAAAAGTATGATCCAGTAGTTTGCAGTAAATTTTATAAAAAACATATATTTAATTTCCTGGCTGATATAGCCTTAAGGCCGATTTCACCATTCCAAATTTACTAAAATTAGTACTTGAAGACGAATACAATTAAAACACGTTTGCGTGCACTTATAGGGCAGGACCCAATTTTAAAGGAAGTTTATAAAGCGAATGGTGGCCCGAGAACGAAGACAGTTATTTTATATTCCACATAGGCAGTGGGGAAGTTTTACTTAGAGAGGCTCTTAGCAGCGAACATGTCCTAGACGAACAAAACAGAGAGAGAGTAGCGTGCATTCTGAATAATGACTCTGTTGTGGCCGCATGTCGTGCTTTTTGGACCCGCTTTTAGCTTGAGATTCGAGTCTCAGTTCTCCGATTGAATATCGATTTTGTTCTAAGTAGCAAACTTTAGAAGAACTTATTTTGTAATGAGACGGAGAGGAGAAAGACTTCGAAGTGCGTGAACACAAAAACCAGCGATGCAGTAAGATGTTCCATTTTGTAGTCTTTGAAGCGATCTGCGCGCAGACGTTCCCTTGCTCTTCATTTGCGTAATGGTACTGTATAAAAATTTTTGCAGCAAGATCTTTGCTTTTATTCATACAAAATGGTTGTTGAATGTGATTAGCAGAATCGTCTGGAAATGTGTGGAAGCATCTTGGAACATAACGCAATTTTGCTCTTTACCGAAGAAGCGCATTTTTACTTACACGTGTAATAAACAAAACTTTAGTTATTGAAATAATAACAACCCACAAAATACCCACGAAAAGACTTTACAGCAAATGTGTTGTTCGGTGTACAGTGAGTACAGTTGGAGTTCATTGGTTTTTTATTTATTTATTTATTTTTTTTATTGACGAAGACATATATATTTTTGTCACTTCCATATATGTAGATAATTCGTTAATTTGACTAAATAAAAAACGTTTCAGTTCAACAAACTGTAGTCATAGTCTACACAATAAGAGCTTCGCTCCAAGTACTGCATAAGCTATCGCTCGACTAGATCGTTCACCGTGTGGTTTTTTCTACAAAAATTTCTCAAAGCTGAGGCTTACAAACATATCTTTAGAATACTCAAGTCCTACAAAAAGGCAAAATCATGTAAAAATAAATTTTGTATGCCTCATATGGTTGTTTCTTTATTCAATCTAAAAATGAGGGATATTCCAGCTAAAATTGTATTGAAGCAAAAAGTTGAAGCTCAACAACCTACTACTTAATTACAAGTTACAATAATTTTTAAAGCATTTAAAATAATAATTATGTCTTAAGAGTATAATGCAGTATCGCACTCCAACATGATTATATGAAAATTATTTTTAATAAAACTGTAGCCTGTTTTGTAGAGCTGGAAATTTTTAAAATAAGTTGTTCAAATTTATTAAACAAATTTTAAGTTCTTTCTTATTTTAAAGTACTACTTACAGCAAGTATATAACCACAGGTTAAAGTCTAGGCATCGTAGAATGGCAAGTCAGGACATACGATAATGACAGGTCTTAAGATAAGCAATTCTGTCTTACTTAGATTTAATTTATTTGGAGATTTACTTTTTAGCAAATAAATCTTGTTGCAAACCAAAGTGGAACTAAAGTCACTTTGCTTCGAGAACAATTACAAATTATAATGAGGAAAAATTAGAAAATTATATTTAAAGTTTCTGAAACGGAAAATGATGGGTTTTACAAACTTAATAAATGTATTTTTAAATATAATAGGTACACAGACTTACAAAGACTTAGTGTCACTATGTAGCAATTACCATTTAAATTAAACAAATTAAAATTTTTACCAGAGAAAAGTTAATGTTTCAGGTAGAATGATACATGTGCAATTTGTACTGACTGCGATAGCTGAGACTTACAAATTTATACTTG
Organism: Sinelater perroti; assembly: GCA_036346155.1. Lineage (NCBI taxonomy): Eukaryota > Metazoa > Arthropoda > Insecta > Coleoptera > Elateridae > Sinelater > Sinelater perroti. The sequence continues at coordinate 846,741 of JARFIY010000195.1, forward strand.
TCGTACGACTACAATGCACAGTTTATGTGGAGGATTTGGGAAATAAATCCCCTATAATGTTTAATTAAAAACAGAACAAGGCTTATCAGCAGTTACAGGGAGAAATTCTGATAAATCAAATTAAGCAAATGCAAATATTGCCTCATTCGTAAAATTTCTCTCCTGCTGTGTGATCTATTAAATATGTTTCAATGCGGGAGGTAGATTAAGGTTGAGAAGATTATGAGTAATAGGGAGAACAATTTTTACAGCTTACATAACATAGAAGGTTAGGTGTCAAAGATCTATTAATGTTTATTTAAGAAATGTTAAGTATATCCGTTAACGACATACCAAAGGCTAAATCTATTTCTTGTGATTTATAGCATTTGGGCAATTTAGTAAACAAGAAAAATATAGTCGTTATTGTAAAGCAAATACCAGAGTGTGCTTGTCATAAGCAAAATAAATATATATTATGTTTATTAACAAGTCATCACACTCTTTGTTATATGAATAAGCAGATTTCAACACGCAACTGAGCAATAATTCTACAATTTTGTTATATAGTAAATAATGAGCTGAATAAATCAAGAGCTTATTGCAAAATACATATATGGAACAAGTTTCTATATTGTCCTCCCCCCATTAAAATTGCTGTAAAGTGTCGTCGAAATAAGGTCAGAAAAAAATTGGTTATTAGACTTAAGCTGCTATAAACTTATTAAAACGGACTATATTTTTATTAAAACAATTAATTTTTTAAATAATGTTATTAGATCAATTAAGAATACATGCATTTTAATTTAGAGCTCCCACCTTTTAAATTGTATCAGGTCAATATTTTATTATTTTTGTTATCTAATAAAAAAACTAAATTAAGAAAGCAAACAATTTTTTTAATTCGTTACTATAAAACAAAGGAAATAAAAATAAGTAAATTATTAGTCATTATTGGACGGGTAGTTCAACATTTGTAAAATTATTTTGAAAATAATGATATACAAACAATATACTAACGTTTTTACCGTCTTCTGATCGACTTAAAAATTGTTTCTTACTCGTCTCTAAATATTTGTATGATATATGGAACTTTTTATACTTTGTTTTTGAAGATTTAAATGCACTTTGAATTCTCACTTTTTTAGACTGTTTTTCTTCTAATTTATTTTGTCATCATTTGTAAACCCAATTGCTGTAAGCCTTTTCGTAGATGTATTAATATTATTTGTGTATGTAGACTTAACAACATTTTAATTTTCTTGAATAACTGGTAAAATATCTATTTCATTCGTTGCTTCATAAATATTATTTAAATGTCATATTTCCCACTTTACAAATTCTCTTATAACATTTCTAATTGAAGCAGCCTTAGCCTATGCTTTACCAACTATTCTTGGATATTTAGAACTGCATTATGTTTTAAGAAATTTTAAGAAGAGCAGTCATGTGTCTATGCTTTTATGTGTAGTATGTGCTCGTATTGACAACCTAATTATTTCATGATCCCTTGCAAATTTTATTGTTTATAAATTTCGAGTATAACAGGAATGCCTATTAATTTTTAATAAAACTTTTGTTACTCAAGTGGTTTCGCGATTACTATAAATCGTCTTAACTACGTGGAACATGATTTACTTGTTATCCAGATTCTGAACAAGTAAATGTTTTATTTATAAACTTCATGCTTTTGAATATAAACAGCGGTCAAACATATATGCCAGCCGCGATAAAACAAAAAATACATATAATACTACGTTTTTCATTTATAATTGCACCTACTTGCACCTCTTCCGTCCAATTACTTTGTGAGGCTTTTGGACTGTAGATAGATAGTTTTATTAACATTAATTTTTAGTAAAGCACCCAAAAACATCACATAGCTCAGGCTGCAAAAGTAGGTTTAGGTTGTGAAAGTGATAAAAATTTTGTTTTACTAGATATAAAACGACTGTACCATTTTTTGCCAGCGCATCCATTTTTTAATCTCTAGGATATTCTGCAATTCCTAAGGCAATTTTTTACAATTATTTCGAATAATACCAAATTGTTTTTTAATTTAAGAATATCGCCTAGTATCCTTCTTGTGGAAGATTTGCAACATTTTCTTGTGAATTCTATCTAAATGTTGGTTTTGGTACGTTTAATCTTCTTGCTATTCTATTCAAAGTGCTGTTTTTATAAGCAGCAGAAGCCTGTTCCATATTTTCTACTTTCCAATTTTTTATTTCCTGAGTTTTGACATATTTACCATAAAGGAAAAAATAGTACTTAATTTGGATCGATCCAATTTACGAATTGTATGGTGGTCCCATCAAAGGAACTAACTCTACTATTTCACACCCACACGACTGCGGGCAATTAAAATTTTTATTTTTCCTATTTATACTAACTAATTCAACATTAACTGAAACAAACTGAAAGTTATTAAAGTGCTATAAGAATACATATGATTTAATTTAAAACCAATCCAAATTATGACCATTTCTTCTAATAGCCAGGTGATACACAAAAAGTGCGTTTAATTAAGGACCTCGCGATTTATCCAAAATCGTTAGCAAATATATATCTAGATTTTAGAAGTTGGTTGTAACACACACATTTTCACTTTTATTTGTATGGATAACATTGTGCCACTGCAGTATGTTTTTAATCTAAAACATTTTCCCTTTTAATATTTCCGATTTGACAAATCAATCAGAAATATGTTTCTATAATTTTGTCTTTTTTAAACTCTAGCCTTTTTTTTGAATGTTACAATCACATCGCAATTTAAGAAAAAATAGTTAAATTTATGTTTATTATTTTGTACTATGAGTAAGGTGCTAACCAGAGGTAAATATAGTGCAAATATCAAGCTGATTGAATTAGAATTTCTTTCTACCTGGGGTACGTGGTACAGTGCCACAACCGTCCAAAGGTGGATAAAAATTGTAGTGGAACATGAAATGCTCGAAATCTCAAACACTATTTTGGAAAAGTGGACAAATTTAATGATAACAAATACACAAAGAAGAACAAACGATTAAGAAGAGTAGACAATCTAAAAAATAGTCACAATGAATTTCCAGAGACAGAACGTGAAATGAATTGCCATTATAAAGAAAACTAAGATGAAATTATTTAAAACAAAGAGGATCTAAAAATCTAAAAAATATATATTAATATATAAAAGATCCCAAGCTGTTGCGGAAATGGTAATGAATGAAAAATGGAGAAAACATAGTAAAGAGATACTTATACATTAACTAAATAAATAACAATATCAATATTCTAAACTAAAAGGGAATACATGAGGATAGTAGCTGTTAGGGGAGGAAAGAACAGAAGACTCTAAAATGTTTTATAATGTACTGCAACCCGAAATAAATCACGTACATAAAATCAACAAACGGATGTCGCTTAAGAGAATTTTGTAAATATAACAAATTTAAAATAACTAATACACTTTTCTAAAGAAACAGATTTGTACATTTACATACCAAATAGCTGGCTAAAAGCAAAAGTAACATCAATTTTTAAAAAGAGAGATCGGAGTCAAATTAAAAACCACAAAGGCATTCATATATATTGAGTAAATAGAATAAGCACGAAGCTTTACCAAAACAACCTTTGGAACAGAAGTTCAAAATCCATCTACTGTGTGAGGAAGCAATAACGTGGCTGTACCAAAATAGAATAAATGCTACAATGGTAGCAGAACCAACATATAATAACTTGGAGAAAAATAGGAAAATATTAAAAAAATTATAAAACAATTAGCTTATGAAGACTTAGGGGGATAACAACCAAGAAACGGGAAAATCTAGTATCAATAAATAGAACAAATAGTTAATGAGAAACATACAGCCGCGACGTAAAAGCCTCGACCTGCCACACTAGCGCACGGCGGTCTCGTGTTCGAAACCCGGCAATGACAAACATCCAATGCTCTCCGGCCGTCATACAAACACCTTTGGCGTCGTGAAGTATATTCTCTCCTTCTAAATTAACGAGTTAGGCTAGCTACCTGCCTGGGGTACGCCCAACATGGCTCACAGTACCGCACAAATGTATGTGGTTAGAAACAGGCCTACTTAAGAGAATGAAGAAAAAGAATTAAAACAAAACTGAAACAAACAAGACCGAATACAAAAACAAAATATCTATCGCAGAGCACAATATAGCTCCGGTAGATCTATAAATAACGCAGTGGTGCATGGGGAAGATGAGAGTTTACATATAAATCAAAGAACTCTTAACAACGATAAAAAAAGAACAAGCACATATAAAAAGGATCAATGATTTAACCATTACAAACAACTGTGGTATGGTAACAGACCGCTAAGCGACGAAGAAGAATCTATTGATAAAGCATCGTATATGGGTGACTTAATAACGATAGAAGAACTAAAAGACGCATTATAGTAAAACAAAAATAAGAAACCGTTACAGTTTAGAGAAACAAATAGGGAATTAATAAAATACAGCGGACTCCTACTGAAAAAATAGATTTCTACATTAACCTGCGCTGAGTGCAACCAAAAATACCAAATCATTGACTAAAAGCAAAAGTAACATTGATTTTTAAAAATGGAGACCGGAGTCAAACTAAAAACTACTAAAGGTTTCAGTATATTGAATTCACATAAGAAAATCTTAAATTCACAAGTTAAAAAATCTACTATCAGAGGAACAACGCGGATTTCTTAAAGGGCACTCTTATAAAGAAATATATATTCATCAAATCAATGAAAAGTGTAGAGAACTTAGTCTCGAAATGTCTTTATAAACTTTAACTCAATGTTTGATAATATATATAGTGAAAACCTTTGGGAAAAACTGAAAAATTGGAGTTATCCAACACAACTAATAGAATGTCTTGAACCCGTGTATAGTGGCACAAAAGTTGTAATTCATTTACCTGGTCGTTGCAGAGAACCCTTTCTTACTAAAAAAAAAAAAATAATTTAATATATACATATTGATGACGCCCTTCGTAAATGGATAGATACTAGCCCTAAAGGTATTCGAACGAACAGAGGCAAAATATATCAACTGTCATTTTTTTCTGATAATTTGATTATAATTCAAGACAATAATAGTGACATTAAAAGAACTTGTTATGAACTTTTCTTGATAAGCAAAGAATCTGATCCAATCATCTCACATCACAACACAAAAACTCTCACATACCACAGAAAAGAGCCAGTCTGGACAAAGATCTCCCTAAATGGTTAACTAGTCGAACAAGTCAATCATTTCAACTATTTGGGGAGTGACGAAGAATATAATAAAAACCACTATATAGAAACAAAACGCATAGATTCCAGGACATATAAAAGGCTCTTTCATAACAAGACTAATAAAGAAACATAAACATCATTTTATAAAACTGCTGCACGATATTGAAAAAAAGAGTTTTAAAACAAAAATACCGTTCGCACATCCAAGTTTTGGAAACAAAATTCTTGAAAGTCGTCGAAGGTGTACCAAAGCACACAGAGTCAGACACGACCATATAAGAGGAAATCTATAAATACAACCTCTTCTAGCAACAAGTGAAAGCAAAGATCAAGACTGGAAACTACACGTTGTAAGGTTGAAAGGCCACCGATGATTTAAGATGGCATGCAAATTTTGACCTGGTGAAAAAAAAGATGTGAATAGACGGAAAATAAGACGGCAATAGAAAAAAATTGCCTTGCGCAATATCGAGAAAATTTAATTAAAAAAAATCTGGTTTCATCCAAATAATTTTATTCTTTACGTTTATGTTTCTGCATTATAACAAAATGATTCTAAGAAACGTAAAGATTTTAATTTATTTAATAAATTGAAACAAACAATTAATTAAAGAGTAAATATCAGGTAGGTCTTATTAAAATGTTTACTTTGTATGAACTTTAAAAGTAAATGTTATGTGGACCTTTCATAAATGAGATTAACTAAAAGCTGTGCAAAGTTTGTAATGTGTAGTCATTCATTTTAATTAAACATTTAATTTTCACCCCCAAATAGGCTAAAACAACTTGCGGTTATATTGTACCTCTGGCAGTTGAAGTTTAAGCTCATATACATACCTTTATCCCAAACATGTCCAGCATAGTGGTCACATGCATCTGAATGACACCATTTATTGTTATCCCTATACATATGTTTTTTCTTAATTATTTTACTTTGGGTATTACTGCAACCTTACATGTAATACGCATGTAAAAATAAATATGCGTACTTCATTTGATTCATTGCGTTATAAACTGTTTTTAGCATTAATGAAAGAAGCATTAGAGAACTTTCCGGCATGCTGAAAGCGGTTTTTATTTTAATGGGCCTTTCCGCGGGGCTTTCCAATTTCTCTTATTGTGACCATTCTGACCCCAACGTTCAGCAGCATCCCACAATAAACGGTAACGTTATAAGTTATAACGATATAAACACCGCGGCTAAGCTGTTTATTCAGTTTTAAATTAGATTTAACCGCACGAGCAATACTTCATGGCCCGCTGCAATTAGTTGATAACGAACGTGCCTGTTTTGTTCGAATGGCGCGTAAATTGAACCGATAAGGCGGCGCTCGTAAAAGAGATGAATTTTCCGTTGCCGAAACGGCTCACGTGCGCGGCGCGGCTCCTTGTTTGGCGGGCGGCGTGGCAGCGTCGCCGAAGGAGACGAAAGTGGGCGTCGAGCCGCGGCCGCTCCATCGGCCGCCCCGAAGCCCGTAATGAGATCGCATTCCGTCTATGTGAAGATTTCTATCGTGTCAGGGAACACGTTCGAGGATTTAAAACGCCGGGCCGTTAAGCTTTATGCCGTATATCTGGCCGATAACGGGCAAGTATAAAAACAAAGGCGCCAATCAAACCCGAATAAAAAGGCACCATTTCCCTGCGACGCAATCATCCCCGGAATTTATACATTTGCTCTCCTCCGGAGCTCAAGCCGCATCCTACGTCCTCCCATTTTAACTCCTCGCAACGAGATTCAATTAAATCAGGGCCGGAGTTATGGCTGCCTGCAGCAGGGGAGACCTGATTAAATATTGCATTAGCAAACATCCAGCAGTTATCAGTTGATTACTCAGGAAAGCAATAACGCAGCTAAACAAAGAGTCAGATATTGAGTTCATGTAGAAAAATTAATTTGAGAAAGCAGCTCCTTTATATAGCTCCTAAACAGAAATTATTTACGTACATATGGAAGGTACTACTTTAAAGCATCAACACCAGGGTGTCCGAGATCCACTTTGTATAGAAAGCTACGAAAAAACTAGAACGGCCAACCAGTCAACTACAAAATCGGATGATAGTTGGGCTAGATCGGATAAGCAAAAAAAGTTTTTACGACACCATCACCTCAACCTGTCAACTTTCAGTTCCTCTGAAAGCGTTTTTTTTTGAACTGAAGTCTGGAACCAAACACAACTTACCAATTCTCGCAAAGCTCTTGGGTATGGCCTAATCATAGCAGACATACTTCAGAATCTTCTTAGAAAAGCACGTTGTATTACCTTCCTATTCAATGAAAGTTTGCTCATGTTATTATACTAGGAAAGCCTGGTAAATAATTTGCACAACCCACATCCTACAGACCCATAAGCCTCCTTTTCCTTATATCCAAAATTTTAGAGAAAGTGCTCTTTAAACAAATCCATGAGACTGTAGAATTAAATAATATAATCTCACCTTCTCAATTTGGTTTTCTCGGATTTAGCTCAATAATCCAACATAGTTACCATAGCTACCAAAGTAATGGAAAGCTTCAAAACATAAAAGTTTTGTGCAGCGGCGTTCTTAGACATACAACAGGCTTTTGACCAGGTGTGACATGCGGGCTTGCCTTCCAAACTAAAATTCTACTTCTCTAGTCAACTTTATCTAGTATTAAAGTTATACCTAAGCGAACGTATGTTCCAAGTCAAGCAGAACAATTCTCTATCAAGCTGTAACCAAGTTACTTCCGAAGTGCCACAGAGCAGTGTGCTTGGACCACACAGTAGAAGCTTTAATTACAACGAACATTGTGAGAGCCATCTTTGCCGACGACAGGACTACCTTGGCAAAGACAACGTAGAGTCATTGGCGTAACAACTACAACGGCACCTTGATTTACTAAGTTTAGAAAGCGAAGAATTGCTATTAATCACGACAAACCTGATACCAGTGAAGTTAAATAATTTTGATTGCACCTAGATCATAAACTTTTTGGTTAATTGAAAGGCGTTCCCACCATTCCACACCAAATAATTTATTCCTATATAAAGTGGTACTATAATCTATCTGGAGGTATAGGATTCAACTGTGTGGTTAAGCTAAAGCTTCACACAAAGATATTACAAATGTTCTAGTTGAAAACTTTACATTCCATGACAAATGCTCCCTGGTACGTTACCAATGAAATAACCCACGCAGGTTTACACATACCCTACGTAACCGAAGAAAAATAACGACTCTCTCGTGCACATCACGAAAATCTGCAGACCAAAATGGATTAGTATAGCAGCTTTCTAACAACCCAACAACTAAAAAACTAATGCTATACTCTAATGCCGAGTAGGTTGCAAATTTACAAATTATTAATAAAAATAAATGGTTTCAAAATAAGACAGACACTAAATGAAAGTTGGTTGAAAAAAAGAATAAATCACACCCAGGTAACTAACATTTTTAAACACGCGTGAACAATTTAAAGTTGTTTGAACCATACCACGCTTATAGAAAAGCTTTTTACTGCAAATCATAGGCCAGATTTACCATGATGCTACCTAATGAGCGTGTTTAAGAATACACCATCAACAGTGAATCAGGTTGTTATTAAGAGAAGCTATAAACCATGTCTTCCAGGACCCTAGAAAAAGAAAAAGTGTTAAGAACCTAACCCCCCCCCTTCTCACCCAAATGTTAGATAAAAAAAGGAACACCATTCAATGTTACTTGCGTTGTGTGAATTGTACAAACATAGCATCAAGAAAAAAATGAACATCAAATTTGGATAACATACTTTCTTGTACGTAAACCATCATTTCCAATTTAGGGGCGGTGGTAGACTCCAGGCATGGAACCATTCTTACAATTAATTGAATAACAAATTCATTATCAGATAAAATATGGGGCATTTATCACCATGACGTAGTACCATTTGGTGTAGTAGCAGATCACTTTTAATTTTATAAAGTGCTAAAGTGAATGTCGCCAATTGCATTAATTTTACCAATACTTGTTTTTAATAATTCTTGTTAAGGAAAATGTTGATATCACGGAAGATGACGCTTATTGTTAAGCGCAAACAACTATAGATTGGAAAGGAGAGTAAGAAATTTGACATTTCCATGACCGTAGTCTTTCTACATAAAACCGGTTACAAACCTGGGGTACATTTTCCAACAGAATAAGACCAAGAAATTACAAAAGTCTAGCAACAAATCCGAGGTGATGGCAGCGATGATAGAACAATGGTTGACTTCACCAGGTTAGTTGCTGACGTAACCGGGCTAACTGGTGATGAAATCAAATCGTTTCAGGTAACATCCTAGTATTTATTGACGTCATTGGCTACTAGATATGGTGGGTACCAGGGAAATCAAATACCTGGGGTGGGCCAAAACTGGCTGACAACAGGCAGCGGTGTTGTTAGTACCGAAATAAGGCTACTGCAAGATTATCTTCCTTAAAGTCTTATTATCGGAAACCTATGGGCGAAGCATTATGTAAATGCTATCCAATCATAGCACCGCGGCGTAGAAAGCAAGGAGAAACTACTGCACTACTTTCTCAAGTTCCAACAATTATGGCAACACAAAACCCGAATTTGGCCCCTAGTCCGTGGCAGGTTTTAAATAACCAAGGGGTGCTAAGAACCCCCCGTTAAAACAAGATAGGCACCACCCGTAAGTGGATGAAAAACAGAAAAATGCACTAAAATTGGAACATGGAACCTAAGGAGCCTTTATATGGCTAAGAAGACACACAACGTAATTCAAGAAATGACTAGATTAAACATAGAAATTCTAGGAATATTAGAAACAAGATGGCCGGGATGTGGAAAAAGTGAAATCGATGACCATGTCATATACTATGCAGGTAACAATGACACAAATCATCCGAATGGTGTTGCGATTATAGTCAACAAGGACATAAACAAATCTATAATCAACTGCATACCCTTTTCAGATCGTATAATATTACAACAACTAAAAGCGTCACCAAAGAATATTAACATCTTCCAAATATATGCCCCGACAATGGAAAAACCAGATGCAGAAATAGAACAACTGTACGTACACATAAATGAACTAAGAAAAAACATTAAAACAGACGAAGTAACTATTATTATGGGCGACTTCAATGCCAATGTGGGCCAAGGCAAAGTAGAAGACATTGTAGGAAATTTTGGCTTGGGTGAACAAAACGATAGAGGAGAACATGGTCGTCATGAACACGTGGTTCAAGTTACCACCTAGGCGCCTCTATACATGGACGTCTCCACAACACATCCCGGAACACATTATACGAATTCAAATAGATTATCTTCTAATTAACAAGAGATATAGAAATGTACTAACAGGCGTTAAAACATATCCCGGAAGTGATGTGGGCTCAGACCATAATCCTGTTGTAGGATACATTAACATACGTCTCAAAAAACTACGAAAGCGATATAACAAGGAAATAGATTTACAGAAACTGAAAGAACCAGTCCACTGCATGCAATTGGCTCAGACTCTAAACGAAAATATAAAAGAAAGTGGAATACACGAGTTAATAAATAATGTAATTACTGATGTAGACGATGCAGACCCACATGAGTACACATGAGTTGATAAGAGACACTAAAGAAAAAATTTTGCCTCGATTGTTGCCAACATTCAATAATGAATAAGGCACTTTAAGAAGAAGAACAGAAACAGAGACGTTCTTCCCACCTTAGAGCTGGCTATTATTGTAATATTTCCATCTTGTTTCTTGGAAGTTACAACACAAACATTTTTTAAACCTTTTGGAATGATAATTATTCTAAGCTAATTTCCCACTTACATTATATATATGTAAAGGACTATTTATTGGATCATTGTAGGTGTGGATTTTCTATTTCATACTTTTGACCCTTCCCAATAGCAAGCCTTTTAACAATTCTGGATACGGTGTTTGACAATTTTTTTAAGAAGCCTATACTATCATGTTAGATTGGAAATTTGGAACAAAAAAGGCTAATGCTGTAATTTGACCAATTGCATAATTGCCTGGTAATCACAGGTAATAACCCGAACAGTGATGAATTACTCCTCGCGTTCGAAAAGAGACGAAGCTTTCACGTTGGGTCACGCTACTAGTCTCAGTTGAGTTAAGCCGCCGCTCCTTTCCAAAACGCACCGCGAGCAGTAATAAACCGACCTGTAATTACCAGGCAATTATGCAATTGGCCTTTTTGTTCCGGATTTTTTATTCTAAATGGTGGTATGGGTTTCTTGTGATAGTTGTCAAACACCGTGTATAATTGACAGAGACATATAAAACCCAGCTTTTTGAAGCTCGTTTAAAAATATGCGCTTGACATTCAACTTCTTCACAAAGTGCTATATCAAATTATAAATTACATCTCGGTTTGGTTTCTCATTTGTTAGTTTAATGAGATTAGATATCGCAAAAGTTATCCAATATTTGAAAAACTTACCATCAGGACCGGTCAGCCTTTAATATTACTTGATGAAATTTAACGGCCAATTTGTTCTTACTGGTTGCCTCAAAGTTTTTCCTGCTTTTATCGTTTTAAGTGCCAACGAAAGTTGCTTTTCACTCCAATGCATCTTTGGTTTGACTATGACTTCTTAATATACTTCAAGATATTGCAGTTGAGGCTGATACATTACATGTTTTAATGAACAGTAGACCACTGTACTCAAAAAATATAATTGTTGCATCGGAATTTAAAAAAATATTAAATGTGGTTTTTTACTCAAAAGTGAATAATAGAGCAAGTGTTATATATTTAAATGGAAAAATAAAAACAAGATAATCTTGTTTTTTTATTTTGTTTATACTAAATTTACATGCCTATTTTAGCTTTTTAGTTTCTTGGAATAGCCCATTAACAAATACTTTCTAATGATTAAGAAAAGTTTACTATTTAAATTATGCTTAGAATAATGCAGGGGTGATTTTTGGAAAAAGCACAAGAATTTATTAAATTACTAAATAAAGACATTATTTAGCCACTGGCAATAGTGTGGGGCGTTTTCCACCAACAGCGAACCAAGTCTCTTAACCACATGCCTATGGCTGTATTCCCATACGCATTTCTCACATTTTTTATCTATTATTAAACACGAGAACATTCCTTTGTGTCTTTAAGAAAACGATATACTATTAATACAATCAAACAATTTTAATGTGCCCTTCGCATAAATTATAAAGTAAAAGAAAATTAAACAAAGAAGTTTAAAGATTTTTTTTATGTAATTCGGTTGATACATAGGTTTCAAACTCTTTGATGTATTTCCTTAGTGGATAGCTAAACTTTGTTCAGAAGTAGTTTCAGTGCATTAGTTTGGAATCAAAGCCCGCAGTAGCTCGTAAAATGTGATACCACTTGTAAAATGTGATAATTGTATTCTTTTCTTCTTTCTTCTTAATCTTTTTGCCCTTTCACTGGGTGTCGAATGTCGACTCTACCCATTTCTTCCATTCCTTCCTGTCCCTCGCATTATCCCTCATTCCCTCTATGGTCTTGCCTCTCTCCATTCCTAGTTTCTGAATTCTATCTCACCAGCTTTTTCTAGGTTTTCCAATATTTTTTTTACCCCTTTTATTTGTATTACTTTCTTTATCAGTTTGTCTTTGCCCATTCTGAAAATGTATCCGAACCATTTCAATTGCTTTATGTCTGCTATATTTGTTATTGCCTTCTGCTCTAATTTTTTCTTAATTTGTTAACTCCTGATCCTGTCTAGTTTCGTTTTCCTTGCTATTACTCTAAGGTGCTTAATTTCCGCTGCTGCTGGTTTTCTTCGTGTTTTTCCTAAATTAGCCAGAATTAGTTCGCATATAATAGAGTTTGGGTTAAAATTGTATTGTATTGTATACGTGTAGTTTGCTGCATATCCTCCATAACCATGTAGAAGCCTTATCGCCTCCTACCACTTTATCTTTTTAGGTTTTAGGTACTTTGTCTTTGGTGCGGGCTTTTTCTATTTTTAATCTGCTAATTGCTTTCTAAACTTTCCCTCCAGTTATATTTGTATCTTCCTCTTTCTCTCTTGACTGTTCTAGTCAGTTTCTTCTATTCCTTTACCCCCTTGATGCTTTGTATTCGGTTGAATTTTTCTTACAGTATTCTGCCCATGCTTTTAGAATTTCTTTGCCTTATTTTGCTATTTCCCCATTTTTATTTTTACTATTATTGATTAATTTCTTTCTTTTTCCTGAGATTCTTCTTATACTGTTAATAGATGGTCTTTTTCTAATTCTACGCCAAATTCTTTCCAGTTTTTGGCTTTAGCCTCCTTTACTCCTTTTTTAACTTTATTTCTTCCCTTGCTATATCCTCCTCTATCCTGTTCCGCTTTTGTTCGGGCGTACCTTTTTATGCTACTTTTTTACTTTTTACTTCCTACTAATTCTTTTACTCCTTCGTTTCTCCAACGCGTTTTCTTATAGTTTGTATCAGTCATTTTCCTTCCACATATCTTTTCTACTGTATATGTGATCACCTATTTAAAATTGTTTCACAGTTTTCTAGGTTCTGGCTTCGTGGTTGCCATTTATTTTTTCAGGCTCTATTTCTAATTGTTTCTGGTATTTTATTCTGATTTTTTTCCTATTCATCTTTTTCACGTCGATGTTACTGTATTTTATTCTACGTTCTCTTATGCTTTCCTTATTATTCCTTTTTATTATCACCGGTTTGTGCTTTGTTTACAGTTCTGCTTCTCTCTTTACTTTTATCTTAGTGATAAATTTTTTATTTCTTGTGGGATGCTAATTGTATAACATATTAAAGGACAACAATGACGCACACTACAAATGTAGTCAAATTACTTTTAGTCTGGTTGAAAGCGCAATTTTTATTATTATGCCTTAGAATTAACTTTGATCCTAGATCTAATCGGAATGTTAGTAATATTCAGCAACAAAACTAGTATTGCTTAGGTATGTTGTCATATACCTCAACATCTGTGATACTAATATTTTGCACAGTTTTTGCCTTTGATTATTTCTGTAAAATCGGATTGCTTTGAACCTTCAGCCTGGAGTAATAAAGAGTAAATACAACAAAACTAAAGCATCGAAAATTAAACATAATATTGTAAGTACAACAGTTTATGAACTGCTAATCTAAATCAACTGTCCAATTAGCGCAAAAATATTACTTGATAAGGAAGGGCAAACTTGTCGAACGCCGCAAATTAATTATGTACGAACACGCTCACTATCCAAACTTGAGTACATGTCAGCCTGCTCAAAAAGCAAATATTCCTAATTATACTGTCGCTCGTGCACTAAAACAGTTTAGGGAACAACTCATGGTGGAAAGTCAAAATTTTTTTTGTTCAAAAAGTAAAAGCTAGGGCCGTTCTGAAAAGTTTTAGGGCTAAGTTGTACAAAAATCTATTGACACATCAATGCGTGGTGACGGTTGATGAGACGTGTTGCTTCCACCAACTTCAATTTTACATTTCTGGGCAACACTGTTCGCAGTCGGAAAGAAAATGGAAAGCAAAATTCCTGAAGAAATTCTTTGCCTAGCAAGCCATATGCAGTTGCCATTTGAAGAGCAGATTTTATTACCACTGAGTCTATAAACTTGAACATTTATTGAAAAGAGTTTTTTGCCGTTCCTACAGCAACACGATGTTAAACTTTTTTGGTTAATCTGGCAACGTGCAACGAAAGAGTGGTAATTCACCAAACAGTTCAGAATTCAGGATTATTGAGCAATATTCGTCTATCGTAAAGGGAATATTGAAGAAACAAAGACACAACAGCCCAAACCATCGAAAAGTTCCGTTCCAATCCAAATGGCTCTGGGCAGCACGGAAAGTTCAACCGGAATTCGTGCAAAAATTGTTGGCATTAGTATATCGTAATTATTGTGTGCTTAAGGCCTAGCAATGTGAAGATTATAAATGTAAGTCTAATAAGAATACTTCTAAATATTTTGTATAAATTGTCTCGGATTCATTGCTTTAGTTTTGCTGTATTTACCCTTTACATAGAAACGCTCCTGATTAGTTCCAATTGTAGATATAACAAGTTATGTGCTAAATAGTAACTTGTGCATGTGCTTCCATGTATTTTCGAAAAAAATACAGTATATATAGATGTTTTACGTACAGGGATACGAATAATAATACGCCATTTTCTAATGTTTTGTCAGCTCGAAAATCTGATTTATTAATTTTCTGAATTATTGATTTTACACTTTGATAATGTGCACTTTTTGTTCTATTAATAATTTTTTGTTAATGGGGATTACATAAAAGAGAAAGAGAAATGGTTATAAGTTATGTAGAACAAGTTGGAAAGCTTTGGCTTAATATTTTTTAAGGGTGCCTTTTTGTGAGTTCCACGGACGACTAGGCGAACACGCCGCAGGTCTCCTCTTAAGTGGCATCGTCGAGATTTTCGATGCGGAGATAAGAAAGCGGCCCAACTCTTCCGAAACGGCACGCCAATTACGTTAATTAACAAAAACTCCGGCGACGATAAATTCCGGCGACGCGATCGTAAATAAGGTCTCACCACTAATTGAAGTTCTGAATTATGTTTCGACGCAACCATTCGGCCGAGGACTTGTGTACGTGCCGAGGAATTTCGAAGCCCGGTTCATCCAGTCGAACCAGAACGGAGAGCGGGCTGGCGGCCGGGATTTTACCGCGCCAGCTGTCACATAACTTACGCGGCCCCACCCGAGCCGCCATGCTCGCTCCGGGCTCGGCTCGGAATTGCTGCTTGGGTCTCCCGGCCGGATGCGCGGCAAAAAACCCGTCCTGCCGCTTTGTCTTCCCATTTTGGCCGGCCGTGCTGCGGCCAGCCGCCGATCTGGAATCGGTAATTAGTTAATTGCGCCTTGTAAGGGCCCGCGCTTTGGCGCGTTAATTGCACGAATGCCAACTCCCATTTACGGCAGCCGTCGTATCGGCCCTAATTAATTCCGACCGTTACACCCGTGCGACTAAAGCCGATTCGAAATCCGGCTTGTTACGCAGTCCAGGGCCGTTATCAGGTGCAAAGTACTAAATGATCAATAAAACGGCTGAATCGACGGGTTCTGATTACAGCGGGAAAACAAAATGGAGTACTGAAACGCATAGGCCAGGATTAACGTCCCTAGGATATATCTACTCATAAAATGTGGTTAATATAATTTGAATTTGTGAATATAGACCCATTTTATAAAAATATTGAAGTGATGATTATTTTCAAATTTTTATCTCATTCCAGGTTTTCTTTCTCGATCTTTACCATGTTTTGCTAATTAAATTTAGTTCCATCGGTTATTTTAAAAAATTGAGGCCATATTTTTTTCATTTTTTTTAGTTGATTTTGTAATATTTTGTTCATTATGGTATAATTAGTGCTTGTTAACACTCTCATAAATTTAAATATCAGATTAGGTGGCTCAATTTAATTTATTTACTCCAAAAATCTTTTTTGTTAGCCACGACGATCTTATTAGAATTATTGTACTTTTGTTTGTTTCTGTTTTCTGTGATTATCTGTTTTTTTAGATAATCATTTGGACACTAAAATTCTATTATCTATTTTATAGTGTTATCAAGAATCATCTATTAAGAGGTGTTATTTTAAATTTGACACTATAACTCAAGCTGTCATTCTTCGACTTGTGAATGGTTAACAATTTTTTTTTAATTTAACATCTCATTTATTTGCAACTGTGCAAGTACATTTAGCAAAGTCGTTTGATAGTTTAATAAACATGTAGAGGCATGCTCAATAATATGTTTCTATAACAGGTAGGCTTATAGGCAACTTACAACTAACTCTAAGTATTTAAAATCTGGTTGGCAAATCGTTTGGCACATGTTGTAATCGTCTGTTGTTGTTGGGTTGATCCATAAAATCTATTGCGACGATCTTTGGATGGGTACTCGGCCGAGTACTGTATTGGGAGCCTAATTTCTTTTTTGACTGTGGGAATACGAAGATCCTTTATGACGACCGTGTTTGGCACAAACCAGGGTGCGTTTGCTATCATGCGCAGCGCTTTACTTTAGAAGCGCTCTAGGATTTCGATATTTGAAGTGGACGCTGTCTCTCAGAGTTGGATGCCATAGGTCCAGATTGATTATTGTTTTGTAGACTAGAAGTTTGTTGTATATCTTAGTACATCTTAGCGAGGGTTAATCTAGTTGCTTCCGTTTTGTGAAAATATGTTTGCATCAATTTAGCCTTCTGTCAAAGTGTAAGCCGAGGTACTTAACATCATCTTGTTGTGGATAAGCCTCGAAAACACTTCCCTGTGGCACACCGGCGTTTATTGGAAAAAGTTCCGTATATTCAGTTTCAAACTTTACCAGGAAGGATCTGTTATTCGGGTAAAATTTAAGAATAAGAAAATAGTTTAGAGTAAGAAGTAGTCGCAAACTTGTAAAGATTTTGTCAACGCCTACGTGATATCTAAATATGCAGCGGAACTGTACTCTTTGCTTTCGAAGGCATCGTTGATCCTTTGGACGACTAGGCGTATTTGTTCTACCATGGAATGCATTTGCCTGAAATCAAACTGATGATTAGGTATTACATCATCGTTTTCCAGGGTTGGTAAGAGCTTTCTTAGCAGAAGCTTTTTAAATACTTTTGAAACAATTGTCAGTAGACTTATTGGCCGATAAGATGTTGGTTTGCTGGGGGGTTTCCCTAGCTTTAATATTAAAATAACTTTCCATTGATCTGGGAAATACCCTGTGCGAAGAACTTAGTTAAAGAGCTAAGTAATAGGTGTATAAATAAGTTCTCAACTTTAGATTTCACAGGACGTAAATCACCGTTTACATGTAACGTATTAGCCCGCCCTCTTGCGGTTTTAAAGCAATGACATTTGGTCTTTCGAAACATCATGCGATTTGGCGTTTCATGCACCTAAACTTCAATAATCAGCTGTGTTCACGATGGCAGTCACAAAAGAGCATATTCGATTTTCTATTCAGTTCGCGTTTCATCTTAAGAAAAACGCTGCTGAAGCCACCGAAATGATTTCTGCTGCATATGGTGAAAATGCTGTAAATCATGCAACATGCAAAAAGTGGTACCAAAGATTTCGCGGAGGAGAGTTTAGTCTTGAAGATCAACCACGCGCTGGACGCCCTCAAACATTTGACACGGATGAGCTGCAGACGCGTTAGGCTGGGAACTTCTCCCACATGCGGCGTAAAGCCCAGACATGGCCCCTTCCGATTATCATTTATTCCGGTCGTTACAGCATCGCTTGGCTGATACGCACTTCAAAACAGAAGAAGAAGTCCGAAAATGCATCGATAACTTTATCGTCTCGAAGCCGGTGAGCTTCTATCACCAGGGAATTTGCAAGCTACCCGAAAGATGGCAAAAGGTCATCGATGCCAACAGAGAACACTTTGATACTTAAGTTTTTCTTGTTTGTTTTTAAATAAAACTTTAATTTTGCAGAAAAAATCTGAGAACTTATTTATACACCGATTAAGATATTTAGCTCCAGTGGTAGGTAGTTCTTTAAGGATACTACCAGTAATTAGCTCATATCCTGGTGCTTTCTTTAGATGTATATTGCTAATGATTTCCTCGACATCAGCAGTTTAGAGTCGGTGAATTGGTACTTTTAGTTGATATGGGAAGTCTAATTATTGAAAAATTTCCGATTCTTCTTCGGGCCTATTATCTGGTTGATGTGGTTTAAAGACGATTGTTAGATGGTTTGCTTTTTTGGCCCACTCCCCTTGAGGTGCCCTAATGGACAGGAAATGTGTTTTTACTTGTTTTAACTTTTTAGTCGTCTACCAAAGAGAGTCGTAGCTTTCAGTAGCTGTGAGCTCTTCTAAGAAAGTTTAGATGCATTCATTTTTGTTTTTGTTTACTAGTTTTTTTAATTCTTGTATGACTGCATTGAGTAAACGTTTGTTTTCAGGCGTTCTTAGTCTTTGCCGTTACTTGCGGATTCTTCTGTTTTCAAGGATTTTTTGCCTTATTAATATAGGACAGTTATAAACTGTGGGAATCACTGATTGCTCAGGCGTTGAATTCTAAGCCGCCCATTGTATCGTGTCGGTGAAATGCTTCATAGCATCTTCCATGTCTGTTTCAGTCTTGAGGGATACGTTTAATGTTAGTTTCTAATAAACTAGAATTTTGAAGTACCCCCAATATGTGGATTTATGTCTTAGACTTGGTTGTTTTTCTCTACTTATTATTTTTGCTGTAATCGAAGACTGGGCAATTATCCGAAGACAGGTTGAAACAAGATTGAGCCACAATAAGGTCTAGATCAGGTTGTTTGTTCCTGCCAGGTGGCCAGTAAATGGGTTCACCGGTAGAAACCTATTTCAAATTATTGCCTTGAATAGTTTTAAGTAGCTCGCGTCCTTTGGGTGTTATAATTCGTGATCCCTAGTGTGTTTAGCGTTGTAATTACCTTCTTGTGACGAACCGACGACCTAAGAGTACTATAAAAATCCTCGAAATGCTCCTGTTTTACTGTGAATTTAGGGGGAAAATACACAGCTGAAATTGTTATCTTGCTGAATCTTCTATGGACACACTGGATACTTGAAGAAAAGGTTGACTGTAACTGCTTAGTTGATGGTGTTTTATAGAGTTTTTGATAATTATAGCGGTTCCACCTCGGACTGTTCCTGCTGGATGATTAGTTTTATAGACACTGTAGTTAAGAAATTTTAAATAATTTTTTCTGCAAAGTGTGTTTTGGAATTAGTATAAATATTTTAGCTTTTCGACTTGGTCTGATAGGCCAATGTCATTTCATAAAGCCAGTTGTAAGTTTTTGGCCATTATTTAAGTTTGAAAGCACGGTTGTCAGGAGGTTTACTAGAGTTCCTATTTGGTCAAACATGTTTTTCATCATGTTTGCTAGATCTTGCAAGTCATTAAATTGCTGATTAGGTTGATTAGTGTTTGAAATGCATCATGTTAGTGGGGAAGTTGCATGAGCGTATGATAGTCCTGGTTGAAGTTGTTGATTACATATAATTGATGCAGGGGGAGTGTACTGTTTTGGTCTAAGCTGTGGAAATTTTTTTTTGATGTTTTTTATAGATTATATATTTCTTATAATTGGCAGCTCAAAACACATTGCACATTTTTGGATTTTTCTTTACGTCGACACTGTTCAGTAGGGTGATCACCTGTACATTTTATGCATCTGGGTTATTAGTGACCGTACCTTTGGCATCTCGCGCACTGGGCGATTTCTCTTTTCTGTTTGGGTAATTCAAATTTGATTTTATACTGCTGCATGTACTCAACATTGTAAATGTTTTTATTATTGGTTGCTGATTTCAATTCAATAAAGAACATTGAAAGTATTGTTCAGTATTGTTTGGCGTTCCAAATTTTCGTGACTGTGTGTCCCATTTCTCTATTTCTGCTTTGATTTTTGGATGCTGATGGAGTAGTGCATATTTTTAGTACTACCTTGCAAGTTATTTCCTTTTTTAATTTATATGTCTGTTTTTCATTTAAGGCTTTTATTATAATACCATAATATTTAGCGGTTTTGGCTTAGACTTTTACCTGATTTCCAGTGAGAGCTTTAATTTCATACTACTGTTTTGCGACTTGGTCTAAGAGTTTAATAAGCAGTGCAATATTTTTAACACCATTTATAAAAATTGGAGGAGCTTTAGAGAAATTTTCAGAATTTTTTTTTGAGTGGGTATCATCCTATTCTTTTTCTTCTAGGGATGAGTAACGATTAGAGGTCGACGATGGATTTAACCAGTATACATTGTCTTTCGAATGTTTTTGTTTTTAAGTCATCTTGAGAATTTCTACCTCTTTTGTACGTCTCTTTGGTCCAAGAATTATTATCTTCTGGTTGCGATAGAAACATAGAGGTTTGAGGATAGTTTTGGGGTTGGTGATGGGGTTGGGAATGAACATAGTTTGTTATGGCTGTATAATGTAATTACCTGGCATTTGCGTTTGTTGCTATTTGTGAGGATGGAATCGCCCTAGACGGCGGGAGGACGACCAGGTTAACCTTTGCAAATGATTTGTTGGTGTAATTCCGGTGCAATTTACTAGTACCAAATTAAACTATTGCAAATAATAACACTCGTGATAATACGAGGTCGTTAAAATTGTAAAAATGTACTAAAAAATTGTGAAAATTTCGAAGAAACAATTTTAAAGGTTTTTTCGGTCAAAACGAAGCGCTTTGCCGCACAGCAATTGTGAAACTAACAAAAAATTTTCGGTTATGTTCCCGATATAAAGTCGGATCTGTTAGATACATCCACTACTGTATTTAAAAGCATTGTAGAAGATCTGAATTTAATTAATTTTAAAATGGGCATCTCATAAACTAACCATAAATTGCAAAGCAATCTGAGCTTAAAGGATTAACGAAGATCAGTTTATAATGGATGAAATCTTTGCTAATTTGGCATTAGAGATACAAGGAGCCGACCTCCAGTTTTTAAAGAAAATTTTCCTAATTTATGACCCCCATTTTTACATCACTAGGCAGGTAAATAAATAATACTGTCATATATGGAAATCTGGAATCCAAGATAAATACTCGAAAATCCTCTTCACCCCAATGAGTTACAATCTAGTGCACTTTTCGGGTTGGTGGCGTTATTATTCCGTATCTTTTTGAGAGACTTCTATTGTAGTATACTGTAGAGCAAAGGTAGTAACAATTAAAGGTAGGTCCCAATGAGATGGACAAAAACAATTATACCCGATGACAAATTCTAAAAAATACATTGGATCTTTTAATCTATTAATGTTCAATAATTTCTAGTTGAATTATCAACAAAACTGTATTCTTATTGCTTCAGTCAACTTATAGCTGTTTTAGAATACCAAAATAGCAGGAATATGATGACAATGTAAGCACAATGCAAAAGATAAATTATTTTCAATAGTTTTATTTTATTGTTGATATATTTTGAAGCACTGTGTAACATATAATTCAATTAGTATAAAATTAAAGTTATAAAAGTTAAACTTCTGCTATACATGAGAAAAAATTTGAAAAATACTTGCTTTAGATGTTTTACTGCTTGTTGTCTATAACACGGCATACTTGCTTGTAAATGAACTATTTGAGGAAATAATAACCGATTTTATTTGCAGTGAATTAATAATCCAATACAGAGAAGATGACGATAAAGTAAAAATTCATATTAAATTAACTAAGAACTATACTAAAATCAAAACCTACCTGAAAAATACAAAATTCCCGCTTACCAATTAAAAGAAGAGCTCTAGTTTAAAGTTGTTCTAAGAAATATTAACCGTGAAGTCACTTTCTCAAACCTTTTTTTTTATTTAATGGTATTTCAAGTACCTAATCCAAAAAAAGCCCCCAATGTGTAAATCGTTAGATATGGCCACATTAATAGGTTCTACATGCGTGAAAATTGCAGACAATTTGGGAAAATATGAAATGTATCATTTACAAAGTCAACTAAGCCAGTCAACTTTAAACCATATTAAAAAAAAAGGATTTCCATCCTTTACAGAAAAATGAACAAATATTACAATACCGCGTGTGACAACTAGAGCATCCATAGTTTCTGAAACTGCTTGTGCTAAATTCTGACAGCCAAACTTTAAACGGTCATAAACCTCTCTCAAATAATCTAGGATACTCACGCTTCAATTACCACTTCGTAAAAACATGCTGGTTAAACTAATAGAAACAGTTGACGGCATATTAAATCTATTAACCTTTCTGATATACAAAATGAAATTAATGGCCTCCAAGCTTAAATTAGCAGAATGGAACGCTATAATGGCTCAGTCCAGTAAAACCATATAAAAATACTAAACTATTTATGATACCAGACATGCAGATGACGAAGGTTACGCAGATACTGCCATTACAATCACAAAATTAATTAAACACTACCAGAGGTCTAAATATGTATCTTCCACATTTACAGACAACTAGCGATAAGTTAGTGATTACAGCAGTATATTGTTTCCCACAATATAATGTTTAAAAAGACTTACTGAAACACCATATAAATACATTTAGACATTGCTTTCTTGCTGGAGGTGACTATAACTCAAAACACATTTACGGGATATTAAGACTCAACTCCAGAAATACAATTATTACAAGCACTAGATGCAGTCAACGCCAACGGGAGAGCCTACTTATTCGCTCATAGATAAAGTTAAAACCCTACAACTGCTGAATTTCTGCATAATTAAAGGACCGTCCCAATATTAATTTGAAATTCAAAAATGAGTTGTTTTTTTGTTCCCAGACTACAATCCTTTTCTCATTATACACCTAAACACTATTTTTTATAATAAATATACAAACAGGCATATGTTCGTTCAAATAATTGTTGAGAGAGAAATTAAGTCTAACCTTATCTTTAAAAACCTAAGAAAAGTGGAAGAAGCAGTAAAGTACGTGATCCAGAAAACTACATTACTACAGAAGACTACATTAAAAATAAAATGTTCGAGAAACGAAACCTTAGGAAAAAGTAATAACGGATAAATCGTGGGATGAGAGCTTTTAAATTAGTGTTAAATGATTACGGATATAAAGGAAATAAAAACTAATTATCTAAATTAACAGCACAGCAGCAATTCTATGAAAACTTGTTAGACGTTTAAAGAAATCCTTGATACTAATACCTACTATCAAAACAACGAATAGAATTAAGGAGAGAGGTAAAAGAGGAAAGGCAAGAAATGTAAAATTGAAATTTTTAGAGCATTTGAGAGTCGTATTCTAATCCATTCTAAACGTACATTTCTAATTTCAGGTTATCATGCGGAGATTAAAAAAAAGTTGAAACGCAAATCTGCATCTAGCAGATGTAACAAACGGAAAATATTGAAAATACCTCAAACTAAAGTAAGTTCATATTGTCAAAACAGCTGTTTGTCAAATCTAACGATGGTTTTGGAGAATCTTTTTCTAAAAATGCCATAACCGCTGGTACAAGAAAAAGAACTTAATCCCAAATCACTAATTTAATTTCAGCACGATACTAGACGGAATAGGCACAGAGTAGTCAAAAAAGCTAGACATATAACACAAAAGATGTTGCTCGGTAGTACTATACACGTCTCCCAAGTCTTGCATAAGGTTTTTTCAGCTGAGCTTCTAATCAGTCAAGATCAACCTTTCATTTCAATGTTGTCTGGCATTGTATGACTTTATTAACACTATTAAAATCGAAAGTTCCACAAAGAAGCACCGACCAACATTACCTTTACACTAAAAAGAGAAACATGTCCGCCAGTAGTTCTCAATGACAAAGCAATACTACAATCTAATACTGCCAAATATTGGGCAACCATTTGAATAAACATTTAACTGAGCTAAATGAAAGCAATTTTGTCTAAAATTCTTAAAAGTCTTTTATTTCTTAGGACAAATTTGAAACTAACATTAGAATATAAAGGTCTTCTTTATATACGGTTTGTCCAGAAAGTATTGCAAATAATTTTTCTAGTCAATCAGAAGAGACGTGGTTGGATGGATGATGGAGGGGTTTAAGTAAAGAATGCGATCCGGCTCAGTTGCCCCCGAGGTTTGAGAGAGTGAGGATTGCGCTTCTCTCAAACCGTGTTTTGATGACGCGTCACGGACTCGACATGCAGCCTACGTTAGAGTGACGTTTTGCGGTAAAGTTTTGTGTCAAAAAAATGCGGCATCAAGATATTGAATCTGATAAGGGAAGCCTGGGAGAGGAACCCATGTTAAAAACGAGGATTTTTGAATGACACAAGATGTTTCATAAAAGATGAGGAGCCGAAGGACGCAAAGGACGTCCTCAACGAGCCATAGTGCTGAAAATTTGGTAAAAGTGAAACAATTTTTGGCGGCGTTCAAGTGTTCGATTGACAGCACAGGAGTTAAATTTACTTAAAACCGTAGTATATAAAATTGTATCTGAATAATTTTTGGCCGATCACAACGTGGCAACGTTTCTCTAATCCGTACAGTACTTGGCTCCGCCCGACTTCTTTCAGTTCCCAAACTTAAATTTAATCCGAAAGGAACTCATTTTGGTTCGGTGGAGAGGGTCCACACCGCCGTAACCAAGACTATAGACAGCATTTCAGTTTTCACATTCCAGGAAGTCTTCAATGCGCGAGAGGCACGTTGGAAACGCTGTGTGGGTGCAAGAAGAAACTTTTTTGAAGAATTTAAAAAAAATAAACGTTTATCTGCAGTATTTTTGTTTTTATTGAATTAATAGGTGTATAAATAAGTTCTCAGCTTTTTTCTACAAAAAAAGTTTTATTTAAAAACAAACAAAAAAAGCTTAAGTATCAAAGTATTCTCCGTTGGCATCGATGACCTTTTGCCATCTTTCGGGTAGCTTGCGAATTCCCTGGTGATAGAAGCTCACCGGCTTCGAGACGATAAAGTTATCGATGCATTTTCGGACTTCTTTTTCTGTTTTGAAGGGCGTATCGGCCAAGTGATGCTGTAACGACCGGAATAAATAATAATCGGAAGGGGCCATGTCTGGGCTATACGCCGCATGTGGGAGAAGTTCCCAGCCTAACGCATCTGCAGCTCATCCGTGTCAAATGTTTGAGGGCGTCCAGCGCGTGGTTGATCTTCAAGACTAAATTCTCCTCCGTGAAATCTTTGGTACCACTTTTTGCACGTTACATGACTTACAGCATTCTCACCATATGCAGCACAAATCATTTCGGTGTCTTCAGCAGCGTTTTTTTTAAGATGAAACGCGAAGTGGATAGAAAATCGAATATGCTCTTTTGTGATTGCCATCGTGAACACAGCTGCTTATTGAGGTTATGTGCATCAAACGCCAAATCGCATGCTGTTTTAAAACCTCAAGAGGGCGGACTAATACGTTTCATGTAAAAGGTGATTTCCGTCCTGTAAAATCTAAAGCTGAGAATACACCTATTATTCTCAATACCCTCGGAAAATCCTGTACAGTAGTTTTAACAGTAATGCAGATCTATAAAGTCCAGTTCTGGGAAGCAGCATCAAATTTAAATATTGAGATAATCCAGCAGTTGCAGTTGAAAGCATTAAGAATGTTAAGAAGCCTCTAGTTTGCACTAAATTATGTAACCCATTGAGACCAAAATATATTAACAATAAAAAACCAAGCGACAAATATATAGATCAACTTTATCACCATCCCAACAGCTTACCAAATAAATTCTTTTAAGTTGCAAAATAAAAAATAAATTCCTAGACCTATCTCATGCAGAGACATTTTATCCTAATGCAATATGTATATGTGGTTAAACGATGGCATAAAATAATTTCATGTATTTTCCTATATTTACGTTAATTGATAAAGAAGAGCGTAGCTAAACAACCTTCTACTGTGTGAGTATATTTTAAGGTAATCAAAACACTCACTAAACGTCTGTATAAGTACTATATACATATGTGTCAATAATTTTTTTGGAAAAAAAGGTCAGTTTTTCTACATATTTCTTTGTTATACACTTTTGATTTGCATAAATGATTATGGCCTTTTGAAGAACGTAACTAAAAGCACAAAAATAATTGGCAATAAGCGTACCTCACAAGTAAGTAAATTTAAATTTATGTTATGTCGTACAAAAAAATATATATAAAACAAAAATCGATAATAAAAGAAGAAGAATATAATCAAAATTTTAAAATAAAACTTTTGGAATCCGTAGCTACATAATTTCTAGCAGACAGAAAATTAAATGAAGAAATTGGTATCAGAATTACATATAAATTAAAGATTATACAAACAATTGATAAAGCCATTTTAAAGTTTTAGAACGTATTATAAATATAACTAAGAGCTGGTTTATCCTAAAAAGAGAGAAAGATTAGTTTTATTATGAAGTAGTGTCATAACAGTTATAAATTCAAACAAATGTAGAAGAAAACCAGAAGAAAGAATCAGAACTGTTTACTAAAGAATTTCTTGTTATTATTTAGACGAGGATGCTAAATTGTGCCAAATAATTTTAATTTACAATGGCTTTGTCGCACGGAAAACCATCCTGGTTCAAATATTTGCTTGGCTTCTATTTGGCTGTGGTCATAATAAATAGGTTAATTTCACTGGCTATTTCAGCTTTGTTTTGGCGTGAATAGTAACAGGAATTACATGTTTTTATTCGTAGCGTGGAAGATTGTGCTAGTGTTTTGGCAGCTGATTTTATTGACATACTTCTTAACTACATACCTTAGACTTGCTTGGCTGCAGCGGCAACTTTTTTATTTATTTGAAATAACAAAGGTATGTTAATTATTTTATTAGTACCAACAACTGCTTTTACTTTTTCATTAGATATTTATTACATTTTCTTAATGTTTAACTATTATTTATTATTTTAGCTTATACACTAAACTTCTTATTTTAGAAAATTTGCTGTGATTGAAAGGATCTTATTGTTTCTTTTAATTTTTATCTTTTAATAACTTTTGGGTAATATAATTTCTTACAGAAGTCATATCCATCAAATTATCAGTTACAATTAAATTAACTGGCGCATTTTGTACGTATCTTCAAATACAGATATAACAGTAATTGTGCATTGGCTTGTAATATAGTAATGCAGTGAAAAAGCATTTTATAAAGAATTTATATTTTATTTTATTTTAGATGGCATTCTTCTACAGCACTTGCTCTACTTGTTGCTGATTCCTTCCCATCGTTTCAGAAGATTTAATATTCCAGTAAGTATAAGGAACTGCTGAGTAATAGTTTTTACAAGTGAAACGTCTGTATTTTACTTCAAAGGTATAATTAATTATGTAGGAGTATTTTTGTTTGTGTTTTTTGCAATTCATTTTTCACAGCCTGAATGATTTGTATCTTTGCTTATTCGTAGTTGTTTTTAGGCTTGTGTCTAGGTTATCGTTTATACTTACAGGTTCTGACCTAAAGAAACTGATTAAACTGATTACGTCCCGTCGTCCGTTTATTACAAACTTCGCATAAAATAAATCGTTTCCAAGGTTCCTTCACACTACGTTTTAATATATAGTGTCGGTTCAAAATTTTTAATATTTTGTATCCATGACCACAACTTGCTTCAAAGACGAACTACCCCCACAATTTTTGCACATGTGTTGAGAGATGACAAGTTTTCAAAATACCCATGTTAAGGTACTGATATTAGAGTTTTTTATAGCTTATTGTAGGAAAACTTAATTTTAGAAGCTTGTATCTTTTTCCCAGATTGAAAAAAAATGAGAAATAAATATATGTTAGAAAGACTTTCTGGGGCCAAGAACTCTGATAATCAAGACACACAGAAATGTGCCAAGAAATAATTTTTTGAAGAAAGTACATTTAAAAAAATGATTTATTTTTCCTATCCGTTCAATCTATTGGGTATATCTGATATGTGTATAAATGTTCTAGTAAGGCATTGGTCATTTTACCCATTCGCTTTTTGGGTCTAACTTCAAGGCTACTCTTCACTATGGTCTTTCATAGCCCAACGATCATTTTTTTCTAAAATAATTAGTTTTCAAAGATAACAGATAATTTAAAAAACAAAATGATATAACATGTTTTCGCGGAGATCTGGCTGTTTTTTTTGAGCATACACGTTGCGACGCGTAGGTTACGTTGTATGATATGGGGCTCTTTCAATAGGGTTAAAGTAGGGACTTTGCGTAGGATTCAGAAGATAATGAAGACTTCTGATTATGTAGAAACCTTGGAGGCACTATGGAGCTTTAAGCAACGGCGAATTGTGGAAAAAAAGTAGGCTTTCCTACAATGTTAGACAAACGTCATATTAGTACGTTAATACGCGTATTTTGAGGGTTTATCATCTCCAGCAGATATCCAAAAATCAGGGAGGTAGTTCGTCTTTGAAACGTGTTACGGTTATAAATTTTCCAAAATTTTTGACCGATACTGTTTTAGATCTTCACTTGAGCCTCAATCTGCCTACTTCCCAAGGAGAACTACAAATTGAAAAAGAAGACTGACTTTCCCTGAGCTCTACGTCAGTATTTATAGAAAAAGAAGTGAAAGTTTGACGGGGGACATGTTTGTGTCCGAAATGTACTGCGTTGGGTAAAGTTTGTGTGTTGTAATGTGTTACGTAAGTGATGACGTGCAGTAAGTATTAAAGCAGTGAGGATAATTTTCAATTTCAATGGTCTCGCGAATAATTTTACTGGTAGGATGGGAAATAGAAGCGGGTGTTTTGGAATTGGAAAAATTAATTATATGTCCGGTTTCGTTGTTGTTTTTGGCCAAGGCAGAAGAAATATCATCCTTAACGTACAGCTAAAAAATGTTCGTATATACAAATATATGTTTGTCTGTTCGTTTGGCCTATGAAGGTTCTGTCATGGTTACCACAAGGTATTTCATAAACACCTTGGGATTTGTGGGGGTAATGGTCCTTAGCTGAGTAGATAAAGTTAGCTATTTTATTGTTTTTATTAAAGACAGTTTATATATTTTGTTTATTCAGTATGCGACTTATTCTACCAGTAATGCCTTTGATGTAAGGTAAAAACGCCTTAGTTTGGTGGAGAAAATCATGGGTTTTGGAAGTGGTATTTTTCCTAATGTTGTTGATGATGTGGGTTCGGAATTTTTGACAATATCCGTGTTAAGGTTTTGGTAATGATATTTATTTCAGTTTGTTGGTTCTTATTGTCGGAAAGTTTGAGATATCTATTAATTAGAAATTTTGCCCTTGAGTGAATTTAAGCAAAGTGATGGTGGGATTTTGCATTTAGATAAAGATTAGTATAGGTAAATTTTCTGTAGACGTTGAAAATATTATTGATTATAAGAGATCCAAAGGAAAGGGATTGATTTCCATTGTAAACTTGATATTGGCATGAAGTTTATTAAGGTGGAAAGGGAATTCGGAAGGCGTATCATGTCCATGCGATCAGATGACAAACATATCGTTAACGTACCTTATATAACAGGTAGGTGTTAAGAGAAAAGACGCAAGGACTTTTATTTATAAATCCATCATGAATAAGTTAGCTACAACAAATAAAAGTTTGGCGGTAGAATTTGTTTTTGAGAGTAAAATAAATATTACATAGGCAATGGTTAATTAATTTGAAAGTGTCGTCTTCTAAATTCTGATTAGTTTTTAGAAGCTACAAGGTGTCTGGAACGGGTTTATTAGTAAAGGGGGACTGACCATTACGTTATCTTTACGAATGGGAAAGGATTTGAGAATTTCTAAGAAGTAATAGGAGTTTCGGAGGTATGATCAGGCTTGTCCTATAAGTGCCTGTAGAATTTGGGGCAGATATTTGGCTAAGTATGGGTAGATGAATCAAAGGCACTAACAATAGGTCGTAAGAGTGTATTTTCCTTGTGTGTTTTTGGAACGTCGTACAATTTGTATATTCTTGAAAATTTCTCTCAAGAAGTTTTTTAGTATCAAGAGAGGAAGGTTTGATATATTTTTGGGGTAACGTATCTGTGCGTAGAACTTTGCATCCGTCTTGGCTGATTTCATTGGTTGTGTTTTCGGAAAATTTGGTAATAAATTATTTTATCTAGGATATGATATCTTCTGCGAGGATACGATTAGAAGTGTCAGGAAAGTTGAAACTTTTTTGTGAGCTTAAGTGATAATGGGAAAGATTACGCACGGTGATTTTGTGACGCGATGGATGGGTCGTAGATAAATGCTTCTGGAAAAGTCTGGACAGTTTCTGTTTTTGGATATTGGTTTTCTCTTTAGGTATATGTATATGTGTGTGTATATATATCCCAAATGGTTGCATAAACTTGGGGAGAGCTGAGATTATAGAAAGTGTCATACAGTTGAGACTTAATTTGATCAAGCTTTCTAAGAATGGAGTGGATGAAGTGTTTAAGCAGATACAGTTCTGTTTAAGGATACGGGAAATAAGAAAAGATTTTTGATGGCATTTTAGTCGTAAACTTGCAGGGATAACTTGTTTGTCTCTGCACGATTTTAGAAAAGCAAGATCACACAAAAGGTTAGTCTTACATACAATAAGCTTGGAATATAGCTGAGGTTAAAAGTTTCCTTCCCGTAGAGGCGTATAAAATGTTTGAAAATATATATGTAATTCAAAACGCTTATAGAAGCCACTTACAATACTCATTAATTTAAAATGTTGTACATTGTAATTGAAAGTACGGGTGTTGATTTTTAAAATTTTTAACTTTAACGGCTCTTACTACTGTTACATCGTTAATTCTATAGCGTTGCCATATTGTACATAAATTAAAAATGTCTTTGTCCCCATACGCGCCCATGGATTTATGTGTGTATGCATCCGTGCGTTTAGTGTCTGTACCTGCATGTATGTAAAAATCATATTTCTATAAAATAATAACTAAAATTTAGTGAAAGAATTAAATAATATAAAACATGAGGAAAATGTAAGAGACAGTGAGAAAATTGTATCGAAGATACTTTATACCCACAACAGTTTTCTAGAGCATGAAAACCACAATCATACCAAGATGAGATATGTACGAATTAAAAACAAAAATGTTAAATTTAAAAATAACAATGGATACTTCAACTCAAATGAAATAATGCAAATAATAGAAATAGAACAAACATATCCAAGTTTTACTCTTGCTGCAGGACTAATAAAAATGTATCCATATAACATAGAGAAAGATTGACAAAAAATGCGGGAGAATTAAGCGATCCCTATAAAGAAGAACCCTTATCTAAAGCCGTGTTCATAGCCATATCAGCGTCGCGAGGTAATGTAGCACAATGAGACATTTCGAAGATTAATTGGTTCCCGGCATGATCGACGGTTCCGCAGCGTTCGCGCTCGTAAGAGCCTTGCCGTGTCCAATCCGTTGCAATTGGTCTCGTTGCTGGGTAATTCCGTTTTGCCACGGCCGTAATCCCGCGTACCTGAATTATTCCCGGCCGGTGTTGTTTTCGCCATTATTATAAAACATCCGTACGGCAAATTGCGTTATTCGCGCTGGGCAGACTTAATAATGTAAAGTAAAACACGCCGTAAATTTAAATCGACAAGCTGAAACGTTTAGACTTGCCGGAGACGCGGGTTTACGATGCCAAGGCACTTAGGAATTATTGCAAGTTTAATTATAAAAGTAGGGGTGACGCCAGTAAACAGGTCTACTTTATGGCTTATAGATCATCGCCAACGTGATGGCTCTCGTGTTACACGCGTCGTAATTGGCCACAATGTAGCAATGTTACCTGGCCTCGAACGCCCCGCGTCGCCGCGCCATATGATCGCTTCCGGAAGCGTTCTGCTCTTCCTGCGGCCCCAGCAGTCATAGTGCCCCGCAGGCGGGGTAGTATATCCTTCAAATTACGAGGGTAATTTGAATACCCTCCATAATTGTGCAGGGATAGATGGTGTTAATGGGGTCTATAAAACACCGGATCGTATGTAGAAGTTTTTTTAACCTTACTATGAATGACCTAATTTCTTACACTTTTCCATAGCACGAAACGAGTGCCCAGTGCCATAAAAGAAGGATAAATTTTATTATGTATTTTATAAACAGTACGTGTTAATATTATGTTCTTCGTGAATTTGTTTTTGAAAATTTTGGAATATTTTATCCAATTGTTGATCCTTATTAGAAGCGCAACATGACAATTGCTCTGGACAATTTAAAAAGTTTTCTTATAATTTTAAAGCGGTCAAGAGACGTGTGTTGCATGAATTAGATGTCACATCTAGAAAGATCGCTTTACTGGAATGCCTCACTTTTCTCCTTCAGCTATAAGGATGTACATCTAATTCATTAAGTCAGAGCTTTGCCAAATTTTACATTTTGGGCCACGTAGGTGCTTTGCTTCTTTATTAAAAAATAATATAGTTTTATGCGCAAATTAAAGTTTTCTTATTTGAACAAGGCCTATAGCATAAAGTAGATTTTAAAATTTATTGATAAACATACGAAATGGATTTTCAAAAACTTTTGCACCTTAGGTATGTTGTTATGTATGGTTTTAAATCACCTTTAGCTTATTGTTATAGATAATTAACCAACATGACCTCCAATACCAAACATTTTCACCACTTGTGTAACACCGTCTTGTAGAAAAACACTTGTCTTGAAGGTTTATATTAAGCAAACGAAGCTATAACAAGTTATTTGCCGTCGTCCGATACCTCCTCTTATCTACAGTTTAGGCTTAGTCTTTGTCATTTTCAATTCGTATCAAAAAATGACTTTACTCTATAGACGGCTATGTTTATTTGTTTATAAAGCTGTTCATTTAAAATTGGTTCTTATTAATGAAAAGATTTTTGACTAAAATTAGAGCTAATCTAAAAGCCAATTAGCGATCATAAAGCTCAATAAATGGTCGTTTGCTAAGGGTTTGTGTTCTGGCAAGATTTTGTGCAGACTACCAAATGTAGATCTCCGAAAGCTCAGGTTTTTGTGCATTATGAAGCACTGCAAGATTTGGACTACCATGTACAACATACAGGTGTTGATTGATCGAGTACAAAGTCACTTGAGGTGGCGAATATAACTTTCGTTCGAACGATCTTCACTAGCGTATAACGAACAATATGTAGAAATTAGAATTAGAATCTTTGCAATTGGACCGAATAATTTTTAAACATTGTTGGACTGTATATTTATCCATGACAAAGCTGCAAACTTTAATAAATATTTATGTCACTAGTTACTTCAAAAGATACGCGAAGTTGTTTGATAAGAGAATTACAAAATATGGGCATTTCGATTGAAAAATCAAGAATTTTACTCTGAAACTCGGACATATTTTCTACATTAGGTACTTTCTAAAATTATGATCAGCAGTTGCTTAAGATTCTTGGTTATTTTTATCAAGTTTATGTAATTAATAATTATTGCTAGATTGCAACAAATTTAAAATTGCTATTTAATCAAAAACCAGCAAATTTTAATGCAACCTCTATAGTCTTTTTATTCCCCACGCTAGTACCAGTGAGCATTTCTCATAAACGAGTACCACACTTTTCCCTGCTTTAGCTACAATGGGCATTTCTTATACACAATTCTTTCGTTTATCGATTTTTGTTGATTCTATTGATCTACCCATTCTTTTTATTTTTTATCCATTCTATTGATTTTCTTTTATTTGTGATGATTTGGTATAACATATTGAAGTTACATTAGACAACCTATTTAAAATCTACAACGATCTTCACTTGAATTACATCAAATCACACAATTTTAGATATATTCAATAGTCAATAGTTTTGACCAAATATAAATGAGTTTGCCATTTCTTCATCTCATTCTTAAAACATTACATTATTCTTAGGGCATGGAAAAATCCTCATAATATGTATTGGAAATAATAAACATTAATTTAAAACAAATATCTACTACTACTTTAATTGAATTAATAAGTAATAATTATCTATAAAATTGTTACACTTCACTTTAAAAGAGTAACAAAAAATAAGCATTAGCTTCAAGAATACATCTACTAAAGTAGTAAGAATTCGAATAATTTAGTGACTTACTTATCAATCAATATGGCGATAATGTGCTAATGGTTAACCAAACAGAACAGGTAAACTGTTTCAAGTCTTACTTAACAAAGGGGACAAAAAATAAAATTTGAAATCGTCTGTTATTCTTTATTAAGGTTTACTAAAGAAACATTAATTATTAGGAAACTATAAAAAGTTGCCAATGTGAAATGTGAAAAAAAACTAAAAATTATGAATTACGGTATGAATAGAGTTTCCTTAATCTAAATTAAGTTAACAAGGATACCTACTTACTTTTCAAAAAGATGCAATTCAAAAAACATCTGATTGCAAGCTTTAGAACAAAGTCAGAAAATTTCAATTCAAAATTAGCTTTTTTATCAAATGATGCAATAAGAATAATAAAAAATTGCATTTAAAACAAATAGAAAGATCACTCTTTAAAGTAATTTATACAATAAGATAAAGTTTTTTTACGATTAACTAAGGTTTTTTAAAAATAATTTAAAATTATTAGTATTTGGTTATGACCATTCCGTTGATACCGATCTCACTTTTATGTTTCTGTGTTACAATAAATTTTGTTCAATTCCTGAAAACCTGTAATAAAACTGTTCTTCCTGCCATTATTTTTAAGTCGTAAAAATAACTTTTTGTATTATCGCATTCGCTTTTATTTTTTCAAGTGCTTCTTAATTTATTAATTATCATATTAGTCTGTTACTTTTTATCTTCTTTAGTTTCCTCTAGTACATTCCATAGTGTATTTAGTTTTTTAATGCTTATTTTTTATAATCTAGAGGACTTATTAGTAACTGTGGCAAACATTGTTAAAGTATTATATTTACTACTCGCACATAATGCTTTTTGTGTCTTTGTTTTCTCATATAAGTGCTTACACAAAATGTTTAAATCATCAAAAATCATTCTATATTTGCTGTGTGGATTTGATAGAATAAAACGTATAGAGGTTATTAACGCATCAAGAAGCTAGAAGTAGTATAACGATCTCTGTTGGAATCAAACAACTAGCGTGAACATAACTGGTGTAGAGACTCATAAAATAAATATTATCAAAGCAATTAGACATAGTGGTATTCTTTCTCCAATCTTGTTTATTGTAACTATCATAACAGTCTTATCTAACGAATGCAAAGGCATAAAAATTAATAGTGAACATACCAACTTTACTGGCTATGCTGACGACATAGCAATACTTACAGATAATCTTAAAGATTTGACATAATATATTTATTAAATCGGTTAAGCCATAAATACAAGAACATAAATTTCAAAATTTCTGTAAAATATAACTATTTTTAGACGACACATAAATGTAAGTACATTGGATGCCAGTTAAAAAAATTTAGAATGCTAACTAAGAAAATAAAGTAAGAGTTATTGTATAACGAACAATTTGTTCGTTATAAATTCTTCTTTGTGGTGTCAAAATATGGACTTTACAATGCTTTCTAACTTAGAAACGTTTGAAATGTGGTATACAAGTAAAAATATATGCTAGAAGAAAGTTGTCCAGGTTTAGGGACTTAAAAAACCGGGTAGATTTAGATGTTGAGAACTATTTCACTTAGCTAGAGATAGAAAAAGGTATTGTAAAATGATTATTATTTCTGATAAGGTACGTTGTTACATTTTTTAATTTATGGCTTTGTACAGAATTGTGTGTATTATACAATTGTTTTAGTCGTTTAATTTAAAACAATGTCAGCTAAACCTAAATAGTGACTTAAAACACAAATTAAAATTTCTTACCGCAATCGAAGCTTTGGAGATATATATAAGACCATAAATTACCGCCCACGTTGCCAAGTTTCAGAGAGTATAAAAACATTGGAGCCAGTATGAAAGTAAACACAAACGGTCTTGTTTAACTACGAATGGATCGAATTGCTGCAATTGTCCGGTGCAAAATGTGTTTAATAAAGTTTATTGGGCCCCCCAATAGCTTAATAACGACGCTAAAAATTTTGCAGTTAGAAAGTTTATTAAAACACTGCATTCAATTAGCACAGGCTTTCTATTAAGATATCAAAGGTTACGAATTTAAATTGTGTCAGTATAAAAACACAATAAAAACCTTTTAAAGCTGGAGGATGTAATTAAACCTTTACCTCATTTTAGTATAAATTTTATATTGAGCGTCTATATAAAACATTTTTTTTATAACTAGCGCAACAGTATGTTATGTGCTAAAATATTTATGAAGGAGAGAAATAAGAACGTTACTTGACCCTTATTTTTAACATTTTGTGGTGTCTAAGTTTTGTTTTCTTAAATACAATATGCACCAAAACAAACACACATATGAAATGCATTTAAAGATACTGGTAGCAGAGCCGTCATAAGACATTAAAACCAATCTTCTAAACCAATACAGTTGCTATGTATATTTTACAACTATAATTAAATAAAATTTAAGCTGTGATTACAAATTGCAAGCCGAGTATTTGTTATTTATAAATTTTATTTTGTATACATTATTATTTCTGGGATCAGTAAACTTCTTCTTTTACAAATCTTTTTTTAATATCTATGACTTGATACAAGACCCGCCTAAATCAAATTTGTTTTATTAAATTTTTGGGTAGATATCTGACTAAGAGGCGAGAGAAAAATGCCTCTAAAGTGATTAAGACCACTTTTGAAGACAGCTAAATGTAATTAAACATTTTTGAGGAAATTGGGCTTTGTGATATTGTGATATGTCGTTTTGTTATCGTTTTGAAAAATTTGGCGTTGCTTGGTTATATAAATAAAAATAAGTTTTAAAAGGCATCATACAAATTGCAAAAATTATTTCTGTAAGCGATGACTCTTGACGTCTTAAGACATCGAGCACTCGAGAGCTGTAATATTATTAAACTATTAGTTAAAACAACCCTAGATAGTTTCTTCCACATTGCACAGAAGTTGGGAGATGTCTAATATAGATTTTTATATTAAAGCATTGTACGTTAAACAAATATTAAATACATATAGTACATTTTTAATCTTCCACCACATTATGTGCATTTCTACATCTTTAAAACCAGTCCTCGAATCAATTCATCAACGTTTCTTTAAAAATCTGGACACACTTGTCACTGTACGCCATTAAAGAGTCCTTGTCTTTAGAAAACTTTGTTTTGAACTTTAGTGAGCACCTCATAAAAAAAGGTTAAGCTTTGACAGATAATACAATGCTATTAAAATAGCCAGTTGTTTAATTTTCAAATTTATGGAGTATCCCTCGACATAACAAAATGTGTCATGTCACTTGCTTCTCAGCAAAGGCATAAGTACCTAAAGAGTTAAAATCTTTTTTACTTGAAAACAGTTGTTTGAAAGGTATGATTTGCATCACTTTTTGAGTTCTTACGAGTATAATTAACACATACGCCTATACGGAGGTAAATGGATGTGGAATTTGTATAAATTATATAGAAGAAAAATGCGTCTAAAATATTAAATAAGATTTTAAAGTATTATTAAAAACTTATAGTAAAATAAGCAAGCAAACAATTAATCAACATCTTTAGATAAGTTTATTACTCTCGAAAGATAGATTTAAATAGTCAAAAGAAAACAACTAATAATATAAAAATAATTAATAACTTATTCACTAAGATTTAAACTTTAAATATGGATATGCCAACAGTTTCATTTTATAGAATTTTATACTATTGTGAATGAGGCCGATCTTTATGCTGCTTTGGAAAAAGCAGAAAATGACAAAACAGAAATACAATTAGAGTTCCGCAGAGACAACTCTAGCAGATAATTATATTGCAGAGAGAACTTGCTGAACTAGGGGAAAAACATTCTACAACAAGTTTGGTATAAAACAAATGAAGCAACTTAAGAACAAGAAATGGTTTAATCAAAGATCTAAAGAAAATGAAGAAGAATAAGTCACTTCCTCCAGGTCCACACACCTTGAAAAAAGAAAAAGAAGATCAATAACAGTAAAATTATGAGCAAAACCTATAAAATCTACGATATTGAGGGAATAAGAGTTACTAATAAGATGGTCAAAAGACCAAGTTAATTCCTTAATGCAAGAAATGTCAGGAAATTAAAGCCATTACCAAAAAACATTCAGATGCTTCAAATTTAATGAAGTGCACTCAACTAGATTGTCCAAACCCAAAAAATACTAAGCCTGTTTGCAAGAATTATAGGAGCTGCAAAGCCAAGCTTTTCCAGAAACTTAGAGATCAAATATGAAAAAGGAAGTACTAACTAAATAGCTAGTGATGCTGTCTTAACAAGTGCGGATGTTGTACTCGCAAACAACAGAGACTGATGATAACAATAAACCAAGCACAATTATTAGTATAGGATATTAAAAAAAATAATGTAAAAAAATCAACAAAGAAAGACGAAGAAAAACTCCATAACATTATAATCTGTCTTAATAAGCACGAGAAAAAGACAAGCAAAGGCCAACAAAGATGTCTTAAACTAATAATTTTAGATCTTAAGATTATGTACTAGAGTACTAGGGCTGTTGCAGAGTAAAACTGAACATCAATTATTCCCATAGACTTGTAAAATAGAGATTTCCCAGATACGACCTATTAACTTGTCAAGAAAAGTTAGTAGTTACACATATCTTGTTACAATGATAAACTAGATAAATGACTATCAGTAGGACATAAAACCAAATTGAAAAAGTTTGAGAAAATTTTATTAAAATGAAAGGACTCTTATTTAGCAAATACTTGAGTTTAAAGTTAAAGGCATGATCAGCAGAATGTTGTCTTTACTACTCTTTTCTACAAAGTAGAAGCTTGGACCTTAAACGTAACTGTGTCAGGAACATCTAAGCATTTGCAATGTGGGTATACAGGATAACCATTAAATTATCATGGATGGGTTGTATAACGAAGATTTAAAGATGAATGGAAAAAGAAATAATTAGTAGGCACCATCAAGTAATGAAAGCTAGAATTCTTAAACTTATTACAAGAGAAAAAGAATATACCAGATTAGTAATATGAAAAGAAGAAGAATTTTATGGTTGCAAAACCTTAAGGGCTAGTTTTAATTGACCCCTAGTAAACTGTTTAGAACAGCAGCTTCTAAAATTACGCCAGCAATAATAATTGTTAACCTTCAACAAGGACATAAAGAAAAAGAAGATATGGCCCAACGCAAAACATGCCTATTGGGGATCAAAACCGATTATACCAAAGAGTAGATAATTATATTCAGCAGCAAGAGAGCTTAACTGTGTTTTCCACTCTACCAAATTACCGACTTATTGGCTTACAGATACTAAGAAGATTCCAAATCTACTTGATTTCTTCTTTACCAAGAAGATGTTAAAATTGAAGAAACTAGCAACAGATCATTCGTCGGTAGTTATGATATTAAACGACCAGGTCATAACTAAAGAAGTGCTACCATTTCTAACAGGGCAACTAACTCAGGCAGTTGTATTTGAATTTGGGCGATAAAATCCTGTTGAACATTAATCTTACAACTCCTAAAAAATTATACACTAATTATTTATTATGGCGAGCTACAAAGAGAATTAAAAAGCCAACGTCGCGGGTCCCACTAAAAAAAACCTGGAGAAATATGGGCCGAGAAAAACAAGTAAAGACAATTTTTTTACAAACTATTTCCAACAAACTTCTCAACCAAATGAAGGGTGAGGCTGAAGCTACCGCGTTAATTGCATGTTTGGATGATGTGTATATGAAAACAACTTTGTCGAAGGAAGTAGCGACGGAAATTACACAAAACCTAAACATTATCATCTCTAAACTGTATGAGAAGTTACTTCTGAAGAGATTGAAGCTTATTATTGGTAGAAAATTATCAATTTAGATTTTGAGTTAATTTTTGAGTCAGTTTTTTGACTGAAGGAGGTGCGAAGCAGAGCATAGTACGCGTCTCGTAATTTTCATGCGACAAAAATCTACGTGATGTCATTGGGAATGAACTCTGGTACATTAAATAATTAGATTTACAATTGTAATAGTAGTAGTACTCATTACTCTATATGGTAGACTAATTGTAATGTAATTCAAAGATAAGAATTGTTTTAAATAAAAAAAATGTCTGATATCTCATTTCGACTAAGATGACATTGAAAGCTTTTTTCAATGATACAGTATAGAACAAGTTTCAACACATTTTAACTTATTACTTGTACCATATTACAAAATTCTTCTAATACTCTATGTACAATATGGTGAAAAAGCATCATCTACGAACTATTTTTTTTTTATTTAAACACAAAAATTATCGAATACAACTACTTTAGTAAACAGACTACACTTTGTATAATATGTATTAACAGTAGACATTTATTGGTAAAAACAATAGACATCGGCTTATCATTGGTCATGAATATAGAAACATTATTACACCATTTTTGCAAATTTAGCATTTTTTATATTTATGATACTTCTCTTGGTGCAATTGTTTTAAGAGGGTGACTCATCATTCTCTCTAATTAGAAGAAAGCTTTGGAAAGCTTTGGAAAGCTTTGTTTAAATAATAAAGCAATTGTATACGTTTTTTACACATTTAAACAATAATTTATTTTTGCTACTGTTTACTTTAATATATGCCAAACAAAATTGGAATTCGATGTCTAATTAGTTTTTGTTTAGAAAAGAGCAATTCTTTCTGAAGGTAACATTTGAGAAAACTCACCACGCAAGGTGCCTGCCGCAACTCGCTTTCATTACTGCAGTTGCCGCAATAAATACGTCCCGGCCCGCGCTGAATATGGGAAGCCGGCCAAATTGGGGTTGTAGGTAAGGGCTGGCTACTCCAGAATGCGGAAATATGCAGAGATATCGACCTGCCGGCGCAAAAACGTGGGCAAAAAGTTGTGCAGGGCGAAAGCGAAAGTCGGGGCTTTGTGGGGCGCGTATCGCGAACGTGGTTATAAAAGAATATGGGGGCAGAGGCTGTAAAAATAAATTATGCCGCCTGCATCCGTGCAGCCAAAGGGTTCCCACAAAAAATAGGCCGCCCTTTGAGCAGCGGCAGCTTTCTAAAAAGAGCGCCGTTCGGAGTCATGACGCCGTAAACGGCTAGCGCAGCCCTTGCGGAAGCGCGGGATATCGGGTCTGAGGCAGTTTTGCATGTTGTCTTTACATTGGAGCTATGGTTCTTCTTTTAAATTATATGACTGATTGTTTACATCATCAGTAAATTTGGAACATTTTTTTGGAAAAGAATGAGCGTTAATTAAAGAAAAGCCATGCTTGTACTAAATGGGAGGTTTTAATAAAAAATATAATATAAAATTAACATTTATTAGTGACAAACTACGTAACTGACTTTTAAATCATTTAATTTGTAGAAATAAAATGATATTATATTTGTAAATGTAAAATTGCAAATAACTGCTAGTAAGTGCCTTTAAAACTATATTTCAATTGGCACAAAAAAAAACAGAAATTAAGTAGATAAAGCTCTAGCAAACTTCATTGACATACTCAAGCAGCCAACCTAATAAGCCACAATACAATTAGAAAAACAAAAATTATCCAATAAGGTAGTAACAAAAATTAAAACAATTATAACTGAAAAAACGGGTAAGAGGAAGCTGTCACCGTACGCAAAAAATTGCGTAAAATCTCTTGTAATGATTACATTGCTGATCTGAATAAGTTTTACAATTCAATATGGAACCCACTAAAATTTAGGAATAAACATAAATCTCCAATTTCCCCTATATACAACCTAGATCTTTCTGTTGCACAATAGGACATAAGCAATAACTAAATAGGCGAGTCTATTTCTCGGCTATTTTGCTGGAGTCTTTATATTTAACAACCAAGAAAAAAACACGAAATACTTCCACAAAATTCCAACGATTCCGAGAACGTACCTTCAATTAAAATTTTTGTTCTCAACAAAATTCATTAGGAAATAAGTCTTTTTAATACCAAAAGACTTCAGGCTTAGTTAGGGTAACAGCAAACATACTACGTGAATTGCACATAAAAGGAATACTCGTATTTACGTACATCTAAAATGCAATACTTTAAGTCATGCTCCAAGCAGCTAAAACTGCTGAAGTAATATTGATTTCAGAGCCAGGAAATGTCCCGACTGAAGTCTCGTTACACCGACCTATACATATTTTGCCTATTTTTTTTCAATTGTATTAGAAAGATTTTTACTTATGCAAATTAACTATCCGCAAAAGGAGTTCCCTCCCATCAATTTGACTTTAGACAATTCCACACAACGACGCAGCAATATCATCAAATAATTTATGTAGTAAGGCACAAATTCAAATAAAAAATATACTTTAGTCTTTCTAGATTTTAGCCAAGCTCTTGGCATGCCCGATTGATGTACAAAATCAAAGACGTCCTACTACTAACGCTACAGTCTAAGTTTTAATGACCTCCAATTTAGAACCACATTTTTCGACCAAATACTTGAAAATTAAAGAAAATTGCTGCTTATTAGCTAAAAAATCTAACTTGTTCTTATTCCACCAGATAGTCGAGGTACAGAATAGACTCATGGAAATGTGTTAGCAAGTCTAATAAAGCGAAAATGCATAGAATTAAAACCAAAATTCTCCAGATGTTGACTGATGCATCATGGAATGTATTTAACTTGATTATTTATTTCAAGGACATAATCTAAGCCAGAGGCACGAAACATTATAATAGAATAGAAAATAAATTGATACGAATAATTTATTACAACCACTAATAGAATAGATTAAGCAGACCTGAGGGGAGACTAGAGACCCCATCACTAGAAAGAAGTCTGGTCACGTTATTATAAGAGTGTAATTGCTCTTAAGCCAACGCATTAGTTCATAGGATAAAATGTATTTTAATTGCTAATAAATGTGTAACATAAAAAAATTAGAAAAATTCTTATATAATTCTAATGCTTCAAAAAACTTAGGTAATTCCGTTAATAATAATAACAATAAAATTTTATTACCCTATATTAGATTTTAAAAGTAACAATACATGGAACTAAATATGGAAAATTATGTCTGACAAATAGTCACATCGGATTCGATAGCAAATCTTGGTCCTTTTTATAAAATTTTCAAAATTAATTTTGCATTTGTTCACACAGTAACAACACGACGAAGTATTTTAAGGTCATCAACTGTTTGGGGGATTGTTGATATAAACCTTAGATTTTGAATAACCCCTCAAAAAATCGCATGTTGTTAGATTACAAAATCTTGCTGGTCAGTTGCTGGGTTTGGTGAGCAAGATACGTTTGGTGCAATAAATCGACTGTTGCTAAAGCTGTATGGTAGGTGAAGCCTCCATGCTAAAATAACATTTCCAAATCTATGTTGCTCTGTTGGTGCCCAAAGAAGTGGGTTATTATGGAACGGTAATGATTTTCATTTACAGTTTAGCATTTTCAGTATTATCTTTGAAGACATATGGACCTGTCACACTATATATTCAAAATCCATACCCAGCAGTAACTTATTGAAGGTATATTTGATTTTTGTGGTTTCCATGAGAATTTTACGAACAATGAGTGCGATTGTTTGTTTAAGAGTTATTGGTAAAGATAATTTTTTGACTTAATTAAAAATCTACTTTATGAAGCTCTAAAAATTAATTGACAAATTGGCAAAGGTGAGAATGGACAGTAAGCTTAAAGTTTATGTGTCAGTCGAATTAGTACGTATAAAGGTGGATATTTTTAGTAAGTATTTGCTGAAGGGAGTTTTTCAAAACATCCATATATTGTGCACAATACTGCAGCAATATTTTCGACGTTTGGAGCGACATTTTACCCCACATCGATACCTCACGAGGTCTCGTACCGCCCCGCAATATGTTTGTCGGATTTGCAACATATTTTAACAATAACTAATTGTTCTTTCGTATTGAATTCCATATTTACTAACTAAAAGAACTTATAGATGACATGTGTAGAAGTACCAGCGTAGCCGACCGTAAAATAAAAAATCCCTTGAGGCAAAGCCTCCAAGAGGTAGGTAGATTTTGTAATATAGCGTACCTAAGTTTTAAACGGTATGG
Source organism: Sinelater perroti (assembly GCA_036346155.1). Taxonomy (NCBI): domain Eukaryota; kingdom Metazoa; phylum Arthropoda; class Insecta; order Coleoptera; family Elateridae; genus Sinelater; species Sinelater perroti. The sequence goes on from JARFIY010000195.1 coordinate 891,326, forward strand.
TTTGGGGGCATAAAACAAAAAGCTGCAGTGAAATTTTTTGTAAGTCTGCTATAAATACTACTTATTTCTACGAAATCTACCTAAAAAAAGCTAAGCGTTTTAATCTGGCTTTAAAATTGAGCCATTTTTTAAATTCACACAATTATCATTGCTATTATTTTATCTAATAACTTATATGCTGACATAATCCTATAACTTGTTCATAACTTTTAGCGGGATCTTTACACTTCCATGCTGCTCGCCGGTAAATTAACTTTTCTTGTAACTTTACAAGTGTTATAAATACTCTAAGTTGAAGAAAACTAACACTCAATTATTATCCTCATTAACATATTGAGCAACATACAAAGTAAGCGCCAATAAATTATATAGGTGATAGAAATAAAACAATAGGCTTATTCTTCATTACAGTTTCCCTGCATTAAAACACAATTATTACATTTCGAAATTAGCATTCTAATATTCTTGAAAAATACTTCAAAGTGTATTTGCTAAATAGTCCAAAAAATCTTCAAGTCTACATTATAGTTAAATTTTTTTCCCGAATGTCTTTCTTTAGTTTTAAAAATAGATAGTAGTCACTGGGGGTTAGGTCTAGGTTAAAGAGTAGATGCTTAGTTACAATTCTTTGCAGCGACCTGGACAATTGTGGCATTATCGACAAAGGTATTATCATACAGAAGGCGACCAGTTTGACTCAACATGCCTCTTCTTGTCTTTTTTTTAATAACATTGCGTAATTTATGCAGTAAGCTGGTGTAATACTGTTAAAATCTATTATTAAAATTGCTCTTGCATTCCTTAATCGGTTTTCGTTCGGTCTGCGCCATTCAATCGATTCTTTTTTTGATAGGGAATCGCAGTACAGAATCGTGGTTTCATTCCTTGTATAATGAATTGAAGGACTTCTTTTGTTGTTGCGACAGAGGTTTAACAATTGTTCACAGCAAGTCACACACTGCTATTTTTTAACCGCTGACAAAGGTGCGGATACTCATCTGGTACTGATCTTATTTATATGAAGGTGCTCACACGACAATATCAAAAAGTTCTAACTTTATTTTAAATACCTATCTTGCAGTACCTCATGTTATACCAAGGCGATGCTTTCTTCAATGCTTTCTCGGCTAACAAAATTGTTTTGTTCACTTCCTTGCAGTGGAATATAAAAACAAAGATTTACCGTTGTTGAACATTATTGAGACTAAGACTTTCTTTAGAGAGAAACTTAATCAAGGCTCGGTACTTTATTTTCAACATCGTCTAAAATAGCGTGACACTGCCAACTCAAGTGATTGTTGCTACTCGATTGAAACAAATCGGCTGCTGAAAATTTTACAAAAATTTTAACCGAAGATGACACTATTTATTAATACCACTAGTCAGGCTTGAGAAGGTAAGCTGTGATTTTCATGTTATAACAGCTATTTTTCTCTAATGAAGATGGTATTACAAATCGCTACAGTCTTCTCAATTCAGTGCAACAAAATTTTTAAGACGCACATTTATGATACCATAAAGGTTAACTTGATTACGAAATCATTACAAAGAACATAATTTTTTATTTTAATATAGCCGAGTAGCTATTGTCTTTTTTTAAGTATGAATTTTATTCGAAATTTTCTACACTTACATAAGGAGGTAAATAAAATTTAGTTGCAAATAGAAAGAGTTCATATTACCAAAGTTTTAAAAACTGCGAATATATGTTTGATTCTATAAATAATAGCTGTCTAATTCCGTTTATAATTAAATTAAAGCATACAATGTCTCTTGCGAAATAATATATTACATTTACGCTAAACAAATAGTTTGCAGCTACGATATAGAGCATTTAAGGAAATTTGTACACCCAAATTCAGTTTTATGGGTATATAAAACAGTTAAATTATTTTAAATTTTAAATATCGCGATATTCCTCAACTGCCGCCCATAGATTGCTTCCGTCCGCGAAATTTAAATGGTAATTTACTGCTGCATGTAGTAGACATGAATTGAGATCGTAGAGATTAAATGCAGGCAATATAAATAAATAATCAAATTATTTTTTAATGTTTTGCTATACGTGTATAAATATTACTAATAATAATAATGAGTATTTATAAAATAGTTTTTATTAATAGTTTTTGGAAAGCTAAACATGATCAACTTATTAGGTGTATAAATAAGTTCTCAGCTTTTTTCTGCAAAATTAAGTTTTATTTAAAAACAGCTAAGTTTCAGCTTAAGTATCAAAGTATTCTCCGTTGGCATCGATGACCTTTTGCCATCTTTCGGGTAGCTTGCGAATTCCCTGGTGATAGAAGCTCACCGGCTTCGCGACGATAAAGTTATCGATGCATTTTCGGACTTCATCTTCTGTTTTGAAGTGCGCATCAGCCAAGTGATGCTGCAACGACCGGAATAAATGATAATCGGAAGGGGCCATGTCTGGGCTATACGCCGCATGTGGGAGAAGTTCCCAGCCTAACGCAAAGATGTGTTCTTGCGTCGCCTTTGCAACATGTGGTCGGGCATTATCATGGAGCAGGATGATTTCCCGTGCGGGGTTGCTAGATCCCCCATCGGGCGCCTCCCCAGGTGGCGGATAGGGGAATGCCTTCCAGATATGGATGGTACCGGAGAAATAAAATATCCGGGGCGGACCAAAACTGGCATGACGTAGGGCAGCAGCTACGACATCACTGTGTTGTGACCACTGAAGAATGACTTCCTTAAGGGCCCAACAACAGAGACTTCTAGGCTAGAAGACTGCGATGGGGAAGGCAACGGGAAACCACCCCATTATGTTTTCCCTAGTACAACTAACATGGCACAGACTCAAGATAATAGATTCGTTACTGATCATGGAGATCGGACTCCAAGATCCGGCAGGAGAGGACATCCTTCAAAAAGTAGGGCCTTTCAGGTCGTCAGCACGCGAAATCCCTACATTTTCAATAAAAACACACCTGTCTTGAATACCTACAGACGAACTACTAAGATAGGTACATGGAATGTGAAAACCATGTACGAAGCTGGTAAAATACACAATACCATCAAGGAAATGACAAGGCTATCCGTAGATATTCTGGGGATCAGTGAGATGCGATGGACTGAATCAGGACAATGCTTAATAAACGAACAGAATATTTACTACTCAGGAAACACTAACGGTGAACATATACATGGAGTTGGCATTATCCTTAATAAAAAAATTAACAGATATGTTACAAACTTTGCCCCAATCTCTGAGAGAATACTTCTAATTCAGATTAACACCTTCTCCATCAAAACCAATATAATCCAAATATACGAACCAACGGCTGACAAATCTGACGATATAATTGAAACATTTTATGATGATCTGAATAACATCATGAAGAAAGTAAAAAAGAATGAACTGACATTAGTAATGGGCGACTTCAATGCCAAGATAGGCCAAGGTAGCTGTGGTGAAATCATAGGACCGTTTGGACTGGAAGAACGTAATGAACGAGGAAATCGATTAAGTATTTTTGCAACAGAATAACAACTAGTCATCACCAACACGTTCTTCAAGTTACCACCAAGACGCCTATACACTTGAGGTCCCCAAGATAACCCAGAACACGTCGTCAGAAATCAGATCGACTATATCTTGATCAATAAAAGATACAGAAATGCAATAACAGCAGTAAAGACATATCCAAGTGCGGATGCCAAATCTGACCATAACCCTCTTGTCGGCAGAGACGTGAACTGTGACGTGTATATGTGTTTTGTAGACTATCAAAAGGCTTTCGATCGGGTCAAACACGACGAGTTAATATCAATCTTAAAAACAATTGGTCTAGATGATAAAGATCTACGTATTCATAACAACTTTTACTATAACCAATCAGCAACTATCAAGATAGATAACCAAATGACTGAGGAGATCAAAATAGAAAGAGGTGTGAGACAAGGCTGTGTGCTATCTCCGCTACTCTTTAACATCTACTCCGAACACATCATGAAAACAGCCTTAGAAGATATTGACGAGGGAATACTCATCAACGGAGAACGGCTGAACGACGTAAGATACGCAGACGATACAATTATACTGTCAGATAACCTAGAAGGCCTACAAGCCCTAATAACACGGGTAGCAGAATCAAGCCAAAAATATGGTCTAAACTTTAACATACAAAAAACTAAATACATGGTCATCAGCAAGAATTCAATACCACCGGGACGTCTAATAGTTAACCAACAACAGATAACACGAGTTGAGAAATACACATATCTAGGGACAAGTCTAAACGAACAATGGGATCACTCAACTGAAATAAAACAAAGAATTGAAAACGCCAGGGCAGCGTTCATTAAAATGAACACAATATTCAAGAGCCACGACCTCTTAATACCAATAAAAATTCGTTTACTGAGATGCTACGTATTCGCAGTGCTCCTGTACGGGGTGGAATCTTGGACGCTGACCGAGGCTACTACCAAAAAGTTAGAGGCGTTCGAAATGTGGTGTTATAGACGCATCCTGAAAATCTCATGGGTCGACCGGATTACAAATAGAGAAGTACTGCGTAGAATGCAGAAAGACTGTGAAATAATCATCACTGTCAAAAAACGTAAAATGGAATACCTGGGGCACATAATGCGTAACGAACATCGATATGGCCTACTGCAACTCATCTTGCAGGGGAAAGTGTACGGAAAACGAGGCCCAGGACGTAGAAGAATATCATGGCTACAGAACCTAAGGAAATGGTTCTCTTTAACAACAACTCAACTTTTCCGTACAGCAGCCAATAAAGCTAGGATAGCCATGTTAATAGCCAACATCCGAAACGGATAGGTACTGCCAGAAGAAGGGTGAATTTGCGACTTCCTTGTCCAGTAAATGGCCTCTATTCTTCGATTGCGTCGCTTAAATTGATAAGTTGCTGTTGGTAGCGATCCGCCGTAACTGTTTCATCTGGTTTCAAGAGTTTATAGTACAGCACACCTTTCCAATCCCACCAGATACAGAGCAAATTCTTTTTGGCGTGGATATTGGGCTTTGGAGTCGATGTCGAAGGTTTTCCAGGGTCTACTCATGATTTTTTGCGCTTGGGATTGTAGTACAAGATCCATTTTTCATCGCCCATAATAATTTTATGCAGAAAATCCTTGAAAGCAAATGGAGTGCGGTGTTACGCCGTCGATTTTTGTTGTCTTCGGACAGTTCTGACCTTCCTTTGTATCTTACCCATTGCATGCAAACGTATGGAAATGGCTGGCTGAGTGACGCCAAGCTGTTCTGAAAGCTCTTTTTCAGTTTGCTCATTGTTTTCATCCAGCAATGTGCAGCTCATCCGTGTCAAATGTTTGAGGGCGTCCAGCGTGTGGTTGATCTTCAAGACTAAACTCTCCTCCGCGAAATCTTTGGTGCCACTTTTTGCACGTTGCATGACTTACAGCGTTCTCACCATATGCATCAAAAATCATTTCCGTGGCTTCAGCAGCGTTTTTCTTAAGATGAAACGCGAAGTGGATAGAAAATCGAATATGCTCTTTTGTGATTGCCATCGTGAACACAGCTGATTATTGAAGTTATGTATATCAAACGCCAAATCGCATGATGTTTCGAAAAACCAAATGTCATTGTTTTAAACCCGCAAGAGGGCGGACTAATACGTTACATGTAAATGGTGATTTGCGTCCTGTGAAATCTAAAACTGAGAACTTATTTATACAGCTAATATAATAAACAAAAACAAAAAATAAGTCATTTCTGTATGGTTAAATTGATTTTTTCCATCTAAAGGTGATGTTTTGTAATATTTCATCAGTAGTTTGGTAAGTTGAATGTGTCCGTGTTTGTGCCAAAAAAAATGTGTCTCCTGCGTTTTGATTTTCGGTATAATTCCCAATATTTTAAATTACTTCTGAGATCATCAAAAAAAATAATTTTATTTTAGATAAAGCAATATTACATTTCATTTACGTGTCTAAACAATATATTGTTTTAGCTTATTAAAATAAATTAACGTATAGTTATTATCTTGTAATATTTGTCATAATTCTTTATTAACAGAAAAAATTTTATTTTAGAAGAATCGCCAAGTTCGGGTAATTTTTTTTTCAGTTTACCCTATTAGTTTTTTAATTATTATAGTTTTCTTTTCGTTTTAATTATTAAGTTTATTTAAAATTAGAATAAAAGTAATTTTTGGCATAGAAAAACAGGTGGAATAGAAGATGGCTTTTTTAAGGATTTGCCATAGTCAACAACTTCATGTTCTCTTGCCGCATCGATAACAGCCTCTGCTGGATGCAGCTACTCAGTAGTTTCTGCTATAACGAAAGGGGGTTGTTCAATAGTTTCTACAAAGGCAAAATCGTGTTCCACAAAACATCTGAAGTTAAATTCAATTTTACAAACTGGGAACTACTTAACTGTTTTTAACTCACTAGCAGCGGTAGCATATGCTGAACTATTAACACCTATATCTTTTTTACTTTGTCCTGAGTTTTTAACTATAAAATTTTACAAACCCTTTGATACGATATGATTTAGTTTTAATTCTATTAATGGCTGTTACGTGTAATATTTAAATCTAGATATAGAAATAATCCTGTCGTAAAGAAAGTTTTTAATACTTTTTTATTCTTATACATCTTTTATTATCTTTCAAGTTTATGATGTAGTATGTTTATCTTTGAATTCCAGATGACAACTGATGGTTTTGATTTGCTATTGATGGAAACGGAAACTACCAACAAGAGATGCTAGACAGGACATTTTGCAAAGCCAAAGTATAAGAGATTGTAAACCATGCAACTGTTTCGAAATGGCATAAAAGATTTTCTGCGCGGTCGCCGTTTTTAGTCGCTTAAATAATTGAAGAAACATGTTAAGTTAAAGTTGGTGTATTGGTATTGTGGACCAATTTTAAAGCGCTGACAAAAAATTATTGATGTTATTTGTTTTTGATATTAATTCGTGCGTAAAAATCAAATTTTCGCAAGAATTCGTATATAATAATTAATTTAAAATTAAATGATATTAAAATAATAAACCCAATAAATATAATATAACAACATTATCAGGATGTACTCGAAACTGAGCCTCTTAACCTGTAACATAGGCGAAATATGAGATGAATACAAAAAGGCATTAAAAATAACAGGATTAAAAACCATTGGTCTCAAAATAAGAGATCAGTTGTGGATAGCAGATGATTGAAAAAAGAGAACAGAATAAATGGAACAGAATCAGAGATCATTTACAAGAAGGCAATAACCCAAGCAACTGGGAAGTGGAGTAAATTGGCAGAAAATATAAGAGAATGTCTATTAAACAATTAACAGAAAATCTAAGGAAAAGGCGAAGTTCAATATTTCAGGACATATTAATACAATCAATTTCAATTTCCGACCTGAAGGATACTTTGTGCAGTTGTTTGTTGCATCAGCGATTTTTTTAGTGGGCAAAACACACCTCTGAAGATGTGTTTTCAGCAGCCATGGAATCATGGCGACGACGTTGTAAAAAATGTGTACGGCTAGACGGAGAAGTAACAGAAATTTCAACCTCCTTGGGTAAGTACTTTTTCAGAAAAAAATTGGCAACCTTGTAACTTGAACGCCTTTCATAGAATGATATGCATTATTTTTGTAATGTGTGGTTTTTTTATAAAGAATTTTATTTATCTGTAGTGTTTTATTATTTTTCTAATTGTTTTGCAATCGTTTCTGTTATTGTCTGCCAATATAATTTCTTCGTTTAATTTTTTGTTTTGATGAACATTACGCATTTTTGGAAAAATGTTTAACAGTGCGAAAACTTCTTTGCCCATGAAAATATGTCTAATGATTGGCAAACAAATATTATAGGTATAATTCAGCGACCAAATAATGTATGTTTCACTTTAGAAATCCGTTAATAGTCATATTTTGTAGCATAATCTGCTAAACGTGATGGCTTTTGTTTTAAATGTTTTTTTCAAATAAAGCCACTAAAGCTTTCTCAGAAGTATTTTAGGGAAATTACCGCGGCTATTAAATTGTTTTTAAGGCTCTGCCACTTGTGAATCATTGGAAAAATGGAGTGCGCCCGTTTGTTTGAAGATATTTGAAAAGATCGAACAAACCAGCCAATAGTAGCATTCGTTAAAAATCGTCTTTGTCATGTCAAACTGTTAGAAATCCAATTTCACCACAATTGAAAAATTCATCAACTTTAGTTTTGTTGAAACTCATTAGACTTGTTTAATACTGTTTAGTTTATCTTAAAACATATAAAACAATGTTAGAAAAAGTAATAAGCAAGTACTCATAACTGGACGTTTATCATTTTGAGTAAGAGGGTGTTTAAGATAGTTTTCTTTGCCAGTTAGTAAAAACCTTTCCAATGCAGAACCATATTGATTCTTCACATTTTCCCGACGTCAAGTATCACGATCAATCTCTTCTGGTAATTTTAGTTATCACCAAACAAACAGCAAAAAAACAGAAACCTTATTAATACTTTTGAGGAATACTACATGAGGAAGGTGGTAAATATAATAATTTTACCTCATGCAGTCGGTAAATTATGGTAAAAGTAAAATTTTAACGAACTATCAAGCCGCTTTCTCATAAAAAATTTTTAAACAAAAACACTTCTATTATTTAGGGCGTTCAGCACTATCTCTAAACTCACTTAATATCACCAGATAGCATTGATGATGAACTCAAAGAGAGCAAAGTCATTTGTCTGGTGCTGAGTGTAGGTGTGGATAAAGCAAAAAAACCCTATAAAAGCAGATGATCTTTAGAGAACTGCTTTGAATAGGTGATAAAGCAACACCGAGTTGTAGAACTCTGTTTATGGGAGTTTAAAAGCAACAAGAACTGTGATGGAGCGGTTAAGAGCAACGAATGTCTAGCAAATGGGCGCAAGCTTGTATTATTCAACGGGTGTCCAGCTTGATCACACAAAAAAAGGAAAATCATATTCAACGCATTGACAGATGCAGCAAGTCTGTGTTTCGGAACTTTGTATACCATCATCTATGAGGATTTGAAAATGCGAAAGATCTTTGAACAATAGGTTTATCATATTTTTACTAATCAGTCAGAGTAGAAGCGTGTGGAGATACGCCAACAGTTTCTAAAGCTGTATAGCGTGGACACGGATGTTTTATTTTAGTGTGTGAATGTGTCTGATGACAGCAAAAGAATTATGGTTCTGACACGACGTGTTGATAGACACTAGTTTATGGTCTGCTACGTTTACCACCCTGTAGGCTCTTAAGTACACTGTGTTGGCTCATACCCTATACTTGCCAAATCTTGTTTTGAGCGCAGTACATAGTAAAAAATTATCCTGCAACGATGAGTTTCAATTTACTGCCCACCCGAAGAATACTTGGAATAAAATGTGTACTCACTCCTTCCTCATAAGAAATTAGTGAGGAAAGAACAACTGTAGTGACAATAATTTTTGATCTCCCAAGTATATAAATTAGAAAAATGCAAAGATGATCATAAACCATTATTGTGATCTGTGGTATTAATATTACTTTAATATAACTACTAACAAATCACCGTACAAGTTCCTGTGTTATCTAATACCTTCTTTATCTACTAATAAATAAATATAATTCATAACCTGACAATATCACATTTAAAAAATATGGAAAAGTACAATATTTTTGTAATCAATAATTGTAATATCTTATTCTATTAATAATTAATAAATTTACTTCAAAATCAATCATACAAAAGCAAAGAATCTGTTAGAATTCAATTAATTGTACATTACGGATTTGTTAAATTTAAATCGAAAATGTCTATAAATATTTTGAAAACTTAGAAGGGTTTTGCTGTTATAAAAAATGTTATGTTGCAATCACTCAAGAAATTATGTTGGTACATCTAAAACATCGTAATTTGTCATGTTTCTTTTTAAGACAGTAATAAAATTTAAGTAAATTTTTATTATGTTGAAGCATATTTTTCCTCATCTTTTAACGTAGAGGAATAATCAACCATTAATTTCTAAACAGTTCTGCCATAACTCTCGATAATAACAATAGATTCATCGAAAATAAAAATTATGGTTCACACGTTTGCTATTGCTGGACACAGAAGTGTTAATTTAATAATAACAATAATAATTTAATATTTTTAAAATTACATATTTTATCATAATCTATAAACAACGTGATTAACAAAAAAATTAACTTTTAAAGAATATTAAGGTCATTTGTAATTGTAACTTAAGTACAACACTTAGTGATACATGATTATAGTAGACATTTTTAACCATTGTTGTTACAGAAGAAATTAAAAAAGTTCTATTAACGCTAATAATTTTTGACGCTGTAGGGTTTCAAACCCCGTTGTTTTTAATGTTATACTTTATATTATTGAGTTTTCTTTAAAACAACACTCTAATACTTGTTAATAGTTTACAGAGCTGGATACTTCGACGTTTTTGTCTTATTGTGATATTGTCATTTTCTTTGTATCAACCCAATGACTTTTCGTAATTAGAACTGTCTATATCTAACGAAAATCGAGTTTTTGTTTTTAGAAAAACCATAAAAAGGTTCTACAGATATTGTTTTGGTTTAGAATTATTTGAATCATCAAATAATCGCCAGTCTATCAACAAGTGCAAAGTGTTTACCACGCAATGTATTTGGGAAATTTTATTATTCTTAAATATTTTTTGATTTGTTTACACCTTTTCCCAGCATAAAATTACAGCTGTACAAATTCTTTGCTTGACACACACTATAAACAGTAAGTTATAAGTTAGCTGCATATTATTTTTAATAATCTGGCAGCTATTGCGGTAAAAAAATAACGTCGGCTTTGTTTTAGACAAAGTTTCATAATGTTCTGATTATTTGTGAGCAGTTTAAAATAAGCTTGCTAAACGAAATGAAGTGTAGTGTTTCTAAAAAAACAACGTTGTGTTTATTAATGTACACTTGGGAACTCAGCAAAATGCTCGCGTTTTGAGAGAATGTGTATCCACTCCGATAGCCTTCCAAGTGAAGTTAACTGTTGGGAAGCTTACAAAATGTGGTTTCAAATAATACCACTTTCATTGGAATCGGACCTGTTCTGACAAAGTTATGGACCTAAGAACATGTATAATACAAAAGAGTCGAAAGAAAAAAGATGATTATAAAAGGAAAAAAATAAAATCCTCAGTTAAAATTAATTAAATGATTTTTTCAATGCATCGTGTTGCCACTTCTATTCCAAATTGCACTTTCTAAGTGAATACGTATGGATCGGGTGACTTTTCCTATTCTGTCTTGAGAGATTGCTTCCCACTCTCAGTTCCATCACGCTCCCTGATGCAAGGTTTCTAGTCCGGACTCTTAGTTTAAGCTCATCTAAACATGCTCAATTGGATTCAAGTCGTGCATTAGCATGAAGTCCTCACCAACAAATTCCGCAAACGGAACATGTTTTTTCAGAATGTCCCTGATGTACCGAGCAAATTCCAGTCGCCTCTGCTTTTAAACTACACTCAACTTGGTACTCGTAACTACTTTTTTTGGGGTCAGGTGGACTGCCTTCAGTACTCTTCTTATTGTCCAAGCGCTAACGACCACACCTCTGACAGTATTCAGCTCTTGCTTAAGGTCATCGGCAGTCTATGTCGATTTCTGAGGGACATTGAGACGAGAAATCAATTGTCCTTCTCAGTTGTCACGCGCCTACGGCCGCATCCTTGCCGGCGAACGTAGCCACCGGTTTCCCGGTACCGACGCCACACTTTTGACACAGCTGATTGACTCAGATTTAGTGAATTCCCCAAAGCTTTCTGACTGAGGCCTTTTTCAACTACCTGGGTGGCTTCGGTAGCTGTGGTATCCATTTTTTAAGGAGCCCTTGAGCACTTACAACTTCGGATAAGTAACTGAGATGAGTTACCAGATTGCAAGCGTACTGTAGGCTAATCACAGTACATTTGCGTTCCACTTCGTAAAACCCGTTCGTGATGCATATTTTTTTTGTATGCGTTATCCGATTAATGCAATAGCAACATTTTTAAACTAAATAATAAAGATACTCCTTGCACGTTAATTTTTTTGTTTTTATTTTTGATTCAAACAGGAGACGAAAATGCGCAAGTAACGAGTGAGTCGATTGCTGAAACGTAGCGAATAATACATAAAATATAATTTTGATTTGATTTTATTTTAATACAAAACATAAGTTTTTGAATAGAATATTGCAGATAGGCAGATTATATATTAAAATTTTTGTTCTGCAGGTTTTGCAATCGACGAGTTTGATTCTGAGGTGAAATCGCAAATTTAAAATAAAACTACTAATTCAAACAGTGCGGGGCAATGCAAATATATGTACACGAAACTCCTAAACTATTGATAAAATAAATAGCTTTTGTATGACCATCTATTTAAGTAAAACTACAAATAATATTTGACAAATGTTTAGAATTAAGTCATCTAAAGCATTTTTGTACTGAAAATAAAAATAAAAGAACCAAGACAATCTTTAAAGACAGAAACAAAAACTAGTTATCGTTTTATCCTTGTTGAAGCTTGTTCTTCGCCAACGCTTTATAAGTCGTCCCAAACTTTGTCGACCTTTAGGGTTATACCTTCTTATCATATTTGGTTTTATCCATCCTAGTATTCTTTCCATTTTTGTTTGTAACTTTCTGATTTTTTTCCTAATGGTTCTACTTGTAATTAATCTTTTCTTGTTATTTATATTATTCTTCTTAAAAGTTTTATTTTTTATGTCCTTAGTTCTTGAGTATCCTTTTTTGTATGTTCTATATTTCGCTTCTATATAATGCAGCTGGAACTAGCAGAATAATGTACAAACGTACTTTGGTATCTAGTCTCGCTTTGTTTCTAAGGATATCGGCTATTGCTTCATATACTGACTGATATTTGTTAATTTTGTTCTTATAGTCGATATTATTATCATAAGTTAGAGCAAAAACTAATCGATATAAAAATATACAAAAGTTATCCAACCAATAAAAAGAAATAGAGAATAAATGCAAACTAATGAGCCTTTCAAAAAAAGAAAGCAACAGAAAAGGTATATTACCATGATTTAATATGTTACTTTTAAAAAAGTACCATTACGACTTAGGAATCTGTCTTTTTTGTTCTTTCTTTTTACAGACAAAAACTCCTTGAAGGGGGATCAATTCGGTAGTAAAATTTGATCAAAGGCAACACTAATTAGAGTAAAATAAAAATTGCGTCTATAGCGTCTGACACTGAGAACTTTTAGCCAGACAATAAATTAGCCAAAATTATATTTTTACTTTCTTTAATATCCCATACATGCAATAAGTAAAAGACAAAACATGGGAACAATTATTAACATAAATCTGCAAATAGGTTCCGAGAACGTTTTGCATCGCACCTCGTGGTTCTACAATTTTTATTAATCGCAGTGGCATGGGGGCTGTTTACGCTAGCAGCAGCAGGTAGAAGCGCAGGATGGAAACAACATTCCATCAGACTCGAGCGACTATTTATAGCAAGAATAAAGTTTACGAGCCCCATTCTTCTAATTAAGTTTATGCGATTGGAAAGGCTGCTGAAGATCGGCTCGCACTCCGCGCCCCGGCGTAAATATGCGCCGGAAAGGCCGGGATTATCCTCCATCTTGACGTGATGAAGACATAAACCCGGGGCGATATTTTAAGAATTGTGACATTTGGATAACATTTCGCTCCGCTCGGAGCGGAGGGCTCAAAGCTCTGCCCTTTGCCGCGCCGCTGCGGGTCGCAGAGCTTTATGCTCGCAGGGATTCCATAACGCCGCGATTCAGTTTAACGTGACGCTGCAGAATATTTATGAGCATATCGGCGTGTGTGTCTAATGCGTTGTTTATGTTGGATTTATACTATTTTTGGTAATTTTGAGTTTTATCGCCCGTCGCTTTTCTACGTTCTGCTGCTCCAGCACAACAAGGGCATTATGGAGGAGCCGCGCCGCAGCACCGAACCGCTCTATGAACAATTGTGCGGCGTGCGGAGCAAATTTGTATTCCGAAATGCTCCATTTCGCCACTCGTTGCATTTGTATAATTAGATTGGAGCTAGGGGAGCGCTTTTATGGCGGCCATAGTTTGGGTATGATTGATGGCCAGGGCTGAAAAAACAAACTCTTCTCAGCGCTTGCTGGAGCAAACGCACATATCTGCCAGTGATAATTATTTTCTAAATGTTCCATCATGGGAACCTCCATTAATAAAACTCTTTAGAGCCTTTTTATGATTCGGAATCACTGCTGCAGTAGCAGTATTTCAAATGGAAGTTTACAATATAATAAAATTTTGCTCGTATATCATAATGAGGCCATAAAGCTAATTGATGACAGTCTTATACACAGAACGTAAAAATCTACTACATGCAGCCTGCAAATTCCGGGCTGATTTACATATTTAAAGAAAAATACAATTCAACTTCTGCAGCTAGAAATGGTCGGGTATAGGCGTTAGGTAAATGTCACAAGTTATTATACTCTAATAGGCAATAGTCAACAGCTTTATTATTATGGAATTTATACTACCTATATAATTATGTAAAAATAATAAATGAATGCACGTAGTAAAATCAACTATTATTTTATAACATTTATTGTTTAAAAATATATTTTTTACTATTTATAATAATTAAAGATTTAATTCAATTTTACTATTATTGACTTATTACTCTATGTACATTTTTCATAAATCAGTTTTGCCAAAATAAAGTTTTTATCTAATTGAAAGCTCAATATTGTGCAATCTGTTAAAAAAGAAAACTAAAAATTTCACTAATGGCATTTTATAATTTATATCAGATTATGTTGTTGAAAAATCGTTGTTGGCAAATTTACAAAAAGTTCCAGGAGTATTTACTTCACAGTTATTAACAAAATTAACCTACGAACATTACCTGATGCAATACTGCACTTTTGTATAAACTTGACTAAAATGCAAAAGAGAAGGCTAAGTTGGTCAAGGTTTCTTGCTTTTTTTAAATATGAGAATTAGAAAAAAATTAGTGTTTGAGATTTTCACTAAAGTTCTAAGTGCACTTCGCTTAAAACATTTATTTTTTATATTGAAAAGACCTGCATCTAGTTTTTTTCTCCAACCGCACCTTTTTTTCTTGCAGTACAGGTATCAACACCATCTCTCAAGTTTGATATTGTCTTAAGTTTTCCGAAAGTTTGTTTTTAACAAATTGTCTCGGTACTCTTTAAAGATAAAAAGTGATTGCAACTATTCAAGAATGTGTTGAATAATTCTTTAAGAGTCTTATTTATTGAAAATATGCACTAATTAACTAAAATTTTCAATTTCAGGATAATAAAAGCTTAATATAAAAAAGAACATTTAAAAAGCAAATAGTTAGCATATAAATTTATAGAGTTTGTGTTAGAAAAATTACCTTTGAGGATTATAATTTTCAGCATTACTACTAAGTTGCCCTATTAAAGTAATATTACTAGTATGGGCCAAGTTTTCCACTAATAACTAAAAAACTTAGATTATAAAGTAACAGTAGATTTATCAGTATTTTCATCCTTAAGCATGCAGTGTAGCACTGTATGTTTGTAATACATAGAAAAACTAAAAGGAGTTTTATTTTAAACGTGAGTTTGATGCGACAGTATGCTAATTTAAATACAAATTAAACGCGAAAAAGATTTCTCCTAAACTATAACCTTAATTGTCTTAAAGCCTCTGAGAAATGCATTGTTACTTAAAAATATGAGAATATGAGCACCAAGCTGTGGCTGCGTGACAAGTGTTTACCGACAGAACTTGTTTTTTATCCTTATAATAACCATAGCCGTAGCAGGCTCATTGTACCTGCTAACATACAATTTAAACTTAATATATCACATTGCCCCTTCTTGACTATTAGACTACAGCAGAGGCCCAAGATTTTGTTAGATTTACGAAAAGGTAACATAGCCCAGGAAATTTCGGTGCAACAAAAGAATAAGTAAAAATTAACTTTTATACATTTTATATGCGGTCCGTATGCAACACATTAAGTAAAATAAAAAATAAACTTTGATCAAAAACAAGTAGGGAAGCTCGAGATGAAGCGACGAACGGGGCGATATGACTGTAGGGCACATTCTACTTCAATCTACCACGACGAAGGACTCGCTTATGCTACGAAATCATAACAATTCATGCCAATTCAACCTAAGAAGTGCCAGCTTACCCTACGCGGTTTTATACTACACTAATTACTTTGATGGTAATGGAAGTTGATTAGTCTATGCTGCTATACGTAATACCATTGTCTTTGTATCATTTTGATTAATTGGGAAATTATCTTTAATTTTGTAAATAATCAATATACAGAATTTGTTAAAGTTTATTTTTGCCTGTGAAGCATAATTTTGTTTGCAACATAGCATATATACATTAAAGAGGATATGAAAAACCATTACTAAAAAATGATGTGCTTAAGAATAGCGGCATTGTTGATATGGAGGCTGCAAGAGAAGAATGTGGTATCTAGAAGTTAGTTATTATTAATTTTATATAACAATAAATTGAAAAGTTTCTGTAACTATTCTAGGCAGTTACTTTTTCTCAAATATAATTATGTGGATTTTTGAGAAGTATTCAAGTAAACTTCGTGCGTTTTCAGTTCGTAAGGATTCAGTTTTTCTATTATCGTAAGATTTTTTAATTTTAAAATTAAACATGGCCGCGTGTGTACGATAAAATACACTCAGCACGTGTAAAAATGCAACCATATTAGACAGTAAAGTTGCGTAAAATTATAAATTTAAATGATTACTTTATATATAACCAATTTTTCTAAAGAATCTTCTACAAGAAGAATACCGTAAGTACTCAATCTGGAGTAAAAACACATTTAAGCACAATCTTCATTCGACTCTTCGGAAATGTTTAAAAGGAGTTTATAAAAGAAATGGAATCACGGTGAATGGGTGTCAAAAAAACAAAAATTCTTTTAATCAGCTGGGAGTCAAAGGAATCCCGTTAATTGATGGTTTTGAAAACGAAACACAATCATCAGATAATATTCCAACAATTTTGGGCAATCTGAAGGCAACAATTTAGAAAAAAGCCTTAAAATAATTAAGAAAAAGCATTGCTTTACTGCAATAACTCACAAACACCACTGATTGGGCTAAAGTTTGAAATCACTTTGCATTCACCTTATTCACCTGTTAGATCTTTTCATTTTCACCTCAATTTAAATTAAAGTGTGTTTGGCTGCAAAGACATTTCTACCAAACGAAAAGGTATTTTAGGCTGTAAATAGTTACTTTGGTGATTTAAGAAAGAATTACTTTTGATTAGAATCGAAGATGAAATACATATATTTAAGTTTGAAAGAGTTAGATTGTAAAATAAAATACAACTTAAATCACGTTTCTTCTGCAGAAATTTTATAAGTATGATTATAAAGCTCAAGTATCTAAAATAAAATAAATAAAAAAAAGAAAGAAGAAAGAAGGGAAATAAAAAAGTTATTTTTAAGTTGCCGAAATTTAAAGAAGCTGAAGAGGTGGACTCGTTGGACAGCTCGGCACTTCTTGTAATACATTTTATATGAATTTAAAGAAAAATAGGACTTGCCACGTTACCTTAAACATCAAAGTAAAACGATGATATCAGGGGTGTCTGCAAAACTAGAATGATCTGATAAATGTGTATAAAACAGAAACATTTTTTGGGATTAATAGATTCGTGATGGGTGATTTTAAAGAACATTAATAAAAATTATTTAGAAAAATCTAGTAGGGTCTCTAACTGACCAATTTGCTTTGATAATAACTCAGCAGAGATCCGAAGATGGCCCCAACTTAAGCTCAAACAGTTGCATTAATGATAAACTGCATTTAATTTAGTTTTCAATATTAAAAATAGGTAGAAGTGTATTACTTCCTATTGTATTTTGAATTTCAAGACAAAAAAATATAAAAATAATATTAAAACAATTATCGTGTAGTTATATTAATAAAAAAAATTTAAAACTATGTAAAAAACTACAGATTTAAGTGAGATTGAAAAATAAAATACTGTATTAAAATATGCATGTGTAATAACTTAAATTCTGCCCTTACTAAAACAGGGAAGCGAGGCTACTGGGTTATATGCAGAGGTGTAAATAATAGATCCTTAAATCATCTTACCCTAACTTTCTCTGAGGCGAAAACGCTGGAGAAAATATAAGGTACAAGAAATTTAAAAAGCAAACCAGGACTTTGCTAGAAAATTATGTTACCTCTCTTTTCATATTTTTAATAAGTGAGGGGGTCGGCATTAGGCGAGTGGTTTGAAGACTCGATTCTTGATTATACGACTGGACCGAGCAGGTCAAAATCCCGCTTCTCCCATGGGTACCTGTAGCTTCGTGGATTTAAGAGTTGCAAATAGGTTTAATTGCACTTCTAGTAATGCAGGAGGATTTCGTCTTGATTTCCGAAGCCCGCGGATGTGCTTTTGTCCTCGTTGATACTGACATGTCTGTGCAATAATTCATATTCGAGTTAACCTGAAATCAATCCTAATGCTCTGCTTTTGCTGATAACTACGTTCGTACAGCTACATCACTATATTAATCGGCAGTTGTTAGTGTTTCACGTCAGTGCCTTTAAAAATTCCACTAGAAACTTAAAATTTGAAAACATATGTTCAAATAACTAACATTTCCAACTAGAAGTGGCTACAATCTCGGACCACCTACCATACAACCAATAATTAATCAATCCATACTAGAAATTTAGAGATTCTTTTTAAAATTTCCTAACGCTTAAGCATAGCAGTCATTACAGTAACAAACCCGATTATGGTAATTACCTAAACACCACAGTTCTCAAACGCAAGCTACAGCGTTTTCTTCTTACCTTCAACTTTAATGCACTTCTAGGTCCATATTCCACACGTAGAGCAATTCAATTTTAACCAATATTCTAAGGAAGCAATAAGCAATAAAAACAATTTGCTACAGATATGAACAATGAAAGTGCCTAATGAAATTAAGCAACATCAAAACATCAATGACAAATAATCAAAAAAAATAACTTTTACCTAAATCTATCACTAGCAAAAATTAGTAATGGTCAAAAGCAAAATTTTAACATTTACCAATCTACATAAAAGGTATTAAAAAAAAACGCCCAATAAATGATAAATGACCATAAGCTTGTTATAGAGAAAAAGCAATACAAGCAATACAATACAATACAATCAACTTGAGACGTTATAGAAAATTACCCAAACACCTTAAAGATGAACACATGATAAATTTTCGACCGTGTTACTAAACAACTATTACTACTATTTATGGTAGATCGTTCAACAAAAGTGACGAATAAACAACTATATCAAGTTGAATATTTAAATAACCTAAAAGCCTCGGGAGAAACTTAGGAAAAACACTATACTCTACCATAGTCACTGTTAAGGTTATGAGTACAGCAAAAGTTATTCCACCAAACCAGTTGTTTGTGTCAAATACGACCGAAGTCATATAACCACCATTTGGAAAAAAAGCCAAAGCCCATTCGGACAATTATAAAGGTGGAAAGGTTTATAGACCTTCAAAAAATAAAAACGCATCTTCGAAGGGCACATTAAAAAGAAACAAACAACAAATAACCCTAAATACGAACGATTTGCCTTTTTCACAATTTCAGAACAACTCAGATCACACCGACAATGTCACTAATAGTAATGGTTCCCAAAATGTAAAAATATTTGTGCGTGCAACCGTAAGGAGAAGAAATGACACTGGCACATAATTAAACATCAATGACCAATTAATTATATTTCTAAGTGAGTTCAAGGATATGTTTACGCTCATTACAAACTAGAATAGAATATTAAACACGCTTTCAACTATGACCAGAAAATTATGATAAATGGTTTTAGCAATACATTGACCTATCACGTTCCTGAATTAACAACGTTTCTTTGATTACAAAATATAGGCGTGTTATATCCAGAAATGTATGCAATGTTAAAAACCTCAATAAAAATACCATTCCACATAACCATTCGGAGCAGCTGCTGTTATACAAAAACACTATCAACTAAAATTTTAACAAGCACAAAATTCAAAGTGCTTGCATAAAAATTTAAACGCATGAATTCTCATTAAAGATTGCAGCAGTTAATTCATCAACTAGTTATATATTATTACTCCTGTAGAGTATAAAGAATTTTTTCACGCACTTAGCACGAAATTTGTCCCAGGAAGGGATTTGAGCGCAAAGTATAATGCGTGAGGTTTAAATCTAACCGCTCTAAAATGACACAACCTGATGAAAGCAACTCAAAATTATAATTGCAGCTACTTTTCAACTAGTAAATTTACATATTGTTTCTCTTATATTAACAAAACTTCGAGCCTAATCAGGACGTCTCGTCCAATCATTTGCCCACCATCGTTACTATTAGCGAAACTATCATCTAGAAAGAAGATTGGTGAAATACTGTTCTAAGGTAAGCACGTAACTTGGGATTTATTTCAGAACTAGATATAAAATTTAATATACAAATTAACAATAGCTTTGTGATTACCTTAATGCGAGATGCTACATGGCCAACTAAGCTAAGTATAACCCCAACTGTACTTGAAATAAACAACATTTCACGCTACATTGGAGATCTAATAGCTGAAAAACGGAAAGTGCGTAAAATATGGCCAATAATAGGAATAGACAGGATAAAACGTAGTACAACAGCTAAACAAAACAATTATTAGTAAAACAATAAAATAAGCACAAAACGATACCCTGAAACACTACACTGAAAGACTTTCATCTAACAAACAATCGGAATGAAAAAGAAACGTGTGCAGCTGTATTTTTAGGTATGAAACAAACTTTTGTTAAGGTCTGGCGCAAGGACTTGCTGTACAAACTTATATAAAGCCCTCCAAGCTTGTACTTGTGTTAAATTTCACTGAGAAGACATTTCAAATTAAAGTGAATACTAGTTTATCAAACTACCCTAAAGTAGTGTGTTGAGCCCTTTGATATATTTGATATATTTGATATACACATCCGATATTCCATCTGAAAAAAATATAAACATTGTTTGTAGACGATACTGCTATATACTCACTCAAGAATACAAAATCTGCAGAAAAATCCTTTCAGAATAAACTAAAAATTAGGAGATCGATTATATAAATATAAATAATCAAAAATCTACACAAGTATTATAACAAATGAACAGCATGCACACATCGACAACGAAAAACACATAAATTTCAATCAAATCAATCGTAAAATATCTTAGATTACACAGAGGATGCAAATTGAATGAGATAACACATATCAAGCCAAAGGGAAGACCAAATTTAATCACTTAAATTACTTATTATTATATATTAGAGTAGATTATATATTTGCAATGTAATAATAAAAAAATAGTATAAAAGTTGTTGAACACAAAAATATTGATTACTTAGAGCAAAGAGCGAATTTTGGGACATATATATCCCAACATTTTAAAATACTTTAAAATCTTTAAAAAATATTATAAATGATTCATTCTACAATAGATTATTTTGCTTATTCAGACTAGGTCAAAATAATTTATTTAGTAAGCTGACAACTCTGTCAAAAATATATGGTGCAAATGAACGCAAAATCTCTGAAAATATACATTTAAGGATATCCTCCAATCAATCAATGCACATAAAAATTACTATTACGGTTCCCACACTTACGTCACAAGTGAAAGCGTTATCTAATTTTGATGTTTATATTTAGCTACTTAACAGTATTATTACTTATAAACAGATGGTAATCTTTACGATTAATATTACTGTTAGAGTTACGAGTTTAAGCATCTTACGGGCTAATTTTAGGTTATGTTTTAAAGTTAACGGTTTAAATTATGCTCGTCATTATCGTACAAGGTATAATAATTAATTTTCTGTGTCAGATCGTTCAAGTGTGCCTGTATTAATTTTTTTACGAGTTTATGATTTGGGCGCACCAAACAAGGCTATGCAATTATTGAAAGCAATACATGCTTTCTGCATAACTCTTAAAACAAACCAGCAATTTCGCGTTAAAATTTGTTAAGAATAAATAACTAAATTGTTGCTAAATGTTTCGTGTCCTATCTTCTGCTATTAATAAAGTTGCAAGTAACTTTATTACCCGGCTCAAGCAAGCAACAATTAATGGAATTAATCTTGCCTAACTTATCAAACACCTTCTGTAAGTAAAATATCCGAGCATAATTGTCGACAAAAAATAGGGTGTTTGCGGGTCAAACATTAAGTGTGTTTAAGTTTAGAGACTTGTTTGCAGGTGTGAAGGTCGATGTTGGAAAAGCTTGCGAACATAGGACAAGCTAAGAGGCGACCTTGGATTTGAATTTAGTGGCGAGTAAATGCTATGGCCAGTGTGATACAAAATATGATTACGTATTGCATTTGGTCTTATTTTGTAATATTAATGATAAGTTTCTTTTTATCCACTTATTTTGTATTTTTTTTAATTTAAAAAAGTAGAAGGTACTTACTTGATTATTTATATTATAAAGTGTTAAAAATAATTTATTTTAATATTGCAGCGAGTGGGAAATTCATGTCCGCCAAATATTAACATAAATAGCATTTTACATTTATATACATAACCAATTTGTTAAAATGCACTATAACAACTGCTGAAAGGACTTATAAAATATTAAACATAATTTTTATATGCATCAAAACAACCTTTTAATTGTACTGCCAAACATTCCAATATCATACATAAGGAATTCAAATCTTTGTTTAATTAAGCTGTAGTTTTAAAGGATCCTTAACTTAAATGCCCTAATCGCATGAACGAGGTTCTAATTTACGAGTAATACGTGCCAGGAAATCTAATCTTATATTGAACATTTTACGTCAGCAAGAAGGAGAAGTAGTAACTTTTCGCTAAATTGTAGAATCGATGTGAATCTCGTTAGTATGCGCCTTTAAAACTTGCTTGGAAATATAATGAAAATTTGGGTGCAAGGACATTCTGTGCATTTTTTTAAAAACAAGAGTTGGACTTCTAAAGAGCTAGAATTATAATATTATAGGTCTACTTAAAAGAAATCCATTATTTTTGCATGAAATTGAAGGTTTTATTTAACATTCTTAGAATGAAACGATTTAGGTCAAATATGCGCCGTTTTGTTTGATAACTTGTTGCCATTTTGAAGGTAATTCTATTACGCTCTCTCATAGAAACCCTTGTCCATATTGGCAAAAAACTGGGACAGTCGAGTTTCATAAGCCTCTCCTGAGGCGAATTTTTCACCAGCAAAATAGTTCGCCATGGACAGGAACAGGTGGTAATTACTTGGTGCCAGGTTCGGACTATGAGGTGGATGCATAAGAATCTCCCAACCAAGCTCCCGGAGCTTCTGGCGAATCGCTATCGATGTGTGCGGCCTGGTGTTATCTTGATGAAACACAATTCCTGTCCTAGTGGCCAAAGTTGGCGGCTTCTGGGCGATTGCTTCCTTCAGACGGCTCAATTGTTCACAGTACAGGTTCGAATTAAGTGTTTGGCCGTAGGGGACAGCTCGCAGTATATGATTCCTTGCCAATCCCACCAAACGCACAGCAAAACCTTCCTGGCCGTCAATCCTGGCTTGGTCACCGTTTGCACCAGCTCACCGCTCTTCGACCACGACCGTATTGCTTGACGTTGTCGTAGGTGATTCACTTTTCATCGCCAGTCACCATCTGCTTCAGAAATGGGTAGGCTTTGCTGCGATTCAGCAACGATTCACAGATGGAGATTCGGCCCATGAGGTTTTTTTGCGTTAACTCGTGTGGCACCCATACATCCAGCTTCCTTTTGTATCCAGTCTTTTCCAAATGATTCCAAACGGTTTTTCGTGCAATGCTTAGCTCCTGGGCAATAAAACAGTGCTTATATGACGGTCGAACTCGGCCATTTTCATGATTTTATCCACATTTTCGACAAATGGCCTTCCAGAGCGCGGTGTATCTTTGACATCGAAATTGCCGGAACGGAATCGACGAAACCAAAACTGCGCTTGATTGGGTGTTACAGTATCAGAACCATAAACACTATTCTCATTTTCAGCCGTCTGGCTTGCGCTTTCATCTTTATCGAAGAAAAACTGTAAAAATAGCGTATTTTCTTTTGCTGGTGTCCATCTTTGACGTAAGCTCAAACAAAACTGAGTCAACCATTCATAAAACTGTCAAATAAGTTTTTTAGTACGAAATCTAGTGTAAACCGATCGGACTTTTAGAGCGCGAGATACAATTTATTAAAGCCATCTATTGGAAAAATAATGGATTTTTTACTACACATATATATCGTCTCTCATTAAACCAAACTATCAAATAACATTTGTAATTTAGATAATAGTGGTAACAAAGATGAGAATTTTTTATTTAAAAACGCACCCTTGAGAAAGAAAACTAAATCCACATACATTATGTTAGTTTTCAAGTTGAAATAAGCACAATGAGTTTTAAATTGCGTTGGAAATGAGACGTTACCGCTTCATATGATAGTTTTAATAAAAAAAAAATTTATAAATATAAATGTTAATGTATGATTTAATATTGTTGCTAATGACTTATGTTTTGTTTTAACGTCCATACATATATATTACTGAATGATTATAAATATTCCTGAAATATCAAAAATACATGGCGTTATATTTTAAAGAAAATAGTAGTCTCAACAAACCTATGAAATTCCTCTTTGTAGAAACTAAGTGATTTTTCCTTCAAAAAAATCCTAATTGGCTTTCGACAGCTTCCCCGTAACCAAAATTCTTACCATTCAAATTATTCTACAAGAGGCTAAAACGGTGAAAATATTGAGGAGCAAAGTCTGAAAATACAATGTGTGTTGGAGGATTTTCCATTTTAATTCCTTCAATTTTTGCAGTTTCGACTGAGCCACGTGCGGTCTAACCTTGTCGAAATGAAGGACGACTATTGGATTAACCAAAGTCGGATGCCTTTTGTGACCTCTTGCGTTGAGTTTGGTGGACTACCTGCAATACTTCTTCGCTTTAAATAAATAATCCTTCTCCAATCCCATCAAACAGCAACATTTTTACTGCATGAAAGTGGTCTTTACAATGTTTTCTAGGTTTTCTATGTTTTCACCTGTTTTTTGAGCTCTTTTTTTGTTAAATCGGTTTATTACTTTTTTTTATTTCTTTACAAACAAGCAATTAAATATTTTCAAAACTTTTATGGTTTGTAAGCTCAATGTTGTTTCAAGTATATTTTTATATCATTTATTGAACTATACTTGTTACTTCATAAAAAATTTTTTAATAAAAAAAACCTTGAAAAAAATTATATCCAGACATTTCTGGAGAACATAAAAGAAAAAATAGAAAATTCTAGTCACATGTTAACAATTAGTTTCTCACAGTTCAGATCGCATAGGGCTTGGTGATACGACGCCTTATTCGTTTAGTAACTTTGTTTTGTGCTGATATTTTTTTCTTCAGTTTGTTCATTCTGAAACAGTATTTTATTGTATTAATAGTTTTACCATATGGATGTAAATGATAATAAATGTTACCCTAACAATTCATCACATGGTCTTCAAAATTTTGTTTCCGTGAAAACAGGGCCTTCCTATTGTTAAAGGTTATTGCCTCTAGAGCAAGAGAATTTACGTTTAACATAATTTTTATACAAAATCGGGCGTGGAAACACAGTTGAAAATCTTGTTCTCATTCAACTAATGCGTAACCAACAATAATAGCGATTGTACACCCGTGTTCAGAGAATATTTATAAAATTGCCAATTTACGAGCAGTATTACGCGCATTTTTTCCACTATGAGGTTACTATATGGAATTAATGGTTAACTACAGCTATTTTCATCTACCAGATTAATATTATTAGCTCCGAATTTCTTAAATCAAATGGAAACTATCTGAATACCTGTGGCACCACTTCCGTAAACAATATAAATTTTGTTTGATTTTTTAAAACAATGCAGCATTACATATATCAATTGCTTTCTTTCTGATTTTTTATTCGTAATGACAACGAATGAGTATGTATAATGTCAATGCGAAACATATACGATAGTTAAGTAACGGCTGAAAAGGATAATATCTACATCTAATAGATAATATTACATTACCAGATAAAGTATTTTCGTGCAAGGGGGGGGCCGGAGGTCAGTCTTATATGTTGTACGGAATTAACTTTTTATCGTCTATTGTAATTCGATCCTAAAAGATTTTTTCTCCGGTATCCAAGCAGAGAAGTAACCGTAGAGATGTGGTCCAACTAATTGTTATCCGTCAATGAATTCAGTATCTAGGTATCGAGCTTGGTACTCTTCTCTGACAAAATTATTTTTATTAAAACTTAAAAGAAGGACAATATATTTAAATATTATTCAGGTTTATGCACCCACCGCTGATAAAAGCGAAGAGGAAGTTAAAAAATTACGAGGACATTAAAGAAATATTAAACTTTACAAAGAAAGAAAAACTCAATATTATAATCGAATACTTCAACTCTAAAATTGGAAACATATCAGTAAACAATGTAAGGGGGCTTACACGTTTTTAGGAAGAAACCAGAAGAGCGACAAATTGGTAGAATTATGCCAAGAGAAAGAATTCACAATTACAAGTACATAGTTTAAACTACCGTTAAGAAGACTATAAACTTAGAAGTCTCCTAAAGACAAAAATGGAAACAAAACTAAATTGACTTAGTCCTTGTTAATCAAAGGTTTAAGTCAAGTACTAAAAGCTCCAAAACGTATACTGGAGCTGACGTTTTTTCAGACCACAACCTGCTTATGATACAATTCAGTTGAGATTAAAAAGTGCGAAAAGAAAATGCCCGAAAAATAGATCTGGGAGAACTAGAACTTGAGTGCTAATGAAAGTTGGAAGTATATAAAAAACATTATCCTGAAAATAGAGAAACAACTACTCAAGTCTGATAGAAAACGAAAAAAAAAAGAAAGTGCTTGATAACAAACGATATTTTAGATCTCCATTAACAAATAGCAAACATCCAAACTTTTTTTCATAACTGCTAAATTATTATTTTTGCGGAATCTCTGTTAATGTCTAGGTTTTTCTGCTCTTATTGTATAGGGAATCTTAGTTAAAAAATATTGTCTTGATAAACTTAAGATACCTATATAACTTTTTGCTTTTTCTTTTATAAAAAGTAAAATATAAAATTGATCTTAAGAAAAAATAAAATAAAGCTACCAATATAAGTTGCTGTAACGCGACCACTTTTGGCTAAACCGGTTATCTGGTTACCTGAAAAATCTTTTCTAAATGGTTGGATATTGAATCTATATCTTTAACAATGGCGAAAATGGCGACTTTTCCAAGAAATACAAAACTTTTTCTTTATTATAATATAGGAGTGTAACTGAAGCTTCGGTCAAAAGGTTGTTGGTTGACGAAGAAACTAAAAATTGGTCTTTAACTAATGATTCAAATTTAATTAGATTAAATACAGTCGAAAAACGCTCACGTGGCATGCTACGTTAAGTAAGGTTGAGCATAATGAGCCGTAATTTAATGGCAACCATAAAGCCACAAAGCCAGCCAACGGTTAGAAATTTGCATAAGTAATGGTAATTCTCATTAAAGAGCTTTAGTAAGATTTATTGAACGGAAAATAGAAGTATAAGGGGGTATTAAAAAATAGAAATTTATTTTCGATACAGCCAAACTTCAAGGGACGGGGGAAATTCAATAAATCAAATTATGGTAATTAGAACGAGAGCATAAGATTGGAAGTATTACATAAAAAAATTTTTATCAAAGCAGAATTGGAACTACACACTTGAAAGAACAAAGGAAACTCCAATTTAAAGTAGTTATCTGCTCTCAACCACCTTTTTTATCGAACACAGTGATTGGTATGCGTAATATACTAATCTGTATTTGCAGCTCGCCTGTAATCTAGCCATTGTAAATCAGACCAAAAATCGGAGAATGTGCCGGATTAGACTTTTTACGTGGCTAATCCTAAGTTGGAGTTAGCAAATTTGGGACATGCGTAACTATGCTGGTTTGCAATTTTGCTAAATATTAATTACTATTCAATATCGAATCGTTGTGCGATTGCTCTACTGTTGCTAGAGAGCAATAAAAATATATTTTGGCATGCAAATGTATTCCAAATGTTTTAAAATGGTTATCTCTTAACAACAGCCATTGGATTATAAATTTTTTAGAATTCTGCCCATTATAAAGATAAAATTATTTTGGTAAACTTAAGTAACATAATTGTGTCTGTATCCAGTTATAATTGGCTTTTTATGTCGTCGGTCTATCTTCCTCTTTCTCTTTTTCTCAATCACTGTCTCCACTTGACTATTTTCTTTGTCCATCTATTATCTGCTGTACAGTATGCCCTGCCTATGATTATTTTAATTTAAGTATCACTTCAATTATGTTTTCACTTTTGGCCTTTGTCTGATTTTTATAGTTGTCCGCCTTATCTCTTCAAGATATTCTTAACATTTTTCGTTCCACCGATTTTGGGCTAATCTTAATTTTTGTTTGTTCCTTGCGGTTAGAGTTTGCGTGTATACTGCATATGTTAATACTGGGATCATATTACTGATTAAATAATTTTGTTTTTATCTCTTGTTTTATTTTACTTGTTAGAGTATCTCCCTCTTTTCCAAATACAGCCCAGCCCAATTTTATTCTTCTCTCTGCTTCTTTTGATTAGCTATCTGTCTGCATAGTAATGTATTGAGTTCTTTGACAGTTTAGTTTTCTACTTGTATATTCACTTTTTGATTCATTAGGTTGTTTGTCATTTTTGTTTTTTTCTTGTTAATTTTAGTCCAATAATCACTGCCTGTTCATTTAGATCTATAAGTATTTCTTGTAATTTCTGTAAGTTGTTCGTTATAAGTAAAACTTCATCGGCGAATCTTAAATGATTCAATCTTTTGCGGTTTATATTAAAACCTTTGTTCTCCCACTGGCAATTTTTATATCTTCCAGGCATGTAATTTTCTACAAGTAAACTATTTACTTTTGTTCTGTGTATTTCTCTTTATCTTTATCTCTATCACTATTAAGCTTGGCATAAATCTGCAACCACTAGGTGGTGGTGAAGCTCTAACACTTCGTGTTGAAACACGGCCTGAGAACTGAAAGACTAAGGTTCTCATATTTTCGCCCTCACTGCCCGGTCGTCGCTCACCATCTCTGATGCGGGGCGATGTGACAAGCACCGCGCCTTAGGGGACCGCATTACCCCTATTTGAACTGAAAGCAAGTACTCCCTTATTTCTAGTAATTGAGTAGGCGACCCAACAGGCATCTAAACTCAGGATTGAACCCGGACTCGTCCGTACCGCAGTCAAACGCCACAATTCCTTAAAAATTACTGGAGCTCTGCAATCACTTAAATTTAAGAAAGAACTCAGGACTACTACAACGATTCCCGTAATTGTCATTAATTCCTAAACAGACTTACATACTAAGTATATATTCTAAAAATATACGCTATGTTACTTAACTACATACAAAGGTAAACAACATTTATAGATATTTCGAAGAAATTAGGGAAATTTTAAATTTTATATAAATACATTATTGAAACTGCGTTCAAAGGTTTAACTTACGTAATATAAATTACATAATTGCTTAATTTTATAATTAGTTCTTTTGTAACAATAACAGAAACAGCATCGTCACTACTTAACAATTTTCTTCTTTGCTTCGTCTTGTTTTTATAATTATATATTTTTTCTATTTTTGTCAAGAGAAAACCAAGTTCAACGCCTACTCCAATACCTAGTACGATAGAATTGAGTCAAGTTTGACTCTTTTAAAGTGTCAGCGCAAGAAACCTTTTATTATATTTTGTATTAAAATATCCCTTCATTCGGAAAGAAACTTTTGAATCTTGCCTTTCTTCTGTATGTATGTAATACACTGTTACCTTTTCACTACTTATTTTTATCACAAATTTCATCGAAAAACTCATAATCTCAACGCGTGTTAGTAAATTTGGAATATGAAATTGAAGTGACACTAGTTATAGTTTGGTTGCTAGTTTGCGGTTCCAATTTGGAATTAGTTTGTTAGTGACAAAATCGATCATTTGTACCATGACCGCATCTTTTGCAAAATGGTCGATTCAGGATACTTATTTACTTGTCGGGTAATTCTCCTAAATGTATGGTACCGGTTTATGTTAAATACAATACCGATAGCGAGCTACTCTTTTTTTGAAAAAATTTACATCGGCGAAAGCGGAGACGATGTGGTTTGTGTAGAAAATATGATTTTCACCGATAGTAGCCTGCTATATGGGAAAATTCCACTGGTGGGTAAGCATAAAAACGTCACTGGAGACAATCTTTACCAAAACTCGTTAACGGAAGTTTTTTTACAACAAATAGCTGTTTTTTACAATATCATGCGCAGACAGATTCTAGATATTTTAAATTTCAGATCTAATAGAAAGCTCCTTATGACCGCCGAGTACTGGCCGATTGATTGAACTTTTTTAGTGTAAGAATTTTTCTCATCAGATACATACTGGAACAATGGACGATATAGAAGCTATTTTACTATAATTACAAACGGCACAACAACCAATGCAGAATTTCAAGTTCTTTTTTTTGGCACTCCCAATTGCAATTATTAAAGAACCGAAAGAAAACTTTTTTTTAGAAATATTTGAATTATGCAGGTTAGCTTCTTTTTATATATTGGCGTATTATTGCACATATCTACAAAAAACTGCAAAATCGGTTGCAATTTTATATGCAAATAGAACATGGCTTTGTTCACTCTTCACTAATGGTCACGATTGCTCTGTTGGCTTTCAAAAATGTTTTTTATATTTTGTTTTTAAACTGACTTGCAACTGTTTAAGGATGTCAGTTACTGACATTAGTTTTATGTAGTAAATCAAAATACATTGGGAGCAAATTTCCACCACCTTCCCTGTCAAACATAAGTATGGCATAGATTAACTTTAAATGGTCGTTCTAGCGAATATGCCAATTATTAACTTTGACTAAGAGCTAACCCGATAACAACCAAATCGACGTCTTAATATTCCGGCTGTTGTAGCCTTCACTTATATAAGAAGATTATGTTGTAACATCCATATTAAGGACAATAACATTTTGTACCTTTGTGCGCACCTAAATAGGTGTAATAAAACGTAGGGATTTTTATTCAACAAAGCGTAGATATCGCGTTCGAAAAGCTCCAAGCAAAAACACTTCGCCGAAAGAGAAGTGCCGGTGCTTACCTAACCAATTAGCACCTCCATAAGAAATTCCTAGCCAGCTGCGTCTGACCGAGGCTAGCTTCTAAGGCTGCATGAGTTTATGATCGTTCAGCTGGTCCGATGATTTCAAAGCCGTTCGAGCCTTAAAGGGCTCCTCTATCAGACTGGCCCGATAAGTCTAAAAGAAAAGACATGTCATACGGCGTTTTATATGCGAGTGTTCGTTTCAATGGCGCGCAGACGGCGCGTTTCGTTTGAAAAGCGTTGCATCACCGACGTCGCTGCCGCTTCGCGCCACAGCGCGGGTGTGGGAAGACTTTTATGAAAACCATGTGAAAGTGAGGACCTTATTGGCGTGTTGTGTCTGCATGCAGCTGAACATGTGCGAGGCAAGCTTCTCTAAGGGAGACTTTAGGAGTGCCACATCTGGAGTAATCCTTTAGCGGTGGCGGAGGCTGAAGTCGATAGCGCCTAAAAGCCTCGTCGCCATGCACGAGAGGAGCGCTTAAACAGGTGTGGGTAGATATAGTGGCCGTAAATAAGGTAAATCGATAAGGTCTTCGATTTATAACCCCATTATTGATAAACAGTTAGGGCACCTTCATGCAAATGAGCCGCTCGGTGTCTCCACGGCGCGAGGGCCCACATTAACGTCCCTCGCTGCCGCGGCGGGCCTCGCGCCGTTCGCCCGGCCGGACATAAAATCCAAAATTTCCAAACGTTTTAAAGATTTAGGATTGCGGAGCCCTCGATGCCCGGGCCATGGCGGTCAATACCGGCAAGCGGAGCTCATTGGTCCGACGCTGGCTGACTGTCAAGAGTGATATAGTGGATGCAGTTCCTAAAGCCGCCTAAACAGCGGAACAAAAGGCACAGCCATCGGAACACCTATTTCAAGCTCAGATTCTGACTTTTGGATTAATAGTTGTTTTAATAACGAAGTCTAAAATACACTTGTAACTTGCAGAAAAATTGTTTATATTGAATCCTGTTGTCTTTGATCAACTTATTTTTATACCATTGAAACTGTAAAGCAACAGATAAATTGTAGATTGCATTATTTTCTTGTTACTTTAATAGTGCAACGACAATAAGTATGCCACTTATTATTCATTACTATAATTAATGTAAATTCCAAATGAAAAATGCTTTGCTCTCGATCATTGTGTTATATTGTTAATAAAAGTTAGTGTTAGTGTTAATAAAATCCACGGACGTTAAGTCAGAGTTTTGTGCAAGACAATTTACGTCACCTCTTTTCGAAATCTGTTTATTCAACAAAAATGTTTGAATGAATACATAGAAATGCTTAAAGTGTGTAACGTCGCTTCACTAAAATTTTGCAAAGCATGTCTAAAAAAATTTATTCATCGCCACATTTCCTTCTAAATTTATGGTTATAGTACGGCCTTTGTCGTTACAAAAAGGAAGGACGACAGCACAAGCCGTCACTTCAGGAAAGTGTAAGAGTTTCCGATACTTGCGTTTGGGGTTGGTCTCGCTCCGGAAATGTCAATTTTTGCATATTGACACATGCGTTAAACATTTCATTGGCGAAGTAAAGCATAAAAGCAATATCAATAGCCTTTAATTTTTCCACTAACTGTTTTATAGGAGTATAAATATAAATTTTTAGGAAAAACACGCTGTAGGAAATTTAGGCTTAGTTGGAATATTTGATTGTTTACAGAACAGGTCATGATACTCGCTTCGTGACATTCGTGCTCGGTTCGTTTGTGGTTTGCTCAATGTCGAACCAGTTTCTTCAAACTTTCTCGCGCATTTTCAACCTTCATTTACATTATGTAAATTAAAATGTGCGTAAAATCTTATACGTGCGATAGTCTCGTGCAAAACCACAAATTTCGCCTCGGTAAAATGCCTCACGGCGTCTAAATTTCAAATATCTGAGCTTGCGCTTTGCGCTTTACGCGGCAAGTTAATTTAAACTAATATTAATAATTATTTAATGCAGAAATTAATCATTTTTGGTGTTTCAAAGGCTCGTTGAATTCGAGATTATTTCGGTAAATACTCCTATGTATAATTGAATCCACAGCTGCATCATAAATCCGATTATGCAATTGTCTGTAAAATTGCAATTAAAAAGCAAATTACATTATTAAACACGCTAACTTTGCCATTGCGTTTTAAGTAATTGTTTTACTCCTAGTTTAATTGGAACCTGCCCAGGACAATAGTATAATTATACTCTGACAATGTAAGTGATTGTCCATTGCTTTGAGCGACCGTCTCGAATAAAATGATTATTAAGTGAGGTTTCCTCGCGGTTTATTTTGATAGAACTGAATTAAAATAGATCTTTTTGGTCACTTATTTAGGTAGTCATGAAAAAATACCACAAAACTATTTTAATGTGTTATGACTGAAAAATTTCTAGAATTATTTTATATACACTAATAATCAGGTTTTCATTAATAAAAATTACCTAACATTAAGCGTAATGTTCTATACAAGGTTTATTTAAAAAATGTAGTTTTGATTGTCTGATACAAAATCAAAACTACAAAATTGTCACCAAAATGTATTATATCCATACTTTCAACGCCGGTTTCTTTTAAATGGATTACAGTTGTCTATTAAACGGAATCCATAAGGATCAATTTTTGTTGTTTTTAATAAAGTTTTGAACTTTTTTAATATTTCACAGTATTATTTACAGTATTTTCGGTTGCTTAGCTAGCTTGATAGAGTTATATAAGTCCTTTTACATGCCTTTTAGTATACAAAATCAAACAGAATATTTTGCATATATAAGGTTGCATTGCTTTGAAAAAGCCAACAACTTTATTTCTAATTTTAATCTGAAACTACAAAAGGCGCTCTCATCAAGGTTATAGTCGAAAAAAGTGCAAAGCTGCTCGTAGTGAATGTTTTAAACATTTCCTTAATAGCGGTACACTATCATCTCATGAAACTTGGCTACGTCAATTAGCTAAAGTGTGGGTTTGGCATTAGTTGATAATCCATCTTTCCATATGTGCTTTTTTGAATGGATTAGTTGCTGTAAATAAGATTTTGAATTCTTTAGGATTCGAATTGCGCATTGTTTGCGTTCTGTAAACGTTTGAAGTTTACATTTGTACATTTGGTGCCTAAGCGCATGGCAAAGTCGTCATGGTGCCATGTATTGTGCCGCAGTGAATCAATATCATTCAGTTTATTGTAGAAACAGGCGATCAGTTACAGTTACGCGAAGAAAACTTCGACGCAATAATGCCAAATGAGCGTGCAATTCGTGATCTAGAGCAAAAGTTTCAAACAAGTGGTAACAAAACAAGAATTCGCTACCAACACAGCGATCTTTCAAGTCACAATATCACCGTTTCTGTGAACGTAGTGTATAAAAGTCTCAATTATTGTAACTAAGTCTTACATATGGCACTACGCAACACATTTTGCCAAAGAATTTACATTTAAACACATAAAATTGATTCAAGAACTCGAAGAAATAGTTTCCCAGAATCGCTGTACATTTGTGAATTTATGGGAAATCATTATGGAAAAACTTATTAATGGAATGGTTGCATATCATCGGAGTCGTGAAGGTTATTTGGCCCACATCATATTTCATGCGCTATTGCTAAGTATGTACTTCGCACTGATAGCGGCAAAATTCTGATTGCTCAAATATTTTGTATTTTATTCAACAAAAACTTCCTAACGTTCAATTTGGATTACTTTCTAGATGTTAATGTTAACCGTGAATGACCTTGGTCTAACAATAAGAAGCCGACAAGGGCAACAAGATCGGGTTATCACCCGACAAATATTTGAATGTCTATTGATTTGCTACGAGTTGCTTCTACATGGTAAAATCACCAATTCAACAAACTATCTTTCGAACTGGACAAATTGAAGGACATAATTAGCACAAAACGACCAAAATTGCCAGACAATAAATTTTTTAACAAATAAAATTAACATTTATTTTAACAATATGAAAGTGTTTTTAACAGGGAGAGATTAACACAACAATAAAATTATAAATTATATATTTCCTCCATAGAAATAGAGTTAGGAAGAGTTCCGTAGATGCTTGCACTATTTCCACGTTGAATGGCCAGGGAAAGTCTTTGGTATAAATAATGTTTAGCACGAGGGTCTCCGGATTCTTTGAAAAAATTCCTAGAAAAAGATAACCTGCAGTTTTTATTTGACTGTACTTTTCGTGCTTCCTCAAACAAGCTAGCTGAGCTGCAGATCCGGCTGCTTTGGATGTCCTAGAAATTGTGTCTACGCAGGTTAAATCCCAAACTAGTTTTTGACCTTTGCTCCAAGAAACAAGTGTAATCCCGCCAGGTTGTTTTCCATCGTCTCTGCTAAGGCGGTTCAAGAGATAAAGCAAGATGAATAAAAGTTAAAGTCCTATGAATTATCTGATTCAGCTCTTGATGACGTAAAAGTCGCCCTTTGCTCTTCGGGCAGATAAGTCCATGTCTGCCAAATTTATTGTTGTAATATTAGTACCCTTCTTCAAAAATAGGTGAACCGAGAATTTCCAAAGTTTGTTTATTAATTTATTATCTCTGGGGAAATGTTGTCAAAATTTTGAATGATCTGTGTATTTTCAACGTTTGAATAGAAGTGCAGCTTATATTTATTTGGATTGATTCGTAGTCCAATGCCAGCAGCAGATTATACTAGATTTTTAAAGTTTTCTAGAACTAAGTTCGGTTTGTCTCCTAGGGTGGAATCACACGTTTAACTCGGAAATCATAAATTGCACAATTGAATAAATTGTAACGCCGAAAGTAATTGGTCCCCATGGGTCACCCTGATGGCATTCTACCTCAGAAGGAATTGTATTTTCTCCAAACACTAAAGATGACTGAGAGCGACAGCATTGGTTAAGAAATGGATATAGTCCTAGAAAATGTCGTTAAATTTTGTTCAGCATCACTACTCTGTCCACAGAGTTAAAGGTGTTGGGAAAATTAAACTTTTCCTTCGTTCTTTGGATTTGTTACATAGGACCTCACTGTATGTACTGCGCTTTCACATCCAAGCTTTGTAGCTACTCCTAATTAATGTAAATTCAAGAAATTCTGTGCTTGTTCTCGAATGCTACGAGGGCTATTTTTTTTCAAGGTCCGATTGGTCGCTAAAGGAAAGCTTCGGGGAAAATCCGCTAGGTCTGTGCGCAGACGTCTTAACGCGGTGTCTGTAGTTGGCCCGGGGAACGCGGTTGTCATTTCTGAGTACGTAGGGAGCACATAAACATGCTTCGAAAAATAGAGTCTCCCGCCAAATGTGAATTGCGTTTAGTCATTCGATTTCTGCATGCTGAAGGAAGCAATACAGCTGAAATTCATAGACGAATGAGCAAAGAAGCAAAGAAAATCGTCGGTTCACAATTTTTGGGTTGAGTAATTTGTGAATGAAAGACTCGAGTACCACAAACTCTGCGCGAGATGGGTTCCCAAGATGCTGTCTGACCATCACAAAACTCAGCGAATGGGCGCCGTATTAACCTTCCTCCAGCGCTACCATTACGACGGAGATGAGTTTGTGGACAAAATTGTCACAGGAGATGAGACATAGGTCCATTACGAAACTGAAGAAATGAAAGAGCAATCCAAACAGTGGATGCATTCACACTCCCCGAGTCGTAAACCGGTGAAGTTCAAGCGCACGTTCTCCGCCAAAAAGTGTATGGCTACAGTGTTTTGGGACCGTAAAGGTGTTCTCTTGGTGGAATTCATGCCACGTGGCACAACCTTCACTGCAGCTTCGTACAGCAAGACTCTTCAACATCTTCGAAAGGCAATTCAGAACAAGAGAAGAAGAATGTTGTCGTCAGGCATTGTTCTTCTTCATGACAATGCGCGGCCACACACTGCAGTTGCAACAACGATCCCCCTGCAGCGTTTTGGATGGAAGTTTTTGATCACCTACCATACAGTCCTGACTTGGCTCCCTCAGATTTTCATCTCTTTGCCCACATGAAACGCTGGTTAGGAGGAAAAACTTCCGCCGCAGATAACGAGCTGCAGACCAGCTTACAGAATTGGCTGAAAACACAGGCGGCTGCTTTCTATGATGAAGGTATCACCAGATCAGATCCATATGAAAAACAATTTAATGCTCTCAAAATTAATTTTTCACTAATTAAAATTCGGGAAGTGATTGAGATGTATCAGAAGCCCACGGGTGATTCTCTTTTAATTTTGAAGTCGTTTCTTCAAAAGGAGCAAAAGTGTCATTGGAACTTAAAATTCTGATTGCTCCTTGATGTCGAAATTGTTAACTTTTGCTGTTATTCTTTCCGAAAAAGATAACAAATATTTAATGATAATTGAGCCGTCTTGATTTTGGTGGTCAGCGATTTGTTTCTCAAACAGTTAATAGAAAAAGATATATTTTTCCCACGCCTAAATAAAGTTCGAGTTGATACAGGT
This sequence comes from Sinelater perroti, assembly GCA_036346155.1. Classification (NCBI taxonomy): domain Eukaryota; kingdom Metazoa; phylum Arthropoda; class Insecta; order Coleoptera; family Elateridae; genus Sinelater; species Sinelater perroti. Next base: position 928,955 of record JARFIY010000195.1, read on the forward strand.
CTTGATAATACCATAAAGATTGTCTGCCGCTGTAAAATGGGCGTCTTTCGGGATCCTCTTCAAAGTTTTTACCCTTCTATGTGCAAATATGAGTATATTTTCTAATGTTAGGGAAGTTTTCAACGTGCTGCTGTGTTGTAATTCGAATTATTAATGTTTGATTGGACTTCACTTTTATAGTCTCTCTATACACTACTCCATTGTTATCTATTTTGTTCATTAAAAAGTATTTTTGCAATAAAAGCTTTAGTTTAATAAATGACCTAAAAATTTACTTGGACAGAAATCTGGACGAGTTGAAAGAAGGTAATAGAGCAGAATTATTGTTTATAAATATAAAACATAAAATATTGTGTATATACTACTGAATAATTAAACAGATGAAAAGTTTAGACAACTTTATAGGACATAAATGTATTTTTATGTAAATGTGTAAATTTTTTAAAAAATTAAAAATCAAAAGTGTTTTATCTTTCCACTTATGCCTCGACTCGGCAAACCGTTTGTCTAATTGTGATGACCCAACGTTAATGTTAACTTCATTTTTTGTCTGTGAATGTTGTGTATTTTTTGCCACCCATCGTATATGAAACGTGCGGTAGGATAACCCGTTTGTGATTATTCAAAACAGACTGACCGTACAAATTTGAGGAAATTTAAGTAAAACTTTGAATTGATAGCATAACATGATCAACTAAATATCGTCCACCATTTAAGCCAATTCGCTGCATAAACCCTTGAAATAGTATAACGCAATTGTTGATGAATATTGGCGGACATCGCGGCTAAAGGGAGTAGCGATGACGAAATTTGTTTTCTTTATCATTACATGAACAGCTCAGCAAAACGGATTATACAAGTTCATTAAAAGATCAACAATACTGATATTATTAAAAACAAAAATGAATAACACCAAAGTAAGTTGTGTTTTATAATTCTTTTACTTTTGAAAATATTTTTCAGTAAATTTGAAACATAAGGCCTATTTATTACTCCAAACTAAATTTAAATTCAAGAACCAACTATTATTATAATAAAATGTACACAATTATAAAATTGTAATTATTATATTACATTATACACTTTATTATACTTTGTTTACCATTAAAAAATCCATTAGATACAGATAATTTTTATCACTGGCACAAATTAGTTGTTTACTTTTGGAAAATATGTTCATTGTATACAGACAAAGAACGCATTATCTAACAAGAGATGTAATTTGCATAGAATATTACTATTTAATTTATTTAAAATAAAAAATTGTCACCCCATATATCAAATTTTAGTTTTTTATATTTGCTTACTTTAACCCAACAACGCAAAGGTTTCCTTTGCTTTCTTGTTAGACATATTATAGTACAATTTAAGTGATACAATAAAAGACTTTACATATATAATCAAATTCCTACATACTCAGGACGGTGTAAATATTGCCTTAATTTCTTAACAACAGCATTTCATAATATAGTATTTATTAAGTATTTCTAAACACATTAACGCAGCAACGCACTCAGTTCGATATAAAATTTTTCTAGTTCTTTCTGTACACTACTAATCTTTTGCCTCTATCTACGATTTCCCGTTCTTCTTTAGATCTTTCCCAATAGTTTAATTCCACGTTTGTTTCGGTCTTCCTCTTCTCATTTTACCTATTTGATTCCCAAATCATCCTTGTCTGTGAATTTGCTTCCATCATTAGTAGATGTCTCCACCAGCCGAGTTTTCTTCTTTCAATAAAATATTCTACAGGTTTAATCTTTAGTTCTTCTTTAATCGCTTTATTTCTAATTCTGTCTTTATTTGTAATACCTTTTTTACTTTTCTTAAATATTTTATCTCTACTGCCATGATCTTGCTTATATCTTGTTCAGATAGCACCAAAGACTCGCATCCAAAGGTAAGAATTGATTTGTATATTGCCTTGTACACCTTCAACATTGTATCTCTTATTATTTCTTTTTATTTTTGTTGATAAGGCCTTTACTCAATGCATAATACACTTTATTAGCTGACTCTATTCTTCTGTTTACCTCTATACTTTGGTATCCCGTTTCTTCTATAGTTACTCCCAGATAGTGAAAGCTATTTACTTGTTCTATTTTTTCTTCATTTATTTTGACCTCCACTGTTTTTTCATTTGCTATTACTATTATTTTCGTTTTGGAGTGGTTCATTCTTATTTCATTTTGGGTTAGTACTTCGTTTCACACCTGCAAATTTTTCTTGAGGTCATTCTCATTTTCAGCTATTATCGCTATATCGTCTGCAAAAACGCATTCAGAAATGACCACGTTCTCCATTTTCCTGCATCCCATAATCAAAGATTTTGCTTTTTTATTTTCAGTTCGTATTAATTGGTTCATGATGATAATGAACAGCAGTGAGCTAAGACAGCCTCCCTGTTTAACCTCTTCGTTTGGGTGTAATATCTGAGACTCTGCATTTTTATTTATTATCTTACTTCTCGTGTCCTGTGATACAGACATTTCGTGACCTTGATTATTTTCTCGTCTATATTTTTTCTTTTAAGCACTCCAATATTTTGGCTCTCGGCATTCGGCCAAACGTTTTTTCCATGTCCATAAATGCTAAATAGATTGTTTTAGATCATGCCAGAGTTCTATTTATAATCTCTGTGATAGTAAACACGTGATCCTGTGTACTTTTCTCCTTCCTAAATTTATTTTGTACTTGTAATAGTGTTTGTTCCACTTTTTTTCTTAGGCGCACCTCTATAATTTTTCAAGAATCTTCAGTGGGGTACTCAATAAGGTTATACCTCTGTAGTTTTGGCATTCCATTGTATCTCCCTTTTTATAGAGCGTTAGTATTAATCCAGTTTCCCATTATTTAAGTATTTTCTCTTCTTCCAGATTTTATTAAGAATTTTCAGCAATATTTGTAGTCCGCCTTCTCCCATGTTCTTGATCATTTCTATTGTGATTCTGTCATTACTTGGTGCCTTTCCATTTTTCATTTCTTTTATTGTTGTTACTAGTTCTTCTCTAGTAATTTCGTTCTGCTCCTTTCTTGTTCTTTTTTCTGTTCCATTTGTTGTTTTGTTTTCATTTATAGTTTCTTCCGTCTCATCTCTTTCGTGCTCTGTATCTACTTCGAACAGTTTTTTGAAGTATAATAATAAAACATTCGAAGTATAAGAAATAAAAAATATGTTTTGCAGATAAATAATATTTATTTAATTAACCTCAATAATATCAGAACAGGTACAGGTGCACCTAGAAATGTTTTGATTCGACAGTATTTTCTAGTCAATTTACTTATTACAGTTTGTCATTCACACTGCTGTGCAGGTCATAGGGTATTCCATACTTTAAATATTGCAAGGTTTTTATATATTTTTTTAGTTTTATTTTAATTGCACTTTAAGTGCGACATTTAATAAAAAGAAAATTAATAAAGTATCGTAGCTTCATGGTTTATCTACAAAATTTCTTGTTTCATATACGTATTAATTGTTTGATGTAAAATTTCAATTTACAACAATAGTTATGATAACAATACTTTTTTTAGAGTAGTCATTAATCGTGTCTATACGAGTTGGCCTGAAAGGCCTGAAAAGCCGACCGGTTTTGCACCACGTTTTTTTGACTGCATTCAATTATGTACATTAAAATAAGTTGAAATAGCAAAAACATTCAAGCCGTTTTCTCAAAAATCAAAATTTAAGTTAAAAAATCACAAAAGTCAATAATTTCAGTTTCTATTCGCTATTTATTAACATTGTTTAAGACATATATATATATATATATATATATATATATATATATATATATATATATATATATATATATATATATATATATATATATATATATATATATATATATATATTGTGTGTGTGTGTGTGTGTGTCAGAGCAAAGATGCTATTATATCAACAATGAGTTTAATTGCCACTGATGTCGATAATATCTTGGCATCTTTGAGGCATGGATCCGGCAAGGACCTCCGCGTAAAGAAATTTCTCGTGTTAACTGCTTCAAAGTAAACACTTTTCTTCCACAAAACTTGTGCTTGATGTATGTCCGCACATTTTCAATCGGATTTGCATCGGGTGATTGCTATGACCAAGAAAGTGTAACGATACCAGATTGCTCTTTCCACTCAATGCAAAGCTTGCTGGGGTATTTAGGTCGTTCCTCTCATGCAGGATCCAGTCCTCGTTTTTCTTGATGAAACAAATATTTCTTTTAAGTCTTAAGCATTTAGATTGTATGTAAACAAATGCAAAGTTTCAAAATCCAGTTTTGAGAAACAGTCCCAAAGATGTACTTTTAGAGGATGTTTAACGGTCCTCTGTGCCAACCTGTTAGTTGAGACTAACCAGAGTCGTAGGGCGGTAACATATTCCTAAACAGAAGCTTTGTTCACAAAATTTGCATTGTTTCAATCTCGGTCGATATTGTCCTTGCCCAAGCGAGTCAGTTCGTCACATGATTTCTACCTAACAAAGGTTTCAAACTGAATTACGGGATATCATGCGCACGGGGATGGCTTTGGATATTTACGTATAATATATCTACATTTTTCTGTTTAAATTTTGCTGTTTCTTGGCGCAATATTAAGCCCGGGTGCTGGGAAAACAAGTTCATGGTTTGTTTTTTAACTTTGGGGGACACTTTGCTTATCTAGCCATTCATATTATTTTCATACGTATTACCTGTGTTGATATTTTTTATAGGTTTTAGTTTTAAAATAAGACAACAAGGAATAATATATAAAACTTGTATAATACGGAATAAATTGCAGTATGCTCTAATTTTCCCCGACATCAATGTTTTCTTATTTGTACCATAAAATTTGTTGAAATAAGTATTTATATTTATAAAAGAATATATTCTATTATATAGGAAAACATGACTCAAACTTTATTGTATTTAAATGTTAGTAAATCCACAAATCCAAGTTTGTACAAAATTACTTACGTAAATGAATAACAATCGTATCACTATTAGTTAAACACGACAATGTGACTGGCGTTATTTTATACGCCAAATTAACCTTGACAAGGAATCTAACAAACACACAGAAATACAAATTTTCGTTCGGGGAATTTTACCTTTGTTATTAGCTGCCGCTGTTTAATTCATAATATAGTTTTAAAAATACATTTCGAAAATCCAAAAACCATGTTTGTTTTCTGATATTGATTTGGAACGTCAAATAAAAAATATAAGCATGTGCGTGTTTGGTACTTACGATATTTTCAAGAAACTTTGAACCTTCTACACTTGAGAGCAAAACAATTGACTCAGCAACATGCACGAGTTTTAAGAGAATGTATATCTACTCCTATAGCATTCCAAATAAAGTTCAGTGTACTGTTTGGAAGCTTAAATACTGTGGTTTCAAATGATATCACTTTGATTGAAATCGGACATGTTCTGACAAAGTTGTAGGCCTAAGAATATGTGTAACACAAAAGCGTTGAAAGGGAAAAGGTGATAATGAAAGAAAAAATAAAATCCTTTGATGAAATTAATATATGGTGTTACCACCTCCTAATTGCATTTTCCATAGATTCCTATGCTGTTTTGAGGGATTGCTTTTCACTTTTCAATCAACGCCGCACTCAATTCCATCACGCTCCCTCATGCAAGATTTCTGGTCCGGATTCTTCGCTTAAGCTCATTACAAACATGCTCAATTGGATAGTCTGAGCTACACGGAGGCCAGTGCATTTTCGGTATACCGATGTTAGCTAGGTAAGTAGTGGTCACTCGTGCGGTGTGGTATCGCGCATTTTCGTGCACTAGCATGAAATCCTCACCAAAAAATACCGCAAAGGGAACAACATGTTCCTCCAGAATCTCCCCGATGTAGTGGTCTCCTATTAAATCTCTTCTGCGCCCCCCACTAAGCATCAAAACCAACGGAGTTTTTTCGTGCATAGAAATACCCACCCAGAACATGCAAGAGCTCCAGATGTGACAGTTTCTTGAATACAGCAAAGAGCAAATTGCTCCCGTGACCTTCTATCTAAACTCGACGTTTCCTGTCGTTGCCATATAGACACATCCTGGATTCGGTGAACAATATCTGACTCCAATGGACGAGGTCCCAATCGAGATGTTTGCGAGCAAATTCTAGTTGCCTTTGCTTTTGGACTGCAGTCGGTTTGGGACCCGTAGCTGCTTTTTATGGGATCAGGTTGGCTGCCTTTAGTCTTCTTCTTACTGTCCAAGCGCTGGCGTCTACACCTTTGACCGCACTCAATTCTTGCTTAGGTTAATGCCAGTCATATGTTGATTTCTGAGGGTTATCCAGACGAGAAATTGATCGTTTCTCTCCGTTGTCATGCGTCTACGGCGTTACGTTCAACTTGCATTAAGTCTAACATAAAGCATGATAATCTGTGATGATTTAAGGACTTGTTTTATCAGATAGGTATTTGATAACAATTAACAGTACAGTGATAGCGAATGAGAATAAGTATATCTTTCACTACAACAATAATCGTGGTTGTTTAAATCAACAAAAAAAATAATAAAATTTTGTCCAACTGTGAAGTCATCAATTACCAAGTTTATTATGTATCCAAGTGATTATGAGTAGTAGCGGTGGTTAACTTAATAACGTTTATACAAAAGTAATTATTTTTTAGTTAATGTATCTTAGAGAAGTGATTATTGTAGACCCGCCAATTTAAGATTGTTCAGTGGAATAGTTACGTTGTTTAAATTTTCTCGTAGATTTTTAATATATTGAATTATTTTTAAAGAATATAATAACCATAATTTTTTAAATACTTATAATTAAGATCAGCTCATTCGATGTATAGACGGTCAAGAGATATTTCAAATAATTCCTCGTTTACTAAAATATTTCGTCTTTTAATTCCGATGGCACAAATTCGTGGGTTGTGCGATATCTATTGCAAAAAGCTAACAAAAACAAGTGTTTAATGTTAGAAATTTTTTATTGTTCTTCAAAATATTTTTCATGATGATCAATACATTGCTGCATACGCCGAAACAAATTTTTATAGCACGTAGTACTAACGGGCGGCTCAAATTGAACAGATTTAGTTCTTTTGCCTTTGTTGTGGTCAACGACTCTGATATTTGGCAAATGTCATTTACGACAAATATGGAAGGCCATACGAAAAAACAGAGAGTTGAAAGAGCGAACGCGCATTTCATGACAGGAAATTTCCGTCGAATTTTTTATCGAAATAGTAATGTATCAACTGCCCAAACATAGATTACAAAATTTGGTAAAATCTATCTGTAGCGGATGCAAAACCTTGTGAAAATCGACGCAACGTAAGGTCCGCGAAAATATTACCATAGCTAGTGTCGCTGCTAATCCGAAAACATCGATTTGGCGTCGTGCACGACATTTGTAGATTTCGAGAGGCTCCTTTTAGCGAATACTTGCTAAAAAGTTTTACCGACGCAAGAGCTTAAGCCGGCTGATTTTTCTCACTGTCAACATTTTGTCAATTGATTTTAGCGCAGTATGTCCCCAATTTAGCAAAAAATTATTTTTAGCAGTGAGGCACATTTTTAACTTGATATAAAAACAAACACTCAACAAGTTACTGTTTGGTTTGGACTTTGACTACACTTCTTCGAAGATTATGATAAAAATGCTGTAACTAAGAAAATAGATCGTTACCGTTAGTTTTCGATAGCATCTGAACAACATGGATCTGGAGCAAATGTAGTTCCAGCAAGATGGCGCAACCTGCCGTACAACTCGAGCAACAATCAATTTTTGGTCGCGTATTTTACGAAATGCTGACACTGGCAAGTAAGGTCGTGCGATTTAATATATTGTGCTATTTTTATTGGGGTTGACTGAAATCCAAGGTCTCCCCCAGCAATCCACGAGAATAAAGCTCGACGTGTTATCAATGAAATTTTAAAAAATTGTGAAGGGAAGCCGAGTTGTCAATTTATCATAATATTCCGCATTTAGTTAGATATTTTGTATTAAATTATTTGTAAAAACAATTCAAAAATCGTTTTATTTAAAATTTGAACCCGGCGTTCAATCCGGGATAACCTTTATAAACAAGTATTCTTAAATTTTACGATTGACCGAAAGTTGTATTACTAATAACACCAGTTTGAGGTGAGTCAATTTTGAGGTAAGAATGAGAGTAGTTTGAATGCTACTTCTGAGAATCATTAAAGGTATGAATGAAAGCTTTAAAATATACATTTTATATTTAGGTGTATTCAAATAAACAATATTTACAAGTAAGTCAACATAATAAATTTAAATTTTATTCTGTCTATATGGTTCCTCCTATTTTTATGGTAGCAGTATGTAGACGAGTCAATCTTGATAAGGCGTCTATTACTACATGCGCCCATGCTTCTTTCAGTTTGCTCCACATATTAGCAGCTGATGTTGGTATTGATTTTCTCGTCTCCCGCTTGCATTTCCATCACAGTAGTTTAATTGAATTTAGGATCAGGTTCTGGGGAGGCCATTATATAACCTTAATAATACTTTTCTGTTGTATACAGTTTCTACATAATTTATAAATGTTTTTTGGATCACTATCAAGTTCAAATTTAAAATTCTGTCCCAATATTCTTAATCCAGATAGTCTCAAAAAGCGTTTTTAATTGTTCTTTTTGTAATGCTTTTTACATTTTTTATACCGTCACTAATTTCTCGTGTTTAACTGTAAAATCTATACTCTGTTCCTGTGCTCGCTCGTTCACCTTTCTCATAAATACACATTTTTTTAAACCAAAAACGACAAACTTGAATTCGTTAGTTAACAGTATTATGTTCTAATCTAATGACCAATTAAAATGTTCAGGTGCGCATTACTTATTTTGATTCGATTATTGTGGAACGATTCGTCCGTGTATTTATTTTATTTAGCTGGCTTAATTTTTGAAAACCACGCTCCTGCTTTATCGTTATACAATATTCGAATTTATAGCAATAAGCTCCCCCCTCTCTACCAAACGCACTGCGAGCAGTAATTCATCGTTGACCGGCTTATTATTAGTGATTACCAGGTAATTATGCATTTGGCCAAATTATAGCAGTAATCTTTCTTGTTCTGGATTTTCCAACCAACATGGCGGTACGGGTTTCCTGGGGCAATTCTCAAACACCGTGTATAGATCGACTTGTGTTATTCAGCGCTTAATGATGCAGACCATTTTAGCGTTTGTGGTAATTTGTAGGGTTGTCTTATTTATTCTTCTTACCTTACTACTACTGTTAAAACTTTTGTTATCCATAATCTCCCACCTTACGATACTTTCGGTGCCGTAGTCACGTTGTAATAATATCGCTTTAATTATTTTCCAATTCTATAGTTACTTCTGCCGGATCTATAATATGGTACTATTAGCGCACCCATTTTTATTTTATTAAATTATTGGGATATATTTCTCAACCAATTTAAATTTCCTTTTGCTTTTAAAACTGAAGTTTTTATCGCTAAAATTTATTTTGCCATCTATTATTTAAACATTATTAATTAAACATCAAAATTTTCATCTAACTCTTTTCAGTAAATTTAAACTAGCATTTTGATCACTGTTTTTTTAATAGCTGTGTCTGTTTTATTTTATATAATTTTAATAGTTTTAAAAACCATTGTGTTATTATAAAGCACAACATTAATAATAGCACTACCACAACACGTAAAAATATATTTATGAAACAAAACCAATTATTTCGCGTGTATGGGGTTGCGTAGATAGAATAAGGGTTAAGCAACCTAAATGTAATAATAAACTATTTTAGGTATTACAAGAAGAATGCCACCAAATTTCTTCAGATGTTGATCAACAATTGTTTAAGAGCACTAATAAAGTTCTAAAAGCGATGGGTGGTCATATTTAATATTAATATATATGGTTATGTTTCTTTTTTATGTTCTTAGTTATTAGGTACAGATTTTTTTTATTATTATAATTAATAGTCTTATTTATCCAGTGGGTGTTAAGATGTTACACTTCAATCAATGTACAATCTCAAATCTGCCACTTCTTATCAATAAATCTTGTCCATTCCTTTTTGTTTCTTGCCGTTTTTGTTCCTTGATTCCATGTTGCACCTCTTTTGTTCAGATTTTCCACTATCATACTGTTCCATGTTTTTCTTGGTCTTCCTTTGTGTCTCTATTGTGTTGCATCTTTGTTCCTCCATGCTTACTACGTGTCCAAACTATCTTAATTGTTGTATTTCGATACTTTCCAAAATAGGATGTAACATACGTTTAGTTCTTGTCTTATTAGTTCATTTCTTATTTTGTCCTTTCTAATAACTCATTTAATCGCTCTCGAGTATTTTATTTCTACAACTTGCATTCTACTTGTTGTCTGGTTATTTAGAATCTAACTTTCACATCCATAAGTTAGTATTGGTTTGTACGTTGTATTAAATACTGTTATTTTTGTTTTCTTCGTCATTTCCTTTCAGTTTATAAATGTGTTACTTAATTTATAATATTTTTTTATTCTACTGTTTATGTTCATGTCTTCTTTTCCATCTTTGTATACGTTTACTCTAAATACTTGAATGCCTTTGTTTGTTTTATGTTTCTTCTCTATTTCAATTTTTACTTTTGGATTATTTTTCCTATTGCCATCACTTTTGTCTTGTCAATGTTTCTTTCCAAAATTCTCTTTTGGTGCTTTATTTCAAATATTTTTTCGTTCTTTGTATATATTATCAAGACGTCAGCTAAGGCACTCTGTGCTATTTCCACCATTTTCATGTTTCTATATCCTACTTCCAGTTCCTTTGCTGATACTTTAATTTCTTTAAGACATCGTCGAGTATTTTATTGAAAAGTATTGGGTTGAGTACTCCTCCTTGTCTTAATCCTTCTTTGGTTAAAAACTCGTTTGAGTTTACGTTTTCTGTTTTTACGTACTTTCTATTTGTCTGGTATGTAGCTGTTATAGCTTTTCTCAATTTTTCACTTACTCCTCTTTTTCTAAAGCTACTCCCACTACTGCTGTCAGTAGGCTTTTTTAAATGTATAAAAGATATATATGTATATTACCGTTTCTGCTATTTTTATTAATTGTTTTATTGTAAATATGTAATCTAAATCTAATTTGTAGATCTTCTAGTTATTGTTCGATTGTTATTTTTAGCTTTTTCAGAATTTTTTCATACATTTTTAACATAATACTGAGCAGGGTAATTCCTCTCTGGCATTTCCTTTTTTATGTATGGATAATAGTATTCCCACCTCCCAGTGTTTTGTTATTTTTTGTGCATTCCAGTTCTAATTAAATAATTTTTCTAAAATTTCTGTTCTATGTTTATCCACTTTTTTTAATCATTTTCGCTGTTACGCGGTTGTCTCCTGTCGCCTTGTCTCGTTTTAACATCTTAATGGCTACTATTAAGTTCACTTCCTTAATTTTTTTATTTTCTACATTCTCGGTGTTTTCTATGGTTTTCTCAATTTCTTCTGTTGTTTCCGTCGTGTTTAGTTGTTCTGTGTTCAGCATTTCATTCCGTCTCTTTATTATGTTCTCTTCTTCTTTTAAGATTTCTCCTTTTAATGATGTTATATATCTGTTTCTGTTTAGCTTACCTTTTTGTAATGGTTTTAATATAATAATTTTTGGTTTATCTTTCTATCTTGTTCTATTTTTTCTCAAACTCCTCCCAGGTTTGTTGTTTTGCTTCTAGTAAATTAATGTAAAGTAAATATTTTAAAATTAGATTTATACATTCGTAATAATTTTCTTAATAGTCTAAAACTTCTCTACTGCAGCGTATATATTTTCGTTATTCTATAAAAGAAATAGATTATTTTGATAATAGCAAATTTTAGGTAGTATTGTTTCTGAGGAAACAAATTTCTTTCAACTTGTTAGATGATGTTTCCTTAGAATTGTAAAAATCTAAAAATAAAAAATTAGGTAGTAAAGAACGATAATTTTGTTATAATTAACTAAGAAAAATGTAATTGTAGATGTACAAGCGATAAGCCGTTAAATTTTAACATAAAGAATTACATTATAATTATTTGCTGTGAATTAACCTAAAAGACAATAACCTACCTACTCTAGTAATTGTGAACATTTTAACAAAAATAAAAATGGAAAATTTAAAAATGTTTACATTTGTTGCAATCACTTAACAAACTGTTTGTAATAATTGATATAATTAAATCTTTATTTTATTTGTTAATATATACCATTTTTATATTTGTTATTATAGAGACAACTTTTTATATTAAAGGTAGGTAAATTTGATGTCATAAATAACAGATATAAAAAAACCTACTATTCTTAATATTATTTTTTCAGAAAAAGCTGACTTGCAGACAGAATTATTATTACCCAAAAAAATGATTTTTACATGCTAAAGTTTTTACAATTTTATAGGCCATTTTTTACGTTTAAGGCGAATAGGTTGAACATTAAACAAAAAATTAACAAATAAACAATAGACATTGCGAAATAATAAGAAATAACAGGTTGCGAAACAGCCAATTGCTCAAGACAGATATTATATATCGTTGTCAAATCGCTTCAAGTAGTTCTTTCAATGGTACAGAACAAAGCAGTAATCACAGAGCAATAGGTCTGGGCTGTAGGAAAGATGTTACAGCGTACTCCTCAACTGCCCTTTTGTCGATTTGAATAGCTGTATGGAGTTAGTCAACATTTATATATTATCAGCAAACATTTCCTGAACATAAATTTTATCCTACAAATAGCGGTAAACAATGCTAATATTCTACTCCACATGCTGATTTCCTAAATTCGTCGATGGCTTTTTGGCAACTTTCGCCTTCCCGAAAACCATGTAAACCACGCGTCTTCTTAACGGCGTTGTTCTCTAAATGTGTATGATGTTCTCTCAAAATTATGGAACATTTTACACCCTCTTTCGTGAGAAAATTAGTAATAACTCGTAGCGCACAGACTATCATGATACCAATTAAAGTTTATATTTTATTCAAAATTACTTGCTATAAAAAGAAAGTGATGCACATCAATAGAAAGAGAAAAAATCCTTTCTCATGATGTGACAACTGCGAAAAATATAATAGAAAAATACAATTTTATGTCACAAAAAATAGAAAACTGACTATTTCGCCATCAAAAAAACATAATTATTACTTTCTCAATTTTATAAATAAGCAAAATATTAAGGACATCGTTATAAAACTAGAAGTCAAGAAACAGAATTTCTGTTGCAAACAAAAGAGTACAATTTGGTTTTGTAGTCCTTTAAAACAGGAAAATTTGATCACCCTATACATATAATACTAATATTCAAAAACACTTGTTTGTATGTATATATTCTGTTTCTCTTGTTATAATTATACTTATTTTTTGGTTTACCTCAATTGTAAGAGTCAAAAATAAAAATTAATAGAAGCATATTTGTTTTATACAAATAAATAACTACCATTCAGAATGCTAAAGTTTGCAAATATGCTCGTAGTTAATAATACGATTTTTATACAGTTTCTCTTTTACATTCTCAAATTGTGTGTAAGGCAGCAGAATGTAAAATTAATGCAGTAATGCAATTAAATTTATGGCTCCTAATCATTATTACTTTGAATTTTTACGAAACAACCCAAAAAAATTCATTAAATTAAAAATACTTTCCATGATAGTAACAGTTAGCAATTTTAAGCAAATACAAGATCTCAAAAATATTAAGCTAATAATCCGGTAAAATCTTATTAATTCGAACTTGCAAGGATTTAAAAAATTAATAATGTATCAGGTAATATGAACTTTTCTATTTAATCAGCTTTACTGTTTTATTTGAAGTACATACACTTATATCTACCTGTTTATTAAGATGGATTTGAGTTATTTTGCCTAAAAAGTTTATACATATAGCCAAGATTAAAGAAACAGGCTGAATTCTATAATCATCCCCAGCAATGAACCAAGTAACAATTTTAACCAAAAAGTTGACCTATCTAAAATTTTAGGATTTCCTAAAATTTATTCTAACGGCCTGTAACACTAAACATAATACTAAAGCAACTACAATCAATCATTCTTTACTCCTTTCTTTGAATCCCGTTTACCATGGTTCGATGCTAACCGACCTTTTTATTGCTTATTACGCACCTTAAGCAACAATTTTAAAAATTTACTTTAAGTATGGTATGGGGTTGAATAAAAAAATGCGACAAAAGTTTAAAAAGTTTAAAAAACAAATAGTTTAAAATTTCTTATTTGAATTGCAGAAACATTTTGCATGCTCATACAAAATTAATTTGACAAACGTAAAATCGAATCCTTCGAATTATTGGTATACGGATCATAAGTACTTTATTGTATAATAAAAACAGCTTGCCGAGATGTAGCTTGGCAGTCGGCGAGAGTAGATGAATGAGATCGACCTTATTGGCGGAGTCAGTTAGAAGTTAGGTGCCGGTGAGTGAATATAAGCAGTATGATTGTCGCAATTGCAATAAATATACGAGTGGAATAGCGAATCTGCATTAAACTTTGCCAAAGCTAGAATATTTGTCCTTGGAAATTATTTGTACGTTTCAGAAAGCTTTCAGGAAAGGTGTAATTAGTGCAATATGAATAAAAACATTATACAAACAATTTAGACATGATTAGAAATCTGTGGAAACAATTCACGTTTTGGAGGACTAATAAGGACAATAACACAAAAACACGACGTTAAATGTGTACGGGTTAAACTCAAGAAATGTGAGCGACTGAGCATGAGAACTAGCAGATAAGTTGGAGATTTTGAAAACTAAAATATACGAGATATAACTGCGTGATAAGCAATTCTAGGACAAAACTATGGGATCCACATTGGGCCCAACACTATTTAATATCTACGTCCATGATATACCTCAAACAGACAATGCAGCCATTGCTATGTACGCAGATGATACTGCTCTACTTACCCAGAGTAACGAACTATTGGAAGCATCAAATGAACTACAATCCAGCCTAAATACAATATCAAGCTGGATGGGAAAATGGCACATAAACCTTAACTCAACCAAATGTCAAACCCAAGTGTTTACCTTACGACGCCTCAGAGATATACCCAACATTCAAATAAATAATGAAGAAATTCCATGGAACACGCAAAATAGCCCAGTTAAGTATCTAGGGGTATACTTAGATCAACGACTAACCTGGGGTTTCCATATTAACCACAAGTTGAATGAAAGCTACGCTAGATTAGCCCTACTATACCCACTGATAAACAGAAAAAGTTCTCTACACATAGACTATACAATGCTAATCTATAAATCAATAATTAGACCAGTGGTAATGTATGCATGATGTGTAAGGGGGTCTGCTTCACCGACTCACATCCGCAAAATACAAACACTACAAAATAAGATTCTTCGAATAGCCACAAATTCTCCATGGTATATAAGGAATCACCAACTACACGCTGAACTAAATATCCCAACCGTAGAAGAGCACATTAAAAAATTAGCGGCAACCTTCTTTAAAAATTTAAACAACTGTGCAGGAGCAGCCCATTACGCACTAGGAATGAGACACATACATCAACGCTTGAAACCCAATCTGACGCAAGATCTCCTCTCAACCGATGATAGTAGTGATAATGAAGTATAGAGTAGTGACAAAACCAAAATAATACAACGATAAAACTAAACAGTGAATGGGTACGCCAATAGGCAATCCCTAAGCGACAATAGTGTTACATGTAATCAATAGTTAACAAAACCATGTATAGCACAACGTTGCTGATCTGGATAAATAAATTTAAAAAAAAAGGACAAAACTTTTCAAAATATTTTGGAAAGTGGAAACAATGCTGAGAGAGGGAGATTCAAAGTGCCCACTTTGAAAGTTATGTAGAATGTTATTATATTTTGTACCACTTCTAAGAATATATAAATTTTTTGTATTATGTGGTGTGATGCTTTTGGGACTAAACAAGCAAAAATATAATGGTCATGTTGACCGTAGTGTTTTACAACGCTTTTTTTTACAGTAAACCAAAGTAAACAAAAAAGCGAAAGAATATCTATGGCTCAAAACTGCAAAAATTGATAAAATTGCAAATTTCCAATTTACCAAATAAGTCAATTGAACCCATCGATAATTCTTTGTAATTTTTAAAACGTAACAGATCAGCTTTTCAGTATTGCATTTCTTTATGAGTTTATAAAAAGCATAAACTCTTTAAGAACACATTACATGCAAGCAACTTTTTTTATATAAAATATTCAAGATCGTTTCGGAGACGTGGCAGCCGATTTTCGACTTATTTTTTATATAACTTGGTTGTTTTAATTTATGATAATAGATACATGAGCTCAACGAATAATTTTTGCCGGAGCGTGTGAGTTAAGCGACTTCAATGTCGTCGAACTGCTGCAATGGCCTCTTCGACCGCTCTTACCTGCGCCAGGCGCGCGGGCAGCAAGCACCCCGCACAGCCGACAGCTGCTCGGGCCGTAATTAGTCTCCCCAAAGATAGACGCCGTAATACGTGCGTATCACTAATTGAGGATGTGTTTACCCGAAGGCTGTAGATATAACGGCGATCCTGTGTACTCCTGTAAACATTTACTTTCGGCTGTAGGACGCGCACATTCATATAGTGGGTCTGTTTACTTTGGCACGAGCAGTTCAAACAGCGCTTCACAGAAAAACTAACAGAAAAAGTGAAAACCAAATAAACACATCCTCTGCGCGAGTTCGGCAAATTTCACAGACAGCCCGACGTCCGGGCGCGCCGCGCGGGCGGCGGCGCGGCCGGCTCTGGAACGGTGCATGGCAAAAACTGGCCCCTAATCATAATTTAACGGCAATCTTGTAGCGCCGGTTGTGCGATAAATAGTCAATTACTGGACGAAGCAGGAGTATAATTAGACCCATTAGGCTGCGTAATGTGGTGCAGATCGATTGGCTGCAATGGACTCGTACGTTGGAGTTCAATTTAAGTGTCACCTTACAACCTGATCGCGCCGTTCTGCTGAAAAAGGAGCCGGCTCGGTTCTGCCGCCGCAAATTAACGCGAAAGCACTGCAAAAGCATCCGATAAGTTGCTCTCCTAGCAAATATTTCAAATACTTATGTGCTTTTTAACATAATTTTTCAGTCGCGAGCATAATAAATCAAACTGCTTAACTGCTACAATTAAAGTTTCTGTTTACTTTGTTAGTTCTCAATGGGAGCATATTGGTGTTATTATAAAAAGTGTTATGAGAAAAGCTGAGTAATTAACACCTATATTTGTTTCCTGCAAGTTTTTGCTATTGTGTGTGAAAACTTTTGAAGTGAAATTTTGGCTGTGTCGCCTTCATGCCCTTAGAAGTTTAATTGCATTGGTCGTTTCTGCTAAATTTTTCTCTAAAACTAAGCAAACCTGCTATTTGCTAGTTTGTTATAGGCTATAAAAAATTTAATACCTTGTACTTTACATGGCAATAAATGCCTAAATTTCACGCATTTACTCAACTGAATTACAAACCCTACCATATCAATGTTTTCACAGATTATAAAACAATTTGGCAAAATAATTGTATATTTATGTATAGTCATGGTAGTTCATAAAATTTTTAAAGATGCAGTAATAAAGTTATGTGTATCAGTAAATAATTGGAGTACAAAGTATCAGTTAAAGTAACTAAACAATTTATTGCAAATCTTTTTATATAATTAATATGAACACATGAAGGTAAAATAATTCTTTAATTGTTTGTGATTTATCATCACTCCCTAAAATTATACATTGACAACAACCTTCAAAGGATAACTATATCTTTGTTTCTGTTGATTAAATATATTTTTTATTTGTTGATAAAGCAGAACAAATATTTGTCAAATTAAATATAAGCTGCAATACATTTACTGGCAGGAGTGGGCTTAATCATAATTAATACAGAAGTTTTCAAAGCTTTAATCATTTTACCTATGCATATTCAAAACTGAGTGATATTTAAAAAATATTAACAGAAACTGACTACATCGTGTAAAACGAAATCGTAAGCTTTTGTATGTAAACCGAAAACAAAAAAACCGCGCATAATTTAGTCAGTTGTTTAATTAAATTTAATTGTTTCAGCGTAAAAGATAACATAAGACAGAAATATATCAATCCATTTATCCATTTACAAAAATATAAAACTATATGTAAGTCATTTTGTAGAGACAAAAAATATAAAATTTATAACAAAATAATAGTTTTACTACTATCATCGACTTTTATAAACTATCAATCCTTTCTTCCTGATTAATAGGGGGTCACGTTCATCACTCAATAGCATTTGATACGATTCTGGTTCGTCGTTTAAATTAGGGATGATTTCAGATTGAAGAGACTTAATAATGAGATCGTAATTAACAATTATATTTGATTTTCGGTTAGATTTTTATAAACATTTCTGCCTCCTTTCGAGTCCTTTGCGGATGAAGTTTGCTGTGAACGTAACTCGTTCATTAGGATCGTCATGATCATTTGTTTCCTTAACTGTGTTAACTAATCTTCGTCATATAGTTCTTCATACGCCAGTAGTTCTATAATATCTGTCTCAGCTAAATAATTGAAACATTCTCTGCCCACTGCATAATAATAATATAATAATAATGGTATGGCTCTAACGCCCCGCGTGGAGCACGTCCTGCAAACTGAGAGGTTAAGGCTCTCATATTTTTGCTCTCTACCCGGCCGTCGCGCACCATCTCTTATCGGGGCGATGTGGCAAGCACCGCGCCTTATATGACCTCCATTATTGTCGAGTGAGCGCAGGTACTCAATTATGCCGCCAGACATCAGAGAGCTCCGGGAATGGAACTCGGGTCCGTCCGCACTGGACCATGCTGGCGATCTTCCCATTGTATGCGCCAACTTAAATATCTGAGGATATTCATGCTTTAATAGTAAACAACAAATCGCTCCTTTAACTACTTCTGATCATTTTTTTTTCAACAAATATTGAGGGTTGATTGCTTTACCTTGGTATATGGTAATGCAATATCTAAGCTTGTATAATTTGCATATTTTTGTATCGTAAATCTTAAGGATAGTCCGGTGCATTGACAATCAACAGAAGTATTTTGAAAGACAATTTCTCTTTACTTAGACACCTTTTGGCATCTAGGACAACAAACTCATAAAACAATTTATTAAGAACTGTGGCCGCAACACTTGCCTTCTTATGAATCATCCAACAAAGGTAGAGATTGTTGATATTTATTCCTTTAAATGCAAATGGTTTGTTCACTAATGGTTTCATTATTATATAAAAAGCTGTTACGTAATCTTTCATTATTTTATGATCATTAGCAATTTTGTGATCTTTAGGCAAAATAGAAAATGCTCATTCACCTTTCAATCCTAGATTATGTCTTTGAATCTTTCGAACCGAAAAGTGCGTTTTTCAGCTGAAGTAACAGATGGTAACTGATCCTTAATTATTTCATAAATCCGCAAAAAGCTATTTGGAATGACAATGGTATCGATTGGTATTAGCTTTTAAGCTTAGTCTTCTATTCATTAATACATTTCACACTTTCCGTTTTAACACCCTTACTAATAAAGTTGTGTTTATACTCATATCAGTTCCAGCTGATACACTTTTTTAATTGAGCTTTTATTTTTCTAATAGTTCTTATAGCGGCACTGATGTAATATAATTTAATAACTTGTATTTCTCCACTACGTAGCTGATCTGTAATTTTAATTTTGGTTTCTAAATATATAATTTTATTTTTATTTTTTTTTGTAATTTATGTCCACATGGTAAAGCCTAAAAATTTTAATAAATTACAAAATGCTACATAACTACAATTGTTTATTAGTTAACAGTGAATATAAATAATTAAAAATTTTTGATTAGAATAGACACAACTATGTGCATTTTTTGTTACTAAATATTTAATGCGCTTTTGCGTGTAAACAACAAAAAGGAATTACTTTTTTGATGTAATAGCAGTGTTACCAAAGAAAATAATTGTAAAAATACATGCGTAGTAGAAATGTTTATTTGTAAATCGTCTAAAACGGAAACGTGTAACTGAAGCACCTTGCAAATCGGGGATTAGGTGCACTAATTATAAATTTTAAGCCGCTACATCAGCTTGAAGTATAATTAAATATGATTTAGTTTTCTATTGCGGTTTTTTTGGCGAGACGGATGTCAAGTTTAGGAAACTATTACAGCTATTTCCGGAGGCTACTATATCTTTCAGCAACATCCTCTAAAAGGATTTTAATGGCTTTTTTCACGGGAAGCCTAAAATAGTTGCAGAGTGGCACAATAAAAAGTTTAAACGATTTGGATATTTTATGACACTAATAATTTTGCAAAAAACCATCTGATATCGAATAATTTATGGCAATTTTAATAAAGCAATTTCTACCTACACCCTACCAAAAATTAAAGTTTTTAGTTGACAATATGTTAAGAAAGTAATCTAACAGTGCTATTCGAAATACACCGGCGTCCTGTTATAGCGTTACAATACTAAACCCCAGTAAAAAAAGTGCTTGTAGTTAGTATTATATTTACAAAACCTAGAATGTTCTTTTTCCTATTTTCTTCTACGAGGAAACAAATTTTTAATTATAATTAGAACATGAATTTACATTTAAAGCATGGATTGAGCAGTCTAAATTCAAAAAGCTACTCAAATTTACCTGTTAATTTAACTATAGTTTAGGACTACGCACGTAATTTAGACCCATTTAGAAACGTAAATTTTTATTAAATGCTCTGGGACCACTTTTTAGTCTACTTTTAGTCTAGTTTAATCTAATCTAATTTTAGTGAAAATTTGCATAAATCCTGCCTTATTTAGTCTTTACCGTTTTACTTCTCATAAGCAAAATTTTACGATTTCTAGTACGAAATTTGTGAAAAAACATTTAAGGGAGCTAAATGTTTTTTTTTCAGATTTTAGTCTTATTGGGGGTAAACTGGGGCAGAATTAGCTTAAAACTGACTTATCAACAACTATGAAAAATTTAATTATAATAATATTATAATCTATGTCTTAGTTTTTTACAAAAAATAAGGTAATAATTTTTTAAATTTAGAATAATTGAGATATCAAAGTTACTTGTAAATAAAGTAGTATTTAACATAAAAACCATACAATTATATCTAAAATGTACATTAAGGACAAAAATTTGATGAAATGCATATTTTCTACTAATTGTATTTGATTTTTTTGACGTTAAACCGCTATTTAATCACACTTTAAAAATTGCTTCAAAAAGCGTATATAACAATATATTGTTCTTTGCCCGTTTTTTGAATATCTATATGTAAGTATATTTAGGAAAATATAAAGTGAAAGTTTTTAAATAAAACAGTTTGTGAATAACTTTTATGATTCGATTTTTATTGAGTGTTAAAGCACACAATTTCCGATTAAATGAAAAAAAATATGTCTGATAAATGGCCATCTTCACTTCGGCTGCAAGTCTTTGTTCTCTACAAGTAAACTTCAATTTAATTGATAACACGTTGGATTTCGTTCTTAAAGTCATCGACTGCTTGTCGGTTGTTGGCATAAACAACCTCACAAAGTTGCTCAGTGCCAAATCATAAGATCTACTGCCTATTTGATGTTGGTATTCCGTAAAATAACGCAACCTAAGATTGTTCGTAGTAAATCGACTATTCCTCGGGCTATATTATAGCTAGCGTCATCCTACTGGAACCACATTTGTTCCAGTTGGTAAGGATCGCCCTTCACATTTACAGGATGTTTAGCATTATCTTTCGTAGAAGTATGGGCCTATCACGCTACCTGACTAAAATCTGCAATAAACAGTGACCCATTGAGGGCGTGTTTGTTTTGATTGAGTCACGTGAGGATTTTTCGAAAGCCAAATATGACATTTTTATTTTAATTTTGTACACATGAGTTCTCTGAAGAGAGTTTCTCGAAAAGTCCAATTACTACGCACGATACTAAACGATTTCTTCGAATTTGCAGTGACACTTTGACTATGACAATATTCTCAGAGAACCTTACCCCATACTGATACTTACAACGTTTTGCATCCATTACCTATTCATATTTATCAAATTTGATAATAAATCTTTAGACAAACCTTTCAGAATTTTCAAAATACCACCGAATTTGCAATGCGTTTTAAAAATAATAGGTAGCCGTTTTTTCAGATAGCGTTCTTAGATAACATATTCTCCTTGGCACACCAGAAATCAAATTATAGGAAATTTAAAAGATTAAAAATTTATTTTTATTTGTGTAACTTATCTAACACTGTAACAGATATTTTCCACCTAGATATAAGTAGTACAAAATATTTCAGTTATTTCAAATATAACGAGAAACATTTCTTCCCATTAGGTATGCTTCAAGTAAAACACAAAACGAGTATTTAGTCTTTAAGTTTTTATTATTGTCAACAATAATACCAATAATAATGCCGCTTTAGTTTGAAATCTGAAACAATAACTGATAATAAAACTAGATGACATTTTTAATGAAAATCATTTAAATAAAAACAAGCTTTTCACACACATATCTAGTCTTTATATGAACATAAACTATTTTATTCAAAATATATAGATGCGTGTTTATAAATATTTTTACAATATTTCTTACTGCTTTTAAACGTTTTTGTTGTTAAAGTAATAATTCATTTTTAAAATGCCAACATCGAACCTAACAGAGAAGTTTCAAATCTGGGTTTCTATTTTCTTTTTATTTTTACCTCATATTAAATTTTTTATCAAAAAAATTAGTAAATGACAACATAAAATTGTAAAAAAAATACATACAAAGATAAAAAGTGAATTAATATAAAGTTCTTGTGGTACATATAACGCTTGTTATGTAAAATTATATTTTAATAATTGGTTATAAAATTATGTTTTAGAGAAAATAAAGAAATTTTTCTACATTTTAAATTTGTCTCTTAAGTTTATTCGTAATAATTACGTATATAATTTTCGGATCACATTCATTGTGTTTACATATTGCACATAACTCACATTTATCTACACTTAATTTTTGCAAATATCTTTTCTAAAAAAAAATACAGGAGTCATAACTATCATTCGGTTTGGTTTGGCGTGCAAGTAATTTCAAATCATTTAATTTGCCGTCTGTTAGATCTAAGACAGCGCCCATTGAACCTTTTTTGTCTAATTCGTGCATTTTTTTCGTTCTTTACCTTTACATAGTAAATGTATTTTTACACGGATTGCCAGTTAAAACTTATAATACTGATGTCTTACCACTTTTATTTCTGTTCCTTTTTTGCCTAAGGAAGAAGAGCAATTTCGTATAAACTCGGATAGGAAATACCTGGCAGTGACTGTTGAAATACAAAAGTCAAAACCTCGGATGTTTCAGATATAACCCAGTTGTTAGTTTCTTTTGAAGTAACACTACAAGAATCTGATAATTGGCTTTGTGGTGCTAAGTAATTAGCATATCTGAAGATATGTTGAGGATAAAAATATCCGCGGCCTTAAATCTACTGATAGCAATTTCTCGTGCTTTTAAATAAGCTTTGTTAAGAAACTCCATTGTTTCATAAGTGGTTGCAAGTCTAATTTTCTGGCTATAATATGTCTGTAACCGATTCATTAAATTTTTGTCTAAAAGTTAGTCTGTGGATGCAGCGTGAGAGCAGTGACAAAACAATTACATGATTTTCTCTTGCAGTATCAATAAGATCCAAATTACAAACGTGGCTAAAATTTATGTCCAAGATAAACAGTACTGGATATTGCTATGAGAATTTTACTTTTTTCACAAAGTATTTATAGTTTACTGTAGATGTTCAGCCTACGAATCAGCGACAGCAATTGTGTCTGAAGAAGCCTGTTTCGCAAGCTTGTCCTAGAAGAACCATCAGGGTCAAGGAGTAAGTAAGCACTCATGCAGGCGATCACTGTTATTATATTGTTGTTTTACCAACAACATATGGAATATGGTATGATAATAACATAGAGCGAATATAGAAATATAAATACTTAGGTACATGGGTAAGAGAAGAATGAGATGGTGATATGGAAGTTAAGACAAGAATAGAAATGGCCAGATACGGATTTAGAAAGATGAAAATAATGTTATGGGATAAAGAATTGAGCATCGATCTACGATTAAGAAAAGTTAACTGTTACATGTGGCCAATATTACTGTACGGGTCAGAAGCATGGACTCTAAATAAAGACACAAGCGCAAGAATAGAAGCATTCGAAATGTAGGTCTTCCGGCGAATATTAAAAATTTTATAGACAAAGCGATGTACCAATGAGGAGGTCTTAAATATAATAGGAAGAGATAGAAAACTTTTACACATAGTGAAAAGAAGGAAAGTCGAATATCTGGGACACGTGCTGAGACCTGCTACAGAAAATATTAATGGGAAAGATAGAAGGTAGAAGTGGAGTGGGAAGAATGAAGATGTCGTGGCTCAGAAACATAAGAGAACGGAAGAGGATCACGAGAGTCAGCACCCTTTTTAAAATAGTAAGAAACAGAAAATAATTTTCAGAAATTTCACTAGTTGGAGCGGCACCTACAGAAGAAAGGATAATTCATTACGTTTTATTTACGTTGTTAATCTTTTGGGCAGCAAAAACGTGCTTTTCAAAAGCTTTTTTCAACAACTTAAAAGAATTGTTAATATTATCCGCATTAAATCCCAAAGCGCACGAAAATAGTATTCCAAATGGTTTACGCAATGACAAAATTATTTTATAATGTTGCTAAAAAGATCCACCCGGGCTCTACCAGCTTTTTCATTTTTGCACAGATGTTTCTTGTCGTTTCTAATAGCTAGTTTATTCAAAATTATACGAGTATATCTAAGTGAAAAACTAAAACATCTCTCCTTTATTTGAAGTAGGTACTGAAGCAACTAATTTTCAAATTCATAGCCTGGTACCAGCATTATTCCAATTTGTCTCCCCACTGCTTTTGAAGGAGACGCGTCACATACTTTGTTTAGTAACTATAAGTGTCTTACAAGTCATGCTTTTAGAGTCTCCATTTTTCCCCAAGACAACCTAAATTATCATTTCTATATCTGCTTTGTTTCATTTCTACCTTTTGTACTTAAAACGCAATTTGTTTTTTCAGAATTCTGGAACAAGAAGAGTTCCTATGAGCATTTTTATAATGTGGTCCAAAGTAGTCAAAATTTATACCTGGCGTTGTTCGAATTTATAAGATTAACCAGTCACAAAAAACGAGTAAATTGTTTCTACAAGCCTAAAATATATTTAATAAGATTTAAAAAGAATTTTTGTATTAACTCATCGGTATACAGCTGCGCATCAAATTGAAATTATCACATGGTGACAAGTCGGACTTAAAATTCTGATTGAAATTATTTTTTGATAGGTCTACCAGTACTTAAAATCTGAGTACCCTGAATATAGACACTGAGTTTTTTGGACCCTCTCCTATTATACAACTTCAGTGAATAGTTAAATTTTATCTATCTATACATTAGAACAGAAAGAAAACAAAGAAATGTGGCGTGATTCTCGGCCCTTGATTTACACGAAGAGGTATGTGCATAGTAAGGACAGTCTATACATTTGAACGGAAAGTAAACAAAGAAGACTGATATGAAATATGGCGTAGCTAACCTCTGAACGCTTAATTTATACAAGGAGGTCCGTGCGTACGTGCACGCACGTCGGGGCTGCTCTCGTTCCTTGTCTAATAATTGGGCGGCCCGCGACTGCCGAGCTGCTGCATTGCCGAATGCAAAAAGCGCGTTTGCCACTGCCTCTTCGTTTGCTTCCGCCGAGCAGAGCTTCGATTGCAAGTGAAATTGTTCACATTCCCGATCCAGGAAAAACCCCGGTCCAATTAAAAATGTATACGTTCCACATTGCAAAAATTTGAGAAGGCAGATGAAAAATTGTCAGCCTAGGATGCAGAAAAATCTTTTGCGGGCAACCTCTTGTTCTTATATATTTACTAAAAAAATCTAACAAGAGTTAAAAATAGAGAGAAAACCTTGATCAAACACAATTTGGCATTCGAAGCGTTTTAGAGACGAGCGAGGCCATATTTTGAGTTAATGTTAGATTACGAAAAATAACATGTATGCTTATTTATTTTTAAAAAATATTTGGTGGAGTTGAGTACCCTAAATTAATTGAATGTCTAGCTGAAATGCACATATTCACAAATTATACTGTAACTAAAATGTTGTTGTAAACAGTCATGTAACTAGATCTTCAATCTTTTCTCTTCCTTCTTCTTATCTACTCATTGTGGCACTTCAATTTATTTAGTTTTTTATGTACACATATATATATATATATATATATAGTGCGTAAAATCAATTTTTGCTAATATTTACAAATGTTTATAAAATATTTAAAAATAACAATTAATGTTTGTTAGTAATATTTAAATTATTAAAAAATTATAAAATATTTTATTTAATAGTTTATACAACAAATTGTTTATTAACAAATTATATAAACAATTTATTCTATTTTAACATTCAAGTTCGTGTTTTTCGAGTTAAAAATATCTGAAATCGAGTCTAATATCGAACATTTAGTCAACTTTGTTTTTTTTTGTTTAATTGTTAATTAACAAATTGTTTATTAACATTAAGTTGACTTGAACGACGCGTTTATTTTAACAATATTGTTTATTAACAAGATCAAGAAACGGTAATTATATACAAATGTTGAAACTATAAACACTTGAAAACTCAAACTTAGTCCAACCAATCAACTATGAAGGTCTACTTTTTTTATTTTATGAGATAAGTCATTTAAAAATTATAAAAAGTAAAACCCTTAGGGTGTTTCAATGGTCGGGTTTAAACATTCTATTCTCTTTAAAGATAAAAGGTGGTTCAAGTTTGACCTAATTGTACAATTGATCACTATACTCAATTGTAATATTATTTTAACAATATAAACAATTAGTGAGAAACAAAACCCTGCACTTTAATCTAGATATAAAAATCATAACAAAGAAAATGAGCCCTTATACGTCAAATTCTCCTTTAAGAAAAAATTTAAAATCAAAACTTTATTTAATAATTCGACAAGGACAATTTAATATTATAGCATTTACTAAATAAATAAACATATGTAAAATCTAAATGCACATTATTTCTTCAAATTTAGTCTATTCAGTGGAAGTAATAGTTTTCAGTTAGGCATTTGTTTGATTTTAGAGCTTATTGGCCTTTAAAATACTCATAGCCAGAAACACTCACTCAGCGATAATTAAAATTGTGAACAATGAGCTTATATTCTACCATTCCATCAAATAGTTTTGTTCTTTGAGTTTTTTCAAAAAAAAAAAAATACAGGAAACATTTAAACGTATTACTTAGTTTTGATTCTATTCAAATACAAATACTAACTATTAAAATGGTTAGTCAAAAGTTTGACATTAATAATTTATTTATTAATGTAAAGAGACATAAAGAAGTAACTGTTTTGCACCCTTTTATTTTTACATTTTTTTCTCAATAATTCAGAAATAGTTAATAGTATATAAATAAATAATAGAGCAATAATTGTGGAGAATTAAACGTTCTGAAAATATAATATTACTGATTTACTTGTAAGAAGAACTCATACATTGCTAAAATCTAAATGCACTTATTTTTTCAATATGGGAGAGCGAAACCAGGTAATCTAAACTAATTAACATTAAGCAGGCGTGATTTTTTAAGATTTACAGTACTTTGTGATTTATGTTTGTGCACTAAAAAACAATAATTATACCCCACTCACAAACTTGGAGAATAGAGCAACTATTCCACTATAGTTATGCAACTAGTTTTGAAATAAATAATAGTGACTGATGTAGTAAAAATAAGCAAAATAAAAATTTACCACTACTCCGTATATAAACTTTTACTTGATTATTTCAGACAGATAAAAAACTATTTTTAAATATAAATAATGTTTAGTTTGCCCCCAAATAAAACCAATAAAGTTTTAATTTTTTTAAAAAAGTATATGCATCTCTATAAATAAACACTTATGAAAAATAAAATTCAACTAAATTATTCTAGTAAATCAGTGTAATGTAGTGGTTGAAAGTTAATTATTTTGTTAGTTTTTGAGATTATTGAGTTCTGCAGAGTCCTTAACAGCATCAAAACAGCTTTTCCTTACTTCCTCCTGTAGACGAAAACTTATAAACGACCGATTTAGTTAACAAAATATTCAGGCGCCAAGCAAAATGTTTAAATAATCTCGTATGTTATTCTTAGAAGCGAAATATTTCACAAAGTGCAAAAATCTTTATTGCACCTAATAAACGTATCAAATATTATTGTTACAGTAACCATACCTTTTTCAAAAAGAAAGCGGTACCGCAGACTTATTTTAAGTTGTACCATGAGACTTTTTAACTGGTTTTTGGAAGATTGAAACGTTAAATATTATTACTATATTTTTACAGTTCCAAATAATGGCGGAAATACAAAATACTTCGGTGAAAAATATTTAAAGCCACAAATTTTTAATTTGAATTTAAAAAATGTTGAGTTTTTAGGTTGCTATAGTTATACTATAAAAATAATGGGCATATTTAAGCTATGTACTCATAATACATTATGGTTTACAAACCATATAGTTCATTAAAAACGACAAGGATCTAGGAACTTTTAAATAATTATCATACTACATTACATATTTTCTGATTAAAATTAAAAAAAATACACGGAAAAATCAAAATGTAGTTTTAACCAAATAAAAATATTAATTAATATCTAATACAAAGACTTAAAGAAATGAACATCAAACATCTCTTGTCGAACTTTTAGGTATAAAAGGGAAAAGGACGGTCTTAGTTACATTTACAGAGCAGTTACAGATCAGGACTAAGAAAACGGTCATCAAATGTCAAAAGAAGTGAATAGATTTCTAGAAGGATATGTCATTTAAAAAGCAATCTTTGAAGATATAAAAGGTATTACAAAGTTTGACCCTGCAATTACTTTTTTTGGGAAATTTTATTTTCTCCTTTGATACTGCAGTCAACCCTTTTCACATGTACCGAATTTAATTGTTAAATAAATGTAACTACAACTGGTTTTGCTTTTTAAAAATATTTCTCTTTGATAATAACATCAAGTAACTTAAGTGTCATAAATCTAAATCGCTCAAATAAAAATGCGTTTCTTCCGAATAAGGGAAGATAAGTGTATTATCTTAGTAGACACAATAAGAAAATACTCTTAAACAAGAATGGATGACAAAAAATCAAAATGGAAACGCCTCTAGTCAGGTGACGAGAACCAGCAGAAGCTAAGCAAGCGCAAAATGTGACAATAAAAGCAAAAGTAGTATATGCCAAAGCATTTAGATGATGCTCGAGAAGAAAGCGAAATCTATTGCAATAATATACAAAGATATGGGCTTTTAATAATAATTTTATAATATGCAGATATTAATTTTACATATAATATCATTTATTCTTGTAGGCTGTGTGCACGGTTTTTCCGTGTTGTTGAGTTGAGCTAAATAAGAAAATTAACTTTTCTGTTTTATGGTCGTTTCTTCATTCTTCTACAGACAAAGCAGTTCATCAATCTAAAGGCGTTGGAAAAGTTTTTAACATTTTAAAAGAGAATTTATAATAAATAGTTAATTTAAATTAATGTTGTGGTGAATCGTAAAACCGGTGGCAAAATACAGATTTTAAACTATAACTTAAAAATTTTGAATATTCTTTATTTGGTTTATTTTCAAATATTTAATTCTCTTTTCCCAATTATTACTGAATATCAGTGGTGACATATTTTATACGTATTAGTGCATAATGTTTTATACAGTTTATTATTGAAGCTTAATACTTCTTTCTCATTGCATCTCAGTTTTCTTGTTACGTTCCTTGAAGTTGCTAGATTGGTGTTTCTTAACATTTCATGAAATTTTTGGTTTGAATATATTAAATATTTACTTACAATTTTCTTGTTTCGAAGTTCCTCTAGATCTGAAACTCGTCTAATGTTTTTTATATAATCTTGCACTCAAATTTATATTGCATTGAATTAATTGTACGTCGTAACCGACTTGCGTCACTGTATTCCTTCTTTTATTGCCTTGTTTATCTTGAATGGCGTCGGATACAAAAAAATTACAAATGGCATAATAAAGCGAATAACAATTTAAATACGCAAAAACTTGTTTTGTTTTTCTTTAAAAAGCTTTTAAACTCAGAAGCAATAATATGCAATAGAAGTGTGTATTACATGCTAGAAATTTTGTTTTTTAATCGCAAAATTTTTTAATGGATTTAAGACATATGCTAATAAACTTATTTGTTAAATAAATAAACTTAGATTTATAAACAATATCAATCTAAGTAGAAAAAATCAGATACTTTTGGTTGGACTTGTAAAGCAAGATACTTCTTATATTTATAAAAAAAAGTTTTTACCTTCTAATACACATTATTGTTCTGTTTTATATTAAATTTGTGTGTTTAAATACTGCTAATGAAGTAGCTAAGGAAAAATTTTGGATAACATTGATTTTATTGATATAGATTACAAATTCGATTAGGAAAGCTTGTGTGTGAAAATGAAAATTTTTTTTTTTAATTTGATTATATCAAATTGTTACAAATAGAAAACTTCAATAAACAAATTTTCTATTTCAAAAATTATTTCATGTGTTATTTGAAGGTAACAATTTTGGTTTCTCATAAATAAATTACTTAGTGCTATCTATTACTGTAAAATCATAAAGAGACCAAATACAGCATGGAGGTGTCGAAACAAACTTCCTCTGTGCATCGGGATGCCTTTTAAAGAGTTTTATGACGATTTTTGAGCATAAACTAAGCTACAGTAGGAAATTTTAAATGTAATAGTAATAAATACGGGTGCAAAGTTTAAATACTTGACTTAAAGACGATTTATCATTTATGATTACCCGTGAAACAAACGCGGAATCTTTAGTGACCGTGTAGGTGATTCCCAGTGACTATAAAAAATGACAGTCGCTATCACTTTTCGCCCATAAAAATTAATATAAGCACAAGAAGACAGGGAGCGTTGTTTGTTCCTGCCGGCGTCAATTCCGAGCCCTTAACGGCCCGGCAGTTGGCACCTTGTTAATCTTAGCCGTGATGACCTTATCTGCAGGTCTGTAGTTGTTGTTGGGGCAGTGAAATTTAATAATGCCAATAAACATAAGCATTAAAGGCGGCTATGCAAAACGGGCGCGGTGCGCGCGGCCGGCGCGTCGCGCTCGCGCCCGGCGGCACAGGTGCCGCGCGCGGCCCAATAAATCAGCAAAAATAACTAATGAATCCAAAAATACCCCATAACCATTCGTTCAAGCATATATCACTCAGGCAGGCCTAAAACCCTATAAAATCTTCGCCGTAATGGCCGAAAACGTCTACTATGTAGGCTGGGGCGCGCGGCAGCCGCGCGCCGCGCCGCGACAAGGACGGCCTATGAGAGGGCGCATGCTTCGGCAGAGGAGCGGCTATTAGTCGCCTGGGACGAGCCGGCGCGCGCGTGCGCCCTCGAGTCGATCTCGGATCTGCGCCTGGCGGGCGTAACCACTCTGAAATAAGCTACGGCTGACTGCCATGGCCGGCGATCGCCCGAGCAAGTGCACAGTGAGTGATGCTAGCAGTTCCCAGCCGAAACCGCGCGAATAGATTGCACCCGAGTTTTATGGATTCTGATCGTGGCGAGGCTGCAGCGCGAGCGTCCACGGCCGAAGGCATTCCGTAAGTGACCAGAACATTTTCGCGCTTTGGCGCGCTCACACTCCACAGCTATCTTAGCAAAAATATGCCGATTGGGGCCCAAATAAGAAAAGTCCCCATGCTCGGCATCCTCCAAAATGTTGCCTGCAGAGGATGCAATTAAAATAAGTGAAATCGTGGCGATTACAAGTAAAACTCCATTATCCCTATCTTGGGTTAATTTGTTCATTCTGTCCATTTTTTTAATTATTAAAAACTTTAATTAAAGTTAATGATCGGTAGAACAACTCATATAATACATTTTCAAATGTTATCAATTATACCAACTGAAGGTTCACATAACTTCTTATAGTAAAGTAGTACTAAAACTTGTTTTCTCTGTTAACTTTTTCTTATCAATAGAAGGATTTTCTCGATTGTTTTAATTTCAAAATTTGTTTTGAAGCCAAATTTTTATATATACAAGTTGGTAATAACTCGTTTACGTAGTAGCATTTTGATTTTAGCTAAGTTGGAGTAGGTTATGTTCTAGTAGGTTTTTTTTATCGGTAATCTAGTATAGAATTGTCTACTCTTTTTTCTATGGATAATTTTTAATAGCTAAGGCACAGCACAATTTAAAAATTATATAGTTAGATTAAGTGATTCATCTCTAATATTTACGACAAAAATCTTTTAATCTACGCCTATGTGTATTTTATCCAAAACGAAATTATACTAACATGCAAATTCTTTCTTATTAATTAAAAAAAGCACAATTTTTTGATTTTTTTACGTACTACATTTTTACTAGTTAAATTCTATTATCTATTACTACCAAATCATAAACATAATTATGACGAATATGGCTTTGAATCGGTCCCATTTTGGTTTGTTATTCTAGAAGCATAGTATTTTGCGACGGTATTTTAGCATCTAGAAGCAACGATATAAAAGCGTGTGTATATGCAATGCATCTACAAAAACAAATTAAAGCGAAGCTAATTGAATCTGTGCGGTGAGCGATAAAAACTAAACATGTCTAGCAACTTTTTTTATGCGCGTCGATTAAGATTGGTCTTTTCCACGGTAATTAGATTTTAAATGCGTTCTGTTTTAATCTTTATCAAGCCAGGAGCAGAGCCCCACGTTTGAGTTGCGTCTCCTATTAAATCCAAATTCTTTTTCTGTTATACAAATAGCTGGAATTAGCCAATAACAATTTCAGTCTTCGCCTTTTTTCAGAAGAACACAGCCCAAAATGTTGAAAATGATGAATTGGCACATATTTCGGAAGAAAGTTCTTGTTAAACTCAAATATAACTTGCAAATATGCATGTAGTGGGTACACGAGTCATTAAAAACGTTCAAATAAGCCTGGTAGTGAGTTCCAAATCAGTCTTACAGACGTACAAATGCCTTTGCTATCAAGATTTAACAAGACAAATGTTTCATCCGAAATAATAATTAGTTAGACACTTACAATTCAAGGAAAAAAATGTTGATTTCACCGGATGACCAACACCAAGTAAAGAATGTTGCCGTGTATTTAATAAAACCAGAAATGCTTTACTCAAGCCTTTTGTAACTGCCAGTTCTGATCAGAGGGGAAAAACTTGAAAATGAGATTTCTTACCGACGTTAGAAAGGAAGTATCATTTTGGCACACGACAATGCCTTTCTTAATAATGCGAAAGTAACCTTGAAAGTCATCTCCGTCATGATCTGGTAAATCGACTCTCAGATCTTGTCCTATTAGACTACTACCTCGTCCGATCCTTGAAATATCAGCAGGTCGCCAAAAGCGTTGATGACCTATAACAACTCAAAACTACCGTTCCTTATTCGAGGCAAGCGTTACAGCTATGCAAATTTACAAAATGTTGTTTTTTGGTTTAAGATCTGACATTAGCCAAGCTAAGAAAAATTAGGAATAGTTAAACAGTTAAAGAGTTCTTTCAAATTGGACTTCGTCCAATTTGGGAATAGAATTAACTTTTACCCAACTATGAAAAAAGAGGTCAAAACTTATGCTAGAGACACAAGGAGTCTGATCTTATAGATAAGGGTTCTTATGGAGCAATTTTTAACCTAACCAAATGTTCGATAACAGAAAAAATTTCACGGCATTCTTAATCTGATAATTACGTTAGGATTGACTCAATTTGTATATCTTATTATCTTCTAGTTATCTATTTTTATATTTATTAGTAACTTTCCAGTAGATTTGAGCTAAATCAGGACATTATCAGATTATTTTTTATTTCTATTAAAACCATAAATATAATCTTACAGTACTAACGAGGTGAAAAATTTAAAATTTTGTTGCAGAACATTCTTAGAACATTTCTAATCATTTTTAAGTAGAGCTTAGTAGTGTTATTTTTAAAATCAAATCTACTACAACTCAGCAAGGTCTTTGGTTGTAAAACAGGTTTAAAGCACTCCTTTCAACCACCACAAAATCATTGTTGCACTTATAGATACGCCTTAGCCGATAGGAACGGCTGAACGTATTGTGCCTGTTTCTTGTGCTTTATATAATAATTATGCCTTCAATATACTACAAATTTAAAAGTCCCCCGCTTTGAAATATCTTAAAGCGTCATAACAAATGTTATACTGCTCTGTAGTAATCTTCTTTGTACGGGCTACATCACAAACAATATAAGGCGTGGCGGCAGCTAACCCTAATTGTTACGTAACCATAAATAATGAGCATAGTGCCAACATAATAATGGCCCGTTGAATAAGTATTAGGCATAAATTTCAACAGCAAGTGGCATCAGTTGTTTGCGTATTTGTGGTGTGCTTTATTCTCTAGTTACTTAAATCAGAGCTACTGTAGTTTATTATTTAAACCACAAATATGTAAAAAGTTCTTGTTGCACTGCAAAATCAACAATCAAAGTGGAATGTATTATATGTAAGTAAATATATCTATGTGACCTTTTTTGTTTCTTTGTATCTTTTGTCAAGGTTTTTTAAAGATCCTTTAAAGTATCAAGATTCGCTCGTCGCTACCGACTGAGTTTTTTTTACACTTTCAATGGCTTGGTTTTTAGAAGCAACACTTTTTTGTAGTAGAAAAATTTTGCTCGTTGTTTTATTCGGATGCAATTTTTCAAATTAAGAAGTCAGAAATAACTAGAATACTACCACTTTTTAAAGCCTAACGAATCAAATCAATAGTTCAGTAGTGCTGTGCGCGGCTCCTACTATTCAAGTGGCCTGCTGCAATTTTACCACCCTACCTTGATGATTATTCAATCGTTTTTGCTTGTACCCCCATGATACTTTAAATTGGCATTGCACATTATTATTCAATCGATTTTAAATAACCAAGTAAATGTTTAAGTATCTGAAAACCCCATTCTTTCGTTGATGGGGTTCTTATTGATGATTCTGGGGTTATTTGTATTAAATGATTTCATATCATAAGTGTTAAAAATTAGTTGATTGATTATATTTTAATTAAGAATCAAATATTGGTTATTCATAATTTAAATTAATGTCAATAAGAGTAAAAGAAATTATAGAAGGTAACTTGTAGTTAAGTACGTAAATTAAAAAAAAATCTTTTAGCCAAAAATGGCGTTTTAATTATTTGATACAGGAGAAAAGTAAGATGGCGAGTGTTAAAACTGTATGACACCCTGCAAATGGCAAAGGGAAAAAGAGAGCGAGATGAAGAATAAGAAGATAAATTATTTGTTACTGGCTGAAAAGGAACTGAAGAAACTTATCACATCTGTGAATATCTCAATGCGTAACTCTCTCTCAAATACTGGTTATAATCATTTTGCTCTTCCCATTTAATTTTGTAATGGCAGCTCAATGATGAAATGTCCTCCTTCTTACTTGAAAATAGTAATCGAATAGTTTTGGCTATTACTGGCATTAATATTTGCACTGACTAAATTTCTTTATTAAGTATTGGTTACACTAATAGTATTATATATATAGTGCATAATAAAACATAGAGTGGGATGAAAAGAGATATGTTAGTGCCACTCATAACACATGAGGCCAATCTTGCTTGGCGTCATGCACCAGACCAAAATCGGCGCAGTTATTCTGCATTTTAAATCGGAAGCACACATTTCCGCACACAGTCACATCAAATATAAACACGCACTAAAACGACTACATTCATTGTTTTATGGCAGGTATAACAATTAACAGCCCACCAAACGTTAATTATTCTTATTACATCTACATGTCTGGGCCTCGTCTAGCGGCCGTCTTTTACGCTGCTTTCGGTACATTCATGGTATTTTTATGGGCGCCATTTAGCATTTTTATTTGTTTACAAGTTTACTTAGCTTAATTCGTACGGCTGGTTAGCTACCAACTATTTACACATATGAAAGTAAAAGTAGTAAAAACTGACCTACACGCGGTGCGCTCTAGCTCAAACTGCATCGTAAAAGTTTGTTTGTGGCTTTCGTTAGTGCTATACTTAAAATAGAGTAGGCAATGTTGGATGACACTGCCATAACGACTCTTTAAATAGGCTCCAGTGTATGATCCGCCGATCACAATGGGCGTAGTATCTTGTTATCAGCGCACCAATTACGATAAACCTCTTGACCACATGCATGAATTGTTCTAGTAGATTAAACACCCATCTTTAATTGTGGCTTGACGATACTCTATTCCTATTACCTTTAAGTAAGCAGAGATTTGAACGTTAAATGTACATGCTGCGTATTATATCATTTTTCAAATTAGAAAGCCGTTCTGCCGCATGCTGTGAAGCTAATGGTTTCATGACTTCCCTGAGAAGCCAAGTCTGGAGGTTTGAAAGCTGTTTTGCTGCATAATTTAATTTACTGCAGCCTATTTCTACAAGACATGCTGCAAAGAAATATTTTATATGTAATTAATTATATCCCATATAAGCAAAACAGAAGAATCGTAAAAAAACTACATCTAGATTATTTTGTTCTTTTTAGACGTTAATGTGGATTTAAAAAGCATTTTATTGACAAGCAAAAAAGTCTGGTATTTGATTTCTTTTACCTGCTAAAATTATAGGAAATATTTTCCTTCATTGTCTCTGAGATGGACAAGCTTCGCCCCTTACCTACGACCGGTTTACGAACGACAAAAGCAGCCAGTTAGCATTCAGCTGTTTCAAGAGGCACATAAGTCTGTATTATGCGAGAAGGCGGAGAACTCTGGTCAGGTGCACGTCTGCCTACGGAAAATTTGTCGCTAGCTATTTTTGACTTGCCTGCCACGGTACCGCGTACATTAAAATATACGTTTTGAGCATCGATTGTGCTTATATTTACAATTCACCACCCTAAAACCATCGTATCTTAGGGGAAACATTTTCTCTTTAAAAGGCTTGTTATTTCAGGATAAATAAGGTTTAAGACAACGGTCGCTATTATAGTAGCAGTTTGCTCGTATTCTTCTCAATTGCTAAGGTTTAATGATAGACATCCGGGCTTAGTTTAATTAGTAGCATTTTAAATTAAAACAAATTTTATTACGCATAAATAATTCTAAGGAAAGTTGCTTTTATCTTGCACTTTTAGATTCTGGGTTAGATGCTCGATAGCACTTTATTATATGCTTGTTGATTTTTAGGGTTCAAAGTAATCCTTTGGGTTAAATTTTATTGGTGGTAATCTAGATAACACCATTTTAGTATATAAATAATTTAGAGTAAAGAGAAATTATTTATTAGTTTTTACCTAATTTTTTCAAACGACAGTGAACTAGGACCAATGTTTTCGTCTACTTACACTTCTTTGCTTAGGCGCTATCAATATTGACTAACCCTTATATCATTTGTTATTAATTTTTTATGTTTAGGATAATTTTACAAAATATTAGGCGTAGCTGCAAATACAATGCATTAAGTTATTATTATTAGTAACACCCATTACTCCCAAGGAACATAGGGTGAGATTAAGTTTATAATACATACAAAATGCAAAACAGGTCGTAAAATGTTAACATGCTTTTTCGTTAATTTTTATCGCTGAAATTTATACGTCTTTTGTTAGGATAGTTTTTCTCCAAGTTGCTTCGACCTTTCACGAATTGTTCGTCCCTGTGACTTTGTGACGTTTCTTGGTTTTGGTAGCGTGTGGCCTAACCTAAATCTGAGCTTTCGTTAATATTTCTTCAAACTGTTTTACTTGTAATTCTGTATTTATTTATGTTGCGACCACCATATATTTAAGACATATTTTTGAAATCTGTTAACAAATAATTTAAACTCTCTTCATTGCTGTGGTGACCAATTTCAAAGTCACGTTACAAATTTTACCAAATTTTGTTTACATGAAAATTGAAAATACAATTCTAGTCTTATTTATTTTTGGTTGAACATCTACTAATGTACCGGTATCGTCTGATAGCTAAGTAGTTAAATTTATTCATTAGTTCTATAAGAGACTGCTTCTGTCTTTCAAAAATTTTAACTGTAGTTTTTCGTTTCAGCCACTCGCCTTATCTCAGGACCCCTCCTGTTGAAAACTTTATAGACAATTTTTATCGAATTTTACTAAATTTCAGGCATTCATTTATAGGGCCAATGTGTCGGTTAAGTTCGTTAATGGTAAAGTCGGTCAAAGGG
Source organism: Sinelater perroti (assembly GCA_036346155.1). Taxonomy (NCBI): domain Eukaryota; kingdom Metazoa; phylum Arthropoda; class Insecta; order Coleoptera; family Elateridae; genus Sinelater; species Sinelater perroti. Next base: position 967,159 of record JARFIY010000195.1, read on the forward strand.
ATGGGAAAAAATATTTTTGAATTTTTTACAAGTTTCACAGTTCCCGTTGGATTTAGATTTAATTTGGCACATGTACTTTAGGTATATATCTAGGTATGTGGAGGAAATTGAATAAGGGGATAGAAAGATACGACCAAAAATATTTTTGACGCTTAACTCACATTAAATTCTGATTAGATTTCTATATTTTGGGGACTTTGCCCCCTACGAATGTGGTATTGAGAACTTCAATTTAAGCATACAAATTAAAAATATAACCGCAACTCTACTTTTATAACCAATTTTGTCGATTTTTAACTGTTAATGTGTATGCCAATTTCATAATTTTTCAAATTTTGTTAACTAAATTACATGCGTAATAGTATTTTAAATAAAAGTTCTATTGCACGTAATATTATATTGTCAAATTTTAACGAAACAGGAATAGTGTTGGCTGACTTTTAGCTAATGACGTAAATTTAATAATTATAATCTACTATTATTTTTGTATAATTTAGTGTGTGGGAAAAAACAAATACTTTTTAATTGACAATTAAGATAGATAAAAGTCATCTAAAAAATGAACAAAAATTGTCGATAGTAGAAGCACTTTTTTGTCCTCAGCTTTGATCTCCCAGTTATTCACTTTTAGCTCTTTCAGATCTTCTATGTACTTTACCCACTACCACCTCCTAGATCTTCCTTTTCTGTTCACAAGCAGTTCACAAGCTATTCTTGTTTCTTCTATGCTTGCTATGTGTCCTAACCAATTCAAGCGATTTTTTTATTACATTTACGATGTCAGATTTACGGTACTTTTCGTATAGCTCTTTGTTTATTCTCCCTTTCCAGAGACCGTCTTTTATTTCTCTGTAGATACGTCTTAATATTTTTTTTCGAACACGTATAATTTGGATTGGTCTTTTTGTCGCAGTGTCCAGGTTTTGCCCTCGAATGTTATTACAGATCTTATAATTGTTTTGTACACTTTCACATTGGCGAAGGAATTATTTTTGACCTTAGCACTGCACATAGAGCTCCCGCAATTTCTAAGCCGCTGGTTATTCTTCTGTCAATTTTATTTGTTAGGTTTCCATTACCTGTTATCTCCGTTCCCAGATATATCACAGATTCTACTCGTTCTAAGTTATAACTTTTACTGATGTAATCACTTTTAGTTTTTAGTTGCTGTATTTCCTGATGGTTATGCACTCCACTTATTAAGTATATAGTTTTACTTTTATTAATTGCTAGTCCGCACTTCACCACCTTTGACTGCAATTTTTCAACTAAGAATTTTAGTTCTTCTTGAATCCGAGTCACAATCGCTACATCGTCTGTTGTTATTTCTCTAATTCCGCTTTTCTTATTATTACCTCCAAGACTAGGTTAAACGGGGTTGACGAGATTAGAACCCCTGTCTTAGTCCACTTTTTGTTATGAATATTTCGGATAGTGTATCTTGAATTTTCACTTGGTTAGTAGTGTTAGCTATTGTCATTTTATAAGCTCGATTCTTTAGGGAAATTGAATTTTATCAGCGCTTGTAGCGTTTTTATTCTACTTATGCTATCATAATCTGGCTTAAAATAGATTAATAGCATGTGTGGTGTAATCCTCCTTTTTAAACATTTTTCTCGGGCTTGTCGTATCGTACGGATTTGATTCGTCACCGATCTGTTACTTCGAAAACCGCATTGGTACTCGCCTATTTCTTCTTCCGCTTTGACATTAAGTCGTTTGTTTATTAAAATTGCTAGTATTTTATAGCTTACATTTAGAACTGCATTAGGTCTGTAACTTCCACATTCTAAAAGGTCTCCTTTCTTGTATATTGGACTTATTAGTGCTTCATACCATTCGGTCGGCATCTTTTTGTTTGTCATATTTTCTTTATCAGTTTTAAGATTTTTTCAATTAATTTGCTTCCTCCGTGTTTTAATAGTTCTGCACAGAAATCATCGCTATATTTTTTTTAATTTTTTCTTCCGTTGGTGGTGGGCACATTTCTTTATTGTATGTAACTACCGCTTCATCGTTCTTTGCTTGCTCTTGTTCTATGCTTGTAAGCAAGTATTAATAGTATTGACGCCATCTTTGTACTACCTTAGCTTCGTCTTCTATTATGTACCCATCATGCTTTTATAAAAGATTCTTGTGTATTGTCTGTGGTTAGCTTCTCTGATCTTTTCCAACATTTTCTGTTGAAGCTCTCTTTTCTTATTTCTATAGATTTGTTTTTCTCTTCTTCTTACTTCATTACATATTGTTTAGTGTTCGGGTGTCTTGTTTTTTAGCATCTCTGCTCTGGCCTATTTCTTAGCTCTAAAATTTCCTTGAATTTTTTATCAAACAATTCCTTCTTTTTTTCATTTGTATTTAGTTTCAAAATTTTATTAGCAGCTTGTGTTACTGACTCCTTTATTATTTGACAGTCAACTTCTATTTCTATAGTTTCTTTGTTGGTTTCCTGATAATATAACACTCTCCGTTCTTCGCTTATTAGTGCTTTCCTGTCCCATATTTTCTGTTTTGCTTTTAATGTTTACTTTTTGTCTGGCTTTTGGTGATTGTGGTCTGCATTTAACACAAATCCGATCATACGTTGGCTCCTCTGCAGCTCTGCGCGTCATCCACACAGTCAGCGTGTTCTTGTCCAACGAGCACGTGGTCAACTTGATTAATTGTTTGTCATCGAGACCTCTCCACGTTCCTTTAAGGATATCTTTGTGCTTTAGGTATGTAGGTCTCACCACCATCACTTTCTCAGCCGCCAAAATTAATTAATTTTTGTTCGTCTTTACTTGTTGTTTTGTTTGCTGTATTTACCGACCACTGACTTATTCCTCTTCTCACGCCCTAACTTGGCATTAAAATCTCCTGATATTATTTTTATTGCAATCTATAAGCTAAATAATTTTTAATGTAAAATTAATCAATTTCATTTCTGTTGTCATATGCGACAAAAAAATATAAATCCAAATTATTTAGTAGCACTTTTACTTTAATGTTCTAAACGTGGAGAAGACATCAAGAACTTCTTTAGCTCATTTTTAATCATATTTTTCCTATACTTTATAGACTACTTATTAATAGACGGTAGTATTATTTTAGAAATCTACACCACCCAATTTTTTTCGATATCTACTAATGATAAACTCAACTGGAATTGAAGTCAAATTTGTTACTAGCACAATGAAGTACCTTAATTTTAGGTTAATGTTAGCTATATCTAATATACAAATAAATTCTGTTAAAATCAATAATATGTGATGTCTAAAACTAATAACTTATTTGATTTTTATTTTTATCATTGTTTACTTTATCTGCATAAACTTTTGCGATTATTTTTCTTTAAATTATGTATGTATGATATTTCCTTGTTATCTTATTATTACGTCTCCTACATAAGCATTTATTTATATATGTATAACAATGTTCTTTTATAAAAAGATTTACAGTTAAATAAGTAGCTTCTATATTAGTAGCTGGTAACTCAAAATTTGTTGTTTATGTTATTAGTCTTTTGTGTCAATGTTAATTTGTACACAAATTAATCCATCTTTATATATGGCGCACTTATGTAATGCAAATGAAACGTATGGAACATAAATCCAGACAATGAAAAAATGGCAAAGATTTTATAATACAATATTCGTTCGGGTTAGATTTAGAGAAATTAAATTAGAAAATAAGAGAATTATGTAAAAATAATGAAACTCGGCTTTTTAAATTTGAACAAAATTTTTTTGCATATCTAATTCTCATTCAATATTTTTTATACTTGTTTATATATTTTTGTCATTTAAACATCACAATCCGGTTTCAGCAAACATTTTCCAATACATTAGAGCATGCTTCTCTTTTTAAGAGTAAATCATTTTTAAGTTTTTGTTTAAAATGAGATCTTGCAGGATTTTTTTATTTTTTACTAGTTAAGTAAACATTTAAATTAAAAGCCCCTCAATGTTGAATCAAACCAATTTTCTTTTGGTAATTCTCCTTGCATAATTACAGCTTTTTTAAATACTGAATAAATTTTTAACTTTTTGTCATCTTGTACTATTTCGTTGGTTTAATTTCCCAGCTATAGAGGATATAGAACGTGGTATATACATACCATGTCTATCTCTTAAACGATTAAATGCAAACCAAAAATAGCTTTCACCAGCCAAAGAAATTAAAATTGGATGTTATAATTAGAAGAAGGTCGACAGTAAATGAGAAGTTATTTTTATAATGAAATTGAAGCTTGTAAACGGCGCATCTAGCCAGATGGTAAAAGCACATGGTCGTACAGTTGGCGTTGCACGCTCACTTGTTTCGGAGCTTTTTCCTACCAGCAACATAAAAATGCAAAGCAACATTTTCTTAGGCGTGTTAACGGGAAGTTCACTTAATTCTTCTTTTGGCCCAAACTATTCGTACTAAAAGATGACCTTGGAATTATTTTAGGGTGGTTGTTTAAGAAATTTGTTAGAGGTTTCTTTTCATCAATGATTGATTCATCGACTTGGCAACTTTGATTGATTGGTAATTAAGATTTTAATTGGTTTATGCAATGTCAGTTAATTTTTTATGAAAGCTCTTTTAAATTTGATTTATTATAGCTTTAACTCCACAGTTTAATCCTAAAATCTTCTATGTCAATCATTTTTTAAATTAGGAGGAATAAAAATATATATTTTCCTAATTAAGTCCAAACCGTTCCAAAATCATTTCTGTTGCAGATGTAGTGTGCAAAAAATTCTCCGTTATTTTCAAATAAAGGTTATTTCCATAACATTAACGGCGTGTTCTATAAATAAGTGTATTGTTGTAACTAATTTTAATGTTTTCGTGCAGCCCTGATTGCCAAATCTAATGGCTCATTTTCATTAACAATCCCAATTCATTTATTTTGGTGTAGGTTCTGTACGTAATGAAATAATACACCTACCCGTAGCTTGTGTGGCTGCAATCTGCATTAATTTATATAATATAACGCAGTTAATTATAATTCTAGAGTTTAATAAAACAATCTACAACAATAATTTCGTTATGCAAAATTTTAGTTTTAGGTTGCCTCTTGAATATCGCCCGCTATAGCCAGAAACTTGCCGAACTTTTAAAAGTTGTCCCTTTGCGGAACACGTGCCGTATCCGCAGTCTTTCCAGGTACGTCTTGTTTTCGGAAATTAAACAATAGACTGGTCCCTCCTTAGGGTCGTTCTTTATCAGAAGAGCAGTGGCTTTTAGTATTTAGTATATATTTAGTATAGTGCAGTGGAAAAGAAGGAATTGGCATATTTCTCCGAAGTTGCATGTGCTTTAGTGATATGACTAACCAGTTTGCTGTGTTCATAGGTGTATAAGATCTGTGATTCAATTATTTTAAAAATGCGTTCAGTATGTTTCGCACCCCCTCTTGGATTGACAGAAACTTAAAACTCAATAGGTCTTTAAGAGCTTTTATTGTGCATTTATTTGGGGCAATTAATCTTTTTAAAGGCTTTCAAGCACAATACACATTGTGGCTTGTTCAGTGATCTTATAAACAAGAAATCTGTTCTGGAAGCGTTGCAAGATTTTCAAGTTGGAATTACTTGCAGTGCACCGCAGCTGTATCCCATATGTCCATATTGGCTTCAGGATAACCTTGTATAGTAGCAGCTTGTTTTCCATTTTTAATTGAGATTTTCTTCCTGTTAACCAGTACATTTGCCTCAGTTTTAAACCAAGTTGCTTTCGTTTTGTGAAGATATGTTTTTCCTAAGTTAGTCGTCTGTCTATATGCATTCCGAGATATTTTACATCATCTGTTTGTGTTAGCTGTTAACCATTTAGCATGACTGGAGGGCAAATATATTATCGTGAATGTTACTTGTATTGATTTTGATTCGTTGACTTTTATTTTCCAGTTGGTTAACCAATTCTGTAGCATAGTTAGGATTTTCCTTAAGATATTGTGAGGCTACTGTTAAATTGTGATGTACTGCGAGCACTGCCGCATCATCTGCATAAGTAGCAAGTGTAGTATTGTGAGTTACTGGAAAATCAGCTGTATATAGGAGATACAGCTCCCTTGAGGAAGTGCGGATTTAATTGGAAATAAGTCAGTATGTTCGTCCTGGTATTTAACAAGGAAGTGTCTTTCCTGTAAGTAGGACTTTAGAACAATAGCAAAACTATACGGGATATATAATTTAATCTTATAAAGAAGACCTTCATGCCAGATCTTGTCAAAGGCCTGGCTGATATCCAGAAATGCCGACGAACAGTACTGTTTTTCTTCGAAGACGTTATTGATTGTGTTAACTATGCGATAGATTTGCTCAATTGTACCATGTCGACTTCTAAACCCAAACTGATAATGAGGAATAAGCTTGTCATTTTTTATTACCGGTGTTAGTAGTTTTAGAAATATTTTTCAAAAATTTTGAAAGAATAATCAATAGACTTATTGGCCGATAAGAGGTTGTTTCATTTGAGTTTTTAACAAGCTTTGGCAACATGATGATTTTCGCTACTTTCCATGAAGAAGGAAAGTATCCAAGCCTCAGAACTGCATTAAAAATTTGCTGTATGGCTTTCAATCCTTTAGGTGATCATTCTTGTAACATACGTCTTTTAAGACCAAAAATATCCAGTATCACCCGTTTTCATAGACTCTTTACATTGCACTGGGTGTTTTGCATATTTCAATAAAACCGATTTTGGATATACGCAATTTAAATTTTTAGCACAATTTCTTCTCCACAGTTCTTCTGATAGAACTGCTTTCAAATGATCTGAAATTTTTTTTTTAGTTCTATTCATTCAAATAGCACAGAGTATCCGACATTCTGCTCCTCAGCACCTCTAACTCCAAATCAACGCCATTAATATTCTATAAGGTTCTCATTAAAAGATCATATTTTATTCTTAATAAATGCTATTGCAACCAATAAGCTTATACCATTCAGTTTAGTGCAATGATTTCCTTTCATAATGGATGCTTCCAATCCAACTTTATTCTTACTTCTAAACTAATTTTCTCTTCCGCTTTAAATTTCGTGATAACTATCGGTCACTAATCACGCAGTTCCCCATAACTCACAAGAATTATTTTTAGTTGCAAATAATTGTAGGCATTCGAGCACTCTTTTATCAACGTTGCATCTGCTTCCGCCTCTAATTCTTCCAATTTTTTGAAATGCTCTTCTTTGTCAACCTTCAAGTCTTTTCTAAGGTTTCTGAAGTGTTTATCCCTATTTAGTTTTACTATGTTTTCTGAAACTGAAATATTCTACGCTTACCTTATATATTTTTTTCCTATACTTCTAGAACGCTCTTCGTCATGTTTCTTTGTTTCCTATAATTAATCTTTCGATTATTTTTTTAAATATCCAAAATTATTCCGCATTTATATTTGTTTTTTTATTTTAGAATGTTCTTTGGCGTTCATTCAAATTTTCTTTCTAATTTCTGAATTGCTGCAAATTTTCTACAGCACAGCGTTCTTCCCGCAGTTTCCAGGTTTTGACCTCCTAGTCAATTTTTTGACCCACCACTTTTAGTTCACTTCTCTCTCAATGTTTAATTATTTACTTCAATTTACTGACATTATTTACATCTGCAACTGGAAGGCAGATGTAAGCAACTAACGCACTGACACTATTACCAATTATTTATTTAACAAAAATTTACTTTAATTTACTTAAATTACAAATCACAATGTGCTTTGCTGCAACTGTCCGCAGACTGTACGTTCTATATGGAATTCAATCGTTGCGTTTTGAAAACTTCTGTAATTCTTACTAGCCGCACGCCATATATCAGACGCAAGCCGACGTGCTGGTATTCAGGAATCTTCGAAAGTATAGAACGTGCGCTACATCAAGTACGCAAAACCCTTACAGGGAGGCCCAACTCTCTGAAGTTGATAAAAGAGACCAATCTTTGCGATGTAATCTTTTTATCGACTTTTTATCTTTCTTTTGTTAATTGCTAACATTATCGAGAATATTTTTGTAAGGACGAGAACATGAATTAGGTCAGAGATAAGAAATTAAAGAATAAACCAAGATAAAATCGTCGCCTTAAAGATAGTATAGCAGAACAGTTTTTACTGAAATAACAGAATATGTTAAGAGACATTGTATTAATACCCAAACATAAACTTGTTACAACAGCACTTTGTTGTATTTATAATTCAGCAATGTATGTATTAGAACATTCTGCGTTTTGCTCTTTATTGTGCGTTATACTATTGAAGATAAGCCATTATTTGTATTTCATAAGATAAAAATCAAGATTCTTTAATGGCCAATTAGGAGAATAATAATGTCTATTGCTATTAACATTATTATTTTGTTTGGACAACTATTTTTACAATTTTTTGGAAAAATAAGACTTTGACGTGCCTATTGTGACTTAGATTAACCAGATTGCTGTTGAAATAGTGCGATAGTATGATGATGAAAAGTTGTGGGATACATATTAACATTGACTGTTGCCTTCACCGAGTATGTTTTCTTGACTTTCTCATCTAACCTTTCATTAAGTGTTTTGCTTACGTTTCTTCCTGACACTTTACTGTGAATGACCTTACGTTGCTTTCAGTTTCAAGTTACTTGTCAATGTTCCATACCAAAATTATGGATATATTTAGTTCGTGAAGTTGTTTAGGTTTGTTTTGTAGAATACTTCAATACAAAAACTTCTTTAATATTAATTAACTGATAATAGATAATAATAAGGCTCTAACCGAGAGGTTAAGGCTCTTATATGTTCGCCACTGTGCCTGATCGTCGCGCGCCATCTCTAATACGGGGCGATGTGGCAAGCACCGCGTCTTAGACGACCGCCATTATTACCTCTTATTCAAGTGAACCATTATTTAATTATTTTTAGTGACTGAGTAGGCCATCCGCCACATCAGAAAGCTCCGGGAAAGAACCCGGGCCCTTTTGCATCGCAGCCTTTCAATCTCGGAACCTTAAATAATTGTTTTCTGTGATTTATCAAACTTGCACTGCAATTTAATATTAATCAAAGGTACTTAGCTTCATTAGCACTATATAAATTCAAATTTACAAAATAACAAAAAAATTGTTTAAATCTTATAAAAAAACTTTAAAATATTCTTAAATAAATTGTTGAACTTTGTAAAGTACCCTACCGTCCGTTGAGAATATCTAACGTACAGCTTGGAGACAACCCATAAGAAGGGTCAAATAACGCTTAATATAAATAATTCGTAGGAGGATGAGAAGCAGTTGAAAATGTGTCGCCCATAGACAAGCATGATGGAGGAGAATATTCGCATCGTAAGTCGCCTTCTTAAAAATTAATGTTTGCATAAATTGTTGCTGACGTCGGACAAAGCTCGGCAAGTCCAAGTAATCCGAGATGTTATCCTGTTTCACAACAATATCCGATCCTGCGCAACTATCAAAGCTAAACAAAAAAGTATGAATTTATTTTGCACTACAATTTATGAGCAATCTCTTTACAGTCCGATCCTATCAACCTGTGATTATTTGTTTGGATTTTAAAAGTAACCCTTAAAGGCAGAGAGTTAATGACAATGTTGCTGGCGAAACGTACGTGCGCGCGATTGGATTGATATCATAAGCATCTTCATTTTACGATAGTGTAACGAAAACTACCTTTACATTGGAAAAATCAGAGAATTATATTGTTCTAATGTAGAATAGTAAATTAAAAATGGAGCAATTTCAAACATTAAAAATTGGTAGATTTTTCAAAAAGATGTTTTTGAAACTTGAAAGTCTCTAAATAATTAACTAAAATAATGTAAACTAATATATCAGTGAATACTTAACATAGTAAAACATTATATAAAATTCATGTTGCAATACAAAATGTTTATAACAACCAAATTGTAGTTAAGTTTATAAAATCTTTTTTATCTGAAAAAGTCCGCAAATATTGTAGTTGTCCAAATAATATTTACTTAAGTATGAACGTAAAAAGCAGCAATTACAACGGATGTTACAATGTGATTTTTAAATCAGCGGTGCCTAACTGACGTTCCTTGTGGAGCAATGAACTCTGGTCTGTCAATTTTTGTGAAGATCGTACAGCTGAAGTCTAAGATAATTGATTCTATCGATTAGACCGACATTGGCAGAATTGCAGCTTACAATGACCGAAGTATCTATATCAAGGTTATCCATATGTACAAGGTAAACTGCAAAAGTTTTCGGATACTTTTATTATATTGTCTTCATGCATTTCAACACATTTCTTATATCTTGGGATTAGCATCTGGAAATATACTTTGATATTTTATTTAAAAGAGCCTCTCGCAACTTTTTATTGTTGTTAATCATTTCCTACCGCAAAGATCTTTCCTCAGTTTTAAAAATAAAAAGTAGTAAGCTCAGCACACCATTCATCTTTTCTTTGACACATTGCGCAATGTAAGCAGTACGTTGGTGTAATACGTTTACCACTATGTTCCTTTCATTCAAAATAACTAGCAAATTTCTTTGTACCTGAAATGATCGTTGCCAGGATTTGTTTCGATTGGCCACTTTTGGCCTTTTGGAACGGTCTGCATCATTCTGCTGACTTTCTTTTTGCTAGGGGATTATAAAATAGAATCATGACGTCGTCCTCGGAAAATGGTTAAAGAATTTCTTCTTTGTCGTTGCAACGGAAGTAAACAAATTGTTCGCAACAGATCACACGTTTCTGATTTTGAGCGGTGACAAAATCGGAGTACCCATCTAGCACTAACCTCATAGAGAATATATCGCACGACTGTATTAGAAAGTCCTAACCTTACTGAAAACTTATTAGATCAAAATCCCACCTTACAGTACCACACGCTCGGCGAGGGCAACGCTTTTTCCCAAAAGAACTTCAAATGGTTCATCTTCAATGCTTTATTGTTTTGTCCATTTCTTTACGATGAAATATGAAGGTGAAGATTCACCATACACATCATTCAAACCTTATTTAATATCACAGGGATTTAATAAGAAATTGAATTACGGCCAGCTATTTTTAACATCGTGCAAAATGACGCGGCACAACGAATTCAACTAACTATTGACAGATAACTAACATAAATCGACTGCTGACGTTTGTATGAACGTTCAAATAAAGATGGCGTTATCTGATAGTACCGCTGTTTTAATTTTATTATTACTGGAATACATAAGCAGGCCGAAAACTTTTGGTGCATACCTATTATGATCAAATCATACAAAGTTCATGAAAAATCCGTTTGTTAAGTTTTTTCTTATTATCAATAACTTAAAAGTATTCAAATGCGTTAGATAATTTGCCATTGCCATGGCAAAATTTTCAGCATGATAATTCCATTACTCTTTCAAAATTGAGAAAAAATTGTTCAACTTTTTTTTCAAAGATTCGAACCTAGGACTGCTTAAGACACTTAAGGTATAACAGCTTATAGGTTTTAAATAATAGGAGCAACACAGTGAGACTGCCAATGGAACGATGTATTTATTCAAAGCTTCCTTAAAGAATTGCCGATCAAAGCGCAGCCCACGCTGCGCTGCCTCCGATCCCACATACGCATATTCCAATCGAAATCATTAAGTAGGTAAGCAATCCTTAAGGTCGCATATTTATGGGAAGTTGATTGCCGTGTACCTACTGATCCCATAACGTGGCTGATAAGGCGGCCGCGTGGGCGCCCAATTGTTTACTCGCTGAATTAAGTTTCGCCCCGGCCTCTCTTTGAGTTGCTTTCAAAGGCACTGCGGTTTAAAATTTTATTTGCAGGGGTTTAAATTAATGCTAACTTAAGAAATTTGGCAACCCAAAATATTCTTTGGCGTGTTATAAATAAAAGAAAAACTAACGGAGGGCAATTGTGATTTTTCAAACTTTGGTTTTGTTATACGTTGCTTTTTTGGAGCGAGGAAGTAGGCGGTGGAGTACAGAGAGCATTTTTATTCATTTTATTTATGAACTCTTAAATAAATGCATAAGATTTTTAATTTAATTTATTACTGTTAAAACAAAAAAAAATAGAAATTTTCATTACGATAAAATGCTTATTTGTAATGATTTGTCATTTTAGTTATATTAAAAAAATAATAGTTAATATTTGCTTGTTTTAATGTATCGTGGTGCTATGGTAAGGAATGATCTTAGATCTTGTGGGTGTTTTTTCCATAAACTTGTTTAGATTTGTAATTTGAATTTTAAACCACCAAGAGATTCTTATTAATGATGGCTGCTACTGACGCATTTTAAGAGATTTTTGATCCTTTATCTTGCCTACATAGTTTATCAGTTAGCATTTTGTGTTTCGGAATGTTTTTTGCTAATTAAAATACCCATAGAAGCACTTGCATGTCAGTAGTATTGATGCACAGCAGTGTAAATTTAACGATTTTATATCTAATAACATTATTATTGATTTAGTTTATTACCAGTTTATTTTATTGTTGTACATTTAAGACCGTAGTATGATTGTTCCATTCTGTTATAAAAAAATTTAATTGCCACCGTTTTGTTGCTATTTATAAAAAATTATTAAAAAAATTTAATTTGTAAATATTTTGAATTTGATTTTACTTAACATTTTTTAAAAATTTAAAACTTAAAAGGTAAATAGTCGAGTTTAGTTTAATATTTCAATAACTTAAAATTGTGCAATAATATTAATAAACTTGACATAAATGATTATATATGTAATTTTTGTATGTTTATAAATTTTTAATTGTGGTATTTTATCAGTAGGAATTCATTCAAATTTTAAAGCTAATACTCGCGTCTTCTGCGCATGATCGTAGCACAGCCATGATCGTAACCAAGTTATGACGTCACATATCCATGATGGCTTCGCAGTAGGCGTGGAGTTCGGCAGCATGGTAGCCTCGTAATGGCCGCGGTTCCTTGCGGCCGTCCTCCAATCCGCGCTCGCAGCCCACCTTTCCGCATCATCCGTCCTTATCCGTCTTACGCTTCTTATAGAGCTGCTTATCAGCCAAGTTCTACAACTTTTAAAACTCCACTTAACAGCTGTGCTGCATAATAGAGTATGAAATTTTATTTTTCAGCCGGATTATTTCTCTGAATAAACATGTGCCCCATTGCTCCAAGAGAAGTAAATATTTGACCGGGGCAGGGTTCTTTAGGCTGTACAGTTTTCTTCTTCGCGAATGCGGGGAAGGTCGCCGCGCAAGGTCGATAAAGAAGATCACTGGCGGAGCGTGACGAATCCTGTGTAACCAGGATCGCGCCGCGCACGCACGCCCGCTGTTTGTGTACGTTAGGTCTCGTTTACGCGAGCTGCGTGATTGCCGCCGTTACATAACGATAATTTGCCTGCACAATTACTTTATTGTGGCGATTTACGATCCACGGCATTATGCGCATTTTTGCCTCGGCCGCTGCACTTGTATTGTATTTTGGAGCGGGGCGTACACGCATTACTTTGTCTTTAAGACTAAATGGCGACGTGCAATTAAGTCGCTAATCAGCTGGTTATAAATTGTGCTTTTATATAGAATATTTTCGGGTTGATCGGTTTGAAAAATATCATGGATGTAAACCTTAAAAGCGATCAATAAGTAAGGGGAAGGTAGCGAAGAAGTTCGGCTGAGATCCTACAGAGGGATGCGCGCAGAACAGACTGGAACCGAATTTTCCTTACAAGATAAATGTCCCTTGAGATTCATTCATTCTGTTTCATTCAGTAATAACATTTTTATGTATTGTTGCGAATTATTTCTCGTAGCTATTAAAGTTTTTAATTACAAATATAAATTTGAAGAAAAATCTTCTTTTGTACTAATTAATTTAAATAAACAAAATATAATTAAAATAATAAGTATCGTCTAACATCATTATGGCAAAAAATTTCGTTAATAAATAGTTTTAGTTGCAGTTTAAGATTCTAATAAAATTGTAATATTTGAAGTTCGATAGCATGTGCGTACGACAAAAGATTTTGCCCGTGTCGTCTTTTCGGATTATCTCGCAGGAATATAGATGGTGATACGGTCACGTTCCGGCCGTGCCGCTAAAGTTATCACTTTGCTCAACCCTTTTACGCGCCCATGAAGAAGAAACAATGGCCGCGTGGGGCGCACGCAGCGCTCGCATTCGCCTGGGGGCTGGCTGTATTGCTATTTATACCCGTGAAATGCGAGGGATAAGGGAGTCAAAACAGGGATTAAAGCAGGGTTTAATTGCCAACTGAGCCAGGCCGCGTTTATTTAATGGTCGCCATGAGCAGCGCGTCCCGCCGGTAAAACAGTCATTCCCATGCAGCGGCGGCAGTTATATTACATCCACCCGAGCGAAGTTACAATAATTTATATTCGGGCGGCTTATTTACGTTTTTCGGCCTCTTGCTGTACTCCAGCGCGGCCCACGTTGGCTCGCCCGATTGCAGCTCCCATTATGCGCAATTTATATACAAATTAATGAGATACGGGTACCAGGTTGCAAGTCCCTGCATACCGTGCGCCATGAAACACAATCCCGTATTAGTTCCCTTCGAGCGCCAACCCTTTCAGGCCGCTCGATTTATTGATGCTGGCCGATAGTAACGATAAATTTAAATTAATCTTCTCGATCTTTTGTTACGAGAAGTAATTTACAACTGCATATGGGCATGGTGGTTGCAATGAAATTCGGCCATACAGTCGTCTGTATAGAATTGGTACGGCTAGTTAGTCAAAGCATAATTTTCAGCTATGAGAAAGATGTTCCTGTAAAATAAATATAAAATAAATAAATTCACACATTGATTATATCCTGGCATAACCAGGAAATATTTGTATTTAAAGAAAAATTTAATAATAAAAGAAAATCATAACCTAAGTAAACGATAAAAAACCAAGAATAAAAATTGTACAACCTACATTGTTGTCTATTTATTATCGATTATTGCCTTTTTTGGTACACTTTTTGCTAGTTTCTTTGCGTGTGGTACTGGAAAAGATCTCCATATTTGTTTAATATAATTTAGCTGTTTGATATTATCTGTGGAATTAGCATCGGTTAATTCATGGTTTAAATGTCGTTGTTTACGTTCTGAAAGATGTACACCTGGTTAGGGTGTTTCGGGTCGTTGTCTTCTTGTAAGATATATTTGGGGATATTGGACTATTCTATTTTCTTAAGCTCCAGATTTTTCAAAATACTTTGTGTCAACAATCTTTATCAAAGACAAGTCTAGTGCACTTTGTACGTTTAAAATTGTTTAAATGTGCTACGATTACCATCAGTTATTGATAAAAAATAATTTAAATAAAAATAAAATTCATAAATAAGTTGGTTCGGTAAGTATGCTAATTAAGGGTGTCCCAGAATTAACGCCAGATTTAAATTTGCCGCCATTTATGCAGTAAAGTGTTGACAACCCTAAAACAAAAACAAATTGACAGCTGACAGTTTAGGGTTAGTAAAAATGGAGCGTTGCACGATAGAACAACGTGTCTTCATTATTGAACAATATTTCAAAAATAATGAAAGCTTGGCGGCCGCTGTTCGAAAATTTCATACAAAATATGGTCGGAATAGTGTTTTAATTTCGTCAACTGTGAAGAGATTAATTGAAAAATTCCGAGAGACAGGATCCGTTGGAAACGCCAAACACACTGGTCGTCCAAAAACAAGCCGTTCAAATGTCAACATCGAAGCAGTGCGTGAGAGTGTCGGTGACAATCCAGGAACCTCAATTCGGCGTCGTGGACAAGAATTGCAAATTTTAAGAAGCTCTCTACAGCGTATACTCACTAAAGATATGTGTCTCCATGCTTACAAAATTCAATTAACACAACAACTGAACCCTAATGACCATGCACAGCGAAGAGAGTTTGTTGAATGGATTATTGAGCATCAACAAATGGATGCTGATTTTTCGAGCAAAATCATCCTAAGCGACGAAGCGCATTTTCACCTTGATGGGTTTGTTAATCGCCAAAATTGCCGCTTTTGGGGTTCTGAGAACCCACATGTGATTGTCGAAAAACAAATGCATTCACAACGTGTCACTATTTGGTGTGGATTTTGGGCTGGAGGCATAATTGGACCATACTTTTTTGAAAATGAGGCTGGTCAATCAGTGGCTGTTACTGGTGCTCGATATCGCGACATGATAACACAGTTCTTTTTGCCGAAATTGGATGATATTGATGTGGCCAATATGTGGTTTCAACAAGACGGTGCCACATGCCATACAGCTCGTGAAACACTTCAATTACTGCATGAGACATTTCCGGGTCGTGTACTCTCTCGTTTCGGTGATCAGAATTGGCCCCCTAGATCGTGTGATTTAACACCATTAGATTTCTTTTTATATGGTTATTTAAAATCACAGGTCTATGTCAACGAGCCCACAACCACGCGTGCATTAAAGGAGGAGATTCAACGTTGCATCAACGAAATTCAGCCACATTTATGCAGAATGGTCATGGAAAATTTTGACAAACGAGTGCGTATGTGTATGCAAAGCCGTGGAGGCCATTTGCCCCATGTATTATTCCATAAATAACCTTATCCTATGTACTTTATGATTCAATAAAAAAATTACAATCAAAAGACTAAATCTGTGTTTTCTATTTAATTCAAATCTTGCGTTAATTTTGAGACACCTTTTAGTAATGCTGAGAGTGATAGAAAAAAAATACAAACTGTTAAAGTACTTATGTTATTAAATAAAACGATTTATAAAAAGTTGTTCGGTGTTTTCCTTATTTAGCATAAAAAATCAACAAAAATTGTAACGATGACTTAACACAGGTAGGAAAGTTCTAAATTTCAAATAGGTATACTGGTGTGGTAAAATTGGTTTTTAAAAAAATGGGGCTGAAATAATCTACAAGACATAGTATGGTGTTGTGGAGACCTCGCTAGATCAAATTTCTGAACAGATATTTGCGGTTAGGCTACAAGTTACTTAAGTAAAATGTAAAATATATATAAATGTAATAACAAGCATTAAAACAGCAAGAACTGTAAAATCTATTGATAAGAAAGCTACCGCTGCTTTAGTCAGGAACCCTAGTTTATCGCCTATATGATATATGTATTGCACTGTGATGAAAAAAGATTGTATAAACTTCAGATCTTTCAAAAAAAATTTATCTATTATTAATTAATACACTACAAATATAATTTTTATGTAAAAGGACGTTAAAAAACACACTGCTGAACAGAACTATATTACATACAATTAGAGATAAATGAACATGTAAAAGACAAAATGGAAGATAGATTAATGACCAAACATGTATAATACTTATAAAGTATTAAAGGATAATGTATCAGTCCTGTTTACAAAATTTATTACAACCAAATGACACCAGGTGAATGGAAAATCTGATACCTAATATCTACACATGAAAAGCGAGATAAAACAATTTGCAGAAATTATAGAAACATTACTTTAGTAGTTTATATGGAGGAGTACTAAAAGATTAAATCGAAAAAAGTATAACAATCAAGAAGCTAACGAGCAATATCAATTTTCGTAAGTCAAAGGTCTATTCTCCCTAAACAAACATCTATTTATTATTAGTTTTACTGAAGCATGCGATAGTATAACGGTTATGAAGTTATGAGCCATTAGAAAGAATAAATATAAAACGTGTTCTAGAAAGACAATGCAATACCAAAACAAGAAATAGAAATACAATAAAAGATTTCAGACAACTAAAAACCTTAAAAATGTTTAGATTGTTTTAAATGTAGAACGTGTACTAGAACAATGGAAAAAGACGTTAAGAAATGAGGTAGGTATATCATTAAATAACTATAGCTTATATACCGTACAGTTTATCCATGACTGTTATTCTAGCACAAGATAAGGACAACCCGGATCATATGCCAAAGACATTAAAAACAGCATAAAAAGCAAAATTAATAAAAAAAAGAGAAAAAGTTATTTAAATCTTGATTACGGGAACAAAATAGAACGTAAAAATGAACGTAAAAATTATAAACATCTTGGAGCTAAAATAGGCAAAAATGGGAAAGATAAATATAAAACTAAGAAAAGATCACACAAGAAAAAAGTAGTTACCAGACTAAACTGTATGTGGTAGCAAAAAAAGAAACAATAAACAGCTAGCCAAAACAATAATAAGGAAAGGTTATCAGCTGTAGAAATAGACACAAAACGATTATAAGCTTAGCAGAAAAACAGACAACGTGGTATGGCTATATAATTACGATGAGCAAGAAAAGACTATCTAAAGTTGCATAGAACTGGACACCCACAGAAAATATCTAAGAATCTACGATAATATAGGGTAGAAAAGGAATCTATAACATAGAT
This sequence comes from Sinelater perroti, assembly GCA_036346155.1. Classification (NCBI taxonomy): domain Eukaryota; kingdom Metazoa; phylum Arthropoda; class Insecta; order Coleoptera; family Elateridae; genus Sinelater; species Sinelater perroti. Next base: position 985,400 of record JARFIY010000195.1, read on the forward strand.
AGTAATTTAGATAGACATTTTTATGATTAATTAGCAATAGATAGACGAGTAACACTATGTTGTTTGTAAGAGAACTTCTAACGTTTCTACATCTACTTTAAAGCCATTTTTAGATCTTCACTCAAAGCTCCAACTGCCTACTTCCTAAAAAGGTCTTTGAGTCTTTGAAGATTGATCATCTGCTTTACTATGTATTGATTTGGATGTGAAAATTTGGCGGATATGTTTGGTTGGGAAAAATTTGTTGGTTTGGAGGTGTGGCGTAACTGATGGCATGTGGTAATGAGGAATTTTTATACAATAAGTAAGCGTCTTGTTTTGAGGGTATTGTTCAACTATAATTCTACTCGTGAAATGAAAAATAAGAGAAATTGTTTTTAAATTGGGGGTTATAACGCATGATTCTTATGATATTTGACCAGTGCGGTACGGTTATCCACTTTCTGTACAGCTAGAGGGTGCTCATGTATTTGGCTAGATATTTTCGGTTTTGTTTGACTTTGGCAGTCCACAAAGTATTTCATATAATTCTTGGAACCCGCTACAACAGTGATCCTAACTGAACGAATAAAGTGAGATATTTTATTATTAGTCATGAAGACTATATCTATGTTTTGCTACAAGGCCTCAAACGTAAATCCAGAACATTTTTTGTAGTAAAATTATTAAGTGTAGCAAGGAGTTTTTCGCTATTAGAAGGAAATTGTTTTGTATCGTTTCGATGGTAAATTTGGTTTAGGTGAAAAGGAATTTGGGAAGTACATCCCGTCGATGAGGTCTGATAGCAAAAGTGTCATTGATATATCGAATCTTGGCTTTTGTTTTAAAATTTGTTATAAAAAATTCTCATTACTCAAACCTATCATTTGAGGCTAAAAACTTCTTGTGCCAGGAAAGTCTCTCAAAGATTCGCATGGAAAGGGTTCTTTGCATCTTATAGTTAGTGCATTCGGTTTTCCCAAACCAAACTAAGACTAAATGTAGAAAACGATTTTTGATTCAACTTTGCAATACGAAAATTAGTGAAGGCACTTGATGTACTACAAGGTAACTTAGCTAAAATATTTTACAGTAATTTTTCAGATCGATTTTTGATTTCATGTTAGACAAACTGATGACTCCGTTTAGTTCTATTTATATTATCACTACTCTACTGTAAAACATCTTTCACAGTTTATAAAATTTCGAAATTTTTTAATTTTCAGTCTTCATTTTGACCACGAAGGAGTGGGGATAGCGATTCAGCTTATCCTACTTTTCGAACTATCCAGTTCTAATTAAAAAAATTGTTTGTAATTTACCGTTGAAAGAACCTTTAATCTGCAGTACAATCAAATATCTCTGAAATACTGAAATACTTCCAAGTTAAGCATGGAGATACCGACACATCTTTATGTCCGTTTAACTCTGAGGTTCCTCAGGATAGTGTTTTAATGTTCACGCTGTAGTATGAAAGTGAATGTTATCACTCAATACATTCATTTCACTTTCCATCTCCATAGTGCATCTACAACCCTTGCTCTTGTTACAGCTCTTTGAAGTTCAGCGTTTTTTAATGCCCTTGGCTAACTCTTGACTGATTTTAATGCGAGTTTCTTCTACTTACTCTAATAAATAATGTCCCCCCATCTACAATGCGTTGAAAAAGCCTTCGGCCTTCTATTGTCGTAATCTCTGGGGTTTGCTTAGCTATTTTAGCGCCGTATGCTAATTTTTAAATGTTTGGGATATTATCAAAAAATTAAAAAGAAGTTGAGTATCCACACACAAAATTTATTTGATTTTTGCAATACACTTTAATACAATATTCATTACATTTCCACATTACAAATTTCCATTTGAACTAAAAACTTTTATTCAAAAAATATTTTTTTCTTGCCTTAGAATTAGCAAACCCTTGGACTGTCTCATCAAAAGAAAGGTCTGTATAAATCCACTATCAATAAGTAAAAGTGCAAGGCCTTGCTTTTTTGACGTTGGTCTCAAAAAGTTTATCACTCTCTTAAGTGTTGAAAAGGATCGTTATATAGTGTAGTTAGTAACTGTCATATTTAGAAAAATTCTTAGAACAATGGCAGAATTGGGAAAAGTAGACTCTGCATTCCATGCCTTCAATAATAGTAGGAGTCATTGTTATTCTAATTGTTTTTTGCTTGGTATTCTTATCTTCTTTGTGAATACTTTTATTGATTCTTAAAAATGCTGCCAAATGTACACATTTCGCAGAGAATGCTTTATCTAAATCAAAAGCATACTTTTCCAATAGCTGATTGGGCCTCTGTCACTTAAGTGATTTAAGTGATTTCTATAGAAATCCAAAATTCTTATGTATTTTTGTATAGATTGTCCTTTTTCATAATTTCCATCTTTCTTTTCACCAAAAATAAGTTTTGGTTTCCTCTTTCTTGTAATGTCTATTTTGCTGACGTCGTTTTCACACATTAATTTTTCTTCGTTTTCTAACTTTAAAAACTCATTCGTCTCGAAGAATGTTTATAAAAGCTTCTAAAGTACTGTATAGAATGATGAGCCTTGTTGTGCCTAAACTTTCTTCTCGAAGGCTTTGACTTACCTCTCAATACTCTACAAAAACATTGTTGCAGAAACATACCATTAATGCAGTTTCAAAACTTAAGACATTTGCTTCATGCTGCGCGTTCTTAGTCTAATCACTGTCGTGGGGAATGTGTGTTATAACATCAAGAACCTCCTGGTACGATTTGTATAAAATTGAATGAGTAGTTCATCAGATTTTCGACGAAGTTTTTAAAGATGAGGAGTTATTTTTAAGATGAGACTACAAAATAACCCATCTTTTGGTTGAAGGACTAAAAAAGTTGCGGATTTGTTGTTCTAAAAAAAAATAAACAGAGTACTTGCCGGTCTCCGCAGCTAGAGAGCTAGCTAGTTGTAAAAGTGATGTATGTGGCAAGAACATTTATTTTTGTTATTCAACGAGAATTTTTCTAGTTTCGTTTTCTACAGTTGTTTAGATCAAGACCTACAAAATCTACCGTCGGTATTTTAATATTCGCCATCTCTTCACCTTTCCGGCTGCAGGTGGGAATAAATATAAATGTCAAATATCATTCAAGAAGGTAGTACATAGCGTACCATTAGTCGATGTGCAACATAATAGGTGTATAAATAAGTTCTCAGATTTTTCTGCAAAATTAAAGTTTTATTTAAAAACAAACAAAAAAAGCTTAAGTATCAAAGTATTCTCCGTTGGCATCGATGATCTTTTGCCATCTTTCGGGTAGCTTGCGAATTCCCTGGTGATAGAAGCTCACCGGCTTCGAGACGATAAAGTTATCGATGCATTTTTGGACTTCTTCTTCTTCTGTTTTGAAGTGCGTATCAGCTAAGTGATGCTGTAACGACCGAAATAAATGATAATCGGAAGGGGCCATGTCTGGGCTGTACGCCGCATGTGGGAGAAGTTCCCAGCCTAACGCGTCTGCAGCTTATCCGTGTCAAATGTTTGAGGGCGTCCAGCGCGTGGTTGATCTTCAAGACTAAACTCTCCCCCGCGAAATTTTTGGTACCACTTTTTGCACGTTGCATGACTTGCAGCATTCTCACCATATGCAGCACAAATCGTTTCGGTGGCTTCAGCAGCGTTTTTCTTAAGATGAAACGCGAAGTGGATATAAAATCGAATATGCTCCTTTGTGATTGTCATCGTGAACACAGCTGATTATTGTGGTTATGTGCATCAAACGCCAAATCGCATGATGTTTCGAAAGACCAAATGTCATTGCTTTAAAACCGCAAGAGGGCGGACTAATACGTTACATGTAAACTGTGATTTGCGTCCTGTGAGTTCTAAAGCTGAGAACTTATTTATACCCTGAATATCTTGTGTTATGTCCACAGTGATAAAATAATACTAAGCATTTATAATCATTTAGACAATATATTCCTTAATTTGGTACGCTAACTGCATAATGAATTAATTGACTGTTGTACTTAATAAGTATGAGGGAACACTTTTTCCTTTATTTCCAAATTTTGCTACATGTTTAACCATAAAGGGATCGAATTTTGAACTCAATTCTACACAGCCAAGAGAGTCGTCATTTCTTACTGAGTCTAATATTGCATTATTGCTATGAACTGGAGGCCCAGCTAACACTTGACAACTTAAACAACTCTTAAGGAAACATTTTGCCAAGATAAAGCTTTTTCTTGTACTGTTTTGCTATTTTACAATCTACTTTTTGTGAAACTTGATTTCTAGTAATAAATTTTAGAATACGCTATCTGTGTTCAGAGTTCTTGTCATTATCGTTTATTATATTGTTATTTTTCCTCTTAGTCTCTTAGTTGTTAAGAATGTTGTTCCTCCGTAGCTTTTCGACGGTATACAAAATGCTCTTCCGGTTGATTTTGAATAAACCAACCAATTTCGCTTCATGCATTCACCATCCATTAACTTTATACAAAACAACCGATTGGTAGAAAATCCTTTTTGAGTGGCATAAGTCCGGAGTTATCGTTTTGTTGAATCTCATTGTAGGCCACCCACGAAATTGCAAAGTTTATTATTTATACACATTAATACAGGGTCACTGAGTAATAAATTTATGCCTATCACTTTAAGAGCATTTTCAGAGCTCTGAGGGCTCGAAGTTTTTCGCAATTGCACATTCGCACTACATTTAGACTTGAAGTCGATGGTGACGATTGTGATTACAACACACTCTATGAGTTTAGTATTTTGTTAATCACAGCAACCTTTCGCTGCCGTTCAAGACACTTTCCGGAACGTTTTTTTTTTATTTTGCTCCACTTGTTTCTTTTAGCAAATCTCAACTATCTTTGCCACTCATTGTTCAGCCGTTACTATAATGAAATGTAAATTTTACGACGATTTAATTCAAAACTAAACTTTATTCACAAGGACTCTACTGCTGCACAATAGTTATAAATTGTGACACTATCAGCGCACCCGTCAACGGTTACTAAAACAACACTAATTTATTTGCACTACTGTTGTTTGCTGTATGACTTCTCCTATTCGACTGCCGCGACTGTCCATCTGCCCCACCTTATATTCAAGCACGCGGTTCTAGATCATATTGGAACTCGAAAGCGTCGCTAGAAATAGTGCCTTTCAGATTTTTAAAGTCAGAGTAATCATTTTGTTGAATACCATTGTAGGCTACCAATCCACGAAATTCATCATTTACGTTTTTTATATAATTAGGTTTACTTCTTTGAGAGTATTTTCAGGGCTTTATAAGCTGGAAGCCTCTTACAGCTGTAAATTTAATGCACTACAATTTGGGCCTGAAGTCACTAAAGTCAAGGCGATACAACGTGAGGAAAAAGTATCTAGTATTTGTATTTTCTTTATCTCAGCATCCTGCCGTTCGAAACGCATTTTATATTTTTTGAATTTTAATTCACTTGGTTTTCTTAACAAATGTCGATCATCTGCACCGCTCAATGTTCAGCTTTTATAATAAATAAAATATAAATTAAACGGCGACTTAATTCAAAACTCAAATGTATTTATAAGGGCTGCACTGTTATTCGCTGGTATAAGACTTTTTCTATTCGACTACTGCGAATATTCTTATGGTACACTTCACACTTAAGCGCGCGGTTCTAGAACGAAAGAGAATGTTTTGGAATTTGAACTCAAAAGCGCTGCTAGAAATGGTGGTCGATCATTCTGGTCCCTGAATATTTTCTTTGTGGTATGTTATTTCTGTTACAATATCATTTTTTAAAATTTATTATATATCGATGAGAAAAATTTAGTGCAATTAAATTCTTACCTTACCCCAAGCGTTTACTATTAAATTACTACTTATTCTAGTCAGTGACTTACATTCCTTGCGGAAATAATGTAAAATTACATACCAAGAAAAAGTTGGGATACGAGAATTTGCTTTAAGGGCAAAACATGGTACAAGCGCGGTAATAGAAGAAGTGGCTGAAAGATAGTTATATAGACCATAAATCATAATAAATCGTATTTTTAAAATAAGAGTTCTAGCGCTAGTAAAATTTAAACCAAACAAGGTTTGCAGATCACAACAATATCTTAACTACTTGTTCACCATACTGTACGAGGCTGCATTTGACAAGAATTCCTTTATATTGCATTATTTATCGTCGGCATGGCTGGAAATGAAAGGGGCAGATTTTAAACGGCGCTTTAATTGATCCCACGCCCCCCAGATAATGGAGATAGAGCAATTACGTTTATGCAGAGTAACCCTTCGTGTGTTTAAACCAGTGCATTAAATCCTATCTTCGCGACAGAAACGCCGGAATTGCCCCGTTCGGCTGCCATATCTTCCGCCCGGCCAGCCCGCCTGAATTTCAACTTCTACCATTAAGCAGAAAGTATTATCGAGAAATCCAGAAGTTCGGCCGTATAACTCCGTATCGCCTCCGTATCGGCGGACATAATCTGCAACTTGAGTGCATCTCGTCTCTATAAACATAACTAACTTAATTTAGCGCGAGACATAAACCGGAAGTTCCGGGTCCGCAGACAGAGCGCGGTGCCGGAATTTAATTTCCGGAAAATAGCGCCGCCGGAAAGGGCACGTTTGCGCCGCGGGCGGATTTGCGGGGGCGGCGTGCACCGCTGCAAGGTCCGGCCGGCCGCGGCCGCTCTAAATGTTTGTCATAAATGTGTCTCTAAACGAGCGTATTTTATGGGCCTCAATTTTATTAAAATCTCTGTAGACATTTATTGGCGGACGCTGCCTATGCGCAATGCAGCTATGTATACGTTTCCATGTGGCCAAGAATTATTGCGCAGAATTAACTTTATTGCAGCTCGAATTAAAATTCTCTAATTTATGTTTAGGAGTACCCCTAGCAGGAGATAATGAACAAACATAAATTATTCTCTTTAGTACTATGTACGGTATAGTCTCATTAATAATACCTTGTACTTGTGCCGAGCCGCAAGCATTAAAGACTCTTAAATCTTGATACGCCGATCAGCATGGACATTCCGTTACTAATTAAATATTGGAAAAGATCTTTGAGTCCATTTCATGGACTAAATTTACAGTTAACCACTTTTTGTGTCTCATAATACCGTAGATTTCTTCTAAATCTCCTATTAAGTCATGCAATTTATTTGAACTCCCGTGAATTTTCAGTTTGCTTATTATCTTTACGTACTTATATTAAAAATCCTATTTTACTCACAAGATTTACTTTTTTCTTATTCCCTAATTCGGTTTTTAAATATCAACCTCATAAATATATCAGACGCAGTGCATTTTTATAACTGTCGCACAAAATCTGGTTTCTGTTTAAATGAAATTTAGTAGAATTCGTTTGGTGTTTTCATGTTTAACAGAAAATGTATTATTTACAGCTTTTCTAATTTTACTTCTACATATTGCAGCAGCCTATTTTAAGAAGCGCCATTTGTACCCTTTAAATCATTTATTTTTGTAAATTTAGCAAACGATTTACTTAAACATTATGGATTCGCATTGATGACCTTATAATTGTCGAACAAATTTATAGAACGCCCGTGCTGAGACACTTTTTATGCGCAGCAATAAATAACCAGAAAATATTCGCAACAGCTGTGTAGATTCACGTGGGACATATACAGCGCAATAATATTAACGTAATCAGTACAAAAGAATAAATTTATATAGAGCCAATGTTAGTATAAAAACCTCAGAAAGTAATGAAATATTATTTAGTGATTATAATAATTACAATTATTATTTTATTATTTTTTCTTCGGTAACATTGCCGCCTAATAGATTTATGGCGTTTCTCTAATATTTTTACAGCAAATCTTCTCTTGTACCAGTTTGTACAAATTACTGGATAGTTGCTCCATTCTTTCTGGATCCAATATTGGTTTTTCACATAAATAGCCATTTTGTTAAAGTGACCCATAAAAAATGCCTTTTAAGAAGACCTGTAATAGATTATAACTGATTTCTGCTTTGCGCTAAAAGTACTTTTATAAAGATTTTTCCATGTCTTTGACTCCGTACATTCACCCAATATTTCTATGTTGTTTACTGGTCCATTTTCTCACCTGGCTTCGTATTTTTCAAGAGTCGGATAGGGACTTTAATAAGTTAATTATTTTTTTTTGTGTTAGCTGATCAGTATTTTCGTTTTCTGCAATTTCACAGTGCCTTGGTTCCCACAAATTGTTGTAGTCTGATAGAGCCCTGAATTTCTTGCGGCATTCCCGTACTGCCTGGATGCTATTTTCGGTTTATTAACGCATTTAGCATGGTTCTCCTATTTCATGAAATTCTTAATACTATCAAAAGAAAAAATTATATATCTGGGTCATGTTATGATAAATACAAACTACTTCATATCAAATGCGGCCCAGAAAGACCCAAAATATCATGGTTCGAAAATTTACGTCAGTGGTATGGACTCAACACCACGTTACTGATCGCCAATGTTCTCAGAGAGCAAGGCGCTTAAAGAGAAAATTTCGATACACTCACGAATTATTTTGTCTAGAGCACTGCAGTATAGCAAATATCCCCGTTTGAAAAAAGAATGCATAATTTTTTAGCGCAAAGCTTAACTACAAGTTTTCATTTTTACAGCTCAAAATTTAATCTTTGGTCTATCTGTACATCAAATAAATTTTACGAGTGCGTTTTTATTGCTCATTTTGTTTGTACATTTATTTAAATCTACAATATTAACCTCTAAACTTATGTTGGTTGCGAATTTTGGAATCACATCGTATGTTATCATATCCTGTATGCTTCCACCCATATATCCAATTTTCAGATGTCCCACTTCTATACTTTCTCTGCAAATGGGTGCGTTGCAGAGTTTATAAAGGAATACTCCTGCCTCTCCATGATTTCAAAATAAAGATAAAGAAGGTCTAGTAGTGTTTCCATTGTCGCTGTTGGTGTTGTTTTTGTAGCACCAGTTATACCCAGAAAACCAAGATTTTGTATCTTAATATGGTTATAGCGGTTCTTTTTATCATTTTTGTTCGTCATGCCAAAGCTGCTTATATTATCATGAGTTTGACCACCGCGATGTATGTCCAATACATCACTTTCGGTTTTAGACCCTATGTTTTTCTGTGAGCTCGTCTAGCTAACGCTAGTGGCATCTCCGCCTTCTTTTGCCTTTTTGAAGCTTTTGAATTTTAAGTCTAAGATTACTCCAAGATATTTTATCTCACCTGATAACTTTATTTCTACACCTCGGATTTTCGCCCCGAATGGTATATTATGGTAAGTTTTAAAATCTTTCTACATTTGTCCAATTTATAATCAGATCTAGGGTTCTTTGCATACGCTTTCTAATTATATTGTTAAATTTTACCTGGGACAGTATTACCAAGTCATCTGCATGTGCCCAGTGCTCTGTATTAAGTTTTCTTCGGGTTTTTTAACATCTCGTCTATTACAAGCTTCTAGAGCAAATGAGATAGAAGTGTTTATTGCGGACACCCTCTCCCAACTGAAGCCATTACTGCCTTTCTTTAAGTAATCTGTCGCTAAGTTATTTTTATTAATATCTTTGAGGTACAATAAGATCTCTTGCTTTCATTTGCCTAGGCAACGGTATTTGAAGAAATTCCGTGCTCTTGATAAGTATTTATAAGTGCAGGGCTAAGCGATTTAGCGAAGTTGATTTTGATGACTCACCATAAACTCCCACCGAATTAAATGCCATGATAACAAATCTATTGAAGATTATGAATTAAAACTGGCAGGTTGTAAACTTCAATGCATTTACGGCAATGTATGAAGATGCAAATTAGCAATATTAAAATTATTTTTCTTTGTAGAAATGACTATCGAGAAAAAATATTTAAGTTTCTTAAATCAAAGGACAAAGTAAAGCAGTTTCTATAAGACTGATGTTCTGTTCTAATATAATCATTGTTGGATGAGGATGGATTTACGAATATGGAACGCATATTGCTTGTTTAAATAACCAAAATATACTAAGAAATAATAATAATGTCTTAAAAATAACTTGGTGGTTTAGAATAACTTTGTACAGAAGGAGGATATGAAATGTTTTAACGGTGTAAGATTTTTCTGATGATGCCAACCGAAAAATTTTAAAGGCGGCAGTTTAAAAGTTAATCATTATTCTGAAAATAAGAATTTAATTTTTATTTATTTCCACCTTTATCATCTTGATTTTAAACACGGTTATTTAGCAGCTTATTTTTTACAAGAATGTAATTGTAAAACAACGTATTAGATAGAACTTCTAAATCTAACTATATGTTTTTTTACAAGGTTTTATCTAATTTTTTTTATATATTTATGCATTTAAAGTTTTTTTTTGTTAAATAAATGGTGGGGAAAAACTTAGTTTTCAATTTTAAAGACATGTAATGAACCAAAGTGTGACCCGAAAGTGAAGAAAGTGATTTTATTTGACGCTGATAGATTCAAAGTTTTGCCTATAACGTGTCGTGGATCGTCGATCCTTATGTTGTGGTCCTAAAACATCCTTTCGAGCGTGCTTTCAACTTTCACCTCCAGCCTTTTGTTGTGGGTGGTATTAGTTCTGTAGTAAAAAGTAGATGGAGTATTTGGAGTGCGTGAATACCGAAAAACATTTATGAAATAAGACCTTTCATTTTATAGTCTTCGAGGCGATTTTTTGAAGTCATACTGTTCCTTTTCACTTATTTAATCGTACTGTAGGGCGAATGTTGCACTAGGATCTTTGTTTTCTTCATTCATACCATATTTTTGTCGCACAAGAACTTTCTGAATGTAATTACAAATCTTTTCCTGAGAATATGTTTATTTTCTTTAGCAGGGAAGTACAATTTGCTTTGATAAGCAAAATTTTTGTTGTTAGAGATATTACACTGACGAGATACCTACAGCAAACGAGACAAATTGCCGTATAGTTTTCTGAAGAGAGTAATTAATGTGTTACTGTCACTTTCAACCATCATGTAAAAATATTACGATCATTTTCCTTATTGAAGCTCACTACATTCCAACTAGAAAACGTTTGGTTCCAAAAGGATGGAGTCGCAAGAGCTCTGCTCAAGTGATGCGTGAGATGCTTTCTAGGCTCCTAACCTCACAACGCGGTAACGTTGCTGGGCTAAATGACTCACTAAAGCTCGCTCTGTATAACTTTATCCTATGAGAATATGTCAAGTCTAAGATATAAACACATCGCCCTAGATCTCTAAAAGTCTTACGAAAGATAATGCATCAAGAAATCTGCGTATTCCTCAACACTTGTTCGAAAGTATAATGAAGAACTTCAGTATTTTGTATATGCATTTTGCAATGGTGCGCAAATGTTGCAAGCTAATAGAATTTGCTAATAAAATACTAAGCTAAAACCATTGTTGACACAAAGTATTTTGAAAAATCTGGAGCTTAAGAAAATAGAATAGTCCAATATCCCCAAATATATCTTACAAGAAGACAACGACCCGAAACACTCTAACCAGGTGTGCATCTTTCAGAACGTAAACAACGATATTTAAACCATGAATTAACCGATGCTGATTCCACAGATAATATCAAACGGCTAAATTTTATTAAACAAATATGGAGGTCTTTTCCAGTACCACACGCAAAGAACCTAGCAAAAAGTACACCAAAAAGGCAATAATCGATAATAAATAGACAAACTTGAATGCTACTCCCCTAGTTCTATTTTGATATTTTTGTTTGATTTGAATAATACTTGACTGTATCAAAGTTCACTTGCAGATCGTAAAGTTGTTTATGCATTAGTACCTTAAAGTTGAGAATAATCAATTCAATTGTAGATTTGTTATAAGCACACGTTCCAAACATCCATGCACATGTTATGCACAAATTTTTCATGGTTAAAAAAACAAAAACTACAGCAACTCAAAGTGATTAATAATACAAAGATCATAAGTTTGTTCACATACAAATTTCACTCTTGGTGTAGATAGTTTAAATGAATGCTATAAATTCCACTACAAGTGAGGGGCAAGCGTTTTATTATAAAAATGGCTACCTTTCGGTTTCCAATGCACACAGACACTTAAAAACCTGTGCTCTTTAGCGGACGGTACATAAGATTCGAAAACAACGCTTATTTTCATTTTACAGTTAATATGGGGATTTTGCTGAGGTTAACACAAAAGATCTTTGACTGAAATTCTCAAAAAATGTTAGTATAGAATCTTTAGTATTGTTTTATATAGTAAAAGATTGTTGAAGTTAACCCATTTGTTTTATTTTAATGTCCATTTGTTCAAGTTATCCATTTGTTTTATATACAAGATATTTTACGTTTAATTTTATTAGAATATTAATATCACTGGTTGTTAATAAATGTATCACTTGTATAAATTTTTCTAATCTTCTAACTTGTTATAATAGTTTTGAAGAGATTTTTCTACAGCTTTCGCTGTATCTTTGACTAAGAGTATGGCAGTGTCGTTTGCAAACGTGTAACCACCGTGTCCTTTGTAGTTAGAATATCGAATGTATATGTCAATACAACAAAGAACTCAGTATGCTACTTTGGTCACCCCAGAATTAGGTGGTAGTTTGATAAACTGTTGTTCATTTTAATTTAGGATGACCGCTTATTTAGATAATATTTTAACGCTAGGTGCAGCTGACTTAAAAGGTTTAATTTAAATTTATGCAACAGATCTCATCGAACGCTCGTTTAATGTCCAAAGATACAGCTTTACACATTGATGTTTTTCGAATATGTTTGTGATTTTGGAAATAATCCGGTAGATTGTTGTATAGTCGAACGGTGTTCGAAACCCACTGTTGGAGTGAGATTATTTGGTCGAGGTCTCTTGTTTTTTTAATTCCTTTATATAGTCGTTTCTCAAAGATGAATGAATATTAGGAGTAGGAAACTTATGGATCTGTAGAATATAGGCCAATTAGGAGGTTTTTTGGGTTTATCAACCCCAACTATTTGGGGTACTTTTATTGCACGTAAAAATAGCACTTTTAGTATATTCTTATAAATAGTAGTGAGTAAAATTATAAGTTTTCTTAGCAACTGTTGAATTAACTCTCCTACTATCAAGTTATATTCAGTTTTATGAGACTTGACAAGGTAAATTTGTTGCTCAATTTCAGCTGGCAAAAAGGTTTCTATTAGGTAAGCTGCATTAAGAAATATTGAAATATTATCATCCATGTTATTTGCTTGTAGTTGTGGATTTGTGAAAACAGTTGCTAAACCTCCAACAGAAGTATCTGCTTTTCATTTGTCTAGCCAGTTAAGCTTTCTAATTAGTGGTATTACAACTATTGGTCTTTTGAGTTGTTTTGTTTCGTACTTCTCTTATTATTTTATGTAGTTTATGAATAATAATGTTGTACTGCTTTTTATCCTGTCTGCTTCTGGTTCTTTGTGCCACATTTTACTTGCTTACTGTTTTTTAGCTATTAGATTTCGAATATGGTGTGGATGTTGTTTATTTTAGGCACTTGTACTTAGCATGGCTTTTCATGAAGCATCTTGCATCTAGATAGTCAAGTAATTAGCTGCTTCATCAAGATCGTAGTTATTTTAGATCTTTGTATTAAGTTTGATGTTTCGTTCTGAAGTAAATTTACAACAGAGTTTCAAACTTTTTTCTTGGTGATAGTCGCGCCAATAGTAATGATTATTGGTGAATAATTGGAGAAGAAGTCCTGTTCAGATATTTTTTAGTGATTGCAAAATCTATTAAATCTGGAATTTTGTTAGTATCAGAAGGTTAATATATAGATTCAACGGTTGAAAGATAGCTACAATTATTATTTTAAAATGCTTTTTTTAGATTGTGTCCCATTGAATTGGTTAGTCTTAAACCTCATAAGGTATGTTTTGCGTTAACCTCCTCTGACAATAATTTTTTTACGAAGTGTGAGGAAAATTTTTCTTACTGTGCAATAGTAAAAGTACGTCTAGGTGGTCAATAAACTGTACTGAAATTACTAATAAGTAAGGTATGCGTTTGGATTTTAATGCAAATATTTTTTTGTTTCGTATGATTTCAGCTAATATCGAATTTTATATCAATAGCTGCTCCTCTATATGCTGTAGGTAGGATGATAATCAGATGTTATCGTATGAAATAGTATTTTTATTGACGTTCTTGATTTTGCATCCGTTTTGATATTAGTAATACGTCTATTTTTTGTAATAAAAGGAACGTTGTAAATTCAGGAACGTAATTTAATGCTATTTATGACAATTTGCTGGTTGAAAGCATAATAAGTTCTTGAACTCACTTAGAAAGCCATATAATTGGTCGTTGACGTTTACTTCTGGACTGAAGGTCAAATTTTGTTAATTCTCTTTCCAGTTGCTTGTGCGAGTGTTCTTACATTTTGGAGACTGTTATTGTTAGTGACATCGTTAACGTGATTTGAGGGGTTCTGAAATTCTAAAGAAAAGAAATCTTTAACATTTGAGATGACTAGTTAATTGTTTCTTTTTGATATGCCTTTCTTATTTGTTAAAGGTAATAAACGGCACAACCTTTGTCATTGACCGGGTGGGCACCATTACAATGATAGTAATTTTCAAACAACCCAGTGGCATTACACGCAGAAACCTCTGCCCGAATAAAGCAATTTTAAAAAACAAATTTCATAAACTATTTAACCTAAGTCAAGGACATAAATAATTTTACATCAAAGGTTAAAATAGCATAAATACTATAATTAAGTTGATTAAACTTATTCTTTACATTTGTTATAATTTTTATATTTATCAGAACTTTAAACTACTTTAGTTTCTCTTATACTTTTTCTTCTAAAACATAAAAATCAAACATTAATGTTATTAACTAAAAATGATAACAAACCTTTCTTCTACTTTTGACCTAGAAATTATTTTTCTGCTAAGAATATACTGATTAATCCCCTCCTGTATTAATATACTTTGACGAGAACTAACTATAGATAACGAATTATTTATTCTTCTACCTACACAAAAAAAGGTCTCATCTTAATCTTTGTTTCTTTATTTCTATTTATTCTTTTTAATAATGCTTTATCATTATTTCCCTATATTTTTTACGCATAAGACACATAGCATTAACTTTCATTCTAGCCTTTTACCTATGATTTATAATTTATGAATGACTAATTATTACAATAATATATTTACCCACTTGGTTCTTCAAGGAACTTCCCTGATCTCATTCCATTTATGTCTGTATTGAAATGATTTAAAATATTATTCAACCAGGACCATTAAGAATTGTTCTTTCCGCTAATATAATTTCAAAACGCCTTTTATTAACCTTTTTGATAAATACTGGTTTATCCATATTTATATTATTGCTCTCAGCCTTACTCATTACTTAACTTATACTAATAATTCTGGAGTCAAGTGTTGCTATTATTCAATTTTTTTAATTCTATGAACCTTGTATTTTAAAGAAATTCTTTCATAATAAACAAAAATGATCTATTCAATCTTGTTACAGTCAGACCTTGGGCCATTTTAAAAGAATTTAAAGCTAATGATTCCATTTATTTGATCCTTCTCTATCGGATCATTAAATACAATTTTATGCCAATGATGAGGCGTTACCCGGGAAGGAACAACCCAAAGACTTAATGTTCTAAATGTTTCTTTTGACTTACGATGAGGAATATTCTTACTCATTACCTTCGAAGTTCTATTTTTTTTTTTGTGGAAATTTTTTCATAAAAGACTTGCTCCAATTATTGAACTAGGAATAATTTGAATTTCTAAAGCAAATGTTATTTTCAACCCAATATAACTTCTTTCATTAAAAACCCTTATTTTAATATCTTCAGGAATTATTGTTACATGTATCATAGCTTAAAAAAATAATTATAAGCAAATTATGCAATGTCTATCTTTAACAGTTTTGGGAATCTACTATTATTCAAGCTTAAGAATATATAAATTAGCATACGGTATCTCCGACTCTGTTAGTAACAGAATTCCATGAAATTCATGTTATTATTAGAATCATCTTTTTTTCTGTTTGCCTAACCCAGCAATTATTTAACCATTTTATATCAACATCACTTTGAATTTGAAACAGCAGCTTGATACAAATACTTTATTTACGTAGTATCACTATTCCCTTCTTTTTATATTTACCGATGAGGTAGATATTTGTGTAGTGTAGTAATTATTTTTGAATTCTAATCAAACGATCTAACTAATTTTAGTACAAGTGATATCTATAACAACAGCCCTTCGAATATTATCAAACCATTATAATAATTTAAGAAAAACTACGTAAGAAGATTTTTTCTGGTCGAGAAAAAGTTTTCCATTTGAATATGGATTTGACCCTAAATTTTCTGCTCGAATTCCCTTTTTCCCTTCAGTTTTTTAGTGGTAAGATTCTATTAATATTTCTATTTATACAGTTTAATTAATAATATTATGGGTTCATTGTAAAAAAGTACATACGTCTTAAAAGTAGTACTTTCACATAAAAATTTTCACGATATCTTCAATATTAAGCTCTAATTATAAGCTATTAAAGTAAAACAAAAATAAAAAAATAACGACAACTACTGAAAGTTATATAAATCTTTAAATCTTTATCTCTAACAATATACATCCTTAAATAATTTAACTCTCCAAAAATAGTATAATATAAACCGAACCGAATGGCAAACTGTAAATGTAAAAATATAAAAACTAAATAAATATATTAATTAAAGTTTACTATTGATAAAACCTCAAGAACTAAATCTTTTGAGTAAAACCTTGCTATAAAAAGGAAGCCCGCACAAAGTCATATTACAAATATTAAAAAATGTACATGTTAGTAGCATTTTGTTTACTAAACCCCCTATAAAAAGAATATTCTGGCAGTTTTCCAAATTTTAAATTACTTAAAGAAATCCTTAAACAAATTATGTGTTGAAAGATGAAAAAATGCTAAAACTTGTTCCTAAACAAAAAATTCTTATTATTAACCCAAGTTGACTAAGAGTTGACAACTCAACAATTTTCTTCAAATCTAATTCAAAACTATCCTTAATACACATTACATTTGGTAGACGTTTTCTTTGACTTTTTGCAAAAGGTGATCTTCCGCCACACTTTTCATAAGCTCGTGATCTTGATAGCGGGTACATCGGGGTATAACGTTTATTCTTCCTAAGAGCTTCAACTGAGGCTTTTATGTGGCTTAAATATTCCACTTGCTTATTATTCTCTTTTGACTTAAGATCTAGCATAAATAGTGGTAAGGCCTGTTTAGTTCTATGACAAACGTTTATAATATTACGAACTCAGCTCGATCTTCTTTAAGCTGGCACGTATGGTGTCCTATATGTTCGTCTTTAAGATGTTTCGCCAATATTTTGATGTTAATGTGTTAACTTTCATTGTAGCCATTGCTTTTGTGCAATACTAGGTCCTTTCAAGATTATTTGTTATCTGTTGGAAGTTACTAACATTATATATGTAGATTGGTGAGCATTTTTAGATTTTTACTTATTGAGTGTTAGGATTTTGCTCTTAAGTGTTGTTTCTGCTTGCGATATGACTTGCTATCTAATAGATGAGTGAATTTAATAGGGTCTTGCCAGAGTATGATTTGGATTATTTTAATCGAAGCCTATTGGGCTGCAAGAAAATTATGTAAGAAGGAAACTCTATGGTTTGCATTTGAAAAGCGTGAAGAATTTACGAGTTTTATTGAATACAGTATTCGGTTTGTTGCTGTGCCGATTGGTATGCTTGAGCGTTGATTTACTATCGATGGTACGGCAGGCGGCGCGAAACCGTAGCCACTTCTAGTTGGAAACATATTTCAGTATTTTCGTTTAAAGGTGCCAGTTAAAGTTATTTGTGCATACACAATAATAAAATAGTGTAGTTGTACGAACTTAGTTATCAGAAAAAGTAGAACTGTTAATGTGTATTTGATCTGGCCACAGATCAGCTCACACTCAAATTATCTCAAGATACTTGAACATCGCCCACCCCAAAAGTCTTACTTGTAAACGTTCGATTATTTTACTTTACCTAAATATCATTTTTGTGCCACACTACTGCATATCTTATACGTGCATTACCAACCTGTGCTTGTACAAGTTACAAAAGTTATTTCTGTTTTAAATAATCGACAAGAACGGCGACGCAGTCAAATTCAGCGACCTTTTCAATTGTATGGCAAGCTGGGTCAGAAGCCGGTCATTCGAACATCCGCGTGTTCACCTGCCGTTTTCCTCTAGAAAGCGCCTCTTGAGGACATGACATCTTAAGCGGAAGATCGAGCCAGGTAACAGCATTTCGGTTAACTGTAAACAGAAGGCAATAACTCGAATAAGTTTATCACGACACAGGGCCATATAATGCTGCTCCAAGGGTTTAATGATGCACAATCTACGCTTCGGATGTGTGTATGGCCGGAGAACCGTATGTTAAACCGGTTCTACTCCCAGAATCTGCTCTGGGACTGCATTCACTTCAGGTTTTATTGGAGCATACGCATTTAAATTAAACGTTTTTATATCTCATCAGGAATTCGCCGCGTGGTGGGGCCGTCATGAATCGGCCGGGTACAAACGGCAGGCCAGCGCGCTCTGCGCCCGACTTTTCGACGAGCCTCACCTCGGCGCACTTATCTATCGGCCCCTGGCGTTAGGCTTAACTACGTCTTTATTATTTGATGCTTGCCTAAAACGCCAGCGCCCGTTTGTGACTTCATTATTGTTGAGATTGTTTGCTCGCTATTGGTGGTTAATTGAATGCTTTCTAATTGGGGGATGGGATGAACCATTTTTGTTAATGCATATACCTTTCTATAGAATTTTTTTAAATTCTCATTAATAAGAAAAAGGATCAATCTGGTGTAATTCAAATTGCTGTTGCAACCATTCACTAGTACGCATTGCCCTCTATCGAATTAGGGAATAAAACATTATTTGACATTGATTGTTCAGTCCCAAGAATTTTTTTGACTTATGATATAAATCACATTTTATTAGCCATAAACCACTAAAAACATGGTTTTTGAAAATGCAATCAAGATTAAATAATTTCCACCTATTGCGCATATTGGTTTCTCCTACTTAGCCATAGTTTCAAAATCATGTGACACAGCTACCATTTGCATTTTCTTAGAAGTTTGTTTTTTAATTTTTTACTAATCGACCATTTTATTGAACATTAAAAGTAACATTTTTACCATTAATAGGATAGTTTGTACTAATCTAATATTATTTATTCTTTGTGGTGGGTTCTGTTCATTTATTACTTAACATATATTTTTGCAGTTTATTCATCTGTAAATTAAATAAACGTGTTTGATGTGTTTTATTATCTTTTATGTCTAATAAATCTTTCTCTCTCTCCCCTCCTCTCTCTAATCGTATGTTTTATGGCTAAAACTTTGTAATTGTATATCTTTATGTATTTCTATGTATCATATGACTTCATCTCTCTGTATCTGTATTCTTGTGAAACATTTAAGTTGATCTGTCCACGTTTTGGAAACAAGTCCACGTGTCCATACTTTTACGATTTTTTCTTGTCTAATCATCTCCAGATTATAGTTATCCCTTGTGGTAATAAATATTTTAGGATGCGACGTTGAACTATTGTTGACAAACGACCTTTTATGTTTAGTTCTTCTAGTATAGACGGATCGCATATCAAGAAAGTTTAATTTGTTTCTGTCAACTACTTTTACTGTCTAAGCGTCTGCACCTTATAACGCTATTAGAAAAAGTAATGTCAGCAGCAAAACATAAACTATTTATTCTATTTCTTTCAGCAGCAATTTCTTCTTGCCAGTTGTCGAGGACTTTCCGTATATTGTACACTCTACAAATGTTAAATGTCAGAGGAGAAAGCACACAGCCTTGTCATACCATTATCTGTATTTTAAATTGGTGGACTGCTTTTTAAGCTTACTGAACAACTTTTATACAATTGTTTTATGAATAAAATAAGGTATTTTGAGGTTTTCATTTTAGCTCACACTGTCCACAATTTTGGCCAGTCCATACAGTCAAGGGCCTTACTGTAGTTAAAAAAGTGTGTGTGTACGTGTGTCTATATATATAAGCATTCCAAAGTCTTTTTCTTTTTCAATTATACGTCAAATGTTTAGAATTTGTTCCCTCTTTTGAACTCTGCCTGTTCTGCGAAATTTGCCACCCTAGAACTTTTCTGAGGTGTCGCAGTAAAATTGTGAGCATTATTTTACTACCATGAAATGAGGGCAATAGTTCCGTGGTTGTCGCATTTTTTTGTTGAGCGTTTTTGTGCACAACTAACTACTGATCTGGTCCAATTATCCTTCCATTGTTCGATCTTCCATATATCGTTCTATAGTAATTCTACTCTTTATTTTATTAAGTTGTTTAGCATTTTTAAATCAATTTTATTGTTCCCTATCGATTTGTTTGTTTTTAGTTATTGCAATTGCTTATATAATTTTTTCTTTTAGATAAGATTCCTGTTCTGCACCTTTGATTTGATTTTCAGTCGGTTAGCTATTGAGTAAAAATTTTTACATCCTCCATATTTTGTTTATATTAGTTCTTTTTCCATTTCTGTCTTCTATTCTCCATGATCTAAGTTTAAAATCTAAATAAATAGCAGTTTATTTTTTTTGGAAAAGACTTGTGTTTGTCTCCTTTGCAAAGCATTTGTAGCATTTCTATTTAGTCTTTGATATTCTGTCTTCTTTCTATTATTCTCAAAACTCATTTTTCTTAGTTCCTTTTTTTCTCACGATGTTGTATGTTTCTACAGTCATCCAATCTTTGTTCTTTACGTTGTTGTTGTTGACTTGCTTATCTTTAATCGCTTGCTTCATTACTTGTTCTTTGGTGTTTAGCATAATATTTTTGAGAATTTGCTACAGTTTTACAATCTTTGTATTTACAATTTTTTTTGTATGTTAGTATCTAGAGCTTGTCTGTATTGGTGTAAAAGCTGCAAATTTAGTGATGCACGTTTTAACTTTGCATTCGTCACTGTTTTAACATACATTTTAACTTTAAGCATTAAAAGCTTGCGGTAATTGCCGCAGCCTAATTCAAGATGTGTTATTTCATCATTATATTTATTCTGCAGAGGAATTTAATTAATTTTGTTACGCTATTTACCTCCCAGCCCTACCCATGCGTAACAGCATCTAAGGTGTGAATAAGTAAACAATTTAGAAAAGTGAAATTGTTATCTATGTATAAGTTTATTACTTTCTCACTCGATCTATTGCTACCGCTCAGTCAAAATTTTTCTAGTGCGTGTCCTATGTAACTGCTCTTCTCGGTAATATAAGTTTTGGCATTGAAGTTGCGTATAAAGCAGTCCAAGTTCAAGTTGTTGGTAGAAATTTATGATTTCGTCTTCGTAGATTTTAGAAGCGGGGGCACAGAACTGATTGACATTTATTATACATGATCTTGCATTTATTCTCACGTGGCTGATTAGATTCTGACCTAGCACTAAGAATCCAGAGAAATAAATGTTACTGACGTTCTTCATAGCCGTTGCCTTTTCACTGAGTTTTATTTAGACCTATTAGGTCTGCGTCTTTCCAGCTTTTCAGGATGGTTTTCTCATCAGAAGAATCCAAACAAAAAATATTGTAATTTTAAACATATTTTACTTTAAGACACTATGAAATTATCTTAAAACATTTATATGAAGTAGTTTTTCGTTGCTTTCTTCGCGAAGCTGGAATATGTAGTAACGGATCGAGTAAGTAAATGGAACTAAGGTTAAAACATAATTTTCGTCTATTTAGAAAGTGAGAGAGAAAACCCACGGGCAGGATCACCTCTCTGAAATTAGTCTTTTCTTCACCTGGTTTGCCAGGAAGATTCTTAATATGTAATTAAGATCTTATTTTCAGTATATGTATATTTATTTTAGTATATAAGCTTTAAACTGATGTAAGCCGATTTTTACATAAAATGTAGATTATGTATTTAAAAACTTGTTAATTATTAGAAAAAACCAACATTCTACATGGAAAATCAAATCTAACCTCCATAAAACAGCTTGTATGAGCAAATAAGCAATTTAAAGAATTGCCCATGTAGGAGTAGGATCTGATTGCATCCTTGTAATAATGTTGTCATTTCGTTTAAATGCAATTACAACGAACGTAGAATATGAGAGTACATAAAGCTATTTACGTTTTATTATTTATAATAAAGCTATATTTAGGCTTGCTAATTAAGCAGGCAAGGGCAGCCATTTAAAAAGACTTTAATAAGCAGTGCGCCGACACGTAATAGGTGATTGCAAAAATTATATATTATGTTCGGCTAAAAACAATTAGTCTTAACTCTAAAATTCTGCTTCACAACTTACAAGAAATTCATAAAATTTGTAAGCACAACAAATAATTTATTACTATTAGTTTTTCTTTTAACGAATTTTGGTAATATGACAGTAACAAAATGGTGAGTTATAGAAGTATCGATCAGATAAGTGTTTTTAAGTACTGTAAAACTTTAAGGTCAATCAAAATTATGTAATTTAGTAAATTGATTAGTTATAGTTAATGAATAAAGACTTTACAAGTAATTTATTATAGTAATTATAACATTTTTATTATTAAGTGTTTTTAATATTGGACTAAAAATGTCATCTAATATTTAAAGTAAGAGAAAAAAAAATCATTTCGGTGACTAGCGGATTTAGCATAAATATCTAAAATACTAGCTAAACCCGCCTTAAAAATCTAATTTTCCGTATAACAAAGCACCTTAAATTAGATCAAGCTAAAAATAATATCTACATGACTCGCCGTAGTTAAACGTAAACGAAGGAATTCTACCTTGCAATAAAAAATTCCCCCTAGGAGCGCGGCGAGCGCCTTCCAAACCCCATCTATTTGCAAATTAAAAGTTTTCCGCGCACAAACTTGAGATTGCACGACTAGTTCGCTGCTTTACGACGCAGCACCTTAATTAAATTCATAATATGGCAAAAAGGCGTAAAAGAAGGAAAAGGAACGAACTGAGACTCTTTGTAGGCGGCGGCATTATTTCCCCGGGGAAGTCGAGAAATTGACATGGAAAGTTGTTTAAAGCTCATGAATAATGTCAATGAAGAGAAAAATACGAGCCCAATGACGTGAGCTCGCCAAGCTTCGCAGCACGGCTTTGGATTCGCTTAGGTGTGTCTAACGAAATTAAGTTTGACTATTTTGTTCCTTCATGCCCCTTGCACACATAAATTGGCCAAAGAAAGCAAGTTATCAAACAATGGCCGGCGTAGGAGCCCGCGCTCGGTGCACACTTATCAAATATTCGGTGCCCAATTGATTTATAAATAATATGCCAGCACAACCGTCTCCGGCAAATTGAATAAGCGCAGCAACAGCGCAGTCGAATTATGTTGATGTTTAAATGTCTACCATGGATGCCGATAACATTTTAAAGTCTCGAAAGGGGAGAGCACGGAGTGCATTAGAGTCAGATTTAGATATCACACGAGTCGACGTGTCCGTTCCACAAGTGAAGGGCATACATCAACCTGCGATATGAAACGGGCCAAGGGGTGCTGATTTTCTCGTACTTAATTTTACGAGTGTTGTCACAAGTAACAACAGTAAATCTTCACTGAAAGTTACAAAAGGGCCACAAAGCAGGACAAATTTATGGGGCGGTCCTTGCTCAACTTATCTTCTTCATAAATCCAGTCCAGCTTTATGGATCCTGACAGTTTATAATAATTAATGGAAGAAAGGGAACTACCCCCGGAGGTTTACCCAACTTAAGGCGGATTGATGGCGAAATTTGGAAAATATTTCAGGGAGCCGGAGGCACGCCGCGTTTCGTTCTCACACCGTTCGTTCCCACCCTTGCAGCCCCCATGTTTAACATTCCTGGCTGTTATGGCCAAAACAAGCGCGTACACGCTTGTTACAAGTCTCGGCGAACTTGCGACAAGCCGTCTGTGTAAAAGCCAAAGATAAAGGCTTAAAAGCTGCGGGGCTGTAGTAAAACTAAAGCGCAACTTGCATACTAAACAGCCCTCTTATCTTGAATGCAACCCCCTGTTTGTCATATTTTACTGGGACGCCGCCTTGTTCGATTTATCTTAAACAGGCGACCTCTTGTTAGGCTAAAATATAATGAGTTTGCCTCGTAAATTATGCGTGCTTACGTTGAGATAAAGGGGAGTTCTGCTACTATTTAAAGCTTCATCGAAGGTTAAGCGTGTGGGGGAAGAGTTTAGGGCGACGAATAATCTTAACAATTTTCCACCGTCTTCTCAGCATTAACTAATTATGTACTTGGAATGAGCTATAAAAGTGAATTAAACTATTTGGCTAATTGGCCATCATAATTGTTAATAATTGGATTGGGAGAAACTAAAACATTATGACCCAACCATGAAATAAAATAGAAAATTGTATTCTTTACAGTAAAGCAGATAAGTCAATAATGATTTTTCTGGTTTATAGTTTGAATAAATTTTGAATTCCAAGTTTTGAAGTGCAGGTTTAATAAAAGTTTAGGACTAAAATTCCTTGGATTTTAAATAAGCATAAAAAACAGACCTCAACTTTGTTACTGTTTTCATTTACACAGTCTAATTACAGCTCCATCCACCGTATTAAATAATAAATAGAAGTTTTAAAGAATATTGCATAAACTAATTTAAATTAAATTAAATGTGTGCTCTATAGGTAGACCTAAAGCGGGATTAAATATTTTTTGATTTTAATAATCTTCTAATCCAAAATGTTTTTTTTTATTTAGTATTAGCTCATGTAATTGAACTTTCTTTTTCTAAATTTAAAAACACACATTACAAATTCCAAAAAACAGGCATAAAAGAATGAATTAGCTTGCAAACGGCTTTTAGCTCATTTATTGCCTTTTTGAAAAATATTAAGCTCTCAGTGAATTTATTACATTACCTAACCTACTGAGTTGGCAAGGTAAATAAATTAAAATAAAAAGTGTAGAAGTTAGCCGTTGATTGATGCCATGCAGTGGCACTAAAATAAATCTACTTTAACGGGCGATTTGGTTACTAGGCATGCACATAAATGTAAAAAATGATGGAATGCGACCGTAAGTAGTTTTATGCAAAGTATCAAATCTCAGCCGCGGAGTGAATATTGCAACAAATGACGAACTGCATGCTTGAACGAAGGTATATTAAATTTATGTCCAATGAAAAACCGATTCATTTCATGTTGACAACTTTAAACCCCATTAAATATACCATAAAGTTACTTTATTTTGCTTTAACGTTAGCGATGTTAGTTTTATCGTGTATCTCCAGTAGGCTGTTAGAGGTTGTAAACCACCAAACACTAACTTCGTCATAAAGACACCTCTAATGAGGCAGTGTGTGAGATTTGAGGCAACTTTTGCAATAAAGCCATATTTAAGAACGGCCAGTGCGCGCGGGGACGCCTTTACATTTAGTGCCTTTTCATTGCCGATTAACTCTGATAAATGCAGCAGTCCGAGTGTACCAAACAAGGCGGCCAAATAAACAAACTTGGCCAAGCTTAAGTGCGACAATTAACGACGTGCTAATTAGAATAAGCGGCAATATTTGTTTCGTCTATAAAAAGCCCACAAACCCATAAAGCACGTGCATTAAAAATACCCGATTGTTACGGAAATGAATAAAAATTTATGGCGTCTTTGATTATATAATTTGTAAATAAATAATGCCAATAATTTGAGCGGCCGCGCCGGTTAGTGCGGCGCTGCGCTTTGCTTTAATTGTCTATAAAATTTTCACAGCCGGCATAAACGCACTTCGTTTAATCTCACATGACAGCTGCGCGAGTTATGTGGCATAACCGAGATGCACTAGGTCATATTTAATAAACAAATAGAACGTGAATCAAAAACTTTCAAATTGTAAACATGCTGATAAAACACATTAATTGTTTAAATACATTCAGAAAAACCTTAACTTAAATAGTTAAGTTAATAATAGATAAATAAAAAATAGTTTTGAGTACAAACACAATATAGTTTTAGGGGAGTACGAATTCTTTTTAAATATCATTTAGCATTCTGTTGTAATCTAGGCAAATGATCTCAGTTTTCTAACTTTTGCTATTTCTATTTTTTGAAATTTAGGTTTACTAGTAGTTGGAAATTAAATAATTTAGATAAATGTAGAAAGGAGTGAATCCAATGATGCAAAAAAATCTCATTAGAAAATGTAACTTACTGATATGATATTTTAATTAAATAAAAAATAAAATTATTTTAAAATATTTATTCATCTATCTACTTAACCTGCTCTTTCGCAGAAACATAAAAACTTCTATAAAACTCTCCATTTTGATCGTTATAATAATAAGATCGTAATTAAATTTAACAAGATGTGGAAGTTTAAGTAAAGCACATTTAAAATTGTTTTTACCAATTGTAAAACTCGGTAATCCACCTGACTGCTATAATTACAAAATCAGAAATTGCTTTCCTATAGGAATTAAAATTTAAAATTGAGCTAGAGAAAAGTGTTTTTGTGGAATACATATTGGGGTAGTTAATTAATTTGAAAAAATTTATGTATTTATCTACTTATCATTCTGGGTTTGCCTTCAATGCTTTGAAATACCTGTGTGTCTTAAAAATTTACAAACATAGATAACTTGAGAAAAGACGGTTCTGTTTTATAATTACACTTCTGTAATTATAAGAAATAATAATAAGTCTTAAGCAAACAAAAACTGTTTTGCATTTTCAAATAACGATCCAGTTCCTCCATTGGCCAACAATTGCAGGATATGCGTACGCTAAGAATAATCCAACGTTTTTACATAGCAAAAGAAACTGATTTTCTAGAAAGACTCGCTCATCAAAACAAATAATGCAAATGACTTTCTATATTTTTGTTTTAAAGGTGAATTAAAATAAAATTGCCTAGAAAGCGTTCGGGATAACTTATGGTTGATTAGAAATTCCAAATACTTATACATAAAAGGAAAAACGATCAACTACGAGACTTTTTAAGGTGTGGTAGTAAAGATGGCCTTGCAATAGTTATATTCAAACATTGGTGCTAAATATAAGCATTTAAGAATATTTCATAACATAAAAGTAACCATTTTCCTATTTTTTTGTTGGCTGAATAATCAGAGGAATTAAATTTGTTTATCTTTACCTTGAACTGATGTTTTTCTTTTAGAATACAATATCTATCCCATAACAACTCGATTAAAATTTGATCGCTACAACCTATATGCAAGATCCTTTTATATCCCACGGCTACACATAAACACTAACAACAAAAATTAACACAGTTAAAACTACAATTTAAATTTAGAGAAAAAGGTCAGTTCATAGCTCATAATTTCAGTTCTATAATTAATGATTAGGTTAGTCGTATCTCATAGATTAGAGAACATACAAAAAGTAAATTATCACATTTAAACATAATGTCTAATCACATAATTAGATCGGAAACAGAAAAAAACCTACAATAAGCTACACGTTTTAGCCATTGCATGCCACTGAAAGATAATAGTAACGTGCAAAAATGTGATTAAACACTTTTTGTTCTATGTAACATTAAGAGAAAAGGGAAACACATGGCGAAGATTAAAAAATATGAGGCTACTAAAAGAACCAAATAATTACAATATATGCGAGCAAAAGTCATGTCTTAAAGTGTCCACACCAAAATTATATGTTCCCCAACCGTACAAAAAGTATAAAATCTAATGTAATGTAAAATTAGGGCCTTGTAAGACACTAAAAAACTAGTCTTCAGCAAAGCTGGGCCCAATTTTATTACTTAATTGTAAAATTAACATTTAGTTCTGCCCCGTAAAGTTTGTTCGTTTTTTCATTAATTGTCAAATTAATTTTGCTTTTAATTTTTGCTGTGCCGTTGAAGATTGTCGCTAAACCTGTGCATTTATTTTCGAACTTAAGCGAGCTTGGTAATGGTAAGGTAATTGAAGGAAACAGAATTTAAAAATTAGCAACCGTTTCGATAAAAAAGAGCTAGAAAACACATACATAATAATGGTAAAGCTCTAATTCCCCGTATGAAAGCATGGCCTGCGAACTGAGAGGTTAAGAGGCTCTCATGTGTTCGCTCTTTCTGACCGGTCGTCACGCACCATCTCTGATGCGGGACGATCTCAATTTTGTGTAGGCATCTCCCAAAAAATACCATTTTTGTCTATTTTGGGCCTTATGTATCCATTTGAAATTGGCCGCTCTTTTAATATCGTCTGATCATCTTATAGGTCTTCTTCTAATTGTAAATTTTCCTTGTGTAGGTTTCACTTCACTACCTTTTTCATTTATCTATTGTTTTCCGACATTGCCACGGGGACTGCACATAGCCATTTTTGTTTTAATGTTCTTTCCACTACCTTTTTCGTTTTGGTGCTGACCTTATCTACTCTTTTGCTTTTAGAGTAAAAAATAATATCATTTATTAAATCTCACCTATACTAACATTAAAAATGGCAAACCAAAATTAGTCAGTAGCCATTACAATTTGATTAGGTAACGATTTGTACAGTTATATAATATAATGCAATTTGATATTTTTTGTAGTCACTTAAAAAATTCCAGGATCACACTTTTGAGTGTTTCTTCTGACGATTTACTTGGTCTGTTTTGGCCATAAAGTTATTCTTTTATTATATTCACAGCAGAATGTAAAAAAGTATAAAAATATATATGAAACTTTTTTATAATCATTCCTTTTTAATATTCTTTTCTGTTTTATAAGGAAATGAACTTAGTGCGTGCTTAAAGCTTTTTTGCGTTGTCGCCAATTTCTTGTTCGTGCTGTTTTAGATTAACCTATTTTTAAAATTAAATCCGAGAGCCAAATCATTTAAATTATGTCCTTATAGCACTCGATCTTTTAGTTGGTTTTTAATTATAGCATCTCTAATGTATTTTTTAAATTATTTTTTCATAACAACTATGTACAACGTTTTCTCTACATCAACGGTGGCAGAAAAACGATACCCAACAGAACTTTGTTAAATGACTCCTTGTTCTTAATTTCCTAGCAAGTACGAGTTTTAATAAATTATGAATTTACGGCACGATTTACTGGTGAATTTGTTTGGTGAATTCACAATCTAGCCATAGCGTAAGTCAACTTAAAGCTGATAGAGTCATTTCTTTAGTTGGATATTTCTAAAACGCTGTAGACGTGCACAATTTGCCACAAAAAAGAGGTCGAAGTATAATGCATTGACAACAGATATTCTTTGAACGTTGTTCATATTACTACTAATACAGTGGATCTGTTGAAAGCGCTAGATTTTAAAGAAGTGTCTTGGAAGGAATAGAAAAGTATGCAAAATCACTTTTGAAAGAAACAGCCAAAATCAACATCGAGTGACCCAAATGCAAAATGCAAAATGCAAATGCAAATGATTCAAAAAAAGTCTATTTTTAAAAACTACATTTTGAGAATTAAAAAGGTTGTATTGTTTTGCAATCCACTTTTTACAAAGGGTTCTCACTCGAATTATGAGAGTATTTATTCATCCAGATACTCTTTCACTGCTACGTGCTACACCAACGCCAAATTAAGCTGCGGGCTAAGTCTGATTTAGTAAAAATTGTAGATCCTTATATACGTGTTAGTTATTTATACATTTATACACATTTCTAACGTGCAGTTTGTCATTTTTCAAAAAAATATAGCTGTATTAATTTATTACAGCACATTTGACATGATTTTTTAAGATTATTTTGAGAATAACATTTAAATATTACCTTAGTAGAAATAAAATTTAAAAAATATTTGCTACTACATTACAAGTGGTTTAAAATAAAAAAGTCTTTAAGACGAGAAGTATCATTACAAGTTTGAAATATGTAAAACTTTGAAAAAAAAGAGGTATTATGTGTTATTCTATTAGTTAATAATAATACCTTGTACTATAAAGTAAATATATAATTCAGTAAATAAATATTTTAATAGAAAATGATTAATTATCAATTATTATTTTATAACGAACAACTTTTGTTAAAAAAATATTAAATTGCTTTTGGGTTAGGTACTGCTTTATAAAAAGCGGTACACAGTTGCAAGTATGGATTCTTCCTAAATTTAGAGTTTAATAAAAATTGAATAATACCCAAATTACCTTAACTACGCAGTAAAGAAATTTATCATTGAAAACTGTTTACACTATTCAAAGATCTGGTACTATCCAGATTCTACAATAGCATTGCAGTTTGCATAACGCTTTTCCGGCTAACAGTATTACGTAGGCTAAACAATGCAATAGTTATAAATAATAACCACAATTATGTGCAATTTGCGATATGCCACATTTTTAAACGTTAAATTTCTGCGCGTGATTTCGCATACTAAGTAAATATTTAAAAATTTTGCAAATAAGTGGGCGCAGAGATTGGATGTCAGAAACGCTCTGCAGCCGTTTGGCAACCGAAAAGTTAACATCAGATTAATTTATTAAATCTCCGTTGCGAGAACGGAGCAGTCGGGTATCTCTCACAACCAATAAATTAAACCAAATCTCTGCAGCTGCCGTTTCATAATACTATTGTCTCGAGTTTCATAACTCGTTTCGCAAGTGATTTATAATATTATTTAATTCGCATTTGATTCAATTGTAATTATTTTTTAATTCTAAACGAAAATATTATATTGATTTCTTTACAGACAGCTTCATGGTCTTTATATAATTTATACATCGGGTGTGCTTGTAAATCTTAAAAGTATACTTCTTACAGTTAATTTTTTGTTTTTAAGGGTTTAAAAATGTTCTTGGTTGTTACAATTTTTGTTTCCTTCTTTATTTTGTGTATTTTGTCACCTTTTATTTAGATGTTACCCGATTGGTTTCTAAAATCCACAATACTTCTTTACTTAGGAGATTTATCTCTTACTATGTTTATAATTTGGTTTTAGGCCATTAATTCTGTGTTAATTTATTTCTTTAATTTAGTGTCAATTCTTCTTAAATGCTTTTCTAATATTTCAGTAGCTTTCTTTGTTTAGTAATATCCTTCCAGCGATTTTCCAAAGTGTTTTTATCTCTTGATGTTTTTAGTACTCGTTTTATTTGTTTTGGTTTTTAGTCTGGTCTCGACTGTATTATTTGAAGTTTGTCCGTATTTTTAATAAAAGAGCACCAGCCCAACTTTATAACGTTATTTCCCGACCACCAGTTTTACGTACAAACACAAGTGTTTGGTCAATTTTAAGGAGATTTTTATTTGAGAAATAAAATGAAGTACACTTCATATTGCAGGACATTATTACGGTTTACCTTAGTAAGATATCTAATTGCCAATATTATATAGATTAAATAGCAACGATTTCTCATACTTGCATCTGACTGTACACCGTAAGAAGTGAAAGCCAAGCCCGAATCTCATAGAATAATTTTCTAATAGTTAATGTGCTTTTTCGTACATAATCAGTTATAACAACGTTATAGGTCATTATTTGAATTCATTTTGCCTCTACCATACCGTAACAAACATATCTTATATAGTTTAATAATCTTTTCTGGATTTAACATTTGGGTAAAGAGATATAACGTTACAAACAACTTTATGATTGCAGTTTAAGAGACTGTTTAATAGAGAACACAGGCCAGTATTACTGTAAAGGAGACTAAAGCAAAAATAATGCTTCTTCAATCATTATAACGCTGCTACACTCTTTCCCTCTTTATCCCCCCTCTCCCTCGCTCTGTCTATCTCTCTAGTATGGACTTTATTCAATTTCTTATAAAGCCAAAAGTCTTGTACAGGTGACGTAGAAATACCGCTCCAAATCTCTTTGCAGTTGCAACCTGCAAAGCGTATTAGAATGCATTTCGAAGAATTTATTTGCACCACTACAACCTCTCTTAATAATCTTATGCATTATCACGTTAAATAATAGTGGTCTTGGAGAGTCGCCTTATCAAATTTTGTTGTATTTTTTCTATAAACTTTTTATTGAGACTTGCCGTTTCTCTAAATATATATTTTTGATAATTTTAATCAGTTTTGCTGACATAGCTCTGTTGTAAAGTAGTCCTAAGTCCAATTCTATTAAAGACACTTTTAAAGTAATAAACATAAGTGTAACATAGTCAACTATTTATTTATCTTTTCGTTAACTCAATACAACCAGATTGAGCTGTGGCTCAAAATCGATGCGGCGACGCAACTAGATTTGAGTTCTGCTAAATAAACAGCTGTAATGCTATAGTTAATAATTAATAAGCCTAAAAAAGTTTACAAAACAATAAAATGTAAATTCAACTAGAAATGTAATGTATAAAATTAATCATTAAATATGTAAATAGCAAATATTAATATATGTATTTAAACACAATCTAAACTATTCTAAATAATAATACTAAATTAAAAATTACGAGTAAAATTAATATTTAAATAATATATATGATTACGTTGACAATAAAAGTAAATAATTTTTTGTAAAAATAAAATTAGGACATCAAGAAACTATTATAACAATTTTTTATGTCAAACTTATCTACTTGTATTGAGAGTTATTGTGATTTTAACAGTTTTATATGTCTACAAAAGCTCATTATAATTTAGCCATGAACCTCTTTGCCTGTTGTACATAATGTAGATAACATAACTCTTACATATGCATCAGCTGCAAAATACGAGGTTCAGTAAATGAATTATGAGGCGAAACATTACATGGCAATAAAGTTAAAACTTGCACTATAAAGTTTATGTTCTGAAACGCACACGTATGTATACAAAATGTTTCTTAAATGTAATAATAAGTAGACCATTGTCTCTCGCATGTTGGGTCGGTTATCTATAAGTATCGTAAATTCAGAGGTTCCTAAATAAAATTTCATTTTATTTACAAACATACGAATGCCTACGAATAATAACAACTTAAGCAAAAATCAAAAAACATTATTACCTCCAAAAAACAAATGGTAATTTAAAAAAAATACAAATTTATTTTTGAAAAGAATAACTATAAATAAAAATTTGACATAACATTTTTTTTAAATATATGTTTAATCTTTGTTAATGTAACTCAAAATTTCGAGAATTACTCAAGGCTGGTAGGGATTTTTCAGAATCTCGTACTGTGAGTACAACTCACGAATTCGGGGGAAAGGAAGGCAAAACTTTGATAATATCTAATAATGCACAAAAATTACAAGCAATTAGTAATATAAAGAATAAACTTTACTGACCTAATACTAATACAAAAAAGCGAAATTAATAATGTACGGCAAAAATTAAAAGAACCAGAAGAAAAAGTAAATAAGCTCAAGTAACTTATCCTAGGACTGTGTGAAGTAAGACCAAGTTTCACCATATCTTTTATCATCATGAAAGCCTAGAAGAAAACACATGAGGAGTAGGCTTCATTATTAACAAAAATTAGTAAATAATGTAACAAGAACAGACAGAGTGTAACACTAAAGATAATCCAGAGATACCATAAACAGTAGAGATAAAAAATTAGACAAATTGTATGAAGAAACAACCCAAGCATTTAAAATTTCCCCAAAGCTAATGGTCGGTGATTTCAGTGTCAATATGGGTCAGTATAGATAAATTTGGAAACCAAGAAAGGAATTATAGCAAAATGGTGAGATATTAGTAAACTATCTAAAAGAACAACAGTTACGTGTTATAAATAGGCGTTGTGAGAAAAAGTCAGAAATAAAATGGACTTGGCTTATTTTCTATCAAATGATTAAGAACAAGCTTAATTGCATAATATCATCTAGAAGAAAAATTATACAAAAAGTATTGCTAATAAACAGATTTACAACAAAAAGAGACCATAGGTTAGAGCGAAAATCATATTAGAAAAACTGAAATTTATAAAGCCACGTAATTGAACAGTGAAAAGCAAAAAAGGAGATGCATATCAAACTAAAAAAAGACGAACGGGTATAATAAACTAATACTTATTACGCTCATAGACTACACAAAAGCTTTTGACTCGTTAGAAATGGAAGCAATAATTGTAGCGTGAAATAAATTATAAAAAATATTTATGCGAAAGCTCCAATGACGGTACAAATAATGCAGATGATGAGACTTATATTTAATAATCTCAAACATGTAGAATCTATGCTAAAAAATCAAGTTATATTACATTAACAAAGAAAAAAAACCACTTAATGGATAAGAAGAAGGTCAAAGGTGATATTACAAAATTTATATAGGATAAAAGGGAAATGGGTTGGATGCGTGGCTAGATTGGAGGAAGTAAGATGGACACAAAGTGTGGTAAACTGACGACCATAGGATAATAAGCGGAATATTGACAGATCAATGACGACATTAAGAAAATAGTAGAAATAAATTGAATCAGAAAAGCACAAGATAGGTCAGAAAGGAACAGCTTTAACAAGGTTTACGTCTAAAAACGTATGAATGTTGATAGAAAGAGTATTTTCGGTAACCTGAACATTATTTTATAGTTTGCAACACTGATTATCTTTTTAGTTTTACTTCTAGAATAGCAGATGTATGGTGGCTGAATACATTTGGCATGACAAAAATTTAAAAACCTAAGCTGCATATTTTTAACACCACGTAGTCTCTTCTGTCCTCTTGGTCTTACCTTTAGCAAAAATTTGAAATGAGATTATTTTTAGATAACTTTTTATTAATAATTGTTTTTAATTGATTTGTTTAATTTAAAGCATTATATATTGGTTTGACGCTCTTAATTAGGAGTGTCCAATAAATAACTTAAAATTATTATCTTAGCGAAAATATTTAATAAATAAACTCACTTTTAGCTTTTAAATTCTTTTGTTTTTTCTTATAAAAGAACACTTCAATAGTTTGATCTGTAAATTTGCTTCTATTTAACCTTTAATGTAATTTCCTTTTTTAAATAAATTTATTAATGGTCTGACAATAGTAAAAAACAAATAAAAACGTCTTTTTATAAGATTTAAATATTGTGAGAAAGATACACCCGTCAGTTCAGAAAGCTGCTCTTCTTTGATTTAATTTGAAGATTATTTTACCAAACAGAACTTTCTTGAAATTTCTCAAATCTTTAACTTATTTGCTAAAATAATCGAGCTTTACAAACAAGCTTCTATGGTGTTGCATACAGTAAGTTAAAAATACTATTTATTTTAATGGATGAGTGAATATGGGTTTAATTATTTCTAATCTTGGTTTAATATATCAAATAAATATTGGGTTTATTATAAGTTTGTGTGGCGTGATTTCTTAGCCGATTTGCCATCGTCTATATAAACTCATGACTTCAATGAATACTCTTTACTATGCGATCTGTCCTTTTCAAAATATGTAGTACTAAACGTCGTTAAGTCTTCTCTTGAATACATTTATCATTATTTGAGCCCTATGCCAGCTTTCCTTTGAGTAAGTTCAATACTTTATTTTTTAGTATTGCTGAGTTTCGCTGGTATTACAGTTTCATGCTATTTTTGCGACATTGCCCCAAACAAGCTTTATCTTTTTCGCTTTGGTAGATATTACTTTTTTTTTAATAGAAGTTTCTTTGTTTTATATTTAATTGCTTGAATTTACCCACAGCTGTTAATTTTCATCAAAAACTAGTGTTTAATATTCTCCAAGAATTTTAAATATGTAGGAGGTTCTATTTCTTTGTCACTATAACTATTACGCTATTTTGATTTGCATATTTCTTAAAAATATGTGAAAACAATCGGTTTTTAGCTTTATAATGACGACAGAAAACACTTTTATGGCATATCACGCCAAGAATTCTTTTCAGATCTTTTAGTCAGGCGTTTTCTTCTGTGAACGTCGAAAGTTTGCATTTGTATGAGTGCACACCCTACTAATTTAAGCACGACTTTGTGTTGTTGAAATTTTGTTACTCGTTTGTAAAATCTTCAAAGCTGTCTGCACGCACACGTACAATATGTGCTTATCGTGCCCATATTTATTATTATTTTACATTAATTCTGATTCAAAATTACACTGTCGGGTCGATTTACAGTTTTATTTTCTATTTTTACTTTTTCCATAAGTTATTGACAGACAATTGCTCTAATAACTCATAATATGTATAAAGAACCAACCACGCTAATTTGTCGCTGTTTAGCAACTGTATGTTTTATTCGGCACTATACAACGCATTTTAACAAAGGATATGCATTTATATACGTACAGAATTCAACTAAATAATTTTAAAAAATGGATCACTAGAAACACCACTCATTTGCGAACTAGGTTTCAGTGAAAATAGCCGTTGATGCTGTATCAAGTGATGCAGCTCATCTTTCTTTAAATTTATTTGAAAACTGTTCAAATTGTCGAATCTGGGTGAGTGGCGATTTACGTGCTATTCACAAAAAGTCTATTCATCCCTAAAAACGCTCTGTTTGGTGTGCACTGAGGGCTGGAGGAATCATTAGTTGGTATTTTTTTTAGAACAAAGTTAGCAACGTTGTTGTCAGTGGTGTATACCACTGAAAGATGCTAAACAACTTTTTCAATCAAACTAATGATTTGGATTGGAATGAGATGCGGTTTCAACAGGATGAACCATATGTCATACAGTGCTTAAAAAAAATGAAATGTTACACACCACTTTATTTCAAACCAAATTCTCTGAAAATGTTATCTTGCAGGGATAGCATAGATTAACTATAACGGTCTTAGACTTTTCCCTCTGGAACTGTTTGAAGGAAAGGGTTTATATTAACAAACCTGCTGCGACTCCAAGGCTAAAAGAGAACATCAGATGTATGATTGCTGAAATACAGTCGCACTTATGGAAAAGCATTGTGGAAACCTTTGCTAAAAAAATGGCCGCATGTCAGTGGAGTCATGGAGGGCATTTGACTGATATTTTCGTATCTGATACACCGAGAGCAGTTAAGTTTGCATTGTTCCAATTTTTTTTTATTTAGGAAAAACATCATAACATTCAATTCGGATCACCCTTTCTTCTTCTGTCGTAGGCTTCTTGTCAGAAGCGTCGGGACCCAAGAACTACTTGTTCTTCTATTCAATAGTATGGCCGGTGGTCTATTCGCCGTTTTGGTGATCATCCCCATTGTCTTGATCTCTGAACTCTGCACTGTACAACTAATCTTTTGATATTATCTGAATTTCTTCGTTAGACAAGGCTAAAGTATGTTGTAATTCTTCCGTATATGAGTTTGGATAATCTTATAGATTCTTGGATTTCTTCAGTAATAGACACATTAGTTCTTCTCTTCATCCATGACACTCTGAGTAATCTTCGCCAGCACCATAGTTCGAAGGAGTCAATTCGTCTGGAGTCTATTTTTCGTATTATCCACGTTTCTAAAGCACAGAGTAGTATGGGAAATACTAGCGTTTTCATAAGTGATTTCTTAGTATTAATAGTGATAGTACGATAACCCAAAACAGTGCTTCTAGCTATTTCTATGCGTCTTCTAATTTCGGAGGTACAATATTCCCCGTTAGTAATCAGGGATCCCAGATATATGTAATGATTTACTATCTTGCAGTTATGGATACATCTAATCTCAGGTCAATTTTGTTTTCTTCTGTCAACTATTATCACGTTGCTTTTGTCATAGTTAATCTTCAAGCATAGCCATATCATCGGCATACCTTAAATTATTTATTTTAACTCCGTTAATTGTGAATCCTCCATTACAACTTTCTAAGACTTGTCTCATTATGAATTCGTTGTAAATATTGAATAGAATTGGTGATATGATGCAGCCCTGTCTAGTTTCCTTTTCTATTTTGCATGGGTTTGATATCTGGTTATCCAATTTTATTACTGTATTATTTTGCTCATATACTCCTTTTATTAGACATATCAGGTGTTTTGAAACACCAAACTTTGATA
Organism: Sinelater perroti; assembly: GCA_036346155.1. Classification (NCBI taxonomy): domain Eukaryota; kingdom Metazoa; phylum Arthropoda; class Insecta; order Coleoptera; family Elateridae; genus Sinelater; species Sinelater perroti. Next base: position 1,023,125 of record JARFIY010000195.1, read on the forward strand.
GTTTTTGCCTTAGCTTCTGCTAGTTAATGATGTCGAAGGCTTTGGTGGAGTCGACAAAGCAAATTTACATAGAGGTATTAAATTGCGTTTTCTATAATTAATTGTGTGTTAAAGATCTGTTTCCTCGTACTTTTTCCTTTTATGAAGTCATTTTGTTCTGCAACTATTTACCAGTTTAAATATGTTTTGAAGCGTTGATTGATAATGTGTAGGAGTATTTTGCTGACATGGGAAGTTGCGATTGCTACAAATGTCTTTTGGTCCATTTCTTATGGAGGAAAAGTAGGATGAATGTTGCCCATTTCTGTAACCATACTCTAGTGTCCCAGATTGTATGATATATAATCTGGAAAATTTTAATCTTGTTTTCTCCCATGGCTTTTAGAATTTCACTCGTTAGATACAGAAAATTACAAGTTGACACTAAACAAAAATATAAATATTGACACACTATCTGGTAGTTTAACTAAATTTTAAAAAGTAGAAGAGATGAGAGAACTTCAGAGAAGATCGCATTTAAATGAATTCCGCGCTCCGAAAGGAGTCCTTGGCAATCGGAACGATTGAAGTAATAAAAATCGGCGGTTTGGTCTAGCATTATTTGTGTAAGCACCCAATTAAATGGTAATTTTCCCTCGCCGGTCGCCAGAGCGCGCTATTATATTTAATTATTTGAAATAATTACTCGCTAAATCATACACAATCCCTCAGACTGAATTAATATAAATATCGCTCCGTCCATTTCATCAATGGAGTAAATGCAGGTATCATATTTATAGGCACGTGGATGGAGTAAACACAATTAAACGATATAATAAAGGTTTATTTATTGAAACGTTAATTAAGTCTATTATTATCCCTTAATTGCAATAAAATTAAACCGATTAGAACTATACTGTGTTTATGATTGAATATAAATTATGTTTGTTTGAAACATTTATAATCATTTAATGATTATACTGCCCTTATAATTATTTAACTCCATTGCTGGCCGGGATTTTTGCGCTCGCGAGCGCAGTTCCAATTATAATTGAATGCGGCGACGCTTGCACGGCCGCGCTCCAGCTTAAGCTGCAACACGTACCGGAATTATAAATAGTGCGGCGCGGCAAAGTGCAGCCGAGATTCTAGAGAACAAATGCCGGCATCAGGACGTAAGCTGCGGAGGAAGGATCAAACGCTGCCTTAGCGGGGTACAGCGGCCCCCTTTCACGTTCCAGACATAACTCGGATGCTTCGAGCCGCGCTGAATTTTCCCTCACATCGCGCGGCTCGCCTCCGGCCGCCGGGCCCGGCGTCGGCCCCGTCGGCGGCGAACGTGCGGGAAGCTACACTCAAAAACGAACCATCTAGTAGCTTGCCAACGTCGGAGTAGAAAAACTGAGGCGCGTATAGATGGGCGACTAGGTCGTAAAACCTAGTTGGGAAAGAGCAAAAAGAAAACCCGATGCTATAGGTTAGGAGCGTAGCGGAAAGCGCCGCTGCAGGATTTGCTCGGGAATATCTTAAAAATATATTTACAAAGGAAGCGCTGAGCAACCAGTTGGGTTTATGTATATTTAGCCGGTGCGTCCTAAAAAGCACCCCTCCAAGACTTTTCGATGGGATTGGACGCTTCTGAACGCCGAACGTCTCGTTCTGCTATAAAGCAGAAGCCCACAAACTCTAAAAATGCTGATTTATCGGTCTATTAGTATATTTCTTAGGAATTCCTTATGATTGCATAAGATAATGGCAGCAACTGACAACTTTATTTCAAATATGTATTATACAAATGACCAGGTCCGCATAATATTAAACCTTTTCAACTCTTATTTCCAATAAATAAAATTTATTTTTCTAAATACTAACACTGCACAACAAAATTGCAACTTTTGTCTGGTGATTGACTTTTATCACGTGATGTTTGCTAATTTGACGTCGCTAATTTCAAATATAACCTCAGTTTTTTTGTACAGCTCTTGTTTACGAGATATAGCTTTCACGAAAAAATCACTGTGTTAGTGTGTTAATTTGCTTGTAATTAAGAAAATATTAAGTTTTTTTTAATATAATTTGATATGGCATCGTCAAGAACAGTTTGTGTCAATGATCCGAATCATTTTTGTTTCATTTGCGGACAGTATATGTTTAAAGAATGCCGTTTGAATGTGACAGCGTTCGTGATTGAGGCTTACAAAAATTACTTTGGTCACACACTAGAAATGAAAGACAAGCCTTGGATTCCACAAAAGGTATGAAAAACGTGCGTTGAGTTTCTACGTTTGCGGACAAATAAGAAAAGGAATAGCTTTAGGTACGAAACCGCTATGAACCCTTGAACCACCACGACGACTGTTATTTTCGTTTGGTGAACATATATTAACCGAAAAAATCGATCCAAATGGGAATATCCTTCCATACGGTCGGCACATAGACATGTTTTGAGTCCTAAAATATCACTTGAACCTCAAGCTGGTGCTTCACAGGAGGATCCTACGCATTTTGAAGCGAAAACTAACAGTAGTGATAGTGACTTTGAATGTGACCTGAAAGCGCCAAAACTATTCAACCAAGATGATTTAAACGACCTTGTCAGAGATCTGGGACTGCAAGGGCTGCTTCAGAAATTTTGGCTTCTAGGCTAAAAGAAAGAAACTTAGTAACAAAAGAAACGAACATTTCTTATTACCGCACAAGAGAACAAAATCTTAACAAATATTTTGCTGAAGATAATGATTTCGTATTTTGTAAAGATGTTTAATGGCTGCTGGTTTAAAATTAGCTGCAATAGTGGCGTTTATTTATAGACTCATCAAAACGTAGTCTAAAATGTGTTCTCTTACACAATGGGAGTAAATTAGGATCGTTGCCTATTGCACATTCCACAAAAGTAAAAGAAGAATATACGACTATTGCTCTAGTTTTAGACAAAATTAAATATGTGGAACACAATTGGCTCAGATGTGTCAACTTTCTTTTAGGCCAACAAGGTGGTTATTCAAAATATCCCTGTTTTCTTTGCTTGTGGGACAGTAGAGCTAAAAATCAACATTGGATTAAAAAAGATTGCCCTCCTCGGGAAGCGCTAGTTCCAGGACAACAGAACGTGATAAATCCACCTTTAGTATCAAGGGATCGTATAATTTTGCCTCCGTTACATATAAAACTAGGACTTACAAAACAATTTGTAAAAAGTCTTGACAAAAATGGAAATTGTTTCCTTTTCCTATCAAAAAAGTTTCCAAAACTGAGTGCAGAAAAGATAAAAACGGGAATTTTTGACGGGCCACAAATATGATCATTAATAAAAGACACAAATTTTACGGACACTATGACAGAGATTGAGAAAACGGCATGAATGCGTTTGTTTGGCTTGTTCAAAATTTTTTGGGAAATAAGAAAAGTCCTGAATTTTCTCAACACGTCGAACAACTGATGAATCACTTTCAAAGGCTTGGATGTAACATGAGTATGAAGTTACACTTTCTTTACAACCACCTGGACCATTTTCTCGCCAATCTTGGAGACCTAAGTGAAGAACAGGGAGAGCGATTCCACCAAGACCTCCGTACCATGGAGGAACGCTATCAGGGCTACTGGAACGCACACATGATGGCTGACTATTGTTGGAGCATTCAGAATAGCTCTCTGCCTTCGACTTCAGCAAAAAAATCATATAAAAGAAAGTTTTTTCATCTTAAGAATTAAGTAAATTAGAATTATCTCTAAATTTATAGTTTTATTATAAAAAAACCCGTGTCATATTTTTTTTAACTAGAGCTGATACAGAAATTTCAATCACGGAATTGAAATCGTCAAAAATTGGCTAATACCATGTAACCTAACCCAATCATCAGAAATGCTGTTGTGCAGTGTAATTATTAGCAGCAATTAAACTGAAAAATGTACGTAGATGAATTAGGAGGTAAAAGCAGCTTTAATAAACAAATGATTGACAAAATTAAAAAAAAGTTTTGGAACTGCACATATGAAGCACTTATGGTATCGTTTAAAGCATTTCTTGATCCCTTCGGAAAAGAAGCTTTTGAGTTGCCCACAAAGCCACGTCTAGAACGCTTGGTAAACTTGTGGCCTCACAGCGTTTCCTTTAAGAGAGCAAAGATGTGGTAATCAGATTGCGCCAGATTAAGGCATCTTCCTTCTGAATGTGTTAGTTGACCAGGTCGTCTTTCATATTTTACACTTGTTTTTCCGTCCGTATAGTGTTCTATCTACTTCTAGATCCTTCGTTGCTACATGGTGGCGATAGATTTCTGCAGATTGTAATCTTTCTGTCCATTGTGCTTTGTTGTTGAATGGTCTTGCAATATAACTAAACGAGAAAATGGAATTATGAGTCAATCCACTTTTTTGTTTTTACCATGCAATTTTAAAATTGCCACTCTAGTAATACACCAAGTGACACTATCTTGCATCCAAATAAATCGGAAAGGCTAGAATGCGATATACATCAAAACTTTTCAGAACAAACTCTATTTGGCTTTGATTTTTCCGTTTATTCTGTCTAGTAATAATATACAACACTTGCTGCTAATTATAATGCAAGCAACCTATAAAAATTATTCCTTAATAATCCCAAGAACTAGTGGCCATCACCTTACTGACAAAATCTTCTTGGCCTTCTTTGAAATTTTAGTTGTACAGTCGTTTTATTCAAGTTTAATCAGTAATTGCAGAACCTATTAAGAATCTATTAAATTACTCTTAATTATGTCTAGTCATTACTGAGCTATTTGAAATTGCTTTTGGTCAAGTGATAGCAAACGCTACACCTACTTTACAATGAATTTTTTCAAGTCCATAACAATGCTTTATCACGCTAGTGACTTATTTTTGTTCATAATTTGGAAAATGCATGAATCTACTTTGATTAATTGTAGTGACCTTGTTTTAACCATAATCTATCTGAAAACTTGACGGCAGTTTTATGAAAAATGACACATTTAAATATAAGAGGAGCATGACTGCACAGACCCATTTTTTAGTTCATTCTAGAAGCTTTTTATCCATAAGAAAAAGATATAAAAACAAAAAAAAACAAAGTAGATGAATGTGTTATTTCTTCTTCAATAACTAGACTTATTTTTTCTTTTCCTACATTGCTCTGATAAACTCAAAAGCAGAATAAAGAATAATTCTGTAGATTATTACTTTCAAATTGTTTTGGTAAAACATTCCATCAATAATATTAGCAATTAACACTTATCTAAATTTATAATGAATAAAATATAAACTCTGCCCTTTTATTAGTTTACAAGATACTTAAATATGCTTTAAAAATTAGAATTCACATTTTGTTTCATTTATAATTTTTAAGTTAATTCTATTATTTACACTTATCCAGCTTCTGATAACGTTCTTTAAGATATAGTTGTTGTCATTATTGTGCAACGTTTATAGCATTCTTTTCCTAGTACTTCTTCCTCCATGATTTATAACAGTCCGTTAAAGATCATTACCTTGACTCTGAGTTCCTTAACTTTCGGTAAATCTACAGCAGATTAGCTAGATGTGCGCCTGGTCTCTCTAATATTTTTCTCTTCCTTCCAATTTCTTGCTAAAATTCTCTATTTGCTCCTACCGCTTTTAAGTCATTTTCAACCACGTCCGATCAATGTGTCCTCCCCATTCTTTCGAAATTTGCTAGTAGAATTCTTTTAACGTTTCTATCTCTTCCATTTATCATTTTTTAAATTTTGCTCGTCACGCTTGGTGCACTTCCTTTGCGTAATTATATCTCCTTCTTTAGTCGCCAGTTTCATTTACCAGCTAAAAATGGCCCTCAGTACTTTCCGCTGCCAGGTATTCAATTAGATTTTTAAAATTACAGATCCATTCTTATGTATTTCTCTTACCTGCATATGTATTTTTACAGTTTTTTGTTAGGTGATTTGAGTTTTTGCGAATTTTTTCCAGTACCATTTTGTACCTCGTTTCGTACGATTTTGTATATTCCATATCGATTTGTAAACCAAAGTTTGTGTATATTTGTTTTATTCCCAGTGACAGTTTTTGTTCACAAAGCTTTTTGTGCTAGTAAATATATTTCGTTCTACTACTTTTCACGATTAATTTATCGTGCAATCTTTGTGTATAGGATTTTAATTCAATTTATGAGCTAATTATCTTCTGTGCAAATCTTTTGCACTGTCTTGTTCGAAATATTCCACTTGCAATTTCACTTCCATTTTACTTATGTGTAACAGCTTTTCTAATAAGCGGTGTAGGTAATCGTAAAGTTCCTAAGAACATAAAATAGTCATTTCCAGTGTCTCCAGAATTTAATTAAATAAATAAAAAAGTCTCCGCCGTTTGACAAAAGATTGCGCCACCAGTAAGTTATGGTTGCAATTGTCAGATGTAAAACGTTATATCGTAAGGTTGGACATCTGTGTAAACACCAATAATCTTGAAATATTAGGGATTTTTTATTAGCATCACATAATTTTTTTGTGCGAAAATGTCGAGTTTTGAGCCGAATCAGCATAATTTGTGGGAACTTTTGATTTACTTCTTTGATTTGAATAAATCTGCAGCTGAGGCGCATCGATTGCTTGTAGAAGCATATGGTGAAGCTGCTTTAAGCGAAAGAAGTTGTCGTGAGTGGTTTCATAAGTTTAAGAACGGTGAGTTTGACGTCGAAACAAAGAAACAAAGAACGTAGTGGAAGGACGAAAGTGTATCAAAGACGCGGAATTGGAAGCATTATTGGAGGAAGATTCCTGCCAAACGCAAGAAGAACTTGCACTTACATTAGGAGTGACTCAACAAGCAATTTCACAGTGTTTAAAATCGTTGGGAATGATTCAAAAGCAAGGAAATTGGGTTATATATGAACTGAAGCCAAGAAACGTTGAACGCCGATTTTGCACATGTGAAATGCTTTTTGCCAAGCATAACCGAAAGGACTTTTTTCGTCATATAGTCACTGGTGATAAAAAATGGATATACTACGATAACCCAACGAAGAAGAAATTATGGGGACCATGGATTATAAGTTGCTCAAACCGAACGAAATGCTTGTCCACATGTTGTCCATTGGCAAGTTCTACCCCTCCCGCCGTATTTACCAGACATTTCCCTTTCCGATTATCATTTGTTCCTATCGATGAGCAGTACTTCACATCATATAAAGTTACCAAAAATTGGGTCGATTCGTGGGCAGCCTCAAAAAATGAAGCGTTCTTCTGGCGCGGTATCCGTATGCCGCCAAAAAGATGGGAAAAAGCAGTGGCTAACGATGGACAATACTTAACATAAGGTTCCGTTTCTTTGCAATAAATGTCCAATTTTTGATAAAAAATGGTTGTGACTTATTTGTACTCCCATTAATATTTTAGAGGTGTGGAAACAATATTATGAAAACCAATTTAACACTACAATAGAAAAAATAAAACAAATAGAAATAGAAAGTATCAGAAGGGACGAAGTAATAGAAGCGATAAGAACTATAAAAACAAATCCAGAATTAATTAAATATTTAAGAAATCATGGACTGGTTCTGAAAAATTTGCAGGAGAGCATAGGAAGCAAGAAAAATATCATCAAACTGGGAAAAGAACTTTGTGGTATTAATTCACAAAAAAAGGAGGACAAATAAAATGTGACAATTACAGAGCCTATACGAAAATAATAGACAAAAGAGTAAGATAACTAGCAGAAGAGGAGAAGAAGAAGAACGAGCAGCATTCATGTCGGGAAGACAGACGAATGTATAATAAGAAGTCAGAAAGAAATTTAGACAGCAGAGAAAAGATTATCCTCTAAATATTATCTCAACAGAAAGAGAGGTGATATTAAGAACTCATTTATTCAAATTGTTCCTAGTACTTACAACAAAGTGAAAGGAATGGTACAGCTAGAAGAGAGTTTAAATGAAAGAAATGAATTAAACAAGCAAACAGCCTTAGCTCCCTCTATTTGTAATAGTAATGAGTAAACTGATTAAAAATATCAAGAAAAACCAAACACCTACAAACTATAATAGGAAATCAAAGCCCAGAACCGGAAAAAATGGCCTTAAAAGATATCGTACTCATAACGGATTCAAAAAGAGAGATGCAAAGACTAATGAACCGAAAAGATCGAATTACAGAAAATGGAAATAAATACGCGTAAAAGTAAAATAATAATTATAAATGAGAAAGAATTGGATAACACAAATAAAATGCAGAGACAAACCGTAAAACAGAAACGACATACGATTATCTAGGAAGTATAATAACAAATAATGGGAACCTAAATGTAGAATTAATAAGTAGGACAAGGAAATTATATTGTGCTATGCACTTAGGGAAATATTTGAAAAAAGAAATTGAATGACGAAACCAAACTGATAATCTAAATGCCAAAATTTTACCAACACTAATTTACGCAAGTAAAAATTGGACGATACAAAAACACATTGGGATGATAGATGCAATAGAAATGAAGCATCTAAAAAAAATTGATGGTAAAACAAGATGTGATAGTTACCAACAAATTAATAAGAGAAACGATGAAATAAGCAAATTAGCAAAGATAAACCCAATTAAGTTAGCAAATAAAATATAAGGAGCAAAAAAAATCCCCAAAAAGAGAAAGATAAAAAATATATACAGCAAAGAATAGACGCGGGCAAGAAAAGGGCAAAACACTAGAGGAGTTGAAGATAATGGAAGAATGAAAGAACAAATCCGACAGGAAAGGGGCGAAAGAATAAGAAGAATAAGAACTGTTAATACCCAAGAAGGCAAGATGTAATTTGTCAATATGCTATCTATAGCAGATATTTGTTGTCTAATATTTGGCATGTATATTTGTACTGAAGCTTCAAATCAAAAAATGTGTGGCATATTTTTAGATTATTTTAATAATTTGCCATTTTAATTTACGATATCTTTATTAGCTTTGTTTAATAAATTGGCTACTTTGGCAATTCTCCTATTATAAATATAATTTCATCTTCAGCTAGATTCCTTATTTAATTGTTTGGCTGTTTATAAAATATTTTTCTTTTTTCTTTTGGATTTCCTTCTTTTGGATCACTTATCACGAATGCATGCAATTTGCTTGCTTGTTATTATAGTGATATACACGAGAGCAATTCGGAAAGAAACCTTTGTTTGTGCATGCACAAAAAATAGAGAAACTATTCAGTAGTTCAGTAGGTATGAAGTGCCACAACTTTTTCGGGCCGTTTTGTACGAGATAGTGAAGGAAAATTTAAAATACCGCAAGTTCTACCAAAACTGCTGTTTGACTGTGAGAAACACAAAATAATGGACATTGGATTTTCTCTCCCATTATGCAGAGGAAAGAAAACAGTATCTGAACAGAATTGGGACCTGTGATGAGACCTGGGTGTTATACAAGATCCTGTTACAGGGTGACTATTCCCAGGCAAGAGAGCTTTTTGTAGAAAGAATTTGAAACCTTGTGAGGTGTTATGTCAAGTTCCTCAATTTTTGTGGTGATTATACCGAAACGTAACATACTGTTGTACGTTTCTAAATTTTATAGTAAAGGTCACTGATAACCAAACGGATGTTTCTTTCCGAATTTTCTTCGTAGCGTCCTTGATATAATAAAATTTTTCTTAAATATCAATAATACAACTCTTTCTTGTTCCTACATTAGTTTTAACGCCGCGCTAGACAAACACATACCGTTTCCCTTATTTTTGATTTTACTTATATCTTCTTGTTCTGAATTTCTGTAATGATTTCTTCATCTTTCTAATTTTACGATCTGATATTCCACGTTTTTACTCTAATCTTTTTTCTTTATTTTCGCTGTTGTCATTATTATTTTTTCAATTCCATTTAGAGGGTTATCTTTAGTTCATCAAATTCTATTTAATCTTCACATAGAGAGCTAATTTGATTTGTGAGTGTGCTCTTCTTTCTCAACCGAGTTTGGAACCATTTGTGGCCGAAGAAAATGTTTAAATTAGAAATATTAACAGCAAATAAGGATTAGGTCAAAATAATGCTACCAAAACTTTTAAAAACTGAGGAATCAAAGCTGGAAAAAATTAAGAACGACGATCTCTATTTCTTTTAAAACAAGTGGCATTTGGATTTCTTCTTTTGGGGTCATGTGAAGTCACTTGCGTATGGTAGAAGTAAGCCTAATTTAAGGAAAATACTTAGTGCAAGAATTCGGGAAATTTTCGATACGATTTGTGAATAAATGGAAAATATCAACTGGTGATAGGACTTACGACGTGGCATTGCTTTATGTTTAAAAATTGGAGCAGACCAGTTAGTTTTACTCTTAATTTATCCTTATTAATAATTTTTCAGTTGATTTAAATAATTTAATCCTTTGTTCAATAAATGCGAATTTGTTTTGTTATAACTTTATTATTTTATATTGTCACTAAGAACTAATTTTTAAGTACATATCAATCTTGTCTACATTTCGCTTTCTTGGCAACTAAAGTTGCAATAAAACTTGAAGAAGAATAAAATTTTAGAACGACCAAGCACCTCCAAAGACCCTTATTTAAGCATTCTGGTTTTTATTATTTTAAAATATAATTATAAAAACTTAATTTCTGGTCCCTAAATGTCTACTAAGTTTGTTTTTATGTTAATGTGTGTTAACATATAACTGGGTCTTTGTCTCGTCATCATTTATTATTTTCTTTGAAAGTCGTTTTTTGTCTTAATAAGCGAATGATTATTAGAGAGTAATACGGATCCGCAATAACACAATTTGTAGTATATAAAAATATATAAATTCGTAAAGAGACCAAGCCCTGGTTAAATTTATATCGGTTTGTTAGCATGGTTTAACAAATTAAATTAAATAGTAGTAAAATTTGCTTATATGTTTATAAATTTTAAGTTTTAACTCTATTAAAACAACAATTTTATAAAAAAATTATTCAATTTTATCAATCGTGTTAATAGAATATAGACTAATGTGTAACAACAGGGAATTTGATTGTTTTTTAATCGTAACTGATCGAGTAAATAAAAAAGTTAGTCAAAGTATTATTTAAACATGATGAAGCAAATATGGTACGTTTTATAATGATTACTTTTCCTAATATGATATGAAATATCTTTCATCGCGAATTAAGGGCAGTGTCTGCGTAAAACTGCGCCCTGGCGTAGCGGAGCGAATGCCTCTGCAGATGGGTCCTGGCCGGGCAAACGGCACGAAGGTTAAAAAGGGCTCTGTTATTCCACGTCCTCTCTATAAATGTCTTCCGAGCTCACGTATCTCAAAGTCACACTTCACATCGTCAGGGAATAGCGGGGCACTTTATGACGTCACGCAAGGGGTTGATTGCTTTCCTGAGGAGGACGACTCAGGATACGATTCCAGAGAGCTTCCCGGTCATTATTTGCCAAGTCTCATCAGCGCAAACGTTGTCCTTATCGCGACCCTTCGGTCATTAGAGGAGTTCGTGCTCGAACTATTACGAGGCATCTCAGTTTTGATACCGGCATTAATTGCATCTTCCCTCTCCGGCCCACTCGGGCCGCATATCTCGCGTGAGCTGGCTACACGAGAGAGGCCGTATTTACCTTCTACGGTTATGATGTTATCATACAGATGGGACGTGTCCAATCGGGACCTATTTCGTAATCTGCATTAAAAGTCAAGCGTCGCTAATTAAATCTCCCCAATTAGACACGGCGGTCGTGTATGGTACTAAAGGAGACTCGGCTAAGTGAAATCCTAATGGAATATCCATTTTGTATTCCTTTTTCGCTTTTGGTCAATCCCCTTTGCTGAGCACACAGTGAGTCAATTTTAATTTTATGGATTTCGAAGTTGGAAAGTTTATCTGCAATCTTGTTTGAAACTTGTTCAATTTATCTGGCTCGTTTTATGGGCTTTCGTTGAATTTGTGTTTTCAATCTCTAAATATAATCGGCGTTCGTGCACGCAGTAGACGGGGCCGCGTTTCCATCTACTTATTTTCCTCCAGTTTACGAGAAATAATTTTACATTTCACGTTTCGGAGCCGCGACGCCGAAGCAATTTCGCCGGCGACGCCGGGCTTCGCCGGCTTATTTGACTTTTCTACATAGATGTATCTGGTCCAATTTATCTTCTTAGGCGGAAAGGGCAAGGGTGAAGGTTTTATATCCCGCCCTCTATTCCCTTCTGACCTTTTCGGCTGGGTTTCCGCCCAACAACTTATCTTCATTATTCTGTTTAGGGCAACGCGCCTGCACAGGAGGGCATTTCCGAGTCTAAGCCCAAATACCTCCGCGTCATTAGCGGCGGCCCAGCCGAACGTGCAGCTGGAAATTTGTTGATGCGAAATTAAGACGTTTTATACGGCTAAGATTAAATGATTCAATCGGGCCCGTAAATACGCCGTTTTTATTTTACGACCATAATTACTTGAAAACAGTGGTACAGGCGCGAGTACGCAATTTTACTGCTGCTGCTGTTCTAAATGCGTTAATAACTCCGGTTTATTGCTCCTGTTAAATGTGCACCACTCTCGAATTTGATCATTGTTTTTAAACGGCGGCGGTTGCGCGGCTGCCCGTAGCGTGTATGAGGATTTTAAGGTCGGAGAGTGCCGTTAAATTGCGCCGAAAAGCTTTATTCACAACAGCTACAGCGGCTCCTGCGCTTCTCGGATAAATGCAGCAGTTTAATGGGTTGTCACTTTAGAAGCGCCGTAGAAAAGATCGTAAACGTATCAAAATGTTGGCTTTTGGTCATTTAAACGCTTAAAAGGTCCATTTGTTGCGGACAACGCAAGTGGTATAGACGTGCAGCCACAATTGTTCTTTTGTAAGTCTTCGACTTCAAAAGAAGTCTGCTAATAGGCAAACTTAATTATCAACTCCGAGTAAACTAAAGGAACTAAATTAGATAAGCAAACAGGTACACAGACATTTCGGTATTGTTATATATATAACATGGAATTTTAAAAATACATAGGTATATTTTAAAACGGGGTTATTATTAAACAAATTTTAACGGATTAATAAAGTCCACAGTTGTATGTTTATGAAGGATTTTATCAACTCTCTTTAATCTGTTTGATAATATTTCTGATTTGTGTTTTATGTAAATCATATGTATTGCTGTTAAGAATGACAATAAATAATGATTATTTTGATAATCTCTAAGACAAATTTTAAAACGGACACCTTAAAGTATCTTTATATAAACTCATCAAAATTAATTTGCGTGTAGTTACCGTTCCATGAATATTGGAAGTTTTACTAGAATTGTAAACTGGGATTAAAAAAAGCAGTTACTGCTGATTTTTGTAAAAAACTTCTATTGAGCAATAAAGGACATTTTTCTTTAAATAGCTTTATGAATCGTCAAAATTGCTGCATCTAGGGTAGTAAAAATGCAAGTGCTATTCACGAAAACCTAATGCATCTACAAAAATGTACTGTTTGTTGTGCATTATGGGTTGGGGAAATCATTGGCCCTAATGTTTTAAGGACAAAGCTGGCAATACTGTTATTGTCAATAGTGTACCCCATCGGAAGATGCTAAATAACCTTTTTTTTAAATAAAACCAACGATTTGAACTTGAATAACAAGTGGTTTGAACAAGATGGTACCGCATGTCATACAGCACTTATAACAGTCATTTTACGTCAAACTTTTCCTTGTCGTGTTATCTGGCAAAAGGGTGATATTCACTGGACACCGCATTCTTGCGTTATACTTTTTCCCCTAGAGCTATTTAAAGGAAAGAGTTTATGTTAACAAACCTGCTACTATTCCAAGGCTAAAAGAAAATGTCAGCCATAAAACTGCTCAAATACACCAAAATTTATGGGAAAGCATTATGAAAAACTTTGTTAAAAGACTGATCGCATGTCCGTAGAGTTATGGTAGGAATTTAGTCATCATATTTCATATGTAACTGCTAAGTCCGTACTTTACACTGATAGTTCCGATATATCGTATTTTATACAGGAAAATATCCTGATGTCCAATTTGGATCAGCTATGTGTGTAAAAATACTGATTTTCCAATTAAGTGTCTTAAAAAATTCATAAATTTACAATACATTAATAATCAGCCTTAGCATAACAAAGTAATAAATTTATAAACAAATAAAATACTACACAATAAAATTTCATTGCAGGCAAAACAACTATTTAGAAAATAATGAAATTGTTATCACACGTAATATCGTCATTATTGTATTGAATACATCTGTTTTACAACATACTGGTAAAATCTGAAAGCTTGCAGCATATTTTTTTGGCAATTAATAACTAAATAAACTTTATAAAAACAGTGAAATAAACACCACATGATGTCAATAGTTTACAATAGTTATATATCTAAATAAACAAAAATTTATTATTAAAAAAAGCAATTTTTAAATATTGTAATCTTAAAGCATGCATTCGATTATTAATAACACTTTTACAGAATTTTATAAAATATTAATATTAGAAAGTTAGAAAAGTTATTACTAAACAAATCAGTTATATTAATATGCATTTGACATTATTAGAACCAGTACTTTTTATGATATATATATATATATATATATATATATATATACATACAAAAAACATAAGTATGTTACATATTTATTTTATTAGACTCCCTAACTATTGCTACGTGTTGATACAGTGCATTTATGGCAGCTGATAACTTCGTTCTATACTGTAATTATAGGTTCGTCCATAACTTGTTAAAACACTTTTAATGACATAAAACTTATCTGGGAAGTCTTTTTTTATTTAAAGGTCATTTATTATCTGTTAATATCAATAAAATTAATTTTATAACTTTGTGTCTCTGCTTTAATAGTCACTTATTTAACAGCAAATAAAATTTTAATTTACGCGAATGTTTTTGTTGCTGTTTAAATACCCGTTAAGGTTATCTAAGGGTAATTGTTAAAAATTACAATTAAAGCTTTAATATGTATAACGTAAAATATAAAGATTTAAATGTTTTAGTTAAAAACATCTTATCTATAGAGTAAAAAGTCTGTTAATAAACAAACCTTTTTAAGAAAAATATTACTCATTTTGAGAACAAACAAAAAGGAAATCATAACAACGGTGCAATTACCAAAGAATTCGGTGTCGGAAAATTTGGTATTTTTGCTAGTACTGCGCTGAATATTCACAAGAAATGTGATACACTAAAGTATAAACGCATAAAAATACAATTATGCTGAATTAATTGTTAACAAAATCTAAGGTTGCTACTACTAGTCAACACGTTAAAAGGGGCAAAATCGTTTGGACATACAAAATTACAATGTAGGTAACAACTGGATGAACTACAATAATAGACACAATAACTTTTGTTTATACTTTACATAGGCTTAAGACTGGCACTAAAAATATTGACGTTACTACTCTTATTATCATGTGACTATTCTTATAATTTAATTATTTAAAGATTTTTGTTGCTTCGTGTTGTTAGGCCAAAGTCGGACTTTCAAAACGCTTGACGTTTTAAAAACGAAATTAATTTTATACTCGTGCACGTGGGATCGTGAGGAACTGGGCTAGTTGCTGATATAAATCGAGATGTTGCAAGTAGCATCTCAGTATTTGCTAACCTCCGGTTGTTTTCTTTTTTTACGTTCTCATAAAGTCTGTTGTATCATATTTTTAGTCTACTTTTCTTCACTAATCCAGCAACCTCTGCTGTCAAGTTTTACTTGATTTACTATTTTAATTACGTCTTTAACGCCCATGCATTTTTTTTTGTTGCGTAAATAACTAACCACTCAAGCTATGCTGACTTATATGTCAGAGCATTTATCGTATGTTAGAGCTAGAACAATTATCTTTGATTTGTTTCATTTTCCAAACAATTGATAATTGCAGGCCAGTATGTTAGAACTGTAAGAAGGGTATTCCAGGTATAGTCTATTACAAATTCTTAACTTTTTGTCCAGCTAAAGCAGTTGTATGGGAGCTTATTTATATAATTGTCGGTCACCCTTCAGAAGACGACAAATAATGCGGATATTCTTCTCAGTTAAATTGGTTGTAGGAAGGGGTTGATTATTTTTATTTTCAACTGCTTCTCGGCCTCCCATAAATTGTTTATGCCACGTGTACACTTAAGTCTCCTTAAGGCTGTCGAACTTGAACTAAAATTTTGGCTGCTTTATGCCTTCTATCATGAATAATTGATAATAATCCATCACGCAACAGAGGAGGCAGCTCTTGCTTTGGCATTGTGATACTGACTAAAGAAACTGTAACAAATCTTTTTCAGTCATCTTTTCGTTATCTTTACGTGACGTGAATTAAAAATGCTAATTTATATTTGATTCGCCCTCCCAGTGAAGATTCTGAATTAGAAACGAAATAAATTTTGTACAAAAAAATATACTATTGTTTAGTGCACGAAGCAATTTTTGTATGCATAAAAATGGGAACATATTATTACCAATAATTACTTACTTCAAAGATACTTGAAGAGGTCATTTAGAAAAATATGATAAACACATCCATTATTTTCAACGAATGTATGAATTTATTATGCAATCTTGTAAAAAATATCTACTGCTCACAAATAACACTATTAAAAGTTAGCACAACAGTTTTATTGGTATATAAAAATTCATAAAAACTTCAGAACAACAGTTTGCATACAATAAAAATTAAACAATACGTGCAAGAAATTGTAAAAACACTTCAAAACAAAATCAGGATGAATTATTAACGAGAAAAGTAGCCACTACAATAACATAAACTTTTAAACGCGTCAATATTTTTATTGCTAGTCCTAACGCTAAAGAAAAGTTATTGCGAGTCTTATTGTTACCTAAATAACCTCGACACCAACCAAACTAGGCAAAATATGCGAAGCTCTTAAAAGTACCCATTCTTAGATCAGCAAAAATTTTAATCACCAAAGCACAAAATCTACTTCGAGCATTTGTAGTGATTATTCAGATTTTGAAAAATGCATTACATTCAAGCTACCAGATATGCTTCAAATAGACCTATTTATGACTAGCAATGTCAGAAAAACAGTTTAAATCAGCAGATATGCTAGAATGTGATAGAACACCTCGTATACAGTTATCTTTACTAGATTTGAATGTACTTAGTTTACGAAAAAGAGGTTTACACATAAATATTTTCAAAATAAAATGCATGTTTACAACTTTGTGTTGGATTAGCTCCGACAATTTCGAAACTTTTACAAAGGATCATTGATTTACTGAAGCATAAATGAAATTGTCGCACAGCAACAATTACAATTAAAATTCAGTTTCAGTTTAAGCGGATTGTTTAATATAAATCATTAAAAAACAAGATCACAATAGTCTAAAAAAGCTAAAAAGTACTTATCTTTAATAGAAAAAATTATGAGGTGGGTATTTATTTCAGTGCCTAAAACTACATCAAAAAGGCAGTCAACAGTATATGAGAACCTTAAATAGAAATGTAATGTATTTGAATTTTTTAATAAAATAAATATTGGCTAATAATTTATATGGCATATCACTTTTAGTAACATTGCAATTAAGGCAAAATAAATTATAAAGAATAAAACGGAATTGTTACTCATTTTTAGATTTATATAATTACATTAAAAATAATACGAATTATAAAATGAAATTGTAAAAAAGTAACTAAAGTGGTGTGCAAACGTGTTAATATTAACAAGGAATATGTATTAAAAATGCCATAGATAGAAATTACAGGTTAATATCATAAAACACTTAAAAATAATATAGACTCATAATAATCTAATATTTAAGCTTCATTACGCTTTATACAGCCATAAAAATAAAGAAAACAAAAAGGATATTTTTTTATTTCACTGACTTAAATTGCTAAAGATTGATACAGCTGTGAGATAAATAAAAAATTTCCAATAAATTAAAAAGGAGGGGTGCATGCTTTTATATTTGCCTTTTTGACTCAAATTAGTTTGACTGCGCTTGACTTTATCGACCATTCAATAAAATTTAAAATTTTTGGAAACCAGTAGTTCTATATGTCAATACATAAATTGGGATTTCACATTCTTATAAAAAGTAGATTAAAATAGAAATATTTTAAAGCAAATTTATACTATTTTTTAAAATATCTTTTTACCGATACTAGTATTTTGTCTTGTGTAGCTGAATTTTGTCAACCCATTCTATTCGTCATAAAATGGATTTACCTTTAGTCATTTCTTAAGTTACCTTTATTGTTATATAATATACCATGATGATTCTCTTACTAAAAAGACTTTAAATTAAAACATTTTGGTCATTTCAGACTACTTCTTAGATTTTTAACTCAAAAAAGACAAATGAAATGAAAATGAAAAAATGAAAGATTTCAAACACACGGATACAGGAATTTAATCATGGCAATAAAAATACAGTTTCATATTATGTACAAGCATAATACAGAAAAAAGGTCTTGGAAATGACGTTTGGTAGATGACCACAATTTCTACCTGATAATTTTGCTTAGCTCGGCATGACGTGTTCACAGAAATGACAGCCGACCAACTATGGTATATCTTGTTTTTAAGGTACCCTTACAGCTCAGGAAATCTAGAAAAAAGTGGTATGTTACCAGTTCAGGAAATTATTTGGTGGTCAAACAGGTGTTGACAAACTGCAGCGGACGTGCCTCTAGTATGATGTGTGGTTTTATTAAAACCAAGCATTGTTAGGAATTGGGAAAACCAATGGGATACCCCCGCAAAAATGTAATAACATAGTACTTAGTCGTCACTGTTACTGTGATTCCACTAATGTACTTAAAAGTAGGGTTTTTAATACTGTACGTTAATACAGCATATACAAAAGAAAAAAAAGGATATGCAATGAAACTGCCCAGATTATTGTTGGAATATTCCGCTTATCTACGACAATGTCCCTATAGAACTGTTTATGCATAGAATTGATGGTTATCTACTGGACATTACTTTTAAGTACTCAATCATTTCTAACGTTATTTTGTACGTAATAGCATACCGTATATTATTCATTCTCATAATTAAACCACATAATTTCATCTTCTTGAGGCACTTTTATAAGAGACAATAAACCTTTTTTTAACAATAGGCTATGTTAACAAAAAAAATTTAGTTTACATTTGTTTATCAAGTCAACATTCGTTTGAATTTTATTTACGCATTGTGGCTTAAAATTTATCAAAAAAAGAACAAAAAACTCAAAATGCATCGTACACAAAACAAATAAAAATGTTTTGTGTTTAATTCTTCAATAAGTTTAAGCATTTTAAAATCGTACTTTTCAGATGTATTCCAACTCTCTTGGGACTAATATATCTCAATATATCTCAAAATAATTTTTATTTATGCACTTGAGAGCAAAATAATCGATTCACTAGCTGCACGCGCATTTTCGTCTCCTGCTTAAACTTAAGGAAAATGAGTATCTTTATTATAGAGCTTTAAAAAACTGTTGCTATTGCATTAATCGGATTATGCATTCAAAAAAATATGTATTACAAACGGCGTTTTACGAATCTCGCTAATTGAAACTCACGTGCGCAACGACTGTGGTTGGCCTACAGTACGATCGCACTCAGGTAATTTATCTCAGTCATTTATCTGAAGTTGACGTAAGTAAGTGATGTGAGTGCTCGATTTATTCGCAAGAAAATGAGTACCACCGTCACCGAAGCAAACCAGGCAGTTGCATTGTTAAGAGAGGGCCTAACTCAGAGGGCCGTGGCAAATCGACTAAATCTGGGTCAATCAGCTTTGTTGAGAGTGTAGCGTCGGTACCGAAACCAGTGGCTACGTCCCCCAACAAGAAGGCAATCGCAGGCGCGTGTCAACGAAGAGATACGATCGATTTCTCGTCTCAAAATCCCTCAAAAATTGACATATGACTGGCGTTGACCTCAAATAAGAGCCGAGTGCGGTCAGAGGTGTGCCAACGCTTGGATAGTGAGAAGAAAACTGAAGGCAGCCAACCTGACACCAAAATGGTAGCTACGGGTCTCAAGCTGACTGCAATCTAAAAGCAAAGACAACTGGAATTTGCTCGCAAACATCTCGATTGGGAACATCAGCCATTAGAGTCAGATATTAATCACTGACGAATCCAAAATGTGCCTACATGGTAACGACAGGAAAAATCAGGTTTATAGAAGGCCAGGGGAGCGATTTGCTTATTGCTGTATTTAAAAAACTGTCGCATATGGAGGTGGCTCTTGCACGTTTTAGGTGGGCATTTCCATGCACTAAAAAACTGAGTCGATTGTTGTACCTAGTGGAGGACGCGGAGGAGGTTTAATAGCGGACCGCTACATCAGGGATATTCTGGAGGAACATGTTCTGTTTTTGGTAAAGACTTCATGCTAATGCACGACAATGGGCGATCCCACACCACGCGAGTGACCACCATCTACCTGACTGACGTCGGTATACCAGCCTTTGTATAACTCAGACTTGAAACCAATTGAGCATGTTTGGGATGAGCTTAAGCAAAGAGTCCGGGCCAAAATCTTGCACCAAAGAGCGGAATGGAACATTCGATCCATGCGTAATCTCTGGAAACGTGCATTTACAAGTAGAGGTGGCAATACCATGTACTGAAAAAATCATTATATTCATTTCAACAGAGGATTTCTTTTTTTTGCTTTCACAATCACCTGACCCTTTCAACTCTATTGTGTTACACATATTCTTAGGGCCATAACTTTGTTAGAACAGGTCCGATTCCAATGAAACCACAGTTTGTAAGCTTCCCAACAGTAAACTTTATTTGGAATGCTATCGGAGTGGATACACATTCCCTCAAAACTTTAACATGTTCTTGAGTCAATTGTTTTGCTCTCAAGTGTACTACTGGGTTATATTGTCCCGAATATAAGTAGTATTAGTTTGTTTCAGTCAATGACTTTTGCTCCATATAATCTATAACTTCACATTTTAACATGGTTTTGTTTACATGTGCTCCAAATACGAATATTTTTAAATATTTTTTATAATTCTCTTTAATAAAATATTCAAAAAAATTAAGTTTAAGAAATTCGATATTTTTATTCAAATTCACTGATGTAAAACTTTAATTTTTATATATGAGTTGTGACATCTCAGAAGTTTTTGTTTAGGGGGTTATCATTTCAGTAGCTCATATTAACGTGTATTTTATTACATGTTAGATAGAAAAAGAAAAAGTTTTTGATTTATTCGAGAGTTAGGATAATCCTTTTCACTGTAGTAGTAGTGATCATATATGAGTACGACGATGAAAATTGGTCAAACAAAAATGGTGAAGTAAATGCAGATAATTCTAGTACAACCAGCAATTCAAGTAACGTGAAAAACAACAAAAACGTCATTTCTAATTCTATGTCCTGAGAGAACTGTGAAAAACATAAACCACCAATCTATGGAAATAGTCGTATTTTTGGAACTTTTTCCTGGAGGTGTATACATTTATATACCACACTGCATAAATGAAAGAATAAAAATCTTAAAAAACAAAACCACAAAAGTATATCTGTTATTTGCGGGTATTATATTTGCAATGAGCTATAATGTTCTACCTAGAATAAGCAGCTATTTGTTTCAGTATTCATCGATGGGTAACGCAGCTCTAAAGCTCACAATATCGCGAAATTGCTTTAAGCTTCTTATGCCGAAATTATACTTCAATCTTCCTATAACAACAAAAAATTGTAGCTAAATTTATGTTGAAGAACTCATTGAATGCTTCAAACAGGCTCGTCAAGAGAGAAGGGCAAGGGGATACAATGTATTGGTCTTTATCAACTTTCTAAAAAGCATGTGAGGCATAGGCGAAAGTTAATGCAATTATGATTCTGTCTCGCTGTCGATGTGTGTCTGTCGACACAATACACAGTCATGTAGCTCTCATTTGACCAAGATACGGGGGTCACAAAGTCACATGTATGACTTTTGCGAATTGCCTTTTCGTATTTTACATCCGTCTGGTTTATGTATCGTTTTTATCGTTTTAATAAAATTTCTCTTTATGATTTGATTCTGTGGAAAGTGAAATACTTGTTTGATGTCGATGGACAGTTGCCTTGTTTTCTTTATATTTTCTCAAGAAGAATTTAAGGCGAAAAGTGTTCCCCACCTAGGTGCTTACATGCAGCATAGGCTGATAACAATCTAAACTGTCATATAACTCGTAAAACTTGAGAAAAGTGACATTTTAATATTCCGTTTCACTTAATACTGTAATAAATTTTATCATTTAGATATAGTGTTAATAGAATATTAACAAAATGGCGAGATCTTGACAGATTTCTCATATATTGGACATTTTTTCTTATTGATAAAGTTTACAATTGTTTATTTTTTATTGCGCGTTAATGGTCCTATAAATACTGCCATATTTACAGTTACTGTTTTTCATATCATAATAAAAATATCCGGTGTTTGGCCTTGTTACATTATTTACGTTTTATCATTGTTTTGCGATGTAACTGAAGCACAAGAAATATATTTTTAGGTCAAAGAAGTTAAAATTTATATGCGACGCAACTACAAGTAGAGGGAAACAAACCTGAAGGTGCGATAACTAACTATTTTAACCCCACTAAAGTTAATAACAAATCAAAAAACAGTTCACTTGTCACAAAAATAATATTCATTTAAACCCAACAAAACTGACAACTATAGTTGTTGGTTATGAATTAAAATAAAATATACGGGTTCAGGTGGAAGAAGTGGTTCTCTTAGGTAGAGGAAACTATCTCATTCAAATTAATAACTTTCAAACCGCACTAATGAACATAAATTTCTAGTCGGTCTACTTAAAATGATGATCAAATACCTTGAAATGGGCTTATGAGGAGCAATAGCAAGATTCATTTGGTCCAAAATATGACCAAATGACAATAGGATTGTAGCCCTTGATTTATACATAATGTGGCTTGACAGTAATATAATCGCTCATATTGTCATTATTGTCTTATTTATCAAGACAAAAGTGGATAATCGAAATGTTTCATGACGAGTCCATGTGAAGCTTAAAACACAGTAAAAAATATACTTTACATCATTTTTTTGAAAAAGTAAAAAATCCAGAAAAGTATTTTTAAAAAATATCCAATTATTTGTAACGCCACGGAGTTACCAATTCATTAAAAGCAAGTTATAGGTACTTACATATAAGTTCACTTGCACCTGTAAATAACAGGGTTGCTATTTTTATATGTAATTATAACTAGATTTTTAGTTAGGTACTATTTTACTATTATTTTGTTTTAAAAAGCTACAAAGTTATAAAAGTTATTTTAATTTGGGGGCGCGCGCCCGGCATTGGCTCTCAACGCCCCTGAATATACGTTTCAACGCGCTGGAATTGATTCAAGTTATTCATTTATTGAAGAAAGACTGGAAATTTTTAAAGGCTCTTAACATTTAAAACTGTGCTTACCATTAAAGAGAAACGCGTAATTAAATTATAGGTCAGACAGGTCCGACTTAGATGTTTAGAATAGAAGAGAAGATCACGTGGAGGCAAAAATTAACACCTTTAATATTATTTTAAAAAAAAACATTATATGTTTTGAATAAGCCTCTACTATTTTCGGCTGCTGGAATCTTTATTACATAAGGGAAAAACGTACCACAAAGAATAAAAAATAAAATCCCAACGAAGCTGCTTTTCTAAGTACACGCAATCACCTTTCTTAGATGATAAGATGCCAAAAGTTTTGACTCTAAACAACTGTTGTGGAATTGAAATAATTCAAGCAAAAATAATGCAAAAGAATGCAACAAACAATAAATACAAGGGCGCAGTGCATTTGGTAGGTCTTTATAAATTTCACAAATAGTGGCCAAATGGTGAAAAGCTTTTTATAGACTCTTAATGACAGTTGTTGTCAATTAAATTAATTTATCACCGACAGTACCAGAGACGATAAATATTCCTTGAATTTGTGAGTGTTAACAGAACAATTGATTGAATATAGAAATTTATACTCAGCTAAAAGAGACGATCGACAGCTGAATGACTATCGAAAAAACAGCTTTTTATCAACAGAGGAGATCATATGCCTGTTGTTCAAATGCAGAATAAAAGACGTTCAATATGTTTGTGTGCATTATATGGGAGAAAACTACCATCGTTTGTTCTACATAGAATTGGTCTTTGCAATATCTGCGTTAGGATTAACCAGATTAAAGAAAAACCAGTCTCGAAAGGCTTACATTTATAACAAAAAATATGTTACTAAAATTACAATATTGGGCTAAAAATATGCCCCATACATATTTTATAGTTTAATTTGTAAAAATCGAAGGTGGAATACAAGCGTAATGATGTTTGGGAGCAAAAACATTCCTGCATTTCTATTTCAGAATTTTAAAACTTTCTCAACAATGTTTTAGTTATTTAAAAATGTTTAGGGCCTGATCTTGCCACAAAAATTTTCCTTCTCCTACAATCACCAAGATCGGTTTAAGAACGGCAAAAGCGGTCAGATTGCAGTTAGTCGTAATAACGCGCACTTTTGCCTACTCATGTTTGTCGATGTGTACCTCTAGGTATATTTTGCTTGCCTGCCATGAATATCGCGTACATTAAAATATATGTTTCGCACATCGATTGTTTTTATTTACAAGTCTCCGCCCTAATACTTCAAACAAAAGAAAATTTAAGTTTCCAATCGTCTGTAGTAGAGTGATACGAGGTTCATTCGAAAAATCTAAATGTAAGAACCATTAAGGTAAAACTACCCTTAAAGCATAAACATTAAAATATTGTAGACTATTCTTTAATCTCTCTCTAGCAATGCTTTAAGAACGTAGATTATGAGTAATCTACACAAATAAATGAGCAGAAAAATTATTCGCTCTGTGCGCGGCTGCACTTATCGCGTCTAGATGCACGCGAAGCCTCCGGAACAGGGCGCAGCGGCCGCCAAGGGGGTGCCCTCGCACATAATGCGTATCGCGAATGATCGATGCGTGAGCGAATCAAAAACTGTTATTGCTTCTGTTCCAGCCGCCGGTGTTCTGTCGCCAATAAACTACCTATATATGAGCAGTAGTGTTTGGAATAGCAAACGGCCTGGTCCGGCCGCGCGCACTTTGATAAGTCTCGGCCTTAATTGGTGCGGCCGAGCGGCCTTCCGCTAATTTAGCCGTAAATTATGGGCGCTATCTGCGGGCGGGCACTAATTGGGCGTTCGCCTTATCAAGTGCAACTATTTACAGTTCCCAGTTGAATCTTGGGCCGCGACCGGGAAATGCTAATGGGCCGCGTGTGCGGTAATGAGGTGGCCCCCAGATAAAGCTGTGGGCTCTTCGGTTGGCGCTGGTGAGAACTGGTGGTAGATGGTGTTTCGTTTGGTCGTGTCGGGCTCGCTGGGGCGTTTTGGCCGAAACGGTATAATTAGTGTTCGACCGCGGACGGCGAACGTGCCTCCAGAGACTGGCGGAGAACCTGGTAAATAATACTACACAACACAAATCAAACTCGTTTTACCTCCCGTCGCAGCAAGCCGGGCATTGGCGGTGGAGCCTACTGGATCGCCAGATTAACCTGCGCCCGTCTCTGTCCCGCTCGCGGCGGCCCGCGCTGCTCCTCTCCGTCGACCGTGGACGCCATGTTCGTCGGTGGACTTGACCATGCCGCTTTAAAATATTTAACCTACACTAAGTTGAGTCGTATCCAAGATGGTTTCCTAGTAGAACATCTTAATAATAAAACGGAGTTTGAAACTTTTCGCCAACAGTTTCGAAACTTTTCGCCCGGAGTGCGTGCGTCCGCCCGTTTCGCCTGTTCCGTCCCGATGTGGCAGCACGAGCACCAGTAAGAATTTCTTTTTACAATTTCGCCCGAATTTCCGGATGCAGGTCCGACGGCCGGCCCCAAGCGGCGGCCCGCGCCCGACTAACTTTTATTTCCGTGCAAGCTTGCGGTTTGCATTAACCGCCGGCGACAAAGCCCAGCTTTCTGTAAGAAAAGTGAAATCGCGCCAGGCCCGGCCGCAAAAAATCCGGCCCTTGCGGCTTTATGGCCCGAAAATTCACGCATGCAAAGCGGCCTCGGCCGATGCACCCTTCATGGCTTAGTGGTGTCTTCGTCCCCCGGCGGCCCGCGCGGGGCGCCATGGCGCGTGCATCCTTCGGGGGGCGCACAACCCCCGGCCGGGCTGGGCGCTGGTTGGTTAACGACGCATGGTTCGGCTCCTTCTAATCCATGCAGCGCGCTGTGCCGCTAATGCACCCGGGGATATGCCATTGCACCTCTTCACGGTGCATTTGCGAGAGGACGCTGAACTTCGGCTCGCCGCTGCCCTTAGTGAAAGTGCTCCGTTGTCCGGCCGAAGGCTGCCGGCCCCGATGCGGGGAGGAACCTCCTGCTTCGCGCGAGCCCCCGACGACTGTGCCTTCGGGGTAAGACAAAGCGCGGCCGCCCCGCGCAGAATTCCGCCGCTGCCCTGGAACACGTGCGCCGGGCATAAAACTAGTGTAAATTTCCTTCGCGGTTTTCATATTTTACTACTCACCCTGAATATTTATGTTTATCGTGTGCTCTCGTATATTTGGAGTTGCGGCGCGGTTGCGGGGATCCCCAGGCGCTCCGATGATCTGCACTCGTAAATTCCGGGAATATTGGACTTCCGATGCGCAAAGTGCAAACGGTGCCTCTCCTCTTCTGATTTTACATCTGCAACAAATTATAACGAGCAGAGGGAACGGTGCGTCTGGCCCGAAATTGAAGAAAGGATTAGTGATGGTTTGTGCCCGGAATAGCCTTTACGACCAAATTCGAGGCATAAAATCTTAGACGTGTTTATTATGATTACTTAGATTCCCAAACAGATATTGGGAAATATTTACGCAGCGAACCGGCCGGACATTAAGCCGAACGCTGTTTATGTCATCATTTTGTTGCTTGCATATTTACCGATGCCCTTATTTTTCAGGTACCCATCTGGTTGAACACCTAGCCACTTTACACGGGCTCCAATATAGTTTTCTGTTATATATAATAAAGGTAAGCATTTGTATCTATACATTAGTTCCGTTTTACATATTAATATAACAACTAAAAATTTTATTTTTTTAAATAATTAAATCCATTTTGTCAAGGAGACACTGTCCAAAAAATAAAAGTTAATGTAAATTTATCAAACAATTTGACGCACGATAGTTTTTTTTATAATCGCCTTTTAGTTTTTGAATTATCTATTTTCAATTCGGAAGGGGTGGGGTTATCATTTTTCAAAAATAGTTCCAAAAAGTTAATAATTTTTTTATGCGTAAAAAACAAGTATTAAATATTAAGCTTATTGTTGTAACCAACTTAAAGAATAATTTGTCTTTTTATTAACAAACAGTGCGAATAGGAAAAACGTGCAACTATCATTTTTGCTATTTGATTAGCCACAGCTTTAAGTAAATTTTTAAATTAAAAATATCCTGATTGCCCTTTTAGTGACGTATTAATTTTGTGATTGAACTTTAAAAAGGCATACCTAACTGCTTAAAGCTTTACAAAGTACTCTACAGAAACAAATATAAATTAATTAAAAACAAAAAAATTTAATTCAATATGAACTAAACCAACAGAAACTCTAAGTTAAACAGAAATATTTTTAGGGATATTTGTTCTTAACAAATATATTAAATGCTAGAGACTTTTTTTGTAAGAATTTTTTTCATTTCTATAGATGACTGTTATGGTGTAAATTTGAAATATAGAACTTAAAGTGGAGGCTTAAAATGAATTATATTTTTCAGTAAATTTTCCAAACATCCTTCAGAAATTTGTTTGTTCGTGTCTTTCACAGATTATCTGACAAAAATTGCCAATACTAATTTTTTAAATGTTAGGAAAACCAAATACAATTAAATTTTCTTGCAAATTATTAATAACAGTTAATAAATATAAGTTCTGATTTGTTTGGAATTTCCACATATATTGATTCCAATGCACTTTACTATAGTTTATTATCAGACAGAACAATTAATCAGCTTAAAAGTTGCAAACAATTTTTGAATCGGAACACAAATGTTTTAAGTTAAATTTTTTTTCTAAATTATAGAAGTGCTTTGCTTAAAGTAAGGTTATTAATAATACAAATAATATTGTTTTGATCGACTTAAAAATATTAATTACAAATATAATTAATCTTGATACAGTACTATTTAAGATATAAGGGAGGAAGTCTTTTATACCAATTTAAAAAAATAATAAAAAACCTTCAAAATTCACCAAACATGCTATCGGCACAATAAAGTCATAATCATACAAAGCAACATTTTCATATTTTTTAATGCATTATTACAGAACCAGAAAATATATTGAAATTTCGCAAATAAAGCAAAATTTTTCTATATTAGGGAAGCTGAATGTTTGAGCTGGCATTTGTAAAAGTAAAATAGTGCAGGCAATTCTTTTCATTTTTTTCACAAATAATTATGCTTTTTACTTTTTTGCCTTAAAATTGAACAGCTGATATAAAAAAATTATTTGATTTCAGCTCAAATAATTTATAATCTCTTCTTCGTTTTTCGCTCAAGGTTTAAGCGGCAGGATCTGTTCCGATTCATCTACTGCCAACTTTTTCTAGGACTACTTACGTCTTTTTTGTACTAAGCAATATTTGGATGCCATCTTTGATAGTCGGTGGTCTTGCATGTTAACTTCAATTGTTGCTAGGACAGATTGTACTTCTAGATTTCCTCTTACATCGTCGTCTCTGATATGCAGTTCAATGGGCCTTAAGAATTGTATCTCATAAGCTTAGATGTGCAAACAATATTTTTGTTTTAAAATCCAAGTTTCGCTACCGTACAATAAGACAGGTCGCAGTCATATAAAATTTTATTTGTTTTCTTTTTCTAGCCTTGTTGCTGATGGTTTAGTATATGCGCTGGAATCTATGCGTTGTGGTTTCTATATCATGGTTTATATCGTATCCTACATCACATCCTAAATAATTGAAGTAATTAACTTGTTCGACTGGTTTACGGAGATCTTTGCCTGAACTGTTTCTTTTCCACTTTAGATTTCAATTGTGCGTTAAACAAGTATCTTTCTAATCGTTTATATTTAGTTATCTATAAAATGGTAATTAAAGGATAAATTTGTTTTCAGGAACTCTTCTTGTAGTTTAGCTTATCGAAACTTCCCTTCCTCAATTTTGACGCTTGTACTTTGATAATACATGTTTGTAAAATAAAATGCACTAACAACATTTATTAGCAAGAAAGGTACTAGTTAATTTACTTTTTCACAGTAAAAATTTAAATGTGGAATAACATGTGATAGTTCGTCTGCAATTACTTAGAAAATTTTAAAAAAGTGTATTTGGGTTTCTATACTCTTTTAATTGTATTACATATAGATCAGAATTAATGTATACTCTTGAGACTT
The DNA here is from genome assembly GCA_036346155.1 of Sinelater perroti. Classification (NCBI taxonomy): domain Eukaryota; kingdom Metazoa; phylum Arthropoda; class Insecta; order Coleoptera; family Elateridae; genus Sinelater; species Sinelater perroti. The sequence goes on from JARFIY010000195.1 coordinate 1,052,412, forward strand.
TTGAACTTGCTATTTTTAGAGCATATTGTACATCATTTGATGAAGTAAGGTTTAACTTTAAGATTTTAAAAATAATACTAATTTTAGCTTTATTTTGTATACAACTAATTTGGTGCACAACTCAGCTTGTGCTTCCATTTGCATTCAAAAAACCAAGGCAGTCGCTGTACCATAAACAATTAAATTGCAAATGCTACAAATTAATAGGTTTGCATTCCAGTTTTTCGATTAAAACGTGGTGTAAATTTAAAACATTTCCATTTGAAGCTAATTAAAACATAAATAGTAGAAGACTAACTAATAACGCAAATTAAAGTTTGCCACCACCTTCCATAAGTCGTGCGGCGGGTTCTTCACGGGAGCAATAAGTCGCTTTCCGATTATTTATTGCCCGGTATTTTATTGGGGCCGCGTTACGAAGACGAGTAGTATAAATCATGGCAGCACTATTACCTGAAAAAATTAGAGGAGTAAATAAAAATGAATTTATGTGGCGCTACTCATAATTGACTGCCGCAAGAGCAGCCTAATTGCAAAGTTAAGGTGACGTAAATATCAAGGCAATCACAAAGTAAGGTAACTCGCGTTTATGTTATGAATGAAGGACGCAAAATAATAAATTTGTGTTAAATGTTTCGTTTTATGCAAAGCGATATGTAGTAATGTAATTGACGTTGCTTTGAATTTGATTGAAAGAAAACTATTTTTAAAATTTTCAAATAAGTCGACGTCACTAGTATAGGATAACGCAGATGTCAATCAAATCGCAAATGTAGGACATTAACACTTTATTATATAACAATAGGTGTTGTAATTACGATGGTCGTTTACTGATACGAACTGTTACACTACAAACAATACCTGCAAAACAAGCAAAACGCATTTTTAATTACAATAAATCGCTTATATCCAGCAAATTGCTAAATTAATTGGAAGACGTGGGCTCAAAAACGAGATTAATTTATAGAATAAGGTAGCTTTGATTTTATTTCTTAATATTTTATTGATAACTATATATTGAAATTTTTTAAGCAAACCTATTCTACATTTTAAGCTGCTTTTGGTACGGAGCAATAACTAATAGCAAAACATATTTCCATTAATATGGTTTACTTGAAAGAAACTAAAAATTCGAATCCTCGTTTAACTACTCGAAATTATTATAGATTCTTCCTTAAAAATGCAATAATTTATACTAGCACTAAAACGGTAATGTCTAAAAAACGTAGCATAGATTTGTTAATTTTTGCTAAAAAAATTATCTAATTTCACCACGGAAAAAATATTTTTCCATTTGACCACCAATTTTATTTTCCTGTTAGCTTCGGCACGTTTATTAGAACAAATAAAAATTTCATATGCTTACCTAAATTGTTAACGAAGTCTACTACTAATAAAGACATATTTTAAATAAATAACTGCTTTGGATTTTTAAAACAAATTTTAAAGACACAGTTTTTTAGTTGATTTTGTCTAACTAAATTTAATAACGAAAACTATGCTAACCGAAGACGATAAAACATTTCCGGTGTATTTTTTATATCCTCCTATATATAGTAGTCAAGGCTGAGCTTAAAAAACCTTGATATTTTAAAATTGACTAATGAAAATTCTGCATTGATGTATGGTTGATATTCTTTGCGTCAATAAGACGAAGATATCCTACCACAGTCTGTGTTGCATTAACAATTAACAATTTGTATATTGCTGTTTAGGAATTTGTCTTATATTTAAAATTTAAAACATTACTTAGTGATTATATGCACAGGTTATGCTTTGCGGAATTTTAGAACAATTTTTGAAGTTAAAAAATGAATTTAAAATTTTCAAACCATATTTATTTTGCTCAAAAATAAATTAAATTTCTGTTAGTATTTCTCAGGTATTTTATATATAGAATTAAAAGAAAAAGCTCAAATTGTAAATAGCTATTAGAACTCATAATCAAGTCAACAAAGGCAGAAATACTGTGATGTTCTACTTGTTTACCTTTTTTAAAATACGCACGCACAAGAAAAGATAATTGAAGAAATGATGGCTCTGGATATATTGGTACATAAACCGCTAATAAAAAAATATTTTGGTAACCAAAAGAGCTAATAAAATCAGTTTAAAAAACGAGAACTTGATCAATTCGGCAAATTTATGATTCAGTGCAATGTTTGACTTGAAAAAGACGTAGCTGTATCTGCAAAAGATTTTTGGGCTGGTTTAAGAGATGACATAACAACAGGTAACTCAATATGTAATAATTTTTTTTATAAAGTTCCGTTTTACTTGCAAACTGTAAGAATACATTTAGCAAATTAATTGACAATTACAGCTATGACATGCATATATAAAAGGTTTTTAGATCTAGTGTGTCTGAATATGTAATAATAAAGCTCCGCCCATAATTCATAAAGACTCAAAATGTTTTTTAGGAGCAAATTTAAAAATATATTTATAAAATACCCCTTGGGGTCTTTAGATCTCACCGCTCATATTTTAAATATTTAGAAAAAAAAGATATTTTACAAAAATTTATTTTTGATTATGTACAACTACGCTTCTCTCTTAGAAAATGAAAGAAATCACTTTCTAGTACAACACGTAAACAAATTTAATATTATTATATTATAACTACATTTTACAATCGATATATGATAGTAAATTAAATCTGTCAAACATTTTTGACAGTAAAAAAATTGCATTTTGGCATACAGCAAGAAGAAATCCATGAGATGGTGCTAATAAGAAATAGCAAAGGTGTCGAATATTAACGAAACCAGCACATTACCTACGCTACAAAAGTACATATATACTTCAAAAGATGCTATTTATTTGTGGGTGTAAAATCTAAATGGATAATTATAATCTAAAACATTTATTTATTTATCGTTATCATTTTATTTAAGGCGGTATAATCATGGATTAAAACTAGTATCATGATTTAGTTTATTGTTTCTATTTAAAATACTTTTTTAATAATAGCAACTCTTTACCTATGAATGTCGTATTTAGTAAAGTATAATCAAAACTAAGAAGCAACTTTAAAGGTTGCAAAATTTTTGAAAGTATGCAGAAGCAAATGTTGAACATGTAGTACAAACCGAAAAGTTTCTCAATTCAAATATTTAACCACAAATAATTTGATTATGTATAATTCGAATAGTTCAAATAACTAGAATAGACGCCAAAAGTCAGTAATTTATAGTTCAGGTGCTACAAAATAATTTTTTTGAATACTTTCTGATTTTCAGTAACATACATACAAATATACGGGTGGAATAATTTCTTTTTAAGTTACAAAATTGACTAATGGTATTTATATTTCAACAGTTACAGTTATTAAAATATTAATTTTGACTATCTGAATTGCAGTACTTCAGAAAGTTAGCACTAGTTTAAAACTTATCGTCTGCAGATAATTAGAAACCTAGTTTTGTGTGTACTGTCATCCACTAATATAAACGTAAAGGGGTGCTTATAATATTAACAAAAATATTATTTTGAAATTAATGAAACTGTCACTTTGGATGTTGAGTTAATAAAAAACGGTCGTATAATTAAAATATTGATAAAAAGTAATTAGCTTAATACTTGTAATTTATTTTTGTAAAGAGTGTCGCTCGTCAATTTGTCTGAAATTGTAGCTTGTCTAGATTACTATTAACATTAATTGTGTATGTAAGCTCGCCAATACCTCAAAACCACTTATATTTCCAGCAAAACTTTTGTGTTGCGTTTAAAAAATTGTATCAACCCACTTGACTGCTATTTAATTGTAATAAGCACCAAGAAGTTTAAAAAATGGCACATTACAGAGCTACAGTCTATGCGTAGCATGTTATGTTAATGACAATATAATTGTTTTATGACCGCTTCTAAACTTTTAATATGACTGTCACACCTATCTGTTATTGATAGAACTCTTCTTTTTCTAACCTGCCTTAACCATGTGGCAAATAATTCTCTTATTATTAAATTAAATTTCGAGCAAGCAAATAATGTTTTCGAAACAAACTTTTCTTTTCTTTCTTTGAGTATATCTTTGAATATTACTTTTTTAAATATAAGCATTGGCGAAACCTATATATCAGCCGCGTTAAAACAAAAAATACTAATAGTGTTCATATCATGTAATTGCACTTACTTAATGTTTGTCCTTTTGTACAATAATTATTGAAGGTCTGTGGACTATAAATAAGTCAGCTTGACCGACATAAAAATGTCAGATAGGCCAAAATTATGTTCATTATAAAGAACAGTAAAATATCTAAAAAAAATTGTGAAAGCTTGCCCCGAAAAAATTAAATCAGGTTTCTTTATAACGAACGTAAAAGAGTTATACCAAATTTTGATACCTCGTCCATCTTTAAATCTTTACGTAGTTTCATTAATATGATAATCTCAAATGCGTGCTTTAAACAGACTGAAAGGAGATCTTGGAGAAATCACCAGCAGATAGTAATAACAACACCGTTGGAAATTATGTGTCGAATATTTATTTGATTTTTTAATTATGATATTTGTAATTGTTTTTTATACTGTTACAATTAGTTTCTTTAATTGAACTTTTTATGGGGTAGTAAAAATTGTAGTTACTTGCTGGGTCTGCACCTGGGTGATGTGCTAGGGTTGAGTAATCATTATTATATGAACAACAATTACAAATATCATAATTGAAAAACCAAGATGCAACAATCAACTAACTGTAAAAATTAAGAAAAAATAAATAAGGTCGAAGCATTCAAAAACACACATTCAAAATATAGAAATACCAAAGGTTAATTATAAGAAAAACACGTTGGTGACGGATAAAAATTAAAACTAATAGAAAAGACTGTATATAAAAATAAAAAAACCACCATGTATAAAACATTACGCAAGAGGATAAGGAAGAAGATACTAAAGTTCAAAGAGGAATGATACATAAGCAAATGTTTTGAAATAGAAGAATTGCAAGTCATAGGTGATGACCAACTTGTACAAAAAGATTAAAGAACTGGTTAAAATAGAAATCCTATTAGACAAAATGGTAAAATAATTCTGGACATTAAAAGAAAATTATAAAATTAAAAAAGGTACATCCAGGTACTATTCGAAGAAAACACAGAGCGAGAAAGTCGCCCATTTATAATAAAGAAAAAAGTAATGCATCCAGTAAAGTTAACAAAGAATTGGACTTGCTTAATTCAGCGCAGAAGACAAAAATGGCTCATATCAATTTTTATAACGTTACCAAAATGCTAACGCATGAAAATACAGTGACCGCCGGACTATCAGATTAATGTATCACATTCTCTAGATATTCTTACAGGTATTACACCAAAGAATTTTTAGAATATAAAATATGATCTTATCGAAACCCATTTCGGTTTCAAGAAGACAATGAGTACAAGAGAGGCCTTATTTTCAATATATGGACTCAATCAACCAACACATATCTGCTTTCTCGATTATAACAAAACATTTGACTACTTAAATATAAAACCATAGAGAAACAAATAAACGCATCTACATTTTAACCCAATTGCTAATGTTAAAGTGAACAAAATATCAGAAGAAATACAAATACAAAGCGTTATAAGGCTTGGATCTTACTCTTTCACTTGTATTCAGAAAAACATAATTAGTAAAAGTTCAAATGGGATTAAAGTTAATGAAAATTAAATAAATAATATAACGCATTATATAGATGACATCATACTTATTGCAGAGTTATTAGTAGATCCACAGAGAATATTAAATAAAGTAATCGAAAACTGCGAAGAAAAAATCTGACACTGAATATCAAGAAGACCAAATTCATAACAATAGCAAAAGCACAACAACAGCAAGGGATTACAGGTGAACAAGTAAAAAAATTTATAAATACAAATACTTTCGAGCAATTATTGACGAAAACAGTAAGTACGCAAAAAAAAAGATTACGAATTGATCAAGTTAGGACAACGTTTGATGAGTTGAAACATGTATTATGGAGCAGAAAATTGAGCTTACAGTTTAGAAGCAGATGTTGAGATGCTGGCAGTTTTCACTAATATATTATTTGGATAATGAACAATAACATCATCGATCTGTTAGAAACATTTAAACATTTAAGAAATATTAAACACATAATTTAAAATCTGTAGTATCTGATCTATACGATGTGTGGGGAGAGATATGAAATTCTAAAAAATATCATGACATAAAAAGTAGAGGAAAACGTCAACTCTCCTAGCTAAATAACTTAAAACAGTACAATTATAGTTCTATTTGATTATTCAGAGCTGCAACGTCTATAGTACAAATAGCCATGACGATAGTTAACCTTCTAAAAGGAATGACACCTAAAGAAAAGCATTTCGATTAGACTCTGTCATAAACAAGTTTTTACAAATCAAATAATTTCCAATAAAATCAAATAAATATGGCTTACTACCTCTTCTTCTATTTTTGACGGAAAAACCTATACTACGACCAAATATTTGTGCTAACATGACTAGCTATATGTTTATAGTTGATTCGCTCCCTCTTCTCTCACTTGGGTTTTCTTTGATAGCTACAATATAAGTAAGGTCCTCGACCTGCTACACTATCGTGCGGCGAGCGATTCCCAGGTCAAAAGCAAAAATGTTCTCCGGCCCTCATACAAACACCTTTCGCGGTCGTAAAGTACATTCCTCTTCTTCTTCTTCTGACGGGTTAGACTGACCACCTGCTCGGGGTACGCCCAACATGGCTCATGGTGCTACACAAAATGTGTAGTTAGAAACAGGCTCATAGCCTACATATAAGAGTAGAAGAAGAAGAATATATTTCATTACTTTTCAAAACAAAAGTACGTAAATTGTTGACGTGCTATAGAAACCCGCCATGTATTGTATGGCACCTTGTTACTTCGTCTAACGTACCATATGTATTTCCGACTCAGGGCCAGTTTTACATTTATCGAAAGGGGGCCAGGTCTAGCAAAAGCGACAAGTGCGGTAGCAGCGTTTTGATAGTGTCCTGGACGATGCAAGTGCGATGGGACGAAGCGTTGTCGTGATACAATATCACTCGAACGTGCCTCGTGTCCCATTATGGCCGTTTTTCTGGCAATGCATGGTTCAAATATATTAGTTGTTGTCGGTAGCGATGCCTATTGGCAGTTTCGTCTAGTTTCAGCAGCTCATAGTACATGATTCCTTTCTGGCCCAACCAAATGCAGAGTATTGCCTTCTTTCCGAAGCGATTTGACAATGCCGTTGATGTTAATGCTTCGCCAGGTAAAAACCACGATTTTTTGCGTTTGAAATTCTCGAAATATATCCACTTCTCATCGGCAGTAATAATTCAATGCAGTAAATTCTTTCTTTCATGCGGCAAAAGCAAAATTTTGGAAGTGGCGCTTGAGATTTTACATCTGTCTCCCTGTCAATTAATGTGGTACTTATTTTTCTTTCTTTTGAATTTTTTCCATAGCATGTAAACGTTTAGAAATAGCATGGCAAGTCATGTTTAAAGCCTCCACAAGTTGATCTTGTGTTTTCGTATCATTTTCATCCAATAACACTTCTGAAGCATTTAAACCAATCTTTACAAGTAGTTTTCAATGGTCGATGTTTGCCGTACGCCTCCTCAAGCAAACGATGTGCTTCAAATGCATTTTTTTTTCAAATTAAAACAGGAAAGCAAAGCTTTCCTCAAATGCCGTTTATTTGGCACAAAACGGAGTTATGATATAATGTTTACTTTGGTAATCACTATCTGCCATCAAATGCTTATTGTCAACATCCCTACGTTCAAGAAAACCCCGCAACGCAGAATTATTGAAGATGGTAGAATCGTAAATAGAGCCTGACCATCTTGCTACATTATCAAGTATTTGTAAATTAGCATCGCAGATTGTCTGTGCATTAATTGAGAAAAATCATTTCCGATTTCTATAAAGTCTTGCTTGTTCACCTCTTCGTGATAGAATTTTAATGTGGGTGCAATCTAAAGCTACTAATACTCTTGGAAGTCTAGCAATTTGAAAAATTCTCGATAACTCCTTACCCAGTTTTCTTCAGTACTTGGTAATTTTATAAATTTTGGCGCCAATAATGGTGTGAAACCTTTGCAACAATTTTACATGCAGTTGATTTCTTGTTAAAACAGAACTTAAATTTCCAAAATTGACAGATTCGTTCAAAGCCACAGCTGAAACTTACAGAATTTCGCGCTTAAGTTAAATCATAAGATAAGCTTCGGATTCAATTTAAGCGAGCTTTGGCTTGAACCTAAACTTCAGCTTAACCATTACTGACAAACTGTCCCTAATTTGTATATTTCTGATTTTTTAAAGATTTAGTGGTGGCTCTACGAAAAATGCATCAAATGCAAAAAATAATTATAGATATTTTTATTATTTATTTTATTTATTTATTTTATTATTGCTAAGTTAAGAAGTTGAAATTTTGACTTTTTCGCCAAATTTGGTGGAGAAGCTATTGCAGACTATCGTAAATTTTAAAGTCAGCGACAAATATTTTGGTAGTTAGATAATCAAAATAGAAAAAGAGAAGGTTAAATGTTGCGTAATAAGCAATGTGCAGAATCTTCGATTCTTGTAGTCACAAACGCGATTGCAGATCTTGTTGGATGTGAATACAAATTTTTATGTTTCCTGAAGCACCGTTCAACTGGTTACTTATTATTTATAGTCAAAGTTTCTCCGAGCGATAAATAAACCGCGTATGTGCACGTACGTGTACCCATGTCCGTACACAGCAGACGTCGAATGCGCAGCCAGGCCGGCGGCGGCCAGACGGCCAACCGGCCAGCCAGCCGCCGCGCCATGCAGGCGGATAGGTGCGCGCGTACACTCTTTCGCATTCTGTAATCATGTACGATGCATTATTTAGATATATCAGAGCCCGAAAGGCAGGCCCATAAATATTATTGAATATAATTTACAGCCTACTCCACCTGTATATAAAATGCCGGCCCACTCGCCGCGAGAGGCGCGTCCGCCTGCGAGCGCTGCACGGCGCGGCCGCCCTTTCCGTCCTGCGCCCGCGAGCTGCCGGCGTTGGAGCGGCGCGGAACGCGGAACGTGCAGCAATTTCACATAAACTACCTGACATGTTCATTTGCTTGCAATTTGCAACAAAGTTGCGCGGCGATTATCTGCTCTTGGTCTCGGCCGCGCTGCGCCGGAGCCGCACGATCCGCGGCTATTAATTTTTTCATTCGAATTAAATATTGCCCGCGGAGTTTCATTAGCGCGCCGGCACATACATAATGCGTCGCGATAATTAATTGCACCCCGAGCATTCCGCGCGCTGCGGCGCGCGCAGGTGCACCGGCGTCCCGGGCGGCGGGCGCCGGTGACGAGCCGCCGAATTTTTGCCGCGCAGCCGGGCCATTAAGCCGCTAATTAAGGAATTACCGCCGGGTTCGTTAAATGGAGGCGGGAAGCGGGCGCGATTAAACTTTGGCCGGAATCGTCTGAGAGGGCCCATCAGCATAAATTTCGGGCTGCGGGCGAACGCTCTTGAGAACTGTATTACATAGGCAGAAACTCCATTCTTGCCTATTGCCACATCGCCGAAATTTAATTGGCGTTTTTGCTTTGATCGCTTTATCTCCACCTAACGGGGGCATTTCGATTCGCTGCCATTTCCTCTCCGTTTGTTCTGTAGATGCCACACTCTAATAATTTCGATTATCCACCACGACATTAAAATGGAGAATTGCGCTGCAAGTAATAAAGTAATCTGATTCTATGGCCTACTACAACTACAAAAAATAATTACGTTTATTTGTTTAATTGTTAAATTTATGACTCCAACGCATTCTTCTTCAGGGTCTAATTGATGTATATTTGGGGACACAAAATTTTGAGTTGGGTAAACGAAAAAGGTGAGCTCAACCAGAGAAACTTTGAATACGTTATCGTTCATCGACAGACACCTAAATCTTTAAAAACATTTTTATTCTAACAGAAGCAACATATCACAAATAAATAACTCAAGGAATTTCCATAATAATGATCTGTTCCATTTCTAGCGGCGCCCTTGAGTTCAAATTTCAGAACCTTTTGATTCGTTCTATTACACTGCACAACAGCATTTCTGATGATTGGGTTATGTTACATGATATTAGTCCGGTTATTGATGACGATTTCAATTCAGTGATTGAAATTTCTGTATCAGCTCTAGTTAAAAAAATATGACAAGGGTTTTTTTTATAATAAAACACTATAAATTTAGAGATAATTCTAATTTATTTAATTCTTAAGATGAAAAAAACTTTCTTTTATATGATTTTCTTGCTGAAGCCGAAGGCAGAGAGCTATTCTGACTGCTTCAACAATAGTCAGCCATCATGTGTGCGTTCCAGTAGCCCTGATAGCGTTCTTCCATGTTCCACCAGGTCTTGGTGGAATCGCTCGGCCTGTTCTTCACTTAGGTCTCTAAGATTTGCGGGAAAATAGTCCAGGTGGTTGTAAACAAAGTGTAACTTGATGCTCATGTTACATCCAAGCCTTTGAAAGTAATTCATCAGTCGTTCGACGTGTTGAGAAAATTCAAGACTTTTCTTATTTCCCAAAAAATTTTGAACAGGCCAAACAAACGCATTCCATGCCGTTTTCTCAATCTCTGTCATAGTGTCCGTAAAATTTGAGTCTTTTATTAATGATCTTATTTGTGGCCCGTCAAAAATTCTCGCTTTTATCTTCTCTGCACTCAATTGTGGAAACTTTCTTGATAGGAAAACGAAATAATTTTCATTTTTGTCAAGACCTTTTACAAATTGTTTTATAAGTCCTAGTTTTATATGTAACGGTGGCAAAATTATACGATCTCTTGATACTAAAGATGGGTTTATCACGTTCTGTTGTGCAGGAACTAGCGCTTCCCGAGGAGGGCAATCTTTTTTAATCCAATGTTGATTTTTAGCTCTACTGTCCCACAAGCAAAGAAAACAGGGATATTTTGTATAACCATCTTGTTGGCCTAAAAGAAAGTTGACCATTTTTAAATCATCACATATGAGCCAATTGTGTTCCACATATTTAATTTTCTCTAAAACCAGAGCAATAGTTGTATATTCTTCTTATACTTTTGTGGAATGTGCACTAGGCAACGACCCTAATTTATTCCCATTGTGTAAGAGAACACATTTTAGACTACGTTTTGATGAGTCTATGCATAAACGCCACTCACTAGAAACGTAATTTTGAAGTACCATTGCAGCCATTAAACCAGGTACATCTTTACAAAATACGAAATCATTTTCTTCGGCAAAATATTTGAGGAGATTTTGTTCTCTTGTGCGGTAATAAGCAATTTTCGTTTCTTTTGTTACTAAGTTTCTTTCTTTTAGCCTAGAAGCCAAAATTTCTGAAGCAGCCTTTGACAGTCCCAGATCTCTGACAAGGTCGTTTAAATCATCTTGGTTGAATAGTTTTGGCGCTTTCAGGTCACATTCAAAGTCACTATCACTACTGTTAGTTTTCGCCTCAAAATGCATAGGATCCTCCTGTGAAGCACCAGCTTGAGGTTCAAGGGACCCAAAATATGTCTATGTGCCAACCGTATGGAAGGATATTCCCATTTGGATCGATTTTTTCGGTTAATGCCAGATATGTTCACCAAACAAAAATAACAGTCGTCGTGGTGGTTCAAGGGTTCAGTCCAGATCATAGCGGTTTCGTACCTAAAGCTGTTTCTTTTTTTATTTGTCAACAAACGTAGAAATGCAACGCACGTTTTGCATACCTTTTGTGGAATTCAAGGCTTGTCATTCATTTCCAGTGTGTGTAATTTTTGTAAGCCTCAATCACGAACTCTGTCATATTCAAACGGCATTCTTTAAACATATACTCTCCGCAAATGAAACAAAAATGATTCGGATCATTAACACACACTCTTCTTGACGATGCCATATCAAATTATATTAAAAAAACTTAATATTTTCTTAATTACAAGCAAATAAAAAACACTATAACACAGTGATTTTTTCGTGAAAGCTATATCTCGTAAACAAGGGATGTTAAAAAAAACTGAGGTTATATTTGAAATTAGCGACGTCAAATTAGTAAACATCACTTGATAAAAGTCAATTATCAGACAAAAGTTGCAATTTTGTTGTGCAGTGTTATAGAACCGCGCGTTTGAATTTAAGACGAAACAGATACGAAACGGTAGTCGAATAGGAGAAGTCATACAGCGAACATACAAATTACTGTTCTAATAACTGTTGATTGTTTCCTTAATACAATATTATCACATTTTATAATTTTATTGTGCAACAGTGAATAAAGTTTAGTTTTGAATTAAATCGTCGTTCAATTCGTATTTCATTTATCATAAAGGCTGAACAATAAGTAACAAAGATGGACGAGGTTTGTTAAAGGAACTAAGTGACGTAAAATTGGGAGAATTTTTTCTCATATAGTGTGCAGCAATCACGATCGTTGCCATCAACTTCAGTGACTTCAAATCTAAATTGCAGTGCATAAAATTTACAGTTGCAAGAGGCTTCCACCTCATAGAGCTATGAAAATACTCTCAAAGAGGAAAACCCAACTATACCTCTCGATAACCCAGCATTGTGCTAGGTCAATGATGAACTTCGTGAGTTGATGGTTTACAATGGCATTCAACAAAACGATGACTTTGACTTTAAAAAATCTGCAAGGCGGTATGGCACTCAAAAAAGATTTTACAACAATCAGTTAATGAATGGAGGACGCATCAGACGAGATTGATGGGTTTATTAAAAATCAACCGGACGAGTATTGCATGCAGACTATGGAGTTGCTAGTAACTAAAAGATTTGGAAATTGGAAAAGTAACCATATAATAATACATCATGGTAACAACTCTCAACAGAAAGAGTGAATTTTAAAATGTATTACTAAAAGTGGAATTTTACAAAGAGTAGGTAAAAAGCAGAACAGTACAAAGAAGAAGCTTTGTATTAGCAAAATGTTCTCTGAAGTTGTGAAGTTTTTAGCTTCCCGTGGACTAACAATTCATGACAGTAATACAATTTTAAACTCTGTAAGAAATGATAATTTACTTGGCTGTGTAACACTGATTTCAAAGTTTGATTCTTTTATGGACGAACATGTAACAAAATATGGTGAAAGAAGAGATGTTTTCTCATATTTATTAAGTGCAACTTTATCGAATTTATTATACAGTTAGCAAGCTAACACAAAATGTTATTCCATAATTGTGTACTCAACGCCAGAATAACTAGATTTTGTGGTATGCTAAGTGCTACGGGAACTCCTGTTTAACGATTTTTGACTTTACTCCTAACTGCGGTCATAAAGGTAAAGAGATGGAAAATGTTCTAATGTCGACAGTAGATTTTGAAGGCCTTGATCTAAACAACTGTAAAGGACAGAGCTGCGACAATACTAGCAACATATTTGGATGCTACACAATGTATTCGGGCTAAAATAAAGGAAATAAATTTTCTGGGCACTTACATCTCTTGAGCGAGCCACTCTTTACAACTGATTGAGATCAGCAAGTACTATGTTAAATTTTTTTAGAACAACTTTTTTAAAGTTTTACTGAAAGATGAGATATCTTGCAGTTCCGCCCTAAAAAAATTATTTTTTTAAATTTTTTTTATAACCTTATCGATAACCCGATAGTATACTCGTGCTGATGCCAATCAACTATTATACAAATTGTACCAGGAAGTTCTTCATGCTTTGACACACAATAATAATCAGACTGAAGACGCACAGCATTAAGTAAATGTGAAATGAAGTAAGTGAAAAGCTTCAAAGAGAAAGTACAGACACAACAAAAGTCAATACTCTATAGAGTATTTTAAAAGCTTTTATATACACTCTTCGAAAGGGAAATAAGCTTTCAAAACTAGAAAACATTGCAAAATGAATGTGTGAAACTAACGTCTACAAAACAGACATTAGAAGAAAGAGAAAGCCACGAGTTCCTTTTGATGAAAACAAAGATGATAATTACGAGTTTCTTAAACTACAGTCTTTCGTGGTAGAAACATATGATGCTGCGGTTGATCCTTTAAAGCTCAACGTCGTACGAGAAAAATAATCTATACAGAAGTACATAACAATTTCGGATTTCTTCGAGAAATTAGTCAAATTAAAAATAACAGAATGAGGCAAAGGCCAAATCACCAACTATTAGAAAAGTGTTTGCATTGGTAAACAATCCTTTTCAGCTCTTAAAAGAGTGAATTTGTATTTATTGAAGGTGAGTTCCTGCAAAGGCTTTCTTTGACGACGTGGTCCAGAGGTTTGCTAATTCTAAAGTCAAGGAATAAAATATTTTTTAAATGAAAATTTTTAGGTGAAACGGATTTTTGTCTTTCTTTTTTCTCATTGATGTATAAATGTATGCATGGACCGAAAATTGAAAACTCAAATAAGTGTTTTATCTGAACAATCAAGTTCTTTGAAGGTCCTTATGACACGAGTTCCAAAATATGTCATTGTATTTTTTAGTTTCATACTCCCCCAAAATGTGCCCCTTCTTCTTTCAAAATATTTTGTGTGGATGAGCGCGTGCGTGCATGTGTGAAAAATAATCGAATATTATAGAAAAAATAACTGCCAAAATTATTATCAGATTTATATAAAACTTTGTACACATATTTGTTGAGGAATAGTTAATAGGACAAATCGGTCAAAGGAGCGCAAAGGAAATGTTCTTAAATATTTTGTAACTTTTACAGTTCTCGCCAAATGCTAACAAATTTGAAACATATATTACTTGCACATGTTTTTTTCAGAAAGACTAGAATAGAATAGAATAAAGGGAAGGGAAGATATGATTGTAAATGTAGAATGAGTTCTGGTTTGATTTAGATCAAAACGAAAACTACCTTTTATCAGAAATGATTTATATTTCTGGAGCTGCAGTCATTTGCCTTATCGTGTACGATAACATTCAGAATAAGAGAATAAGGGTAAATTGAAAACAACATCAAATTACTAATGTCTATTCAATTTTATTATTTTCTTTAATGTTATCTCTAATTTAGGGTTGGATTAGTTATTATTAGCAAAATAAGAAAGATGGACAATGTTTCTGTTGTTACGACATATGTCTTATATAATCTTGAAAAAATAAATCTGTTCAACTAAGGCCTAATAAGTTTCGGTGGATTTATTTGGTATTACTTCGATTATATAGCAAATATAGCAATATATAGCAAAAAAATAGAAGCATTTTTGAAAACATTAAGGTACCAGTTTATACAGAACTTTGTTTTTTAAGCCAATAGGAACAGATTATTTGCCATACCAGATATTTTATTAGACACGTTTTGCGATTTTTCTCTAATACATTTTTCTCCTTTATATATTTTGTTTTCTTAATTGACAGAAGTCTGTTATCACGCATTTATTTTATTATCAATTAACCCAATTTCAGAATTTGGCCATAGAGTTGCGACCGTGGAACATGAAACGGTAAAATTTTAATATTTTCCGCCCCACGATGAACAGGAAGATTGTGGTTCCTTTTGAATGCGTTAACCACCATATCGCTTTTTAGTTCTTTTTCTATGGATAATTTTTCTTTAAATGTACCACCAAAAACTTTTAATAAATTCTACAAGAAGTTGAGAGCGTGTAGGTATCTATCCGTATTCTATAACGCACAATACTTAGTCCTCTTGTTTCAACTTAACTTATATATAGCTTTAAAGAGAATTAACTGTAACTGCCTTGTTTTTGTCATTTAGCTCGTAGGTTATAAAGAAAATTTCTTAACACTTAAAAAAAATAATTGTTATGGCCGAGTGGATTTTTAAAGTAACAGCTTTTCTTCAGAGGTTCTATCATTATCATTTGCCGGTGCTCTGCAAGTTGTCAAATTTGTCCACAATACCAATCTGCTAACTTCGAAACAACTGAACCAAACGACTCAATATAGCGCCCAAAAAGTGTCCCGTAGATCGAACCCGACCCTAATCAGCATGCACAAGATCGAGCCTGTAAACTAGATGCAACAAGGGTTCAATTTTATCTAGTTTAGCAATTTTACTTGTGACCTTTGTGGAATCGATGATGGTTTTTTGCCAAAATGATCCTGTAGAGCATTTTTTATCACAAGTGACAATTAAGCTTCCAAAAACGATCACTCAGAGAAACTTTCAAAGAGATGGCGATAAATTTCAATTTGCTTGTCGGCTGGTGGTTCAGTCAGTTCATAAGGACTTTGTCTTGCCTCTTATGTACAAAGACGAGTTGACGCAGTTGATTCCAAGCAATTATCTGCGAGATGCCCGTTCAGGTGACAAATTTCAAGTGATTAATGAAGCCTCCTCTTTCCCAGATGGTCGTCCGAAAGATAGTAGATCTTCAAAGGTACAGTCACCAGAATCGAACCAAAACAGTCACATTACTTAGTTCCTTGTTCTTTGGTATCGCAAATCTTTGCGATTTCTTGTTCACAGTTTCAGTATCCAGCAATAGAGGATCAAAACTCAAAGTTAACTTTTGTCATTTACTATCTGGAATCCAAAGTTACAGATTGTCACTACACTAAAAATTCGAAAAATAATAAAAATTTATCAAAATCTAGTGTCAAGGAACTTTTTTATAAACTGGTGTTGAGCAATAAGTTTCCATTGTAATATTCTGCAAGACACTATCGTAAAACTTACGTAATAATGAATATTTTTATTCTGAAAGCATCCAGCTTTTTCAACCGACAACGCTTATAGATGGCTAAGTGTTTTGATATTTTCTTTTGTAGGTTATATTTGTTCTGCAACTAGTTTTCCACTCACTATATTGAATCTTACTGGCTTCAAACTAGCCAAGGACTTTAGATGAAGGAAACTCTTAATAAATTTGTTTTTTTTCAGTTTCTTGATGGATTGGTAGACTATCTTTCCTCTCAGAGAAGTACCTTTCTTCTACTTACCTGTTAGCGGTATTTCAATCCGTAGTTGATATGTTCTCATGTTGGGTCAAAAAATATTCACCGGATCTTTTGTTCTCAATAGTTTTACGGAGTTTGAACCACCTTGATTGCTTTAAAAGTTGCTAGTAAGTAATTTTTTCTATCGATTTGTCGGCTTCACAAATAGTCACACTTATTTACACAATCATCTGCAAATTTGGATTATTTGGGTTGTTTTGGTCTTTCAGATCTTGTCTAAGATGGTACAAGTAACAAATCTGGTTTATTTTTACGTCATTGCTATTTAATAATACTACAGACACATTTTGAATTATCTGGGCCAGAATGCATCGTTAACGTTAAATTCTTCTTTCAAATGTTGGAAGGGTTCTAAGATCCTTTTGTAGTTGGTTAGTGCTCCCATTAGATTTTCTCTTTTTTATTATTTTTGGCGCTTTCGTATTAGTTTTCTAATTTGAAATGTCAGTCATGACTTTGGTATGTAAGTTTTACCTTAACCCAAATTATTGACGGCTGGTTTGCGGTATCTATCAGTATTTCATGCACTGCGTTGCCAATTCTTGACGATAGTAAACCGAATATAGCCGAACGAAGCCATCATGCTTAGATATAGCTGATAAAACAATATTAGATAATTTTTTCTTCAATTGCTGACAAAACTCACAAATATTTAGCTTGGGTTGCCTTTTTACTAGTATATTTCTAATATCATCAATCCCTTACCAAAGGGTAACTCTCAAATACTTCAATAGTCTTTAATATAAATTTCAATAGAGTAAGGGTTCATTAAGATAAATGTAATAGTAACGACTACAGAAGAAGTTAAGGAAAAGAGTAAAATTATTAATTATGAAAGGCTAACCATATTAAGTTTCACAGAGTAAATATCCTATAAAATAAATGACAACTAAAATTTAATTGACAATATTTGGTTAATAGTTGGACTGGATTACTCTTTAATATACCTTCAGTAAATTTGTTGTCTTTATTCCGCTTGTTAATTTGGATTTCCTAATGCAACTTACAATTAGAATTTTTTTGGGATATTTCTGCTTTATGTTTTGAAAAAGGTTTCTAAAGTTATTTATTATTTAAATAACCGGTCTCTCCTTTGATTAACAACATACAATTTTAGTGCGGCTGTTTTCTATTGCCTTTATCAAAAACTGTAACACTTGCTGGTTGTTTTTGCACTTGTTAGAAGTGACAGTAGCATTCAATAAAATAGATTTGAAAATTGTTGTTCAGCTGTGTATAAAAAATAAATTAAAACTCATCGGCAATGTTGCAGTTACATCAGATGTTAGACTAAATATGTATTTTTTGGGGGATCTTATATTTATACACTACATAAAATTTACTAAAGAATAATTTAAACTATGATCCCCTTACACCCCTCGTTACAACCCCTCGAAGTTCGGAATTTTGAATACTCTTAGCAAGCTCGCAAATTGTTTTATAGGAATAATTTTGGGGTGAGCTTTGCCAACTTGTTCTAATGCACCCCGTCCACAACGCGTTTAAATCTTTTTAGCTCCTTTTTACACATTTTGAGTCGCGATTTTGTACCCTATTTTGACTAAGATGCGTACGCGAGAATTTCAAACCAGAGTTGTGAAAGGTGCTAGAAGGGTTTTGGACATTTAAAACGCATTCTACAAATTTAGGCCGAAAAAACATTTTTGAATTACAATAATTTATATCAAACAATTAAAAATTAAAATTTACAAAATTTTTTGCAAAGAAGGAGTTGCCTTAAGCAAATATAAAAAGACATTTGCGTCATTTATACTAGTAATATATGCCTAATAAAATTTTTAAAATCATTTAAATTAAGATATTAAATATAAAAACTTGCACAAACACAATTATGCCATAAAGCTAAAGATAAACATTCTTTGATCTTCACATAGTCTACGACTACCCAAGTTATAATATGTACAATATGTTTTTAACGATAAAAGATGGCCCAAAGTAAAAGCCAAGTTAAATAAATTTTAATAAACTTTCAAATTAAGTTTATAATGTTTATTCGATATTAAAGTACAGAACATTTTCGCAATTTTGCACGTTCTGATCAATAAAATGTTGGATTTTGTTCTTGAGTTTGTCGACTTGGTGTCAAAAATAAATTATTGTGCAATGGCAACTGCCGCCATTCACAGTCACAGCATTTCTAACAAAATTTTCAAAGTTGTATAGATCTATCATGGCACCTGCTCATAATCCAATCGTTGAAGACGCATTTGCTTTTCGTTAGTCTTGCGAAGATTTTCCGAACCCCAAATGCGACAATTTTGTTTGTTTACGATCCCGCCGAGTTGAAGATGCGCCTCATTAATTTTTTGACTAAACTGATAATCTACATCATGCATCGGTGAGAATGGTCAGCATGCTTGCCTCTTGAGTCAGAGTTAAATTTGCATACAAAGCACATGAATTTACAGCGGCACTTTAATTAATTTTGCCAATATTCTTAGTGCTTTTTTATATTTAATAATCGTAAGAGTAGCAAATGACATATGCCGAAGTATCTGAGTTACCGACAATAAAATAAAAAGGGTACAAATTGCAAATCCACTATTTGTTATAGGCAACATAATTTACCTTTGTCTTTGTAAGTGAATGATTTCGACATACTACAGTTTCTTCTTTTTTAAAATTCTACCCTTAAGCATAAGTTACAATTGTAAATTAGAATTTTGCAGCTGAGGGCTTGATGAACATTAAGAAAAGGTAGATAGTGAAGTACAATCTAACCGATTTTGATGAAGGTCTTAATCTTAGCCGTGAACAATTAAACCAACTGATTTTTGTAACTCTTTAAGCTTCTCCAATAACTTCTTATAAACCATATGAAGCACATTCTATAATTTTAAAAGTTAAAAATTCTTTCACTATGTTTGACCGTCGATAAAAAGATTATTTCGTAAAATATAGAACATTCACATTTTTATGAGTAGTTTATAAGCTTACGAGGTTAGTTGTTCTTACATTTATGCTTTCCAGAGGTTTTGGAAATATTGCCTGATAATATTTATGCAGTTCTTGTAAACAGCTCTTTTAAAGACGAAAGTTAAACTAAAATTTCTCTTGGATCTTCTTTATCTCTAATAACAGTTTGTTTAATTTTGACTAGTAGCTTTAAAGGTTGTAATACCTGATAAGACTAAGTATATCGCCATTTCAGTTATTTTTTTGTTTATTTATTTAGAAATTTACAGTCTGTTCTGTGAGAACATTTAGTAAATAATACAACTAGTAGGTACAACATGAGGGGAGAAGTGATCCAGCGACCACTCTCCGTATATTTATGTATGACAAAGGTAATATAAGTGATACTCAAGTAATTTAGTTTTGTAGCTCAGTTCATTCATTAGGTGGTTAACCTCTTCATTGTGATGTGGGAGATTGCTAAAATAAGTGGTGCTGAATCTTTGGATTTATTTATCAACTGTAGGAATGGCTAAGTCAGCGTGAATGGTTTTATTGCTTATATACCAAGGCGCATTTAGAATCATGCGTAGGTTTTTGGACTGCAGTCGTTGTATAATTTTTGAATTTGAGGCCTTCGTGCAACCCCACAGCTGAATCCCATATGTCCAGATGGGTTTTATAATACATTTGTATAGAAGTATTTTATTTTTTATTTTCAATTGAGAATTACGACCGAGTAACCAATACATTTGTCGAATCTTGTTGTTTATGTGATTCTTTCTGGATATCAAGTGTGGCCGCCATGTGAGTTTAGAGTTTAGTATTAGTCCTAGGTATTTGACCTCGTTTTGGACAGGTAGCTGGGTATTGTTAATGGAGACATTTGAGCAGTCAATTTGTCTAGTTTTGAAATTTATTTGTGGTGACTTAGCGGCACTTTGATACACCAGGAAATCAGCCATTCTTCAATTTTGTCTAGATGAGTTTGGACACAATCAACAGCTAGTTGGGGATCATTGCCAACTGGCAGGATCGCAGTATCGTCTGCAAAAGTGGAAATGGTTGTGCTATCAGTAGTTGGTATGTCCGCCGTAAATACAATGTACAAGAATGGCCCTAGGACACTACCCTGTGGTACTCCTGGCTCGATTGAGTGGATTTTGGAAACATCATTATTAAATTTAGTTTGGAAAAAGCGATCGCTGAGATAGGACTTTAGAATGAGATAAATAAAAGACCTTTATGCCAAACACGGTCAAAAGCTTGAGCAATATCTAAAAATGCTGCTACGCAAACCTTTTTTTCTTCCAGACTTCTTATAATCTCGTTAACGATTCTGTGACACTGGTGAATTGTGTTTAGTTTAGGTTTTTAGTTTTCTTTTATTAAATGTTTTACCTTAACATCTAAATTCAAGTTTTTGGAAATGGATAGCAAATAACGTATTATTATAGTTTACTACACAAAAATCTTTTTTTTATTAAAATTTATATTGGGTTAGAAACTGTGATGTGACATAAATAACCCGTTGGCATTTTTATCAAAAGCAATCCAAACAAAGATTTACACTCACGTGGTTCTGATTCATCCGACAATGAATATTGTTTCGAATTCAATGAGACGGTGATTGCCTGATATGACGTATGTTCTGCGGGATTTCGTGAAATCGCGTGGTTCGGTATTATTAAGCTTATCACATCGGTATGATTTACTTGCAGCGGGTTACGGTTACAGTATTACTGATTTCGATTGCCTGCTTTGTTTTGGCTTTCTGGTGCGATGGCTTACAAGGATTGAGTTTGCGCAATCACATCTTTGATGCTTTTAAATTTTATCTGCTCTATGGGGGTTAATTATCAGCTGCTTACGTTTCGCTCACATAATAATTTGCATGTACTTTTTAATAATGATGCAGATTTTAGATAGTGGAATTCCTTCTTATGGAAGTTTGCTTTTGCATAATAAATTCTAGAATTCTTATGTAATTTTTTGTGACTTTTGTTTATCATAATTGTCATTTAGTTATCTTTACATGGCTATAACTTTTACATACATTACTATTACTACTTTAGTGTTTTATATTGCAATTAAAATGTTCAGCCAAAAAATTTGATGTTTGTTATATTTATTTATATATACATACAGTTTCATGAATGTAACTAGCCTCTTAAAAATACTTTTGTTATTCATATCGTATTATATATACCATAAACTAACAATTATAGGAAAACGTCGAGCTGAACGGAAATACTAATACGAGCATTCAGAAGATGCTCCCAAAAATAAATGTAATAAACCGAATCAATAAATCCCGCATCCAATTTTGGACGTCGCATTGTAAGTTTTATTGCGCCACTAAACTGAACAAATAATGCAAATCGCTCTCTGTAGTACATCAAGTTTATTTGACGTGTAGCCGCGTTTGAAGTTTGCCACATTGCGCCGCTTCCCACCCGAACGTTATTTTGTTGCATAATTAAATTATCTCATTATTTTTAATAATTGAACGCGCCCCGACGGGCCCACGCCGGGCCTTATACAATCGCAGTCAGGAAAGGCCGCATTTTCAATCAGCCCGCTTAAGATTGCCAATAAAAATAATAAAGGATGAAATAAATATCGGGGCCGGTGATTCGCGTGGCAAAACGTGCCGCGCTTTTCGGCGTAATTGATAATAGACTTATAGAAATGAATGAATGCAACTACCTTTTGCTGTTAATATACCAACTGCTGCGTTAGAAAATAAACTAATATTTATTTTTAATTTTCAAATTTCTTATTTAAAACTTTACCGACGGAATGTACTTTATTACTTTTTATTTTTATTAATAAGTTATAGATTAAGTAAAAAATTTAGTATTTAGTTATAATACAACTTTCAATATGTTTTTTAGCTAATTGGTGTTTAATTATGCCAAATTAATTGAAAAGAAAAAGTTTTCTAGCTAAATGCGCGACGAAAATAAATTTAGCGAACAAAGCCTTAATAAAATAATCCCCAATTTGCAAAGGCAAACTTTAATACTTCTAGAGAGAGCAAATTATTTTTTTAAGGAGGAGGGGAGCTAATATTTGACGCGCGCCTATGCTTTGCTGTACAGCAGAATTTTTGCCAATGAGCTGCTCGGCTGCCGGTTTCTTCAAAACCATACATCTGCGGTTGGTACAAGAGGATGTAACCTAGCGCTCATAAATCCTCGGCGCGGTTTCGCCCGGCTGAATTTGACACTCCAAAGAGCCACCATGGTGTTCCGCCATACGCGTTTTCCCCAGCTACAAGCAAAACCATGTGCGAATTCGCGTTTTCGGCTATGGTGCATGCCGATCAAGTCGATCGGGGCAGTTTTCGGTGTACTTGGCGCTCGTAATGGCCGCCATGGTTGTGAACGAACACAGAGGGCAATTACACGTCGCTGATACGGGAAGGAGTTAAGCGCGCTGCTTTATTTGGCGGGTCGTGTTTAAAATTGCAGAGCATTGTATTGAGGAAAAATGTTGCGCAACAATTTGAGGCGGCGGAGCGTGTCAATATGCTTTGCTCCCATTATTTGCACGCAGCTTTAGTGCCATGGGCTGGCGTTCGTTATCGGCAGCGATTAGAAAACGCGGTAATCAGCACGAACCTGATAAACTATTTCATTAGCTTGCGCCGTAAAAAGCAGCGCCGAATGATATCGAGCCTAACAGCAAACAATTATTGAGTTTTTAAGTGACCTATTAGTGCTGCAGGAAACAATGGATTGGCATTTTTCAATTTAAATGCTAGGTCGAGCAAAAACTATGTTTGGGATGGTTTTCAATAGTACAGCATTTTAATTAACGATGCAAACAGTGCAGGTGACTATACTAGGTTTTAAATAAATAAAAATAAAGAACAATGGCCGTCATAAAATGCTAGAAAAGCACAAATGTAAACTATTATATAGTTTTTGAATGTCACCCAGATGCAATTCAAAACACAAAGCACATATTGTTTTGTCATAAATATGAATATCTTTATCTCCTCATTTCTTTTTACTAATTTTGACAAGTGCAAAGATAAAAATTTAATCCAAAAGTTGTTATAATTTTGTTAACAACGAACATTAAAAAATTAAAAGCTGTTTTGTTCGAGTGCTATGGAAATTATTGTTAATTATAAATATTAACAATAAAAGAAGACCGGAATATTGATTTTTGTGTTAATATAAGGAAATAATTCGCTTTATGATAGGATTTTAGATGATAGACAATCAACCCAAAATGTATATCAGACACTTTGAACATTTTATATAAATGCGTTCTTTGTGTGGTTTATTATTAATCCTCTATAAAAAAATCTACAAGCCATAAAAACGATCTGTTTTCAAAACCCAAAAAATCGTTAGAAGGTCGAAAAACTACGTTAAAAGCAATAGTAACTGATGCTGGGGAATGGTAGCTTCTAGCTGAAAAATATTTTTTTCCCTAGAGGATTAGAATTATTTCTTTCACGAAAAGTGATTATATTGAATCTAATAGTATTATTTTGAAAACTTATAGTTTCTTTCTAGTTCAAGCAATTATTTACTAGTAACCCTTTGGTAACTGAAGCAATTGTAGCCGCATTATATTTGCAACATAACATTTTATTTTGCAATCCTTCCATTATTAAATTCACATGTTAATAGAAAAAATTACTTTTAAATAATAATATTTATAAATAGTAAATAAGAAAACCTAAAAATATTTAACATTATGAACAAAATAAAAAACTACGACAGCAATGGGAAAAACATTTAGAACGAATGGAAAACAAGGGACAATCTAAATTATACTATAGATATAGAGCAAAAGGATACGAAGCTTGGGAAGACCGAAAAAAAATGGAAGCAGCAAGTATAAAAATACAAAATTGTAGTGTTGCACCGGATTATATTCAAAGCCTGATAAAGAAGAAGAAGAGAACCAAAATAAATGAACTGTTTTATTAAGAAATAATTTAGTTTAGAAAAACATTAAAAGTTATGCAAGTCCAAATTGTTCTCAATAGCATTTTAAGTAGTAAATTGCTTGTTGTTTAGAATTTTAAGTTTAAACCTAAATTTCCATATTATGTGTCCTATCCCAACAATAAATTTTACAGCCTTGCAATAGTTTGGAAATGCACGGAAGAGAGGAAAGAACTTTAATAATTAGCTGTTTTTTGGGGTAATAAGACAAGAAAAGCACTTTCTTTTTGATTTAAAATAAATATTTAAGGCCGAAAACAGAGAAACTGCTTGGTGGAAAGTATTGTTGTTAGAAGAATCTTGAATCCTAAATGTTGCGCAGAAAGCATAATTTGCGCCACATCACACCAAATAAATGATTTTGGGTCTATAAAATTTCTTTATAACTAATTTGAACATCTATTTTTTTTGTATTTTGAAAGAAAATGCCAATTATGACGCTCACAACACTTTTAACTGCCGTACCTACTACTGATTTAATTCTTCCCGCATAGAGAAGAAACTCTGTGCCGTTGGGCAACTTTCCCAACCAATTCAGACATAAAGGCAATTGTGCCAATGAAAATCAGTTGCTCCTTCTTTTATTATACATCCATGTATGTATGTATGGTGCACCAATATGTTAGGGGACAGTAATATTTCAGAAATTGAAAGCGATATAAAATTTGGAACTAATTTGTATGTTCTTTCAGCTTTGTCAGAAATAAAAGTTTCTTACGTACTACATTTTACTATTAATAACATTTAGTTCAAAGCAAACAGAAAATTTGTGGTGGATTTTTGATAAAAATTTATCTTTGTGTAAATACATCTCAAACTATATTTTCTTGTTAGCAGTTGAGCAATGGAAATATACTTAAATTTTTATTATAAATGAAAATTAGTTAAAATGCAAATTATCTGTAAAATCAAAATTTTTTCAGTCAACATTTTTGTATTTATTTTGGCTATTTTCTGACAGCCAAAGATTTTTACTAGAAAATTAAAGTTATTTGGCTTGGAAGCACATAATAAGTTACATATTTTTTAGTTTAATAAACGTAGGGGTAGTTGTATCAATAATATAATTATTATCAAAAAATGTATTTACTTAGATAAAACATACCAAAGCTAGTTTTGATGAGAAAGCATAAAAATTGATGTGGTTTCAAAGAGATTTTAATGTTATACTTGTTTGCTATGAACAATTTTTATAGAACGCATAAAAACTATTTAAAATCTTTTTTTTGATATTTGGAAAAAAGATTTCCACTTAAACATTGATAACCAAATGCGTTCTTAAAATTGTTAGCTGAAACTTTAGAAGTTGACTGCTATTATATGATACCAATAATAAAAATCAAATATTTAGTTTATTTACTATAAATAGAACGAAATCTTACCGCAAATTACCCCGTTCAATCAACTGCATTACATCATTTGCTTATTATCTGCTAATCGTCTCTAGTTTGTTTATATGATTGTCATAAAATAAAAATAATACAGTTTGAATCTTTAATTATCAAAAATGTCAATTAGGTATCAAGGGATGCTCGAGAAAGTCTAGCAAATTAATTTAAAAAAATAACATATTTATGGTCAACACTGAAAAGTGGATTATTAAAACTTAAATCATTGAAATGTGACTCTAGGATACACCATCGAACCTGTAATTATAATGAAGTATAAATAGAGCAGATTTAAATCGAAAAGTAACATCCACAGCCATTACTATATTGCACTAGATTCCACATTTAAGAAAAAATAGGAAATGGGGAGCGTCCACGAAAAAATAAAATTTAAAAATCGTAAAGGACATTGTTTAAGAGGGGATTTTTAATTGTATAAAAATTAAATTCCCACATTTAAATAAGCAAAAACTAGAAAATTGCTACATATCGCTGTTTTCTTCTCCGAGGCTTATTCTATTTTGGTTGATAGATCACACATAAAATACAACTTTGTGTTACTACGCGGTTCTTAAGTTTGCAATGCGGAAAAAACAAAAAATATGGGGCAACAAAAAGTACATTTGTATCTAGATATTTGGCGATTTCTTTGATTCTTAACGCTTTGTTTTTTTTGGAGTGTTAAAAGATCACAAAATGGTAATTTGGGGAGTTTTTATGTTGTGATGACAACCTTTAAATTCTTACGATGTGTTATAAATGGCGCAGCTCATACTATAACTCTCTTATCTATTTTTAAAAAGAACAAAATGTTAATATGCTGTTAAGGCTAATAAAAAGTTTTATGTGTGTATTTAACATATAATAAGAAATCTAAAAAATTATTTGTAGAACATCATAACCCCGTAGCCAAAATTTTTCCAGAAATTGAACTGATTGTTGACGTTTTAAGATAGTTCCGTGCAAATTAGAAATTGTTATGCAGCCATTTCAAGTAGTTTTTAGTATCTTTCGTTAGAGTCGCAACTGTTTAAAGGCCCTAGATCTCATCATAACATGCCTAGTTGAATTATGAAAATAACTAAGAGACCCAATGTTGAATTATACAAATACAATAAATGCTTAAGCACCACAACAATTCATTTGGTACATTTCATCTTATTCAAACATTCAAAAATGAGGTAGATAACGATTACACATGCTAGTAAGTTCCTCAATAGGTCTTAGGTACGTCTTCAACAGCGATTAGTTCGAAAAATGTTGGAGATTTTTTGCACGTTTTAATTGGTCTGATCAGGCCTGTGATCATGAAATCTTGCAAATGCCTTAACACGTTCGCTGCTTTGTTATTAATATTTCAGTGACAGTTTTAGGCCTTAATGTATGGAATCAGGTAGGTTAGCGCCTTCGATATTAGGTGGTGTCATTACATAATACACCTATTACTCTAATTTACATGGTACGTTTTCCAGTCACGATAAGAACTGTAAGAAAAAATAAAAATTTCGTTAGAAAAAGTATAGCAACTGGAATTGATATGAGTAGGAGCATAACTTTATACATAAGGGATATTGAAATAAAAAGCATGGAAAAGGCTTTAATGATACGGATAGAAGACCAAGTTAAAAAGCAAATGCCAATTGATACCAATGCCATTACTTTTTCAACTGACCGGAACCAGTCTTTTTCAATAGGCGATGGTTGGTTCAATAGGTTCAAAAAGATATATAAAAAGTAAACTAGCATTTGGTGATGTAGATACAGAGCAAGAATTTCCAGTGAAGTTTCCTGCAAATTCTAACCGCCAATTCATACACTCCTGATTAGGTCTTCGGTGCCACAGAGAACCCATCTGTCTAAAGTTCACAAAATGCGCATTTAAAGGTATCAACAATCTTTCCATTTTTTGGATCGTCAACAAGAAAGTTTGGGTTACAGCTACGATTTTTTATGAATGATTCGTGAGTTTTTGCCCTATAAACCAAAAGTTATTTAAGTAAAAAGGGATTATCTTTTAAAATGCTTCTCCTGTATGACAATGGCTTTCAAGGTTTACAACACAAAAATGTGCAAGTTGTATTTCTACCAAAGAACATCTATTCTATATCACAGCTGTTAGATCCAGAGATAATTTCGACTTTTAAGGCACTGTATATCAAACGAACTTTATGTCTATTTTACAACAAATGAAACATGTTAAATCTTTGACAGTAATGAATGCTTGGAAGAATTTTAGTCTTAGATTGTGTTAAGCATGTTGTATTGTTATATGCTGACATTGCAATCAACGCTCAATTCATGCTGGAAAAGATAGTTAAGGCAGATATTGTAGTACTAGTGGCGGATGAAGAACTAGATGAGGATAACTCAGTTAACATGGTTAACCAAAAAATGATCAAAAAAATGAGTCTGAACTGGTTGCATTCACAGCAACATTTTTCCATGTGGGACTAGAATTAGGACCGAATTTTGAAGGGCTCTTAGATTTTAACCTAATATTAATCAATACTTAGCTCAACATGAAAAGTTTTATAAAGATCTAAACAAAAACCAAATATAACTGTTAATTAGAAATTTCATTACCACGTCTGTTCAGGAAGAAAAGGTTAATAGTTTATGAGAGTCATAATAGTAGTTAAACTTCTAGTGTTATTTTTTATAAATCTTATATTTCTTGTTTCTTTAAAATTTATTTCATATATCTGATGATTGGACTGGTATTTTTACTTTCCTTATCCCATAATAAGGAAAGTAATGTAATCGGAGGAAATTTGACCTACCCAGTTTTTAACATTTCTGGACGAATTATAGCCTTGGTACACCAAAAAAGTTGGTTTTGGCCATTGGTTCGTGTGTGTGTGTGTGTGTGTCTGTCGCTCTGTCAGTAAACAGGATATCTCGAGAACCGTAAGAGCTAGTAGTATGCAAGTTACTTGTAGGTAGCGGACGCAGTGCGAAGCTTTTGGTAGCGTTTTTGGAAGCGTTTGGTCGCACGGTCGCAAAATCGGTCGCAAAACGGTCGCAAATCTAAATGGTTGAAGATACAAAAAATTCATGAGAATAAAAATGATTTGTTATTATGAGATAAACATGAATTTAAAATAAAAGTTGGTAAAATAGGAACTCGAAAAAAAATTGAAGCGCAGGATTTTTAATATAACGGGTGTTCATAAAATAGTTCGGGAAATTTATATGGCCGGATAGGTCAGACCGAGACGAATAAAAAATTACCATGAAATTTTTTGATCCGAGGTCAAATAAATAAGTTATAGCCGATTAAAAATTAATTAAACGGACCAATCACAACGCGCTCGAAGAGCTTCCTGGCCAACTGGGGGAGAACGGGGGGGGGGGGGTGCTCGATCGCTAGGAGGGAGCACGCAGGCGATAATGGGGAAGGCCGTGCGGCCGAGCTCGTACGGTTACCTTCAGTGACGTAGCAAAATTTTAAGTACGAGTCAATTATTGTCTTGTACTGTTTATTTTAATTAGCTTTCGAGTATTGGACTCGCGCCTCGTCCTTTTTTAAAATAACAAGTTCCAGGACGAGAGCAGCGCAGGGCCGAGACGATGGACCCGGTATAATAATAATAGGATAAGGAAAGTCGTGTGATGTTCACACCAGATTTTTTATGTTATTTTACTCTTAATTTATGTTGAAAAAGAATTTGATTAAATAACTCACTATATTATGTTTTTGCTTTGTTTTTAATTTAGATGGCTTTTTATACAAAAATTAATCTCATGTGTAAATCGGGGAATAGGTGCGTATATAACTGATTTGAAGATAGAACTACTATTTTCATTGAGCAACGTTGTGTATAACCTTAAATTTATGATAATAAAACAATAAATTTTTTCTCATAATCATTTTTATTTACTTTGTAAACATTAGTTAACAAATATTATTACTATAGAATCAAATAAAGTATATTAAACACAAACAATCGTGATTATTATAACATAAATTATAAAATTTGGAAATTTTATTATGTAATACCAAACATTACTTAATGCCAGAGGAACGTTTGTGGCCTTTTTAATTTAACCTTAGTTTTCCTGCGTTGTTGTAATCATTCGGACTTTCATTTGTAATAATAAAAATTCCTGACCAAAAGTTAAAACTTGACAAAATATAAAATATGTAAAGTGTGTATCCACATAGCTAAACTTTACTTTGTATGAATGTTTTGTCCAAAAATAAATTATTTTTGAAACAAAAATCAAATTAGTAGCATCCGTTATTTTTGTAATGCGAAATCTAGAAAGAGATGTATCACCCTGCTCAAAGAATGATATCAATCGCTATATACAATTAGATAACTGAATTCGATTTTTAAAGAATAAAAGTATTTTTATAAACGCGCATAAGCCAAAAACTTTTATTATAAAATTACTGATATTGGACAAAATAATGTTTTGAAACTTTTTCAATACTCGACAATCTTTTTAAAATTGTTTTTAACATCATCATTTTTTGCATCACCAAAATTTTTTAGTCTTTTCAGTTATTTTATGGTTAATAAAAATATTTCACTTGCCCGAAATGTCTTAGAGGTGTAACAATGTAAAAAACGCTCTAAAAACCTATTGGAATACTTAAAAAGTAGTTAAAGTACGCAACAGTAGTTTAAATTTTTTTTAGAATAACGCACTGGCCTTTAGCAAAACATCCAGTACGACAAAACGTCCCGTATAAACTGCAGATTGATAAAAGGTCTGGTTGTTTTCAAACAGCGATTGTACATTACTGCTGTTGTTATTCAAATAGAACATAAAATGTATTTATTGCCAAATACCAATAAAATACTTTGTTCTAACAAAAATATTTGGGAAAGATAAATGCGAGTGGGAGTAATTCGAGGCCCAATATTTACGCGTATGCCTACATATTTTTACGCGTGCACTCATAAAATTGATAAGCTGTTTCCAAACAGCACAAATCAATTATCTAACAGCCCGAACGATCGCACAAGACTTGCGCAACATTGTAGTGTTGCGCGTTTCGTCTATTTTTGAAATCCATCTTGGGTTTCGTAACGAGTGGACGGTCAACTATCTGGGTTGCGTGGCGCACAAAAATCCGGCGGCCTCGAAAGGGACCCAATTACGCTTCGGCTGCGCGCTGTCCTTGCGCCAGCTTGTTTATACCGCAGAGTGCCTACTTTTACCGCAATTTTCAGACAGTTTGCAGAGCGGCGATGGAAGGCGCTACTGAAGGATGCATTAGTTTATTGCTCGACCTCCTCGTAAATCAGAACAAGTACGAAGCCGCTCTCCGAGCCCATGCTACATGGGATACAGAGAGGAGCAATAATATTTAACGTAATGGCACTGTATAAAGTTAATGGCTTTATGATAGCCATTTCATTGCTAAGGTTTGGGGAATTCATAACAGTGCATAAATATAAATGGATCATATAAAATATACACACTTGGGCTGCGTTTATCTTGCCCGCTGTTTGGTGCAATTATACGGAAGCCCGTAATGATTCTCGTTCTCAAAATAATAAAACAGGCATAAAACAATCTGCCATTGTGGTTTTGTTTTGAACTTCTGACGTTTATTACTGCGGCAATAGGTATTTTTATAGATAACCGAACAGAACTGTTTACTTCTATTTAACATACCTTTGATAATTTTTTATAAAAAAAATACATCTACCGTATCTTCTAAGTAATGTTGTTTTACTATTTTTTTAAATCACACCATAAACGATTGTTTTGGTAAGTTATTCCCTGTTTGTGTAGAAATCTTATATCGGAAACACTTAAACAGACATTTCATGTTTAGCTTTGTTTTATATTTTGTTGTTGATTTCACAGCTACGTAAACAAGGACATAAGCTTATTTTCTTAAAAATTTTATATATACTAGTCATCACCCTATCGGAAGATGCTCTGATTTTTGCAAATGGTATTTCATGTCATCGCGACTTTGATATTTGTGAAGTAAACGGAAGCAAAGTCACCGTAAATCACTATACTCCTCAAAAACCTGGAACAATTGTGTCAATGTTTTGACAAACAATCGGTCGATTGTTTTGGCTCAACGTGAATTTCGTCGCCCAGTCCATGTCATGTGCAAATACTGCGGCGTTTAGCCGTTCGCTTCCAGGAGACTGGCTCAACACGGGAAGTAGCAGACGTGGCCGGCCCCGGAGCAGCCGTTCAGTCAAGAATATCGCTGCTGTGATGCAGATGTCCAAGAGGACAACCAGTGACGGGCCAAATAATTGCGTATCAATGGATGGTCTTTGGGGCGAATTTTGCTAAAAGACTTGAAGATCTTCCCGTACAAAGTACAAACAGTGCATTAGTCAATCGCGTGTAAATTTCAGCCAAGCCTTCCTAAACCTCGACCGCGATGAGATGATTTTTCTTTAAAAATCATCATGCGCGACGAGGGTACATGTGAATAAGCAAAATTGTCGCTTCTGAGGCACTGAAAACCGCGTGTAATGCACGAAAAGCCATTACATCCTCTCAAAGTCACTGTTTGATGCGGCGCTTACGGAGAAAAGTGATTAGCCAATATTTTTTGAAGACAGCACCGGCACCATTGTTACTGTGACTAGTAAGCGCTACAAAATCATTATCAACGACTTTGCTGCCGCAAATTGGTGACTTGGGTTTGGAGAACATGTGGTTCCAGCAGGACGGTGCAACTGCGTACACTGCACGAGCAACACTGGACCTTCTAAAGCAAGCGATTCCCGGTCGTTTAATTTCTCGTTTTAGCAATTTGCACTGGCTCGCAAGATCGCCCGGTTTGACCGTTCCAGTTTGAGTTTTTTAAAGTCACAGACCTTGGCGGCCCTAAAGAAGAACTTCCGACAAGAAGTGGAGTAGAATTTATAGCCAGAAGTTTCGAGAAAAGTCATAGAAACGACCCCGCACATGCATCAACTTTGGCGGCGGCCACATGGCCGATCTTATATTCGCGACTTAATGGAAAAAAATTTAAACGTTTAAATAAAGATAATCAACAAACAGAACCAATTCTTTTTATTTAGAAACAAATTTACTGCCTAAGGAAATCGAGTGATGCCTATTGAGTCAGCTTGTAGAAACACGATGAAGTTGAACATTAAATCTTACATGGCTTTTTTATAAACAAATTCTGTCACTCACAAATGTTGACAAAATCTTTGCAGATCGAACCTGAAAGTAGTATACAGAAACCAGCGCTTTGTGCTACACCATTCCGTTGACCTTAATATCTATATGGATATAAATATTGTAGAATATAAAATTTAATTAAACAGTTACAATTACAAAACCACGTTACATGAGAACAAAAATGAATTTTTCACTTCTGAAATGCATTAAGTTCTTTTCTGTATATGTTTTTGTACAAGTGTTAGAGACGTGTTGTTATTTGTCTTTGATGTCTTTCGAACTCCCTGCCTCCTATAAGAGTATCCGCAACTCCAGTTTTAAGCGAGAGCACAATAAGTTATACAGAAGTAAGTCTGTGTTGTACCAGACAAATGCTTTATGTTTTGTCGATCCTTAATGAGAAGAAACGTTAGAAAATTGAAGAAGTGTCTTGTTATAGTCTAGACGCCAGCAGGACGGATACAATTAGATTTTGAAGAATTTATTCAAGCAGTGTTTTCAAACTGTCACTTCAAATCAACATTTGGCGTAGAAGAACTTTGTGATTTCCAGGTTGTATCTGCTTGTTTGCTTTTGAGTTCTTAGTGATGACGCTAACTTTTATTACAGGTAATAATAAAACTCCCCTAGACTTCATCTAGTTTTGCTATCAGACGTGGAATTTTCCGACATATTTTTACTTGCTTAAACACGCTTTTAGTAATTTCATCACTCATCTTGCACTCTCGTATAAGTGTACCACTATAAGAAATATTTAAACTGTTCACTATTGTTTAAACTATACATTACCAATCAGAACAATATAGAATATACACTTAATTTACAATACATATATGAGCTGATTTAATGGTAACGTAACGTGAAGGAATCATCCCAGTGGCATTATCCTAGAAATTTTTATTAGTTAGCAGGTTCTGAGATCATTTCTTTTTAAATCGTTTAAATACTGGTTACTTCGTCTACAGTTTACTGTATTTCATTCGTGCTGATAAATAATTTTACTAAAAGGATTTTTAAGTCTCTATGAAGTGTTTGATTACTTATATACCATAGTGCGTTTGTAGTCCCTGGTAACAAACTTCTATAACATACAGTATTTCAGTGTTATTAAAATGGATAGGTGGGCACAAATATGGACTTGCTTCCCTCAAATTATTTTATAAACAATAGCTGGGTCTTCATTTGTGGCTAAAATTACAGAATCGCCTGCAAATGTTCCAGTTATAATATTTGGAGTTACGGATAGGTCGCCTATATAGATTAAACGCAGATTTGGACCTAACACACTATCTTCCGGAATACCTAATGCCATAGGAATATACTTCTGGTGCTTCTTCAACGTTTTTGAGTTGGTATGATCGAGTCTTAATGAGAAGAAACGTTAGAAAATCAGAGATCAAGAACAATCTTAGCAATTAGAAGTACAAAAGTTTTCTTGATTATAATCAGAAGACTTTTATGCTAACCCTTGTCAAATGCTTCTTTGATGTCTGAAAAAATTCCCGAGCAAAGCCTTTTTTCTTCTAAGGACAATGGGTATTTCTAAAACAAAACTGATGTTTTGGCTCTTGTTGAACTGTTTTAACTACCAAAATTCATACTTTTATAGTGAATTTCCGCAGACCAATGTAAAATTTTAAAGCTGCACACTGCTTATCGTCAACTGACTCTATTTTCGGTATGTAATTGAAGCTATTCGTGCTTCGTTGTTACAAAGGCACTCGAACATTTCACAAAAACTTGTTTTATCGCCGTATTTATTCTTACTCCTATTTGACTCGCCCTCGTACAACAGAAGAACGTTTATCTTTATTTAAAAAGTAAACTTAACTGATCGATAATTGTTGTATTTACAGCGTGCTAGACTATGATGATTAAAGTACAACTCAAAAATGGTTTGCTATGAAACTGATGAAATTTCCTGATTGACAATTGCTTCTAACCTACTTACTCTTTTCAATGCAATTAAAGCGTTTATTGTCCATTAGTCTATATCTAATCTACATTATTGATTGGAGAGCCCGTTGAATAGTATGTTACCCAATTAAAATATAATTGGAACGCAGCAAATCGATAGATATATTTAACTGCCTCGCTTGACCATCGGCCGATTTTTCATGTATGTTTTTGTTAGTACTGTTATTTATAAAATCTACAATTGTTTGCGACTAGAAAATCCTTTACTTACAGAACGTTTTGTTTGTAAGTTCATATCTTTCCTGCTACACTATACGCAAATAAAGAATCTATTTGTAATAACTGATCTTAGATTTGTATGACAGATATTTTAATTACACGGATGTTTTTGACCAAAACCGAACACATGTCTGCTGATCATTTAATTAAGTATTTTAATAGTTTTAAACCAAAAAACGGTGATGAGTCATACATTTCTGAAGGCTTGAAATTCTATTTAGTTCACATTTATACAAACAAATTTTCTTCAAAGTAGTGAATCATAGAAACCTTTGTTTTGAAAATTAAACTTAATTTTCTTATTTCTTTACGTCTTTTCAAAAATACTTTTTAAAAGAATTTAATATTTACTTGCATATATGAATATAAAATAAAAATATAAAATTAAACCTAGACTGCGCAGAGCACAAATGTGTTTAACTTTTTTAATTCCTCATATGTTTACAAATCGTTTTGCCTATAGGAAAAATGCGATTACTGTAATTAATTAATTACAACTAAAAATAAAATATAATTTTTTAGATTGTTTTAGAAGCATATCAATTTTTTTAAAAAATCTATTTATTAAGGGTTGCAGTAACAGAATAAAAATTTTGCAAAATGTTTTCTTATAAATTTTAAATTCAGATAATATTAAAGCACAGTATTCGCACTCACATAATTCTATAAGATTAATGTATGTTTTTTTGACAGTGTTCTGTTTTCAGAATATTTTTTACATTACTAATTATAATTTAACTATCTTAGGGCTACATTCAAATTATTAGTTATAAGATTGCCAAAGTTTTGGCATCGATTAGTTACCTGCTAACTGAATTGAGAAGTTTGCTACTAATTTTACAAATTTGTGTGCTTAGATGAATCTGAATTTTCCATTAACAAACGTATAATTAAAAGTGATGCAACATTCGGCAGCGAATATCATCTGAGGTAGTACGATAGGTCGAGGATAGATCGATGAACACTACAAAATACTTGTTTTGGTTGGAATTCGTTTTTACATCGTTCTAATTTTGTTATATCCGAATCCGGCTTACTAAAATAAAATATTTTGCAAAATTATTCGAGGATTTTGCAAAAAAATTGTATCTGCGCAAGTTATAAGCTATCGATCGATATTGTTTCGCATGGCACTTTTTTCATCAGGTTTTAGTAAAGCAGCTACTTTTAATATTTCTAATCTATCTGTGGATGTAAAATGTTAAAGAATTTAATTAAAAAAGTTTTTTATTTTAAAATGGTCTTGAAAGTGTGGGATATAAAATATGCAAATTTCTTTAGTTGGTTATCTTGACCTTGCGTTATTGTATCTACAATTATTGGTTTAATCCAAAAAGTATTGCATTCTAAATTAACAGGGAAGAAGAAGACTAGATATACTTATAAATAGACTCTGCCCTTCAAATTGATCTTCAAATGAAGAAATATAAAAAACAAAAATCAAATGTATTTCTAAAATCTTAATTCAAGTTTAAATCTTATGACTCCTAAGATTCTTAAAACGAAATTTGGTAAAACCTGTTGTCCATTGTCTAATTATTTTGTTGCGGATGATGTACAAAGCATTTGAAAAACTTATATTAAAAAATAAATTTTCTTCTTCTTCTTCTTCTTCTTCTTCTTCTTCTTCTTCTAATAGGCTATTATAATACCCCGGGCAGGTGGCTAGTCTGACTCGTTAGAAGAAGGAGAATGTACTTTACGACCGCCAAAGGTGTTTGTATGATGGCCGGAGAGCACTCGATGTTTGCCGTTATTTTTGACTTGGGAGTCGAACCCAGGGCCCGCCGCGCGTTAGTCTGGCAGGCCGAAGCCTTTACGTTGCGGCTGTCGAGCTCTCAAAAAAAATAAATTTTGTGTGAGAAAAACAACTAAATCAAAATTATTGTATATTTAAAAAGTTGCATGAGATAACAGAATACGAGGTGTGGCAGAAAAGTAATGAAACTGACTTTTTATTTACCAAATATTTTATTTTTTTCAAACATCAATGTTACCCCCTTCAAAGTAGTTCCCTTTGGCAGCTACACACCGATCGAGACGTTGTTCCCACTGTTGGTAGCAGCGCTGGAAGTCTTCAACCGGTATGGTCTTCAGCATGTCCGTTACTCTCTTTTGGATGTTTTCAAAAGTCCCAAAATGACGTCCTTTAAGGACATTTTTCAGTTTACGAAAAATGAAAAGTCACAGGGACTGAGGTCAGGTGAATGGGGGAGACCACAAGAAGGCTTTTTGAGATCCCTTTCGAATGTGCAAATGTTCAATCAAAATTTGATGAACGGTAAATTTGTTCAAATTTACGAGTAATTGTTCACTCAATATTCTTAATGTTAAACGACGGTCTGATCTCACAAGAGTGTTCACGCGTTCGATGTTTTCGTCGGCTTTCGAAGTTGAAGGCCTCCCTGAATGGTGTTCATCTTTAACGTGTTCTCTGCCTTCCAAAAATGATTTGTGCAACCAAAAATCTTGAACTCGGGATAAAGAATGTTCCCCATAGGCCTGTTTTAACTTTTTAAACGTCGCACTTGCCGATTTTCTAAGCCTAACACAAAATTTAATGGCACAAATTCCGCTGTTCCATTTTGCGTGACGCACAACCAAAATACAACTTTAATAATAGCAGTCACAAAAATCACGTAGTTAACGGAACGACTTGAAACTCGTACTGAGCTATGGGAAGGTGTTTATATACGTGCTCTATCAAGGACAACAGCGTAGCGTTGTCAGATCGCTTGCAGTGTTGCCTGTCTCATTACTTTTCTGCCATACCTCGTATGTTTGTCATATAAATATAGATCTTAAAAAGAAACGTTGCTACTCAGCTGTGTCTTTAGACGTGACCCAAGCCCTTAATAAAACAGTTAATAATGCACAACAAATATAACATATTGAAACCTGATTTAATTGATAAGCAAGTTTCTATGAAACCCCAAGATGAATGCACATACTTGCACAAGTCTACCAGTATTTATTTTTTCTATCATAGCAACTTTTGCAGATTACAGGATGTGATGGCGTTGCATAAAAATCCAACAAGAGCATCATCCATTCTTCAAGATCACATAAGTGAAATCCAGAGCTGGTTTCAAACTTGGAGAATAAAAATCACTGAACATAAATTAACATTTATGATGTTTACAGTACAAATAGATAACCTTCTGCCAATAATATTAAATGACCCCCAAGCCATTCAAGCAAAATATCCAGAAATTTATTTAGATAGAATATAGACTTAGAGAGAGCACATTAAAAACAAAAACGACTTAATTTCAACTTAAAAGCCTGTATTGGCTTATAGAATAAAAATCGCAACTCATTTCAGTGTCAATATTTACAATATTAAAATGTTTCCGAGATTAAAATCAAGGGGTTTACGTATCATAATTAATACTCCTTGGCTTTTGACAAATGCAATAATTAGAAAAGTTCTCTGATCTCAACAATAAAAGAAGAAGAGCGTAAATGTTGTGCAAAGTACAGTTAAAAACGTTTAGTGCATCAAAATCGTTTAGTGGGCAGATTGGTAAATGAATCTAGCGATACAAACCATCAGACATAAGCAATACAGTGATTATATATAAGATGTTGAAATTAGGAACACAATATACCAGAAAGAACACCCGTGCGATTCTCAGAAATTAAATCAGATAATAAAATAAATGCACAGAGGAATTGTTCTGCAATACTTGAGCTTATAGCAGCAAGCCCCGCCTTTTTCCAAGTGCACCGCGAGCAGTAATTCATGATTGGCCGGCTTATTATCTGTGATGACCAGGAAACTATGATTCGGCCAAATTATAACGCTAGTCTTTTTTGTTCTAGACTCTCCATCTAACTTGCTGATATGAATTTCCTGGAACAATTGTCAAACACCGTGTATAGATATCCTATCTATTTTAGTTGGTTATATTTTATGATCGCTTGGATGCTTAAACTGTGTCTAATATCACTACCTCTGGGTCTGTATTTGTAACTCTAGCTATTCGACAAACAAATTTTATTTCCGCAGCTTGTGATCTATCAACACAAAATTTTCATAGCTACAGCATAAGGTTAGAACATAAATTGTATTATATACAAAAAAAAAATTTTTTTGAGAAATTTCTTGCAAATTATGGTCTTACTTGTGAATATAGGTGAACTGATAAGATTGTTATGTTTAACTTCAAGATTTCCGTCACTGTTTATTATCTAGCCCATTTGTGGTAATTATTGTTTTCTAAGATTATTTTTCTACCAATAACTTTCTCTCTATTAATCACCAAACCGGACTATTCTAATTTTCTATTCCATTTGATGAGTTCTTCTTGTAACTGCCCCTCTGATTTTGTTATAATATGCATGTCATCTGCGATATCAAGACTAATTTCAAGATTCTATAACCCATACTAATTTATTGTGTGCCGATTTTACATTATTTGCCCTTAATATTATAGAGTAGGGGACTTGGCACTCCACCTTGTTTTATATTTTTTGTTGTTACAAATTCTTCTGATGAAAATAGCGGCATATTACAACGAGATTCACTAAGTTTCCTATTATTGAATATTCTATAGATAAAAAGTCAAGCAAATGCGCAAACTAAAGGGATATAGAATGGGAGTTAAAATTTTATGCTACACTGATAACGTTGTATTAGTCGTTGAGAATGAAAACAACCTGCAGAGGCTATTAAATTAATTTAATAAAACAGTAAAACAGTTTAACATGATAATATCAACAACAAATTTAAAATGTATGACCACCTCCAAAACTCCAGTCAGATGCAAGCTCGTTGTTGGTGATAAATTTATACAATATGAGAAAGTTTACGTACCTGAAAATAGAAATATGCGCCTTTTATGACATGGAAGCAGAGGTTAGAAAGCATTGAAAGGGCTGCAAAAAAAGGAGAAAAAGAAGAAAAGCTATCGGCCTTTGCGTTTCTATAGAAACTTTCAATTATGAATACTAAATTGTCATCCACCTCTTTACCCTCAATATTTCCTAAATTTTTTTCCGATTCACTTAATCAAAAGCTCTTTGCATGTCTATGAAATAAACTGTTAATTTCTTATTCACTAATGTCGTTTTTTACTTTCTTAGAATTAAAATAAAATATTATATTCTACAACTTATTCTGGATTTACTTTCTGACTCATCTAACAGATTTTAAAACAGCCATTCTCAATTCTTGTTCTAAGACTCTTTACTTGTCATTCTTAAGAAAACTATGACAGTTGGCTTTATTTCTTTTTTATGCAGAGCTATAGCTACTTTTCAATCAGATGGTATTCTTCGTTGTTTCTATACCAAAAAATAACTTTATAAAGCAAGCTTATAATTCCTTCTTCACCCATTAA
This sequence comes from Sinelater perroti, assembly GCA_036346155.1. NCBI lineage: Eukaryota > Metazoa > Arthropoda > Insecta > Coleoptera > Elateridae > Sinelater > Sinelater perroti. Next base: position 1,093,253 of record JARFIY010000195.1, read on the forward strand.
TTTTTACATTTCACCCCTACTATTATTATAACTCAAAGCTTTATTACATCTCTTCTACCGTAACTTCTTCTTAGTTTTCTATATGTAGTGCGTTTGATGTTTTCCCGTAAAGATCTCCATCAAGCACGTTTCTTTAAAATGATCTTTCTACCTAGCTACTTATTTGATCTTCTCTTTAACAATTACCAAGGCATCTTTTACGAGTTTTTTAACACTCTGGTCTTCTTATAAAATAGATTTATATTTGCTCTTGCATTATTCTCAATTTGTTGTCCTAATCTTTTTCACTGAGCTACTTTTGATGTGATTACAAGATTTTCCACTGTCCTCTGAATTTTATAGGTATCATAATAACTGTCATTTCTACTTGATAGAATTTTATTTACAATTGTTTCTTCTTCTTTTTCATATCCCATATATTTCTACTGTGGTTATAAAAAATATTTATTTATGTTCTTTCAATATTTCTGATTTTTTATACATTATTTCATACTTATTCTTTTCATCCGTAGGTTTCCCTTAATTGACATCTATTTTGATATCCGTCGTTAATAAATAATAATCTTTATTTACCTTATAGCTCTTACGTATTCAGTTTTTCATATTTTTTGTTTCTATATATAATATGATTGAATATTTATTTTTACTCTGTTGTACCATTGTATGGGTATGGATTTGTTTATGTTGAAAAACTTATTTGATCTAATTAAATCATTATCTACGCAGAATTCTGACAGCTTACGACGATCATTCTTGACGTTATCCTTTACTTAATGTTTCTAAAATCTCCGAAAAATTATCTGCTATCTTACTCACCTTTGCGATTAAAATTCCTCTAACCATATACTTTACTGGTCCTATTATATTTTCTATCTAAGACCAGAACCTTTATTTCTCAGTTTATAAATTGTACTAAGAATACCTTTCTAATACAAATTTCCAGTCTAAGAAGTTTGGATATTTTTTACCCACAGTACATCTTACAGCTACTTCAGTCCGGTAATGTAAGTCATACCTCATTTTATAATAGTACACTTCCTCTTTTTGACGATTTACTCATTTTTCTCCATTTCCGCTAGCCTAATAAACCAATTTTCTAAGTTAATGCTCTTGTTCACTTTCTTTACAATTGATATTTTTGTAATATTCTACTTACCAATCCTTTAATTAATTTGATAGGTATTTCTTGTCCTTGTAGTATTTTGAATCCACTTGCTATTTTGTGTTTAGCTAAATTAAACTTTATTCTTCGACCATCCTTATTTTCATCTACCATATCAATTGGCGTTAACATTGCCAAGATCTTTTATATTTGTTCTACTTAACTACACCATTCTTTCCACCACAATAGTATTTCTCAAAATTTACATTCTTCGATACCAATATTCATTTTATTAACTTTCGAGAGCCTGTAAGTTGTAGGCAAATGTTAATGCAATCACGATCCTGTCTGTCTGTCTTGTGTGTGTGTGTGTGTGTGTGTGTGTGTGTGTCGGCACGATATCTCCGAAACTATTTAACCGATTTACTTTATATTTAGTCAGGTATTTTCCCGGATATTTAATTTCAGACCTGTAGTTTTCATTTGACTCGAGATACGGAGGTCAGAAGGTCACTTGCATGACTTGTTTCGCTTTCGAAAGTTTTACAACCGTTTCGTTACTCTTTGTTCTTCTATCAACAGCTAGGAATCTAATCTCTAATTGCATTTCCGTCTCTTCTTTCGACATAACGAAACTTTTAACTCATTCTGTTTTAATCTCTTCTCTTTTGCCTTTAAAATTACCTCCATTTTCTTATTATTTTTAATATATTAGTTGAAAAATTCTTTTTCACTGTTATTTATCTTATAAATCGTTCTACTCTTTTAACTTCTGTGCCTTGGTCCACGGTTAAACCTTCAATTATGACGTTAGTGTTTTTTTACTTCTATATTCTCCGTTAGAGTAAATCAATTCTTTTGTTTAACTGTTTTCAGTCTTCTGTGATTTAGCTTTCTTACTTTTCAAATATTATTTTAATTTTTTGCATTATTGATAACAGTGTTTTCATCGTTTGTTTTATTTTTCCTTGTTACTTTTCTTTTCCTCTACTTTTCCATATTTTGATTTAATTCTCCTTCTGGTTCCTAGTAGTATTCAAGAGATCTAAAAACTTTTTTACTTTTTCCAATGACGACTTGTTTCTCTTGTGCATTTTCTGCTTTTTTCTCGTTCTTTTGTTTAGATATTTCTTTAACGAACTTGTCTACTTCTTCTATTTGTTAAATTCGACCACCAAAATCCAATTTGAATTAACGTTACATTTTTATCAAATCCTGCTTTAATCAATCTCTTAGGTTATCTGCATTTATAGTTTACAAAAGAAGAATTTTAAAAACCTGTGCTGTTCACTCAGATTACTTCACTTAGAAAATTCAGTTTTAGCTTAATCTATTTCCCTAATTTTACTAAAGATTTGTGCATACACAAACAAACTATACTGCCATACTGAAACAAAAATTACTACCGAATGGAAGCCATGGACAGGGAGCCAGAGCCTAGGAAGATCTTTATGTAGATGGTACGATGATATCTGAAAAGTAGCCGGGAAGAAGTGGATTACAAGGACACAAGACTGTGAGAGGTGGAAGGAGATGAGGGAGGCGTATGTCCGCATGCGGATGAGAGACGCTGATTAAAGAAGAAGAAGAAGAAGACTAAAACAGTCATCGTGCCTTGCCTTTATTTATTGAAGAAAACAATATTTTTTTAGACTTATTTAATTAGCTATTCAAATATTTTAACATTTTTTTACTAACTCACTATATATTTTATTGTTAAATTAAAGTATTAATTAAAATTTTTTAAAATTATGTTTTTAAGCAGTCATGCGTAAGATTGAGCGTCAGCAGATATCGATCCTCCATTTTTAATGTTTATGTTTTCCAGCTCTTGAGATTAAGTTAAAAATGGATTGTTGTCTTATTTCAATATCTGCGTCGTTACGAAATAAGTTGGTCAAATCAGTCATGCTCTAAATGCTGTTAACGAGATCAGGCGATGCCAGGGGACGGCAGCTTTAAAACGCGAACGAAACTGTCATTCGAAAGGGAAACGTTTGCTGCCTTTCGCCAAAGTGCGTTTCCTCGGCGTCTAAGAGGCATGTGTCATTAAAAAGTTTTATCGCCACTTTACTGTGGTAGTTCGCACGTGGCCGAACGAGCCATAATGATATTGTTACATCAATAAACCTATCTACTACATCTAAACATTTGACACTGCTTTTATATGCCAATAAAAATTTAATTTCGAATATGATTGACGAACCTGTTGGATCATTAGTTAAAGTTAGAACCCAACGTGCCCGCGGTTGAGTACGGTCAGTTCGTTAATCAAACCAGCCGGAGTGATTTATTGGTTATACACGTTTACCCTACAATTATGCTTTGATGTCCGCCATATATTTCGGCCGAATTTTCGCCGGTTGCACGGCTATAGTTTTGAAAGGCCCGCCACCATGTAATTGGCATTCCGCTAAAATACCGGGAAAAAACTTACTCATGATATATACAATATATAATTTGCCTCTTTGCTTTAGCATTACTGTTTTTAGTTTCAACACTCTCATCAAATACATCATTTAATTTCTCTATACGCGTATGCATGACAAGAAGTGATAATGCAATTAAATTATATCGTTATAAAATATTTTGCAAAATCCGATTACGGCTTTGCTTTGCTTTAATTATAACCTTATCTATGGCTTTAAATAAAAAAATCTTGCTCTAAATTCGTATAAGCGATTTTCACAAATTAGTGGGTTTCTTATTTGAGAGTCGGGGCTTTAATTTATTTTTTAATCCGGCAATTAAAACGCTATACATTATTTATGCTGTCATAAAGTATCATTGCCGGTCTTTCTAGTTTCTAAAACTTCTTCTGTATGTTTATTCAGTGTTAGGCCAATGTGGGTTTTAGACAATTTCTTATCCGAAACCTGCTCCGGGCGTAGCGTTTGATATTTAGAAGAGTCGAAAGGCGATCGCACGTGGGTGTTCATCCTCCCGCTGAACGTTCCTGCCGGCCGAAAGCCGATATCGCGATGGTCTAAATATATTTCCTATTGAACTCCAACCACACCCAGCTCCAGGCCGCCATCGAAAAAAGTTCCCGATCCGAAACCGAACTATAAATAGCCGCGGCCTCCGCGGTGGCTCGCCAGATTTCGAGTGGGATTTGCTCAAAGGGGGTTTTAAATAGATTAATTTATTTGCTGTATTTCGGGCCGAAGGTGGGCAGGCCTTGCCCAAGCGAACGCGCCTAGCACGCGACGTAGGTGGCAGAAGGAAGCCGCCGCTCCGGGCCCGAGCCGCTTCGATTGGGTTGATGCGGCTCGCCGGCCGCCGTGCTCATGCGATCATCGCGCGAGTACATTGATCAATGGGTTGGAAGTTTACGCGCCGTTCGTTTGGATTTTTCAGGCCATGAATTTTTATTTTTCACTATAAATTCGGCAAAATACGGCGACTTCTCTTGATTGCGCGCGGCTTTTACGGACTACGGATTTCTTTTCGGGGCCATAACGCCGCAGTAGGCAAATGCTGGCGTGGCCATTGGGGGTTTGAGGGTAAATGAGCAAACAGTAGAGATTGCAAAAAATATATAAACGTACATTATGCTCCGATTTTTTAAAAGACACATATTTAAATTGCAAAAGTAAACATTAAATTAACATTTAATTACTTCAAATTAATTATGTTCTAATTTTATTTGTAAAACTTTTGTGGTTATTATTTTTATGTTTATTTTAATTTGTTTTGAAAACTGAATTCTTTAAATTTTTGTATCACCCTCAAAATAGAATTTGAGTTTTGTGGTGACAATAACCTATTTAAAATGTGTGACCTTCATTCAGTTGGACTATAATGCTTTTCACTTTATATTAAAATAATTTTTAACCAAATTACAGTTAGGCTCATAACAGTGTCCAGTCGATATTAAGAAAAATTCTTATTTGAGAAATAAAATAAAATGCACATTAAGTCGTGATTTAGTAAGGTGTTCAATCACAATTTTGCATACTAATGACTAGCTCTACAGCGTGAGAGGAAGCGGGAAGAGACTGCCATTTCTCCTGAATCAAATCAAATCAAGTTATATCTACATTATCAGCTGAATACCATTTTCTAACAGATTATAGTAAGCACTTCTCATATATCGGGTGATTAATATTAAATTCTGAATTTGAATTTCGTGCCGTTTACATTTTGTGAACGTTAAAATTTTTTGTTTGTACAGTTGGTATCTAAATTCAGGGCAATGTCGTTATGGAACCATATACCGCTCAACAACGCATCAATATCATTCAAGGTTATTAGAAGAACAGGTTAGTGGGCGATGAAATTTTTTTCCTTCAAATGGTTTATTAATTGGTCGAAATTGTAACGTCTGGGGTGGTAAAAATGAATATGAAATTTCCTAGTAGTATCATCTCGCAGAAGGGTGATATCAATTGGTCACTGCAATCTTGCGATCTAAGCCTATTATACTTTTTCCTCTGGAGCTAGTTGAACGAAAGGATTTATGTCAACAAACCTGCTAAGATTCCAGTCCTAAGGGAGAACATCAGAGGTGTAATTGATAAAATAGAGCCGCGTTAATAGGAAAGCACCATGGAAAACTTTGCTTAAAGAATCTTTCCTTCCGCTGAAACAACTCTCAATATATAGGTTACTAGAGTGTATAATAAGAACGTTAAAGAAAAATTTTTCCACTTACGGTCCAGAACCGTTTCATAGGAGACTAAGTTCTTCCTTATTTTTTTTACTCACCGGCGTTGTTCTTTCCAGGTGCTTTTCGGTAAATAGCGGTTTTATTGTCGTACTTTGCTGTGATATTATGGGCTTCTAAATATCATTTGGTTGTCGCGAGATTTATTTTAACAATTCTTCGGCAGATTCTAGCAAATTTGACAGATCATTAAGAATTTTCTTTAAATAATTGTACTATCGTTCAATAGTGTCCTGTCAAAATTACCTTGTCTTTTTTCTACACTGGCGAATTCATTCATAGCTTGTTTCCTGGTATCAGCATATGCACTTTAAAAAAAAAATGGAGCTAACACTGTGATACTCATTTTCAAATTTGGGGTGGTGCCATAAGAACATCGCATCCATTTTTTTTGTAAAAACAGCACTCAATACAAAACAATAGCATATGGTTTGTCTAAATCAGAGTTTTTTATTTACTTGATAACTTGCAAGAGTGCATTTCGTAGAATTTACTTTTTTATAATAACCCACCCGTATATACATCTAATATATTGTTTGGATGCTCTTGTGGTATAACTATATATGAAAAGAATTAATTTTTTATTACGCCGTATTCACGTAGGCTTCTAGTATTAGGACATTAAAAAGAATATTTAATTATATAAATATATTATTAGAAATATAATAAACAAAGTTAAAACACTTACAATAAGTATGTTTTCTGTCAATTTTTAGTTACATTGTAAACTATAAAAATTCTCAATTTCTTCTGCCACTCTGACACTTTAACAACCTATACAACCCGTACTACTATACTACCATTTATTGGATTGTAATAAATTATATCTAAAAAATTAAAAAAACTTATTAATTTTTTTGGTTAGAAGTTTTAATTTAATTTAAAACATATTTTCTCTCTCTGCATAGAAGCTAGATTACAGGCAACTTTATAATTTACTTTCCAAAAAGGAATTAATTACAATTATAAGATTTTAATTTTTTTCAATCTCTTTCGTGGAAGTAAGAACTTTTATCGTGAAGAAAATTTTGCGACGCTTTGAGGTGGTAATTTGATGGAATGAGGCCTGAGGAGAAAGGCGAATATAGTATTTTTTGTATCAAAATTTCTTTATTTTTTTGGGGTAATACGAACCATGTGTGGGAGAACATTGTGTTTTTTGTGAAAGGTCCAGCTACTAACAATAAATTTGGGGTGTATTATGAATTAGACCTAGAAAATCCCACCAGACACTAAATAACGTCTTTACCGGTTAAAGTCCACGTTTAGGCTAAGGCATTGCTTTATCTTCGGTATTAGAGCTTTAATGCCGACGCTTGGCATGTTTATATTTTATCAGATTTTCGGCTTTGGTAACAAGTTATTCCGGGAATGAAGCCTGGTGGGTTACGGGAGCGCAAGGAATGCTGTACCCACTTTCCCAATTTCTTCTGCAAGATCACGAATTGTAGTGGAGTGACTATGTTTTATCAAAGTTTTTAAAGTATCAGTATCAAAGTAAAAAAATGAATAAAGCGCTCGTTGTCTTTCAAACTAGTCGTTATTTCTAATCTATTCGCAGCATTTTGACACGTTACTTTCCTTTTGTATTCGTAAAGAATACCGCACCGAGTGAGTTCTTTGGCCACGTTCGTCTTGCACATGATTAGAATTTTTTTTAGAATAAACTCACTATTCGGAAGTTTCAAATAAATTGATCCATTTGTTGGCTACAAATAGTATGACATGTTACAGTGTGTATTACACGACTGCGGGGTGAAACTCTTTTAACTGCCTCGCCGTATGTATTGGACGGAATATATGTTATAACCTGATATTTGTTTGTACTTTTTTAATTCCTTCAAAGCAGCCACGTTAAAAATTGAGAACACAAAGAAGACAGGAAAATAAAAATACTCATGTTTAGCTATGTAAACTTTTCTAAATTTAATAAAATATTATTTGTGTGCTCGAGATGAAATAAAGAGTAGGATATATTTGAAATAACCAAAAAGTTTTATAAGTAATTTGTTCAACTGCATGCGATTTCTTGGCACTACAAAATATTTTTGAAATAAGAAAAACACGGGGCACTGTTTTTCTATATCTGTGAACGGTGTTTGACAATTTTCTCGGGAAACCCATACCACCATGTTGGAGAGAAAATCCAGAATAGAAAAGGCTAGTGCTATAATTTGGCCAAATGCATACTTACCTGGTCATCGCAGATAGTAATGCTGAATTACTATTCGCCGTGCGTTTAGAAGGAGCGGAACTTACTGTTACAAATTCCAGTGTTGTGGAATGATAAGGCAGCCGTGCGGTTCTTAGAAATTAAGCTTGCAAGTAAATTAAATGCGCGAACGAATCGTTTTGGAATACCTGAGTTTATACCAGTAACTCGCCCCTTTCCAAATGCACCGTGAGCAGTAATTCATCATTGGCCGGCTTATTACCTGTGATTACGAGGTAATTATAGATTTGGGAAAATTACAGCACTAGCTTTTTCTATTCCGGATTTTTCATTTAACATGGTGGTATGGGTTTCCTGGGAGAATTGTCAAACACCGTGTATATACGACATAAATATATTGCAGGTATTAAGTATTGAAAAATGTTTGTCTATTTAATTAAATATAGAGAACATGATTATATTAACATATCAAACTACAAATTTGTAACATCACTACTTATTTTTTACTGTATCTGAAATATAAATTTAGTCAATAATCTACTTAATTTTTTTACTCATTATTTCGATTAAGGGAAATTTGTCTGAGATTTTCAAAAACAGTGTATTTTTGACCGAACCGTAAAGCTTTTTCTAATTAGGAAAACGATGACGCTTTCTTCATTTATCACCCACTCTCACCAAAATGGCGCCCTCATTCAAATTCTTATATAATGTTAATAATGCCAATAAGAGGACAACTCATTTAGTTTACCAGTGCTTCTCGAGCACTCTTTAGGAAAACAAAATTCCACACTTTGTAAAATAATCCGCGATGGTTTTAATGTTGGATTTCAAAACTTGTATTCTTTAGAATAAATAATTGCCTTAATTAAATGGGCTAAAAAGGGACTGTTATGTACAATTGGTACCTAAGTTGAATTTTTCTTTGAATCTTCTGTCATATTACCATCTATAATAGTGAATGATCTTAGCTAAAGTCTAAAGCCTGTTGTAATGGAATTCTCCGCATAAAGTGCAAGTGCTTCGTTGCTGCTACAGACGTGAAAGACTTTTAGCAAATTATGTGTCACTATGTTCGGTACAGCTTTGCATAGTTATAACTAGTAATAATTACAATGATTTAAATATGCAAGCTGCCTAAATTACTTTTTGATAAACTTCAAGCTCTTGAGCGTTAACTCTTTTCACTTTTAATTCAGTTTTGTAAGGACAGCCAGTTGTTCTTTTTGTTTATTGTGAGTTTTGTGAAATCCTATATCCCAATAAAATATCACAAAGCTAAAAAAATCCTAATTATGTATTATTGTTAATTTCCTTTGTAATCATTGCATCAATACTTTTTGCACCGTTGTAAGGAATAAGGTTATTGACAGTATAACACCGCCATAAATTTATTATAATGCAGCAGCGTTCCTGATAATTTGCTATACTTTCATTTAGAAAATTTTGCTATTCTAAAGGGAAAATGAAAATAATTGCTATTTATTTTACAAAAATCTTCATTTAATGGATTTTGCCAGCGTTTTCTGTAAGTACGGTGTACTTAAAGTTTGTGCACTGAAGTTTCTGTAAACGCTACATTCTTTATATTTGTTGGTTTGGTTGAATACATTTATGTTTAAAAAAATTATTAAAAAAAGTTAATACCTGCACGTGTCCGTTAGATATCAAAAAAATTAAGATGAAAGTTAACATTTAGCTAGCTAAAATTTGCAAATAATACAAACGTTATTTTATCCAACTGTTAACGGGTAAAAACTTCTAAAAGACGGTGATAACGGAAACTATATATTAAAAATTCAGAAACAAACATATCAAACTGCAAATTATTTGCAGTATTATCAAAACGCAATTAAAAACAAACTTGATAGATGCAGGGATATAGAGAAAAGCGGTAGAAAAAGTTAATTGGTACTACGCAACACTCCAAATTTAACTATAGGGAGACCGTGTACTTGTAAACAACTGCTGTTGCAAGGAAAGGAATATACGCCACAAGTAACTAATCTATGAAAAATGATTTCGTTAGTGAAAAGTAATTTTGGAATCAATAAATTGCTTTGTGTTGTTAATTTTCACAGACTAATTGATGTTCATCAAATAATTTTATCCACAACTTCAAATCTAAGAAAAAATAAAAGAATCTATGTCATCACAGAACTGTCTGAAGTATGTTATCAAAAACGAAAAAGTAAAACCTTACAAAAACAAGGCGTTTTAGTTTCAATGTTTTCATCAATAAACGCATCATTATTTCAAAGGCTACATATAGTTTTATTTAATCAAAACTTTTAGGCAGCGTTAGAAGAGAGTTAGCTCACAACACTTTTGCATATTGTCTCTCCTGATATGAATTAATAGGTATCTTATATGTTAACATTAAAAATGTTAGTACCTTGTGTATCTTCCTACTTTAAACTAAGGTTGACAACATCCCAATATATTGTTAGTAAGTGCAGTAAAGAATTAATTATATCTCCAAATATTTGTTTCCTCACTTTATACTAGGCTTGATAACACCTTAATACATCGTCACTAAGGGCCCCTTCCCTGAATCGACTTCTGAAGTTTTATTGACTCTTTCAAAATTATATTAGCTTCTAAAATATCTATTTATTTATTCAATTAAAAATTCCTTGGTCCTTTAAATAAAAAAATTGTCATATACTTCCTCTGTATAAGCAGAAATGAATTTATATGCCTACAAAAAAAAAATTGAATAACGAATTTCAATTCGAATTTAATTTTTATTAATTCCTAATAAATGTTAAACATTTCTATTTTTTTCCTAACTGTTTTATTAGTTTGTTAAACAAATGCCCACAAATATTTATTCCAGTTAACGTATAATAAAGTAGCAATTTAGCGATACCTTGTTAACTATTCTTCAACAAGCTTTTAATTTTTTTATTTTTAGTACTTTTTCATCTCATTAAATATTGAAATGAGATTTTATAAACATACTTAGAATATGTAAAAATCTAGCCAAATTGTTTTTAAACTTTTCTGTATATTTAACATTGTGCGTTATTAAAAAACTTTTCTCTGCTGGTTTCGTGTGACATTTTGCATATAATACGCTGCCTGTATGGTTGCTGCTATAATCAATGCGACATTGATCCTTAACGTCTTACTGGGCTGTCGCTATAAAATATTGTTAACATTTAGAAACAGGTTTGCTGTCCTACTCATAACAATAAATTGCTAGAATGCACCTTCTTTACAAGAATTGTTCGTAATCGACGAGCCTTGGATTCTGTCGTATTATTTTAGTTAAAATTTATTTTATTTTCGTTACCAAGAATCTACCAACCACAAATGGTAATATTTTTTATTGTAACGCAAATATCATCTATGTTAGTAAGATAATTAGCATTTGAACACAAAGCAACTGCTTCTAAATAATTTTTTTGAGATCTAACTGCCAGTAGTATTTGAGCTTTACAACTGGTTATAAAACGTATAAATAAAGAGCAAATATATAACAATCATTTTTATTTGCTTTTATATTAACAACCTTAAAAAATGTTAAAAACATATTGGTATTTAAAGAAACTTTTTTTAAATTGTAAAAATTAACTTATCAAAGAAATAAAAATAAAAATTAGCTGTTCATTTTTTTTATCTAATTAATATTAATTTAAGTTAAGCTACTTTAGAAATTCGTGTTTCTCTATTATTATTTTTTAAATGTTTTTGGCACAAGCTGCTTTGATCAGTCTAATTGAGTGTCCCGTCGGACACAAGCAGGCCCGACTTACTCCTCCTATATTGCTATGTAAAACCTCTAAATTTGTTTTTGTTTGTCAGCTGCCGCAAATGTGTATAACATAGTAATGCTAATTTAGATTTAAACAAATTTAAATTACACCAAATAAATTATTAAAATTCAAGGACGTTTCTGCTTGGCTAGTTTTCTAAGCTCTAGATTTACACATTCATTCTAGAGATAAATAGAGGGAATCGGTATTAGAATAAAATTTGTTGTTTTGAAAACGTAGTCCCTAATGTAAATAATTTGCTCTGTTAACAAAAACAATTCGGAATTTTTCGGTTTCTACAATTTGAAGTTGAATAAATTCGTTACATACGAGCTGCCCGCTCAAAAATGACAAGCCGCAATTGTTTAGGCACAATGCACTATGTTATATTTCTTATACAATTGTACAATGCAATATTTACGACGAAGCCTGCGAGAAGGCGGTTTGAAACCCGATCCCCCGAGTGAAACCGCATAACGCGCAAGTAGCATAGGAAACAAATATAAAATGGATATCGGCGTAGGCAGTGCTTGGTACACACAACAATAAATTGCACAATCACGAATTGTTGAGCGGCGGCTGCCAGCTTTACAACTTATGTACAACAATTAGTTTTTATGCGCCGTGCTGTTTGATAAGGGCCGTAGGTCCGCGATCGGCGCCGGGCCGCCCGCCAAATAAAAACGCGCGCTTCTCGCCGGGCTAGCGCTGGTTAATTAACTAGAAAATGCACTCCCCGTGCCGCGCGCGGCCCACACTTGCGTCTGACTTGGTACAATTTATTAAGAAGAGAACCCCAGTTTCCGAGCCTACCACGATAAACACGTTACTTTATGGCCGACGCGAAATGACGTTTACTACGGCGGCCCCACGGAATTTTTTGCATCAAATATTTACGCCTTATTTATAACTTAATACACCGAAACAGGTTTTTGAAAACGCGACTTTACGAAAATTTCCGCGCGGGCATAATTGATTGCCGCCGCATTATCATAAAGTTGTCGAATTTGACCGCGAGATCGAGCCGCGGGCCGCGGGAGGGGGCGTGAGAATACGCGCTCCCAGCGCTGGTCAGTTTTGTAGGGAGAAATGTCGTTCCCCGGAATATTTTCACACATTTCTTTTGCATTAAAATTCCTGCCTTCCCCGCCGCTCAAGACGCATTTACATACTTCTCTAAGTGTTAAGTTGCGGGGCTCGAGGCTGCCGCCATTCCTTTTCGAGAATGCTCGTGTCGAAGATCTTTCCGTGTCGGGCTTATCGGGAATTCCAAGCATCGGCTGCGAGGATTTTCAATTAAGATAACGAACCGTATCTGGATCCTGATATAACCTTCATCAAGGCGCGGAATTTTCGAGGAGTCCGAGGCATTCGTCCCGAGCGCGGCAAACAACGGACGGGAGGCTCTCCGTGTTGTTGTGCACGCATTAATGCGCATATATTGTACGTGCAGGCGATAAGTCCGGCTAATCACACAATGCATGACCATGAAGAAGAAATCGGTTTTACTGCGCGGCAAGTTGAAGGCTGTCGGGGAAAAATGCGAGGCACGCTTTACCATAAAGGCGCTCGATATATTGAATTCGTTTTTTAGTGTTATGAATGTCGGAAGGCCGAATCGGACAGAGTGCTGTACCCTGTACGCTTTTTTATTCGGGGCATTATCGCGGGACGACTTCCAGAGCAGCAGTGCTGGCGCCGTCCGGATCAATTAGAGCGGCGCAGCTCGGGGAAGCAACTTTCCAGAAATCCCCATCTCTTAATGAAACGTTTTTAGAGCGCCCGGACCTAAATCACCAGGACCCATTTTCCTCCGAGGAGGGCGCATGCCTCGGCCGCGGCCTGCTGTATCGAGCGTCGGCCCGGGCCTGTATTGATCAGAGCCAGACAAGATGGCCTCCGTCTCGGCGGGTCCGTAGCACATTGGGCAAAGTCATCCCCGTGCGCACTCCGTCCTCTGCTTGCAGGCGGACGCGCTCTTCTAGCGCTAGCGCCCACGGCGGTGGGATAGCCGGGCCGCAGCCCGCGGCCGGGCGCGGAAAGCCGCCCGAACGGCCGCGGCCATAGGGCCCACATTAGTCGGCGGCGCGGTACGTGCCTGGACTCCGGCATCCGGACTCCGGAAATAAAATAAATTGCAAAAGTACGCGTGCTGTTGCAGAACTTTTTGGGTTCGGCTCGCCGGAGATAATCTGGCGGTTTCGCTTAGCCGACGGTTTCTTTGTCTGCGGAGCTCTGCGCCACGAGCTAGGATTGTTTCAAGTAATTCGCAGCTCTAAAGCGCAGCGAGTGATCTCCGGGCGACGTTTAACTTCCAAGGTTTAATATTCAAAGGAAATTACCAAGACCGCGACCAATCGATGGATTGTTCCAGCCGTACAAAGTGACATCAGCAAGATTTATCGCAGTGACTGTTCACGAATGGAATTAACGTGTCGGGCATGCTTCATATCGACAAATGACACCATCCTCTAACAAGCAAATGCAAAAACTTTGCAGATTTGCGTTTTTATGCTTTATAAAGCTTCACCATATACATGCATACTGATATCTCTTAATTGCTGTGAAAATCCGTGATATATAGTATACCAAACATATCTAAGCGGACTTCATTTCATTTGTTTTATAAAATTATTGATGCTATGTACTCTTAAGACTTATACTAATCAATTTCGGAAACCTTCTGAGTTATTTTAGACTAATTAAAAAAAAAATGTAGTTCATGCAAAGAAACTTCTTACAGACGCGACCATATTGTTAGAAACTCGAATAGAAAATTGATTACCATTATTTTATATCAAAAAAACAAGTGATATAAAGTACAGTTTATTGGTAAATTTAACATTTGACATAAATAAAGGTGACCTAACTAAAAATCCAAAAATTCCATAAAAATGTGATTTTAAATCTTAAACAAATTACTTTTCTAATACCTAAAAATAATAATTTGAAGATTCATACGCATCTTCTGTTAATTAATTTTGTGCAATCTTTCTGAACCCATTGGTCACACACTGCAAAACTCTGGTGACTACGCAGAAAAAGCAAAACCGATTTTGTAAAAAGTGGTTTAGTCATACTTTATGTCGGGGTGGGGGTTAATTTATTTTTTAGTACAAACAGCTCTTGTCACTAATCGTTTGTTAGGTTTACAAATTGAGTTCATTAAGTTACAAAATACAGACTTTACATTGTCCTTCGCGATTCGGTCTCATGTTTTCGTTATTTTTCAAGTCTTATTTTCCTTCTTAAGCAACTCGAGGAAATCCTTTTGTGTTTGTTATCGCGATTATTAATTATGAATCTTCTAAGATTAGGTGGGGCGCTGAAAGTAATAGTTTTGTCAAAGAGAAATATTGCTGTAGCACTCAAGCTAGTAGTAATATAACGTTTGCTGTGCACCAATTTAGATTGTTACCCCAGATACCTCCAACACCTCCTGGTTTCCATCAGATTTAACTAATTTGTATTTCTTGGTCGACTTTACAACCGAATAATCTAAATAGCAATTCAATGTCTTAAAAAATAGGTAAAATTTATTCTGGTATTGTAAACTAAACAAAATGGTATATACGCATATTTCTTGGTATGTTCTATGGTCACTAAGTGTTTCATAAAGTAATTATCTTCTTTTCTTTAATATGTTTAACTTTTGCGCTCTGGCGGGATTCATGGTTTGCTTTCTAGATATTACGAGTTGACTATTTTGTTACACAAGTCAACTGAACCAAATTGATGATCATTTCTCTCTTTTTAAATTCTGTGGAGTATTGATAATTTTGTAGAACAATACATCTAGTGTAGCTGTTTTTTGTAGCTTCTGATGCTAAATGAATCTTAAAAACTTTTCTTAATACGCCTCATGGCTTATGGAAACCTGTCTGAGATAATATACGATTTTATACTGTCCTCGTTGCCATTGTCAAAGCGTCTGGTTCCCAACTTGCCCTTTATTTTTTACCAACCTACCCTGCTTGTTAAAATAATCAGAAGTAATGCTCACTAGAAATTTAGCCGAACTTTATTTTCGTTCTGTAATAGTTAAAGTTAACTGTAATTTATAATAAAGTGTGTTCCAAAAGAAACGCAAAATTTAATTTTGGAAAATAAGTCTCCCATTAATTGGATCGTTTCGCGTGCCGTAAGATATGCAGCGCCGACCTGCTGAAACCGCAAGTCATCTAAATCAGTTCAAATAACGCCATAAAAAATCCACTACCGTCCCACGATAATATTCATCATTGCGTTGTCTGGCTCATTTTCATAAAAGAAGGGCCTAACCATTTCACCAGCATAAAATCCACACCATACTGTTACTCTTTGGGTATGCACAGGTCATTTTTAAGTGTAAGTCCCAAATTCAACGATTTTGCTTGTTGACATACTTCTAGGCGAAACATTATCTGTACTTGTAAAGAATTTTAACAGTTGTCATTCGCTCTCCCGTCGAGTAGTGGTACATATTGACTAACCGCAATGTGTTTAGTACAAAATATCACCAAACAAAATATTGCCAACCTTACAGAAAAAAAATGGCACACAACTTAAATCGTGAATTTCTTTTGAGGTACTTTATAGCACCACAAATTCTGCTGAAGTTACAACTAAATGTATTTTTATAGAACGAAAGTTCGGTGAACAGTTTAAACCCTTAACATACTATTTTAAACAAGGCTTACATATTAATGTGATGCAAATTCCATAAATAGACTTTATTTTTTGGTGTGTATTGTGTGCCTCTTCCGCCTTAGATTAAATATGGCTGACAAAATGCCATCTTTATGTTCTAAAAAATGTAGCCTTTTACTAGCTCTTAAGGAATTTGCATTAAAAACACTTTTTAAAACCTATTAAATTTTTAGACACATTTTTTCAGATCAATCATGGATAGACCTTAAAAGCAAGATAACTTGAACTCTCAGAAAACATAAAAAAGGCGAATTAGATATGCTCAGCACCTAACAAAATAATATGTTTCCCACGAAGGTCATGATATGGAATACCATTGATTTAAAAAAAAAACTTGAAAGAAAAGAACGTTTTAAGAGAGCCGAAGCTTTTGAGCAAGACTTTTTACAAATTACAATTTTACAAATTAAAGATAACTACCAAATATTTAAATAAAAAATGGATCATTCGGTCAAGGAGCGGTCCTAACGTAATATATAAATATGATTAAATTTTTGTAAGCTAATCATATCTTGATAACCATTAGATTACAATTTTCCAAAGGATACTTTATTACTTTACAAATCATTAATCTTGTTCGCTTATTAATTAAGTAGAACTTTCAATATACACAGATGTGACTGTGGTTTTTGTTAGACATTATTTTGTGATTATTGAAATTATTTAATTAAAATAATAGCAACAATTATCAAAAGTGGTAGAAATAATAAAAAAGTCAATTGAATACTGCCAAGACAAGCTACCTAAACATTTTTATCATTCCTTTTTTTGTCATTTCTTAACTCTTGATATCAAATTATTTTTAAATTGTTTTAATATCAAACTTTTTTGGTGCAAGCATCTATTAATGGGACAATTTTTTGGCTTTTGTATCTTATATCTATTTCTCTATGCTTGCGTCTTGCTTCCATCGATTTTTCTAAAAATATAATTAAATCAGTTTTAGAATAAAAAAAAATACAATTTTTTTGAAATGTTTAAAAGCAGCAAAGCCATGAGCTATCTTTAAGTTAAAGCATCTTAAAGCTTGTTTTAACACTGCCGTTTTATTTATTTACATAAAATCATTAATGTCATGTTGCTGTTTATATTATATTCCGATTTTTATTTTTTATTTGTGGTCTTAAACAGTTGTCGATAGCTTTTAGCTTGCTTCGGAATAATCGTCGGAAAACTACGATTGCTTTTCAATTTTCTGCTTCATTCAACTGACAATGTAGTGTAGCATTAGTGATACTGTTTTTAATGGAGTTTGTTATTTAAAATTCCAGCAGTTATCCGTACAGTAATCGATTTGGAAAGCACCCAGCGATCATCAAAATGTATGAATTTGAGAGAAAGTGGTAATAGCATAGTAGAAGAAAAATATGGTTAACAATATTTATCTTTAAAACGTTGTTATGCAGAAAAAGTGTAAATAAATAGGCAAAATGTTGTATTTAAGAGCAGTTTTACTAAAAATTAAAACCATAAATCCAAAATCGTTATTACTTATCGAATCTTTATTACGAATACTAAAATTTAAATTTAAAAAATTCAACAACAAATTACATTATGTTTAGACGGTTTAGTATTTTTTATACTTGAATTTTTACTTATGGTTTTTTAATTTTTTCTTTTTAGGATTATTCAATTATTAACTCAGTGTCTTATCTAAGCTTTCTTTACATTTAACAACCAAAAAAGTTTAAAATTACTACATTTGTAGAAGAAAATTAAATTTTTCAATCGTGCCGATGGAACAGAAATTAAAAATGAAATAAAAGAGAAAAGTCGAGCGACATTATACATCTCACATTTGCTGCACTTTGTTTTAGACATCCGCATAACTCCTTTAAATCGAATATTGTTCTTAATATTATGACAATGTCGTTACATAAGCGAAAATTTGAACTATTCCGTTTCTAAAAATATTTTTTATTAATATGTAACCGCTTCATTACACTGTCCAGTACGAATTTGAACAATACAGTCAAAAGAGGCTTGTTCTGAAAGTTTCTCCTATACCTTCACTATAGCATAAGAATCTCATGGGCATACCCTTACTATCATTACTTTCCTTTACACATTTAATTCTACTAGCATTCCGAATAACTTCTTTCTTCTTGCTGTATCATAGCCATTACTGATATTAATATAAAGACTTTTCTCTAACAATAATCTCCTTTTCCATAATTGGCTTTAGGTTTTAATTAACAGAATTAAATTTTATGCTACATTTCAGCAACGCTATTACCCTAAAATACGCCTATTAATTTTTTTTGCATCCCCCCCCATAAACTCACAGGAATGTTTTCTTCTTGCTATGTTATTTTAGTTAGCTCATACATTTCCTTTTTTTAGATCAGCTAGCCGTATTTCAACACTTTTCTTGTGATCTAGACAATACCCAGTGCTTCATTTCAATTTTTTTTTGGATAAGTTTTGGTCTTAATTCTTACTCGCATTGGTTCCATTTCAATAGTGTCTCGAAGTATTTTTTCCACAATTTAATATTTTTTGTTTGTTGCCTACTAATTTTTTTCAACATTTTTATACAATTTCAGTGTAGTTTTATATCCTTTTTTAGTACTTTTACTGTTGTGTCTTTATTATTCAATATTTTCCATTATTATCAGTTTCTTTTTAGCAGATTTGTTTCTTTACATTCTTTATAAGTTTTCTTAGTTGCTGTATTTATCTGGTTAAAAACATTTTTTATTTTGTTTTTTCCTAATATTTTTGGTGAAATTTTAATTGTAACATTTTGCACCTGTTTCCACTTTTGTTCTATAAACTTTTCCCTATTGTATTTTCTTAATTCCTCTGAAATTTTTGAGCTTATGTTGGAGCTGTCAAAGAAATGTCACAAACATTAATCGCCACCCCCCCTCCCGTCATACATGTATCTGTACGTTACATACATCTGTAACATGTCTAGCATCTATTGATACATAATCTATTTGTTTTCTCGTCACCCCGTCGAGGGAGATCGAGATCTCTTTATAAATCCTTTCATGTTTGAATCTCTTCCAGCAAACCATCGTAATATTACTTATTGCAATATCTCTCTATTTTATAATACTTCTCCCCAATTAAGATTTTAATGTTGTATTTGCTATACTACTCGCCATTATCTAAATTTCATATTCTGTTCTATTTCATCTTATTTCTTAAATAGCCTAACACTTATGAATAACCAACACTTTCATTTTTTAATTAGAATCTTTGTTTCCGAATGAGGAACGATTGGATGTATGACGATTTGGCACAAATGGGTTTTATTATTATAAGACTAGTGACATTGTTCAACAAAAGCAACAATCCTTTCTTACTGAATAGCATAGAGTTTAAATAAATAATTTATTATCGTAAGCTTAGCTAATTTACTTGTTGATTTATTAGATTTGCAATAAAAATTTATTTAATTTAATTATTAAATTTTAAATTAAATAATTCGGTTAATAGAGCAATAACTCCAAATAAAGGGTTATTTTTTATTTACTTAGCGTGTAAAATCTTGAATGAACCAAATTTTAAATGATATCGTCGATTAAGCATTTTCTTATCTTAATGGAAACACTAACTTAGAAACATAAATAAAATTGAATAATATAATGAGGAATTTTATCAAAACCCTTCAATGGAGCCTTTCATTTGTTTGATCGTTATAATTTGTAGACCAAATTTTATTTACTTAAATTATAAATTAATTTCCGTATCAAAAAAAAGTTTATGCATGCCAAAATAAAAAAAATTGATTTGACTTCTTATATTTTTAACACTCGGATCGTAAATATTTACAGGATTTGCTCCTTCATTTAACTTGTACACTAAAATGCCACAACCCATAACTTTAACGAGACTTGAACCCGGCTGCGTTTCATAACACGACGATTCTCTTCCTCATAAAACTGTAGAATCAAACCACACCCTAGTTACCAATAAAAAATAATCTTATCGTTATTGTGATGTTGAACATAATAACAAAAAATTAATTCCGTGACGAGATAACAGTAAGTTGATTTATAAATTAATTCGAGCGACTATAAGCATTAAAAGTCAGTTGTAAGCAAATACAATATGCAAAAGTATCCATGATTTAGTTTAAATGTTAATGATTTTATAATTGTTATAAAATATTTTTAAGTTTCAATCTTTATGGCTTAACTGATACATCAATCAAAAGTTAGCGGGCATTATTGTCATAACCGGCGCAATTTCGTCCCGTTTAATGTCTCGTGATCTAAAAATGCGATCGCTACCGTAAATCCTGATATACGAAAGCTGGCAAAGTTTCGCAGTCTGCAGCGAACTCTGGAAGCTTTGATCATGAAACTCATTTCGGCTGCCCACGCAAGGAACCAGCGTCGCAGACGTTTAGATTAAGGGCGGCAGCGTAATTGAGGTTTTTCACGCGACCGGCCGCGTGCGTGATAACGAGGCCCTAATAGTTCCGTGATAGAATTATAAGTGCCCTGATCGGCGCGTTTCATGTTTCCCCTAATTCGTGTTTTGGCGAACGCGCGAAGGCGTCGATCGCAGCCTTGAACTATCATTGACATTTCGTCGTTTGAGGAGCCGCCTCATTAATTATGCGGCGAGTGAACACAGGCATCCACTCTAACGTATCTGATAACACGCCGAAGCCTCGCGGCACGCATATCTTCGATGGGGCGATAGCAGCGCCGTGCCGGCTAGGAGAGCAATGCTTACCGATGGCCGCCCGATATCACCCGCTTCACCTTAACTGTAAATTGGTTCGCCGGCAACTGGCAATATTTTGACAGCCCTCGCCACCGCGCCCAAAAGTGTGTCACGTTTTAACCCTGAATCTAAATCGGCTCGCCATTATCCCTCAACTTTCCCCTCGGTGGAGCAAAAACTGGAGTCACTTTCCATCCTGGCCTTCGACCGTTAGTCGCCCGGTTTTAATGCCTTCCCGCTTATCTGAAAGCACCTCCGATGCCGAAGATAGGGCGCGAGATCGCGGCCAACGCACTTGGGAGGCGCTGGGAGGCCGCCGTCTGAGGACGTTTTCTTGTAGAGCCGAGCGTGGATCGAATTAACGATAAATTATATTCCGTACGATAAAGGCGGAATTCTGCTTCGGGTTTCACAGCTGCACAGGTACATAAACATGCTTTTTAAAGGCCCACATTATAAAAAAAGGAGCCGTCGTTTCCTTTGAAAACCACGCTTGCAATATCCAACACATTAGTTGTCAAAGTGGTGCAGTAACATTACGAGTTTATGCATACGTGCCGCGCCTTGTGTTAAATTTACTGCCACAACTACTTTAATCTTTGCCCAAGGTTGATGTGCGTAAAATCCTATTTTCGAACGGCATTCGCCTATTCAACCCCTTCGGAGGTACGCTGACTTTGTTGCTACGTTGCTGCAACACCCACATTTTTTTTGACTGGGGCGTCTTCAGGTTTATAACCTTCAGGATCTTTTCTATTAGTCTACATTTTTTTTATATCGTGCACTGAAGTTATTGCAACTGGAAACGAAAAATAAAAAGTATTATCATTAAATCAAAAAATTCCCTAAATTATTTACATTTTTTATAACTCAACTTTTATCAATATATTTGGTAGCTTAGTTTAAATATTATGCTTTAAACATGTCTTGGATATAAAATAATTTTTTATAATAATTTTTTTCTACATTTATTAGTATACATGTGCAAAACTGACTATGTTAAAAAATATAATTTAGTTAAATTCGGAGAAACATGGCACATATTAAAGTTATCAACATAAAGACTGACAATGGGAATGAAAGGAAAATTATCACACGCGAAGTTTGAGAGGTGGTGTTTGAAATAAACGAAAACGTTAAAAGCGTACAAGTGAGAGTCAGATATTTAAGCCTGGTAATAGGTGAAGACTCTGTACGTATGGTACTATCAAAAGCTAATGGAGAACACACTGGAAAAATCTGGCATGACCAAGTAGAAAGTTATAATAAAAAATTAAAGTTAATAATAAATATGCGTTTGTAAGTATGGGGGCATATGTTGCAAACTTTTTATTTATCTTAAATTTTACACTTAAATCTACATATTGAATTGTAGTCATTAATTATTAAAATTAGATGCAGGAAAAATTAATTGGAGCCTTAATTGAGCTGACGCAACACTTCTGTAACAATGAGTATTGCTAGAAATGCAGCGGGTTGTTTTCAATATTATTTTCCATTGTTCGTATTTTTCTGAATAACTATTATTAGTAGCGCTTAAGGATAATTTTTTAGCTATATCTGGGTTATAATTGCCTATATCTATGTCTAAAGTGCCACAAAACTCATCTATCCTCAAAATCCTTTTTAAGCCTGCCTAATTAAGAACGCAATTTCTTTCAAAACTGGATATTTTTTACTAATATTTATGTATACCACTATGCATCAATGGCAGTTACCTAAAACTAAATTAGATGTAAATAAATTTTTGACTTCACTCAAAGAATTGGCATGTTTGCTATTATTCACATACTAGCTGATTTGCAAAGAGTTAAACAATATATTGGTTTATTCGTGGATAAATCAGCTATTGTCTATAACAAAAATATGCTCTAACAGCGCGTGAGTTTACAATCTTGCCATGAAATATATAAAGAAAATTTACATAAATAAAAATAGTAAAAATTTTTAAAAGAATGGAATGCAGAGAACGAGGGTCTAGAAAAGCCCCCCTCTGGGGATTTATATATGTTCGTCTATTTTAGACAGAATAATTTTGCTCTTTGTGTGTTTACAGAAATTTCAAACAAAAATAAAAACAAAATTAAAAAATAATAAAAATTAAAAGACTAATATTTAAGCTTAAGTTACAAAGGATAGTAACAAATAATTGACAAATCAAATAAAATGTAAATATCGAAAAAATTAAAATAGCGCAATTAAAGTACTGTTTAAAGCGTTAACAACAAATAGATTGTGTTACAAAAGATTAAAACTGCAAAGAATGCAATAATAAGAAAGCTGTGCTTATTTCACAAAAACTAATTCAAAAATTATTTGTTCCGAAAGTATCAAGGCATATAATATAAAAAATATAATTACAATAACATAACATATCTTCTATATGTACGTAGCCTCAATCACCTTTAAAGTAAGGATGTTAGGATTCCTTACACTTTGCAGACGTGAAAAACCAAGGTACGGCTATTGCGATTGAGCTATTGTTTTCGAATTGTAATTGTAGATTCAAATTTTGTCTCTAGTTATAACGTTTGTGAGGAAATTTGGTCCATTAGCAGCAGTCTAAAGCAAGCGCAATCTTCCTTCTAATCTGACAACAGTCTGAAACGAATTTTGCTGCAATACGTTTCATACCAATATCTTCTTTCAATGTTTTACAGCTGCTAGATTTTAAACTTCCCGCTTCATCTTCTTGTTCTCGGACTGCCAATTGTAACCCGTACAAGTTTTACATTTTTTGACGATTTCCTTTTTACTAGTCTTTTAAATAGTGGATCATTTATAACAGATTTTGGTTTTTTGCTTTTATTTGTTCTGCAAACAAATGTTCCAAGGAATGTCTATGCGAATTACAGTTTATTATCATCTGCTGCCAAGTTACACCAAGGTTTTCCAAACTGTTTTCATTATATTAACATTGATTTGTTATTTTTAGGGTAATCCTGGTATGTTCATCCCCTGTGAATTTGAATGCGAGATTATTTAAAGCAGTAGCAACTTAAATTTATTTATTATGTGAGTTAAAAAGTGACTTTTTTTAGCACAATATTATTTAAGTAACACGTGAAGATATCGAAATCATATTTTGGGGGCCTAAATTTTTTCCCAGGCGTTAGCTCTCGACGCTCTTCCTTATTAATATATAATTTGTCAAATCATGCTTTAAAAACTTTTTAAAAATAAATTGTTTATATTTTCTTAACAATGCACAAAAGCAAGGCAGCACTAGTATATAAGAAATTCCAAATAGTGCGTCTTCTTCACGTTTAGTTTGTGTTTGAATTGTCTTGCATATTGTTTACAAAAATAAATCATCTGACCGTCATGAAAACGAAATCGAAAGTCAACATTAAAGAAAAACGAGTAATAGATTATTTAAAAAATGAATGTTTGGAAGTGCATCTTTTAATTTGCACGGTCTTTTTAATCTTTCAGGAACAATGATAATTTGTGTTTTTCTAATGAAATATATATATCCCTTGGAAATAGTTTAAGCAAAATATTTTTATTTGAAAATCGGTTAATATTTTTATGGCATAATTTTTAGACATTTTAAGTATTAAAGTGTAAATAAAAATTTAAATGTTATCTTCTTTTTTATGGAAGAATGCTTTCTGCTATTTTGTAAAAATACGCAAACACCTCGTGCATAGATACGCGGGTTTATTATTACTTAAATCCACACATTTTGAAAATCTCGTCGTTTTTAGATGCATTTTTTGAGAAATATCTTTAGTAGGTGATTTTTGATATAACCGATTGTAAATAAAAAGTAATTTAATATTCCTTACAATAAACCCAACAGAAACCAAAATAAATTCTTACAAGTTTCTAAATAGTGATACATTATTAAAGTGTAATTTTTTATAATTCCAAAGTAAGCATCGCGCACGTGTACCTTATCTTATTTAGTGGAACTTTATAATTGCCCGAACAATTATGAGTGGCCTGCAGTGGAGGGTGGGCTCATTAACTGCGGCGGCCGGCGGCCGCTTATCCAAACCGAAAATAAAATTCTGCAATCTAAGGCCATTTTCATTCCTGCGGTTATTGCAATATCTATACAGCAATATTTGCGCTGCCGGCGTCTGTCGGTCTGAGTGTGTTTTACGGCAGCAACCGCTACGTCATTTTACATCGCTCGTAAATCAACACAGCTCTAATGTGTCCTGATGCATCCAGACGTGGTGTGGTGCTGCTGGTGTCCCGAGATACCATAATCTAGGGAAATCTGCAGACTGCAGGAAGCGGGGAATTATGGAGGGCGGAAGTGCGCTGCCGCCATTCTTCGCGCTAATTCTCGGACGTGCAATTAACGCATCGCGGCTGTGTCGCCACACAATGTTGCATGCAGATGTCGAGGGCGTTTCTTTGGATCATTTAAACGTATTGACAATTCTTAGGTTTCTAAATGGACGTGGATGATTGGAAAATTTGTTAAAAAAATACTCAATTACATATGAACAAAGACACTGTCAAAACAAAAATTATTAAGTATTACCAGCTCAATATACAACATAAAAAGCGCACACAATTTTTCTTATTACAATCGGATGCAAATACCTTAAAATAATTTATAAATAAACCTAATAGCAACGTGTAGATCAAATTATTTAATTATAAAGCGAAACTAAAAGACACGATATGACCACAAAGCGTTCAATTCAATAAGCATTATAAAAAACAAAATTACAATTGCAAACTATTGCACACTTCCAAATAAAACATGCATTGTGTAATAAAACGTGACAATAAAACAATTGGTATAAATTAGAGTTAATTGTTATACAAAGAATGTATAGTAAACTAAAATAATTAGTTAATATAATTTGGTATGTGTGTGTTTATAAATGGTACATAAAATAAAAAATAGCTAACTGTAACCTTGATGTTAAAAACAGGGCGAAATATTTTAAACATTTTTTTGTAGTGCAACCTTACGATGCAAAACAACGTATTTTTTTAATTAATTAATTCGCCTACACGGTTAATTGATTTTTAGGTTTATTGCTGTTAATTAGCTTTACTTTCTTTATTTACTTAATTAGTTTTTAGTTTCAGATTTTTTAATTTAGCTTGAATTTGTAAATTACTTTCAGCGACTACTAATTTTTATCAGTTAGCTACTTAAGTATTGAACTGAAGCTTAAGTTTATTTTGTTTTAGGTGAAGTAAGTGAAGTTACTTTTTCAGTAAGTTTGTTCTTTTATAATTCGCTGTAGGACAAATTAATTCCACTAACGTATTTGGAAATTTGTGTGTTTTTTTTATAACTTAAAATCTTAAAGTACTGAGGCTCACAAAAATATTATTTAGTTACAAAATACACAGTAAATTGTTACAAATATTTAAAATAAGTGAAAAAAATAAGTTTATCTATCCTATAATACTCTAGTTAGACCAACATTAAAAACACTAAAACATTTGTTATAAGTAAAAAACGATACAACTGACAATTTTTGGAAGTTTAAACCAAACATAGCATTATTTAATGAAATTTCGTTCAACGAGTGCAGAGTAGTTGGTCTTGATTTACACTTAAAACCATTAGATCTTTGTGGATGAAGGTTTTCGAATTGGTTTATACAAAGTATTAAACCTATTTTTAGTTTGTTTTTGAGGCGTTGGAACAACTGAAATGCTCTCAGTATCAATTTTTTGAGTTAGATAAGCATGATCTAGTATTCTATCTCTATCAAGTGATACAATGTCTATAACCTTAAACTCAGAAACATCATTCTCTACTATGTTCAGTAAAACACTAAAGTAAAGCTTTGATATTTTACTCTTCGGGTACTATGAAAGTATAATTCTAGCAATTTAAAAAATTTTCTCTCGCACTCTGCTATTTGAAAACCGAGCACAATACTTTTTTTTGGTAAAATATAGCACTTTAACAGAGTTAGTATAGGACGTAGTAGCTTTGTAGTTTTTGTGGGATAAACTAATACTGATCAAATCAAATCGAAAAATATTACTGAATTATTGTGACCAGATTTTAGATTTATGCAGACTTTTAAGATTAGAGTAACCTGTCTGCATATTATATTCGTCACCTTAAAACACAAAAAAAGAGGAAGAGTATACATAGCACATAAAAGATTTCAACGTTTCCTCTATAAGTTATTGTTGCTAAATTTTTTAAATTTTTGGTATCACACTTATCATAAGATCTATTGTTTAAATGCAATCTAGTGTTATACATATTAAAGGTTTTTATGTCATTTTATCACTGAGCAAATAAAATATAGCCTGGTAATTTCTTTGTGCATTACAAAGACTTGTAATGTTAAAACATTTTTGTGATTATGAGTTAACTGTAACGTCCTAAGCAAACTTAAGCAAATCACAATTGTTTTTTCTTTTCCCCCATCAAAATTACAGTTTATGTCAATATAAAACACAGTATTTTTATACGGCTTGAATCCGTGAGTCTGCAATTTTCTTATGTACCTAACCTTTCTTCTTCTTCTTCAAATGCCATCTCCGCTTCGGAGGTTGGCAATCATGTTGGCTATTCTAATTTTTGATATTGCTACTCGAAACAGTTGACCAGAGCTGCAGCCAAACCATTCTCGTAGATGGCGCAGCCATGACATTCGTCTTCTACCAACGCTTCTTTTTCCCATGATCTTGCCCTGTATTATAAGTCGTAGTATGTTGTACCGTTCTCCACGCATGATATGTCCCAGATATTGGAGTTTTCTTTCTTTGACTGTATTTGTAATTTCCTTCTCCTTTCCCATTCTTCTCAGTACCTCCAGATTTGTCATTCTATCCGTCCACGATACTCTTAAAATCCTCCGGTAAGTCCACATCTCGAAGGAGTCAAGTTTGTTTGATGCGGCTTGATTTAACGTCCACGCGTCCATACCGTACAAAAGTACACTAAACACATAGCATCTGAGTAGTCGTATTTTTAATGGTAACGACAGATCCTTACTACAGAAGACGTTTCTCATTTTTAGAAAACTTTCTACTCTTGATCTTATTTCTGCCGTGTAGTCGTTGTTTTCTGTAATTAGACTTCCTAAGTAAGTGTATTTCTTGACTCTTTCTATCTGTTCTCCTCTAATTCTTAAGCTGTCGTTGTTGTTATTGTTTTTACTGATCTTCATAAACTTCGTCTTTTTGATATTGAGTGATAAGCCGTATTCCTCACTATAGTCAATTACTTTATTCATTACCCTTTCTAGATCTTCTAAGTTTTCAGTGATAATTACGGTATCATCTGCATATCTTAGGATGTTTATTGGTTTTCCATTTACCTTTATTCCCGCAGTTTCAGATTCCAGGGCTTTTTTCATTATTTCCTCTGAGTAGGCGTTAAATAGACCGGGCGACAGAACACAACCCTGTCTGACACCTCTTTGAATTTCAGTTGCTTCTGATGTTTCGTTTCCTATTCGTACTGTAGCCTTCTGGCTGTAATATAAGTTTGATATTAGTCTTATATCTTGATAATCTAATTTCTTATTTTTGAGAGTTTCTATGCGTGCGTCGTGTCTAACTCTATCAAAGGCTTTATTATAGTCTATAAAGCATAGATATACACTTTGGTTAACATCCAAGCATAGATATACACTTTGGTTAACATCCAAGCATCTCTGAATAAGCACGTTGAATGCAAATAATGCTTCTCTTGTCCCCACTCCATTTTGAAAACCAAACTGTGTTTCACTGATATCTGCTTCTAGTTTCCGGTGTATCCTAGAGTAAATGACTTTTAAGAGAATTTTTAGTGTGTGAGACATAAGACTTATAGTGCGGTAATCACAGCATTCTTTGGCATTAGCTTTCTTTGGTATACATACAAACGTTGAGATTAAATTTCTTGAGGTATAATTCCGGTTTTATATATTATGTTGAATAGATTTACCAGTATATCTAGATTCTCTTCGTCAATTAGTTGTAGGAGTTCACTTGGTATTTCATCTGGGCCTGGGGCTTTACGATTTTCATTGTTTTCATTGCATGTATTATTTCGCTTTTGTTATGTCTGGTCCTATATCTTAGTTGGGTGTGTATGTTCGGGTTTTCTTCTCTCTGATCTCTGAATAATTCTTCTATATATTCTTTCCACCTACACAATTTCATAGCATTTTCTGTTATTATATTTCCTCCTTGTTTAATAATATGTTGGCATTCTTTTACGTGTTGTATCAGCTATTTCCTTTACTTTTTATGTAGGTTAAACATGTCATGCTTAATTTGAAGGTTTTCTATTTCTTTACATTTTCAGCGTAATACTGTTCTTTTGCTGCTCTTATTTTGCTTAGTATTTCCTCTGTAGATTTTAGTACATGTTTTTATTTCAATTTTTGTATCTTCTTCTTTGTTCCATTAAGTTCAAAATCTCGTCTGTTATCCACTCTTCCCTTTTATACCTTGTTTCTTTCAGTAGCTCTTTGCTAGGTTTTAGGATTGATTCTTTGAAGGATACCCATCGTTGTTCTACTTTGTTTCCTGCTTCAAGTTCAGTATTAATTTTTGATAGATTTTTGTTGATCTTTTGTTTTAGCACTTGTTGTAGATCTGTTGCCTTGAGGAGTTCTACATTAAGTTTATTTTCGTTATTCCTTATATTAACCTTTTTTAAGGTGAGATGAAATTTGGCAACTAGGGGGTTATGATCGGAAGATACGTCCGCTCCCGGGTATGTTTTCACAGATCTAACTGCGTTTCTGTATCGTTCATTTATTAATATGTCGATCTGATTTCGAACAATGTTGTCTTCGTTGTCTGCAGGAGATTTCCATGTGTATAGCCGTCGTTTAGGCAGTTTGTAAAATGTGTTTAGTACTATGAATTTGTTTTCTTGGCAAAACTCGACTAGACGATCTCCTCTTTCATTGAGAGTACCAAGTCCATAGGGTCCAACAATTGTTTCAACTTTCCCTTCTCCAATTTTGGCATTTATATCACCCATGACCATTGTTATATCTCGTGTTTTTGTACTTTTAAGTACCTTTTGTATTTCAGCATAAAAGTTTTCAATTTCATCGTCTTGTTTATCTGCCGTGGGTGCATAAATTTGTATTATATTAAGTTTTCCATGACAAGTTAGTAGCTGTAGCAAAATAATTCTTTCTGAAACAGGTGTAAAACCGATAACTGATTTATTTGTTTCTTTATCGACCATTATTGCAACTCCGTGTCTATGCTGCCTGTGTTGGGCCATCTAGATTCCGAAATTCCCAAAATGTTTATCTTCATCCTACTCATTTCTTGTTCGACATTTTGTGTTTTACCAGGTTCATACATGCTGTTAACGTTCCAAGTAGCGATCTTTATTTCTGTCTTGTATATATTGATAGGTGTAGTCGTAGTCGTCGTCGCGTGGGGGTTTTGCTGGATGACGACCTGGGAAGCCCCACTATTTCTTCCCCTGCCGGATCTTGGCATCCGAAAACCATGATCAGTAATCTTTACTCTTCCGCCGTCCATAGCCATATAGATTAACTAGGAAGAATAATGTGGTGGTCATTCCAAGGCCTTCCACATCGCAGTTTCCCAACCATACCGCTGTTCCAGCTCTGCTTGTGAATATCTAATTCTAAGCCCAGCCAACATCATTTGTCTTCGGCCTTAGATTAGTTTTGGTAAAGCTGCTGCCCTTTACCAGGGTTATCCAATCAGCCGCCCACTATGGATCAGACGCTATGATCTAGTTTTGGTCCACCCCGGGTATTTTATTTCCCCGGTACCCGCTATATCTAGCGAGCATCCCCCTATCGGCCACCTGGGGAGGCGCCCAGTGGGGGACCTAGCAACCTCCCTGGGGTTTCCTTTCTTCACTTTCTTTGATTTTTAGATAATAACCCAAATTCTTGAGACTAATAATATTGTCATTTGTTGTTTTTAATTGCATTTATAATTGGTTAGTAGGCTTTTAACCCTCTAGTTACCGCTTGAAAAATTCTGTTTTCTTTGGTATGCCACAGACGTTTTTCTGAAGAACCTTAATAATTTTTTTTTGTAAGTTGTGCATTAAGTGCGAATGAAAATTTGTGATTTATTCCTCTCACTTAATCAATTGATCTTAATCGTAGGTGAGAGATAAACCAGACCCTGGCAGTGGCTATACTAATAATTGGTACGCCATATTAGATTAGAACAAAATATTAACATTTTGGCTGCCTAATAATTAAGTGATAGTTCAAAAAGGAGGATGGACAAAATCCTATAGACGTTGCCTCCCCCCCGAATAAAAAAACTTAAAAGTTCTAACTGGAATATAAGACGAGATTAAAAGTTCTATCTAGGTCATGTTCTAAGACCAGTAGCTCAGGCCAGAATCAATTCTAAATTCTGATTGCAATAAATCTTATTAGAGCTGACTGTTCTCTATCATTAGACACCAAGATCATCTTTGTACGTCTTTTCTAGCCGGCGCTATGACCTTTTTTTTTCTAAAAGTCCTATAGCCTATATCTCAAATCGCTTTCTTGGTACCCTCTGGAACTCACCGAAATTAGTGTCGCGAGATTTCAGGCTCTTGTTTAGATCCTCATTTGTCATCGTGCGGCACTTCGTAGTCCTACTATGTCAGGTCAAGTTTTAAGGCCAGATTCAGTTTTACGTTGTGATCGCGATAAATCCTCCTATCAGTAGACACCGAGATCATTTTTGTACGACTCTCCGTACCGGCGCTATGGCCCATTTTTTAAAGTTCTAAGGCCTATATCTTTGTTGCAACCGGGTTGGTTCGTTAGACAATATTGCTCAGGACACTTAGGGCTTTCGATTGACATAGGTTTCGTCTGAGTACCCAAATTTTCGA
This sequence comes from Sinelater perroti, assembly GCA_036346155.1. Lineage (NCBI taxonomy): Eukaryota > Metazoa > Arthropoda > Insecta > Coleoptera > Elateridae > Sinelater > Sinelater perroti. The sequence continues at coordinate 1,125,116 of JARFIY010000195.1, forward strand.
TTCGGGGCCCAATCTGCCCACCCTACTTTACGTAAAATGGGTTATAAAAGCATGTAGCCTAATGCAGTAGCAACTTTTCAGCTAACCTGAATTATAAAATTGTTTTTAACACACAAAAAGTGTGCAAAAATTGAGAATGATATAGTTCACGTAAATGACTCGGCTGTATTTCTACACGATTTAACGGATCCACAGGTTCGTCTAACCTTTAGGTCATCCTATAATATAAAATCAATTGTTAGAAAAGGTAAAATAATAAGTAGCCTGAGAAAAGCTCTTGGGGTAAGCAAAAGACAAAGTTTTAAATAACCTTTTAAATCAAATTTGTACCTCAAACACAGTCTAAACAATAAAAAAAACTTAAACTCTGTCGCAGTTGCAATTAGTGAGCCTCATTGGTTTCTTTTAGATTTGCTCACATCTAATTTAATTTTTTTTTAGTATCGGCAGATCGAGTGATTTTTAACAGCTCCAGTGTTTTTGTAGTAAGATTTCAAACTTTCAGTTTTATTTACACATAAACCAAACGATAATTTCATTTTTAATTCTATTGTATTTTAAATGTTTACTCTTAATTAAGCTTAAGTTTATAGAAGAAGATAATTTTATCGTTGTAGAGTTTAAAAGGAATTTAAATTTAAATTAATCTAACGTTGTTTTGTTAAGTTTTTAATAAGCTTTAGAAGCTTAAAACGATGAAGTTATCTCTCTGAATTAGAAAATAGTTTTGTTGTGTAACACCTCGCTGAAAAAATTGTGCATTCTTCAGCTTTAAAAATTAAAGCAACGTAATTTTTGAACAGATGACGTACAGCTAGAAAAAGCGCTTGTAATTGTTGATAACGCATTTTAGGCCTAAACTCGGATTTTTTCTTTTTCAACTTATTCCATCAACACGAAAGATTCTAGCACTTTTTTTAACATTTTAATGGCTCACTTCATTGAAATGATTAATAATAATGTTAAATAACTAAAGCTTTATCGACAAACAACATACTTTTACGTTGAAGTTCACATATCTATTTCAATTTATTCTCCTAACAAATAATAAAATACGTAATTTAATATTAAATTTTTCAACATTTTTGTGCCAACAAACTTAAAGTTAATTTATTTTTTATAAATATTTCAGTAATTATTCTTAAGACGAACAATATATAACTCGTTTTCACTCCCATAAATAATTCGTTCAGAAATGTGTCATGTTTAAAAGTTAGTATTTAAAATATGAAACGTAGGCTGACAAGAATTATATTTAAAAATAAAATAAGATATAAATGCAATTAATTGTTTTTAATTTATAAATGTTTTTAAAAAGCTCTTATATTTCAAAGTACTTTTATTTGAACGCACAATAACAGTATTAAAAAATGTAATAAAGGCATTTTAGATCAACTAAACGTTAGCGCAACCAATTAAAATACAAACAGAAAATCATAAAATGCATTAGTGGGGAAAGAAAAATATAAAACGCATGCATATGCATTAAACGAAATTTGAATGCATAGCCCATATTTACACATTTCCAATGTAAATACAACATAATGAGCTATAAAATGCCAAGAAGCGTCAAAACAACTATAAGTTTGTTATGTAGTAGTCATACATCATTGTTGCCATTTAAAGTATTCTTAAGCAGATCGCATATCTGCTAGCTAATTCAATAGAAAGCACGTCTAGTTTTTTAAATAAAATAAATAAGAATGTTACAGCTTAGATTTTAAAGAAACAGTAAGAAAATTGTAAGTTAATTAAATTGTAAAAGTATAACAAATTATGGAAGGAATAATGCAACTAAGATGGAACAAAACATTGTCAATAAAAAAATAGATTCAAATATGTGGTAAAGACCAAAAAATTAATAACATGCATAAGCGATAATAAATATATATGGCGATGAATTTGGTGTTACCTACTAATAATTTGTAATGCATCACTAAATTACTGATCAAGGAGAATTTAAAAAAACAAAAAAATTAACAATGCACCCACCCCTCCACAAGAACACGAATATGAAACTACACATAACATCGACTTGAGCTAAGCTATCGCACTTTAAGAGAACCATTCATTCGAAACGTCTGTAAAAGGAAACTGATATTTTTGACATTCGAGATGTTGCGGTTCCAGAGCGGCGATGGCTAACCGCAGCGCGGATATCTCAGCGTTTAAATCTCCACATGCTAGTTAGCGTGCAGCAAAAACAGCCGCTAATGCTCTAATGGCACAGAACGTCCAAACTACTGAATCACTGATTAATCAGGCGGGACTGTAAAAGGCAAATCGCTTCGCCAGATACACTTCATAAATGATCTCGTCTTCCTACACGCGACAGCGGCGGAGCCGCCGCGGCCATTTGTGTCGCCCGACTTTTCGGCTTCGGGTGATCTTATCTCGGCGACTTATTAACGATTTCTGGATGCCAAAAATGGCTGCGGACCGACTGCCATGACTGGCGGCCGCAAATTTTCCGGGGCCTCTGTACGCAGGCCGCACGTACGGAACGGCGTTGCCGCCCGGCGACTGCTTTCCGGCTCCGTCTACACGTAATTTAGTTCAGTTTTTATGAGCCGACTGCCCAATTAAACTAAATGAGAGCCGGAGCGTATAATGGCATCGATTCTAAAAATCGATCTTCCGTTTATTAGAACGGAATCCCGTGCGCCTCGGCCGCGGCGGCAAATGTTTGCTTCGTGCCGGGGACTCGATGAGCCGTAGGCGAATGGGGAAATGCTTACACGAATATTTTGGCTCTGTTTGGCTATAATCCTTCCAATTAAGGAGGCGATTTCGACAGGCCGACTGGCAGTCACACGAGAAAAATCCGGAGACGAATAACAGTGCCGTTCTTTTCTAAATTAGTTGCCGTACGAACAGCAAAAACCGATGTTATAATGAATTCCAAATGTATTCTTCCGAAATGTTCACTTAATTAAGACCTGCGTGTATGAAAATTCAACGATTTGCTCTAGGAGAGGCCACAACAAAACATAAAATAGATAATTTTGCAATTATTTTAACACAAATACGTCTACTAACGTTTTAATTGCCTTTTAGACAAACCAACTAATTTTACGGATTGGTTTGTATAAACAGTACAAACAGTATACTAATAAATAATATATTGTAATTCTTTTGTCAGTTTTCTTAAAGATTTTGAGTTAGTCTAAAATTAAAGGTCACTATCACCCAAAGGACAATTTATACCTGATCTCATTTGAAACCAATGTTTTATCTAAACCTGGCTTCTTTAATTCTAAAATAATTGCACATCAATTAAATGCAACAATATTTGTGTTTTTACTTACCCAAGTAATTGCTTATATCTTTTTTGTATTTTTAAGGGGAGGTGATACACTCTATATCCACAATGTTAAATTTGCTATCTTTATATGGTGTTGAAATTTGGTACACAAATATATTGATGGGTTTTTTTACAAATTGGCATTTTTTAAATGTTTTAAGTTACAAAAACATGAAAAAGGATTTTTCCTTGGAGTGAATAAAAAAATATTCATTTTACACAAGAGTATACTTAAATATTTTGGGAGTTTTTAAGTTAATAACTTAAAAAAATGTCAATATATTCTACAGTTACCGCAAAACAACTGGTAAAAATTTCATGCCGGTAGCTTACATAGTTCTTGAAGAAAACATGATTGAATCTTTAAAAAACTTACTTGCGGAAAAAGTGATATGAAGATATGCGCTATGTTAGTGCATCCCTGGTCTATATACCGGATCATCTGGATCATTATCTTTATCCTCCTGTGCTTTCCTTTTGTTCCTGGTTAGTACCCAGGAATTTTTGTTGGTCGCATTAGCTTGCAGATCTACTGCAACAGCTGCTTCCATTTCACTGACCCCAGTATAATTACTTTTGCACTCACAACTGTCTTTATGTTGTTTCAATTTCTGTTCACAATTCTTTACATTCTCACACTTTTGACAGTATTTACTCAAGGGTTTAACATCTATGAACTTTCCTGTATCAATACTTTTTTTTTATTTAACACGCACTAAGCGTATACATTGCAACTAGTAAATACTATCTAGCAATTTGTTCTTAATAAATTCTTACTTAAATTCAAGTTTAAAGTCTTAAATCTAGGTAAGTCTTAGCAGCTGGTGGATATACTCCCATTGGCGCACTCCACATATGTTAAAAACACTTCGTTCACATGTTTTAATTGCTCATAATTCACTTAACTTAACTTACACTACGTATAAGTCCACTGTTGTCGAGTAATTGTAGCACTTCGACATTCACATGTTCATCTAGTCTTGCTTCGTGTTTTTTCGCAAACCGTTTAATTTCCTCACTGACTATAGGCACTTTTAGGTCCCTGTGGATGTCTTCATTTCTAATGTACCATGGAGCGTTGACGATGCTGCGCAGTACTTTGTTTTGAAAGGTTTGAATAATTTTTACATTAGATTTCTTTGTGCATCCCCACAGCTGCACACCGTAAGTCCAAATTGGTTTTAGAATTTGTTTATACAACAATAGTTTGTTATGCAGAGACAGCTCGGAATGTCGTCCAAGCAACCACCACATTTTTCTGAATCTAATGCAAAGTTCTTCGCGTTTTTTCTTTATATGTGCTTTCCACCTGAGGTTGGCATCTAGTGTCATACCCAGGTATTTAGCTGTGTTAGCGTAAGGAATTGTTTGCTGATTGATCACTACAGGCAAGTAATCAATTCTTTTATTGGTGAAGTTTATATGGGTAGACTTCGCCTCGTTTAGTTTAATTCGCCACTTCTTGGTCCACCTGGTGACGTTGTTGACGGCTAATTGTAGTTTATTAGTAGCTACTTCTATTTCGTTGCTTGTGGCCAGTAATGCAGTGTCGTCAGCAAATGTGGCTGTCGTCACTCCATCACTCATGGGGATGTCACTAGTATAAAGCAAGTATAGAACTGGCCCAAGGACGCTTCCTTGCGGTACACCTGCGGCAATAGCTTTTAGTTCGGAGTATTCTTCGCCATATCTCACTCTGAACTGTCGGCCAGAGATGTATGATATCAGAATGTGGCTCATCTGCCTAGGCAGATTTTTAGTTATTTTGTATTCGAGGCCCTCGTGCCATACTTTGTCAAAAGCTTGGGCCACGTCAAGAAATATCGCTGCGCATATTTCTTTTTCTTCTAGGGTTCTTTCAATTACATCAGTGATTCGGTGCACTTGATCAATGGTCGAATGTTTGTTCCGAAATCCAAACTGGTGAGTTGGAATGAGCTGCTTTTCTTCAATAATTGGCTTGAGGCGTTTCAGAAGCAGTTTTTCGAACAGTTTGGATATGTTTGGTAGTAGTGAAATCGGGCGGTAAGATGCTTTCTCATTGGGTGGCTTCCCTGGTTTGGGGATCATAATAACTTCCGCAACTTTCCACTGCAGCGGTACGTACTGTAGTCGTAGCGCAGCATTGAATAGATGCGTAAGCTTCATTATACCCTTTTCTGGTAGTTCCTTTAGCAGTTGTCCACTTATTAAATCATAGCCGGGGGCTTTTTTGGCACTGAGATTCTTTTGTATCTCATTGTAAATTTCTTTTGGAGTTACTGGCAATATGGCCCTGTCCTCCCTGTTGTTTATCTCTGGTAGGTTCTCATTGTCATCAGCTGGATGTGGTTGGAATGTATTCGCTAAGTGTTCAGCAAATATTTCTGCTTTTTCCTCGTCTTTTCTAGCCCATCCGCCATCATTTTTACGAATGGGTGGATTATGATTATGAGGCCGCTTTAATCTCCTTGTGGCTTTCCAGAGAGAGTATTCGGTATCTTTATCGTCTGTTAGTCCCTTTAGGAATTCAGTGAACGTTTCATTCTTAAGAGAACGGATCTCTTCTTTGTTGTTTGTCTGCCGGAGCTCTGGTTTGTTGCCATTTCTTCCGTGCTTTTCGTTTCGCTGAGACAAGTTCTCTGATCTCCCTAGGGTAGTTCACGCCAATTGTTTTTCTTTTTGGCTCAGGGGTATTGCTCCATGCGGCTTGCTGCAGGTCGATTACAAACCGCTCTGCTTGTTCATCTAGCTGCTCAATTGATCTTAGTGGAACATTTAGTTTGATACGCTGTTCTACTTCTGCTCTAAATCCATCCCAGTCAGTCCATTTGTTTGTTAGTGATGGTGAAGATGATTTATTGATTATTGTTTCGCTTAGTGTCAGGATAATGGGGGAGTGGTCTGATGACATGTTGTAGTTATCTTCAATACCAATGTAGTTGGAAGATACGCTTTTCAGTATGAAGAAGTCTATCAGATCTGGTATTTTGTTGCTATCTGACGGCCAGTATGTTGGTTTGCCAGGTGAATGACATACGCATTTAACTTGCTTGATCGCTTCATATAGCTGTTTTCCTTTAGTAGTGACAAGTCTGGATCCCCAGTGGGTATGTTTGGCGTTGAAGTCACCTCCTAATAGGAAGTGATCTCCTAGCTCTTGGAAAAGCCTTATAAAATCATCTTTTTCTAGTGCGTACCTTGGTGGACAGTATATTGCAGCAACTGTGTAATCCTTGGACTTTGTGAGGATTTTTACCGCTGTTGCTTGTATTTCGCGAGTGTTGTAGTTTACTTCTTCATAATGTTTTACGTTATCTTTTAATAATAGCGCCGATCCACCCCTTGCTGTATTATCTGGATGGGGGGTGTGGTATAGTTTGTACCCTTTTATATTTAGGTAGTTTTCCTTAGTAAAATGGGTTTCAGAAATTAGGCAGATGTCTATTTTTTGATCCCAGAGGAATAGTTCTAATTCATGGGCGTGCTGGAGAAGCCCATTTGCATCCCATGCTGCTATTCTAATTGACATAGCCATTTTTATTTCCTAGTTATGGGCGCAACCCTATTGCTATTTTCTAGTTTCGTCACTTTAGTTAAGATAGACTTTATGGATTCTTCTTGCTTTTCGAGTTTTCCAAGAATTGCTTGCAATGTTTTGTTGATTACATCCATATTAGCTTCTTCGATCTTGCCTTGTTGAGTTTTACCTTTTGCCATTCGTGCGTATCTGGTACCTGCTGATCTATTTTGCACAGCCGTACTAGCCTTAGGTAAAGTTGGAAAATTTTGCAGCGTTTTCTTTATTGGTGCCGTTTCTTGGGCATTAGTTGTTCTTCGGTTGTTTCGTTTGTTTTCTTGTAGGGTTTTTTCCCTACGTTTTTGAAGTTCCTTTGCGACTACGCACCCGCGATAGTTTGCCGGGTGAGGTTCTCCACAATTGACGCATTTAGCTTTTGCAGGTTTAGTTAACTTGCAGTCCTTAGTAGCGTGAGGTCCTGCACACTTTACGCACCTTGCCTGTTCGTGGCAGAAGGATTGGGTGTGTCCATACGCCTGGCACTTTTTGCATTGCGGGATAAGGGTTGTTTTCTTACGTAGAGGTTCAATTTTTACCCTCAATCCTGCAATCATACTAATTTTGTGAATATCTTTAATATCTTCTGATTTGTCAAAATCTAACATGTATAGAGGCAGTGGCTTAGTGATGATGCCATTCTCTGTTTTCGTTTTTTTCATAATGTTAGTAACATTTATGATTTTAAATCCTCTTACTTTTAAGTCTTCTGTGATCATTTTTATTGAACACGTCGGGTGTATACCTCTGGCCATAACTTTTATGGGTCGGTTTTGTTTGTCTTCATAGGTGTAATATTCGACATCGTAATTGCGTAGAGTTGAGATCAGACTACGGTATTGCGTTTCATCTGAGACGTTGATCTTAAATACATCATTGTTCATAGCGGTTACTCTATAACTAACCTTTGCTGCTTGCAATATGTCATGTACAGTTTCGTATTCTTTTATATTCATCAGATTTATTGGTGGAGGTAGGGGTGTTTTCTTCTCTTTCGACTTATTGTCTGATTGTTTAGCGGTTGTTGATTGCTGCTGTGGAGAGATCTCCGGGGACGCAATTGCTTTCCGTTTTTTATGTCTTGATTTCTGAACTATCCAGTTTGTTTCTCTAGCTAATTCTTCTTCGTCGGTGTGATATTCGACTTTTTCATCAGTTACTTGCTCTGCTTTGGGTGCCGCCACTGGGTTTTCGAGGCTTTTTACCCTTTGCATTAGCTGGTTGATATTATCCTGTAGAGTTTCGATGGTTGCGAGGGATTGTTGCCAAGCATTCCATAAATTAAGCTCATTTTGAGTTTTTAATTGATTCTCTTGTACAAGAATCTGGTTTTGCTGAGATAATAAAGCCTCAGCTGGTGTTGGAGGTCGTTGTATTAGCGGGAGATTATTCATTCTGTTGCTGTGTGCATATTTGCACTGTTGCAAAATGATTACCTTGTTATCTTACCGAGCAGAGTACAATCACATTTTCAGGCAGTTGCACTTTCTCGGCAGGATCCTTATCACACTTCACTTCGCGTTTTACACGTACTCGCAATCTCGTATTAGATATCACTGCTAGAGCGGCATCCAACACGTCTTCACTCTTAAGCGAGGCTGCGGCTCCGCTGCTGCGATATCACAGGTATAGCTCGGCACGCACGTCTGCTCTGCTTGAAGGCACTAAAAGTATCAATACTTGTTGCAAAAACTATGCCATTGGCAGTTGTATGTCCTCGCTTCTGCCAAGAACCATCCAGGGCAATAGTCAAATTAGTAAAACCTTTTTGGACTGTACAAAATTATTCAACACACTTGCCAGTATTTGAATATTAATTATATGGTTTACCTCGTTCATTGTCACAATCATTATTTTCCTTACAATAAGTGAAAAGTAAAAAGGGGGCCGTTACCCGAACTGTTATAATGACATTTAAACCACATTTAAGACCCTCAGAGATGATTTTTACAAAAATAAGTAATGGTATATTGTGAAATAGACTATGTAGAACTATAATACACAAAAAAAAATTTTTGATCACAAATAGTGTACTACCTCCTTTTAATGTAATGTGAGCACAGTTAATATTATAAAAAATTGAAGATTTTAGAATAAAATTTGATAAACTAATTAAAAACCTTTTTTAATTAAAACAATAATTATATTTAAAAGCCAACACAATAAAAAGGTGCAATATATTTTTTATCACATAATTCTTTTGCACCAAGTAATAGAAAAAGAGAAGCGATTGAGAAATAAGAAGGTAAATTAAATTCTTAAGTAAGTGTGCAATTTTATAGGAAATTTCTACAATTATTTTGTAGAATCTTATGATATAAGTCATTAAAGATTGGCTGATTCCCAAATTGTAAATTTGGAGTATAGAAATTTGTTATGCAATATTGCAGCAAATTAAAGGTAAACAACGCAATAACCTGCAATTCTCTGTTAACGTAATTAATATAATTAACTTGAATGTGAACATTTACGCATTAGTCACATTTTTGAGCCACTATGCTTACGTTACCGTTGCAATCTAATGTTACTACACGTTACTTTTCCAACTGAGAACGGGGTAACTTTCGAATTTTATTTAAAATTATTTTATTGAGCAATTTTAATAGGAATAAAGTGCAGAAGACACGTAGCGCGATGACCAGAGTTTTTGGTTGAAATCTCCAGCAAACCGAGAATTTTTGCGACTATCGTAACATAATGTTGTAGTTATGCTAAAATTACGTCACGTGGTTAAGATTAAGAACGTCAAATAGGACTCTTAGTACCAAATTCAGAGAGCAATTAAATGGCGGTGGTGCTGTCCAATAATTTGCCTTTAATGCTTAAAAAATTATAAATATATGTAGTGTTGCAACATATATGTAATTTATGGTTGATTACCTTAACACATAGATTTCATTATCCTAACTGACTGACTGATTGATTGACCCAACATTACACAAATTACTAAATACAGAAACATAAAAGTGGTTGCTTAAATGAGGTAGAGCCTCTAGATTGGAATTTTTTGAAATTCAATTTTAAGATGGTTAAAAATGGTAAAAAATTTTAAGTCGATTTTGAAAACGGTCTTTATTAGAATTTGTAAAACTCATTTTTTTTTAGTCCCAAAAGAGTGATATTTATGAAGAAACATTGCAAAACCTAAATTTAAATTTTTTCTATATGCTCCAAAAGGCCTAGCATGTTAATTTTTGGGATTTGAACTCTTCTCAAATAATGAGAAAATTGGATTCTCAAAATTTTACCTAAATGAATGACATAGGGGTACGATATTAAAAACCCTAAAACGCTAGACATACAAAACGGAACTAAATTTTTATTGTTGTATTTAACGATATTAAAAAGGTTGAAAAATGGGCAAAGGACGAAAAACCTTTTGTATAAATCTAGCGTGCGGCCTATCGTTGAGTAGAAAATGAAACGTATCACCTATATAATTAACGCTCGAGTGATTGAGATGAGTGTGGAATATGAAAACTCCCATAATTGTAAAAAAAACTGAAAATCTAACATAGCATTTGATTAAAAATAAATAATCTTTTTGTTTTTAATATCTAGTCTACTTTTTAAAATTAAGTTATTCTCAAAGTGGGTAAAGCAAGGATGATGATATGCAAATATGTAAAGAATGCGGCATATAATTTTATAGAATATCTGACGAACTATAAGATAGATTACTGGATTTTATTTTTATTTATAAAGTTCATTTTTCTATATGAAGTGGAATAAAAAGAGTCTTGGAAATGCCGAATGGAAAAAATGTTATAGTTATGTTAAAAAAAATGTTATAGTTTGTGCTAAGAAGAGAATAGGAAGACAAAAAAGACCAAAACGTTGGGGCAAAGGGATAGAGAGAGGAAAAGAAAGATAGTAGGGGTTGAGAAAAAGAATTAGTCAAGAGAAAATAAATAAGAAAAAACCGTATGTAACTTAAGATTAAGATATCAATGAAGAAAACTGTTGAGCTCCCATAGAGTAAATGAGTGAAGGCGTCCATAGAGTATTACAAAATGTTTGTGTTGTGACCCTCAAGGAACGTAGTGAAAATGTTATAGTAATAGCCTGTTTCAATGCAGTGATTATGTTTCTACCTACGTTCTTAATTATGATGTGTAAAATAAGGGACCTGAGTTTTCTAATAAGTTACTATCAGATTATCATTTAGTAATACTAGCTTATTTTAAAAATAGTTACGAAAACAAAGTCTACCATGAAAGTTACTAGGAAAAAATTCTTCTTATTTTAAACGTATACAATCTCACTTCTAGAAATAATGTGCCAAAACAACATAATCTTACTGTTTCTCTAACCACAGTACACACGCATAACAAACAATTATTATAAGTGGCTTTAGTTTTTTAATATTTTTATATTTGTAAAGTTTAAATATCGTTGATTATTGTCTAAAGAAAAATCTTTTTAGGTACTAAATTTATCTGCTCAACCAAAACTGAGCACTTTTGTCCATTTCTGATAACTCTAATTCAAATAAGCAAATAATGGTTGCATTTAGAATTGATATGGTTATTGTAAAATATTGAAAAAATGTATCTGCTACACTTCAGCTTTCATATTTAGCATTTGCGAACCTTAAAGATAATAAAAATTCACCAAGAACATCAAAACTCCAGAAAATCCCAAAAATCGTAATCAGTACTTAGGCTAAGCAAGTTTTTACAGGATATCTGCTCGATCCCGTATATCCTTGCATTACCTAAATAAAAATAGTCAGTTAGTGTGTTAACTTTGCTCGAAATTTTAGAGAAGTAGAAATAAGATAAAACAAAAAGAAGAAAAAACAGTTCCAAGAACGAAAAAGAAAGCGTAACAAAAAGCTCTTAATAAGAAATACCCATAATGAGAAAATATTCTATTGCTTTAAATGTTTTTAAAATTAGTGGACCGAATAGAATGTTAGCACATGATACGTGCAATCCATAAAAAAGAAATCGTTTGAAGCAGAAAATCTTTATATAAATTATGCAATTTATCATTATATTTAAAACGACTATTTGTATTCGTATGTATCTGTCACAACGATTGATGGTCACTGACTTTAAACGTTTTTAATTCGTACTTAAGGTTTCATTTATCAAGTGTTACGCAGTGCATACGGGTTTTTTCCTAGTTTTATATATAAGGATAGATACTATAGGCAATGTTTTTGTGAACCTGTTCTTTTATGATTTAAATTGTTTATGTAAAATGAGTTTACTTTTTCTTATATAAAACTCGCGACAGCCCTCCTGCCTTTACTCTGAGTATGCTAGGTAAACAGGATCTACACAACATTTTCACATACAAATTACTCGTCTGAGCAAAGAAAAAACAGCCAAATGTAATTAATGCTTAAGAACAAATACCTAAATATAATTAAAATTTAAACAATTTTTAAAAATGCCTAGAAACTCATATTTTTAATTGATAAGTCGCTACGAAATTGTTGTGGGCTACCTTCATATAAATATATAAGATTTTACATTTGTTGGACACAACAATGTATATAAAAAATTATGTGTATAAATTGTTACAATAACTTGTTCTTAAATGTAATTTAATTTGTAATTTTTAATTGTAATATTGTTATTTTGCCCAAAATAACTAGAAGTAATACTGTAAATTACAGTTGTTAACGGTAAAAATTAATTATTGTTTGGTTTTTTACTGTTACGGATGACAGACATGGTTTCTGCAACATTCATTTGAAGGGCATTTTTAGCAATGCACGAAAATTCTGTAATTAATCAAAAGTCCACATTTCTAAGGGAGACATTAGACAAATACCCTCTTTTGCTTTTACGTATGAACGACCATGTATTTCTTCTTCGAATTCGGTACTGAATGCTGAGTGGATGAGGTACTACTGTATACTTAACCAGCTAACTTCTTCTTTCTTCTTCTTCATCAGCTTTTCTCGGTCCACTCCTGGACATACGCCTCCCCTTTCGGGGGGTTTTTGGCCATAACTCACCACGCTGAACAGACAGGTTGGTACGTACTAGTGACAGCCGTCCACTCTGGATACAGACGCTGTTTGCAGCCGTCCACTCTGGGTCAGACGCTGCTAGTTCACCATATCTGGTTACCCTCACTTGGTTTAGCCTGTAGGTCAACACAGTGTACCAGGGTGTGGCGCTTGGAGCCATCAAGTGAGAGTTGGGTGTCTCGTGAGGACCAGTTATCCGAACCTTCGCCGAAATAAAACCGTTCGAAATAAAAGGTACTACCTCTCTGACACATTCCTACACCCCTAACCAGCTAACTACAAATCTTTATTTGAAAGAAGTGCAAGTGGCTTTAAGAAATTTGGCATTGTCTTCTATAAAATCAAATTCAGAAAGCTCTAAAAACTATTTATTAAAATTCAAACTTCTTGACGTAGAACGATTACCTAACAATTAGCTACTATTGTGTACTGGCTTGTCCATGCATTTTTCCTGCTCATTGTTTGCATTTCCTATTTAACAACTCATATTTGTACTTGCCGATTTTACATCAACACTATGTGTAGCATTTGATAAGATATTAGTTCGTTTCCATTGTGTGATTGCTGCGCATCATCTCTGATAAAAATATTAATACCATCTAACAGCCATTAATATTTTTTTTATTTTTAAGCAAAAAATCTGAGTCTTCAAGTTTTAATTACTTGCTACCTGTTCAAATCTTAAATATTTGACTGCAAAATGTTCATTTCTAAATTTCGATTGTTGCAAAAGCTGCATTGAAGCTACATGTTCAAATTTTAGTAAAAACCTCTTGCGTCATCGCACGATTTTGGTTACCGATAAGATTAAAAAAGAAATAGTGACCTCACCAGTTCAAATAGCGTACCATACTGGCACTTTATGAAATAGTAGAGGTCATTCATGGATTAATCTAGAATTATGTTTTGCAAATCTGGTTATTGCGTTTTTAGTACTTTCGTACCCTGCAGAGCAACAATGCGCACGGTCATCTTTTTGATGTTGTCTCCGTCACATTTTGTACTGAAAATGAAAATCGTTTTTAAAAATTTTGATGTACAAATTATAGAAACGTTAACTTATTGGCACAACCTTAATGAGGTGTCTAGATTTTCAACCATGCTTTCGCTTCTTATAGCATTACTTTCTTGGTTATAAATAAGTACCCCTAAAATTTTTTATTACATACTACATTTGCTTTTTTGAAATCACGTTATGTACACTTCAAAAACACCACATAATTCCCTAGCAGGTTTACAAGAGATGATTGGCTTATAAAATATTTTTATTACCAAAACTCAATGTTACAGTATTAAACTTGGTATGCTAAATTGTCGTTACCCGTATACTGCATTAATGGTTATTTGTTAGCTCTTAAAGGCTTTAAAACAAATGTTGTCTGTATATTTATCATATAAACTATCTGTACATTAAATGTGTTTTAAATTAGCAAAAAGCTGCTTTTTAACCACTTTTTTGTTGTTGCATTTTTATTTTTATCGAGCAATTTAACTTAAAATAAATTATAGTAAGTATAAAAATAAAATTTTACGACAGTTTTTTTAACTTTTTCGTATACGACTGAAAGTACTTTATCTGTTTTTTCAAACTACTAGTAAATTATTGTTGATTAACAATGAAAAGCAGTTTCTTGTATTTTTAATTTAATTTTAATTAATTTCTGCAATAATTGCTGTAAGCATAAATATTTTTATTTCAAATACTTTTAACAACTTTATTATTTTTGTTTATATATGTTAAATTTAAAAAAACGTTTTATGTGGGTGTAGCGTACACAAATTAAACGGATTTAGAAATAAAATATAAAAAAATACTTAAAATTTGATAGAATACAAGCACTACTATAAATATAAGTTAACAATATTTTCATATATAAGTCCGCTGAGAATATAATATGAATAATATATCTAATCTAATTGTTTTTAATGGTTTATAACCTGCAGCTGCGCGACCGTCCGCTCTGTGACTGCATGAAATGCGTTTTTGCGATAAGTGAAAGGTAAACCTGTTTAAATTAAACGTCTCTGCTTGGAATTAATCCTCAGTCGGTTCTCGCACAAGTAGACGCACTAACGGAAGATTTACTATTAACGGGTGTACGGCGATTATGTGAAACATACATAGTAATAAATTGCTTGTCCGTTAAGGCGCGCTTTTGCCTTTTTCCAATTAAAGGAGCTAAAAGGCAATATGCATTGCAATATGCACACAAAGCGGCAAGTCAGAAACTATGTAGCGGCAATAAAATACTGCGAGACATTGACAGGCCACGAATAGCCTGAAATATCGGTGTGTAATTCTCCCTTAACTAAGATTTTCCGAGAAGGGATGTGCGGCAGAGGTGCCGACGAGCAAAACGTCCGACGCCTGCAATGCTTTATGCTGATTAACGAACATGAACGGATGTCTTTGCTCTTCGCGGCACCTCTCGGCGTTACAATTTAAGCCGAACTGTGCCCATTAGCAATTAAATGCGGGCTCGATGAGACTAGACAATCAGCCGGTGTCAGAAGCGAAATTTACACCTGCCCGATAGGAATTAATAAGCGGCTAGACCTGGGCGCCCCGAGAGCCCGAGAAAGATAACTCCAGAGGCACAGGCGAGCAAGACAGAATCTGTTAATCTCGGCGCGCCGTTAAAGGAATTTTAGTATTCTTCTGAATATGGCATTAAATGAAGCGGTCGAGAGAGGCTAATAAGTTTGTATTGTTGTAGTACTCGGAGCCATCAAGCATGGAGTAAAGAAGACATCTATATAACTTATCTCGCATCTGCCCAGCCAGCCATCTTAGGTGAGTCCCGTACATTTTGTTCCTTTTGCGGCCTCGTCTCAGTAATTGGAAAAGCAAGGCGGAGTCCTCGTTGACATATTTATTTGATACAGCCGGTTTTATCAGCCGCGGTTCTGGTTCCAGAGCTCGTATCCGTCAGGCAGCTTCATTAACTCGCTATCTAATGTTTTTGCTGGAAACGTTTTTGTTTTCTTTGGCATGCGAGACATTCGATACGTTTCTGTTTCTCATTTACCTTTATCTCTTGCTGGTTAATTACCCATCCGCAAGCCCCCAATAAAAATTCTTTGATTTGAATAAATTGCTATATTTAGCTTTGCGCCTCTCACTGCAGGAGTAACTGGGGCTGGGCCCCACTTTTCACAAATACCACCGATAAAGCTAATTAATGTGACCGTTGAGAGCATAAACGTGTCGTTTGTCGAAATATGATTTGAATACTGTTTTAGAGGTTGACTTTTAAAATATTTGTTTGGTGCATTTTAACTTGCAATAAATTTAAACGCCTGTTAAGATATTAAACTAAGTTATTGGCCAGGGGAAATACAAAGCAAAAAGCTTTAAATATTAATAAAAGTCAAAACTATCTGCAACTAAAAGGATCTCGGTACCCTATATTTGTTATCCAAATGCTAGAGTATTGTTTATTTAAAAATTGTGGATATGCTATTGCAATCTGTAAAAAGGTTCAGAAACAAAAGCAACTTGAAGACATAGCGAAGGATTGGAAGGTAATCCATGTATTATATAGCGATAGTTCACCTTGATACCACTATTCTTAGCATGGCACAGAAATAGTTTTTCCCTGTAACTAATATATTTATATTTTCTGATAAGCTTGTAGCACCATGTCCACATCAGCATATTCATCTATGTTACGCACAATATACCTATGCGTTGACAACATCTCACTTACAAGGAAACTCATTGCTTGTTTGTTGTTTTCGTTGTTCAAAAAATGTATTTTTCCCGACAAACTTGATACTCGGGCCATAAATTTCCAATTCTACTGACGTTGACGTAGCATTTTGAAAGGTCCTATGTTTGATTGAAAGAGAGCCCCTGCAGCCATCCATTTTCAGAGTGAATTTAAAGACTGTATTGTTCTCCTATATTTTATTAATACGCCATTATATACAAATTAATTAAATTCAAATTTCCTTAAAAGTATTTTAATTTTGAAAATTAGGTAATTAATCATCGTTTCCAAGTATTGTTTTTCACAGTAAAAAATTCTTCCTTGTTTTTTTTGTTTATTCTTCGGAGATTCGTGAAAATTTTTTCAGTTTCAATGCACTGCAGATGTGAGGGTAATAGTCCAAAAGGACAACTTTCTGTTTAGGGCACAACTTTATACAATTTATTTATTAAAGGTTTTCAAATAATAAAAATGAACCATTTAAACACATGCACCCTGTGCAAATCCGTTTAAAGACACACAGCCCTAGGTATTTAGTTTTAATTTTATTTTGTTTACGTCAAATATTTATAGAGACTGCAATTGATTTTTAACGCCTCTAAAATGGACAATCTTGTGTTAACTAGTTTCAGAATTTGTTGTGTTGGAATAGAGGTAAAGTGGGAGAAATCCCGCGCACTTTAATTAAGGAAAAATAAAATATTTGCTCAAAATCATTTCTTAAACTGAAACACTCTTGCACAATATAGAAATATAATAAAAAAATATGCTCATACTAAAATTATTACATATTTAATCGCAGTTGTCTACGTCTATCCCCACCTTATAATAATACAAAGACTTCAAATATTCCCATACATGATGGTATATAATTTGTGCAATCATTGATGACAATTCTACCCATTTTACTTTATCAACTTTTGACTCTCAAAACACTCAACAGTTCATTTCTTAGGTTCTTGTCTCTTTTCTTCATTTTAATATATTCATATCATCCTATTTTCTGTCCCTTCAAAATTTTACTTTTGCACCTTGTCTGCAAGTGTAGTTAACACATTTGCTAACTATTATTTGGACAACGTCTTAGAAATTTGCAGAATTAGATGTACGTTGCTTGGCGTAACAATATTTATTTCGCCTTTGGGAATCTTTTCTGTGGTGACTAGGCTTTCTCAATGTTTCCCATTATTGATTATTTACTTCAGTCGCTTTTGAGAGGTTCAGAAAATTAATTGCTCTAGAGTCAAAAGTGCACTCAATGACTGTATCAACTTCCAATCCAACTATTGCTTCTGGTTAAGGGGAAAACATACTCAAACTTTTACTATTATTTGATCTACTCGGTCTTCTTCTTTTGATGCCATCTTCTATCAAACTTTTTCTTTCTGTGAACATTTATCTTCTTTAATTCGTTCTTGCACGATGTTTTACTATAATGTGTTTTATTTTAACGTTGTTTAACATTTTTGACCCACATCCACTGTTTGAAAATTTCTTCTTTCATAATTCCAGCGATCCAAGGAATCTTCAACATTCCACCATAAAACTACATTTTTTATTGTCCAGGTTTCTACTCTGCACAACAGCCGAGATCATACATAGCATTCAAAGAATTGTAATCTTGTTGGAAAAATTGGTTTCTTGTTTATGAACATTGAGACATACTTTACAAATGCTCTCCGTAATATTTCTGTCCTAGTTTTTAATTTATCATTCTTATCTAATTGGAAATCTATAATTATACTTATATATTTATATTTGTTTCTCTTTTAACGAGAAAGGAATATTTATGTTTGATTGGCTTTTAGGTAACTAAAGAAATTTGGATAATTAATCATCCATGGTTGGACTGTTTAAGTATAAAAACACTTTTGTAGTACATATGTACTGGGAAAATATAAAATATACTATGTTTTCATTCATATACTTTTATTTGTATGATGTTTTTACAACGTATAACGATTACAGGGCATTACTACCATTTAATCATATAACATCTGACTAGTTGCTCTTTTTGATACCAAGAGCACTATTTAAAGCTCCTCGTTTTAACCACTTGATTTACAGCGTTTATCTCCTTGTAGTATTTCTTCCACTTTTACCGTAATGTGATATTAAGATTGTATCTTTTCATAATTTAAATTTGAACGTTTCTTTGTAATTTGTCTCTATTCTAAGATTAATTTTAAAGATAAATTTGACATATCTCTAGAATTCTATATCTTAAACTAGGGCACGAATATATAGATTCGGTTTTTATAAATTAGAAACACTAAAATTTTTATAAAACAAATAACACTTGCCGTTACTAGTCACCTTTTGCTAATAAAGCAAATTCACAACCAATCTGTAATTTATGTCTCCTAAATCAACAGATACAGGTCTTTTACAGGGTATGTCTGTCACTAGTCACCTACTGTCTGCCTCGAAAAAAGTCTTACTAAATGTTTCATTTTTAAGTACGTACTTATAATTATGATAATTTTATAGGCTACACATTATTGTTTTTTTATGTTTATTTATTATTTTTGATTATTCTGATGGTATTTTACCAGAACACCTTTTTGCTTTGTTTCATGCTATTTTTACTATTTATCTTTAGTTTAGTTTTATAAGATTTGAACAACAAATTATGAAATTTATTTAAACGAATCATATACGACTTGAAATTTTTAATCTTAAATTATAGTTACCTACCTTAGGATCAGTAGACACTCTCCGATATTAAGTTGATTTTTCTTGCTGAACACTTAACGCATTATTTTCTGTTAATGCTCTAAATAATAGAGAAAAAATCACTTAAGATCGGTAATTTTGAAAAATAGATACCAGGCATTTGTTCTTATTTGGGCAAGCCGTAACGGTTTCCTCTTCATGCAATAATTATCTCGCGTGCCGATTGCTCTAAAATTCCTATTAACAATACAAGTTGTGCAAATTCAATTCCTCCACCGTAAAAAATTAATTGCGTCAATCACATTCCCGCAACGTTGCCACATTTAATTTCGCTGTCCAATTAAGCGGTTTCGAAAAGCACGGCTAGAACCGGGATTCTAAAGAGCATGAACGGCCATTTGAATGGCATAAATTATAATTACGGCGTTTCCTGGACGTTAATGAAATACTTTTAACCAATTACCTTCATAGCTTTAATTAGCCGGAGCTAGCCTCAGGCGCTTGTCCGCGCACGCACGTAAAGACAGAATAGCTAAAGTGATTTTTAATTTCTGAATGGTTTTGGATGTTTTATATACGGGAATGGTAGAAAAATTATATCGAACATAGAGAAATTCCTATGAAATTCTGTCAAAAACTACAATGCACATAATTTTAAATAACCAACATTCATGTAAATATAAGATATACATTATTAAAATGTAAAATAAACGGCAAAAGGAATTTATTCCAAAAAGCTCCATGCATTTAATAAATTATCTTTGTCCGTCCTGTCAGCATTATTTGTAATAAAAAAGGTATGTTAATGGGATTACTCTAGTTAATAATGAAAAGTTCCGGGAAGGTAACAATAGGCGTGTTCAGAGTTGACTTTTTCACATTCTTATAATTAAGCTGGCGACGTTACTTTGTCTCCGGTTGCCTTCCCCTGAGAGTGCCAAATCGCTCGGAGCTTCACCTATGCCTACCTAAAGCGAAGATGCTCGGATGCGGGGCCAATTTGTTTAGAAACATGCGTGCTGGAGCATTGTGAGACGAATAGCGCCTATAAACGTCCCGAAGTAAAAGGATATTTTGCGAGAAGCGAAAGCGTACCTAAATGTAGGTATTGTTATGCTGAACACGCAGTATGCCTTATACCCTTATTTTACGACTAGGGTTTTCATTTCCGAAGGTTATATTTTTTTGATACCATATACCCGTTGAATAGGATGCGATATGCAAGGACTTCGGCCCGAGTTAAATGGTAGGCATTCGGGTCACTAAAATGGCCAAGTTTTTGTAAGGCCGGCCGTCGCCACCCTCCGCCCGCTCGAAGAAAATAGAACCCGGGATAGGTTTTTATCGATTGCCGTGTATGGGCGCGCATAAAACTGTTTTCTTGTTCCTTTGCAGTTTTAAGATGTTCCGATTACACGGCAAAAAACTCTATCTCGGCGAGATCTTTGAAAAATGTTTTTTGTTAATATCGCGTATTTATATCTTACAAATCTAAAAATTTATTTATAGAATATTAAAAATTAGTATGCATAGGTGTAAAATATTAATATAACAAATAAATTAAAATGTTGTTTTTCAGTGTTTGCTTCAATATTTGTGTTCGTATGTACAGTTTATTTAAAAAAAAATTAATATTTTAAGTACATATAATTTAAAAATAAATATTACGTATAAAGCGTACGTTAACATGAATGACTATGTCAACTTTTATATGAATAATTTCATTTACATATTTAGATTTTTAAATTTTTCTCAAGTTCATTTACTTTATAAAAAATACATTTACATAGAAGTTTAGGTATTAATTATCCAAATTAAAATACATACATATTCATCTATTGTATGTTTTCTAATTATCTTTTTAGTCCCCTAACTGGTATTTATTTAAATTAATTATTATGTTTTGTTTGCTACTTACGTTTTTAGTCATTTTCTAAGATATGACATGCAATATTAATTTATGTTTTTATAATATTTAAATGTTTCCTTTTTACAGAATATTGTTAACAGAAAAATTAACTTTGCTATCCTGTAGTTTTTGAATTGTTTTATCTACTTCTTTGTAAAGCGTAATTTTAATTCTCATTCTTTATGGTCATTTTTTGTTGTAATAAAGACAATATTCGTTTACTTATTAGATTCTAATACCTTAGTGTTTTATATTCACTTATGAGACTTAAGTTTTTAAAACATAAAAGTATGTCCAGATTCTAATGTGGCCATACTAGGCTTCTACAGCTTTACTGGAATTATTAGCAAACCCCAACTAAGATAAAAAATTATTTCAATTCGATTTTTCTAAAAATCCCCCCCTCTCTCTCTCTCTCATGAAAAAAGAAGCCAAAACTCATGTTTATTTATACGTACTACCTTGTCGATGAATGTTCTTATGGAAAATTTTCAAATCTAATCAACAGTTGAGCAGAAAATAATGAAAACAGAACAAAAATCATTACTATTATATTTTTATTTGCAACCATTATGTTAGGGTTGCTTCTAATTTATCTGCAGTTTCTGTGTCTTTGCTTGGAACTTCATTTCTAAATAATTGGTATGATACTCCTTACTTCCTCAATCGTTGTTTTCTTTAACATAGACTGTATTGACATATAATAATTTTTTACTCGAAATATTTTAACAGTAAATTGGAGGAAAAGAGAAAAAGAATTTGCAGCGTTTTGGATAACTTAAAGTAGATTTGAAACGATAATAAAGGTATCAGAAACTGAAATGATAGTTGACTTAAAAGATTCTACCACAAATTTAGACTTTAGAGCAACATAAATTTAAATTATGACTACTACAGTATATATGGTAAATTTTCTCATAAAACAGATAAAACACGCTTTTATATACAAAATACTTGAGCTCGTTTATCAATAATTTTTTGATCTGGCATTCTTTAGTAGATCAATCTTGAGACGAAAAACCAGAAAACCTTGGTCCATTTAAAAACGGTCAGTCAATAAATTGGTTCTACACTACCTAATACAATTTCTTGGATATTGTGGCAACGAAGAAATTATACGTGCTATAAAAAATGTTTATTTTTGACTAATTGGATAAATAATGGAATTTTCCATTTCACATTTGTTGCTCTCAACTTCCAGTACTGCTTGCCTTTCCAATCTCCTTCATTAAACTCTTTCTCTATTATCATGTTTTAGACATATGTTTTCTGGTCGATCTTTCTTTCTTTTTATAGGTGACCAATTCATAACTTCTTTGGGTCGTCTTTCTTTATTCATTCTTTGGAGGTGAACGTACCACTTTGTCTTTTAATAGACTTTTATCTTTCTCTATATCTCTTCTATTTGTAAACTTTTTTTATGAAATCTACTGTTCTCAATTTATCTCTTAGTTGGTTAATCGTCGGCTACGGTTCTCATTCGTACGCTATAACACCATCCATGGTAGTATTAAATATGATTTTATTTTGATTCCGCACAAGTACATGGAGTGCTTTTGTTGCACTTATTTAGGGCTCAGGTTAATGATGGACTGACTATTGATTTGTGTTCATGTGTCTATTTCATATATAAAAAATGTTATCTTTTATAATATTTTTTAACTAATCCGAGAAGTGCTAAGGATAATTTTATTATATTACGTGATGCATAATGGTATGACGCTTTTTAAAGACATTCCCAGACAGAAATGGCAAAAGGTTGTGCAATATACAGCGACATTTATTTGGTCGAGCTTAACCGCTCTTATACTGTCACTCACATCTTTTTATCTATGGTAACGATTGCTTCTATACCGCTCTTTTGTCTCCACTACTCTCTTACCAAGGTCGCTGCGGACTATCATGGTTTCTCGCTGAAAAAATAACAATTGAACAAAGTCTAAAACGATTTGGATAAGCTAGTGGCCGACGTCAAAGCGTAGATTGCCTAAAAGTACCAGCGGTCTTTGCCTTACTTTGCTTTACTAAGTTTTATTCTTCAATAATTATTTATTTTTAACTTGATGTTAAGTTTATATGTTTAAGTTCTTATAGGTTTAGGTTTTGGGATGTTACAGTAAAACGTTGAGTAATATTTATTATGTATAATATATTTTGTATAAATTTATAATATATGGATTGAAGAACACAAACAAAAATATAGTAGATCCCAATGTTTTGAGTCTTTTAATACGAGGGACGTATTACTAATGTGTGAGCGTGTGGGTTGTTAGTCGGTGCCATGTATCTAAATTTATAATTTTATATTTTATCACAAATACCACAAGTTCACGATGAATGGTACAATTATCTTTCAAAATTTTAGACTGATAAGGCTACATTTTTAAGAGATTTGATTTATTTTTATTTGGGTGTAGTTATTGTTGCGATTTACCAATTTATTAAAACAATTTAAGTAGTAAGCTAATCCATAAAAGCTAATAACTTTACTCATACAAACTTATGTTGTGTAAAACACAATTTACCGTAAAGTTCTAAGTTACTATCAGAATTATTATTGTGCAGCTTATATTTATTTTATTGTGTGTGAATTACATTTGAAAATATTTATTTAAAATACAACTTTCTTTCAAAATTAAATTCTCTTGCTTTGTGATATCACAAACAATGTATGCGATATTCAAAAAATGGCAGCTTTATATGAACAAAAAACCGTCATATTCTACAATTATTATTTTATTATTTGTTAAATTACTGTTAGACTCTGAATCACTATTAGCTTAACTCATATTCAACGTTAAACCTAAACTTTTCCTATTTAATTTATTGCAATAAAAAATCTATGTAATATGGTTTTATTTTAAGTTCCATGTCACGTTTTTATTTTAATTTTTTATTACTGTTAATAATTGTAATTGACGTTCCACATTCTGTGCAAGATATGTGCTCCGTTACGATTCAATCTACTTCAGTCTCTTATCCTACAACTAATTAATTGAAAATTTAGATGTATCACCTTCTTTAAAATATTGTAATTTATTTTGGATGATATGGACTGTTGCTTTCTAATACACGAATTATTTGTCTTATTATTACTTGTGATTACTTATTTTGATATTATTTGTTTACACATTTCTAATTTTTAGGCCTGATGCCTAAGTTTGCAGATTATTAATGAATTTTTTGTAGTTTGTCTTACTCTAATGAAAATATCTGTAATATTTATAATAAGTGTATGCTTCTCTTCTGTCTAACTTTTCGATGTCGTATTTTTTTTCTTCTTTTATACCTTAATAATGCAAATCTATGCTTAATATTTGTTTGACTTCCTTCAACATAAAATATTTAAATTGTAAATAGGAACATTTTTTCTAAATATCGAAAATTATTTATGGGTTAGTATAATGTATTAGTTGTCGACAGTCAGTAGCGCTTCAGCTGATTAAAATTGAAATAGCAATAAATTGACTGCGAAAGTGAAAGTGACAATTACTACATATTTAGTCACTCGAAAAGTCTACCGTACAAATACAGTTTAATTTTAATTTTAATGTATAATAAACAATGCATAAGTAGTTGTAGGCACAATTAAAAAAAGCCTATTTAGAAAAAAAACCACGCAATTTGTAAGCGTTCAAAAACATATCTTAAAAATAACAAAAGTGTACCGGAAAATACGGTTGTGCATCATGATGTGCGTATTTAAAATACGTATTTTCATTTATAAAAGTGATTTGCATTTATAAAAAGTCGACTACTTATTTTTATCTTTAAAATAGCCTTCTTTGTTTTATACATATATTTGAACGGTAGGGGGAGCTGGCAAATTCCATTTCGGGAAAAGATAGCGGTTTGAGGTTGATAAACTCAAGCAGACTTATATCGACATTTTCAACAGAAGAAAAGCGTGTGACAAGTAATGTAGAGATTTAAAAAGTTGATAATTTAAATGAGCGAATTCAAGTGGATACGCTGAGCGTGGTCAGTTTCCAATTTTAATAATATCACAGCGTCTATTTTATCTATCTAACCTAAAGGTCTTACTTATAAAGTTTCCCGAGTTGGCATAAACGCTTACAAATGACTAGACATGTTAATCTAATTTTTTGCCACTGCTGTATGCGATAGCAATAGGTTTCAAAGGTTATTCCAATTTTTTATTTTAGACTTTCTTTTGTAATCCAAAACATTCGACCTTAGAGCGTTCAAAATTCCCTTTTAAACCATTGTTCTACTTCTTGCAAATTCTGCAGGAAACACCATCTTCTAAAGTCGTACAAGTAATTTTCTTGTTCTACCGACATTTTTTTTTCAGTTGAAGCGCGAAAATAATGCAGCGTCACAAATGTTGCTTATCGCTCGACATTGCTTTTATCATTGACTTTTAGGTTAAGCCGATAGAACAAATATTTCTTACAATGCGTTATAAAAGTAACTGATGGATTCTTGATTTGATTACCCTTCGTCCATAATATATAAATTTGACTAGGTATTATCATCAACTGAAAGACCTGGAATTAATTTGCACATCTAATCACACTCAAAACAAAAAAAAAAACTAAAAACATGAAAACCAGTAGTAGAGTAAGTCAAGGGAATTTAATCTGCAATGTCGTTATAAATAAAGAAATAAAGGAACTCTATACCTATAAATTCAAAATATAAAACAAAAAACACCTATTCTCGCATTGTATGTTGTGCAGGCGGTATTACACTAATAGCTAATTAAAAAATAATATATGAAAATTATATTATTTTAATAAAAAAAGCTACACTTTTAAATATACTTAAGAATATGCATGCATAATAGCCAAAGAATCAAGAAGCTACAGCCTAATGGAAATAGTATAGAGCAGGTCATGAAATTTTATTATCTAAAATTAATGTTGGCATACAAGAAGAAGAAAATAAACTAATACGCATTTCAAAATACATAAAAAATGTGTGTTAAATAATAATAATAATAATGTCAAAAATAATAACAATAAGCTGAGAATATCAAAAATAATTTTAGTCCTCTTTTAAAATATGCATGTAGCTAAAACAAATCATAAGGATACCCAAATGAAGGTAATAAGAACTTTACACAGTAATATATTTTACGATAGAATTATGAAGAAAAATTAAGGAAACTGAGTAACATTCAGGACATTAGTTAGATAAAGAAGAAACACTAAAGTAATAAAAATTGAAAAAATCAACACACTATTTAAAAAGAGAATACAACTTAAACAGCCAAAATATAGGGGGGGGGGGGGCTTACAACCTTTGTTTTATACTCTAAACTCAAAAATCATAGGACTAAAACTAATAAACGTAAAGCTTTCGCCATTTTAATGCATTGTTTGTGTTTTCTTTTATCATCAGTTTACAAAATATATATATTTGCAAACGTAATTATGTTTACGTAATTTATGTGTACACCTATAGCTGCAAATAAATTATGAATTTGATTCATAATCTATATATAAAAATGAAATATTTATTTTATTAGATAAATGGAAGAAAATGACTTTTCCAACAACGCCAAGATGGTTCATATAAATTTATTGTGATATTCCCAATGTTTCATTTTGCCTAATAAACAAGTAAGAACAAGGAAATATTATATAAAACTTAATAGCTGATTACCTTAATAAGCATTAGAAACAACAGAGGATTCTACACATTAGTAAAATCAATTTAATTGACAATACTATATGTAGCTTAACATATAACATGGTTTGTAAGAAAGAAAATACAGGCAGTTAGTTACAAAAAAAAATAGAAAACTTAAAGCTTGATATGCCAATTAAAATAAGTTTATATCTAAAATGTTAAATGCAAAAAAGGTTAAAGTACCTACATGTTTATAACTGCAAGTGAAAAGTGTTATCATTTTAAAGTATATATTTGCCGTATATTACTATATGCAAAAAATATTTGGAATCTTGACAAACCAGTGCTTTAATGCAAGAAATCTTAATAAAAGCGAACGTCTACAGTGCGGTCGCATAGCACAGCATTTTGACAGTGTAATATTTACAACAATATTAAAGCTGTCGTCGTGTTCGATTTAACCAACGCGTGTGGTCCTGCCTAGCAGCCATAATTACGAGGAAGAGGAAATCTATTTTAATGCCGACATTTTATTCACGTCGGCTTAATTATTAATTCTGGCTGTTCGTAAAGATTTATAATTGGGCATCCGCACTCCTTAATTGCCTAAAACTGAGGGTTTACATTTCAGCTTTACACAAAACCACCTTATTATCAAGTGTTACACAAAAAATAATTAAGAGAGAATGTGAAAACCTCAAGTATTAAAAAGCTATTTAAGATTAACATGACGCATAAAAATCAATGTTTATTACATAATTCATTAATTAATTGCAGCGCAAAAAAACCTGCAATTAAGGAAAAATATTTTGACATAAACACAGTTTTAAAGGTGTGAATGCATTAGGCTGTGGGATAATTAGGAAGTTCCATTTTACGCTAAATGGAAAATTTGTGTAGGTCCTTGATTAATGTAATTTCTAACTCCAAACCGGATAATGTCGACTTTTGGTATTTATTAATGAATTTGCCAGTCAACTATGCTTTTTTAAGATTTCCATATAAATGTACTCATTAATGAAAGAAACATTTAAAACCTATCAAATCGTTGTCGGTATCTTTTAGATAGAGTTTGTAGAAGTACTATTTATTGCAAACGCTTTTGTGTCACGAATTCAAAATATGTACTGTAGTTTTTCGTTTCATGTCCTCAAAACCTCAAAATTGCAAAACCCCAGTCTCCGTCCTCGTTTCAAATTCTTTGAAATAAAATTTTGAAGGCACTTTCAGTGGTCAATGTCTTAGCTAAGTTAATAAAATTATGTAAGTTTCCATGTTTCCGCAGATTAAGATAAAGTTTAGCACGTATCTTTGTCAAGTATACACGGTGTTTGACAATTGCGTATATCTAGGTACAGTTTAAAAATAAGGGACGAGGAGATATAACTATAAATATTTTCGTAGTGCACGTAATTTACATTAAATTCTGGTTAAATCCACATCAAATCATTATATTACAAAAATTACCTACTACTAAGAGCTTTGCCACGAAAGATTTTTATATTTACTTCTAATACACTAAATATGTACATTTTATTACCTCTTTCACTTTTCACTTAACTTTTGTCGATCAACCATTTAGCCGTTATTATTGTTTAACAATTTTAACTCAATGTTAGAATTTTTTTTTCCATTGACAGTTATATTTTCCTTTAGTATGAACACTATACTTTTACATATTTTAGATTATCTCACATAAAAATTGTTTTTTATTTAGCTATTGCACTATACTTTTGAATAATACAGGGTGGGACAAAACTTCCTCCCTAGTTTTCAAGGTGAATTAAAAAAGGTACTCTAGATAAAAAAATGTATTACTGCATCCGAAATTTACAACACGAAAAGCTTAACCCTTTGAGCACTTCTTGAAATTTACGGAGAATATTTATATGCGGATTGCCTCCATTGGGATTTCCTAGTTTTTGAACGTTTTTATAAACCTTTGTTTTAAGATGACCCAACAAAGAAAGTGCACGAAATTAAATCTGGCGAGCTTGTGGACCACGAAATTCTGTCTTTCAGGAGATCAAAAGCCCGGAAATATTTCCTTCGAAACTTGCATTGATGTTCGCGCTGCATGGGCCGTGGTTCTGTCCTACTGAAACCAAATATTCTCCCGACCAAGTTCTCCAAGAACTGGGGCAAAAAATTCTGGATTTGCTCACATACCGCTCAAAATTGTCGATAGCTGGCCCGATGATGATCTCCATTCGTAACACTGCGCACCAAAATGTGACACAATCACTATGCAGAGATGGGTGGGAATCACTATCCGATTATTTTCACTCCAATATAAAAATTTCTTTACATGGTATGGAACGCGCGCTGGACGCCAGCCACAGCACCATTTTAGCACCACAAAAACGCGCCACTTGTTTGACAACATTATGGTTAGGCTAAAATTTTCATTCACCTGGTGCTATAGATGCCATATTCTATTGAAAACCAGGGAGACAGTTTTGCCTATTTCAAAGATTTACTTTTTGTGGCAATCAACAGCACATTTGATATAGCCGAGACTTTTGAAAAATTAAAAATTTTATAGTAAAATTCAATGCGACAGTTAGCTTTGAATTCGTGCTTTTATAAATTTTTCTGATAATGAATGATGTTTTTTGAATATCCAAGTGTGTCCAATATTTTGGTACTGCTCGCAATTCTATAGATAATCCTTGATGCCTTGTTTGATTTGCACAATTTCTTTTTTGCTTAGATGGTCAAAATTCTGCCAATCTTCGAATAATATGTCAGTATTTTTCTTTTTAAATTCATATAAAATTATACTCTTTGTTGCTGTGACAGTTTAAAGTTGTGTTTCCTATAATGTCTTGACAGAACTTCAAATTACAATTTTTGACACAACATTGAAGTCGAATTTTAACTAAATTATAACCACTTTATATATCCTCAAACCATATCGATTTAAATAACAGTTTTAGGCACATTTGATAAAAAAAACGATTTTCCTCAGATACTATTGTTATTTGGAGTGATCCTAATTCTCCATATTCATTTTTTTATCATTACGTATATATTTTCTGTATAGGAATAACAAAAACATAAGTATAAGATGTTATTTATAATATTTTTCTCTATTTATTACAATGATGGTTTAATATTCTATTGTACTTTGTAGACCAAGGTTATAGAGAGCCTAAACCAGCGATACCATACGATCTATGCCCAACAGCAACTTCCTTGCAACTCTTTCTAATCGTTACTCATACAAGCTTAATTACTTGCTATCGTTTTCCAGAACCCTCACAACTTCGCGTTGTGGTATTGAATCTTCCTCTACAATATGCTAAACGCTCAAAAACATTGCAAACCTTCGACACTTCTCCTTTCACTATGCTTTCTTGTAGCCGTTTCACTGCTAACACCACCACCCCCCCACCCAGGCTGTTCTATATCGGAAACGAGATGACCTGTATCACTTATTAAAAAAGTTTTTTTAAGAATCTCTATACAACTCGGGAACTTCATGCATTCCAATGATAAGAGTAGCGGTAAATCATAAATGACGTTTAATTTACATTGGTAAAATAACTCATAGTAAGATCAGAAATGTTGTTCTTGAGCTTTCTACATTGATTTGTGTTTTTTTACCGACGCACATCATTTGCAGTTTTTCACAATGTCTTAACTCGAATTCTCGGCACTCATAACCGCAACCTAAATTCAGTGCCATCAACGAAAACCATCTCTAATTTCAAGAATCCTTATTGTGCTTATTATTACTTTATTTAGCAAGCTGATTTTTTTCCATTGCAGTTTCGCTTTTTGGCAATGTTGTTCCCGCACCACTTTTAATTCCTGTTCATGCTGCTACCATTGAACGTTAAATACGGAACTTCCCACTCCTCGCCTATATTTTCTCTGATTGAAAGTGATTATTGTACTTTATCAACAAGGCTTTTATCGTGTTATCTCTAATGCTTCTAATTTCTGTTTCAAGTTTTCCCTATTCCTCTCGAGCTCCTTCTTAAAAACCCAGGAGATTTTTTATGCGCTTGCTTTTAATTTTATTCTCAAAGTTTGCTTTCTGTTATTTTCCCTTTAATTTTCTGATGAAGCCTCTGGAACATTAGCTGATGTATATCTGTAATTCATTTTAAATACATTTAAACTTTTATTTTTACTTCTTGCAATTTTCTTTCCAATTCCCTTTCAAATTTTTCGAAGTTGCTTTTATGTTGTCTTTAACTTTCTGCTCAAAGTTCCAATAATTTTTAATATCTTTAAATTTCTGGTTTGTTTTCTCAATTCTTGCAATTTTTTTCAATTCTAAAATGTTTATTGAATTCTACCCTCATATTTATTAACATATTCAGATTTATTATTTTGACCAGATAGTTAGGTTTTCACCGTTTTGAATTAAGATCTGTCATAACCTTTTCTGTGCCGCGACTTTCTTCCGGGTCGTCTCTTAAAGTCGTTCTTCTAAATCTTTGTTTTAGCTCTATCACTATTAGTCCGTGTAACTTGATGTGCTTTTTGCTAACTATTTAAATGGTTTTTCCAATTGTGATGAATCTACTTCTGATACCAGTTATAATAAATTTGGTTTATAGACTTGTTTATTTATTTTGACAACAATTATTTACAATATACAGGTAGTATTTACTTTTACAATGGGTTAGGAGCTAAATATAGAGCATACTAATACTATCGCTAATTACATATTGATCTATTTGTTCCTCGGTCTTTTTGACTTTGTCTGCTTAAGTACTTGCGTTACATTATTTCCAATCTTTTGCGACTCCGCACCAGAGCCTCGAGCAAATTACTGGAAACTTACTTTAAAATATGCAAAATTCCCGAGTGTCGTTGGGAACCTTTTTTCCTTTTCTGTAGTTTTTCGAGGGAAGTTTGATTCCCAGGGGTATTATATAAAATATGAGACTGATTTAATTAGAATCTATTAATATTGTAATGACATGCTTCTTATGGATTATTTTATGAAAGATTTAATTTTATCTGTTTTGATTCCATATAAAGAGGGATTTTTAAATTAATTGTACTTTGATTTCTTTGGTCACTTTGTGCTTGAGTAACACTTGTATCTTCTTAATTAATTTAATTAACCGGCTTAATGTAATTTTTCTATCTTTTTAATTAATTTTACTGGGTGGCCAAGAGTAGAGCAGTGTACAAATATAAAACACTTCTTGTTTTTAAATCTTCTGAATTAAGATAACAATTCTAATTCTAAAATTACTTTTTGAGATAATATTTTTAATTTACCTTTTCTTTGAAGCGTATATTATATCTGCAAGAATTGACATCTATTAAGATTTTTTTTTAATAGCACTTTTGTGCCTGTAATTAAAACTAGTCGTTAGAGACCAACCATTAATTTTACTCTAATAAATCTTAAACTATATACTAAACGACTAGAATCTACCTAATGATGTCTTTTAGGTTTTTTCCAGGCTATTTACACTTCACTCGCGTACTGTGTTCTGCTTTTGTACACAACACATTACACAAGATCAGCAGGTTTTTTTCTCTTCAATCTTCGGACTTGGTGTTGGTTGTCCAGGAGCTGAAAAGCCTCTGCGTTGACATGTAGGTGAAGCCTGGCTTCATGCTTTCTAGCAAACCTTTTAATCTTTTCCTTGACGGTGGAATACGGAGATCTCTGTGGATATCTGAGTTGCGTACATACCAGGGAGCGTCTACTATGTTACGCAACACCTTGTTCTGAAATGTTTGTATGCTCTTTATGTTGGAGTCATTAGCGCAGCCCCAAAACTGAATACCATATAACCACACATGTTTTAGAATCTGGTTGTAGATTAGTACTTTGTTGGAGATTGAAAGTTTTGAGTTTCTTCCTATCAATCAATAATGCTGTTTGTATTTTAAGTTTAGTTCAGTTCTTTTTTTCTTTACGTGCTCCTTCCATCTAAGTTTGACGTCCAGATTCATGCCTAGGTATTTTGCATTGT
This sequence comes from Sinelater perroti, assembly GCA_036346155.1. Taxonomy (NCBI): domain Eukaryota; kingdom Metazoa; phylum Arthropoda; class Insecta; order Coleoptera; family Elateridae; genus Sinelater; species Sinelater perroti. The sequence continues at coordinate 1,157,815 of JARFIY010000195.1, forward strand.
TCCATTAATATCTAGCAGATGTGGGTCGACTATTTTCTTGTTAGTGTAGTTTACATGTACAGATTTAAGCTCGTTAAGTTTGATCCTCCATTGCCTGGTACAATAAACTATCGCATTGCTTGCTGTCTGGAGCTTACTAACTGATCTTTCCTGGTCTTGATCCACTGCGAGAAGAGCAGTGTCATCAGCAAAGGTAGCCATGACTGCTTCTTCTAACACTGGCAAATCTCTGGTATACAGTAGGTATAGAATGGGCCCAAGTACACTGCTTGTGGCACCCCTGCTTTGATCTCCTTTAGGTCAGAGTATAAGTCCTCTTGTTTGATTCTGAATAGTCTCTCTGATATGTACGATGCTAATACGTCAGCATGTTGTTTTGGTAACATTTTGTTTAATTTGTGTATTAGTCCTTCGTGCCATACCTTATCGAAGGCTTGTGCCACATCTAAGAAATTTGCTTTTCTTCTAGCGCACGTTCAATGACATTAGTTATTCTATGTACCTGGTCTATTGTAGAGTGCTTTTGCCTGAATCCAAATTGGTAATCTGGGATTAGATTATTATTTTTTATTATTGGCCTCAACCTTTTGAGTAGTAGCTTCTCAAAGAGTTTTGAGATTACGGGCAGGAGGGAGATTGGTCTATATTGTTTGACATCATTAGGTTGTTTTCCTGGTTTTGGTAACATAATTACTTCTGCAACTTTCCAGCATGCAGGCACATGTTTTAATCTAAAAGCTGCGTTGAATAAGTAGGTCAACATAACTATACCCTTTCTGGACAGGTGCTTTAAAATTTCTTCAGTTATGAGGTCGTATCCTGGAGCTTTCTTTGGGTTCAGGTTAATTTGTATCTCATCTGCTACTTCTTTTGGAGTGACCGGTGTGATATTTTCAGTTCTTTGATTTTCAATATTAGTGATGTCTTGATTTACTTGCCCTAGATTAGGAGTAAATATTTCAACCAAGTGTTCTGCAAATAACTCTGCTTTTTGCTTATTGTCTCTGGCCCATGGTCAATTATTGTTTCTAATCGGAGGAGTAGAGGTGGCAGATCTTTCAATCTTTTTGGTTGCCTTCCACAGCGAGTAGTCAGTTTCTTCGTATGCTGGTAACTCTTGTAGATAGGTGCCTATAGATTCTTCTTTAAGTTTTTGGATTTCTCTTCTGAGTTGCTGAGTCTTGTTATTAAGTATGGCTTTATCTACGGGATCCCTTGACTGTTGCCATCTTCTTCTAGCTCTTTGTTTTTCTTTGACCAATTCTCTGATCTCAGCTGGATAATTTACACCTTTGGTTATATGTGTAATCTCTTTGGTGTTGTTGTATGCCGTTGTTTGGATAAGGCTGGTTAGTTTTTCAGCTTCTTCTTCTAGTTGGTCAGTTGTTCTCAGATTGATGTTCAGGATGATGTTGTTCTGAAGGTCAATCTGAAATCTCTCCCAATCAGTAGTTTTGTTTGTGAGCATAACTCTAATTGCTCTTTTTATTATCTTTTTGCTTAGTGTTAGTATAATAGCCGAATGATCCGAATCCATATCGAAGCTCTCTTCCACTTCTGTGTAGTTGGGGGATACTTTCCTAGTGATGTAGAAGTCTAGTAAATCGGGGATTTTATCGGTATCAGTAGGCCAGTAGGTCGGCTTTCATGCTGAGTGGTAGCTATGCGTTGTAAGCTTTGCAGGTTTATTTATTAAGTTTATTCTATTCAAAATTTTAACCGTGTTTATCCAGTTATTTCTTCTTTTCTTTCTACTCATTAAATTATGGGTCTCTCTTATATTGTGCCATTTATTTCTATTTTCTGTCATTTGCTACTACATTCCTGCATATGTTTGGTGCAGTCTATTCAACACTTAAATGCTTTCTCGAGGCTTTTATTTGATGATTTACTGAACAATCCATTTACTTTTTTCTTGTAGCACTTCCTATCCAGTTCCACTTCACTGTAGTCATTCTCTGTATAATATCTTCAAATGTAGTCTAATTTACGCATAAAATGTGTGTTCTCATAAAGATACATTTAACATTCTATGACTTGTTCATTTTTTGGCTAAATTTCCACGTTTGACAAAAATATTTCGTCGTAAGTAGGTTGTAGGCTTTATTTTTAGGTATACCAGCATGTTTGCCTTTTACTTCATCAAATGGTGGGCAACCAATTATGCCTCGATAACTGCTAACTGATCTAAATGTATATGATTCTCTAGTCTTCCTATAATTGTATCGTTCACTATTATATTTTTAAGGTTATCTTTATCGTTGGTAGAAACTTGTTTTATTAAGATTTATTTTATGATTGTGTCATCCGCAAAATCTAGATAGTTCAAAATAATACCTTCTATTTTGATATTGCTACTTTTTATTGCAAATTTTTAAATATGTTTGCACGTGTAATTGGTAGTAGCTTTAGGGTAGTACAACACCCTGATAGACACCATATTTTATTTTAATTTTCCTTCGCATTATAGTCACTAAAAAGTCTTGCAGATTTATCACATAATGTTTCTTGATTATATTGCTGTTCTTGTGATCAATTCCCATATGACACATATCTCTATACAATCCAATGTATTTTTAAAATTTAAATATTTTAGGTTCTTCCTGTTAAAATTTTCGTGGTTTGCAGATTATCTATCATATTAAAAACCGGTCTGCTTTATGCTGATGTAGTCTTTTAATTTATTTTTGAGTCTGCTCAAGATTATTTTTGCAAACAACCTATATATTATATCTGCGATAGCAGATTTATTGAACGTTAATTATCCAAATCTAACTAGTCCTTTCCGTAAATTACATACATTTTTAACTATGTCTAGTAGTTTTTTAATTTGTCTATTGCTCTTTTATGCGAAGTTTGTAAATCAGGATAAATATGTCCTTTGAATAATGTTACTCCTGTTGGTAATTAATTTCTCGACTGCCTTTTAATTAAATTATTCCTCCTTCTCCGTGTTTTGACATCTATAAACCTTTATGCCTTTATCCCGTTTTATTATCCTCAACATCTCTCTTTTTCTATATTTCCTAATGCCTTTCCAAGATTGCTTTATTCAAATCTACATATTCGTTTGCATATCTTGTATATTTTTTGTTATTAATTGTGGTACTTATCTTTTTTTGGTTTTTCTTGATTTGTTTTAGTATTTAATTAGTGCAGAGTAAATTACCTGTGCAAGTACCTACCTTTTTTCATACTAAATTTAATAAGCAATTTTCTTCTAGAGTTGTTGTGTTTATTAGACTATTTTTTTATGTTTTAATAGTTATACTAGAGCATTTTTTCTTTTTTATTTTTTCTCTGTAGCTTTTATGCTTTATTTTGAATTTTTATTCCGAGAACCTTAAAGCTAACGTAAAAAAATAACTAATAACACCATTTAACTAAATTTTATTGTTAAACATTGTTTTACTCCAACCAAAATTGTAAACAATTATTTTCAAAGCTTGTTCTGATTACTGAATTCAAATTGAGTAGTTTAACATAATCATCGTAACTCTACGATTTATTTAGTTACTAACAAAAATTATAATGTATTATATTTTATTTCAAAGCAGCAGCATAATTCTATTTTTAGATGGAATGCTAGTTGATGGATGTTTACCTGAAGCCAAAACAGAACATTCATACCTAGTAATATAGTCATCACCCGCATTAATGAAAACCGTATATTTCCTTTAATTCCCTCCTTTAGCATTCTGCGGTCTGGGCCTTGTGTACCACCATTCCGAATGATTTTATTTGACAATTATGGTGTATTGATTTACGGTTTTCCCCGAATTAGGAGATTAATCGTCGCGTTGACCTGAAATGGCTTCCCGCCGAAAAATATTTGCGTCTGTTTTAATTTATTTTCCTGCTACATTTTTACAACATCAAAGCGAGGCTTTGATGAAATTATAAATTATTTATTTATTGGCGGAGAGGAAACTGTTTCGCCTTGAACTCGGGAATCCAGAGAGCAGCCGGCGGCTCTCGCAACTTTGGGTGGTTGATATTAGGTGGCGCAAGTGCAATTCGAAAAATGACGCAATTTTTAGCCGGCTGCAGATTCGGCGTATTCAAAAATCCTTGATAACACAAAGCAAATAAGTTGCATAATATAAATTTTTACAACTGACATAAAACTGGCCGGTTTCCGAGAATTCGAGCGACGTTTAATTTTTAAGAAAGCTAAAGGCATCCGAGGAACTGCAGTCAAAATGGTGGCTTAATCTTAGAATTCGGAGCATTTTAGCAGTATGTGGAACGGAGCGGATAAGCCATGGGTCCGCTGGAACTGGAATGTGATTATCAGCTCCGTGGTATAACTAAACGTTGGCGAATGACATGTAGACGACTTTGTTAGGCGAACAGAGGATTTATCTCTGGCCATTCGGATGCAAAGTAGGTTCGCTTCTCTTAATTAAATTGGTCGAAGTTCTAGCTCGAGTTCCCGGATATATTCTCAACAACCATTTTGAAAGTTCACATTTCACCCGAGCGTAATTTACATTCTAAGAGGCAGCCAGGGAGTTTAATTTTCCGAAAAACGCCGCGCTGCGGAGGAAAGCCTTAGGCCTGGAAATGCGTTTAAATAATGCAGCTTTATGCAGCGGAACCTCTACAGCCGTGCTACAATTTTTTAACGCTACCGTTACAGCCAAGATTACGATTGTATTGCGATTAAATTGGCCACATAAAATTATAACGCTCATTTCTGCTAATGTAGTCATAAAGTCTAAACACCGTATAACACCGTGGAAGAAATAAACCACTTTCGGTTGCTAAAATGTGTATTCAATTTGAGCTTTATGATTCTAATTGCCCGCTGAAAATTAGCAGTTAACCTTATGATGCACTAATAATTGGATAAAGTCTTGTGCATTTAGTAGATCGTTTATTAACTTTATAAACTTGTTTAGTAACAAAAAAATTAAAACAAGCCAGCATAAGTAACATATCAATTAAAGCTTACTATGAAACGGTAAGATTAAAAATTATTACTTATTGTTATAGCAATCAATTAAAAATTGATTCAACAGAAACTATAATTTCTCTATAATTACTAAATTTGATTTATTTTTAAGTTTCCAATTGTTCTTATATTAATATTTCTTCGTCGGGGAGAGCTTTCATCAAAGAACGTTGAAAACGGTTGTTTTCGGGGTGAAAGTGAAGAGCTCATAATGATTATCTTAATAAATGCAATAATTTATCTATAAATAAAATGTTATACATTTATTTTATAAATTTTTATTAATACCGGCAATAACCGTTTGGTTTGGAGGTTTTATCATTTACATATACTTCTTTTTTTCTTCTTTTATCTTTTATCAAAGGTTGGCGTCTACTTTTTTAAACGCTTCTTTTTTTCACATGAAATATTTGTTCGACTGTTAGGTTGGTCTAGTATCTAAGACTTTTCCTTCCTGCCGACACTTATTTTCTTTAAATTTGTCTTTTGAATGATTTTATGCAACAATATATCATAAATAGACGATTTTTCTTATTTCAATAATGTTCATAAATTTTTGGCAACATCTACATCTTTGTTAGTATTTTTAGCAGTTTCATTTTTTTGTAACAACCATTCTTAAATCCTTGATTATGTATGGATGTTGAAGATATTAAAGAAACTGTGAATTGTCAAAATTAGCTGTTTCTTAGTAAGACAGTTTTTATAAGTTAGCAATACTTAATCAAATTTTAAATGATCGTGACCGACATCTTCCAAATTAAATTTTAGTAAAACCCAAAAGCGGTGCAAAATAGAATGCAATTATGCAAGCGGCCTAGATCCAGCTTTAAATTGTTTACACATTAGAGGCAGCCCGAGCGCTCGCGCAAATTGAATTCCGCTCTTAGTTAAGTAGCTTACCCTCTACATAATAATTTAATTACTCATGTAAGTGTGCTGATTACTAATTTATAAAACAATACGTGTGTTTGCTGTAAACACGTATCCAATTGAACAGCGCCCCGGTGGGTGCCCACGAACAAAGCAGAATTTTGTTTATCGAATTTAAATTTGTTTTTATCAACGCGGAACGTTAATTGCCTGCATGTGTACGTAGACAAATTAATTTTTGTTTGATTGACGTATCGGATATCGATTTTAAGAGCTTAATTGTAGCGCTGCGAGCGGACTTTCGAGTGGGCGGCCGGGTTATGGGGCGACGTGCACCGAGAGCTGCTCGGCGGGGCGGGATGCAAAATATACGCGAAAAGCAGCTGATTTGGCGCTTAAACAAACTTGCAAATTAAGCAGTTCGTTGAAAATGCCGCATGATCGTTCTTGGCGCCAATATAAAAATAAATAAAGGTCATGCAGTGCAATACAAACCAAAATTTAATTAGCAGTATTTTAATTATAGAGATAAGTAGACGTTTGTTTTATTAATTAACAGTCTGTTAAGAACAACCTTAATTATAATTGACTGACATATGCAAACAGAAAAGGTGTATACCACATATAACAAAAAATCACATTAACTTATAGTTACACAACAAATTACATAGATCTTCTTAGCGTACACAGAAATTAAAAAAAAAACACAAACTTTTTGTGTGTTATTACAGCAAATAAGCACATGTTTAACTATAATTTTGTACAGTTCGTCAATTAGAAACTGAAAAACAAAGAACAGGTGATTTACACACGCCTAACAATGATATTAAAAATATAATAGCGAAACCACATACTCATAAAAATAGTTGCATCATCGCACATATTGGTGTGTTAAATTGACCACATGAACGTACACTGCATATGTATGTATATATGTACAATTTCTATAATTAAAACGGAATTACATAATTCATGCGGTTGGATAATTTAATTACATTTGCATTTAAAAGGGTTTATATGTGTAAATGTAGCTTTACGTTATAGTAACTTAATTATTAGAAGAGCGCATATAATGTATCATGAGTAAGGCCATGAAACGCAATTAAGATACAAATACACATTTAAAAATGGAAATTGTAAAAATACGTTATTGAAAATGACTGGAAATGCTCAAAAAAGCAGACATAATGCTCCATCTAGAAGACAAAGTATTTTTTATTAAGATAAGTACATTTTGATAGATTAAATTAATGATTCATTGTTATTCTATCTATTTATACTTATAAAAAAATATTTGTACAAATACAAATTATAAATTTATAGGCTACATACTTTTTATTCACTATTGCTTGTATTGCTATGGGTAATGATTTTAATTGCATTTAACTAAAACTGAGTCTAGCTTACATCAAAAACTTTTTTAAAATTAGGAAGTCTATAGAAATTTACCTTAACATTTAAATAAACGTTTGGAGCTTTTAGCTTTATTTTTTAAATGAAAATTTTAAAATATGATCTAGACTTAAATATAGAATAATTATCCACTAATTTCAAATGTTTATTTTATGCACATTTAATTGTTAATTCAAAAACAATTTTTAATCTTTAATCTGCATTTTTAAGTTTTCAAAATTAGCTCACTTCATGTTAAACTTTTCATAATTAATTAACTTCAATGCTAACAAAATAGAATTGATTAAGGGTTATCACACTTTGGTCTATTTTCAGTAAATTTAATACAGAGAGTATGCAAAATTGTTGGCCATAATCACAAATATTTCTTAAAAAAGAATTGAAAAAGTTTTTTTATTAATTCAATTACTTGACTGAATTTGCTTATAATTCTAAAGGACAAGAGTATCTATAGACATTATCTTTGATTGGTAAATCAAACGAATAATATATCTCGGCAATGTTCTTCAAGTATTTAGGTGCGCAACATAAATGTATGCCATTTTGTTGAAATAAGGCTAAATAACTTTAGTTACCTAACACAAAAAGCTATTAACATCTTTCATGAATTAATTTCGTGAATATATCCTTTTATACGTTATTTATTTCCAAGCAAATATCAATTTTAATACATTTATTCACACTACTTAATAAGGCAATCAGGATTAAAGTCAGCTAGTGATGCAATCTCAGGAATTAAATCTTTAGAACAAAACTCGGTTAAAAAGAAAGACCACAGAAATTCATATTACAATTACAAAAACCTCTACAAGTTAAAAGTATTTACAAAACTAATCTTAAGTAGAGCATAAGTAAGTAAAAAAAAAGCTGAAGCTCTCTTTTTTGTACAAAAAAATGCTTCATCAATCAAACTCAAAATTAGCCCTTAAACAAACTATAAATATTGATCATACCTCTTCAGCCAAAACAAAATTAAAAATAATCAATAAGTAAACACCAACAGTAGCCAATATCTACAAAATTAGGAGCTGTAACTGCTGCCAAATTAAAAATAAAATCTTTAAGTTGTAGCAGCCAAAACATCCAAAACCCCAATAATCTGCCTTGACAAATCACCTCATATAAACACAAAATAATAAATATAATCCCATCTCTTATAACTGAATATTTATGAAATACTCCAATACGATTAAAGGAGCAGCAATTAGCCCAAATTTAATATTTTATTAAATTGCCAAGCAATAATATGCTAGCTCTAATCCATCCTAACCTAATAAATTTCTAATCAAATTATAAATACAAAAAACTGTACGAACTAGAAGCATCACCGCCAAAGGAATAAAACCATTAGCAAAAGCGTTCCCTTCCATGTTTTCCTCTCTATAAGAAATAACTGTTGAAGAAATAAACAATGTAAATCTCATAAATATTAATATTAGAATTCAAAAAAATTCACATTCCAATAATCAAAAGATAAAGGCATTTAAAAGAAAAACTAACTGAAATAAAAATTAAATCATATATTTAAAATTATTCAGCATCTTCAGTTAAACAGCGTTTGGAACTTAACTGGAAGAGGCTTATCTGCTGTGGAAGAATTCTCAAAAGAACTGTAAAGTTAATAAATAAATTGATTTCTCATAACAATGTTAGAAAGACTTAAAGTGTGGAGACTGTATTGTTCCTTTTCAAGTAATGGCTTGTCATCATTTATTGATTCAATTGTAATTAAGGTAGGGTTGACTAAATAGAATTTTTTATTAATCCTATTATTACGATTATTGTTTTGAATGCTCCTAAAATAGGTCAACGGCTAATTTTAACAAGTAGAAAAAGGTTATTTTTGTTTCTTGTTAGATTACTTCTCTAGATTACAAAGTCCTTATAATAGAAAAAACGTATGATTGAATAATAATTACTGCTGATTCTAGAACTATTAATAAGAGCTGGATAATAAGAAGTGCAAAGTTTAATAAAGAAGATATTGATGATCCTGTGTTTCCTAATAGAGTTAATAGATAACCAGCGATTGCATTATCTAAGTTCTTGAGAAACTAAATATATATATTGTATTAATCAATCAACCATAAATTACTTATAAAAGTTAATCAAAAAGGACGAGTTATGTCTCCTTGATTTAAAATAATTGAAATAGTTAAATCAGTTGCAAATCTACATCATATTCTTACTGATAACATACTTATGTATTGAGCAGAAAATTGGGTACTGCCAGATAAATTCAGAGCAAGAATAATAACTATTGAAATTAAGTCTTTGAGGAAAATACTAAGACTTACTAAAAGATGCAGAGTAGATAGCAAAACTAAGAGAAAGTGAATTCAGTAGAAAATTGAAAATAAATAACTAAAGCAATGGCGCCAAAAAGAAATCATGGGAGAAGCAAATAGCAAATATAAAAAACCAACTGCTAGATGTAATAAAATTAACAAGAGGTGGCATATTATTTAAAAAAGGGCATAGAAGAGAACACGAAATGACAAAAAAATGAAGCCCCCGAAGTCTTCCAATCAAAAAGGTCTACCAAAAAGAAAAATATATACAGTTAATATTTGCACAGATAAATATGCAATGAATCCTTTTCATTAGACTCTTTTAAGTCACTTAAAAAATATTACACAATTTTTAATAATTTTATTTATAAATGTGTACTTCTCTTCTGTATAATATTGTTAGATTTAAAATGATCTGGGATCAAAGCTAAATTTAGTTATAACTTTCTCTATATTAGTTTTAAACTTTACTACAAAGAATCCGTACACACATGCGTAGCAATATTGACATTGTTGAAATATAAAAGATTATAAAGGCTGTACTTTATAGCACAAAACTGTAAACATATATGTTAAAATTTGGTTGTTCTTTTTAAATTTGCAGATATTTAATAATGGCTAAAATTTAAAAACACTTTATTGCTAAATGTTACACCAAAAATGTAAAGAACTGCAATTTTACTATTTGTTTTACTGAAGAATAAATTTTGCCTAACCAGACAGTTCGTGCATTTAAAAGTTAAACACTACTAAGAGTTTCCTAAAATCATTTTTAACAGTGCTATCGCAATTTTCAAAATTTTGGTACACTGAAGGTATATATACAGCAAATGTTTGGGTATGTGACATTTAATAATAAATACTTAATTTTATTTGTCGTTTTTGTCAGTCAACATTAAGATTTTATCATTTACATAGCTTGACATTACTGAAACTGTTTTGGATGTCACTAAATGTTATCACAATGGACACATATATTGCTTTAACCAGTAATTGTTAAAAACTATTTAAAACAAACTGTGAAACATTTCCGTATTGCTATTTATTGTTTAATTAATTAACAATTAAATTTTTATATAAGCACTAAAATTTTATGATATAGATAAAGACCTCCCGGGAGCTCAAGACCCCCCTCGATCAGAAAATCCAAAAATATTATCCAAGAAAAAAGTATAAGGCTATCAAAAAATCCTACCCAAGCCTAAACCAGAAAAACTATTACAAAAAGCCTAAAATGGCGGTTCTTAAGGTAAAAATGACATATTCGGTAACGTGCTGTTTATCTAGGCAATTCTACAGCAGCGCGTTAGAGGATACTACAGTGTCATAACAAACAACCAGTTTTCGAGTATCCTCTTTCAACAATGACGCCATCATAAATCCAAGACCCCTAAAACACTCGTTCTGTAATATATAATTACATTCATATAAATACGTTCTGCAACTTCATCTCTAATACGATCTACGGTTCAAGAACGCTATACTATTCGGTTAATTTTCGATTTTATGAATGATTTGGTATCTACTGTAGATTATTACAATTTTATTATGAAACGTAAGTTAAGCTCGATTATTTTAATTGTCTCTATCATACATTTATTCTAAATTTTAATTTTAAAATCTGAAAGAATACGAAAATAAACCGAAAATCTTTACATTTTTCTTCTCAATTTACATACTTTTTCAATGCTGCCATTTTATAATGTTAAAAAATAATTGTCCAATATTTTACCATGACTAACTAAGTGAAACAATTTTTCGATCACTTAACCTGTCCAATTTTTCAAGTTTTAAAACCATAACAACTTTTATCTTGCAGCACATTTCTTTACTTCTGTTTTAGCCGGAATATTTAATTTCAATAAGTAATACTTGTCTCAGCTCATTATATTTTTAAAATGATCCAATTTACATTTTTTGGTGGGTTACAAATAATTTCTATTGTATAAGAAGGAAAAGATGTCATTTTGTGAATTATTATGTGACGTAGAATTCAAAAAGTGCGCTCAAACCAATTTTTAGTGAAAATATGGTTAAGGACAAATGAACTTAACATTACAAGCGTTGTTTTTTAATTTTAAATTCAAATGCTTATATGTAGAGCTTTACAATTTACACGTAATGTAAAATTTGTATTGAAAACTAAATAACAACATTTTTTGGTGCTATTGGTTCTTTAATGCTCTTTTCTAGTAAGCTCTCCAGTTTATATTATTACACTTTCAGAAAGACTGCCATATTCCTGGCATGACAGTTGCGCCAAGATAATGCACATATTCGTCTATTTTTTATTTCTCTAACACATATATGTTATCTATGGAATTTGCACCAGATACTTATGAGTTTAGCCTAACAGTTAACTCTTTCTTAGCTTTCCATTTTTCTCTAATATTTTGGACCAGTGTCTTTTTAAAAGGTCCAAATGTCGTTTTGATTTCCGAACCATCGTTCATTGCTCTCAAACTTCTCTTCTATCACAATTTTTCATACTTGCAAATCACTTAAAACAATTGACAGAACAATTTATCTCTTATTTAGTCGCCTAATTTAACCTGTTTTCATTGTCTTTTTACGTTAATGCGATATTTATTGTAATTCTTTTATATTTTTCTTAATTGTCGCTTTAGCATCATGATATTGTTACAGATATTTTTCTTACCACAGTTCCTGTTCTGCACTTAAATTTAATTTTGAAATTTTGAAAAGCAAATTTGACTGTTGGTGAACGAAATCGACATTCTTGCTCTCACTTGAGACAGCCCTTGCCAAAGTTTCTAAATATATCGCATATATTGTAGCTGCCATAGAATTCATTTTTGGCCTTTCCGGATATAATAACACAACCCACTTAAAAGCACCTCTCTTTTCCGCGATCAAGCTTTTTTATATTACAACCCAGGACATGTTTACCGAGCTTTACATTTGCTAATGTACAGTTTGAATAAAATATGAGTGATGCACTTATATATTACAGATGGTATATCAAATAAATATGATAAAAATTAAAGGAGAGAATTAACATTTTTTAAACAAAACTGAATATAAAAGTTGATGTATAATTAACTGGCCTTTTTAAGAGCAAACAGTGATCATTCTGGAGCATAAACACCATTAGTTTTAGTCACTGCTGCTCATTTGCTTGGCAAAGTTTTTTAAGGCGGCAGACGATTGTGAACCGGTTAACGTTAAAGTTCTTGGCCAGTATATTGATCAAACTTTTATCTTCCAGAACCCCCAAAAGTGTGCCTGATCGTCAAAATCCAATATAATCGACTTCTTCCCGACTTGTCCTTATTAGAAGCAAGTAGATCAGTCTTGCTAGTGTCTTTCATTGATTACTTATTTGTTGAGAAATTAGTTGTATAAATTTGGTTTTCTAAACACACTTTTAATTAACTAAATATTAAAGAATAGATTCTTTCAAATAAAAAATGCATGAGAAAACGCCAAATTGTACATCGATCCAATAATACTTATTAAATACAAGCAAAATATGTGAAAGGTTTTATAATGCAACTTTAATTTTCATAATTTTTAAAAAAGTTTTCCATTAAAGCGTATCCTCTTCTGAGTCGTTTGAAACCAATCATTGATTCAACTCACAAATCTCCAAATATTGTTCTGTCTAGCGATAGGTTTTATATATATAGACTCGAGCATCTTTCTGATAGTAGATCTTCTCCCTGGCAGATAAATATGGGGGTCTTAAACTTTGGGCGTTTCCGGACAGAAAGTACTTTACTTTTCTGATCTTTCGTTACTACTCATTCCTCAACACAACAGTCGTTTCCTCAAAACAGCCCTCACTACTCAAACCTGATGCAAAATTATAGCGCAAAGTTCTCCTTTATTCGCGTTTTCGACGAAAATGGCATTGTGGGCTCTTTTCTTTCCCACGGTTCAGGAGTAATTATTCCTAGATGTTGTCCTAGCGGCTGTAATATGGTTTTGACCTCGGTATAGCACACTTATATTACAAACTTTTTCTAGTTTTCTATAAAAGAAAGACAGATAAATAAAGAATAAAAAACAGTAAACATCAATTTTTTAAAAACCTAATAAAGTAGTACTTCGAATATTTATCGAATTATATGTTTTACGAACAAAAATAGCTAAAATTGAGTATTATAATGGTTTTCATTGGACTTTGATATATACAACCATAGTTTCGTACATTATACCTAGTTAACTTAAAAATACTGCCCCAAAAACATATTTAAAAATAATTTTTAAAAGAATCAATAAAAAAGCAATGAACATAGTAAAGTAAAAATTTTTCTTTAAATTGCTATTTAATAATGTAGTAAGATTTGGAAGTATCCTCTGTGGTCTAGAGATGGGCAAAGTGACTCATTTCTGGGATCAGATCCAGATCGCGCATTCACCAAAAAGAGCTAGCTCTTTTTTGTAACTCATAACTCATTTTCTGTTACATTTGTGCCTACTGGCTATATCAGTTAGGCTATTACTGCTACCATTATAAAACCAATTGTAATGAACTGTTTAATTCAACAACGTTTTATTTAAATTTTATGTTTCCCTGACAATAGCGGCATTTTCCTTTTCCTTCTTTTGGTAAAATGGTACCAAATATCACTCGACAACCTACTAGCATCTACTTTTTGTTCTAGAATAACAACAAAATATTATAAATATTATGTTATAGATGTTATAGATAAATATTACATACCAAGCTGTATAAATGCGAAGACTGATAGATAGAATAAGCAAAGTCGCAAAAAACTGAGGAGTTATCGGAATCAGAAACAAACCGAGATCAAGTTTCGTGAGTGAATCAGATCAGTGAGTCAGATCGAGATGGGAGAACCAAGAGCTGCTCGCATATGCGCAGACCGCACGACAGCGAGAGAATGAGAATCGAGTGAGAGATCGTAGAGTTACCGCTCTTATTTTGTGAGTCATAACTCACCCACTCCCTAATAGAGATAGGCGATCCGCTCATGAGTTACTCAAAAGAACCAGCTCTTGTGAGTCAGATCGAGGCGGGAGATCGAAGAGCTACCGCTCTTATTTTGTGAGTCATAACTCACTCACTCCCTACCAAGAGCTGGTTCTCTTAAGTAACTCATGAGCTGGATCGCCCATCTCTACTGTGGTCCAACATAAGTATCATCATTCACTATCGACTATTTTAAAATTACGTGAAATCTTAAAATAAATCAAAGTTGATTTACACGCAGTTAAATTATTTAACGTAATCTCTTTTGTATGTAACTATGTTCTACTAGACGTCTCTCTTTCAAAAAATATTAAAATTAAAAACACAAAGGAAGTAATCTCAAGTGTACATCAAGGTTAGTGTAAATATCAAAGTATTAATTTATGGTGCTTTTAAACTATAGATTGTGATCATGTTAAAAAAATGGATGCTACATTTTACAAAATATTGGACCAGCCGAAGTTCGTGCACGTTCACGAAAGGCTCCATTTTTAAATTGTGCTAGGTCTGCCTCGGTGTTTCGCAGTAGGCTTGCGAAATGCTAAAGCGCGCCAATAAGGTTTTATTTGTCACCGCCGAACGCCGAAAAAGTGAAAGCGGAGCATAAAAGCGCCAGGCAGAATATGGAGGCACCGTCCATATTTCGGCAGATGGAAGCGGCCAACGGATCCGGCAATTGCCGCTTTATTCAAGGGTTAAACGGTGCAAGTACGGCTTTCACTAAAACTGGAAAAGCTCGAGTGAATTAACCTACCAAAGGGGCCAATTTCGTTTAATGAATGTAATACAACACCCCTACCTAACGTTGCTCCTGTACTAATTACAGCAGCTGTATAACGGTTTGTTAAACGAAATTAGATACAAAGCACAAGATCGCAATTATCCGCATGCCTACCTACATACTGCTTCGTCTCCTATCTTTCCTCTCTGCGCCAAAGGTCAACAGAAGGCAGCCCGGCAGTTCAGCGAGCGCCATTTTAAACAAAATCCCGGCCGTATTCCAGATGCCTGGAGATAGCCGGCCGGCAATTAGGCATAAAATTATTAAGCCTAATTTGAAAATTACAAAGTGTCTATACTTAAGTATAATTTAGTATCTGGCGGCTATCCGGGATAGCTCAGGAAGGCTGCGCCGTAATATTCCTGGTGGAAAACGCCTCCAGCCGGCTTTATACTTGCAATTTGTTCCCCCCTTTGACCTCCCGAGCTCGAACTCCCAAGCATCCACGACCACCCAAGACGCTGACGTCACGATTTCAAGCATTTGATCTTCTTAATTACCGCGCAGACCAATTGCTTTCTTCTGGGCCTGAAAATTATAACCTTTCACAAATCCAATTCATTTTACGATTTATCTGGGCCGTTCGGGGCCGCTCCGGGCCGGCAGGATAAAATTGCGCCGCGCGGCATAACTTGTCACGAGATAACTAAATTAATTATTGTTATTAAAAGCGCTCGTGCACGGCGTAAAGGTTTTACGTCCGCTTAATATACATAAGAATCTCGAGCCTTTGCGTATCAGGGCGCAGTTGTCTTGACAACAACTATGTGTAACTATGTATCTTCGCGGAAACGCCAGCCTGCCTCGGATTGGCCGAACAAAAGCGGGCAAATAAGGCGCTCTGCAATTATATCTAATTATAAAAGTGCGATTGCTGTTCACGACGCATAAATAACAGAAGGAAACGGGAAACTCTAATATTATTCGTGGCGGTAATTTATGTATATGAGAGCCATTTAGGGGCAATTATCTGTTACGCAACCGCTTTCTTAGGCAGCAATTTACCACACGTACCGCGAATATCAAACGAATTTGTGCTTAAAATAACGCGTTGCATGCCAAACCTAAGTAATGCCCCCGAACCCGATTAATGCAGCCTATTAGAGCTTTATCGCTTCGTATAATTATTTCCTTTTTATTTTCTCCTCTGTGCGGTTTTTTCCTCGAATTGTTGTTATTTTTAAGCAGCACAGCCGGAAAACAATTTTAAATAATGAGAATTAAAAATTAAAAATTAGTGCGCCTGTGGCAGTAACGAATATTAAAATTCTGCCTCAAATGTATTACTTTGGATAAGATAATTTAGTGCAATAAGAATTCCAAGAATATCTTATTTATCATCTACCAACAATTATTTACATTTTTAATTTGTATTTTATCTTAAAAATTTTTCTTGTCCATACCTTCTATTTTATTATAATAATAAAGTCAATAGTTAAATTAAACTTTGGTTCACCAAAATTCAATTGCTTTTGAGAGTTTACAATTATCGTTATGAATTGGTTATAGAGTACAGACTGCATAATAGAAGCATATAATTGACCAACTTCAAAGTTAGCATTAACACAGTTTTTATTCAATTAATAATTTCAAACTGCTACAAGTTAGAATTAGAAAATCCTAAGATTAAACAAAACACAAAATTTAGATTAATCAGTTGTTTCAGATCAATCTAATTAATTCTGTAATATTGATTAATTAGAAAAATATCAGTTTTTTTAATTAAGCCAAACTTTTTATTTAAAATGAGTTTAGTGTAGTAATAAAAGCGGCAACTACATGTTTTAACAGAACAACATGTTTATCAATCAAGTAGTGCAGCAAATGATTCAGTTTGACTTGACGGGGTAATTGCGGCATAATAGCTTTGTATGCGGGTTCTTAATTAATACTTTGAATAATCAGAATATCCTGCGTTAGCATATTTATTGCCTGAAATATTTATAACATTAACTACTGATAAATCTTCCATACAATAATAATACGTTCTTTGTCTCACTTGTACCAAAATGAAGTTTGCTCTTCTTCAATTATGTTATGTAAAGCATAAAAACCAGAAAAATTTTATCGTAATTGTGATTGCAGGTTTTTTTATATTTAGAACAACAAAAAGGTCTCAATTCTTTGAACAAATGATTTTATTTTCATTGTTTTTCTTATATTTTACACACGAAGATGGTCTGATAAGTTCTCGGGCTCGATCATAAGTATCAATACTATAAGTAAAATAATATAATAAAGTATACATTTGAAATTGTTTATAGGTTTAATTTGTACATATTTTATTTTTTCGTTGCTCCATGAAATGGAGAAAATTGAATATAAGACGGTTTTAAAGTCACCGTGAAAGGAGATATAACGTCAAAAGAAAATCATGCAAAGTTTATAACTCTTTTTTATAACAATTAAAAAAGGGGATACCAAATTTAAACGTAATAGCACCAGTTTTGGAGGACCAAAAAGTTACAACTCCAATAATTATTAAAAGATGTGGTATTGGATGCCCAATAAATTAATTACCTTAATCCATATACTATATGGAGTTACTGAAACTGTAAGAGCGGGTAGGATATATTTTGCATAAAGAATTGCATATGAAAATGCGTTGTGCAAGGTGGGTGTCGCGCTTGTTTACAGAAGAATAAAAACGCGTTTAAATAACAGTTTACAATCAATACCTAAAGGATTTAAAAAAAATAAAATTAATTTTGTACATTTATTTATTACTATGAAAGAAACCTAGATTCACCATTACACATCGGGATCCAAACAGTGATTTGAAGCAGGCTGTTCAACTCCAAAGAAGATGAAGTGTATTCCATCTGCAAGAAAGGTTCTGACATCACTCTTTTAGGATGCTACAGGCATTTTATTAATTTATTACTGTGAATATCGTTAAACAATTACTGGAAAATATTATGCAAGTCTTCAAACCACGCTTAAAAGGAGATATGCGAAGAAAGACCTGATTTGCAAGAAAAATCATCTTTTATCAAGACAATGCACCACAAAAGTGTCTACGCAAGCGTTCTCCTTATTATCTATTTGGTTCCCAAAAATACTCTTCCTCGACAATCAACTGCAACAGTAGACATGTTTTTGCAAACTCTAAGATAGCCAATACCAAAATTATGTTGAAAAAAAAAAACATAAATTTCTTTGTTAAGCCGAGAATTTTCAGATCATCCTCATAGAGAAGTAACTTAAAATATTTTTTATTAGATTCTTCTAATAATTTCTAGTATATAGTTACTAGGTGTTTTTCAAAAGGGGTATATAGTAATATTACGTTAATTTCCCTTAATAACATTTTTGATTTCTTTTTAAATTATTTTTATTTTTGTTATTATATTACTATTTTCTAAGTCACCCTTGCAAATTTTATTCGTTTTTTAGATTAACCCCGCTTGCAATAAACTTTTATAAAAGAATTCTTCTTTGCATTACGTTTATTCCGGCGTACTTTGCTGTAAACCTCATTTAAAGCGACTTTGCGCGCAGGGTTCTATCACCATCCTAACCCACCTAAATCCTTACATCATAAACCATGCTGTCCACCCACGGCTTCTTCGAGTTCAATATGTTAATCAACGTCTTCTTTGTTTTACTAACACTTGAATGCAACAGTATCCTCCCACGTCCGCGTAGAAACAGCCCCTCGCAATAGCCGGCAGTCCTTTGATTCATTGTTAGATTACCAGCGCAGACCTGAAATCAAAAACTTTTGCATCGAATTTCCAACAAACCTCATTACACTTAAACCTAATGCTTTACCAACGGCCGGCCAGCCGGAGCAGCTCGGTCTTCCCGGTGATTATCCTCTAGTAAGGGACCTCGCGTAGGTTTGGTGTGTACGCGACGCCCACCATCGAGACCAGAAAATAATAATGCGCTATATGTTAATTAAATTAGGAATGTGGGCGGTCTTCGCTCGGCTTATCTGATGGATCATTTTATAATAAATTAACACTCTATTATGCCCGACAGCGTAACCGGCTGCGGGTCGTTATGATTTAAATTTGAATTAGTTTGCCCGAATGCAAGCGAATAAATTGCCCTTAAGCGGCTAGGAATGAAAGACTCCGATTCGGAAGGTCAAAGCTGCCATAATCGCCAGTAATTAAGCTCAAAATAGCCCGTGATTAATAAGCAGTTTATCACTAGAAATAAAGCAGTTGAGAGATTTTTGAAATACAAATCACTTTTTCATTCTATGAATTTAACTTTAAGAAATAACCGTGTTTTTGTTTTAGAAATTGCTACTTTTTAATTTGGCAAATTTTCAAAAAGATATGCTGTAGAATAGAGATGATTTGCAGTTTTAAGTGATCGATTAAAGATATAATTTGGCTTGATAACGTAAGGTTAAACATACAAGGTGATGAATGGTATAAAAGTAAAAATAAAACAACTAAAGCCTGATCAAATGTCTCTTACTAAAGGAAAACTGGAAAGTTTGTGGGGCGTTAGAATGCTTTATAAAATAAAAACTTCTTTACCAAATACCTACCGCTTATTGATACAATCTTACCCATCAGATCGATTTTGCTCTATAAATATAAAAGGTGCCCTCTTTAAATTTTATTCTATACAATTCGGTGTCCCTCAGGGTAGTGAACTTGGTCCCGCCCTTTATCTTATACGCACAGCCCATATACCCGAATCACCAAACACTTTAATGGCTACCTTTGCTGGTGACGCTGCTGTGATATCCACTCGTCAGTCCAGATATTGCCTCTGAGCACCTTCAACAAAACTTAGACCTTATTAGTGAATAGTTTAAGCTTCGGCGAATAGAAGTTAACTAGTCCAAATCGGTGCAAGTTACATTCACCACTCGAATTGCAATATGTCGAGCTGTCAACAAGCGTGGAGTTGAAGTTCTAGTCAAAATAGAGGCACTATATCTGGGTCCACATCTGGACCAGAGCCTCAGATGGAAGAGACACATTCAAATGAAAAGAAAGCAGCTGAATTTTAAGTTCTGAAAAATGTATTGGCTACTTGGTAGCCAAAATGAACGTTGAAAATAAGGTGTTACTCTATAAAGCCGTGATAAAATGTATTTGGACTTATAGACCCCTATTATGGAAATGTGCGAAACCATCAAACATAATTATTATACAGAGGTTCTAGTCAAAATTACTATGAGCATTATTAGATGCGCCTTGGTATGTTAGAAATCAGACCATCAACGAATGATGAAATTTTGTGTATTAAGCCGATTTGGTGCATTAAAAGGATAATGGTCGAACGACAATGCCCGTTTTATCCCCACACGGCGGCCACCAAGATAAATTCGCTTAATTAGCCAGGACACCACTGTGCATGTACATATTTATGGGCATAATACGGAGCCGTAAACTTTACGCGCCACTTTCTGTTTCTGATCGTACCTACCATAATCGCCAGCGGCCTTCGGCCGAGAGACCGCCGCCTAGCTGCTCGATCTACGTTAACCTGGTTTAAGCGGAATCCGCGTATTTACGGTGATAATTTCCTGCACGGGACGGCCGAACTTCTGGACCATATTTTGCAATTTCCGGCGCGCGCCCAGCGCCGTCTTGCTAATCCTGCGGTTCAATTTCCTCCTTCTGATGCGGGCGGCTCCCTAAAAACGACAATGCCGTTACAATGGGTGCGACGCCACTTCGCATAATTTCGGGCCATTCCTGGATGCGAGACGTGATAAAGTTGCTTCAATTTGTTAAGAATATAAACACCTATAATACCTTTACTGCTAAATCGATCATAAAGCCGTGGCCATAATGTTTTATGGTTGAGCCAAGTGTAGCAAGCTACAAGTGGTTTAGGATTGATTTTAACTAGCGTATCTTTTTTTAATGTCTTTAGACGGTGCTAAATGCTAATTTGAGAATTGCGGCTTAAACGGCTTCATGCCGATCACTCGCTAATGGGCCGCCCGATTTGTTTACGCGCCGCGCGATAGCGGGCCACGCCGAATTTTGGTGGACACCGATGAGTGCGCGCGATAAGCGCGCTGTAAATCTTCGGCGTTAGTGCTTAATGCTACCGATTCGAGCTCGAAAATTAAATTCCCATTCGAAGAACGTGCAGCTAAACGGCGCATTAATAAACCGATTAGCCGGCCGTCGAGGAGCGGAAATCGTGCTTATAAGGACAAACAATGAGAACAACGCTCCAGTTATGAAAGATTATAGAGCAATACGACCGATGTTAAAAACAACATGAAACTTTATGGGGTCATTTCAGCAATTGGTGACTTGTTAATATAACGGTTGCGTACAACTGCAGGGCACTAAAACGACCCGTTCCTATTTTTCTCCTGCCCGAGCCCAAGCCGAGCGTTTCTTAATAACTTTCCGTTTTAAGCAGCTGCGCGCCTTACGTGATTGTTTGCATCGCCACAGTTTAATTAGCGCCCCGCTCGCAGTTACGAGGAATGTTGCTGTCAACAGCAATTCATGGATGCAGGCGAAATCGATACAGCTGCCGACTGACTTCGGACGAGACTCTGCAATGTTGGTGTCTCCCGAACGACACAGTCTCGGTGCCATCCGCTGCAGCATCGATGTTACTAATTCAGCAGGCGAATTCGAATAAATTGTGCTTAAAATGCTATTAGGATGCAGCGTGCGTGCCTCGTGTGTTAAAACCATCGCTACTAAATTTTTAACTTTGATTTAATTTTTTTACTTTTTCAGTATCGAGTTACAGTTATTTATAAGCTAGCATTAAGTCCCAATTTTCCAAATGAATTTATTTATTTCTCCACTATCAGCCAGCCCAAAATTTTTCTTTTTTTATTTAGACACATTTCATTTATTTTTAATTAGCAACTTCTAAACGTATTAAATGAATAGTACGGAAGATTTTAGAATAAACAAATACAAAACCATGTTACTGACAAAATTTTTGTATACTACACTGATTAAGTTTTCCGTGAAGAATTTTTTTTGACAGCTTATTTGTTGGCCTTTTTTGGTTTGTTGACATTTGGAAAGAAGGAGGTTTACCATATGGCGTTCAGCGACATTTTTTTTAATCACACAACATTTGAGGTCTTTATAATCGTCCAACTAAAGCTCAAATAAGAAGTGCAATTAATAAATTTGAAGAAACTGGTGGTGTAGTCGACATAAAACATCAAACACGCGTGCGTCCAGCTAAATCAAGAGAAAATATTACACAAAAAATCCAAGATTCCAATATCATGCGATTTTACACTTCTATATTATTTTCTTTAAGGGTCCGTTAAAAGCCAAATGTTCACGAACAACTGATGCTTTTAAAGTTGAAATAATTCGTATTGTGGCGAGATTTAGGCAGATTTATGTCCAATAGTTCAATGAAATAACAGCAAGAGGTGGCATTATTTTTAAAACATAAATGGCAAACCTTTATCTTTCATTTAAAAAAATATCTTCTTATGTAAACATAATTTTTACTTAACTTTCAAAAAAAGCCTTAATGGAAAACCTAATATTTGTAATTTTTATTTAAAATAGATTCAGACCTGAGCACACTAAAAAATACCAAATGCATTTTCGAAAAAATGTGTTAATAGTAGTATTTATAGAAACTAACATAATGACAAAAAGATTAACTGTATAAACTTGCAAAAAATCTTCAGCAGCAAATTAGCGATAAGTAAGAATTAGAAAGCCATTAGAAGATACGTAAAGAAAAGAGCTTATGGATGAGACTTATATAAATTATTTGGATATAAAATAGTTAATAAAAGAAGAATCGATGGGCATTATTAAACACAGTGAAATATATATTCAGACGAAAAAGAGTGTATAATGAAAAAGAAAAAGAAGAAATCTATACATGTACACACAGAAATTTTAAGCCAACAAGACCAGTAATTTTTATGTAAAGGTACAACGTTACATGCCTCGTAAAAGCCGCTGATTAGCAGAATTACAATTTTAATAAGCAACTAAGTGGGCGGCAAAAATTTCGCTTCTACAAATAAAAGCTTAGCGTTTTAGCATCACCTTAATTAATGTGAGAAGTTAACCTAACCGGCAAAGCTAAACAAGAGCTTGTTTTGTTAGCAATATAATTTGAAAAGTCCACAGCATTAGCATTCAAAGCTGCGAATTGCTCGAGCCAGACCAGGAAGTTATCTTCCATAAAGGAACTAGTCTTATTGTTAATTATAGCAAAATATGCAATAACTAAATTTACGTAAACTTAATGTATATTAATAACTAAATTTAACTTAATTTCAGTAGTTGTGATTGTATTGTATTTAATAGTCGACGGCATTTTTAGTAGTTTTAATTTAACTTAATACTATGATAAGCTCATCTTAAAGCAACACATTTAAAAGATTATTGTTTAAGTTGTGGAGCAGGTAATTAAAATATTAATTTTCTGTTTTAGGAATAGATAATGTTGCTTTATAATTTTTACTATTGTTGTAAAACAAAGATGACCTAGAATTACCACAAGTTCTTTCTGTCTAAACTTTTTCAAAAGTAAATTTTAAGAAGGTGGGGGGAATAGATTTATGAATCTTTAGAACTGAAGAATATTACAAAGACCTAGACCGCAAAAATTATGGAGCCATTCAATTAAAATAAAAGCTTACGCCAAAAATTATTGGTCCAACCTGAGGCACTGTGAAACTTTTAAATACTACTTTTTTCAAAATTAAACATTGGACTATTTAACTACTTCACTCTTTCACTTGAAAATTTTCTTATCAGAAATATGGTAGTATTCTAATCCTAATGATAATTATCTGACGGTTGGTCATATAAGAAATTAATCGCTATTGAGCTTTCCATTAAGTATCGTATGTCAAGTTTTCACTTGCACAGGGTTGTCTAATTTTTAATGACCAAAATTTATTAATCGTCAATACAAGTCAAAAAATTGCGACACCCTCCATTTTAAAAATGGAATGTTTTTGGTAAGCCACATTTATCTTTACCTGTTCTGGCAAAGGTAATGAAGAACTACACTAATTTTTCCAAGTTTTACAACTTACTATAAATAAATTTTATTTTGAATGCAATGTTACGTAATGTAAGGAAAATAATATAACTGTGTAAAGACACCAGTTCTTTGAATTTACATCTAATTGGAGACTTCTGGACAATTCTTTAAAAAAATTAAAATATAGAGCTATATATTGAAGCTTTTCCTTCTTCCTCTAACCGGAAGTGTTTTTGTAAATTCGAACACTTCGAATCAAGATCGTGCACATCAAAGGGATACTTCAAGAAGTTTCCTGCGGCGAATAGTCATTACACTTTCACCTTCATGCGTACAAAATTTAACTGACGCAAGAGCCTAAAACTTCTGATTACGCGCAGCGTCGAAAATTTGTTAATTGGTTTTTAGAGCAACTAGAAATGCATTCTCATTTTAGTCAAAAATTCATCTTTACTGATAAACTTAGCGAGTTCGTCAACAATAAAGTGGCGTGCTTAGGGTTCAGAAAATGAAAAGCAAATACATCTCCAATAAAGTCATTATTTGGTTTGAATTTTGGGTAAGTTATGTGATAAACCCATACTTCTTTGAAAATGATTATAGAAATACTATAACTGTAAATGTAAACATAGATAGTTCAATATTTCTGAGACCAACTGGGCAAAATACATCTGGAACAAATGTGGTTCCAGCAGAACAGCATCACTTGCCATACAGCAAGAGCAACAATTGACTTACTGCACCAACATTTTTCCGATCGCGTAATTTCACTAAATGTTGACATTAATTGACCAGCAAGATGTAGTGATTTAACATTGTATAACTTTTTGTGGGGTTACTTAAAATCCATAGTCTCCGCCAAATTGACCAGTATGTGTGCGAAATTATAATGGAAAATTTTGTGAAAAGGGCTAAGATTTGCAGCCGAAGCCGAGGTGTTCGTTTGTTAGACATGATTTGCCATACTAAATCGGAGATGGCGTACCTATTTTAATATTCAATAAAAATTCACCCATAAAGGCAATTTAAAGAGATAATTATTTCTAATAGAAATCTGGCTTTTAGCTTGTGTTACCCTTATCTTATAGGTAATTTTAGAAGAAATTTTAAAAAGAAAAGAAGTTTAAAAGTACTGGAATATGTGTGATTAAAGGTAAAAAAATAAAGGTTAGTGCAAATATAAAACAAGGAATTATCGGTATAATAGAACAATTACGAAATATGTTAGGGAAGTTACGAATGGATCAAGTAATAAAAAAACTTTGTCAGAAAGGACGATTAGAAATCTATTTCAGTAGCTCCGAACCATAAAAAACCAATTAATTGTAAAACAAAACTATAAAATAGCTCCGGGCTTTTCGGTGATATTAAATACAAAAGGATTTTATTTATTGTTTGAAGATATGCCTAAGATAAATATATTATTCTTGTTTAATGAGAAAAACATTGCGATTTGCCTTTTTATTAGCTTTTAATTTCTTTACTTTTGTTTCTTATTTATATATTGGTAATAATGGAAGAGTATTTTAATTTTGTTTTGTTAATTATACAAACAAATTAGTCGGTTGATGTGGAATTAGATTTTCTTTCTTCTGTTGATATTCTGCCACTTTGAAAATTTCGTCAGCTGAATCAATTCTTGTCGTTTGTAATTGTGCTGATGTATTGGGCTCTTTTGAATTTTATCTGATTACTTCCTACTTACAACATTATCTTAACCACCCCTATTTTCTTAATGATGTTTTGTATATTTTCCTTTTGACACCCCCTTCACTGATATTAAGTTTTGGTTCATCTGGAAAATATCCCTCACCTTCTTAGATCTTTAGTAATAATTATAGTTGTTAAATATCGACAAACAACTTACTCTGACTTAGATTTTTATAAGTGTTAAATATTGCACATCTGTGTATAATTACTGGAAAACAGACTTTGTTAACTAGCAATTTAGAGGCAAGAGCAAACTCAGCACGAAGCCCGATGTATTAATTGGTGCCTTTGGAGCGTTTCAGCTCATTAACGCCCGATCCGTGGATTACCCCGGCCGCCCATTTGCTTGCCTGCTTTTTTCCGCATTAGCCGGGCAGTAAAAAGCGGGATTGCAAATGCGCGCAGCGCGCCTGCAGTGGCGAGACCAGAATGTACTTATTAAATACCGTATTTATGTGGCTGTGCACTTTTGAACGCACGCGGCGGTTATTAACATAATATTTTTGCTCGGAGCTGTGGGAAGCTCGGGCAATTTGCGCTATATATGCAAGCAGAAATAAAGTGCGCAGGAATAAACATTTAATATCGCGGCCCCGCGACCGGCGCGCGTTTTATGCGGCTTATTTCAATATCGCGACACTGCCCATAATTAAAAATCCATCGCACACCTACGGCAGCGCCGAGCGGCATCCGCATTCTCCTTCTTCGCGTCCCGCCTAGGAAGAGCCGCTCGGGCGGTCCGTTGGCCATTTTCGCCAGCAGCGGCCCAAAAATGCGGTCACCGACTCAACAGGGTCGCGCTGCCCTGGCGGCCAATTACGCGGACGCCGCTTTCAGCGCGCTCCAACAGCCCAAGAACGCGACGCGCGGCTTAATTGTGCAAATGGAAACTTTAACGCGCCCGCTTTCCGCGCCAGGCCATTCGTATTTTTATCCGGCCCGACCCGGTTTGTGCACTTAAATCGGCTCACTCACCCTGTTTTCGGCCGTTCCGCGGAAAACGCAGCCGCTGCACTTCTTTGTTTACTGGAATGGCGGCAGGGACTGGCCGGCCGCGTGCGGCAGGCGGGCTGGAGCCGTGCTGTTGGACCCTAAATGCACTCGCGAAGCCATGTTGCGATGCCGACCGGCCTCTCCCAGTCATTGTTGCGGGACAGCCGGCGACCTGCAGCTGAACCAGAAAAAGAAAATGATGGCATTCGGCGAAAGCTCGGCCGGCGAGCTCCGCGGCTATCCCTGTGATCATTGTATCTGCTGCCATTTGGGAATAAAGATAATTATGCCCGAGGAGAGAGCTGAAGGCTGCGGTCGCCCGCTCGGCCTGGCTTCCTCGGTGAGCGGCTGGCTGCGTTGTGATTGTGGGTCGTTTCGCGTTTTTAAATGCTGGCATATTTATAATTTCCACACGTGTGCAAAGAAGGGCACGGCGAAGTGGACGAACCAGTTAGCAGGGCGAGGAACAACGAACGCCGGACTGTAATTAATGCACCGGCCATGTGTTCCTGCCCGCTGGCTCATTAGCATCGATTCTTGCTTTCCGTTTACAGATTTTTGCCAATTAAAATTCTAAAATCCTATATGGGGACGATAAAAATTCCCGCGCGCATAGCCGGCATAGATTCTGATTTGCATGGTGGCGTTGTCGAGGATGCGTTAGCGGAATTGCCTTTGGAAGGGCATGAACAAGTTTTGCGTGACTGTGCAGGAAATCCATGCCTGTTTGCTGCCATCAACAAGTTTATTTATAAACAATATTCTATTTTATTCGCAATAACAACTTCATCTGCCAAATACGTACAAATAGATAACAAGTAAGTAAAACTAGTAAAGAAAGTAATTTAAAACTTTGTAACGTATCAATTATTGGTGAACAACTTTTT
This sequence comes from Sinelater perroti, assembly GCA_036346155.1. Taxonomy (NCBI): domain Eukaryota; kingdom Metazoa; phylum Arthropoda; class Insecta; order Coleoptera; family Elateridae; genus Sinelater; species Sinelater perroti. The sequence continues at coordinate 1,185,614 of JARFIY010000195.1, forward strand.
TTGCTTGACCAGGTGTTGTTAATTTCAATGTTTTGTTAACTTTTAGACTCTACAATTATTTATCATATACAGTAGATTATTGATTGGTTTTACTTTGCATAATAAAAAATGAGAAATTTCCAACAATTTACAAGTAAAACTTAACCATTATTTTATAATTTTCAATTCTTTATTAATTTTTTTTTTTTGAGCAGGTAAGACACCGATGAATTTTTTTTATAAACATACTCATTAATACGGCACAAAAATAAATATTAATCAATAGGATCAACACTTACGCATCTCCATCTCTACTATTAATGTTGCATACATGACAAAGAAAAGAGAGAGATCTTTCCATATCTTTTTTGAAAATCAGCTCTGTCGATAGTTTTAATTTTTGTGTTTTTGAACTGTTGGACACTTCTTTAATGAAAGATTGACAAGTATTCACGTATTTTTTCTAGACTGAGCGAAGCTGTCTACTATATTTATCCTGTTGATACCTATTCGTCCAATTTCGCATAAGTGTACTCGAATACCCGTAAGAAATTCGCTCGAGTGCATTAAGAGGCCAATGTTAACATCTTAACTTTATTTATTTATTGCCGTGTACCATACGCCAATGCACCTCCATTAATCTTTTCTGATACCTTCCATAACTTTGATGGTTTTATGCTTGTATCAGTTTCTTCTTTATTTAGATGTTTATTTCATTTTTGTTATTAAGTTGTTCCTTTTCATATTAATTCTTGCGCAAAAATATTATTTATTTAAATTTAATCTGCTTGTAGACTATTTAACCTTGGCTGCACTACTTTCTATTGTTGTTTTATTATCCTCCATAGCAGTGATTCTATTTGTATCGGTCTTACTTTTTTATAGCCTACTACAGTAGTAATTTCTTAGTAAATTTTTTGTTCTATTTCTCAACTGATTTAGAATATTTTTAGTTTCACATTTCTTAAAGTTTGTTACCTTTATACTACAGATTAGTACAATGCGTTTTATATAGGGCGATTTTAAATATATACGACAAACTTTAAAGGCTGATTTCTGGAGTTATTTTAATCGTAAAACTTTATATAAATAAAGGTCTAAAACGGCTTAGTTTTTTAAGGTTATAAGATGTTTAATAATAAATTAAGAATTTGAGTAGTATAACTTACACCATCTTACATCATCACAGTTGAGTCAGCAAAAAACATCATTGTAAAGTAAGTTATTTGTCATTTCAGTACTATTGTGTCAAAGCTATGGTTAATTAAAGTTTATTATCAGCTTCTGTTCTTCATAATGAATTACACACCCTCGCATAGTTAGAACTCCACAAGTTGAAGAAATGGTGCTAAATGAAATCGAGGAACATCCTACTACAACCACTAAAAAATTGTCTCAGCTTTAAGAATAAGTCAGCCCACAGTTTGCAGAATATCGAACAGTCAACAGTTGTATCCCTATCACATTCTACAAGTACAGGCACTTTTACCAACTGATTTCACGAGTGATTTTGTGTCAATAGATGCAACATAGCATCGCACAAAATCCTCAGTTTTCGGCGCAAGTATTCTACACCAACGAGGCTACTTTTCTAGAAGCGCTATTATTAATTTCCATAATAACCACATATGGATCGAAGAAAACCCGCACGAAACATCGGTTGTTCGTCATCAGCACGAATTCTCAATGTGTGGGCCAGAATTGGAGATCACTTGATAGGTCCGCATTTTTTGCCGATGAGGTTAAACAGAGAAGTCATTTTCTTGAAGAGAAACTGTCACTGCTGTTAGAAGAAGTCCCATATAAATTAAGATTACGATGGTGCTTCGGCACATTTCAGTCTAGTTGCTCATGAATTTTTGAACGGTGCACATCCAAATCGGTAGATAGGGCGAGAAGGTCCACAATCGTGGCTTCCTCGGTCTCCAGACTTAAATTCTCTAGATTATTTTCTCTGGGGTCTCACCTTAAATCACTAGTTTATACGGCTCCCATTGAAAATCTTAAAAAATTTAGAAATCGCATTGTTGCATCATTTGGGACAATTCGAGACAACCCCGGTATTTTTGAACGTGTTCACCATTCAGTACGACGGAGGACAGAAGCCTATATTGCAGTTGGCAGCGACCATTTTCAACAATTTCTATAAGTTCATTTTGTTTATTACCTACCCTTTATTGTATAAACTCTTAATTTATTATTGAATATCCTAATTAAAACTTAGCCGTTTTGGACATTTATTTATATAAACTTTTATGATGAAAATGACCCCAGAAATCAGCCTATATATTTAGAATACAATCTGCACCTTTTCAGCTGTTAACTTTAGAGGATATTATAACTAAACTCTCTTTTCTATTGCTTGATTTGGTCTCTGCCTGCTTCCACGTTAATCCTTAATTTTCCGATAATTTTTCCACTTCGTTAACCCATGTCTTGCGAAGTCTATTCTTCCTTCTCTTATCAGTTTTTCTTGCTTCTCACACGTGTTTAGCTTGTCTTTTTTCGTTTAGTCTTTTCAGTGTTTCCACTACTATAATTGTGCCCCCTTGATATACTTCCAAGATTATAATTTTCTGTGTATTATAATTATTGATACATTTGCTACCCTCCTTAAATATTCTATTTCTGTAATCTGAATTTTCTTGTGTAATTTTTCAGTCAATGCCCATGTTTCACAGCCATATGGTGAAGTTGTTAAATAAATAGTTTTGTAAACTGTCATTTTTGTTTAATACTTATTTTCTTCTTATTAATAAAGCTCGTTTTAAAGCTATGGAACAATTTTGTCTTTGTCGTTATTCTATTGTTGATTTATTTCTTTATCTAGTTTCTCAAATATTTTATATATCTTGCTTACTCAACTGTTAATTTTAAAAGCTTATTTTTCGCATTCTATCATTTGTTATCGCTACTAAATTCGTCTTGTTAATATTGTTTTTTATTCAGCTTCTTAACCCATAATTCCACACTGATTTGTAGATTTTGTTTTGTATTTGCTATTGTTACATCATCCGCAAACACACAGCCTTTATTTTATAATGACCAACATTCCTTTTTTTGCTTTGACTACTAGTATTGCTTATTACTTTATTTATAAATATAATGAACAGTGGTGGGGTAAAATTTTCTTCTTATCTAACCGCCTATATAATTCGGAGTATTTTAGACTATCGGTGGCTTGTTTTAGTTATATTATACGTTTTCTCGTACAACTCTTATTTTCTTGTTTGAACTTTTCATCTTATTTATACCGCAATGTCATTATTTGTCCTTAAACATATCAATTATTTTATTCTTATCTGTAGGGGAGAATGAAAATAATTTAGTAAACAGGGGCGTCCCAAGAAATGATTAAATATTTGATTTAAAAATTATGTTAAACAATTAAGTTTCTAATTCTAACTATTAACTTGTTTTTTGTGTATTTAATGTTGTTTATTAGATGGAGACGAAAATAACTCTTTTTTAGTTGAATTGTACACCATTTGGTAAGCGATGTATGAAAAACCACATATTTAGTATAAGTATGAATTTTTTGTTGCTTAGATTACTGTAAACTAACTCGTAACTCCATATTATCGAATTTGGGTTAAGTAGCAGGTTAATTAGACTGGTTATTTTCGTTTAGGAACATAAGTTTGCTTTTATTTATTTTTACCTGACACGCGTCATGATGTTACAAAAATATGAGTTACATAATTTACGGAATTTAAGGGTATTGTGTGTAAAATTAATAAGCCATATTTCGCTTTATTAAAACTGTTGCTTAAAATAACGTTCGAATATTAAAAATTTATCTGGAAACTTAACAAAGCAATTAATTATAAAGTGCAGGCCAAATTAAATGAGGGATTTAAAATTTAAATAAAACGACTTTGAAATCAATGTTATGATTGCATTTTTATTGTGTATTACAGTAAGCAAACCTCTAGCTACTTCCGCTTCCAATGCAAAGTTTGATTATTTTGACAAAATTTTCGATTACTATTTTGCACATGTACGGGCTGATCCCCCGCAAAGGATCTCGAAAGCTTCCTTAGAAGCGGCGAAAACCCTCCAAGGGGTGTTAAGCCATTCATTCATTCATTTCGCACATGTTCTGATCAGTTTCATTATAAAATATGTCAGATTTCGATCTTAACTTGTGCATTATTAGTGTAGATCTGCGATTTTAGGTAGTTTTACAATAAGAAGTAATAACGTGTTAAATCATCCTAGCCAGATGATATAGTAAATCGGCTGTTGCTCGAGCCGTATGCCAGGTGGCGCCGTTCTGTTGGAATCGTTCCAGATCCATGTTATCTATTTGTCGAAAAAACTGACTTATCATGTAACGGTAACGATCACAGCATTTTCGGAACCATTTATTAATACGCCACCCCTGGTTGAAGATGTATTTGCTTTTCATAAGTTATGCCACAGTTTTTGAAACCCCAAATGCAAATAATGGTTCACCAATTGACAAATCGTCAACGGCGAGCATGATCAACAAATTTAAGCGTCTGTTGAATTTTGTAAGCTTGTAAGTGCAGGTCTGCAATGAGTAGACCCTGAAGAAAGATTCTTAAAATGTTGATGTTTTGTTTGAGTTGACGTTTTGAAATATGCAGCAGCACTTTGACTAACTTTGACAACATTTTCCTTTGACTTTACCCCAAATCGATGCTCTCACGAGGCCCCACATCCATTACCAATCCCCTTTTATTCAATTTTATAATTAGTTAATTTATTCCATCCACTATTTTAATTAAAAACTCCACAAAGTTTTGGTAGCGCCTCTTCAGAATCTTCACCGAATATCCAAAGCACTTTAACAACAATAACTTGCTGGTCTTTCATACAACATTTTATTTATACTATATGAAAGAATGGTAAAAGATGATCGATAAGAGTGCTGACCGCAAAACAAAAAAAAAAGCAAAATTTAAATCCGGCGTTCAATTTGGGCTAGTCTAGTTTACACGTCATTTCTTAAGTAGATCACAGTAACAGTCGTATATCAGATGATTCTCGTACATCTGCATTTATGTTGATTTAGTATTAATTACCTCGCACATTCTTAATGACCATAAACGCTCATGTAACGCCTAATTAAGGAAAGTTAAATTTCGATGACAGCAAACCACTGATGGCAATTATAAAATTTGCACATAAAGTTTATTTGTAATTACTTTCTCTTACACATTGAAGTAGTGGTTAATGGAAAAGCCCTATTCAAAACGGAACATAAAATGAACTTATTAATTATAAAACCAAAATGTTTTAATATCACCGGTTTTGATATAATTATACTTACATCACAATTAACAAACAAACCAAGAATATTGTTGTCGAGGTAACGATAGTAAAGTTTAAAAATGTAAAATTAAAGCAAATATTAACCCAATGCAAGTCATTTCAATTTTCAAAAAAGTTGTTTTTATGCAAATAAAAAATAATTAATTTATAAATATAAAATAATTTTATAAATTAATGTTAAACAAACAACAAACGCAAAGCAAGGATACGAAATATTCAAACATACAAAATATTCAAAAGTTTTTAATATATAAAAAATAATTAAAGCAAAATTGTTTAATCGAAAAATTTATAATGATCAATGACGAAAAGAAAAAAATATTGGTTATCCAGATGGAAAAATTGAAATAAATAGGAACGCTAGGTTAGAACTTTAAAAACGAAAAGTATTTTATACGTGTTTAAGTCTGATTAGTATTTCAACAAAAATTATTTAAAGAATAAATTTGATTACGTGGGAAATGGGTGGCTTTATTGTATAGCCCACATCATCTGTTGTATAAAATGCTCTTGGTTATTGCATGCTTGTTTTGTGACGTTAAACTAATAAAATTTTAATTTTCTTTATTATTTATTTAAACAGACGAAGCCACAAGCATGACTTAAAAATTTTATAATAATATTTCTATACTGTTAAACTTATGTTCAAAAATAGCGCCTTCTGAAGAATCCAGTAAAAAGATGATTGTTTAAAAAATTGTTTTAGTGTTCAGATAAACCTTCACCTTCTAAATGAAGCCATCGAGGCAGCAATGTTACAGAAATGTTTACCTTCACTTATCTCCAAATTTAGAGCACGCCGAGTGATTTGTCGGTGTTTAGACTGCATCCGAAATTCTTCCTCCATGAGCAATTCCTCGGTCGCCGGTTCCCAGTCGACCCCTCCCCTCGCTTGGCGCTCGCCGGCCTTCCCTAAATCAAAAGCGCTGTGTTCTTCGCACATTATTAATTTGCTATACCTGACCCTTTGTGTGGGGCGTCGTCTGTGCAACAATTTCGGCCGACTTTGGTGGTCGGGCACTTCGCTGCCCATAATAAGTTCCTCCGAAACAACAAATTATGGAGGCGTCTGGGCCGGGTCGCTCAACGCTTTTTAAGCGCCTGTCAGCCTGGAGAGCACATTGACGATGTAGACAACACATCCTTAATTACCGACCCCCAGCCCAGGACGGACAGTCGCGCATCCTTGTTCGTGAGAATATTGTAAACCAACCCCGGTCGCGTGACGGACTCCGCATTCCAGCGGTGGAGGAAATGGCTGGTTGGCTTCCGGAAGACGCTGCTGTCGCTCGACAGGAAAGAGGAACCGACCATTTTTGATGTTAATCATCGGTTTGGATGGTCCGGGCGATTTGCGAGTTCGGATTTCTGCGCAATCAAATAATAAAGCTAATTTTTACGACCATTTTATGATCAGCCTGTCATGTCGGCGAGAACAATATCTTAGCCAAGCTTTGTACTATGAGAAAGGCCTTATTGACCTACTACATAAGAATTACATTTTTAGCCTACTTTATAGGAGCTGCCTTTAAACAGACTTGGTAGCTGCTTGGTAATATCTTCTCGCCTAACAGGTGTTTTATTGTGCACATAAATTTAAATAATGATTGCTCTTCTGTGTCCGCGCGTCAGTACATTGGACATTTCACGTTAGCTTTTAGAGCGAATTTTGATAATTATGAAGCATACACTTAAATCTGCTAAAAATGTAAACAATTAATATATAAGAAGTAATTATGATTTGTTCTCTATTTATTACATTTTAATATTTCATATATTTTAATATGATTACAGTCTGAGTAAAAAAATATTTTAATTAGTTATATAAATTTTTTTAGTGGCTTACTAAAAATCTTATTGGTAGGTGTTGTTAATCATAAAAACCCATGAATTGTGCATGATTTAATTTTTAATATTTGTTATTATCCGGACCAATTGAATAGAAAGTTAATTCGGATAACTGAGTTTTCGGATAAATGGTTATTAATCATAATGGAACCGGACGTATGTTATTCTTGGCCCATTTATTATCTGTATATTAAAATAAAAATTATTATCGAACATCCAGAAGTATAATCCGTTACAAGTTATTTTCTTGCACGATTGCTGACTTAATGCGGATAACCGGAAATCGGATAAACGACGCTCTACTCTGTTAGATTCTAGCTAAAATTTATAGCCCAAGTTGGAGCAGTAGATGATACATATGTGTTTACGTATAGATAATAACAATAATGTAATCGCATATTTCCCTTTTGTTTTCTTACCATTAAGCCGTTGGAGATTATATGTGTCACGTTTATAGTAGGTATAGCTTGAGACGAAGCGGGCAAAGAAACGTGTTACCGGTGCAGCGGCTCGGTGCAGCGAAATGCATTGACCCGAAAGCCGCCTGGGTTATGCACCAAAACGAGCAAAGCAACAAAATGCAGACATTTTATTTAAATTTTAATTTAAAACCTTGTCTTTTCCCCATTCCGCGTCCATAATAAAACGGGCGGCCATTCCTGTCTCGGCCAACTGGATGCAATCGTTGTAAATTAGCATTAGCGTCTACTAACTTCATGCTATTTGTGTCAAACTAAACCCACGTTTCTTTAACACTGATTTTAAATTGCATATTTAATGCACGGTCTTATTTAATGCAACCCTAAAACCGACTTGCTCGGCGCCGTAATTGCAGCGCGCAATCCGCCGAACTCGCCCCAACTGAGGCTGCAGGAAATGCAGCGACTTTCACGAAGGAGCCGCAGACGAGACCAGAAACATAAAGGGCCCCGGAGCCCTTCGCCGCCGTGCATACGTACCTATATAAAACCGCACGACTTTCTAATTTTTTGCCCCCGAATTTGTGAGACTCCTTCCTGGGAACTGTAAAATTCTTCTATGCATTTAAATGCTTTATTTTGCTTATGCATTACCCGCTCGGTGCCACAAAAAATACGAATATTTTACTTCCAGCATCTCCCGAATAATAGACGTTTTATGTTACGGTTATAAAGGATAAGACGGCAAAAAATTAGGACACGTTTTGGAAAATGTCTGGATTCCTCAACTTCTGGTTTTATGGATGTTAGGGTCCGTGTTATCAGCGATCGGTTGGGTATTGTCAACTGTCAACTCTCGACATACCTAAGCAGCTTCCCGCAACATTCAGGACAAATTCTATTTTACATGTTAAAAAGCGCGTAAACAAAATCATATCGCAATCACATTAGATTTAATTTAAAATATTTATTTATTTACATCTTAACGTACGCTAAAAAACTAATTCTCTTTTTATTTTTAAAACAAGACTTTTTCACTTGACTTTGTTCAAAAAAATTAAGTAATACTTCAGATTTGATATTCTTCAACTCAAACTTTTATCCATCCATTTACCAACAGTTTAATTTCAAGAAATATCCCTCAACTGTAGCTAAGGTGGTTAGGACGCACCTTTGTGACTCTAATCCCATCTAAAGTTTCGCTCAAGCTACAGTACTAAGTTGCATGCGTCTCCAAAGATTTAAAATCGTCTATTCTTCTTCGTTTTTTGCGGAACTTCTCCAGTTTCTTTTTTTCCCTCAACTTTTCATTTCACCTATTGATTAATGCTCATATGCTGCTGCAATTAGGGGAGAATTTCCTATATTGAACTATTTTACAAATATTTATGTTTGCTTTAAATTCTAATACCGTGTTTTTTTTTTTTGCATGGATATATTCTTGAGACATTTCTCTATTACAAATATTTGTTGCTCTTATAATTTACTTTCGAATGACAAATTATAGCGATTCTATTTACTGGTGCCATTTGGGGAGCTGGTTTTTTAAATTGTACCACAGTAGTCAGAATTAATAAAACAAACAAGAGAAGAACATACTTAACACATATAATGAAAAATACTTATTACAATACTATAAAATTCCACAAGAATTAGTTTATCTCCATAAAAATAAAAACATAAGAATGTTTACTAAAATAGTTTGTCACTATTATTATAAAATCACAAAATTATTTACCATGCCGCATATATCGCACACAAAATTGACCTGATCCTTTGGACATTCAGAACAAGATTTGTGAGCCTAATTCTTACAAGAAAACATTGTACCATATCTTTACACAGAAAGCAATCCCAGTCTTCTACTCCACTTTCCGCTAGCACATTTTCAAAAAAAAACTTAGACACCGTTTTGAAGTGTTTGCTTTCTCTTTATTTTAGAACTTTTACTTTTTTTTACTAGCTGCTTTTCCTTAATTGTTGTTTTTTCTGGTTTTTCTTGTTTTGGACACATTCAAATTTCTTCTTATATGGGCTAGAAGTTGGCAAAAGTAGCAGTTGGCTTAGGTCTAAAGTTAATATCAGAGACATGAACAAGAATTATTGTTTCTGTACTAAATCTTCTTCATTTGGTGGATTTTAAGTGATTGTTTATGATTTAAATTGTCACTGGATATAAAATTTCTTTCAGAAATCACATTCCTGTAGCTCTAAACCCACTAGCTGCATTATTTAATATTGCACATTTGCTGTTTGCTTCAGCAAGCAACTAAGTTACAGTAAATTGAGTGACTTGCTCTTGAGATGATTCCAAAGCCACTTACAAATTGTTGCATCATAGAAAGTTTGAAATAGTTTGAAAACGGTACGTCTAGAGCCTGCAGTCATTGTGTGCTGTGACCAGGAAGTAGCAAGATTAACACCCCGTTTTCTCGAGCTAACTTAACGGCCTTCAAGTTTTTCGAATAAGTTGAATATTCATCCAAAAGAACCAATTCTGTTCTTTTTTGAATGAAATACTTCAACCACTTTAAAAACAATTCACTCTTTTGTGATTTGGCTCTGAGTATTCTATTATAGATCCAGGTGGAGCAGCAGTTGTAAGTGCAGGGTACATCCTTTGTCTTTTAAAAATGATTATAGGGTGCACTTGTCCAACAAACAAAGGTTAGCTTGACTCCTCTCTTGCCACTTAAAAATGCACCACAAGGAGCTAATATTTTCGGTGATTTCTTCTGCACAGTGCTGAAGCCAGATTCGTCGACATTGTATATGTGTTAAGCATCTATTTGATGCTTATCTACAATTTTCTTAAGCAGACTAAAATGTCAAAATACAACGTCTTAGTTGAAGCCTCTGGCCCGGGCTACGGACGCACTCTTAGATTGGCGTAAAGTCAACTCTAAAAGGGTACTCAAATCGTACCGGTGCGATATAGGCAACCGAACAACTTGGAAAATTCTCTGATTTTTTTCTGTTCTTTCCTAACCTATAAACACAACATTTCGACCATGTGATTCGTCCTAACTATGCATACATATCAGTTAATTGACTACAAAATATGCACAAAAACTATATCCACTGGATAATGTTACTCAATTCAATATTCCACCGCTCTTAACATCAGGAACAATAGAAAGCCACCGACATGAAGGAAGTACGCATTACAGTTTATATTAACACCACTCGATGTCACGCCAAAAGCGCCAGTGCGATTTTGGCTACTTTACCCTACTGCCAATGCCTACTGTCTCACATTTCGCTTTCCTGGTGGTATTGGCCTCATTTTCGTCTATCATATTAACTGATTTCAAAAACCTAAATATTTTTATGTATGTATGTGATCCAAGGAGTCATTGCCGATTTCGGTAGTAACAGTACTATTGTTAGATCACTTTCAACCTCCTTAATATTTTTAAGAAAATCTTTACAAATAACAATACTTTGCTTGTTGGCAAGGCAATAAGGAATAGGAGAAATTTTATGTTGTGCATGGGCAATAAAGGGTGGTCCAAATTGAACTTAAACTGAATAAAACTATTGTTATTATTATAAAGTACAGACTTAGCAATTAGATGTAAAATATTGTCGGCCAAATGTCTTCTCCCACGACTCTGCCAGCATGTGGTCTTTTTTTATCAAATTTTTCCGTAATGCTTTTTCATCAATCCGGTCTATTTCAGCAATTCCACGTCTGATGTTCTCTTTTAGCTCTAGAATACTAACTAAGGTTGTTGACATAAACTTAGAAGAAAAAGTCTGGTAGGATAGATCGCAAGACCACAGTAGCCAATCGAGGTCACCTCTCTAGGAGACAACACGACCAGGCAATTTGGTTTGAAGTAAAGGGAGTGTTTCACTTGTTGTGTGAAATGTGAATCTGTCTTGTTAAAATCACATGTCATTCAAGTTCAAACTGTTTATATTTAAAAAAATTGTTTAGCATCTCTCGATAGAGATAGAGCTTCGTCGCCAAAAAAGTACGGGTCCACGATTCCTCCAACCCATAATTCACACCAAACAGGGCATTTTTGTGGATACATTTGTTTTTCGTGGATGCTCGTGAATTTTTATTACTCCAGATGGGGAAATTTTGAAAATTCACAAAATCATTTAAATAAAGGTTCTTTTTCGCTCAATATGAGTTTCTTACAAAAATCAGCATCAACTACTGTATTATCTAAAACCAAGTTTACAAGTGTACGGCGTTTTTTAGTTAATTGAATTTGTACGTCTGTTAATCCATATTCTCCGTTACGTAGTGCTGTATGAAAGATTCATTTGCTGTGAACAGCGAAAGATTGACGTGCTTGGTTCTTCATGAACGACCGTTGCGTTGATAGCGAATCATTGCTTTGTCAGTAAGCATACTAGGTACTTGTTACAAACTTTTGCACGGATTACACGCCCGCTTGACACATTATTGTGTCCGAACAGTGCAAAATTTCCCTTGGCGTAATTGTAACCGATCACATATTTTTATAACGAACTTGAATGGTATTTATGCATTGCTGCACAATTTGTAGCGTCTTTGTAACTGCTATGTATTTAGTACGTAACTAAAGTTCTAAAGATCAATATTTAATTTAAAAAAAATATTTATTTTCCCAGTTTGTCACTCAGTGCAAATTCCAGCTACACTTATAAAATTATATATGCAGTTATATTTTCCCTGTTTGTCAAAAAATAAAATTGTTGTATATTGTGTTAAACAAAAATGACAATATCTTATAACTTGAATCACTTATAAAATGAGCCTAATCGAATTGTAATAGGCAGTAAATGTCTAGTACTAAATTTCAAGGTAATTAAATGGCTATTTCCACCTCAATATGTCTGTTTTAAATTTTCCTTCCTTGTAGCTCATAAAAACTCAAATAAACTAAAATAAAACTAAAAATAATAGCATGTGCAACGAAAAAAAAAATTAAAAAAAGCAAATATCTGTCGTTTCACTAGAAATTTAGAAATAACAAATCTGTTTGGAAGCTTTTAAATTCTTATAAGTACATTAATACTAAATCACACTCTTATGCAGTAGATAATACTACTCTACAGTTGTTTGTCATGTAACTTGCTGTTTAGCACGTTTTCTTCTGGTGATTAGCTATCGTTGTTTACGAGCTGGTGGTGCGTGTTCTGCAGTTTTCAAGGTGAATAAGTTTTTTCGTATTGAAAATAGATGATAATAGTTTAAGCAAGTTACAAGTGATACTGGTAACTAATAATTTTCTTTAACTAAAAGGCTCTCGAGGTTAGCTGTTCTCTCGTGACCTAATCAACATCAAGTCTTTTCCTTAAAATTTCTTATATCAATTTGGGTACTCATATATACATCCTATTGCAGATACTAATTTTCAGAAAACACTTGCTCATGTCTGTCAAATGTAATAAACTTATTATAATCATTCGACAGTATAAATTGCTTTATCCTACTGTTTCTTATTGTTCAAAGCTTTTATAGAGCTCTTTCTCTCTCTCTCTCTCTTCTCCCTATCTCTCTCCATCTCTCTATCTCTATCTCTCATTTATTTATTTGGAAGCTATTATATCGAAGCAAAAGTGACAAATCTGAATAAAATAAAGATGAAGAAAATTGTACACACGCAACCTAAAAACCTATAACAAATATAATCAAAAACAAAAATATATTACTATAAATCTTTGTAGAATTATCAAGTCATAAATGAGAAAGTAAGAGATACAAAGTATATACAAATTAAACAGTTTACATAATTTTTTTTTAATTATGACGGTTTTGGTTTTTTTATTACTGTAAGATCTGTATGGTAATCGATGTCATAAGTGAAAATAAAAGTGAAAAAATACTATAGTAATGGAGAACACGATTTAGATGTATATTGGGTTGCATAAGCCAAATTATATTTAATTGAAACATTAAATTTAAAAAACTATTAAAAATTGAATAAAAAGACAAATAAATACTTACAAATAAACACTTTAATTTACATAAAAAACATTTGAAATAATAAATGAGAAGGTTTTAATTTTATGCAATTAAACAAAGTGTTATTACTATTGTTTTTAGATAAATATAGACATCAAGGCAAAAATTTTAAACATGCATAGGTTTCCAAGCACTGGAACACAACTAATCCTCCCCTCTCTGCTAAGCTTTGCTTTGATGGAGATATGATGGCAGCTAATCTTCTTTCCATATTAATGTTCCATAATGGCTTCCGGTTCTTCTAATATGGCGTTGCATGTTAATTTCTGTTCCATCTGAATAGCAATTAGTATATTATATTTTCAAATGAACATACCCTTTGTTGATTCGTCGAACGACTACAGACGATTACCGTGCTAATAATTTCGTTGCGGCATACCCCAAAGCTACATTATTTTAATATTAATATTACGTTATGTTTTCATTAAAAGCAAAAAGAAATAGGTAGTAGTTCACAATTTGATCAAAATTCGCCAACAGATTTTAAAAATAAAAAATTTAATAACTCTCTTCCTCTCTGTTCCCTCGCTCTCTTTCTTTCTCCCCCACCACGCAGTCACAGTTTGCTTTAAAGTAAGCATTATGGGATCTCATAATCTTCCCAGTTTGGTTTCGATCGTTCAGAACTTTCTGTAATGTCTTGTATTAGAATAGCCGATTTTGTTTCCGGTTATAACCTTTTTGAGTAAATCTGATTCAGCGGTAGTAGCACGGTGTTTCTTTTTCCCTGGTAACGGTAATTGTAAAACGAAGGACATTTGATGCCAAGATCAAAATTTCTCAAACTTTAATTTTACTCGTCTTTTACTTCTCGTACTGTTATTAATCGATCCTTGTTGAATGTAACTAGTCTTCCAAAATGTGGATCACTTTTAACAGTTTAGCGATTTTTGAATCATTTGTACAATACCTTTATTCTGCACTCATTGCACTGGGCTCGAAAATGATTGAAATCGTTTGAATAATTTCTGGGAATGAACGTTCCAGCTTCTCATAGACTGATACAAATCTGCTGTTCTTATCGTTCACTCAAGGCAAATGTGCAGTTGCTCAGCGGGCTTTAATTCTTAACTGACAGCTAGTAAAATCGTTTTTATTTTTGCATGCGTATTATATTCCACAAATTTCTTTCATTATGTTAACACTAACTTGATGCGTTTGAGACAGACCTTAAAAACATTACCATTTAAAATCTACGCATGCTATGTAGCTTCTATTTTAAAACGCACTGCAACAACTAAAATTAATATACATCCTCCTTCTGATACTTCAAAACCTACGCTTGCATTACACGAGAACGTCTGCATTTTCTATCATCTACCTAAAGAATAGCACAACTTATTATAGAAAAAGGTTATGACAGATAAAAAAAACCTAATAATTTATAAGTGAAATAAAAGTATTTGTATTTGTATTTGCACATTATAATTATTCATATAACTAAGATGTTACATTCGTCATTTTACACTTAATGAAAAAAATTATTTAGATATTAAAAGTTTACATACAATATTAAGTGGTGACAATAAGATAGAAGGTAATGTACGTAGTGCTGTTTATTGAAATTGCAATAAACATTACAAATTTATTTAACGCTCAAAGATAAATAAGTTTGCAATACATTTGTCTATAAATATTTACATTTATTCAATCATGTATGGCCTTACCTCCGACTATCGGGTCCGCCTCCATTCTTCTTGGTATTAAATCAAACAATAAACGAACAGTGTCTTGGTAAACTAAATTCCATTCGTTATTGAAACGCTTCCATAATTCAAACAGATTTCTCGGAGGTCGTTGATACCGCTGTACCTTTTGAGCGAACATGTTCCAGTTATTTTAGATCGACTCTGAAGGAAATGAAATGCTACAAGTTATGAGACTGCTTCAATGCAGGTCTGATTGGTAATGTTGCTTGTAACTCTGCACTAGGCTTGACCTGTTTTCATAGCTGATAACTTTTCAAATCATAATCCCCCATAGTTAGTGTCGTGTGCCACGTATAAATGCAGTTTTCTTGTTTCCTTTCTCTGTGTCTATGGCAAATTAGTATAAAAAAACTATTTTATGCCACTTGTGTGTCCACAGAAGAAAGGACGTCGTGCTGTTAGTTCAATTGCGGGTAAATGACATCGAACACAGGAATTATATAATTATAACGGCCCACCACTGTTGAGTTAGAGCACTTGAGTCATGCTGCGATCTATAATCGGAAGCTATAGACGCTTCCCGGTTATCCTTCGTGAATAAGTGCTCTCTTTGACCCACTGCTTCCACGTTCACTATGTAATACTGTTATGGAAACCGGTTTTTTAGTCTATTTTCTATAGAGAAACACTTCCTTCATGTAGGTCAATAATAAGTCCCCTTTAAAATTCGCTAATTTGTTAATACTGTACCCATTTGTTGGCGACGAGGAATTTCTTCACCGTGTAACTTACATGTGCCAAATCTGAATGGCCGAGGACTTGTTATGTTTATTTTACACGTGATACGACTATTTTTCCCAGAGCTCGGACAGACAAACACGTGATTCTCAAACTTTAATTGTTTTCTGATTATAGTATGCTTAATACCATAAATACAAAATACATGTAAAAATATAAAAGGTGTTTTTTAAGCCCGATAGAACTTACGAAAGGGTTAACTGTCAAACGAACTGTCATACTGTGCTCAATTTTTAAAATTTATGATCCGAATGATCTGGCAAATCATCATGAATAGATTGACGCTTGAACAACGCTACCAAATTATCCAGATTTACTTTGAAAATCAATCATCGATTCGCGCAACTTATAGACGACTTCGTGATTTTTATTGCGCACATAATCGTCCATCTGAGCAAGCCAACCGTCGAACTGTGGGTAGATTTCATACCACATACTCTTTAAATAATGCAATAACACCAACAAGTCGAAGGAATGTGCGTACTGAAGAGAATATCGCCGCTGTAAACGAAAGTGTGGAAGAAGATCCAAATTTATCGATTCGTCGTCGGTCGCAGATTGGGGCTCTGTCCGTCCACTACGTGGAAAATTTTGCGCAAAGATCTTGGCCTACACCCGTATAAGATCCAGCTGGTGCAGGAATTAAAGCCACGAGACCATCATATGCGTCGTTCTTTCGCCGATTGCGGCTCTAGAGCAGTTGGAAACTGACCCGATGTTTTATCGCAAAATTGTGTTCAGCGATGAGGCTCATTTTTGGCTTAACGGGTTTGTTAATAAACAAAATTGCCGCATATGGAGTGAAATCAATCCACAACAGACCCTACAGACTCCATTACATCCAGAAACATGCACCGTTTGGTGCGGTTTACACGCTGGTGGCATCATCGGACTTATTTCTTCGAAAATGAAGACGGAGCCCGCGTTACGGTCAATGGAGAAAATTTTTGAAATCAACAATAAAGGAACTAAATAAATTTTATAAAGTACAAAAAAACTAGTCGTATAACTATAAAATAAAGAATAATAATAATAATGGTAAGGCCCTACGCCCCGCGTGGGAGCACGGCCTGCGAACTGAGAGGTTAAGGCTCTCATACCTTCGCTCTCTCTGCCCGGTCGTCGCGCACCATCTCTGATGCGGGGCGATGTGACAAGCACCGCACACCTTAGACGACCGCCATTATTACCCTTTGTTCGAATGAACGCAGGTACTCAATTATTTTTAGTGACTGAGTAAGCCACCCGCCAGGCATCAAAGAGCACCGGGAATTGAACTCGGGTCCGTCAGCATCGCAGCCCGCCCCTCAACCACGGGACCACGCTGGCTGTCGAAAATAAAGAATAGATATTTGAAAAATTTGAACAACGTTAAACATGTATTTTTTGTCATCGCATATTAAAGGAGAACTATCGGGGACATTATTTCTACTAATTGGAATCTGCATCTACCAGTACTTAAAACCTCGCTAGCTTAAATTCAGACCCTAGCTTCTCGTATAATATAAGTAACAGGTATTTTAATCGTAACATTCCACATTGAAAAAAAAAAGATAAAACCAAAATAAACCACATCTGAAACGAGGTTATCAAATCTGAGCATAAATATTAATAAAACGTTTGTAATGCATTTTCAAGGGTCATGTCACGTCATCAGAATCTAATTACAAAGGGTAAGGACAAAGAAAACTTCCTTTAATTTGACACAATGAAAAGAAGAACTACACCTACTAATAAGCACGATTGGAATTGATAATTTTGGTCAAAATCATATAGATATACAAATGCTAAAGTTTAAGGATAATGATTAATAATTTACATTTACTAAAAATTATTACAATGTTTACTTTACAATTTCGTGGAGTTTGGATCATAGAAATAACATCTTACCCCTATACGTAAAGAAACATTTTATCAGTTTTTTTTTATTTTATTATTATAATAAAATTGTTTTTTTAAATTATTACCTACATTATTTTGTATACGTCTTTTGGAAATATTTCAATTCAAAAGTTGAAGAAAATAGAAACTTTTATGATCCGAGATCTAATGTTTTTTATATTTATCTGTATAACACGCGCCCACGGCAAATAAGGCAGATACTGAGTCCACACAATTTTATCAAGATTTGTAAAAATATTGAGATTACTAAAAACACATAAAATCAACACTGTAAACCGAAACAAAAGAGGAGAAAAACTTATTCAGTTTTGTTTATAAGAGAACTTTGTTATTAAAACACATTTTATGATTTTCACTAGAAAACTATGTGTAAAAATCACCACAAAGCAATGTACAAAATATAATATAACAGATTATATAATAATAAGTAAAGATTTCAAAACAATGTAATCAAAATATTGCTATATCCAGATGCCGATATTGGCTCTGACCAAAATCCACTAATAGCTAAATCTAAGTACAAGAGAAAACTGATAACTGCAGAATCAAAACTAACCGTTACAACATAGATGCACTCAAATAAAAAGAAAGTAAAGAAGAATTGGGAATTAAAATAAATAGAATAATCACAGAAACAAATCTCGTTTAACAAAATGTAGAGTAACACTGAAACAACATTAAAACAAGGTGGGAACGTGGAACAATATTCCATAGATATTCCCGGATTTTAATAATAATAATGGTAAGACCTGAGGAGCCTGAAAACTGGGGGATTAAGCCCCTTATATGTTCGCTCTTTCTTATTTTTAGTGACTGAGTAGGCCATCCTCCAGGCATTAGAGAGTGCCGGGAATAGAATCCGAGTTCGTCCACACTGCAGCCCGCGCCTCAACCATTGAACTGCGCTAACTTATCCCAGGCTTTTATACATATAAATTTGTAACTAGATTTGCAATACGCTGTAATTCGTTTTGATTGATTCTCCAACCTACAAAAGATGTGACAAAACAAACATTTTGACGTCTTAAAAATTAGCTTGACAACACATATGTCAATTTAAATTTGGTTACCGATCACATAGCCATAAGTGTTGAAATAGTATATTGCCAAACTTTGTCTTAATATTTACCAAATTAAGCTCATATTATTGGTAAATACTGAGGTGCAATTCCAAGCTTTAGTTTTGACGCCGCGTATCCCGCCAGCCAGCTGCTGCGCTGCGGCTTTTGCCCGGCGCGGTGATTCTCTGGGCGTTATCGGAACCACGCGGAAATATACAAAACTGAGAAAAGTGGCGTAGAGACGGACAGACTGAACGCAATAGGCTTTTTTTATATGTATAAAAGCATAAAAGAAGCCCTAAAAGTAATAAATAACAAAAAAAACAAGTTAAGAAGGCCTGAATCACAGGAGAAATATTTTACTTGAAAATCTGCAAAAGAAAATGAGCAAAATTATAGGAAATCAGATCAAACTTGCTTAAAAAACTGGATAATGAAGCAATGTGAAGAAGCAAAAGAGCCAAACGTTTTTAGATTTTTTCATGAAAGAACTCAAAGAGATAACAAATACATTCAGGAGAATAGGCATCTGGGAAATTACGATCAATAACCAAAGCATAACAGACACGAGGAACTCAATAAAAGCTGGGAAGAATGCATAAAAACTTTGTTCGGGAATAGTTGTAACCTGAACTTTAATATTAACTTAGTATTTGAAATAAAGTATGCACTGAAACATTTAAAAAAACAAATCGTTCGGACCAGACAATATTCAAGAAAAAATTTTAAAGTTAGTGGACAAGAAACAAATATGCAACCTATTCAGTACAGTGTACGACACTGGTAATATCGCAACAGACTAGATCATGCCCTAACACCCTTTCTAAGAGTTATTCACAATTGAATTTATAAAAAATTTGGATTTGAAAATAGTTTAATTGCAACAGAAGTACTCTTAATGTAATGTAATATTTATGTGCTTCATAAATGATGCAAAGGCTTCGAACAGTATTTCACACGACTTGTTACTACATTTGCTAAAAGATATCGGCCTCGACAACAAAGACATAATAATTACAAAAATCTCTATTAGAACCAAACATAGTCGCTTCGAATAAATGATTCCAGGTATACAAACAAAATACTAATAAGGAAAATATATGTCCAATACTGATATGTGGTGCAGAAACATGGTTTCTAAACAGCAGGTCACAAAATAGAGACCTTCTTAGAATCTCATAAGTGGACCATACAACTAATGAAAAACTACCAAGAAAAGAAGGTGCCCGTAGCTTACTAAACTTCGTTAAACTGTGAAAAGTACATTACTTAGGTCATATACTAAGTGGCGACAAATATGGGTAAAAACTAATGAAAAAGAGACATTAGGAATTGGTGCAACATACCTGATGCAAAAAGAAGAGCTCAAGATGGTATCTTACTTATATATTGCATCAGCAGAATAGAATAGATAATTCTCTTACACGATGATACGCGCATGGCACCTTAAGAAGAAGAATATAAAGATGGTTAGTATTTAGAGTCAAATTGAAGTTAAACTAAGGTACAATTGCAAAACAACCAATTAGAAGCACCTAGCAAAGTCGAACAGCCAATGGTTTTTGCGATCGGATAGCCAATAAAAAAAAAAGAGCGGGCCGCCTAAGAGCATTTGAATGACCCGTATATTTGAGCACCGCGTTAATTGAAACGGGGGGTGTGTGACGCAAGTTAATAAGATACCACACGGCCTTATAACTGTATGGAAGGGCTTCAACGACCCGTGAGTGGGTGTTAACGTGTCTTTATTATATGTCGCCTTGAGCGTCGCCGAGGCAGAATTCAAAAGGAGACGCGGCGCTGCTCCAATCTGGGGGCGCGAAAGAGACGCGCCGTGTAGGTAACCAATTTATTTGCGTAATTTTCCTATAAAAAGTAAACGCTCTCCTGGAACGGAACTATAAAACTTCATGTCCTTTCTCGCATTCAGCGCCTGATATTTCGGCGAACTGTTCATATAAAACGGGATACATCTCTCGGCAGCCTCATTTTGCGCAAAGCGCCCGAAATAAGAAAAACTCCTGCAATATCCGCACGACGATTTGCCGCGCGCCCCAGCCTCGCGCCGCTCCTTTATTTGATGGGCATATGGCGGCCCGCGCCGCGATATTGCCGAAGTTTCCTCTGATCGGCGTTTGATTCGGCCGATGAATTATGCAGCAGCGCGTGCATCTGTCCTTGGGCGAGGACGCGGCATGATCGATGCACCCGCCGCGGGTCACCCGCGATTTTTAATCGGCGCGGGATGAGCGCGGCGCAAGGCACGCGGCTGATGCGTCTATTAGCGGCTGCCGATAAAATGGCGATTTTAATCCAGCGGCGCGAATGCCCGCGGGCGCGGAGTAACGTCGTTAAATGCCGACTTTATTATGCAAATTAACGTTTTACCTTAGCGTCGCGAAAATAATTTCCATAAATAAGCGTGCAGCGGTGCAGCGCTGCGGTGGCGCAGCGGTGTAGCCGCGATACGGCCGGATTTTTGCGAGCCGATCGCAGATTGCGTCGGCTTACCAATCCGGTTTGTAAGTATGTTGCACTTGCACGCACGCAGTGCACGTACGTGCCGGTGCTGTATGCGGGTCACGTGACAGCATGTGGCGAGGTACGCCCTCGAAGTACACACATGATCGGCCGCGACCAGCTGCACCGTGCTGGGACCCTGCTACCGAGTATGTAGCAATAGATCATACACCCATAGTTAGGCTGCATTCGCTCGCTACTCATGCTAGGGAGCCGCAAGCCGACGCGATGCACTTGCACCGAGTGCACGTGTGCATCCTCTGGTGCGCGTCATGACGGATTGGCGCGAACGCTCCACGCGTGTGCGCCGATTTTCTTTGTTTTTCCCAAGCTCCGTATTTTTAGCAAAACCTAAAAACGGAGCCCAACAGCATTTAATTGCCCCACTAGCTGTTACCTAAATTTTATTTTTACCTATTCCAAGAAGGCAACAAAGAAAACCGACAAAAATAAGTAATCAGCATGATCATCTTTAAATGCAGCGGAGCCCTCTCCTTGGTAATTGTAAAAAAATAGAAATAAATGATTCAACTTGTTAGATACACTTTATCCATATTTAATAATTTTCAAATAATTAATTTAGAAATTAAAAACAAATACAAAAATACTGAATGTGCATCCGTACATCTCATATGCAACTAAGTGCATAGGCGCGCGGTTGCAACAGCACTCATTCACCTATCATCTATTATGCAGGCAGCACAGGCTAGTTTTTGGTGGCCCGCTCCCCTCCAATTCGCGATCCCCACCTGCGACGTCATTGCCAAAATTTGGTACAGTCGGGGCAAAAGCGGGCGAAGCGGGCCAGCGTTTCGGGCATAAATAAACAATCGTTTTGTATTATTTAAACTAATAACATTGCATTCTGAATATATTTCGTGGCAGGAGCGTAGCGCGACTAGGAGATGGCGGGGCCCGAGCTGGTCTAGGCTAGTTCCACTAGAAGAGATCTAGTTGCATGTGCAGCGGTGGGGATGCAGCGAAATTAGGCGGCCTGTGTGGACGCCGTCCCACACGCCGACCGCGTGGACATGGTCTTGTGTGCGTGCCGTTGCTCCGACTTAAGCCACCCTGCTTCATAATCTATGAATTTATAATTGCTAAAATAATAAAAAAAAATCGGCACTATTTATGTGGTTACAATAAAAAAAACTAATGCTAGAAGAAATTATTTGTTTCTTTTCTCACTACCCCTAAGTTTTTTTTATGCCTTTAGAGCTCTTATTATCCGGTTAACTACCGCTGCATTTTGTTAGTTGAACTTATTTTACAAAAGTTGCTAAAATATAGAAACATTAAACAAATTAAAGTAATGCAGATATCTTTATTCGTTTTTTTTTATTTCTTCATTCAACTGACTTTTTCAAATACCTAAAATATTCGTGAATTTCCAAAAATTCTAAAAATGTCTGCAACGCTTTCTCCCTTCAGGCCCAATTTCGTGCCTTTGAACTTCTTGGGGAACCTACAGAGTTTGCGTTACTGCGTTTTGAATCTGAAACTCAATTTTAAAGAAGGCAACAAAATAACTGCAGTGTTTATGACTTTACCCGCAAATATTGGCCTCGGGTTAAATTAATTCCCCTTAACAAGAGGACCTATTAACGACCACGATGTGTTAATGGCAACTGTAACTAATTAGATTGTAGATTTCATGCCAAACGAATGTTAATCGATTTCCGGCAGGCATTTCAATTCAGTTCTTCTGGTTCAAATTCAACTTTGATTTCTGAACTCCCGCAAACTGATACGGGTCTTATATGTTTTCCGTAAATTTTAGCAAAGTTTTTAGTTGTTAATATACCATAATTATCAATGGAGGGGCCGCTCCTCGAGCTTCAAATGAGCAACTGTGACATACTATGCCTGTCAGTTGTTGACCACAGCAATTAAAACCTATCTTCAGGACTTTTAAAATTTCCAGCTCATGATTATACACTAGGAAATTATGAAAAATAAAACGCTTTTCCATTTTCGACTTTTAAATCTGGCCAGGACGTGCACTACGTTTTTTTTTAAATAAAATGTAATGAAGAGTACTGCAACAAAGATTTTCAGATAATAATAATAATAAATCTAACACACCCAGTATTACTACGCGCTAGTCCTAAATGAGCGTCCACATTGTTTCCTTTTGGACAGTTCTGCAAGTCAACTTAGACTCCATACTCATCCTTGCTAATATCGCAGGAAATTTCCTATAACTTTTTTGTTTTAATTGCCAAGCGACTACATCGCAACTTATTGATTATTGAAAGAATATTTTTTAATATCAATTTCAAGAATAATTTAAAAAAAAACGGGCAATGCAGTCTGATTGGCTTTTGCATTAAACTCGTTTGATTGAAAATACCATTCACTTTGATCAAGCTTTCGAATGACATGGGGCAAATAAGAATGAAAATGCGACCGTAAGTTTTATTTTATTTAAAAAAATGTTTAACCTCTAGTGTTTCCCTATTTTTTACTACTTTCTTCTGATTTAATTATTAAATTTTCATCGTGTAAATTTCCTTTCAAGTCTAAAAGAAATGTGCATAATTTTAGTTTTTTTTATGTTATCATTTATGTTTTCCGTGATAAAATTTTCTAACTAAGGTATATTCATTTATCATTTTAAAAATGTGATACCATCGACAAAATCAAGATTTCCTTTTAATCATTCCTACATACAAAGAATTGTTGGGAGTGTAGTTTCAAGACCCCGCTCCCCTATCACATAACCACATGTCGAGATAATTAATATTCCTATATTTTAGAATTACCTTAAAAATACAGTATTGTACTTTGAATGGTTTTGTGCATAGTAGTTAGGCAAAGGCATTTAACTAATGAAAGGGATTATTATATCATAGCTTTATAATGAATCAATGAAGTTGAAGGTGAGAATTATATTGATATTAAAACAGCATTAACTTTGGTAGCTATAAAAACAATACTTCCGAAAATCAACTATTTGAAAAAAATAAAGTTACGTGAATAAAATAGATACTTGCATGATTATCTAATAAAAAATAAACAATTTTATTATATCTAAAAGAACTATCCTACCAGAACAATGTTTAGGACCCTGGGAACATTATATTAGTTTATACTGTGGTTGGTACTTTATTTGGAGCAGATGTTTTAAGAACTACTAAAAAACCTAATAGATTTTAGTGATCAAAAAATTCTTGTTACTAAAGTAAAGATTGTCTCAAGATGAATTTGCTCATTTACTTTCAAAGATCCAGTCTGACAACTCAAATATATTATAGGAACTATGACAGACCTACAACCATTAGATATAATATCCAGGGCTTTATCTACAAATTGACGAAGAATTACTACATTTAGAAAGAACTGTCACTCCAGAACTTATACAAAGTGAAAGCCACCTAAGTACAGAACAAAATTAGGAACTCTACTAACAAATGAGCAGGAGGAGCAAAAAAGAATTTGTGAAAATACATTTAGTATATACAAGATTTCTTATTAGCCATGATGCAACAAATAAATTTTATTACAAATAAATGTATTTTTTACTGGAGTCTTCATTCTTGTAGTCTTAGTCTTTTCGTACCACAAGAAAAATGAGGAAGACATGGTTTTACTAGTTCCGTTATAAAATACTGCTGAAGCAGAAGCCACTTTCCTGTTTATTTTGTTTTCGTAGACGAAATAAAGTTAGTTTCTAGTGTATCTAAAAAAAAAACAGTTGTTAATTTCATTGTAAACATCATTATTGAGAAATGGCACATTCATATTATCTTACAATACAACAAAAAGTGCAGTTAAAACTATGGAGTAAATGAACAAACAGAACATAAACGGAGTTAGTAAAACATGGCCATTTGGTTTATTTGTGTGTGAGTCTAAATGTATTTGTATTGTGCCTTTTTCATAATAGAAAAATAGAAAATTTGCCATAAATGAGAATTCCAGCTGCAAAAGACCTTATAAAATCTAATGCTGAAGAAAAAATGAAGAATACAAACGACATGTCTAGAAGAGTTAAAGCAACGGCTGTACCATTGCCACGAGGGAATGAAAATGAATAAAATATATAAAGGTAAAAAAAACTTCCAACTGCAGAAGTATTTTATCTAAATTTCATATTCTGTTTGAATCAAAACTGTTCAAAACACTCATATGTTTCGTTTGTTCAAATCAAAAATATTAGTGACACACAAATAATTTCTAAATACACTTAAAGTTATTATCAAATGAATAAAAAGCCTTTGGCGGCCCAAAGGCTTATCTCAGAAAGTAAAGGACAAGATAATCAGAATATTATTGTCCTTAATGAGTTAGGAAGTAAAATCGTCCCTGAAATATAGTATGCGATACTGTTTTCGTGATCTGATAAGGGGGTCTGAAATAAATACTTTTATTACTCAAGGATAAATTTAGAACCCACTAAAAAAGATCACTGTTCTCTTTATTACTTATTTATATGCATCACCAAAGATATCATATGCCCCAAATCAAATTTTAGATTATTTTCAAATTTTTAATGTAAAATGATACGTAGATGAATAAAATATGAACTTAAATTATTTTTCTTAATTTATTAAAGCATCATATAAATACAAATATGCAAAGTTAATTTTCTACATAGGTGATAGATAGCTTTTAGATCATGCTATTCTAAAATTAATGTAGTTGCGACATCAGCCAATTGTACATGAGTGAGAGCTTTTCTAGTGATCCCAATATATAAAAATACTCAATTTTCTTATCGAGTTTGGGCAACTCTATGGAGTCGGAAGTTGTGAAGCAAAATAATATCTCCAATTTTCTAAGTACTGCCATATTTTATTAATTGGCGGTTTTCCTCGAGAAGATAAGACACAATGCAAATACAGGTATCTTCTTCGAACGACGTTGGTGATCTGCATTTTCGACACGCATACACTTAAGTTTTCCTAAGAGTGCCGCTTCTGAACTGTGTCTTAAATCTTTAAAGTTTCAGCCTGTATTATATTCTGCATAGTGAGAAATTTGCTAACAATCCACCGTACAACGAAAGTAGCGCAAGATACCTTCCGGGAGATTCCTTTCAGGTATCCCTATCCGCAGTTCTCAAAAGCCACGCCCCTTACCATTTATATTACGGGGCATCAGAAAGGAAGGAAATTCCAGTTTATATTTGATTCACACGCGTATACATGCAATGCTTGTCCTAAACATTGTTTAGCCGCTAATTCCTGCTTATAACATCAAACCATTTAAATAATTCTTAAGCTCTTTCGATTCCTGTTGGATCGTAGAACTATTGTTTCAAATTTGAATAAATGCAGTGCAACAAGTTTATCTATTAGTACCAGAGTTCATTTCAAAATTAAATTAATTGGGTTTAGTCGGAGAAAAAATCTAAGGCCTTGTATTTTTTTTGAGTATTAGGTGTGGGTTCTTTGAATATGCAAATTTTACCAGATCTTTAGAATTTATTGTTCGCAATATGAGCAGTTATTAATCCAATAAACACTTGAAAAAGCTAAACTCGGCCAAACTTATTTCTAAAAAGTGAGAACACAAACGCAGGTTACATTAACAACTGGAGTTTGTTTAACATATACAATTTATATGAAAGGTAGCTTGCATTTAGAGGTTGCCAAGAGACTAGAAATTATTAGCTTCTATACCAATAAACAGCGAGACACACTCATCTTCTGATTCTTGAAATTTCTTTATACACTCATAAATTCTTTTATAAAAAATGATTTTGGGTGGGATAAATTTTTATATTCTACCTCTCATGATCCAAAAATACTTTGTGTAAGTTTTGCGCCCAACAATAATCTCTTACGAGCTCTATTGAATAGGTTTGCGGCCTTAGCGAACAAAAACGCAAACAATTCAGATTCTTTTAAGTAAAAAAGTTTGATTATTTGCAAATTATACTAAAAATTTTGCTTAATTAAAAATACGAAAAAGACTTCTACATTGCTTATTAAAATTCCGAACTGTTCGTTCTTTTTCCCGGAACGACATAATTAGAGCAATTACTGATTTGATAAATATATTAAAATTTGCTGGTTGCATCACATGAATAAGAGTAGTGAAACTATTACCACGTTTGTTGCTGAAATCTGTATTTGCATGACAGCAATACAAATAAAATAAAAAATCACAATGGAAGTCAGTTTGGATTAAGATAAGGTTAAATAAATAATTCTTTTTGCAAAAGCTTCTATTAAAAGATTGGAATCATATGTAATGTTTGTTTTCTACGTTTAAATAAATAATAAACTTAACTTTGTTGAGATCAATCAAGATATTCTGCTTTACCTATGGAATATTTTTAGTTTAACGTATGCAACGTAGACTTTCAGTTTTTTAAATAAATTCTCCAATTTCCATAATTTTTGTAATTTCCAAGCAACATCTTCATAATGCTGCCATTGTAAATTTTTTTAATGGGCTTTTATTTTTCTTAACGCACAACTTTATGTTAGTGCTTTGTTTTAAATTCTGCCCTGCATGCGATAGTTACAAGTAAATAAAAAAGTTGCTCTGATACGTGGCCACATAATTTTGGTTTATTCATGCGGCGTACAAAAAGGCTTTACACAAATTAAGCGCTACGGGGCCAGCGCTCACATAAGGACAACAGAGCTTTTAGTAAAATGCTTTTCAGGCTGTCTTCGCCATGTACTGCAAACTTTACGGCTTCATTCTAATTTATAAATGCAAATTACGTATTGTGGAGAAATGGTTCTTGTTAAGACTTTTTATACTCATATTTGGTGCCTACTGCAATTTTTATAACAACGCGTTGCTCAAGTGTTCGTATCAAAATTATGTAACGACTAGATACCGACATAATTAGCAATTTGAAACTAAATTAATAGATTGTTCTTATGTGGCGACCTCAACCTTGATAGTTTATATCTTTATTAATTAAATTCTGTAATTATATGAACTATTAATTACCTAATATTCATATTCTGCAATGTTTATTGCTTTATATGACAGACAGCTGTGAGAATGACAAAAAATAAATTGTTGCATTTTACTTAGTAAGATGTTTAACTAAAATTTTTAACAAAACTAATCAAAGGCATTAATAAATTAATAGAATACTAATAAATATGCGATAGAAGAGATTGAAAATAAATTTGAGTTGGAAAATTTTTGATTGCGTAATAAAATATCAAAGGTTTCTCCAGTTTTATGTGATAGGTATAATAATAGCAATATTACGGCAGCAGCTGCTTACAGCCAGTCATCTGTATTACGTTAACAACTTATTTTGCTTTGGTTGCCGCTTTAAATTTACATTTTGTATTACTCTGCTACATATTTTGGTACATTGCTGTGTCAAAACCTACAAAGTAATGAAAATTATGATTTCGCATTAATAGTTTGTGAATTTTCTTAATAGGAACTGCAAATTAAATTAAAAAGCCAATAATCGAATAAACATTTAATAAAAATATTTGTTTTACACAACTCTAGATAATAATTATACAATTAGATGCTGCAACTGCCGTACGCGTCCTCCTCTTTTCGTTCTTTTGGACATCTGTATTCCGGAAGTTTGCCTTCCGCTGGCACTTCAACGTTAATAACAATAACAATGCAGTATAGACAGCGCCAGTGAGAAGTTAGCTGGGGAAGGCACGAAAGCCCAAGAACTCGAAAGGGAGAAACATCGGAGAGTGGAAAATAACCCTTGAAGAAGCACGGTCCACTTAGGGTTATAGCTGCGATGATGGCAATAATGACGTTAAGTATGGCTGGCATTTTTTCTCATGCATTCACAAGCAGTTCTCTCTATAAAAGATAGAAATCGGGGCTGTCTCTGGCGGATTTTGCTTTGGCTGCGCCGGCACCGAGTAAAATTAGTTTGGTTTACGGTTGGCACTGTATCACATAAAATTGGTGCGGCTTAATTATTATAAAGTAAGAGTCTCTCTAGGCTTTAATTTGCAGTATACATAATTATCTTTGAGGAGATCGTAATCACGATGTGCATAATTTTAAAATGCACAAAATTAGATCGCTATTCCTGCTGTCAATAAATTGTCTGCATGATCAGTGATACCATTATTAGAATTTTTTTTATAAACAAATATGTTGGGGATAATTTACTAAAAAACTCAAATAACTGATAAGATTATACAAATTTACTACTTTATAGAATGAAGGTATCTAAAGAAAAATTGCTGTCGAAATACAATTTAAAAAGATAGTAATAGACTTAAGCTATTATAAGCATGTAATCTTATTCAAACAGATGAGAATCTTTTATAAGATTACATTTGTTTTGGTATTATTTTTGGTTCAATTTAAGATGCAGGTATATAATTTGGATTCTGCTTTGTTCGAATTTGATCAGGTTAGCTTTAATTATTATCAATAACATTATCTATCCAAATATATAAGCTTCTCATTAATAAAACTAAATAAACAAACTGTTCTTTCAAGATATTCAAGGTATTCACGAAAGAAGCTAATGAAATCAATCATTTTCAGACTAGCAATTCACATATATATTGTAATTACTCCCATTAGCACATTTTTTGCAAAAAATGCACAGAGTTCCTTCTTTTATTAGAAATCATCTTATCAAAATCGTTATATGCAAAAATAAAAAGTACTTTTTATCTTTTGATTTATTTGGAGAATTTTTTTTAGTTTTTAATGAACGTTTTCTTTGAAATGCTGAATTTTTAAATTTGTCTTTTAAAGATCAAAATGTGCTCGATGTGGTGTCAGTTCGGCTAGATTTACATGATATTATGGAAACATATTTCTTTTTCCTTTTCTAATTTTAGACCTTTCTGCAGATGTATTAATGTTGTTTGTGTACGTACGTATATGCACAGCAACATTTTGATTCTGTTCTATAACTGACTTGCTTTAGATTTTGATTTACTGTGCGTTAGGCATACAAATAAGTTTGCCAACATTCAAAATAGTTGAATCTAAAGACCATTTTGGTAAACCTCTAATAGCCATGTAGCCTTGAAACTGCATTTTGTTTTAAGAGAACTTATTTGCTGTTTGATTATAATAAACACTAATTGGCTTAATAAATGACAAATTACAAGTTTATAAGTAGCATATAATAATAGTGACAACATAATTATTTTATGATCTCTTACAAATTTAATCTCTTCTAAATTTTTAACGTGACCAGTCCATTACTAATAGAACTTTTCTCTTAGGTGGTTTCACGATTACTACAGAATGCCTTACCACGTGGCACATAATTTACTTGTTATCTAACTAGAGTCTGAACAAGGAAATTTTGAAAAAGCTTTATTATTTGTTATTCTGCGGAACATACATAAAACAACAAAAACAAGCAGCGCTCTCACCTCGTTTTCCATTTGTAATGGCCCCTACCTTATGTTTGCTCTTTTTTTGAGGTATCTGGATTATAGAGAAGCAGCCAAAAAAGTATATATAGCGCACACTGCAAAACTTATCTATTTTTAAATCTGCATGCAATTCCATTATATTTTCCAACGTGATAAGCAAATTTTCCCAAACCATTTTGAGTAATGCCAAATAAGCTTCTTTCTTATTAAAAAATATGATTTACTACCTCGCTTCTATTTCTGAACGAAGACCTATACTATAGCCAATTTTTATGATACCGTCGTCATTTTTAACTCTTTTATCGGCTTGCCTCTTCAACATTGCTTTTAATACATGAAATCTTTTTGCTGTTTCATATAAATTGAAAGCCCAATTTGTATAGATGGCTAAATCTAAATCCATATTTTTCATTTCATTTCTGATATGATACATTTTAATATATTTCGTTAAAAAAATTAATTAGAAGAGTCCAATTTATGAAATACCCAATAATCCGATTAAAAAAACTAACCCTCTACTGTCACTTTCTAGTGGTAAAAGCAAAAACTACCGCTAATAAGGCAATGGAATATCTTAAAATGTTTACCGAAAGATAACTAAGATACACTCATCAAAACCCTTTTTTAGCTTAGATAAAGTGGATTTATTATTACTTAAGCTGCTAAAACAATAAAATATTGTCTTTTCGATGTTAAGTCTGGAAAACGCCTAGATACCCTTATATAATGTATAAGCTAAGAACCGATCTAAAATATGGGCCTTTTCGCCACCAAATGAGAATGTTTGTAAGTGTGTTGCATACATGTGGGATTGTGCGAGACAGAATGGTTGCAGAGCTTTAAATGGTTGATTATTTTAATACTGGTCTTTCAAAATTTTATGACTGCTACAAAATTCATTGTAGTACTATTTTACGGTTGCTAATAAACATGACTCACTTTTTCAGCCCATTAAAATATACTTAACAGCTTAATTCACACTTGAAATTGTTTAGTAGCTCTGATGCTTACATTTATGATTTATGTGGAAGCCCAGTGCACTCGTGTGATTTAATTCTTTTAAATTAAGTTACTCAAACGTTTATCACAACAATAATAGAAAAATAGTAATTTCAAAATAAGCAGAGCAGCCCTCGTATATAGTTACTTATCCAACAAGGAGGTTTTATCGTTGTTCACAAACTTTAAGAAACTAACACGACGCAATTGTGTGAGCAACTCTGCAGTGCGGTTAAGCGATCGCCTTATCAACATACAAAGTAACTTCAGCCAAGATTCTAAGTACTTGGGCAACGCCAATTGGACCATCTTATCTTACAAGTCCTGCAGTTTTACTCAATAACTGCAGTGCTCGCTTAATCTCCTTTAAGTTTTATTAGATTATCTTTTGCACTACACGTAAAATGCTTGTTTGTTCTGATATTTATGACCCGGCTGGCTTTATACCGACGAATTAAAATCAAAACGCTGGCGGCGCCTACAAATGGACAGTAAAATTTATCTAATATAAATTCTGTCGAACTGTTGTTGATTGCTTATTAGATAATTAAAATTATTAATTCGAGATTTATAACAATGTAATTTTTATATTTTTATGGGTTGCTGCGAAAGAAACTACAGTTGAGCTTGGTTATACTGTAGCAAATGCACACACATGCAGGTACTGGGTTATGTGTCAAGGTTACACCAATGAGTGCACTACCTTCTATCATTTGACTACCACCGGTGCTGTTCGGAAGCTACCGCTTCGCTGCTATCCCATCACCATATCAACGCTTTGCTCATTTTCGAAGTGGTAAGAAATTTAGAGTGGTGCCTGTTAGGCACAAAATATTGTAATAGGGGGGGCAGTTTAGCTCCAGTCAAAACTGCATTTGCGGAAGGCCAAACCAGCGTTATGGTCAAGTTTTAGTACAATCAATTCCCGCACGACACCATTCACCATACTGTTCTGACTTTGCAGCAACTATTTACCATTATTTTCAAGCTCCAAGCAATTCTTCTCCAGGGAAAGAGAGACGACGTCTTGCAAAGCTGAGATTCGAACGTTATCGGATGGTCGTCGATGTTAAAGAAGCATAATTCGTTTAACATTATCGGCATCTACAAAAAAAATGACAAAAAAACAAGTTACTTCAGCATCAACACATTTTTTTGAGCGGAAGCATCAAAAAACGAATATAAATGTGACAAAATACATGTTATTTATATCTTAAAAGTAAGTATATATGTAATTATAACAACAACAAAGTTAAAAACAATTACATTTTTACAGCTTGGGTGTCAAAAAATAATTACAATTTATTCGAGTAAGTCAATCAGTTGCTTTAAATAAAAAGTGCATTAGCCTCTTTATTCCGAATTTAAATTAAATTTTAACTGCTTAAAGTTATTTGATATTTCATTCTGAAATAAAACATCTCCGAAGACATTTCAAGGTGGGTCCTGATATAGATTGCATTTTGCTTCATGTAAATAACTTTAAATGACGACATTGTACTTTACTTTTACTTTAGGATTTTGAGCATTTTAGTAATTTAATAGATTATTTTAACGTAACAGGATTGTATCAAATTTACGCGTTTAGAAAATTACTTTTCGAAAAGCTTTTGTTATTTAAATAACATTATATTAGTAACGTTAATAGCTCAGAGTCAGCATGACGTTGAATAAAATGCTGAAAATTTTATAGCTATTTGAGGATTCTATCGAGTACTTTGTTAGAAAGTACGTCGCACTCCAGAGCATTTTGCGGAATTAGATCCGTAATAATGATCATATTTATTTTGCCGACAAAGTTTTTAATAATAAAATGCTTTGAATTTTATATTGTTAATTAATTGTATTAGAATATGTTATAATTTTTGCCGCTTCTAATATTAACTTAGGGTTTTTTAGACAATAAAAAAGTATAAATATTATTCTGCAAACCCATCAATACAAACGTTTTGACTTGCTAGTTTGATCAACTTTGAGAAACAGTGGCGTTAGAGTATTGCGATACTCGGCTTGTTTTAAATCGATGCAGGCTGCAAATCTAATTATGTATTTTGCTTTGCCCCTCGGATGCATCTGCTGCAGCTCGATTATTGCATGACGTCATGCCATGCAATTTGCCTGGCATTTGCAATGTAGGTTGGTCTACATATTGTTTATTTTTAGCCGGCTTAAATGAGCAAGTGGTGTAAGCTAGCGTGATGCTTATTGTGAAGTACGCAGCTCGACTGAAGCCCGGTTTTGCATTTGTCGTGTCGCCATGTTATAAAGCTCGAGGAATTGTTAATAAAAGCACAGGATTTCTGAGGGCTACACACGTAGCGCAAGACAAAGGCTCAAGGAAGTGATTTTTGTTTTCCTTAATACCCGAATATCCGCTATCCTCCAGTGTTGTCCCCAGCAGGTCTACACATAACCATAAAACCGATGCCACGTGACTGAAGCAACCCTGTGTGTCCAGCCTGATCTAATGTCCCAACCCCCAACAAGTTCAATTTATCCGTTTACTTCCTTAATCTCCTTTCTCTTCTCCTCCTCCCGCGTAATGGCTGCGAAAGGGTTGTGGCATTTGGATAATCGCGACGATGTCTCCTGACGCTTTAATGAACACCCATATATTTGAGCTGCGGAATTTCTTCATGGAATAGTTTTCGAGCCGCTCGACAAAGTTGCCATGATCAATAGTCGAGGTACGGTCGCCATTTTTTATTCTGCGTGCCCGTGAGAAGTTAAAAGCCGAACACGGGGGTAAGGCATAAAGTGCACCTCCGCCTGTTTAAAAGTACGCCATCATTAGGAGTTGATTTCCTGCAGTTTTATTTCCGCTTCCCTGACATACCGCAAGCGCCACCCTGCAAAGTCGTTCCAGCCCTGAAACTGCAGACAGGGCCCCTTTGTGTTCTCTGCTCGCTCGGTTTGGTTTGCTTTTATTACACGCTCTGTAAACCAAACAAATGATGTCTTTATTCGAACCGTATTTAAACTCTATATAAAAATTTATATGGCCGTAAATCATTACGAACTTCATACAAGTCCCCAAAAATCAATGGGAGCTTTCTCCATTCCGACTAGTTCGCAGTGGGAGGCAATTAGTTACGTCAAGCGATAACATGTGTTTTAATGTCTGAATTTGCTACAAGTATAAATGCCAGGACGATAGGAAATTAAAGTAAAGGAAGGCCCATTATTTAAAAGTTCAAAGGCTCGGCCGCTCTGAAGAAGACATTACACAATGTAGTCCAACAGGGTCTCGAAAGGGTTATGAGCCGTGCACAAGACCGGGCATCTCGTAAATAACTCCGAAAACCATATATTTCACACATGCTTTTAATTATGACTATGTAGGCAGCCGAATAGATGCTTAACAAAGGCCGCCTTATATTTTTGTTATTCAATATTCCCCGGCTCGCGAAAGCCCCGCTCGCAGCCAGTAATGCCCCAGTTATTTTTCTGTTACGTATAAATTTCATAGGTCGTTTGTGAAACACATTAGGACGGGGAATCTTACGAGCTTTAGTTTTCATACCATTTTCTCTTTGTGTCGTTATATATGGCGGGGCGTACCTACTAATGTTTAATGAAATGTAAAACGTCTACAAGCAAGCGCGTGTGTTTTATTACGAAAAGGATTGGAAGAATGGAGAAAGAGACTGTCCTTTGGGAAAGGGGGAAGAACAATGGAGCCGTCCTTTCTGGAGCTTTATATCATTGTTCGGGAACGGGTTAAATTAAATAGACGTTCAGCAGGGCGCTCGCTTAATAGTTGACTTCTTGCACACATATTTAGATTAGACGAGAACACCGAGGCTTAAGCCTAAATTAAGTTTGCTGCGAAACACTTCGGGGATTATGAAATAATCGCATTCATCCTCGCCTGATCGCTTCATCCCGCCTTTCGTCGTATCAGACGCAATAAACAAACAAATGCCATTTCCGCTGCCAAATTGACATTTCTGGAACACGGGGAAGCTTAATCCTCCAGGAATCATACGAAATATGCATTTAGTATTTCGGGCATATCTTACCCCTACCTGCAGTCGATCGAAGGGTCTCTATTTCCGGAACCAGTTATCGCGTGCGCCGGAAGTTGCCTTCCATAAACTGAAAACGTTCGAGTCCTACCAAATCCCCGCGTCTGCTTAAATCCTCCTTTTGCATTCAGCTACCGTCTACATTCTTTCTAGCATTTAGCCTTATCCTCCCCCGGAAAATATAGGTCTATTTAGCAGAGCGCACAGGTAAGGCGCGCGCAGTCGGCGGCGCTTAGACAAAAGCGGCGACTAGGAGCCGCCCGAGAGCGGCCAAATTCGCGCCCGAGGCATAATTCCGCCCGGCCCGGCCCATTTATTTATGCAAATTTAAAAAGATATTTTTTACGGCAGTTTTCTTATTCCGAGACTTTCCTCTTCTAATGGCGTTTTTACAATACAGCATGCCTCACTCCGACTGCCAAGTTTATAGGTGCTCCTTTGTCTCAATGTGCAAAACTTCATTAAAAGTCTAATTGCATCCTCGGCTAGAGTTAAGGGTCGAAGCATCGCTCCTTTGTTTGATAACTATCTCGCATTTTATTTTGCAGCGCGGGCACAGGCAAAATTTTACGCCGACATAATTGCGCCCCGGAGGTGGCCCTCGCCGCCGTTTTCCGCGTGTTTTCGCTTTCGGCGGAGACGCCTTCAAACGGCACGGCGCGAGAAAATCAACCCAAAGTGTCTGCTTTAATTCCCACGTGTTTGCTTATTGATTTCCAGTTCTTGTAACTCTGTACGGAGCGCATACCTACACCAAGCGATTGGCAAGCTATAACTGTATTTGAAATCCATATTCTGTAGAGTTTATAAAGCTTATAAAGTACATACGTCGCTTCATAAGTATGTAGCCATAAACCCAATAACGTATAAAGCTGTATTATAAGGCACCTGAGTTGCAGGTTTTTCCCGCGCGAAATTTACGGTTCTTATATTGTTTTTCTTTGAGAGCAAGTTTTGAATTTACAGTTGCAGCAAACGAGAGCGACCTAGCAACATCTGCAGTCGTGACATTTTTGTGTTTGCGATAGAGGATAACTTTTAAGATGTACATACTAGTGTAGACCAGTTAATAAAGATTAGCGGAATATATTATTTTGGCATAATCTTTCTGTAGTAGAGATTTAGTTTAAGTAAACGTAGGTAGAAATATTTTTTACTTAATAATAATATAATAAACAGTATGGACAGCGACAGAACTTTACTCAATTAAATATATACCTACATCTGCTTCTAATATAAAGTTATACCTACAACATATAAAAACATTGTACGTTTTAAAATGTAATTTTTATTTTGTACGTTTTCTAATTGATTTCTGTTATCATTAATAAAAGTTCATTTCCTACATCCCCATGTAGCTACTAACAAATACTAGTAGTAATTTTTTATTATAGCAACTGTTAGTCAGTCTACTAAAACCGGAAATTATAAAGCACTATCTTCCTGTCTAACAAAAAGTTATCGATTTCTTGGAACTTCAAAAATATACAACGGTACGCATTGAATAGTTAAGAAAGGTGTGGTACTCTCTGACAGATAAATACACACAAAATATTAGGAAATTTAAATTTTACTTTGATGTAAGCAAAACTCCTTCAAAAGTGCCCTTCTATTTTATCTGTTAAATTTGTTGCATCATAGGTAACAGTGCATGCGTAGTAACCTTTTTTCTAAATTTAAATACCCATGACGCCCTTAAAAGATGGCATTAGTTTAAGAAAACTGTTAAAATGAAATGATTGTAATTTTTAAAGACCCTAATCCATTTATTTCATTCTAATCTGCTATTTTTACTAATGCAATTTTGGAAGCATTTAATGCCTAAATACTCAGAAACTACAAGCAAGTGCTTGTTTAGCAAGAAGTAAAATTACATAATATATGTCGCTTTCTCATCAAAAAAAAATGGAGAATGTTGCCTGGTATTACGTTAAGTGTACAATTTATGTGTTATTCTCCACAATTTTTTTTAATCTTAACTTAAAAACAAACAAAAGCAAAAATAAGTCAGATATCTAAATATCTTCGAGTTTATAAATTTTATTATACTTTATGAAAGAATCTTTTAAATAGTGAAGTTATTGATGTACTTTCACACATCTTCGATGTTGAAATACACATGTTTTGTCATGATTTATGGCTCCAAATATGGTGGCCAAATAAATCATGATTAATGAATTTGGAACGTGAATATGAGCTTTTAAGCCGTCTTCTCTAAACGTAATATGGCGTTGTATTATATTAAAACAACCACAACTTACTTGACCAGTAAATGGTGTTTTAACTTTTTTTTATTTTTCTATATAATTCACAATCTGTCCTAGGACAATAAGCAAATTTTGCAATAAGTATATAACAAGTGGTTAGTTTCCTACGTTAAAGAACTAACGAAGAAGATAATTAATTCTGTGCTGTTAGTGATTATACATAATATTTAATTAACCTATAAGTTATTAACATTTCTTATTAATTTTATATGTCTAGCGGGTCATAAAATTTTAGACGATATCTTCTTTGACACTCATCTAAAAGACTAACAGCTAGATAATAATTTGAATAAAGTTGTAAGCGTGCTAAATAAACTCATGCGCTTTACTTCCTGTATCATAGGTGACATATTTAATTCGTTGTAATAGTTCTAAGTGCCTTTGATTGGAATCATTGCAAAATTTCAATATTTGAAGTACTTGCCAAACCCCCACAACCGAATACCGTAGGTCCACATAGGTTGAAGCATCACTTTGCACACAAGTAATTTTTTGGTTAATGTGAGTTTTGAATTTTTTCCCAGTAGCCAATACAATTTAGAGAATTTGAGTCCCCGTTGTTTTCGCTTGGCAAATATGTGGGGTTTCCAATTTAATCGGCAAATCAGGTGCATCCGTACGTATTCTGCTGTACCCGTTTTTGAAAGTGGGCGTCCGTTTAAAGCAACTGTCAGGCATGTTTGCTTTCTGAGGGTGAAAGCAATGTACTGTGATTTTGTTAGCTTTAATACGCCACTTTTGTAGACATAATTGTAAGCTGTTAAGAGAACTTTGAAGTTTTTCAGAGACAACTGCAAGATTGTGGTTGGTTGCCAAAACAGCAGTATCATCAGTAAATGTCGATAAAACTGTACTTTCCGTCTCTGGGATGTCGCTGGTGTAAATTAGAAAGAGTATTGGCCCAAGAACGCTACCCTGTGGTACTCCTGGTTGTATGGAGTGCAACTCGGTTATTTTCTCTCGATATTTTACCATAAAACTAGGAAGGTTTGATTTTAGATTGTAGAGGAGACTTTGGTGCCATACCTTATCGAATGTTTGACTTATGTTTAGAAAAAATACTAAACAACAGTCTTTATTTTTATGCTTATTATTTATTACTTTTACTACCCTTTGTGTTTGCTCTATGGCCGAATTCATATTGGTGGTGGGATATGATGTTCAGTTCGTCGAGTTTAGATTTGAGTTTTTTTATAAATATTGTCTCGAATATTTTAGATAAAACGAGCAGAAGGCTTATTGCTCGGTAGGACTCTATTTCTTCAAGTGGTTTGCCTGGTTTTGGTACAAGTATGATGTGACCTACCTTTTGTGATGACGGGAAATACTCCGTTCTGAGGATAGCGTTATAGATGTATCAGTACTGTTAATGCCTTCTGAAGAACTTGTTTAAAGACATTATCCTTTATGATATCATAACTAGGTGACTTGTGTAGTTACTGTTTTAACTTCATGTATGTTGATAGATTAAATTGGGAATACCATTTGACATGAAGCATCTAGGAGGGTTTCAATTCCTCTTCATATTAATCAATTTCTGTTTCGTAATGTTGAAAAACGCTTGTTAAGTGATCTGCGAATGCAATAGCCTTTTCTTCATCTGTTATTACCTATGATCTGTCTCTCTTTCTAATTGGAGGAATTGTTTTTGTTGAGTTTAGTTGTTAGTCTGTAGTTTGCGTTAGTGCCAGTCTTTCAAGATAATCCTAAATTGTCTGATTTTTCTCAGTTAGCAGCAATGTCTTTACATTGCGTGTGGCGCCATTTAAGCTTTCTTTGTGTTGAGAGGCTCTTGTTGACATGCAAATCTTCCAAAACTTTTTTTTTCTGATATTGGTTTTCTTATCGTCTGGGAGCAGTTAAACTGATTAATATTATATTCATTTTAAGGATACAGTCGCAAGCAGCGTTGTGAATTATGTGTGTCAGGTTTTCGACAGCTTTGTCTATGCTCTTTGAAGTTCTAAAGGGGCTATTGATATTAATCCTTTCTTCGAATCTGTATATTTATTAGTAAGTGATACTGGTTTTTGTCTACTTATGATTCTAGAGCTAAAAGTTTAATATTAACGAGTGATGTATAACATATGTTATTATTAACATTCTTAACGTAGATATTGAAATATATATTTTATGAAGCTCATAGACATATCTGTTCACAATGTTTGTGCTTGGTTTCTTAGAAGAGTGCTTACAATTTTTGCATGAAAGCAGAACATAGTATTACAGTAATGTTTCTTTTGTTGTTGTCATTGATCAATTGATAAGTCATTCATTTTTCCTAAACTTTGCTAAACTGGTACGATAAATAGGAAATGCTTTAGTTACTATAAGCTACAAACTATACTTACAGTTCCATGTTTATTTGATAATGTTAAACTTAAGAAGTTTGCCAAACATTTATCAGTCATTAAATCTTTAGTTCTGATGATAGCATTTTAAATAAACTTAATGGTTAACTGCAAAAGGAAAGGCAATTCATTTTTATTTGTAATTTTAAAAACCTTCTATTAACTCTAACAACTTGCATATATTTGTTTTTTGAACAAAACATTAATATATAAAAATAAATTTGTGAGAGAAAACATTTAAAGTATTAAAAATAATACAACATTATTAATTAAATTTTCTATTAATCATTGCAATTATAGGAAGCATGAATTATGAATTTATATTTGCCGTTGGTATGCAAAATATACAGAACTAGGTGAATAGTAACTAGGGATTAAAAATTGGTAATAAAATACATACTTCTAATACAATATTGAAAAAAATTATACAAGTACTTTATTGCATAAGAAATTGAAGAGAAATCTTTAAATTTCAACGTAGGCTACCGGTAGGTGCTATTCTTTGTCCTGTGTACCTTTTCCTTTGTGTATCTGCACAGATAAAAATCACATGAGGTGATAGTTACGCTTCTTGGAGGTCACTCATAAAGTTCGAATCGTCTTAGCTAACGTCTTGGAAAATGTTGGAACAAAATGAATAAAAATAAAATCTTTTTATCTCAGCCAGAAACCGTAAG
Organism: Sinelater perroti; assembly: GCA_036346155.1. Lineage (NCBI taxonomy): Eukaryota > Metazoa > Arthropoda > Insecta > Coleoptera > Elateridae > Sinelater > Sinelater perroti. The sequence goes on from JARFIY010000195.1 coordinate 1,226,695, forward strand.
CCACACTTAATCTTCAAGCATTTGAATATTGCTGTCTGCATAAGACATGGGTCGATGAGTCTTGTTGTCGTCATTACGTACCACAATCTCTATCACGTGATTCCCAGTAATGGTGGTTGTAATAACTGACTAGGTCACCGACATAAAATACACCCTCATGATTTCGAAGAATGTTTTCAAACAATTCAGCTGCATATATATATTACCCCTCGTGGCCAATACCTGTACTCTTGACGTAAGAAATATATAATACTATTTACCATTGTCTACTTAGGGACTGTTTTCATTAAGATTCTAGTGATAGTACAAGTTCTATAGCTAGTTTTTAATGCCTAGTTACTTTTTATATAAACGAGGTTTTGTGCATGTTGTACTTTATTGAAACCTAGAGGCTTAAGTCTAAAAAATGAGAAACATTGCAATTTGAATATGCATATGAATATCCAAATAACTAAAATTATATGGTAAAGAATTATTTTTATTGCTACTTATATCAAAACTATGTAGCGGCTAGTTACGATTATTTCAGCAGTTTTCTCTTTGTAAGAATTTTTCAATGATATTAATTAGATGGAGTTTTCTAGAACCATGCAGCCTATAATGTTATTATGGTACACTTGAGTAAAGGGACGTCTTAGAGCTGACCAAAATAATTATAAGACTCGCTGAAAATTTATGTTTATTTATGTATATCTCACATAAAACTCAAAAAGATATAAAAATGTATAGAGATGTTCTATGAACCTTTGAAGGTATCAGACCCCTCCCCTTAAAAAGAAAAAAACTTAGCTTTCCTCAAAATACTGACAATTTACATCGTTTTAGAAATACTTTCTTCTTACTTATAAGTGAAAACAAAAAAAGATAAGGAGGGCATCCATTCCACAAACAGAAACAATGTATGTGTGTATACACGCGAAGTATAGTGTTGGCACGAACAAAATATCTTGTGCCCCATGTTGGGCGCGTACATCAAGTCACAATAAAAGTGTTGTTACTTGATTTTTGAATATGAGCTACCTTTCGACTTATAAGGTCAATAACAGAAGATTGGTTAAAAAAATGTTTGAATTTCACTCCATTAAACACTTTATGCAGTTTTTCATCTGGTTTTGAAAATAACACATTTTTAATAGCAATAGTTGTAGATGCACACCTAAAATTGATATTTAAATGCCGCTAAAATCCATAGAGTCATTTTAGACAGAATAGATGATTTCTTGGATCATATTATTCTTTAAAGTACCAAAAACTTTTGGTGGTGAGAGCAAACATGGAATTTTAAGTGTTCCAAAAAAGAACATGATGCATAAAGTGAGTTGAGAATATTTTACTGAAATTTTTTATGATTTTTGAGTTGCGTGAACCATTCTGCTGAAACTACGCATCGATTGTATGAAATCTTCGCCTTACAAAAAGGTCTAGATAACAATCGTTACGTCTTCTTCAAAAAGTAAGGACCTACGACACTAAAATCGGCAACAACGACAAACAATAAAACGATTACGTCCACTGCACTTTCATAAAGAATTCCGGGGTTATTTCCCCCTCAATAGCAAATATTTTGCTTGTTTTCATTTGATCTTAAATGAAAACAATGCAAAATATTCTCGCATGACTCGGCCGCATTTCCAGTCTGTAGCACTGAATTATTGTACTACCGCTATTTTTAGGAATGAAACTGCGTAAGATTCTTTTTCAACACGTGCCAGAAATTCACACAGCAAGACCATGCTTACGCACAGAACGTATCGTAAGTCAGAAAAATTACCACTTTGAATATTTTCAGGTTTTCAAACAGTGGGAGATCTGTCAGATGGATTTTTAGGGTTTAGTCTGCTACTTTAAAGTTACGATAATTGGACATTTACGTTTCGAAGGTCTTTTGCGTTTCTGATAAATCTTTTGACAATGAATGAACGATGCCCACTCACTTTAGATGTTGAATATTAAAAATAGTGCGATATAACTATACTAACGAGAAACTGTAACCTTGTGCTCTACGCCCCTTAAGAGTTGATACAATAGCGTGCAAAAAAAATGTTTTCAATTCTAGAAGATGATAACAACGTAAAATATGTAAGCTACTTTTGAATACTATGATTACTAAATAACATATCCTAGATCGCTATCTTTACTTGGGCGTCGATAGAGTCAAACGTTAGTAATTGGGATATTCTACGTTCAGAAATATTAGCACATTTTCTTTAAAAAATAAGAAAGATTTACTGCAAATGTTTTCAATTCTCAGCCATATCAATCAGTAAAATTTCTACTTTTGAATACTATGGTTACTATATACATATCCTAGATCGCTATCTTTACTTTGTCGAAGAGTAATTATAATTGAGTATTTTCTAGATTTTGTAATCATTAAAATACATTAGAATGTCAAATCATTGCTAAAAGATGAGGTTTCCCATCTAAGTAAATAAATTAGTTTCATCTTTAAAGTAGTCAATATTTGTGTTACATTAAAAATTAGTTGTCGACTTAAAGTATTAATCAGATACTGCACGCTCTGTAATAGGTTTTTATGGGTAATTTTTTAATTAGTGATAGCTTTCAAAAACAATTTTTCTCGTTTTAAAGTAGTCCAATTATTTGTGTGTAAATTAAAAATTATTTATAAAGTGTAATCAGATATGCACCTCTGTAATAAGTAATATAGAAAATATTGAAAGATAGCAATCTGGTCTCTTATTTTATCTATAAAATTATATTATTATAATTAATAAATGTTTATGATTTTATACTTGCTGAATGCATGGGACATATCATTTTTATAACTATGAATCAGTTGTTTTGTTTACTATTTTCATGCATTTTCAGATTAAATGGCAAAAGAGTAAGTTTACAATACAATGTAGGTAATAAATAATATAGTTACTACGTTTTATACTATAAAATATAAACTAAATGACTGTAATCTTCAACTGTTTGTGTCACGTAACCTTTACCAAGAAATACTTAAACTCGGACACAAGCCTAATTTCGTGGGCTAAACCTAAAATGCTTTTCGTCATGAGCGCTCTGCACATTCTTGGTGGGTTGCATAAATTAAAACATTCTACAACGCCGGCCAATTAACTAATTAATTAAAATAGTTGGGAAATCAGATCCCAAATCAATTAGCCATCGCTCTACATTGATTATTTTCTAACGGGTGTGGTGGAGAGCGTGCTTTGTAGTCGTTTCTCATTCATCAGATTGCATGCATTTTTCTGGAGAAAATGCAGCGGCACCTTTTACTTTTTAGGTTATTGGAGAACGCCGGTCGCTGCATCGCGCAGGGCAAAGACAGTCTTTTGGGAGCAAAACTGCAAAATGTAACTAATGTTTACGGTATTAATACGAGGACAGATTAAATAGTTTTAAATTAATAATTAAGGGAAAACAAATACCATTCAAGTTGCACTTTATTCTTTCCGCAATCCTTTCAAATTTCAACACGTTAGATAAAACGTTCTGGCTCCAGATTTTTTCCCGAATCGTCAATATCGTCAAAATAATGTTTCCAGTCGGAAAACCGGAAGTAAGCAGAAATTTAAGGTAGTGGAATCAGATACATAATATAGATGTGGAATAATTTTGAAATAATTGAACTTCCAAGACGTTATTCCTGGCCTAGAAGCGTTATTTAATATTGGTCAGCAATAGTGTTTGCTTTTCCAGGGCAAACAACCACCAAAAGTTCTTTGGTGTCCCAAAATACCAATAGTTATACCTTACGAGCTTTAATTATATTTTAGTTTCTGGTGTATAATGGCAAATTTAAATGCGGCTTTGTCCTGACTTAATTAAATGTAGTCCCAAATGCATTTGAACTACTCGTTCCTGTAAGGTGTCCACAACTTCTTTAGTTTTACCTACCTTTATTTGAGGATCTTTCAAAATCATATTACCAACTTTATTCTCAACCTCCTATGTGGTTCCCTCTTTTTGGACATCCTGGACATGTGTTATTTATCACAAATGAGTTGCACACACCATACAAATATAATTTAAATAATTTAAAATAAATTCCTGTCAGGGGCTTAGACGACTGAACAAATAATATTTTCTTCTGCGAACTAAAGCAATAGTGCTAGTATAGGGTGAATGCCCATCTAAAATAATTAAAATAAGTTACGTTTTCTGGCATGACATTCTTTTAGAGGTAATCAAAAAATATGTTTGGATTTATGCAGACTACTGTCCGCATACCAATCTTTTGTATCCCTCCTCTTTAAAACACAAAATTGGGGAAAATTCTCTCTGCAGTACAAGATAACACAAAATTATTTTGTTCTAATCTCCAGAAATTATTAATCACATGTTATTAACGACTATCCGTTTTTTTCCATATTAAAGATGTTACTGATTAGTTTATTTTTTGTCGTTATATTACTAAGTAAGTTAAAGTAGAGCACGGCAACAGTTTTTTTTTTATTCTAGAAGCTTATGATGCTGAAACGCCTTCATTTGAAACTAGTAGAATCCATAATATATATTTTTTAATTTACTGTAGTCTTTAATGCTATAGAGCATAAGTTGGAAAAACTCTACAATTTTTTTTTGATAAAGCAATTTAAAACGTCGAAAGGACTGTTGAGTGCATTTTAAATCGATACGATTTGATACATAAAAACAAAATATGCAATTAAGACTAATACTAAGAGGTTATTGTGTGCCAAAAAGTACTTTCAAAAAAGGAAAAATACGGGACAAACCCTTATTTAGTGATAGATGACAAAACTTGAATAAAATTACCTTTATTATGATTATGATGAAAGGACTCTTAACTCAGTAACTATAAATAGGATTGATTTATAAGTATCTTAGATATAAATTAACAAAAACAAACAAGAGATAAAAAGTTGAAATTAAAAGACTTTATTAGGACTAGTTCGCCATTGTCTTACCGAAGATCATTTTTAAAATGTTAATTGAGTTGCTCTAATACGACTTTATCATTCGAATATATTAATATACATTTAAATGTTGTTTTTGCTTTGATTTCTGAATATTTGTAGTTTTTGATTGAGGTTCATTTAGGGAAATTAAAGTAATAATGATTTAAATCTTTAATTGTCAATTATTAACACAGAAAACATCTATATTATTTAGAGAATGAGCAGTAATTGTAATTTTAAATTTTTAATTTTGAAAGTTGCACTAAATATTTTATTACAGTATAAACAATTTAAATTCCGCCTTTATACAATAGTCTTTCTTGTTTAATTTTTGCTCATTATTTTCATAATTTATTTGTAGTTTATTTTATTATTTTTTTATTTGCAATTACTTCTCTACACTTTGAATAATGGTAAGGCTCTAATGCCCCGCAAGAGAACACGGTCTGCAAACTGAGAGGTTAAGGCTCTCATATGTTCGGTCTGTGCCCGGTCGTCGCGAGCACAGCGCCTTAGACGACCGCCATTATTGCCCCTTGTTCGAGTGAACGCAGGTAACTCAACTATTCTTAGTGACTGAGTAGGCCACCCGCCAGGCATCAAAGAGTTCCAAGAATGGAACCCGGGTCCGTCCGCACCGCAACTACTCTGGAGGTTCTTTACACTTTGCTCTTTTTATTTTCGTATCTAAGAAAATTTTTATTTTTATATTTTTTAATTAATTATTATTTGTTTCTTATTTTTTATTTCTTATATTCTTTAACAACTAACATTTTCTTCCTTTTTCCCAGTATTTATTATTTTTTACTCTACGAGATTCAGCTCCATATATAAATTGTTGTAAGCCATTATTTTTAGCTTTTCTTTCCTTGTATTTGAATTATTTGTTTTCATTTACTTTTTACAAAGCCTTCGACTTGTATTTGTAATTTGGTCATCGTTTAATTTGTTAGTCTACTAATTATCTCACTTAACATAAGTGTCCCTTTTATAGTGACGATATGCCAACTAGAGCGTGTCCATAAGGCGATAGTTCTTCAGCTATTTATAAAATAAAAGGCGGCGCAGCGGTTCAGAATGGCGGAGCAAGCTTTTTATCAGTAAATTGAACTGTTCAATATTCCCAAGAGCACTTAGAGTTCTTGTTATGCCGAGTCTGGTTCGAAATAGGATTTAATCGTAAAGTCGTGCACTCTTGCGCGAATCTCGCTAAGTGCTTTTGCTTGCCTGACTCCGAACTATCCAGATGGATTTTATACCATTCGCGCTTTCAAAGCTTCCATGGACCGAGGAAGAACCGAGATTTCTGTTACAAGGAGCCCGCATTTATCACGGGAATAAAGGGCCGCGCCGCCGTTCACACCCCGAGAGGCGGCCGAATTCGGCCCATTAATCGCGCGCGGCCGGAATGACCGCAATATCAATTTGCATGCAAATCGCGGCTCTCGGCCGGCGCATAAAATGTACATCGGCGATAAGAACAGTTCCAGTTCTGGCGGGCCTGCCCGCAGTAAAAAACGAGAAAACGGCGCAATTGCAGCTGCACTCCTTCGGACTTTCGGCAGCTGAGGTGCCCGCGCATCTCCACGCACCATAAAATCGCGTGCATAAAGCCGCGGCATGGCCGGTGCAAAACAACAGGTGTAAGCGGGACGCGAATGTGCATAAGCAGTTATATACAGTTTAGCAAAACATACCTCCTGAAAGATTATACCAAACGCTCCATCCTCCATGGGATCAGAATGTGATGGCGCGCGGCGGGCTGCAACCGCCAAAATAAGTTAATGGAGCGGCGTGCACAGTCTAATGGGCGACCTGGCATGTGTAGCTTTTACGGGCTGTCGAGTCGTAAACTCCCGGTTATTCTTATGAAATATTTCTCAATCTTCAAATTCTAGACAGGTGAACGAATTTCAACTGCAATAGATGGGGCATAATTAACAAAGCCGCGTCCTCGGCAAAATGCAATTTTCCAAGAACCATTTGCAGGCCAGCACGTACCTAACAACGATTAAGTTTTAATCAGGATTATGACTTAATAACTTTTACTGTTAATTCCAGAAGAGTTTATGTAAAGCAGTAATTGCTGGAGTTATTGGCTTTAATTATGTTAATGAACATTTATTAAGGAAGTACGTTGTTGGTGGTAACAGATAAAACCAATTAAAGCCATAACCTCCTAAAAATACCATATAATCTCTCTCTTGCTAAACCATCTCTATGTCATAATAATTGCAACTATATGTAAGTTGTAGAAAAATTGACATCAATGCACGAACATTAAGCGTTTACGGCTTTGATATGTGCTTTTTCATTTTTCCGGTACTATTACTTTTTACTTGTTCCTTTATTCTAAGAGTTTTTTAAGATTGTCCAGTATATCTATTTTATATTTTAGTCGCCTTTGTTATTATGCACCTATTAGGGTGCAGATCCTAAGTACCTAATAAATGAAGGTAAAAAAACAATAAACAATTCAGAGAGCAAATAAAATGAAAGAAAATTTCCAAGGTTATTGCAAAAAAGTAAAAATGTTCTGCAGTTAATGATTTGCAGATTTACACACAGAAATAAATGGAATGGGACAAACACTGCCAAGTTTAATGTCCATTGATGTAAAATGCATTAAGCGGTGTTAAGTATCATTCGCTCGTACTCGTTTACGTTTGTTGATATGTCCACGCTGGTTCATTTATGTTTATGTTTATTTGTTAGATGTAATGCTACAGCTTATATTCATTACACAGAGGATGTCTTATAAATAATGTTGTTCCTACATATAATAGTTTGCATCTTTATCGTTTAATGATATGAGAAAGTTATTTATGAAGCGGTTACCCTTCAAAATAACCCAACCATCAGTATAGCGGGGTATAGTGTTTAGATTCTATATTTCTTCTAGATGATATAAAATACGTGTTACTAAGGCGTTATTGAAAACATAACTTTAATGCCACCGAAGCAGTCAACCACATATGAAGTGGAAGAAGAAGACCTATTAAATGTGCGTGTAGCACTTCTTTCGCTCAAAGTAGCGACTTAAGCCTAGAAGATAAAAACTCAATAGACAGCCTGTTGTGTGGTAAATTAAGGTAAAAAAAGTGGTAGAAGGCAAAACAGGATAAGTGCCCGCAAATTGCTGTATACTCTTGGTTTGTCTACAGATACATTAAAGCTTTAGGTAAATTTTGTATAAGCTGCTGAAATGCTAATTCATATTTTAAGTTCAGAGTCAAATTAGTGTGCCATTACTTGCTTTATTTGATACCTGATGCCCAACAAATCTTGTTAGGGGCGATGTAAATTTTTTTTTATTTAAATATTTTTTAGTTCCAAATGCGACTATTAGATCGAAAACAGTTAACAAGTTCCATAAATGATGTTGACACAAAATTTTCAAAAATACTGAAATGTATTTTTAGCAACATAAACAAACTTATGCTGGGTTCTGTAACAAGCACCCACTTTCAGTCAATTGTAACCAAGTTCTGCTATAACAAGACAACACGAGCTTGCATAGTGCGATAAAAAAGATTTGAAGAAAATACGTGAACATGACAGCATAGAAATTTTACTCCAACCAACATTTGGTTAAGATCTTGTATCGTCAGATTTTTTTCTTTGGGTGGCGTACTTTTTACGTGGAAAAAAATTACTTCCATAAGGAATGTTTCTCTAATTTAAAATAAAGAGAATAGTTCAGTCGCGGGATCAAAAGTTAGTTGATCTATGAGTAAAATGGTATTTTGAATATCAAAATAAATTTATTTTTGGTTCTGTAGTTATTAGTCTACTGATTTATGTAATTCAACACCATAGTTCTTCATCCTCTTTTGTTCACGCTCAGTCTTTTTAACTCATTATAACTGTTATGACTTGCATTCACAATCTATTTGGTACGTCATTCTTTCAGCTTTTTTATAATTATGTTAAGAGGTCAAATATGAATATGTTCAATTAGTAGGTCTTGGGTTTTATTAGAATTCGTTTCTTTTCTGCTCATTCCATTACTTCTGTATTTTTATTTCTCTCCATGTTATCTGCAATGTCTCCAGAAGATGCATTTTTGTTTCAATGTCTTTTATTTTCTGTCGTTTCTTTCATAATTTGTTATCCTACTTCCTAAGTATAAGAATTTTTCTACTTTCTCTGTAGTCTAATGGTTGAGAGTAATTCTTGTACCTTGTGTTGGCGTTTTTCTAAAAACCTAAACTTTGGTTTTCTTGGCGTTTATTTTTGTTGTAATCTTGCAAATACTATTCATTTCCGCGAGCGTTTGTTTTACTTCTTGCTCGTTTTCCGCCAATAAAGTTCTCTGTTCTACATATTTGAGTATCGTAATTTTTTTCTCCTTATATTGTAATACCCGCCTCGATATTTTCTTGAGGTTTATTAAATACCTAAATATGCAATAATAGTGGTGGTAGTAGCGTACTAATTTGTCTTTTATTAATTTAAACAGTCTTGGCTACTCTAAAGTAGAATGCCTTTTCCAGGTCTATTAAATTTTCACTTCACTATCCTCTTTTTTGCGATTATTATTAAAGGTATTATTGCTTCTCTTTTACCGAAACTCTCCTTAAAGCCAAATTAATCTTTTTAGGGTTTATTCTGCATTTTTTTCTCTTCTGCAATATATAATTTTGGTCAGTATTTTCAAGATACGTTGCTAGAGCCATTGTGCCGTAATTTTCGCAGTTTACAGTAGTACCTTTTAGATATGGGAAATATTATTCTTTATGTAATGTTTTTGAGATTTTTTCCTGCTTCATTAGTTTGACGATTTTTATCCAAAATTTCTTCTAATTTTTGCTAATTACGTCTTTTTCATTATAGTTATTTTGGCCAGTATTTCTTTCACTTTTGAATATATGTTTTCTTATTTGTTCAATTTGTACACTTTTGTCCATTTATAGCACTATTCGTCACTCTACATATTGTCTTTTATTGGTCATCTCACTCTATTTTGAACAGGTCTTTGTTATTGTATTTCATTTATTATTTAATAATTTTTGCTTTTCGTGTTTCCACAATGTTCTAACGTCCCACTTTCCACTTCTTTTTAATTTGGACGTATGTGTTTTTATTAGTTGTTCCTAACCGAGAGATCAGATTGGGGGACAGTTCTGCCTCCGAATTTTTTAACTACTAACTACTAAAGATATTATAGCGTTAGTATTAATAACTTTGGACAGGCCATATAGCAATTTTTCCTTGCTTTCTACAAGAGAAAGCTTAAATCTTTGGTGTTTTTTTGTATTTGCTATTATAGCCCCAGTATTCGGCCGCCAGAGTCTTGTTAGTAATAATAATGTATACCGCGAAAAGGCAAGGTTGGAATTTAATGCAAAGGAAACGTATTGTACTTATCTATCTTTTTCTCCAATTAACTGTGTAGAGCAAGAAAAAGTAAAAAGTATACAGCAGTCTTATGCGAAGTGTAGCCATTTAATGTCGGTTCTTAAATAAGCTTCTCAAAATTAGTAAAATAAAATTAAAATTATTGAGATTATTAAAAAAAACAAAATAATTAACTTGTATGATTAAAAATGTTCTGATAAAATTATTATACTGTTTTTTTAAATATTTTCGTATCATATCTAATAGAATAATTTCTTTATAACTATCACATTGTTATCCTTTTGGTATTTATACTGAATTTCATATTTTGTGTATTAATTTGATAATTTCATTTTTCTCTTAATATTAAAAAATGTATATATTACAGCATATGTTTATTGACACATAAGCTTTACAGGATATTTTAAAATAAAAATACTCGCTCTTTAAATGCTAATAAATGCAGTTTATTGACTTCAAAACAATTATGAAACCTGATATGTGCAGAAAATGCAACATTTCCCTTCAAAATTGTTTGATGCGATGGTGTCACCCTTAAGTTAAATGTCCTATTTAATCGGCACACACACATCTACTCTATTATTCAAAAAGTAAATATATATTTTTGGAACATCTTGTATATGATTTTTGTTTTATCTTCCAAAAAAATTAAGGCATATTTTTAAAATTCAATTCCTTTAAATTAAAGCTTTAAACCCAATAAAATCAACTACCAGCCAACTTCAACACACCTTACCGTTAATGTTTATTATATTGTCATTTTTTAAATTACCGTATTGGATATTATATTCTTTGTTTTTACTTTCTTTGGAGACGTTTCTTAGAAAACTATTAGTTCCCCATTTACATTTCTTCGTGAATCCTTTGCTATAGGTGTTTTACTAAATATAAGTTGTACTCAACACAAATAAGTGAAATAATAAAAGAAATATTAACATTAACAAAATAACATAATATTAAATCACAAAACACAATGCCCAATATCGGGTTTTAATTTAAGTTCATCATTGTCGATGATCTTAAAGATGCAAATTAAGTTAAGTGTAAGCAACGTATCACATTTCACATTTCAATAATTTAAAAATTACTTAATTCTTTTCGGTTTTAAAGCTACTTCTACGAATAAAATGCTGCAGAAACTGCAATATAAATACGCCTCTAATTGAAATGCGCTCTCCAGTGAAATGAAATCGGAGAACTCTAGCACTGAGCGTTTATCTTCAATGTTTATTACAAGCCGTCAAATAATTCCATTGTCAAGTCTCTGCAAAAGTACGTTTTAACCAATAATTTGGGTTTAAGGCAAACAACTTTACTGCATCAAAACTATTTTCAAATCGCCCCACTCTTCTTTGGCAGGTTGCTATCGACAAACGCAACAATAATACCAAAAATCTTTTAAAACAAGTCGATTTGGCGGAAGATGTAAATAAACGCTACGAAAGTAACAATTCTATTGATTTTTATTTTCTCTAATTATTTTTTTTAATTTAGAATTTGTGTGTTTCACTAAAGTTTACTCAAAATTTTAATTAAACAAATAAGAGAATTGGAGTTAATTTGTAATAAGAAGAATGGTAAGGCTGTAACGCCGCGCAGGAGAACACGGCTTGCAAACTGAGAGGTCAAGGTTTTTATATGCTTGCCATTTGGAATAACAATACACCTTTAAAATTACCTAATTTACATTATCATTTTAGAAATGGGCTTGGAACACACGACGCTCTTTTTGGAATAAATATGTTGATTCAGAAATGTTTAGACATAAATCGGGAAATATGTACTTGTTACATACCCCTCCATGGAAAACTGCTTGAACTTCTCAAGAAGAAAAGTATAAATAGCCGAAATATAAGAATCGTTATTAAACTATCCTGAAAACAAGCAGGTAAAGTAAAAATTGAAAACCAATATACAGATACTTAGAGGATTACGATAAGGCTGCGTCCGACCGCTTCTCTTTTATTCAATATGTATAGCAAAGCTATTTTTAATGGGCAGCCAAAACAGAAATTTACTGTAACTGATACAGACTCAAAATAAATTTAAAGAAAACCAAGTCATTTTGGTTGGATAATATCGAACTCAAATTAAAACGATCTTCAATACTTCGAGTATCCCAATTGAAAGAGTTGGTTTCTATAAATATCTGGATGCTTGGTTGCCTTCTTGAAACACCAAGAAATTATTTTAATAGAATAAAGAAAATGTTACGCAAACGGGACTAGAACAAGCAGCTAAAAACAAGAATATTGTTAAATTTTCTCCATATTTTCGTAAGGTACAAACTCATGGTCCTTAAAATATACAGATATGAAATACTTTACCGCATTTGAGATGTGGTATTCTCAAAGGAATATATGATAAACAGATAAAATTACACATAATGAATTATTACGATAAATGAACAAGACACGTGAAACAGTTAATGCCATTAAAAGAAAACGGATAGAATACTTCTGTCATGTAATGCGGGAAAATACTTATTTTTACGTGTTCATAATGAAAATGAAATGTAAGAAGAAAGATGGGTGTAGAACAAAGTCCAGTTAAGAATCCCAAAAGAGTGGTTTGGCTGGCGCACAGCAAATTATTGAGAATGGTAACAAATAGATTTAGAATTAGCTTTCGCCAGGAGAAAAAAGATAAAGTAGAAGAACTTTATGCACTAATTAAGATTGGTTTTTCCGGAAACGTGAGAAAATCTGATAACTAGATTTGGTGTTTAACTTGTTTAGAACGGATTTAATATAGTTGATAATAAGTCGCTTATACTATTTGATAACATTATTGAAAATTAAATATCATTATAATTATCATTTATAAAATATACTGAACTACCTAAAATTATTAGTTAATAGACTTTGACTAATTTTTTTCCTTATTCATATTCTGAGATGTTCAATACTTCTCTCTTGAGAAAAATTATCACTTGCATTGTGTTCATTTCTATATTTCTTTCTTTTATGTTTTCTTTTTCTAGTAATCTCCATCTCACATATCGTCATTCTTATTTTCACCTTTTTCTCTGCCTTTCTAATAATTTTCTAAAATATTCTCATCTTCCCCGTCCTACGATAATTTCACACTTAAGTACCTATTTGTCATTACTTCTTAATGCTGTTCTTATAGATTTTCAACTTCATCTAAGAAATTGTCGTATAATCAGTTGCCTGGGTAGATAGAAGCATATTATTATTTTTTCTAACTCGTTTAAATTTATTTAAATATCGTTTTCATTTTCAGCAAAGAGTATTTTGTCATACATCTACTTTATACTTTACTGTTAATACTTTCAATAAGATTTTACATTATAATGTTAAATAACAATAGATTTAAAGTGTTGTATTTCCTAATTGATAGGTATTTCTTTTAATTTTTCCTGAATATTATTCTCTGAATGGACATTAGCGTTAATTTTAATTAGTCTTGTTAATTAATCTCTCTTATAAAATAGATATAGGATACTTTTAAGTTTACTTTTGTCGAAAGTCTTTTGTAAGATAATAAAACGTAACCAGATATATTTGTTCTATTCAGGTGACTTTTGATGTTTCATTATAAAAATAACATCCAGAATATATCTATTATGAAGAAATACTTTGTTTTTGCTACTATTATGGAAACAATTTATATTTAAGGTAATTATTTCAGTTATCAGTTTCAGCGAGGCACTTAATAGACTTTTCTCTTTCTTTTAACTTTTATATATGTACTTATTCTCCGCAAATGTAGAATCTTCTGTTGAATTAAACTAATTTAAGGATTTAACTTGTCCTATTAACGTAAATTTATATAAAATTTAAATTTTCGAGCAATTCATTTATTAAAATTTAATCGTTGATATAGTCATTTGCTGTTAGCTTTTCTGCACATGTGCCTTCTGCGTTGTTAACAAAGCTGATTAGCGATTCGCTTCAAATATTTTTGAACGCTGAAAGTGGGATATCGATGAAGTTGAGCAACTTCAATATCGAGATTTACAAGGCTAATGAAAGCAAGATCGGGCAACTCAGCTAATGTTGTTTACTGGAACAAGGCCTCGGCATAACCGCCTCGGAGAACGGGGAAAACAATTTGTTTTTCCTATTCTCCCGGTTATTCGAATAACTGTAAATCATGGAGCACTGCAGCCATCCAAGTTGCTACTATAAAAAAATCAATTTGCCGAATGGAAATATTAGCATACTCAATCTCAGAAAAACACTTCCAATAAGCAGGACGCTGTCATAAAAGTGATTTACAGCATGCAGCAGAATGGAAGACAGGCACTCCGCCGACTCAAAAATCGGGTGCCCTGGCCCGCCACTGGAGCGGACTCCTGGAGCGCTTCCTAGTCCAACGCAGCCGAGGTGCGCGCACCAGCCCGAGATCCTCCCGGATTGGCATAATAAAGGGCAGGCCGAATTTCGTTTTAATTCCGGCTAAACGGCGCGCCGCTCTCGCGGAGGCGGTTTCGGGCGGCCGTGCATTGGAGGCGAGCTCATCTAATTCCGACCTCATACATCCAATTTCCGTTTGTGCGCCCCAGAGGCCGAAAGCTTTCTCGTGTACTTTCCGACTCAGATATAACAATAAACCGAACTCTGCTGGCTCGGCGGCGCGCAGACCTATGGCTTATTTATTCATTGACCATCGACTCGCAATGGCTGCCCCGGAATTTTTATACGCCGGCTAAATCATCCGCGTTTGCTCTTTATAGGCGAATTAACCTGACCTTAACGAAATGAAACTTTCAGGCGCGCCTCCGAATAGAATACTTTTGCGGCTTATTCGGGCCGCCGTCGTATATTTATACAAAGTATGGCCGGCCCGGCCGCGCAGACACTGCCCGACTGCAAATGCCTGCTCGTGACTGCGGTTGACAGAACTATAATAATAATTGAGTGGCCATAAATACGGCTAATGCTAAATTATGGAAAATGCATTCTGGTAGCTCCGAATGCACGGCCGCCGATCCTATCTCGGAGCCATTCGAATTCAGCCAGAGTAACTTTTGTATGCTAATGCATAATAACAGCAACATGAACTTTCAAACATTGCCTAAGATAAAAAAAATGGAAGGAATCAATTAGTTTTCGATATGTGAAGCAATGCGATAGTGCACGGAGGCCATTAGAGCGAAAGCATAACATACATGCGTAGCATGACGTACCTGTTTACTTGAAAGTGACAAGGAAAAAGAATCTGCATTTTAATCCTTGTACTGTAAGTTTCATGTGCTGTGCATTTATGTTGCAGGTTGTGTTAAATTAGGATGTGGTAACCAACATCTTTTTTTGACTCATAATAAATTTAAAAAGTTGATAATTTGCTAAAATTTAAATCACAGAATACCTAGTAAATAATCTGTGCTTAGGTTTTATTTCTTTTGCCATTTTGAGTACAATAATCAAGAATGCAACTGAATGTCATACAAATTTTTTACCCTAGTCGATTATGAAAGACTTTTTAATAGCGTAGATCTGTGGCCGCCCCTCACAATGCTAGGAGTAACACTTAGGGACAAAATATCAAACACCACAATTAGGCAGCGAACAAAGGTGAAGGATGCTGTGTTGAGGATAGCTGAGCTGAAGTGGAACTGGGCGGGACACGTGGCAAGACTGAAAGATGAGAGATGGACAAGACGAATGATTGAATGGAGACCCAGACAAGACGCATTCAGAAGCAGAGGTAGACCACCAACAAGATGGGCCGATGATGTAAAAAGAGTTGCAGGAAATTGGATCCAGATCGCACAGGACAGAAACAAATGGAAGAGTTTGAGGGAGGCCTATGTCCAGCAGTGAACGACCTAGGCTGGGGAAGAAGAAGAAGAAGAAAGATGTGTGGACCATAGAAAGTCATGAACAATATAATATTAAAAAATGATCTGACTGTATAATTAGACAGAGAAATCACAAAGCTTATATCATTAAAAAAGGCGCGCCCTGCAAGGTTATGGCATCTTCCCAAAGCTTTTTACACTAATAATGGAGAATATGTTCAGACAACTGAACTGGTCACACGAAGGAACAAATATAAATGCGAAAAAGTTATATCACCTTAAATATTTAAATGCTATCGCACTTATCACAACAAACTTTGAAAAACTGCAGGACATGGTAACGCAGCTGTAGAAAGCCTCAGAAAAAATAGGCCTTACAATTAATATTTTTATAATATAAGACCTAAGAAAAATAAACCTTAAAAATGCCAACTTAGAGATATGAATATGCTCATCTTGGATAACTACCTAGAATAAAAAAAAGAACCCAACGGTAAAAATCATAAGAATAGTTACATTAGTCTGTGCAGGTTTTGGAAAATTAAAAAGAGTATTAATAAACAAAAAATAACTAAATATCTCAGAGCCAGAGTATTTGACCAATATTCTGACGTACAGCTTACAAACAAATGTGGATAAACTAGGAAATACACAAAGATATATAGAAGAAATAATAATAGGTGTCAGAAAAGGACAAATATTAGGATCAGAAAAATAATAAAAGTAAAATATACAAGTGAAAGGGTAGCGAGACCAAAGTGAGACTTTGCAGGTCATAATGTCAGATGACAGAATAAAAATGGAATACAGAGATATAACAATAGAAGTCATGGTTAGACAAAAGATCTATAGGTCAAAAATAGATCAGAAGATCCACAATTTTATCTACGAGAAAAAAGTTTTAAGCGGGATAAATGTTTAGTACCAACACACTAGAAGTAATTGTTCTATAAACATAATTGTGGTTTGAAAATTCCAAACCTCGTAGCTCGGCAACAACTCTTGCGCCCTTTTGTTACAATCTTTGAAGGGCGAAGTCAATAGATGTTTTTTCACGATCATGAATTAGAGATGATTCTGGTGTAAATTTGCGCAATGTGTCCTTTGCTTATAACATTCGCTTAAAACTTTTTTAGCAACTTATTTTGCCAGACGACGATCTGACAGGATCCGAAAGGTGTAAAAAAAGGAGCCAAAAGGATTTTAAACAAATTGTAAACAGAGTGTACAGTTTATTAAAATAAGTGGGGCATTCTCCAAAAACTGTTGCTATAAAACAGTTTGTGAGCTTGCTGACATTCAGATACATCGTCGAAATCGTAACAAAAACCTAGGAGTTGTAGTAAAAGTCCTTAAGGTGGAATATCTCGTGAGTAATATCAAATATTTTCGTACCTTTTCTATAGAATAACTGCTTCAAATATACTAAGGTGCTAAACAAATATCAATTTCTTTATCTATATGCAACATTTTTCCCGCATATATTTCTATAAGACTTTTATGCATTTTATGTGACAATAAAACTATTATTTTTGCAAAGTAAAAATTGCATTGTCACTTTATCCTTCTTACCGCATTGCTCGCATCAATTTCAATTGTTAGACAAAAGTGTAGAATTATCTTAAAAATGCCTTTTTACTTCTCAAAATCCTTGTTTCAGAAGTAACAAAAGTGAACGACGCTTCATTTTATTATTCTAATAGTAATTATTCCCATTAATATAATCTGTACAGACAATCGGTCTTTGCTAGATAGTGTAACAGATCACTCACATGAGTTTAAAACTATTTAAATGTCCAAATGCCTTCTATTGGTATATCCCTTCTTCAACTTGACGGTAGTTCAGAAATGTATGAACTTTCTGCATTCTGTGCACATACTATTAAAAGACTCATTGAAAATGTCTTGTTATTGTTTAATAGTAAATGATAATTTTTTCAGATTTGCTTATCTTTTTTCCAAAGTCCAAGGATAAAAACTATATATATAAAAGGTCCCCCAATAACTCCACAGGAAAATATTTGATTAAATACTGCATTAAAATAAAAAACAACTACAGAATTTTGGTCGTCATAACCGTCAACGTAAAACCACCATTGGTACTTTCGTACGGAAATTAGAAACCAGTGGTTCTGTTGGTGATATACCAAAGAGTGGACGATCTAAAAGTGTTCGCACACCGGCAAATATCGCTGCGGTTAAGAAAAATATGAGAGGGGACTTAGAATCTTAATAACTCGTCGATCGCAAGAATTGGGCATTTTGAAGACCAGTTTATGCTATATTATGCGCAAAGATTTAAATTTACACGCTTACAAGATCCAATTGTCTCAAGAGCTCAAGCCGGTTGACCATTTTAATCGACGTGTGTTCTTCAACATCGTGAAATTGATTCGAATTTTTCATCGAAAATTATCTTCAGCGCCGAGGCGCATTCCACATTCGATAGGTGAACAAGCAAAATTGTCGCATTTGGTTTAGCAACAACCCAAAAAAAATCAAAAACAATCAGTGCATCCTCAAAAAGTGGCTGTTTGGTGTGCTTTGTAGTCAAAAGATGTCATTGGACCATTTTTTTCGAAAAGGAGGCTGAAAATGCGATTACTGTAAATTCTGAGCGATACCGCGGCATAATTAATGACTATTTTTTCCCGAAACTTCATTGTACTGATATAAATTATGTTTATTTTCAACAAGACGGTACAACATGCCACGCAACACGTGCGAATAGTGAGTAAATGCAGTCAAAGTTCGGTAAACGTTTAATTTCAAGAAATATAAATATCATTCGTGCGATTTGACGCTTTTAGACTTCTTTTGTGGAAATATCTGAAAAGTAAAGTCTACGTCAATAAATCTGCCACCATCTAAGACCTCAAAAACTACATAATTGCGGAGATAAATGCCACTAAAGCTACTCTATGTGAAAATACCATCGAAAATTTTGATCCTCGTCTCGACGTCTGTAAAGCCAGTCGTGGTAAATATTTGAGTGATGTTATTTTTCACATATAAATGTTTAAAATAAAATACTTTACTTTATTATGTAATAATAAGCGTTTACTCTCAGGCGCTTTACTTGGCGGACCCCATATAAAGCTAAAGTAAAAGAAAGACAGCAATTCTTATAGATACACCAGAAAGGCATACATTAAATAATATTAATAAAACCAAAGATAAAATTGACAAAGAACTCCAAATTGTAAATGATATTTTTTAGAATTTAGTACAAAATTCTGACAAACAATGCTTCTTTTAATATGCATAAAACACTTAGAAACACAGAAAAGCTTTAATGACATTTCCAAAGACACAAAACAAAGTTAAATATTATATTATAACATATATTATTTTTAAAAATTCCGTATTTTAGTAACAAAACAAATAAACCTACAGTTTTTAATTTGAGAATACATCACTCGCTTAATTTACAATTTAATTGATATTTAAATTTGAATTGCGATTTAAACGTTAAATGATCTAACTATTAGCAGTAATTCACTAAGAAAAAATGGTGTTACTTATACAGATACTGAATAAATTACGTCAATTTGATGAGTCTAGTGCAACATATTAAAAAGTAAAACCGATAAGCAAGCACGTCGTCATTTTAATATCTTGATACTACGCGTTTTGACTTACTTTTGCAGTAATTAAATGTTAAACACATCTATAGAGAAAAGATTTTTTATATATTTTTACAAATAGTTCTGCCGTTGAAGATGTTTTGAGTGCCTTCGAAATTTAATTTTCTGTGTACGATTTATTCTTGCTCTGTTGCCTTATTCTTACAGTTTTTTATAACAATATTTGTCTTACTTAAAGTAGCTTTTATTATTACTCTTTACACGTATCTGAATTGACTTTAGACCGGCCTCTTACTAACAAGATTATCTGACTAATTTTGGAAAAAGAACTTAATCAGAAAAAGTTGGAAATACTAACCTAACCATCAAATTTTTCTAAAGTATACCACCTATAGATTCTATAAATTCTTTAAAAAATTGCCTTAAATGACATCTTTTTATACTAAATATTTATTGTAAATTTAGCTGTATAATCGTATTGTAACAGCGAGTTGGTTTATCCTGGCTTTAATGCTTATAGATATTATAGAAATACCTTACGTAGCAATAAATTTAATGGTGGATGTTTTGATAATGGCTAATAAAATTGTCAAATATTCCATAATTCATCTGTTGTTCAATACAATGTTAAAATTGTAATTAATTTTTTCATAAATCTACTCTCTTCTACCAATATAATTATTAAGAATATAAATAAAATTGTTTTTTATTATGATTTTCACCAATGCCAGAGCTAGTATTAATAATGTTATCCTAAATGATGTTATACATTACTAACCGTTTGCAAATTAAATTGTTGTACATAATATTTTTTTATGTTTCTTACCAAAAACAAACTATTTGGACTTAACTTAAATAAAAATTTCAAGCTATTTTTTTCTATTAATTTCTGCATTAATACAACTGCCACTATATTTTATGGCATTGTACTCTTTGTACAATTTTAAATACCAAACTATACCAACCTACCCTACTTGGTTTAGAGATAATTTTAAAGTGCTTATCTTTAAGAAAAAGTTGCTCATTAATTGTATAAGGCAACCGCTTCAGATTCTGAATATTCCACTTTCATAACGCTTATTTAATATAAATTTTAGAACACTACCAACATTCTTAAATAATTTTGATATTACAATAATTTTATCAGGACGATTAATTAAGTATTTACTTCTTGTTACTACCTCGAAGACAATATTAATACTGATCCTGATATTAGTAGTCTATTTTACAAAATTTTTGAAATAATTGTATCAATGCTAATCATTTAGATGCTACAAGATTCTACTTTGAGGGGAGCGTATTAATTTTTCTGAGTGTACAATAAGACAATGTGAAGTCAGCAGAGCTTTAGCAACTCTTGACCCTAATAAGGGCCCGCTTCTGTAAAAACTATTTAAAATCTCTGCAACCTGAGATATTTTCTAATATATGAAAGAGAACATTATAATACTTATTCATACACATTGCCAACTACCGACCAATCGCCAAATTATTCGCTTTACCTAAGCTGCTCGAAAAATTAGTATTAATGAGAATTATAACTCATGTTGTCTCGTCTTCTCATCATACCAACATAAATTCTTTTTGGTTAGAATTACAAATTACAATTTTGGTAGAAAAATGTAAAACTAATTAATTAATAGTCACTCAGAAGTTTTGGAGCCTTTACTTCTCTTTTTATTTTCTTTGAGGATGTCTAACAAGCTAACAAATTGTTAGCACTAAAAATTCTTTGTTCTTTGGTCAGGCATTATGTGGAGTATTGCTTAGCATGATGTGGTCTTCTTATGTAACGATTCTTTAAATAACATTCTTAAGAAATTTAATTTTAACATTTAGGGCAAATTACAATATAGAAGATGATGGCTACGCTTCTTTAAGAGTTAGTTAAATTGGATTATTGCATTGTTTGTCATAAAATATCAGAGACCTTATGCTTCTATATGATCTCATAAATAGCAATATTAACTACCCAAATTTTCTTTTTTCTATTCACCTTTTAGTTCCTAATATAACAGATTCTCCAACATAGGTTGTTCTGTTTTGTTAAAAAGATTATTTCAATATTTTATGTTTGTCTCGTATATTGAGACGTCTTATTGTCTTATCTTTTGCAACATATTTAAGCCATCTAAAATCTCTTGTTAATTTCCCTACATTGTTAGGATTATTTCATAAATTTACTATTTCCTAAATTATGGTATTGTTTATATATTTCTATTGTAATCGAATTATATTTGTAATTTTTTATAAATAATTAAATAATAAGTACATAGGCAGCTATTGTATAGCGCAAATTAAAAAAGAGTGAACAAAGCAAAGAACACATATAGAAATAAGTATTTTGTGTTATCGTTTCTGAATTCTATCATTGCGGTTTCTCTACTTAATGTAGCGCATAGAGTTTGTAAAAATCGGGTTTTATTAAGTGTAGAGGAGATTAAAGAGAGTAATTATATATTTATTATTAAACGGCTAATGAAAAGATAAAAACAAAGTAAATAATTTTATAATAACCAGCTGTTTTTTTATATGCGAAAGAGTAAACTAGTGCAAAAAGAAAAAAGTTTAAATTGAAAGATTACTCAATGGACAATTCTTTAATATGTTTACGAGTTTTATAAAAAATTAAATTAAATATGTTATATGTAGTAAAGCAAACAAAGTACTATTATATACAATTATAAGAAATTAAGCGTCAAACTTCTAACATCTAACTAACCAAGATAAAAATATATAGGTACAAGAGATTATTTTACATAACTGAAATAGAGACAAACAACAAGATTAAATGGACAAAATTCAGATGACAAAAAATCCTTTGTATTTAATGTTTACAGGTAAAAGTTTTCTATGGTGAGCATTGAGAAACATGCGGCACAGCATATTTAGCTCAAAACTAAATATTTTCTTTAAAAATCATTTTACGTAAATTTAAATATCATTGCTTAAAATACAAATAAAGAAAAAAATTATATTAACTCAAACAACCGCACATTATTTGCAATTAATTACCCGTTGCGTCTATTCTCGCCTTATGACATAGATGTGTAGAATAAAGTAACATAACTGAAGTATTTCAGTTTCAAATGCTTTCGTGTCTCCTATCGTTCTTACCTTTTTATTTTAATATTTCTTATTTATTTGTTGTTTTTAATCATCTTGTTTTCTACCCCTCAGAGATTTTACTATCTTTGGGCTTGCAAAATTGGACGAAAGTCCAATAAAAACTTGCTTTGCGTGGGGGATTTTTCTGTGGTGGTACGAACTTTTTTGATGTTTTCACAGGTGGATTTTTTCTTCCAGTGATTCTTCTCATGAGTTAAATAAGACCGAAATATAAAGGATGTCCTATGGCTAGGCACATATAATAATATTATGTTGTTTTTATGTGCTAGTTATAATACAACTCCTGGGTGATGTGTATGTACTTTTCGGAATAGCTAATTAGTTCATAAATTGAGGTTTCCTACTTATATATTTCATAATTAAGAGCTTAGTCAAAAAGCCTATTATTGTAATGTTTTTACATTTTTCTTCTTGAAGTTGGAATATTATTTTAATTTTTTAGTAATTATTTTCTCAGGATCATTCAACGCCCATCTCATTTATACTAAATATATATAAAAGTCAATTTGTTAGATTAATTCTTTTCAAATGTCAATTCCAATAATTTAAAAGATTCCTTACATA